>CM075655.1:33750000-35000000 GCA_037953625.1 Crotalaria pallida | reverse complement strand
TGCAGCGAGGAACAGAGCAATCAGTAGCCTGGCGCGCTAACGTTGAGGAGGCCCAATTGGGCTGCATTCTGATGCGTTTTTCATGGGTTTTCTTAGGATTTCGTTTTATCTTTTAAATATAGGTTTTAGAACTAGGTTAGGCAACTTTTAGAGAGGGAGATTAAATAATTTTAGAGAGTTTTAGAAGAGGAGAAGATCAAGGATTGGAAGATCCAAGGCTTTTCCATGGTAATCATGTATTCTTCTATTGCTTTTGTTCTTATTTTGTCAATGTGTAACTAAAACCCTCGTGTTAGGAATTGGTGAATTTGTGTGGATTAGTTTATTGATTTCATGAATTGATGTTTTTTTGTTTCTAAATCATGTGTTTGATTGTATTTTCACTGTTATGCATAGAAGTAGCTAATCTATGTTTTGGATCTCTAATTCTTCAATTGGGAGATTAGGAATTAGAATAGGCCTTTAATCAAACAATATAATTATTCAACTTGTTGGGATACTTCTGGGTAATTATATAACTTGTTATAAATTCACTGTTCTTAATAATGTTTATTCAATGGTTTAATTACTTAAGGGATTAAGTGTTATCAAATTGAATAATAAACAGTAATTGCATAAAAGGGATCTAGTAATTGCTACCTTACGAATTTGTTCTTGATTTAGGGAAAAATAGAGATTCATGATTAATAAACAACGCCACTCAATGAAACCATGTTCCTAACATCTTTCTTAAATTGCTCAACACTTTTATTTAATTTCTGTTTTTAATTTAATTTATGTTTTTATTTCAATTCAATCTTAATTAATTAGTTAGAAACCAATAGATTTCGCTTTTAACTACTCTTTGGTGAAAATTAATTGAACAATTTGCAATCCTTGAGGGACGATATCTGGTCTTAACCGACTATATTACTTGTCGATCCGGTATACTTGCCGGTAGTCCAACAAGTTTTTGGCACCGTTGCCGGGGAGTGAAATTCGTTTCAATTAGTTTTCGGTACTTAGTAGTAGTTTTAGGTGAAATTTATTTATTTTAGTTAGTTTCTTGTCTCAACAGGTGTTGCGTAATTTTTCTTTTGTTTTTGTGCTGTGCAGGAATTTATATCAATTTAAGTGCAAAGAGGAGAAAAATTCAGCACTAGAAGAGAGGAAAGAACAACTTTGAAGATGGATGGAGGAGAAGGATCTCACGAATCCTCTCCGCCTCCTCCTCCCAGGAAGACTTTGGCGGAATATGGAACCGTGGACCTGGTGTTGGAAACCAACAAGCAGCTAAAATAACCTTCTAGAGGGGGAGTGAATAGAAGTGTTAAGCGTCGATACCCAAATTTAAAAAGTAATCAAAATTGGTTCAAAAAACAATTCAATTTTAAGCCAAAATACAAGACTTAATCGATTAAGCTGTAATTTAATCGATTAACGTCAGATAGATCACTTTTCCTTAATCGATTACACTATGCCCTAATCGATTAAGCACGGATAAAATGCAGAAAATCAAAGTTCAATTCAATTCAAGATTTTGCAAGAAACTCTAGAAACGAAGAATTAACCTAAGGTAATTAACTACGAATCAATTAATCAGAAATATCGAATACGTAATTAAATTCCCCAATCTAATCCTAAATCAATCACTCTCACAAAATCGAATTTAATTGCAAAACGTAAAGAGCAAAAGTAAGAAGAACACGCAAATATTTTATCCTGGTTCACTCACAACCACCGTGAGCTACATCCAGTCCTCCCTCTCTGATTTGGGAGATTTTGCTTCACTAAGAAATAAGAAGATTAGTATACAAAATAGTTAGAATTCCTCACACACACAATCCTAACCCTTTTCTCATACGATGTACCAAATCGTAGAGAGTCTACCCAATCTCTTAATTCTTGTTCACGTTCTTCTTGATTGAAAGTCGCTTCCAATCCTCTTTAGCTTTTAGCATTGAAACCTTCAACGCCCAAGATATTGCTCAACCTTGCTCCTTTCCAATTTCCTCAATTGAAAACTTGTTTGTTGAATCTTCAAAGTAACCTCTTTGTTACCAATACATTCAACTAAGAATATTACAAGCACTTGAATCTCAATAATGACACAATAAGAATGAAATGTGTAGAAGGATTGAGATTCCAAAAGAATGTGATAGAGAATGATTTTGTCACAAAATATTAGCTCATGAAAGTTTGAAAGATAGTGAAAAATTGCTCTTCAAAAATTATGGTTCGTAACCTTTTTCCAAATGCATTAGAAAAGCTTTTATTTAATCAGATGCAACAGTACTTAATCGATTAAATAATGCCTTAATCGATTAGTCATGTGTTTTAATCGATTAAACACTGTAAAAATCTTTTTCTTTAATTTGCAATTTTCACTTGTTAATTTTTTAATAAATCTTTGAGCTAAATTCTCTATCAAGGTAATCTCAATTCCTAAACATATTAAATTCTTATAAATCAAATTGAGATTATCTAACCTAGTCTACCACCCACACTCATATAATAAAAGAATAATAACATTAAAATACAAGAATATGAATGAGAGATAAACTAGTCTTCATCTTGTTATTGTTGTTGTAGGTTGACCATAACTTTTTGTCTTCATCAAAACACAATTGAACTTACTTGCATCATCAAGCCTTCAATCTCCCCCTTTTTGATGAATGACAAACTATCACCATTGAACAAATACTCCCCCTAAATGTTAGCACACTTAGGAAGTAGTTCAACCTACAAAACAAATCAAACCAAACCTTTCTCCCCCTTTTGGCATTATCAAAAAGATATAACAATAAACGCTATGCCAAAGGTGAGAATTAATAACAAATAACCAATGTCCAGACTATAGAAATCATAAGAAATGGCTAAAATAAGCAATGCACATAAACCATACAGAATTAAATAGCAAAAACATAAGTAATGTGCATAATCCATCAAAGTTACATAGCCAAAACAACATAACAAACCAAAATAACTAAGGCTGAAACATCATCACCATGAAACAAGTCGAAACCGGATATAAATAAACCAAAAACCATAAAACCAGAAACATAACAATGAAACATCCATAGATAAGTCTAAAAACATAGGATCATAGCAGCATAAATCAAGGAGGTGGATGTTGAAAAAGTCTCCCAAGAGCACCGAAGAACCGATCCTCCATCGCCTGTTGGCGAAGCGCCATGTCAGCAAAGTCGCGCTCAAGAAGCTCTTGTTGCCTAGTCTCCGTCAACCGAAAGCGCTCATCAATCTAACCAGACAAGCTATCATGCAGTGCACGGTAATCAAAACCCGGATCAGCTCTAGGAGGGGGTTGCTCTTGTTGCTCATGATCAGGAATGTTCATAAAATCCTCAACATCTATTCCATCGGATGAAGGAGGAGCAGAGGGACCAGCACCACCCTGTTGTTCCATTTGTGCCATATGCCGAGCCAATTCTTCCTCGGCCTGCTGCTGTGCCAAAATTGCAGCCACATCGGATTTCCACATCCAATTATTCGGCTCCGGATATTCTTGTAAACCTTGAGACCTCAAGACAGAAGCATTAATACTATTCTGATCATTCACCTCAACTTCCGGTTCTTCCTCGGAAATAGGAACATCATAAAACACTAGCAAACGTGTAACCATCATAGCATATGGTAGAGTCACAGAACCAGTGGAAGCAGCAGCTATAAGCATCCTATCAATAATAACTCTAGACCAGTTGATTGGAATGTGATTTTTAATTCCATAGAAGATACGCATCTCATCCGCATTAGCTTGACCAAAATTTTGATTTGTCTTTGGCATCAAGCAATATGAAATCACATACAGCAGTAATCTACAATCAACTTTCATCAAACCCACACTCTTTGTACCTTTAGTCCAATTGTGACCCGGCCGCAAAGTTTGCTTAAAAACCATCGCGGGGTCAACATCAACTAGAGTATCATCATTGTTATCATTCAAATATGTCCCAGTAATACTCAATTCAAAGAGTTCTTTCAAATGGGATGGCTTAATAACAATTAATTTTCCATTGACCACAGATTTGTATTTTCCATCAATAACCTTCAAATTGGCATAGAATTTCCTAACAAGCCTAGGATAATAATTGGACCTAAAATTTAGAAATTTATTAAGTCCTTGTTCTTGAAACAAAGTAACACAGTCAAACCTTTGTGTTTGCAGCCACTTCGTGTTGAGAAAGCAAATAATTCCGAACTCCCTGTCTTCAAAACCAGCCTCTCGTTCCTTCCGAACCTCTTTTGAATAGCAATACGAATCCAAGTCCAAGTTTACCCGTTGCTTGTTGCGCTTACCGGTAGAGGAGGAGGCAGCCATGATGCTCTTAGGGTTTTGAAAAGGGGTTTTGTGAAAATAGGGATTTGAGTGTAAAAATAGTGAAATTGAAGAGTAAAATAATGAGTGGAGTGAAGAATGAAGTAGATTTGATGAAGAAAATGAGTGAAAGTCGTGTGAGAAGAAGAAATTGCGTGTGGAGAAGAGGAAAACACGTCTGAGAAGAGAAAAAAGTGAACCGTGAATGTGAAAAGATAAGTTTTATATTTTTCAGAACGTACAGTACTTAATCGATTAAGATCAGCCTTAATCGATTAAGATCAGCCTTAATCGATTAAGGCCTATGTATTTTTATATATTTAATCGATTAAATTGCAGATAATCGATTAAGGTCAGATAAGTGAATTTTTCTTAATCGATTAGGCAGTGTCTTAATCGATTAGCATATAAAAATACTTAGTTTTTACAAAAACTTGTGTGAAAAACTCATTTAAAACCTATCCAAAAACACATAAACACATATAAACCAGTACAGTAACAAATTAAGCAAAAAACCAATCAAGACACAATTGAGAACACAAATAACCAAGACACAATTAGAGAAACATGAATTAGATTTTAATAACAAAAACTACTCAAAACAAATCATATAGAAATAGGCATATACAAAGAGATTGACTTTAAAACAAAAGCACAAATACAACTTAGCCAATAGTTGATTCACCTAAAATACCTAGTTCCCTTCTAATGAAATAGAAAGTATCTCTAGGTAGGGATTTTGTAAAAATGTCGGCAAGTTGATTTGAGGTAGTTACAAATTCAATTATGCAATCTCCTTTTTAAACATGATCTCTTAAAAAATGATGCCATATTTCAATATGCTTTGTTCGTGAGTGTAATACCGGGTTTTTAGTAAGATTAATTGTGGAGGTATTATCACATCTAATTGGAATTTTTGTCAAAAACAAACCAAAGTCCGATAATTGTTGCTTCATCCAAAGAATTTGGGCACAACAACTACCGGCCGCAATGTATTCGGCTTCCGCGGTTGATAAAGCGACACAATTTTGCTTTTTAGAAAACCAAGATACAAGTGAACTATCAATTAAATGGCAAGTACCACTTGTACTTTTTCTTTCCACTTTACAACCCGCAAAATCGGAATCCGAATATCCTACTAAGTTTAAAAATGCATCCCTGGGATACCATAATCCGGTATTAGTAGTACCTTTCAAATATTTCATGACTCTCTTAATGGCGGTTAAATGTGACTCTTTGGGATTTGATTGAAATCTTGCACACATGCATACGCTAAACATGATATCGGGTCTAGAAGCAGTTAAATACAATAAGCTACCTATCATACCACGATATTTTGTTACCTCTATGGATTTTCCACTTTCGTCCTTATCCATGTAGCATGTAGCACTCATTGGTGTTGAGGCCTCTTTGCAAGAATCCATACCAAAGCGCTTAAGTAATTCCTTGCAATATTTGCTTTGGTGAATGTAAATCCCGGTGTCAAGTTGCTTAATTTGTAATCAGAGGAAGAAGGTTAACTCGCCCATCATAGACATTTCGAACTCACTTTGCATTAGATCTGAAAATTTCTTACAAAGTTTTTCATTAGTAGCACCAAAAATAATATCGTCAACATAGATTTGTACCAAAAGTATGTCCTTACCGAATCTTTCAATGAAGAGTGTATTGTCCACAGCACCTCTTCTAAAACCTTTTTCAATTAAAAAAGTACTTAAACGATCATACCAAACTCTAGGAGCTTGTTTAAGACCATATAAGGCCTTTTTCAATTTGAAAACATAATTTGGATATTCAAAATTTTCAAAACCGGGTGGTTGTGAGACATACACTTCCTCTTGAATGTATCCGTTAAGAAACGCACTTTTGACATCCATTTGATACAATTTAAAGGTCATAATAGATGCATAAGCGAGTAAAAGTCTAATGGCCTCTAATCTAGCTACGGGGGCATAAGTTTCATCATAGTCAATACCCTCTTCTTGGTTATACCCTTGGGCTACCAACCTAGCTTTGTTTCCAACAATAAAACCCGATTCATCAAGCTTATTTCTATATACCCATCTAGTACCGATCACCGGACGATCATCGGGTCTAAGCTTAAGTTCCCAAACCTTATTCCTTTCGAATTGGTTCAATTCCTCTTGCATTGCCATAACCCAATGCTCATCTTGGATGGCTTCATGAATGTTTTTAGGTTCTACTTGCGAAACAAAAGCAACAAAATGACAAATATTACGTAAAGTGCTTCGGGTTACCACTCCCTTAGCAATGTCACCTAATACATTTGTCAATGGGTGATTACGATTGGTTTTCCATGCCGGAGGTAATCCATGATCTTCATGATGTGCTAGCTCATTTCCTCTTGAAATGTCTACATCTCCAATAATTTGATTTTCAATCTCTTTCTCTTTCTCATTTTCATCTTGTGGTACTTCTTCATATATATCAACACCTGAAACACGAGAAATACCTTTCTCTCCTTCCGGAGATTCATCAAATACAACATTTATTGATTCTTCAATAGTCAAAGTTCGTTTATAAAAAACTCTAAAAGTTTTACTGTGACTAGAATAACCCAAAAATATCCCATCATCCGCTTTTGGATCAAATTTTCCCAAAACTTGTTTTCCATTATTCAAAATAAAACATTTACATCCGAAAACATGAAAATAAGATATATTGGGCTTTCGGCCTTTGAAAAGCTCATAGGGGGTTTTCTTAAGAGAGGGCCTAATCATAACTCTATTCAACACATGGCAAGCGGTACTCACCGCATCGGCCCAAAAATACTTAGGAACTTTGCTATCACTCAACATTGTTCTAGCTAACTCTTCTAAAACTCTATTTTTTCCGCTCAACAACTCTGTTTTGTTGAGGAGTTCTAGGAGCAGAAAATTGATGCTCTACACCAAATTTATCACAAAACTTATCAAAAGAATGATTTTCGAACTCACCATCATGATCGGTTCGAATAGCCACTATATTTTGATTGACTTTATTTTGAACAAGCTTGGCAAAGGTTTTAAAACGTTGAAAAGTTTGATCTTTAGAAGGTAAAAAGTAAGTCCAAGTAAAACGTGAATAGTCATCCACAATAACAAGTCCATAGTAATTGCCTCCAAAGCTCATGGTTTGAGAGGGTCCAAATAAGTCCATATGGACGAGTTCCAACACCCTTGTAGTAGAAATCACCTTTTTAGGTGGAAAATTTGTTTTAGTTTGTTTGCAATTTTTACAAGGGTTGAAAACTCCATCAATTTTAAAATTGAGCTTCGGAAGACCAATCACTAAGTCCTTGGATAAAATTTTATTTAATTGTTTTAAATGGACATGAGCAACTCTTCGATGCCAAAGCCAAACATCACTTTCTTTGTTTATAAAACATTTTGAAAATAAAGAAGTAATGTCATTTAAGTCAATCAAATAAGTGTTATTGCACCGATTTCCTACAAACTTAATGGATTGATCACTATCACTCTTAATAATACAATGGTTAGAGGTAAAAACAACGCTATTACCGATATCGCACAATTGACTAATACTAAGTAAGTTGTGCTCAAGACCATCAACATACAAAACATTATCAATTATAACATTTGAGGAGTTTCCAATTTTACCTACACCAAGGATTTTTCCACGATTGTTGTCGCCGTAAGTAACGTGACCCTTATCTCTTGGAGAAAATTCAATGAAATGTCTCTTGTCTCCCGTCATGTGCCTTGAACAACCGCTGTCCAAATACCAACAATCCTCTCTCGTTCGAAGGCACACCTACAAAAACAAATCATATGGAAGACTTAGGTACCCAAACAATTTTGGGTCCTTGGGGGTTAATTTCCGGTTTCTCTCCTTTAATAATCCAAATAAATTCCTTTTTGGGTACACCATACTTTTTGATTTTACAAACATTTGATGTATGACCAAAGATACCACAATAGAAACAAGTTGGTTTTCTAGAAAAATTAACCTTTGAAAAGTTTCCAACTTTTCTATAGGATTTCTTCTTTGGTTTAGTGTATCCCAAACCGGTCCTATTTGTATTATCTCGTTGTCTAGAGAGTAAATCATTTAAATTCATTTTTCCTTTTGTGAAAGTTGCAAGTTTTTCTTTCAAATCACTTAGTTCAATTTCATAAGTCTTGCACTTTTCACAATCGGAAATCCCAGTAGATGTAATACAACAATCACATGATGCATTTGAATATATGAGTTCTAAAGTCTCATTTTGAAGCACAAGCTCATCAATATGTTTTTGCATCTCATTAATCTTTTCTTGATGCTTCAAAATGGCTTTCTTAGCTTCTATGTTGATTTTAGCTAATTTTCTAAGTTCACTATGCATATCAACATAAGCATTATAAAGTGCATCATATGAAGGGGAAGCATGATTCACTATCGGAATCCAAATCAGAGTTACGTTTAAAAAGTACCTCTTTTGAGCTTGATTGCTCAAGAGACGCATCACTAGTGGAAGCTTGTAACATCCCCAAATTTGCTAAGTAATTTGGTGTATTAGTGAGTAGGATTTCGATGAGTGTCTTAGTATTCTTAAGTGTCGATTTCGTTTAGAAACGATAGTTGGTATTCGAATTAGTATGTGTCCAAGTGCTTAGAGTGTAGTAGTTAGCTTAGAGTGGGTTTATATGAAATAGAAGTAAGTTAGAATAGGTTTAGAGTGAAGAGAAAGGAATGTGTTAGGTCAAGATTGTGGTTTAGAAATGTTATTAAAGGATTAAGAGTATAGGACTTTAGGAAATTAAGAATAAAAGATCCATAGCTCTAAACCCAAATTCCACCGTTGGATGTTAAGATAAGTGTGTTAGGAAGCTTGCCTCAAAATTTGAGCAAGATCCGACGGTTAACGAAAACGTTGTGGCAATTTGAAGTTCAAGGATTAAGTGGGCTGAACAGGTTAATCGATTAACACTTGAGTTAATCGAGTAAGGCCGAAAGATCCTCAAGAATTAATCGATTAACAACATCTGTTAATCGATTAACAGGCGCTGAAACAGCCTTATAAATTCGTTTTTGAGCCATTTTTCACATAACTTTCTCTCTCCTCACTCACGAACTCTCTCCCTCTTTCTCTTAGGGCTTTGATTCCTCAAAGCCACCACCCAATAGATCAACAAATTGATACCCCAAATCAACTCCCCATTACTTCCCAAGCATTTCCCCTCTCTCAATTTTCAATTCCCTCTCTTTCTCACAAAACCCCCAAATTGAACCCTAAACCCTAAAGTGTGCAATTGAGCAATTGGAGTCTCAAATCCATCCAAGGAGCTTGGGGAGCCATAGGAATCAAGAGATAAAGATCATAGGAGCTAGGATTAAAGTCGGTATCGGTGCTCCCTCAATCTCTCGCTTTCTCCTCTTCTCTTCAAGAGGTAAGGGGTGTACTTTGGTCTAGTATTAGAGGAAGGGTTTAATTATAGTAATAGAGTTATAATTGGGTATATTATTGATTGATTAGGTTGATGGGTAGGAGGGTAGAGTATAGTTAGGAACCCTAAGTTTTAGTGAGATGTTATTAATGTATGTTTATATTAATTGATTTTATAAATTGTTAAGTAGGAAGTGAAGAACCCTAGGAAGGTGATTTAAATTACAGTCCTTGAGACATACCTGAGTATGTTGACTGATTGTTGATTGACATTGTTTGTATTAATATTATTAAAGTGTATATAAGTAAATTGTAAATGACATTCATATAGTTATGCATTAAATAGGGCCAAGTATTTCTCAATTGAGTTTAAACCAATTAAATGACATTTTTCTAAAGAACAAAGAGGGTCTTAAATTCAATTGAGAAACACTTAGAATATTGGATCATGCATGGTGAAAAGGTGGACGTTAGGAGTCGGGGAAAAACATACGTCGCTTTGCGATTGATGAGGACAAGAGTAAATGTTAGGAATTACTATGGGGGACTTTGATCTTCCAAAGGACATGGGTTCGCCACCCGTGTTGGGGATTGGTCCGACGCAAACCATAGTAATTCTATTTACTTTGGCTCCTTTTGGCCAGTGATAGTGATTTCTGCTAGAGCCAATCTGGGCAAATCAATCCAGATTGTACGTTGTTAACACTACCCTAGAGGAGTGTGACGTATTGTGCAAGCGGGTGAGCGAGGGACCTTCCTAAGTGGAGGTGAAGCACCCAAACAGGGGTTGAGAAATGCTCCCTCCTGGTCGGTTTTTCCCCAGAGTGGAGGGGGGTTGTGAGGTGGTTGTGTTATGATTGTTATTGAAAAGGGAAAGTGTTATAGGTACATTATGTGAGGAACCCTTCTTCGGGGAGAATGTGAAGCACAATGTACCCAATTGTTAAAAGTGTTAAAAGTTAAAGTGTTAAAAGTGTATAGGTACATTGTGTGAGGAACCCTCCTGCGGGGAGAATGTGAAGCACAATGTACCCAATCGTTAAAAGTGTAAAAGTGTTAAAAGTAAAGTGAAAAGTGTGAAAGTGAAAGGGACAGTGTGAATGAATTGGTATATATGTTTTAATTCTTCGAATCCGATCAAAAGTGTTAAAGTGTTTAAATTGAAATGAAATGTTTAATATCGGATTCAAGGATTAAATCACCTAAGTGTGACGTTAGCAGGACATAACCATGTGATTGTGCATTATAGTATTATATTAAAGTATTATACCTGTATATTTATAGTTCTTAGACTGAATAGTGTTATTGTGCCTTACTTGCTAACTGAATTGTGAATTGTATAATTGTTATTGTTTGTGTTTGAATATACCTTCTTATGATTTATTACTGTTTTTAAACGTTTTCTTTGATCTAGATTTCAAAGTACTCACCCTTATAGTGGACATATTAGGTACACCAAGGAGACAGACACAGAATGTCAAGGCCGAGAAAGTGATACTCTGTTGGAGAGTATATTATTTAGGGGTGACCTCACGGTCCCCATTTGCAGGGCAACCATTCATAGGTTTATATTGTAATAAATAGATTTTTGTAAATATAATTGTAATTTAATGATTTTATTTTGTTTAAGCGTTTTGTATATTGAAGAGTTATATGTATATTCTTATTTTGAATTGAAAGTTTTATTTTACTCGATTTGCAAACTGTTCTGGACTGACAGGTTTAACTCTATTCGGGGAAAGCCCATTTTAAAAAGGAAACTCTGGAAAAATTTTTATAAACCCCGAATATTTTCATAAATAAATATTAAATTAAAGTATTTTCTTAAAATATAAAAAGTAGGATGTTACATTATGGTATCAGAGCAATGGTTGCAATCCTCGGCCCGGAGTATGGATTTTCCTACTCCCAAAGAGTTACTCCACATAAGAGTAACTAATAGGTAGTTGATTAAGTAGTGCACATTAGTGTTTCATGCATGCATCGTGAGCAGGAATGCGTATAGTTTAGTAGGGTGAGTCATAGTTTAGTATTCATAGGAGTATATCTTCAATTTAAAGTGGGCTAACCAAATTTTTCAAAGTATAACTTTGTTGTATTTAGAAATGGACAGAGAGTACAGACTAAGGAAAGGAAAACTCCCAACGGGACAGAGCATGCAATCGCTACCCCAACGGGAAGTACTAACTCTTAGTTCTGAATCAACCGTGTCTATTTCAAATATGACAAGGGATTGAGATTTCGCTTTAACACGAAATCTCAAGGCCTTCTTTTGAATCGAAGATGAGTCATTCTTTATTTGATTGGAACTCAAGTAGCACGAAAACAATTTTGTCTCCAATGCAATATAGAATCGAGAAGGATCCCTCGCATTTTGTATTCATTGGCAGATGGCATCGTTAAGTCCTTGAATCTAATCAAATAATTGTTGGATTTATTTTCTAAGTCTAAGTATAGGATCGGTACTAGAAGTTGTCTAGTTTCTACACTTCGAGCATTCTTCATCAGAGTGCGCAGCGGAAGTGAATAGGTGTTAACCCATTGTAGTTACCTTTAACTGTGATTACTAAGCGTAGTCTTAGTAGAACCTAATTGCCCTCTACATTTCCATATTATGTTTTGGTGATAAATGTACTCTGAATTTTTAGGGTATGAAAATGCTTTTGCAACAAAATTCTTCTAAGACTCTATTTTTGAAAAGTATTAGTACTACGATTTGAAATGAATGTCAAGTACAGTAATGTTTTGTTATTTTTCAAAGAATGAGATTGATTCAAACTTTGATAATTGATGGAATGTCGTAACACTGATTTTTTAGAAAATTTTATTCACAATGAGAATTCCTAACTAATTGAATGATAGTGTAATTTACTTTTAAGTTACACCAATTATCAATTAATAGGAATTCAATGAAGGCGACATAAGTCAATTTGAACTTTCAAACTAAAATGAGAGGAAAGGCATTCACTAGAATTTAAAGAGAGTGAATGACATTGAAACTTTTTAACCATAAATCCGTTCCTTTTATTTGAGTTTGACGAATATAGAGGATTCTTACTTTCTTTGTCAAAGGAATCCTCAAGCTTCAGAATCAATTTCAAATGGATGTGAAATGATTTTGAAAACTTATATGAATAATTTGAGCTTTAAGTGCTTGACATGCTTTCCCTAAACAATGATTTCGTTTAAGTTTTAAATGAAAAGAATTTACAAAAAGCATAGAGTGTTTTTACTCAATTTAAAGAAAATGCAAACTCTTGAAAACTCTTTTATCACCAAGTACCAAACCTTTTACACAGAAATTGGTACTTTATTGTTTCTACTTTAATGTGGAAATGGAAAGTGCGAAGTGAAGGTAGTGAGACGAGTTAAAGGTAATGCAGCTACCCTAGAATTAGAGTTTAGCTTAGAACCTACACCATAGGAATGGATGTTATCCTTTATTCCTTTAAGTTCACATAGAACTCCAAGGAAATTTGCTGAATTTAATGAACAAACTGTATTTCGGAAGTGCAAACCATTTTCAAACTATTATTAACTCTTCCATGGAATGTAGTTTGTGAATGTTAAAGTTCTAGTCTTAACATCCATTATAGAAGTTGTAGCACCAAAGTCTAGTTAGTAATAGGAAAGTCTCAACTAGGATTTGAGGGTAAGTCTTAGTTGTGCAATCTTTAAGCCTAAGGAACCAATTAGGAAACCTTAAACCTTAAGAAGATAGCAAGTGTAGTATTAGTTGAAGTCTTGCATTGTAGAGTTCTCGTAGGTTGAGTGTAAGACCCCAATAGTTTTCATTCATAGACTGGATGATAGAAGCTAGGTTCGATCTTAGTGAGTCCTAGAGTTCGGACATAGTTGTGTAGGCATATAGATGTGCATATAGGAAGCGGGTTTTAAAATGTTTTTGAACGCTGGACTTTATATATGTGTATTTACGATTTTTTTAAACTTATTAGGACTATATGTTAAGTCCAAAGATTTTCATGAACCTTTTCTTATGATTTCGGGTAGTTCCCCAACTTCCAAATTCTTTCAAGTCTTTTGTTTACTATTTCGAATCGATTTTGACTAAGACTATTTTCTACCTTCTACTAAAAGTAATTTTAAAAGAATACTATATTAGTTTTTATTAACTAGTTATCAAATCAAATTTTCAAAGTTAAATTGCCTTGTGTTTCCTCGCATGGTAATTTAGAATTTCTCTCTTCCTCTAGTGTATGTATATTTTCCAAAGTAACCTTTTGGAGAAAACCTTACAAGTGATAAACTTGTAATGGAAAACAACAACTTATTTTCTATACCTATGATTAAAAATGTATTTTCCATCACATGTCTTAAACATATTCCCAATTTTACTATGGATACATATATATAGTATCCAACCATTTAAGTTCTCAACGAACATTTACAATTGTTTTTGAAAGCCGATGCATTTCATTGTTTCTTTTCGAAACCTTATTTTCATCCGTACACCAAACACAATTACTTGTGATTCTAAGGGAATCTTTTCAATCGAAAATTTTTCAAACCTTTTTCTTCTTTTCAATATGAAACTCCTTTTTATGTGTACGGACCGCTCTTACTTTTTTTTGGATTGAGTGGATGTTCTGCTTTTCTTTTAAGGAATGCACTCTTTAATAGAGTTTAATTTAAATTTAAATGATGCTCTTTTGCTTAACTTGTATTTGATTTTTAAAATGAAAGTCTTTATATATACATATCCTAACACTTTGATGTTTTGTTTTTGTGTTCTATTTTTCCTTAACTTGTGTTTGAATTTTAATTTTGTGTCATTGACTTTTCTTAAGTGATGAATGTTTGTATTATGATTGTTTTTATCTGTATTGTGTATGGATATGTGTTATGAAGGTTAGAATGCCTAGATTTTATTGAATAATGTTAGGTAGTGTTGGATATAGGACTAAGTAGGTCTGAATTGAGAGGTATTGCCCCTAGGCTTCGAACTTTACATTTTGAACCTTAAGGAACTAAGTGAGACTTTTTGGTGAAAGTCTCAATAGTACTCAAGTAGATATAGTAATAGAAACCCAACCGGAGTCGTATCCTAAGTGGGGGAGTGAATCCCCAAGGTCGTATCTATCCCAAAGTAGGTTAAGACCCCTTGTTCAATCGAGCATATAGTTTTATATCCTCCTTTCTTTGAAGTGAGCCGAATTTCGGGGACGAAATTCATATAAGTGGGGGAGAATTGTAACATCCCCAAATTTGCTAAGTAATTAGGTGTATTAGTGAGTAGGATTTCGATGAGTGTCTTAGTATTCTTAAGTGTCGATTTCGTTTAGAAACGATAGTTGGTATTCGAATTAGTATGTGTCCAAGTGCTTAGAGTGTAGTAGTTAGCTTAGAGTGGGTTTATATGAAATAGAAGTAAGTTAGAATAGGTTTAGAGTGAAGAGAAAGGAATGTGTTAGGTCAAGATTGTGGTTTAGAAATGTTATTAAAGGATTAAGAGTATAGGACTTTAGGAAATTAAGAATAAAAGATCCATAGCTCTAAAAACAAATTCCACCGTTGGATGTTAAGATAAGTGTGTTAGGAATCTTGCCTCAAAATTTGAGCAAGATCCGACGGTTAACGAAAAAGTTATGGCACTTTGAAGTTCAAGGATTAAGTGGGCTGAACAGGTTAATCGATTAACACTTGAGTTAATCGAGTAAGGCCGAAAGATGCTCAAGAATTAATCGATTAACAGCATCTGTTAATCGATTAACAGGCGCTGAAACAACCTTATAAATTCGTTTTTGAGCCATTTTTCACATAACTTTCTCTCTCCTCACTCACGAACTCTCTCCCTCTTTCTCTTAGGGCTTTGATTCCTCAAAGCCACCACCCAATAGATCAACAAATTGATACCCCAAATCAACTCCCCATTACTTCCCAAGCATTTCCCCTCTCTCAATTTTCAATTCCCTCTCTTTCTCACAAAACCCCCAAATTGAACCCTAAACCCTAAAGTGTGCAATTGAGCAATTGGAGTCTCAAATCCATCCAAGGAGCTTGGGGAGCCATAGGAATCAAGAGATAAAGATCATAGGAGCTTGGATTAAAGTCGGTATCGGTGCTCCCTCAATCTCTCGCTTTCTCCTCTTCTCTTCAAGAGGTAAGGGGTGTACTTTGGTCTAGTATTAGAGGAAGGGTTTAATTATAGTAATAGAGTTATAATTGGGTATATTATTGATTGATTAGGTTGATGGGTAGGAGGGTAGAGTATAGTTAGGAACCCTAAGTTTTAGTGAGATGTTATTAATGTATGTTTATATTAATTGATTTTATAAATTGTTAAGTAGGAAGTGAAGAACCCTAGGAAGGTGATTTAAATTACAGTCCTTGAGACATACCTGAGTATGTTGACTGATTGTTGATTGACATTGTTTGTATTAATATTATTAAAGTGTATATAAGTAAATTGTAAATGACATTCATATAGTTATGCATTAAATAGGGCCAAGTATTTCTCAATTGAGTTTAAACCAATTAAATGACATTTTTCTAAAGAACAAAGAGGGTCTTAAATTCAATTGAGAAACACTTAGAATATTGGATCATGCATGGTGAAAAGGTGGACGTTAGGAGTCGAGGAAAAACATACGTCGCTTTGCGATTGATGAGGACAAGAGTAAATGTTAGGAATTACTATGCGGGACTTTGATCTTCCAAAGGACATGGGTTCGCCACCCGTGTTGGGGATTGGTCCGACGCAAACCATAGTAATTCTATTTACTTTGGCTCCTTTTGGCCAGTGATAGTGATTTCTGCTAGAGCCAATCTGGGCAAATCAATCCAGATTGTACGTTGTTAACACTACCCTAGAGGAGTGTGACGTATTGTGCAAGCGGGTGAGCGAGGGACCTTCCTAAGTGGAGGTGAAGCACCCAAACAGGGGTTGAGAAATGCTCCCTCCTGGTCGGTTTTTCCCCAGAGTGGAGGGGAGTTGTGAGGTGGTTGTGTTATGATTGTTATTGAAAAGGGAAAGTGTTATAGGTACATTGTGTGAGGAACCCTCCTTCGGGGAGAATGTGAAGCACAATGTACCCAATTGTTAAAAGTGTTAAAAGTTAAAGTGTTAAAAGTGTATAGGTACATTGTGTGAGGAACCCTCCTGCGGGGAGAATGTGAAGCACAATGTACCCAATCGTTAAAAGTGTAAAAGTGTTAAAAGTAAAGTGAAAAGTGTGAAAGTGAAAGGGAAAGTGTGAATGAATTGGTATAGATGTTTTAATTCTTCGAATCCGATCAAAAGTGTTAAAGTGTTTAAATTGAAATGAAATGTTTAATATCGGATTCAACGATTAAATCACCTAAGTGTGACGTTAGCAGGACATAACCATGTGATTGTGCATTATAGTATTATATTAAAGTATTATACCTGTATATTTATAGTTCTTAGACTGAATAGTGTTATTCTGCCTTACTTGCTAACTGAATTGTGAATTATATAATTGTCATTGTTTGTGTTTGAATATACCTTCTTATGATTTATTACTGTTTTTAAACGTTTTCTTTGATCTAGATTTCAAAGTACTCACCCTTACAGTGGACATATTAGGTACACCAAGGAGACAAACAAAGAATGTCAAGGCCGAGAAAGTGATACTCTGTTGGAGAGTATATTATTTAGGGGTGACCTCACGGTCCCCATTTGCAGGGCAACCATTCATAGGTTTATATTGTAATAAATAGATTTTTGTAAATATAATTGTAATTTAATGATTTTATTTTGTTTAAGAGTTTTGTATATTGAAGAGTTATATGTATATTCTTATTTTGAATTGAAAGTTTTATTTTACTCGATTTGCAAACTGTTCTGGACTGATAGGTTTAACTCTATTCGGGGAAAGCCCATTTTATAAAGGAAACTCTAGCAAAATTTTTATAAACCCCGAATATTTTCAAAAATAAATATTAAATTAAAGTATTTTCTTAAAATATAAAAAGTAGGATGTTACAAAGCTTCTATGTCGTCCTTAGCCATCAAACACAAATTTGCCGATTCTTCATCATCCGAAGTGCTAGAATTAGTCTCATCTTCGGGTTCGTCCCAAACAATATAGGCCTTCTTAGCTTTATGATTGTTAGGTCTCTTCTTATCACTATCGGATCTTTTTGGCTTTTAAGGACAGTGGTACTTGATGTGCCCAGCTTTCCCACATGTATGACATATAATCTTGTCTCTAGGAGTTTTCGATTTTTGTGGAGTTTCCTTACTTTCCTTTGTATTAAATCTTCTAGAATTTCCTTTCCGCTTGAGAAATTTTCTGAAATTCTTAACCATGAGAGCTAGTGACTCATCATCCAATTCCGAATCCGAATCGTCATCTAGAGAAGAATCATTTTGAGTATCTATAACTTTTGATGATGCTTTCAATGCAATACCCTTTTTCTTCTTGTCGGATTCTTCATTCATGATTAGACGTCCAAGCTCCATTTCATGCTCTTGTAATTTTCCAAAAAGTGTTGCGAGATCCATAGCATCCAAATTTTTAGATTCCACAATGGTGGTTACCTTTGGTTGCCAATTCCTATCCAAACATCTCAACACTTTGTTAGTAAGTTCACCTTGTAAGAAAGTCTTACCAAGAGCAAGCAAATGATTAATAATGTGAGTAAATCGTTTTTGCATATCATTGATAGATTCATTAGGAAGCATTTGAAACAATTCATACTCACGCATTAACACATTCAATCTAGCACGTCTAACCTCGCTAGATCCTTCATGAGTCACTTGTAAAGTGTCCCACATTTCCTTAGCACTAGCACATTGTGAAACTCTAAAGAATTCGTCATAAGATAAAGCGGAGGTGATGATATTTTTTGCTTTATAATCAAATTGAACTTTCTTTTTATCATCATCCGTCCACTTATCCTCAGGGGTTAATTGTGCAGCTCCTTCAACTACGCTAGAGGGAATGTGAGGACCTTTTTCAATCGCTTTCCAAATTTCAATATCGATCGCTTGGATAACAATTTTCATTCTTACTTTCTAATAAGCGTATCCCTCACCGCTAAATAGTGGGGGACGGTTTATTGCAGCACCTTCACCTCCAAAAGGATTTTGATACGAGCCCATGGTTTCCAAAGGATCTTTTCGAAAAAGCTTTTAAGCTCGGTTTATTCGACCGAGCTCTGATACCACTTGTTGGAAACCAACAAGCAGCTAAAATAACCTTCTAGAGGGGGAGTGAATAGAAGTGTTAAGCGTCGATACCCAAATTTAAAAAGTAATCAAAATTGGTTCAGAAAATAATTCAATTTTAAGCCAAAATACAAGACTTAATCGATTAAGCTGTAATTTAATCGATTAACGTCAGATAGATCACTTTTCCTTAATCGATTACACTATGCCCTAATCGATTAAGCACTGATAAAATGCAGAAAATCAAAGTTCAATTCAATTCAAGATTTTGCAAGAAACTCTAGAAACGAAGAATTAACCTAAGGTAATTAACTACGAATCAATTAATCAGAAATATCGAATACGTAATTAAATTCCCCAATCTAATCCTAAATCAATCACTCTCACAAAATCGAATTTAATTGCAAAATGTAAAGAGCAAAAGTAAGAAGAACACGCAAAGATTTTATCCCGGTTTACTCACAACCACCGTGAGCTACATCCAGTCCTCCCTCTCTGATTTGGGAGATTTTGCTTCACTAAGAAATAAGAAGATTAGTATACAAAATAGTTAGAATTCCTCACACACACAATCCTAACCCTTTTCTCATACGATGTACCAAATCGTAGAGAGTCTACCCAATCTCTTAATTCTTGTTCACGTTCTTCTTGATTGAAAGTCGCTTCCAATCCTCTTTAGCTTTTAGCATTGATACTTCAACGCCCAAGATATTGCTCAACCTTGCTCCTTTCCAATTTCCTCAATTGAAAACTTGTTTGTTGAATCTTTAAAGTAACCTCTTTGTTACCAATACATTCAACTAAGAATATTACAATCACTTGAATCTCAATAATGACACAATAAGAATGAAATGTGTAGAAGGATTGAGATTCCAAAAGAATGTGATAGAGAATGATTTTGTCACAGAATATTAGCTCATGAAAGTTTGAAAGATAGTGAAAAATTGCTCTTCAAAAATTATGGTTCGTAACCTTTTTCCAAATGCATTAGAAAAGCTTTTATTTAATCAGATGCAACAGTACTTAATCGATTAAATAATGCCTTAATCGATTAGTCATGTGTTTTAATCGATTAAACACTGTAAAAATCTTTTTCTTTAATTTGCAATTTTCACTTGTTAATTTTTTAATAAATCTTTGAGCTAAATTCTCTATCAAGGTAATCTCAATTCCTAAACATATTAAATTCTTATAAATCAAATTGAGATTATCTAACCTAGTCTACCACCCACACTCATATAATAAAAGAATAATAACATTAAAATACAAGAATATGAATGACAGATAAACTAGTCTTCATCTTGTTATTGTTGTTGTAGGTTGACCATAACTTTTTGTCTTCATCAAAACACAATTGAACATACTTGCATCATCAAGCCTTCACCCGGACTTCCTCTCTTCCAGCATAGTCCGGCCAACCATCACTGCAACTGCATTCGCAATCGATCCACAGTACATCCACCTTATCATGCAGGATCAATTCAGTGGTGCGCCGCATCAAGACCCCAGGGATCATATCGCCAACTTCCTGGGCACATGCTTGGATTCTTCAAGATCGAGGGTGCTACGGACGAGGCCATCAGAATGAGGATGTTCCCTATCTCGCTGAGGGGCGAGGCAAAAATGTGGGTGAACAACCAGGCACCAGGGAGTCTTTCCAGCTGGAAAATACTTGTCTCTAAATTCATGGATAAGTTTCTTCCAACTGGGAAGCAAGCGAAGCTGAGGCAAGATGTTCACTCATTCATGCAAGAGGACGACGAGCCGTTGCATGAAGCTTGACAGCACTACAACCAGCTACTGAGGAAGTTCCAAACATACATGCAAGACTGGCAGCAGATTCAATCGTTCTATAATGGGCTCAACCGATTCAATCAAAGTATGATTGATGCAGTAGTTGATGGATCGCTGATGAAGAAGACTGTTGAAGAGGCCAAGGAAGTTATTGCAAACATGACATTCAGCTGCAGCCAATGACTACGGACCCAGGTGGAGCAAAGCGTCTTGAAGAGTTATGATTTGGACACTAGTCAAGCCAAGATCTTAATCGAGCAGAACAAGCAGATGCAGCAGCAGATTGCTGCATTGATGAAGCAGATGAGCCAGATCAGTATGTCAGTTGCATCTACCACTCTGAGGTGCGACTTTTGTGGGGGAGGTCACCGAAACGGTGATTGTGCTTTCGAAGTCAGAAAGGGTCCAACCACCATTGAGGAGCAGGCCAATTTTGTGGGTAGCGGAGTACCTAAAAATAACATGTACTCCAATATCCACAATCTGGGGCAAATCAGTCAGTCTCACACCTCATGGTCCAGCTCAGCATCCAATCCATCGTCGCCACAAAAGCAAGGCTAGGAGAAGGCACTTGAAGCAATGACTACCACAACTAATATCTTCATGGCAGAAGCCAGGGCAAATTTCTCCAATCAGGAAGTCAGCATTCGCAACTTGGAGGTGCAAGTGGCTCAAATAAACAATCGGATATCAGAGTTCGCAACCAACACCAAGGAGAGATGCATGGCGGTCACCCTTCGAAGTGGCAAGTCGTATGAGGAGCCACAGAAGAAAGGTGATGCAACTGAGCCTGAGAAGAAGGATGAGGGGCCAAAGCAACCAAGTGGAAGAGGCTCAACCGCAATGCAACAGATGCAGGATCCACCTGCGGGTCAAGAGAAAGAGAAAGGCACACCTAAACCAGCACCACTACCTCTGAGGATTCCTTATCCTCATAGGTTGAAGAAAGAGGATGACCAGAAGCAATTCAAAAAATTTTTGGAGATGCTATGGAAGGTGCAGATCAACATCCCGTTTGCAGAGGCTCTCTCACAAATGCCTCTGTACGCGAGATTCATGAAGGAGTTGCTGACAAAGAAGAAGCGAATGCTCACTGACGAGACGTTCCCGATAGCAGAGAAGTGCAGCAGCATCATCAAATCCAACCTTCCACCAAAGCTGAAGGATCCAGGTAGCTTCACCATTTCAGTTAGCATAGGCAATGAGTATTCAGGTAAGGCTCTCTGTGACTTAGGAGCTAGTGTTAACATTATGCCATTGTCTATGTGTGAAGCATTAAACTTAGGAGAGGTTAAGCCTACTCTGGCATTACTTTAGTTAGCTGATAGAACCACCCTCCGCCCCTATGGAGTGGTGGAAGATATTCTGGTAAAGGTGAAATTAAAGATTTTATCCTGCCCTTAGATTTCATGATCTTAGATGTAGAAGAGGATGAAAATATTCCTCTAATTTTTGGAAGGCCATTTTTGGCCACAGCAGGGGCAGTGATTGATGTGCCTAAGGGAGAAGTAATTCTCCGAGTGAATGGTGAGCAAACTACACTTAAAATTTTTGAAAAACCACCAATCACCGCGGATAACTTCTCCCCACTAATGTGCATTCAGCACTCCAATGGAGTGAGTGTTGAGAAGAGGCTGAAAAACAAGGTGCCACCCTTGAAAGAATCTTGGCAACCACCCTAACTTCTGAAAAGAGGTGACCCGTCAGGCTCGTGACGTTAAACAAGCGCTAGTTGGGAGGCAACCCAATGTTAGGTAATTTCCCTTAGGTTTTATTTTTTTTAGGTAATTAGTTATTAGTTCGTTTTTGTTTTTATTTTTATTTTTTTTAAAAAAAAGGCAAAACTGCTTGTTTAGTCCCCTAAGTTATTTTTTGTTCCATTTTGATCCCCTAAGTTTTTTTAGTTCTATTTTGGTCCCCTAAGTCTTCCTCTATTACCGCCGTTCGTCCTTTCCATCCAAAGCCCCATAACGCCGTTAACGGAAGCTTACGTAGCCACGAGAATTGCCAACACAGCTTACCCACGTGTTCCTCAATGCGGAATGACCTTTTTGCCACTATCTTCTTCATTTAATTTTGGGATTTAGGGTTTCCTCTCTCACAAAATTCCCCAAATCGCTTTTCGAATTCTTCTTCTTCCTGCTGAAATCGAGTTGTTGTTGCTTCGATTATGTCTTCTATGCGTCAGGGTTCGTCATATTCTTCCACATCGCAATTCTCGTCGTTGAAATACGTCGAACCACCTCTCTGCAAGTGCGAGGTTCCCGCTTTTCTTCGCACCTCAAGAACAGTTGAGCATTATGGTTGGAAATTTTGGGGTTGCCGCTTCTATCAGGTATGACCAATTTATTATGCAATGTTTTAAGATGTGAAGGACTTCATTATTGTAATGCATTGTTTGAACCTGATTTTTGCAGAAAAATGTGAAGGATTCTGGGTGTGGATTTTTTCAATGGTTCAATGATGAGGATGACAAAGAGAGGATGCCAGGAGGGGAGCGAATGAAGATTGGTGATTTGGAAGCTGCTTTGGATGGCACAAAATTGGAACTCAAATCTGCATTGAGAGAGCTGAAGTTGAAAAAGAAGGAACTCAAGGAGGTGAAAATGGAATTGAATGAAGGAAGAAGAAGGATGAAGAATTTGTGCATTCTCTGTTTTTTCCTTTTTGCAATCAACCTGTATCTCATTAGGGTGTGATTCACAAAGTGTAGTGCTTGTTGGTATAATGTACTGTAGTTGCTGTTTCTGGGAGGAAATGCTCCATATTTTGTGATTCATGGTTAGTGTATGAAATGGTCCCTGTTTAGGGTATGTAATGTTTCCTGGTTATTGTATTTTGTGTTTATTATCAATGTGATATGGTTCCTGTTAATGTTGCACCAAACAGAAAACAAAAGCAGTATATCTAGAGGCAATAATTTTAAAGCCAATACATTGAGTGAATACCCTTTGAAGCCAAGTCAATACATTCAAAGTCAATACATATTAAGGCAATACATGACAGCAGTAATGCTTACATAACACATAAGTTGCTACTAATGGTTCAATTTAAGGCAATACATTACAGCATTAGCACTTGCCAAAACACATTTCCACAACAATTCCAAAACAGATAACAAAAGCAGTGGTTACATCAACCAAGTTTTTTCTTAAGTAGACATAATAAATGCAGAAAATTAAATCAAAATCCTAATGACAATCCCTTCACAATCCAGTCAGCTACTTCCATGGCCTTCTTATCATGAGCTTTTGCCTAAGGACAGGGCGAACTTGAGCAGATTGATTTGGAGCAGTTTGGGCAGCTTTGGTATTAGACTTTGTACAAACAGTCTTCATAGGAGATGTTGCAGCAGATTGAGAAGACTTGGGAGCAGTTTGGGAAGACTTGGGAGCAGGCTGGGAAGTGTTGGGAGCAGATTTTGCAATATCTTTGTCCTTTGCTTGTTCAGAACCTTTTGATTGTTGAGATGCTTTTCCTTGTTGAGATAATGTTGTTGCCTTACCCTTTCCACTCTGATTAGGTTTCCTATTTCCACAGCCACCCTGAGTTTTTGTTGTATTGGGTGCTACAGCTTTGCCCTTGTTAACCTGAATGTTCTTTGAGCCTTGAGGTTGAGTTGTGTTACTTGCTGCAATTAAATACAAAGTTAGGGGACCAATTTGGAACTTAGTTCAAACTAAAGGGACCAATTTAAAAGTACAAGAAAACTTAAAGTGTAGAAACCACAATCGGTGGGTGAAATAACTAGGAAACACTAGGAGAACACCTAGAAGGGGGGGTTGAATAGGTGTTAGATAAACCTTGAAAGATTTTCGAAAGAAACAAATCGAAACGATTAAAATAAATGATTTTCTCAAAATTCTCAGATGTTAGTCGATTACAACATAAAGTTAATCGATTAAAACCTTATATTAATCGATTAATGAGACTGACTAATCGATTAATGCCGAAAGCTTGTTTTGAATTAATCGATTAATGACTCTTGTTAATCGATTAATCACTGTTAAAACTGAAAAATCACTTTTCAATCAAATACGAAAATCAATCAATTAACACGTATGATCAGAGATAAAGCGAAATTGATTAACACCAATATTCTTATTGATTACCTAGGTTATGAAAATGATTTTCCCCAAATCAATTTACACAATTAAGATTCAATTCAATCAATTATGAAAAATCACTTTTTCTAGGTTTTCAACCAAGAACACAATGAATGACTTGAATGTAAAGAGTTAAGAGTTTAGAGATACGACACAGTGATTTATCCTGGTTCACTTTCATCCACTTGAAAGCTACATCCAGTCCCCTCTTGAACCAAGAGAGATTCTTCACTATGAGGAATTAGAGTTCTCAAATTACAAGTAAATGCCTCTCAAGACTCCCTTCTTGATAGCCTACAAGAGATACTCCACACCCTTGCCTTGTAACCCTATTGAATCTAATCTAACCTCTAACCTTGCTTGTTGATATCCCCACAACAAGTCTTCCACTTGCTTGATGATGCCTCACACCAAGACTTCCAATTTGCTTGATAACAACCAAGACTTCCAAATGCTTGTTTGCTTGATTCACAACCAAGTCTTTCTTTTGTTGTAGATAGCTTGCCTTCTTTGTAATGATTACAACTCAAATGAAAACAAAATAACAATCCTATGAATCTCTTTCAAAAGCTATGAAAATATCAACATAAGAGATTCAAAGATTCTTGATCAAAGAATGTAAAAGTTAAAACTTTGATCTATGAAAGTGAGAGAGAATAGAGTGGCTTTGATCTTTGTAAAATTGATATGAAATTGATGTTAGAATGTAATAATGATTCACAAAGGTTAGGAAAAGGTTTATATAGAATACCCAAAAGTTAGGAACACTTAAAAGTGCTTTTGAGAAGTGAAAAACGTATTTTAAAAACTAATTCTGCATGTGTTAATCGATTAGTACATGCCTTAATCGATTAAGTACGCAAGGTATCAAAATATTAATCGATTAGAAAGGGACTTAATCGATTAACATAGTGAAAAATCAATTAAAACTTGTTTTCTCAAAAACTAAACTTTTTCTTTCAAACCTTTAAGCCACCTATTGATTTTAGGTTAAGTGAAAACTCAAATTATGATATAATCATGACCTTTGATAGAGATTCACTACCCTCTATATACTCTACCCAAACTCATAAACTAAAAGACTTGAGAGGCTAAAGATATTACAATAAAACATAAACTACCAAACTAAGTCTTCATGAGCTTGCTCTCTCTTCATCACTTGATGTTTGTTGTTGCTTGTTGAGCTTGATCTTGATCAACACACTTGTAGCTTGTTCAAAACCTTTTGTCATTTATCAAAACATTCTCAATGGATCTTACATAAAGGACTAAGTTAAAATTGAAGTCTCCTTACCCCTTGGTTCAGAATTGGCATTTGAAGCTTCAGGACCTTTTCCCTTTGCAGCCCTAGTTACCCTTGCAATTGGTGTTTGTGCCTGAGACTAAGACTGAGACTGAGACTGTGTCTGGGCCTGAGAGTTGTTCTGGGCCTGGGCCTGAGAGTGGTTCTGTTCCGGGGTCTGAGACTGGTTCTGGTTCTGTTCCTGGGCCTGAGTCTGATCTTCAGTGTTTTGGGCCTGAGTGTTTTCACTTTCTATTGCAGGCTCTTTGCAAGTGTTTTTCTTGTGACCCTCCCTTTGGCATCTACTACATTTATTAGTCAGTCCCCTTCTTCCTACTCTTGTCTCATCTCTATTAAGTTCACCAGCTTCCTTCCTCCTTGATTTTTTTGGTCTTCCAGGGGGTCTCTTTAGTGGTGGAGGCAAAATCTCACTATTCTCATGTATCTCCCAAAGGTTGGGCCCATTCACAGGGAATATTATGGGCTGATAGCAAGCCTCATAATTTTCCTTCCTATAATATTGAGGGATGTAGTCCTCAGGTACTAAATTCATGTGATTCATGCAAGTGATGGCATGAACACATGGTATCCCAGTTAGCTTCCATTTCCTACAACTACACTCCTTTAATGATATATATACTGTGTACTTCTCCTCGGGGTTACAGAGGTGTCTAACTTCAAATATATCTTCAGCAGCCATTCTATTACCATAACATTGAAATTAAGAAAATTCAGAAAGTTCCATAAGAGTGAAATTTAAATTATGGAGCATAACAGAAACATATTAAATTATGGAGCATAACAAAAACATATTTCAGATAATTGCATATTAGTGAAATTAAGAAAATTGCATAACAGTGAAATTAAACTAACCTTGTCATCCACCATCTTGTTCCCTCAGCTTCCTTTTGCAGTTTTATTTTGATTCTTGGCAGCACACTACCTTGAAATGATTGGATCTTGTCTCTGTTTGAGGCCCATCTCTCCATCAGATATATCCTGATATCCTCCATCATAGTGATAATTGGCTTCTGTCTTGCGCTTAGAATGACAGAGTTGAATGTCTCTGACATATCGTTGACAAGAACATCACACTTAGCATCATATGTGAACCAGCTCTTGCTCCAGAATCTTGGGGGAGTCTGGATTAAATGTTTGAATGCCTCCAAGTTGTACTCCTTCATCTCATTCATTGCATTATGCCAAGCTTGTGGATGTGTAGCTTTGGCTGCCTTCCAAAAAAGCTCCTTCAATCTTTTACCAGGGAAAACTTTTCTAAAGTTATTGTAAAAATGTCTCACACAAAACCTGTGTGAGACTCCTGGTAACAACTCAGCCAATGCAGGGACTAAACCCTGTGATAAGTAAAAATTCAGAGATGGATTTGGAACCAATACACATTGATATGATAAAAAAACAGAGATGCATTTGAAAAAACAAAAAAACAGAGATAAACCAATGGAAATAACTAAACCCTGTCATTTGTAAAACTTCAGCCGACAATGGAAATAACTGAAAATCAGAGGTGATTTGGAAATAACTTACCGTCTGCTGATCAGAGATGAATGTGTGGCATCTGCATGCCCCTACTCCACCAAGGTCTCTAATTAGAAGATCTAAAAACCATGCCCATGATTCCTTATTTTCACCCTCTACCACTGCCACTGTTATAGGAAGCATTTGATCATTTGGATCCCTTCCTACTACAGCAAGCAATTGACCACCATAGTACCCTTTTAGAAAACAACCATCCAGGCAAATAATTGGTCTACATACCTGTTGGCGTTCTGGCAAGTGCACCAGTTCGTGACAAGTAATAAAATGGAAGTGGGTTGTCGTTCCCAACGAGGACTAAAATCGATTAAAATAATTCTCACCTAAGTCGTAGTTACTATGTGAAATTCAAATTAAAATTAAATTGATTGGAAAATTCTTAACTAAATTAAATTAAAAACAAAAACGCAAATAAAAAGTGGTTGTGAAAGAATTCGGGAAAGCTTGGGTACATGTTTCATTGTAGGTTCCAAAAGCAATTGTTAACGAATCAATGATTTTCCTAAGTATTGAACCAATTTTGCAAAGGTACAAGCAGCCTAATTCCTTAGGTCAACCCTGTTTCTTAGTAATTTAATCTCCCTTAATTCCTTAAGCAGAGCTTTAAATCCTAATCTTACCAATTAATGTTCAATCAAAATTATTAGAAGGTTATCCAATTCATAGACATATTCCTATACCTATGTAATTGAATTGTTTGATTAAAGGTCTAAATCCTAATTCAATATTCCTATTCAATTAGAATTACCAAATCATAAACGGTACCAAATTCATGATGAACAATTAAAACATAATCAAACACAATACTTAAATGGAAAAACATCAATTCATTAAACAAAAACTATATAGGTTCCATACAAATCCACATGTTCCCAAAAAGGAGTTTAGTTACACATGATCAAAGAGGAAGAAGACAGAAGAATAATGAAAATCATAAGAGAAGACATGGAATTACCCCAATCTCCAATCACAAATTGCAATTCTTCAACTTGCCTCCAAAAGCTCTCTAAAACTCTGTGTTAACTACTCTTCCAAAGCTTTCTGGTTTGAATGAATCCTAATCCTATTATTATATAGATAAAAACTAACCTAATTTTCAATCTAATGTGATAAGATTTTTTTTATCTGAATAAAACTAATCCTAAATCTGAATATAATATGATAAGATCCTATTAGAATAAATTAATCTCTAAGAATCTTATCTACAAATAGAATTTATCATTAAAATCCTTCTAGAATCTCGTATTTGTGTTTGATAGCAACTTCGGCACTGATTTTGACCCCCAATATGGACGAATTTGAGCAAGGCTATTTCTGGCAAAGTTGTAGATCTTTTCCTTACCTTTAAAATGATATATAGATCGCCTCATTTGGATAAACTTACCTCAAGTTATGATCAAAACAGCGAACAGTGTCACTTTCTCGCATTTTGCGCGCCCAGGCGTGAAACTCCTGCGCCTGGGCGTGCGTCTGTCTGAAAAAATCAGCCAAATGCACCCCATTATTGGCCAGTTGACCCCAGCTCACGCCTGGGCATGTGGGACCCGCGCCTGGGCGCCACGGTCAACTTTTCTTCATTTTTTTCCTCTTTTTCTTCCTAATTCAAGTACCAAGCTCTCCTCCTTCATTCCTTTGCAAAAATCATTGTTTTAAGAGCTGAAAACAAACCAAACTCATCAAAAGGTTCCAGAAATCTTATAATGACAAAATTCCATTGTTTTATTCCAATTTACTCAAGAAACAAGCCACTTAATATGTAAAAGGGAGACAAAAAAAAGTACAAAAACATCACATATTAGACCCCAATCACACCCCCAAACTTAGCATTTTGCATGTCCCAAGCAAAAGTAAAATAAAAATTCTAAAACACAGGACCATTTTCTAAATTAATATGCAAACACCAAATCTAAGACTTCAGACTCATGACTCATACACTTTTCTTCACAAGCAATAACTTTCATCAAAAACTGGTTAAAGAAACAAACTCCAAAAGAAGCAGGAACTAGTCAACTCTCTCAACCTCACTGTGTATATCTCTCATGTGTATCAAGGGTTAATAACAATTCACTCAAGTTCATCCAATGACAATGTGTTACCATATGCTTGACCATAGACCAATATCTCCATTGAAATTATTGAATACATGCAAAAATCAAAAGGTCTTAATTTTGGTTGTAACGAGTTCATGACTAAAGATGAAAGGTGGGATAAAAGAAAGAAAGAATTATACAAAGGGCTAAAAATATGAAATCAAACAACATCCCTCTAACATATGAATGGAGCATTGGTTTTATAACAAATATCAACTCCAATATTTAATTCCCCTTCATTTTTTTCATTCTCATTCTCTCTATTCTCTTCTTTTTTCCTTATATTTTTTTATTTTTTTTTTGAAGAGAAATAGAGATCACAATTAATACTTTCAGCTCAACACTTTTTGAATCAACATATTCCCAATTGCACCATTCACATTTCAAAGGATACCAAAAATATATAACATTTATGAAAAGGGTACCAAAGAAATCATATATCAATAGGCTCAAAGTGGGCCACTAAGGGATAATATTTATCAAAAATCTGTTGAAGGCCAGAAAAATAATCCTAGGTGCCTTAATCATCTTAATGCATACAAACAATTATCAATCTCAAAATGGTCACTGGTCAAGTTCTAGAACACAAAATCAAAGTGAACACACTCATGAAAGAAATAGGGGTCTCAATCACAAAATAAATATTCAATATAAAACACATACCCCTGTCAAGTGTATAGGCTCAAATATCTCACAGGCTAAACAGTCAGTTCACTAATAACTTGTTCCAAAACAGTTTATCAAATATAACCAGTTCTCAACAAAACTTAAAACTCAATCCAAAACAGTGTCATACAATCAATGAGTCATCATCCTAAATCAAGTATTTACATATATAATCAGAAAAATAGTCTTAATCCTAGAATAATCATTTATCTTTACCCAAGACACAAACCAACACCAAATATGGGAGCACAATTCAAGTCATAAAAATTTTAATTTTTATTTTGTCCACTCCCCCAAACTTAGAGGTTGGCTTGTCCTCAAGCAAACTAAACTAACTAAACTACAAAATAAAATAAAATAAAAACTAAACACAAAAGCAAGGAGTTAGAGACTTCCCTTTGTAGCACATCATTCTCTCTTGATGCACCATGGAGGAGACTCCCCCAAACTTATTCACCTGTGTCACATGAACAACTAAAAATGGTGCTAGAAGCACCCCATTAGCAGTTACATATAGAAAACTCTAAACTCTTTATTCAATCTCCTAATTAAAAATTTAAATCCTACACTACTACAAAACTAAAGAGAATCCACCAGGATCCCAAATCCTATAGCACAACTTCCATGTTATGCAACAATAACAAGTTATTCCTGGATCCCATGGAAATATGCACGAATGATGTTGGAGCAAATGTTTAAAAATAGTTTTAAACCCTCCCGCGTAAAATGGTGCATTTTTCACTCCAAGCATCATCACATGGTGCTTGTCTTTTTCATCATGCATGGAGTCTATGCAAGTGTAAACTCCATGGCTTAGCAAGTTTGCCTTTTCAGACTCTAAAAAGGAGAACAATGGCTTATCTTCATCATGAGCATCAGGGAAATCATAAAAAATTAAGGGGTAGATTGAAGGAAAAAATTTTAAGGGTTCCACATATTCATGCAATCCAATACATTTAGCAAGAGCAGAAAATTCATCATGCAAAGTGGACCCTAATTCAACCCCTAAACTCATCCCATTATTCAATTTTTCTTGTTTCACTTCCTCAATCTCATCATGCACAATTTCTTCTTTTTCTATGGGTTTAGAAAGGGAAGCACTTTGATCTTCCGTAACAGAAAATTTTTGTACCACCTCCTCTAAAAGACCATCAAAAACTTTAATCTCATCATAAATATTTTCTGCAAAACAGGATTGAATAGGCGACAACAAAATAAATTTGATAAATTCTATGTCATCATGAGAATAAGCCATATTACATAATGATTCCACTAAGTAACTACTAAAAAGTACCGAAAATTATTAAAATCTAATTTTAGTCCCCGGCAACGGCGCCAAAAACTTGTTGGCGTTCTGGCAAGTGCACCAGTTCGTGACAAGTAATAAAGTGGAAGTGGGTTGTCGTTCCCAACGAGGACTAAAATCGATTAAAATAATTCTCACCTAAGTCGTAGTTACTATGTGAAATTCAAATTAAAATTAAATTGATTGGAAAATTCTTAACTAAATTAAATTAAAAACAAAAACGCAAATAAAAAGTGGTTGTGAAAGAATTCGGGAAAGCTTGGGTACATGTTTCATTGTAGGTTCCAAAAGCAATTGTTAACGAATCAATGATTTTCCTAAGTATTGAACCAATTTTGCAAAGGTAAAACCAGCCTAATTCCTTAGGTCAACCCTGTTTCTTAGTAATTTAATCTCCCTTAATTCCTTAAGTAGAGCTTTAAATCCTAATCTTACCAATTAATGTTCAATCAAAATTATTAGAAGGTTATCCAATTCATAGACATATTCCTATACCTATGTAATTGAATTGTTTGATTAAAGGTCTAAATCCTAATTCAATATTCCTATTCAATTAGAATTACCAAATCATAAACGGTACCAAATTCATGATGAACAATTAAAACATAATCAAACACAATACTTAAATGGAAAAACATCAATTCATTAAACAAAAACTATATAGGTTCCATACAAATCCACATGTTCCCAAAAAGGAGTTTAGTTACACATGATCAAAGAGGAAGAAGAAAGAAGAATAATGAAAATCATAAGAGAAGACATGGAATTACCCCAATCTCCAATCACAAATTGCAATTCTTCAACTTGCCTCCAAAAGCTCTCTAAAACTCTGTGTTAACTACTCTTCCAAAGCTTTCTGGTTTGAATGAATCCTAATCCTATTATTATATAGATAAAAACTAACCTAATTTTCAATCTGATGTGATAAGATTTTTTTTATCTGAATAAAACTAATCCTAAATCTGAATATAATATGATAAGATCCTATTAGAATAAATTAATCTCTAAGAATCTTATCTACAAATAGAATTTATCATTAAAATCCTTCTAGAATCTCGTATTTGTGTCTGATAGCAACTTCGGCACTGATTTTGACCCCCAATATGGACGAATTTGAGCAAGGCTATTTCTGGCAAAGTTGTAGATCTTTTCCTTACCTTTAAAATGATATATAGATCGCCTCATTTGGATAAACTTACCTCAAGTTATGATCAAAACAGCGAACAGTGTCACTTTCTCGCATTTTGTGCGCCCATGCGTGAAACTCATGCGCCTGGGCGTGCGTCTGTCTGAAAAAATCAGCCAAATGCACCCCATTATTGGCCAGTTGACCCCAGCCCACGCCTGGGCGTGTGGGACCCGCGCCTGGGCGCCACGGTCAACTTTTCTTCATTTTTTTCCTCTTTTTCTTCCTAATTCAAGTACCAAGCTCTCCTCCTTCATTCCTTTGCAAAAATCATTGTTTTAAGAGCTGAAAACAAACCAAACTCATCAAAAGGTTCCAGAAATCTTATAATGACAAAATTCCATTGTTTTATTCCAATTTACTCAAGAAACAAGCCACTTAATATGTAAAAGGGAGACAAAAAAGTACAAAAACATCACATATTAGACCTCAATCAATACCATGAAACTGTCCCTACAAGCTTTAAGGCAGACATACAATTTTTTAAATGTTGGCATTGGACTCCTCTCAGGTACCAAAACTTCCTCTTCACCATATTTTTCTTCATACCTTTGCAATTCTAACTTCACTATGGAACCAGGATTTGTCCTCAGCAATTCATGGCAATAGTCTCTTAGCCTTGCATACTGGTCCTTGTATGAACTAGTGAGTAGATCAAAAGCTTTCTTCCTGGCTCTGTAAGCTTTACCTCTTGACACACCAGTATTCCACTTCTCATGGGCTTTGTCTTGTATATCATCCAACTTTATGTTGGGATTTTGCCTAACACTGGACTGCAGCCTCTGTCCAAGCCAATTAGAAGTGCAGAACCTAAGCTTATAATCCCTGCTGCAGCTATGCTTGTCAACAATAGTCCTCAGTTGAACCAGAACCCTCACCCTCACCCTCAGTGATGGTCTTCCTTTTTTTACCATTCTCTCCATTCTTTTCAGCCTCAACTCTCTGTCCATCCTCAACTCTCTGTCCATTCTCTCCATTATCTTCATTTTGAACTCTGTTCTCAACTTCAGCATTATGCTCATTCTCATTTTCAACCTGAGCATTCTCCATTTCTTCAATGTCATCCCCAAGAATGTCTCCAATGGAAGCTGCAACCCCAACATCATCGAAGTAACCCTCATCTCCCTCCTCATCATCAGAGTCATCGAATTTGTGTTTCATTGCACTATCTTCATACTCATTACCTTCCATATCATCCTCACCCTTCTCTACTTCTTCATCTTCATTTCCATTTTGATTGCCTTCTTCTACACCAATGGTACCTTTCACTTCTTCCTCAGCAGCTGTACCTTTCACTTCTTCTACACCAGCTGTTGTGCCATTCACTTCTTCTGCCTCACCTACATTGCCATCATTCACAACCTCCATTCCCTCAACATTTGCATCACACCAACCCATACCATCTATTCCATCATATGGATGCTGAACATCATCTTCATGCCCCACAGTACATGAAGGGAGTTCATGAATCACATCTGGCTGAGAGACTGCATGCTTGATATACATTTGCACAAATCCATTTCTCCTAGCCAACTTCACCATCTCCCCTGCACCTATATCATCTTTGAGTTCCTTCAAAACACTGTCACATGCATACCACATTTTCTCAACCTCATCCGTATACTTCATCTCCTTCACAATACCAAGGATTTTGAAATAGCTCCATCTATCTGGGTCACAGTTCCAGATAGAGCTACTCCCTTCATACTTAAAAGTACCACTTTCAGTCTCACTTAACGACCCTCCATGGAAAACTTGGACAATGAAATAGTTCTCCATGCCTACATTCAAATAAAGTAACATTTAGAACTCATACACATCCCAAAATTATACCCAAAATAGTAACACAGTACCCAAACCCTAACCCAACATAAAAATAGTGTTTACATTGAATCCTAATCCCTAATGCTCAACAATGATGGATAATCATTTGAAAATGGAAGAACAACAACATAAATAAAAAGAGGGATAAAAAACCTAACCTTTTTCATCCAGAACGTGCGTGGACCTCCCACCCCCAAATCGCGCTCACGAATGTCGCTAATGGCTTCTCCGTTCTCTCTCACCAGCTGAAACCCTGAAGCTCTGTTTTCCCTCCAAACTCTTTTTTCCCTCTGTGTGTGCTCAGTGTGGCTTTTGGTAGAAGAAACGGGGAGATGAAGGGACTTCCAAAATGGCGTCGTTTAGGGGTCCACTTTTTAAAGTTTCACTTGGCTGAGGGAAGGGACACGTGGCTCGACCACGTTGGCAAGGCTGACTGCCACGCAAGCAAACATTAACGGAGTTAGTGGGTATTTGACAGAAGGGACTAACGTCGTTAACGGAAGCAGACTTAGGGGACCAAAATAGAACTAAAAAGACTTAGGGGACCAAAATAGAACAAAGAAATAACTTAGGGGACCAAATGATCAGTTTTGCCAAAAAAAAAGATGTACAGGTCCAGCCGCGCCCAGGCGTGGTGCACTTCATGCCCAGGCGTGGCAGGAGGGGTTTAACATTTCAGTTTTGGGGAGTGACCCCATTTGCTCCCATTAGTTCCCAATATGTCACCCCGGACTTGTTACTTCGCAAAAATATTGTCCTATTTTTCTAGGTAGTTTTTAATTTTTATTTTGTTGTTTAGTTTTGTTTTTCACCCACCAACACGGTGAGCTACGTTCAGTCCCCCTTAAAACCTTTAAGGAGCTTTTAATAAAATCAAATAGATAGAGATTACACGGGATCAATTAAACCCACCAAGAGAGTACCAAACTCTTGGCTTCTACCTAAATGATACAGATGCAGAGCAACGTCTCGAACTTTAACAGTCTTGAAACCTTCAAGACACCTTGAAACCTTCAAGGATTTGCACCAAAGAACCTCCTTGGATTTTTGATCAGGAACCTCCTAAGACTTCAATCGTCGAGAACCTCTTGAACGAGCTTGGAAACCTTCCAAGACTTTCACTATGCTTGAGAACACCTAAAGACTTGAAGAAATGATTGAGTGAATGAGATGGCTCCAACCCGAAACTCTGATGTGTTTGAATCTGAAAGTTTGGTGAACAAAAGAGTTTTCGGTTGTGTGTTTTGAGAAAGGATTCAGTAGAGAACGAATATGAAAATTTCTGCTCTTGGGTTCTCTTTGCTGCGTTTTTGCACTTGTATATTTCAGAGAATGATTTGAAATTTTTGGCTCTACACTTGTTATTTTCTCTGTAATGTTCTTGTTCTTATGTTCTGAAGAGAGAAGCCAGCCTTTTATAGTGATGCAGCACACATGAGGAAGGAGAGAGAGTGGAAAATACGCATGTCCTCTTGCAACGGATATACTGGACATTTCTGCACTGGACAACGACGTTTGTACTTTGTCCAGCTGTTTCCACCTCTTTGTAACGTTCCAAATTTGTCTCTCTTCTGCTAATTTGAATTTCCAATTTTGAAATATTAAGGATGGTGACAGATGAGTACTGCTGAAATAAGGACAAAGTTGTCAGTCATGCATTGTACTATAATGTCAGAGTCGAAGAGGTGCATGCGGCTGACGTACTGCTGAAGGTTGAAGATGATGAACAGAGTTGTCGACTGGACGACAGTTCGAGCTTGGGAAGCTTCGCCGAGCTGACCGAGCTAAACAACTTTGCACTGAGCGTGAACTCGGATTGTACAGGTCTGAGAACACCTGAGCGAAAGCCGAGCTTCTCCGACTTCATCACAGCGATCGAATTCATTTGTCTTCGTCGTTGGTCGAGATCAGAGACCAGCACACAGAGTTGATATAATTTGACTTGACCGAGATCCGAGATAATGAGCTTGGCCGAGAACATCATCAAGAACCTTGGCCTAGATCAGAGATTAAATACGCTGAGCTGATTCATTTGGCTTGGCCGAGACCCGAGATACTTCATTGTAGACCGAGCCAATCAAAGGCTGAGATCCAAGAACATCGCAACGAGCTCGGCCGAGATTATCATCAAAACCTTGGGCCGAGAGTCACTGAGAGTCGAGCATCATTCATTTGTTCTTCATCAAAACTTCGACCGAGAACTGAGCACATAGTATATTTGGCATCATCAAAACCTTTGATTCAACATAAATAATTGACGTTTAAGATTATAGCTCATAGATTAAGAAATATATTTAATATATCTTTTTGTAATAAACCAAGATTTGTTTTACTCCCTTCGGTCCTTAATATAAGCACTTTTTGACCAATTTCACTCACTTTAAGAAAGCTAGTTAGTGGCATTGGAAATGTAAATATTTGGTATTATTTTCAAAAGTACCCCTATAATTATTATTGGGAATGTAAAAAGTGTTAAGTAAATAGGGGTGTTTGTGGAAAAAAAAATAATTAATGCCATTGGAAATTGGAAATGGGGCTTATATTAAGGACAAAAAAAAAGTCTTGAAATGAAGCTTATATATAGGACCGGAGGGAGTATCATTTTGTCCTTTATTTCTCTATAATAATTGGTCATTTATCTTCATTTATTATCTCTACTATTAATGAAATAAGAATAGAATTATAAAAACAAAAATTAATATTATACTCTCTTCGTCCCGGTATATAAGACCTTTTTAATATATTTCACATATATTAAGAAAATTGATTAATTTAATTAATGGTATTAGAAATGTGAATATTTGATATATATTTTCAAAACTACCTTTATTAATATTATTGATAATCTAAAAAATATTAAATAAATATGAATATTTGTGAAAAAAAAAGTAATTAATTGTTATTAAAAATTTGCACAGAATCTTATAAATAAAAACTAAATAAAAATTTTAAAAAATATATATTTAAAAATAAATTTTATTAAAATGACAAGTATATTTTTTTTAAGATGGAAATGATAATTATACTTGAAGAAAGGATTACATCTGAATCTGATTCTCACCTCGCGTGACTTAGTGCAGTCCCGAATACTATTTCACATTCTCCACCAAACCAACAATAAAGCATCGAAGTTCACACCTTAATCATGACAAGCATAAGCACCAATCTTCACGAGGAAAGTTAATGTCCATCACGACCATTCTCAATCAACACACTAACTTTTCAAAAACAAAGTACTCATCTTGATATTTCTATCCATACTCTGTCTCTTCAATTTATTTACTTCCTCATTTTTTATTTATTTATCATATTTTAAACAAAATATTCCTTTTAACCTTAAATATAAGAAAAAAGGTTAAAAAAAATATTTTATTAAAAGTCTTATATATAAATAAAAGTAAACTAACTTTATATTTTAAATACAATAATTCCACAAACGTGGGGTTAGTTAAGTGGTAGCTCACTTGGTCACTGGTCTCGAGTTCGAGCCTTGGGTATGGAGCAACCCCCGCTGGGAGACCCCTACCGCTTAGTGCGAACTCAGTTGGGTCGGACCGGATGAGTCGGATTCTGGGTAAACCAAATCCGGGTACCGGTTGGTGTACACCAAAAAAAAAAAATAAATACAATAATTCCTAAAATATTCGTACAATGTTATTATAACATTTAATTTTGGTTTCATTCCCTATACAAGTTTCTTAAAGTAGATAACCTTTATATGAATTAGAAAAAAATTAAATGTACTCAACTAACTTCCTTAATAGATGTGAAGTTAGTTTTTTTTCTTATATTTGAGACCAAAGGATGTGCAATTAAAAAAAATGTAATATTGCTCAGATTTCCAATACATTAATTGTGTTTTTTCCAATATACCCTTTCATTATTTATAATCATTAACTTTCTCTATTATTTAAGTAAATCAAAATCTATTGAATAGAGGTAAATATGAAAAGTAACATTTATTACACACTTGAAATCCTCAAAAATACATATAAACAAAAAAAAAAGTTATTCCAAAAAAAGGCAAATAATAAGGAACAGAGAGAGTATTATTTTATTTCGTTCGTTCCTGTTTATCTGTATTATTTCATCAAACAAAACATACTCTTAAAAAAAATGTAATCATTACTTATATTTTTAATATATTAATTATTTTTTCCCAATATACCATTTCTCTCTATAATCATTAATTTTGTTCTACTACTTACTTAAACCAAAACCTATTTAATAGAGGTAAACATGAAAAATAATATTTATTACATTCTTGTAAACCTCAAAATGACTAGATAAAAAAATCTCCAAAAAAGGATAGATAATAAAGAACAAAAAAAGTTGCATTTTCAATTTATTTTAAATTATTTGTTGTTTTAGGAATCGATGGTGCATTAATCATTTTTTTCAATTTTAATATTGTTTTTAATTATTTTGAAATATGTGAAATGTATGATAATTAATGTAGTGTGAGAATAATATAGTAAAATTACCTTATACTGCTTCTTCTAAAATTTAAAGCATTAAATAATTTTTTAATCTTTATTAAATTCTTAAAGCGACAAATAAATTGAAACGGAGGAAATAATATTGTTCTTATTTACATGTTTTGTTTAAATGTTTTACCATGTGTTTGCGGGTTTTTCGTCTGACGCCTGCCGAACTGACGTTAAGATGTGGGGAGTGGGTAACGACAGGTTATGTGGTAATCTTGTAAAGGAACTTGACCATCTTTTGGTTATTTTTGGATATTTGTTCGAAAAAGTAAGTGCAAGTAAAGGTAAAACCGACACCAAGAACACGATGCGGCGAAGTTAAAAAGTGCAGTAATGTAAATGACTTGGAATTGTAAAGGAAAGCGATTAAAAGGTGCGGTAAAGTAAATTGCAGGTAATGAAAAGTGCATAAAAATGTAAAGATTGCATTGAATTTAAAAGGGTGGAAGGCTGAGGTTCTTTACAATGGCGTTTCTCCGTTTGTCTGCTCAGTGTGAGACGTTTAGGATTTTTAGTCTGATGTGTTAACCTACCAACCGACCCCGATTACAAACTAAAGGCTTCCTATTTATAGGAATCTGAAATCTAAAATCTATTTACAAAGCTACTTTGCACGTTCTGCATAACTGCAGAACCCACGTTTTTGATAACTGCCCACTACGCTATCCCCCACGATGTAACTGCCCACGTCGTGGTTTGGGCTTAGTGGATACTTCTGTCGGGTTCTATGATGACATCTTTGTTGTTACTTCCTTCGACTAGCGTCCTGCAACCTTTGACTCTTGTCTAAGTCTCTTTGTTGCTTGAAGCATTGACGTTGTTGTGCTCCAGACATCGCCCGACACCAAGCTCCTTTCGACAGACGGGGCTATCGTTGAAATAAGCCTTCGACCCGCTGTCGGCCCTTGATGCATTCGATCGAAATCGGTGACAAGTAATTCAACCAAACGCTGTTCCACCAGCATTCAATCAAATACCTGTCCCCGACACTTCTAGTAGAATGTCGTCAAAGGACTTATTTCCTTTACCTCTTTAATAGGAAAGGTGGCCTTAGTCGATCCTAGCAGGATACAAACCTTGACCTATGAGATTACAAAGACCTTTCCAATGGTTATTTATCAGGTTAACTGCTTCCTCCAATTCGGAATCCTTAGCATTAACCCGAAACATCGGAAGTGGAATCTATGTAATCCCATATGTTTATCCTTTCACTATCCAAGAGGGGAAAGGTGGTATCCGTGAGGGACAACCCTTCATTTCTTTGTCCTCACCCGAATACCTTAATCCCACATGTTTATCCTTTGATAAACTCACATTTATGTGGAACATGAATCGCTTTTCCTCTTTCCAGAAATCATGAAGGCATTTTTTGAGTTTCTCCATTGTAACCTATGGCTTTTCTTGGTAAAAACTGAGGGTTTTATAGCCACAAGTAGCATTAAATTCCTCCATACTTACTCTGTCGTTCCCAATGCTGATTAGACGTTCCTGACTCCTCTTTCCTTGTGCCACCATTCCTTCGATATAGACCTCTTGTCTCCACCATTTCCTTCTGTCGACACATGTTCACATCCTTCGAAGTCACTTTTAAGTCATGTCACTTAAGTACACCTCCTTCGACATCACTTATGTTGTTGACTCAGTCCTTTTGTCAAAATCTATCCCTTTGTCGGATTGCACGTACACCTCCTTCGAAGTCACTTTTGAACAACAACATTCAAGTACACTTCCGTCGACGTCACTTATGCATCCGACATTCGAAACCTTTTGTCGATTTCAATTTCCCGTAAACAGAGGCCCCCCAAGTTTTGGTGTGCGACGCGTCGTTTCGGAGGATACCAAAAGTTGTATCTTTTCGAAACGTCCTTTTATCATTAGGATTCTGAAACGACGAGTTTATCTTTTTGAACTGACGCTTTCTATTGGACCATTATGTTGGTCTTACACGTCTTTTCACTTCTTATTTAAACTGGTTTGATAATCATTATCCCCCTTTTATCTTTTCTTGCTAACCACTGCATCCACTCTCTCTGACTTGAAACCCTTTTTCGCCTTTTCCAAACCCTACTTTCAACATGGCAATCCAAGGTGTTCTTGATCCAGCAATCGATTCGGAAGTTGCGTATCATGAACGTAGCCTGATCATTCCTGCCACTTCTTTCGTCCCTGCAAATGGCGTACCTGTCAACCCTTCTCCTGCATTCTTGGGTCCTTTGATGACTGTGGCAGAATCTCGTGACCCAGACATGAGTGCCAATTTTCCACTTTCCAACCCCAATGCAACTCGTCCCGTGGCCACACTTAATCCCGTTTACACTTGCCACTTCGACAAAGAGAATTCCCGTAGAGTTCTGCGGAATGTGAAACCTTTTGCTAAGTTTACTGAGTGGTATGATAGGCTTCGGCCTCACAAGAGAGAATCTTGGAAAAGGGCCGGTTTTGAAGACCTTCTTATTCTGACGACTTGCAATCTTCATTATGATGATCGGCGCCGCATGTTACTTCTGGTGTCGCCGAACCAATTGCTTCCACTTCCGATACGGCATGATGACTCCTACCCTCTTCGATGTTGCCGCTTTAACTAGCCTTCGTCCTGATGGAGAAGTGTTAACTGTCGAAAGCAAACCCAATGATGCAGTACAGATTAGTGACGGGTCCTTTGCTTTCAGCACCTATGTTGAGGCGCGCCTTGATGATTACAGAGATAGTCTGACAGTTAGCAATGAAGAGCATGTCGAATTCCTGACAGTGTGGCTTAGTGCTTTTGTTTTCTGCACCAAATCTCGACAAGTTAACAAATCTATGGTGCCCTTAGCCACAATCCTGTATGAGGAAATGCCAGTGGCTCTCAGTCAACTTCTCTTGGCGAAATTGTATTCGACCATAAGCCATGTTTCCGATACCATTAGACTTCACAAACAACAAGTGACTAATGTGGGAGGCCCTACTTGGCTTTTGCACTTGTGGCTAAACGCCGTTTTGAAACGTCATATGGTGTCTGCACATAATAGCATTTGCCCTTTCAAGTTCAACTATGGCTGTTTGGTAGCAAACTACGAAGTTCCTGTGCTGTCGTCTCGTACCAACACTTTTCTTCACTTCATGAAGATTTTTGCCAACATCACCATGTCTTCTGAAGACATTGAATTTTCACCTTTTGTGGAAAGAGCTGTCGGGCCGAAATGGTTTCGTGTTCCTTTTCCAGGTTCAAACGCTGCAGCGAGGCAGTTAAATGATGTCCTTTGGGGACATTACTTGAGCCAACGGGTTTTGTTTGGTGGTTTACCCGACTCTACTGCCCATGAGGAAAAAGAAATTTTCTTGCATTACCCCAACTGCGTGTCGAGGCAATTCGGTCTTTGCCAAGGATTGCCTGCTCCCATGCTTGCGTCAGTATCACACGAATTTCACCATGGCCATTTGACAGATTTCAAGTCTTCTTGGACGAGGGTTTTGAACAGGTTCGTGTCAAAGAATCTTGCTTCCCTTAGCCGTTTCAACCTTGTCGGCTTTACTCCTTGCTTTTTGGCTAGCCCCAATTTCGTCAATTGATGGGAATTGTACTTCAACACATACCACGTGGCCTACGACACCATTGTCGAAAGAATGAGTGCAAGAACTCCATCTGATGTGGCAGCCGACAAGACTGGTAAAAACACTTGACCTTTTTTTATTCTTCAAATTCCTTCCCTATTCGGCTTTCTCATTCATTGTCTTTTTCGTAGTGGCCAAACCGGACTTCATTGATTATTCTGCGGCAATCAAGGCTCTCGCGTCAAAGAAGAAAGGTGGTGACCCTTCATCACCCAGAAAACAAAAGAAACGGCGCCATAACAATCCTGTTGATGATTTTGTCGAAGCTAGAAAGCACCCCAAGGGACGAACTGAACCATCATCAGACAAACCTCGTGTCGATCCAGAGAAGACTGATAGTTCTTTGGTTCGTCCTCTTTCCAAGAAGTTGCAAGTGTCTACTGCTTCATCTGCCCCTCCAGTCCGTCCTTCCTCGAATCCTTCAACTAAAACTCCATCACAACCACGTTCAAAGGCCACAGGTGTCGTCATTAGAGAGCCTTCTCCTCATGTTACTACTCAAAGAACACATGGTGATGCGGCTGACCTGTTTGTTGACGTTTCCCATCATGACCCTCGTGCTGGCGAATTCCTTCCGACTCCAACACTTAATCCATTCATGGAAGAGGATTTAGTCGAAGATACCAGCATCCAACTGCAAAGGCGTCCTGCTCGTCGATATGTGGTTCTTGATGAGCTTTCTTCAGATGAACATCATGGTGACGTCGCATTTGATCAAACTGACAGGTTGCATTCCATTTAACTCGTCGAACATGGCATTCCAATAGTCATTCGTAGGCATCTCATGTTGCCTTTGAAATCATATTGATTCCAAATTAATTTCGACTGGTAACATGGCCTCATGGCCATATGTTAGCATGTAAGGAGTCGTACCCGTTGCTTCATTTGGAGAATTCCGAATTGCCCACAATGCTGGAGTTAGTGCTTCATGCCAATTTCGTGGCTTACTCTTAATCCGTTTCTTGATGATGTTAATAATCCACTTGTTGGCTGCTTCCGCTTGTCCATTGGCTTGTGCATAGTAGGGTGTCGAAGTTAGTAACTTGATTCTTCTTGATGCCAAATAACCCTTCAATTTGCTTCCCAAGAAAATGGATGCTTGATCTGTAGTAATGGTCTCAGGAATCCCAAATCAACAAACAATATGGTCTTCAATAAAATCAAATACTTGATCCTGTTCGACCTTCACCAAAGGTATAGCTTCTACCCATTTGGTAAAATAGTCGACGCCCACCAATATCCTTGAATGGCCTTTAGAAGAATGAGGGACAATTTCTCCAATCACATCTAGTACCCATCCTCTAAAAGGCCAAGGCTTGATAATTGAGTGCAACTCTCCTACTGGGACGTTCTGAATGTAGCCATGTTTTTGGCATTCCTCGCACGACTTTGCAAAGTTCATGCAATCAGATATCAGTGTAGGCCAAAAGACCCTTTGCCTTCTAAGTATCCACTTCATCTTTTCCCCTGCTTGGTGTGCTCCACATATTCCTTCATGGACTTCCGCCAAGGCTATGAAAGCATCTTCTTTGTCGAGGCATACCTCCAAATTCCCGTCAACTGATTTATGATACAAGTCGCCTCCTAGTAACGTGAACTTGGTTGCTTTCAGCTTCAACTTTCTTTCGACATCGAGGGATGGATTCGCCAAATAGTCTGCTATGGGTTTCCTCCAATCATCGTTAGATGCTAATGCGTTCACCATTACGTCTCTCTCATGAGGGGGGTATAACAGTTCTTCAATCCGTGTTGCCTTATCCAAAGTTTTCCTCGATATACGGTATTTCGATGCGATTTGGGCCAAGTGGTTGGCCTTTTGATCATGATACCGATATATGTGTTCGACTGAAACATCATCAAATTGGCGCATCATTTTTCGAGCCATATTGCGATACTTAGCCAACTTTGGACTTAGGCATTTATATTCATCAACCAATTGTTTAATAACTAACTGAGAATCTCCTTTAATGGCCACGTTCTTGGCCTTTAAGAAAATTAATATTTCAAGGCCAATCAAAATGGCCTCATACTCAGCTTCATTATTTGAACATTGATATTTCAGGTTGAACATGAATTCCGTGGGAATTCCTTCGGGGGATATGAGTAAGATTCCAACTCCTGCCCCTTTCTTATGTGATGATCCATCAAAATACATAGTCCAAGGCCTTAAGCCGACAAAATTAACAGACAAGGCCATGTCGAGACATGGGTGATCTGCCAAAAAGTCGGCTACAACTTGGCCTTTGATGGCTTTTAATGGCACATATTGAAGTGAAAATTTCGTCAACGCTAGTGTCCATTTACCAACCCTGCCATGTATAATTGGCTTGGATAGCATGTACTTAATAACGTCAGACTTCGACAAAACTAAAACATGAAAACTTTTCATATAATGTTTAAGCTTTGTACAAGAGAAATAGAGTGCTAAACATAGTTTTTCTATCGCACTATACCGTGTTTCGGCATCATTCAACACTCTACTCAAATAAAATACAGCCCTTTCTACACCATTTTCATTTTCTTGAGCTAACATACTTCCTATAGTGTAATCAGAGGCTGATATATACAATTTTAAAGGAAAACCTGGCTGAGGCGGCATCATCACTGGTGGTGTCGATAAATACGTCTTCAAATCGTCGAATGCCGCTTGTTGTTCCGGTCCCCATTAAAATCTTCTTCTCGCTTCAACTTCACGATAGGTGCAAAGGCTCTGGTTCTTCCCGACAAATTTGATATGATTCTTCTTAAGTAATTCACCTTGCCAAGGAATGATTGAACCTCTTTTTTGTTGGTCGAAGGAGATGCTTCTATGATGGCCTTGGCTTTGTTCTTGTCGACCTCAATGCCATTTCTATGGACGAGAAATCCCAAAAATTGACCAGCAGTAACTCCAAAGGTGCATTTGATTGGATTCATCTTTAGTTTGTGCTTCCTCATTCTAACGAATGCCTTTTCCAGGCTCTCTAAATGCTCCTCTTGAGTATCTGACTTAATCACCACGTCGTCGATGTAAACCTCCAAGAACTTGCCAATCATATCGTTGCTCCTGCATTCTTGAGTCCAAACGGCATCATTACCCATTCAAAGGTTCCTATTGCTCCTGGACATCTGAATGCTGTCTTCGACACGTCTCCTTCAGCAATAAAAATTTGATTGTAACCTGAAAAAGCATCCAACAAACTCATTACCTTATGGCAGGATGCTGAATCCACCAGCATGTCAGCTATCGGCATCGGGTATTCGTCTTTTGGTGTGGTACTATTTAGATCCCTGAAATTGACACATAGTCGCATTTTTCCGTTCTTCTTCACCACAGGGACTATATTTGCCATCCATTCGACATACCTTTCCGTTCTGATGAACTTAGTTTTCAGCAGCCTTTCGATCTCATCTTTGATTTTGAGAACTACATCAGGTGCGAACTGTCGAACTGCTTGTTTGATTGGCTTGTGATCAGGCCGTAAAGTCAGCCTATGTTCGACTAGCTCTCTGTCGAGTCCTGGCAAGTCCTCGTACTCCCAAGCCAAGCAATCTTGGTTCTTTTTAATGAGATCAATGAGTTTCTGTCGGAATTCCTCCTTTAACAGTGAACTTACATAAATCGGTTTCAGCTTTTCAGCCGTTCCCAAATTTACCTCATCTCTGGGATCCTCACTTATGAATCGAGCTTCTTCATCTGTCCATCCTCTTTCGAATCCCAAAGGGCTATCATCTACGATACAATCCTGGAATGCACCTGTCTGAATAGTGCATTGCATTCTGTCGGCCACGTAGGCCGACAGTCTTTCCAGCTGTCGATCAACCATTGGTGCTGGTCGAAGGCCGCTGCTCAACGGCCTTGTCCATTTCTACAATTGAAATCCCATACTTTTCCATTAAACATTTGTCCACTATGGGTTTCTGGAAATTTTCAGCATCAAGCCGTATCGGTTTGATACTTGGGTTGTAAACCTTGAAGTCGACATGCATCTGTTGCATGTAACATGGACTGTCGTCTGCAGGAATCACCTCCACCTTATTTTCCTGATTCCACAGCACCAACTTCTGATGAGCCGTTGACGGTACGACCCCCACAGCATGAATCCAATCTCTTCCTAGTAGCAAGTTGTAACTAGCCTTAGATGGGACTACCACAAATAAAGTATCTCTTATGACCGAGCCCACCTCGACTTTCAACATGGTTACTCCTTGTGATTGAGCGATCTTTCCAGTGAAACCAACCACCACTACATTTGTCGGAATTAAATCTGACTCCGCTTTTCCCATCCTTTTAAACACATTCCAGGGCAAAACGTTAACGGCGGCCCCTCCATCCACTAACACTCGATTCAAGGGCTTCCCGTCAACAATGGCCTTAATGTGTAAAGGCCTCAGATGTTCTCTTTTGCCCTCTTCCAACGGTTCAAAGTGAGCGATATGACCAATATCAACCTCCAAATGAAGTTGGTCTAAAAGGAAAAGACATTCGGGCAAACCTAGCACTTCATCACTAAGGTAAGAATCATCATAATCATCACTTGGATATCCCTCTTCATGTGCATGATCTCCTGGCATGTCGAAGGGTAGACCAACATTGTTGATCGACAGACTCCCAATTTTCTTGCTCTGTGCATCTATCATGTCTTGATCATTGACGATGATGTCTAAAGTGTCATCAGAGTCCCCTTCATATGCTTCGCTCATCTGGTTCGATCCTTCAGACTTCCTTACCCATTCTTGTTTGCGTCTGCCGTTATGTCGACCTCTAGTCGTTTTCGGCTTCATACTTGCAACGAGACATCCTTGATCATTTGAGGGTAATTCATCGATACTAACCCCTTCAGCCTCTGCCTTCCGGATTCTTTGAAGCCTTCTTTTCTGAGTGCGTGTCAACCCTTCATAAATCGACCCTGATGTCGATTCTGATTGCGCTTTCTTCTGCATGACTCGATCGTATGCAACTGGCCTTGAAGGGTGTCCTCCATAAATCCTTCGACTAGACAAAGGTCTTCGAGCCACTCGAGCCAACTCCCGTCGGATGTGTTCCCGTTCTTGGACCCTGGCTCGTATCTTTTTCCTTAAGTCTTCTCTTTTGGATCCCCTTTCTTTCTGAGTTGTAGTCTTTCGGTCATAAACGACTTGGCACCTTGGACAGATTTGTACGTCACCATGTCGTTTCCTCCTGCAAAAGTGTCGGAGTGATTCTCCGTCCTCAGGAAACACTTCGGCGTCATAAGCCAACGAAAGAGTGCTAACAGAAAATACTCCTTGATCCTCGACCTCATTGACTTCCTTTTGAAAAGGGTCAGTGTCGATCTTCATATCCTTTACTACGAACTTCAGCTTTCCCTTGTCGATTCCTTGTTGAATTAAGCCCCTGAAAGAAAAGCAATCATCGGTATTATGAGTGAAATTGTTATGATACTTGCAATACTTTCCCCCTCTTAATTCTTCTTTTTTCAACAACTTATGACCTTCTGGCAATTTAATTTGTTTATCCTTTAACAACGAATCGAAAACTTGTTCAGTTTTGGAAACGTCGAAAGTGTATGTTTTCTTATACAAATTTTCGCTAACGGGTTTGGACGGTCGTAAGGCAGAACATGAATAAGGCTTTTCATCTCCTAATTCTATCACGTTAACCTCTGCACTACCGTCAAATGTCTCCCCGTCAGAAGGTTGAGAATCGACATAATGAATGCGTTCCCTCTTCGAGACTTTAAAATCTCTTCCTTTTGTTTTTTCATCTGCCGAACACAAGCGGCTAATTGTGCCAAATCTAAAAGGTGTTGGGTCACTAATTTCTTACGAATATGATATTCTAAACCCGACACAGCCATCTTAACCACTTCCGGTTCAGGAATTGGAGTTAAACATCTACTCCTCATTTGCCTGAAGCGTTCCAAGTAGTCATCGATTGGCTCCCCAACGAGTCTTTTCACACTTAACAAATCCGTCAAGGCAACCCTCAATTCGCCTCTATAGAATTGTTCGTGAAAAGCCCTTTCTAGTTGGGTCCAAGCGTGAATAGAATTCGATCGCAAAGTTGAGAACTAGGAAAAAGCATTTCTTGTCAAAGAACTAGGGAATAGCCGCATTCTGATAGCTTCATCAGCGGCCAAATCACCCAATTCAATAGTATAACGAGTGATGTGTTCAACAGTAGATTCTCCCGCTTCACTAGCAAACTTCGACAGTTTTGGGATCTTTGTTCCTCTTGGGATTTCTGCTAACTGTACCCATTATGGAAAGGGTGAGTTGAAACCTGGCTGATTAGCCATGCCAACGTTGAACCCGATCCGACTTAGTGCTTGTTCGACTATCCTGTTGACATCATCCGGTTCGACTCGTGTTTCTCTTCCTTGTCGAAGCAAGTGTCGAGCCAAATTTTGCCTTGCTAGCGCCACCTAAAGGTCTTCCCCTCTCTGCATGAATGCGACTTGCGTCGGATTCTGAACAGGTTGAGGTGCTTCGACATTTGGGTGAAAAACTACTTGTTGATTTTCTGGCAACGCATTACCTGCACTAAAAGTTGGGTTAGTATGAACATGATCCCATGTCGTAGGGACTCTACTATCCTGTTGTGGTGACGACACTTGAGCAGTGTGTCACATTTCTTGGCCATTAGGGTAACCTTGTACCAAAATCGGCCTTGGTAGATTTCTATCCATAGGTGGAGTATTGACGGACTCGCTACGCTCATTGTCGTCGACTCCTAAGACTTGATTCAATCTTTTCATGTACTGTGCAATTTTCCCACAAGTCTCATTTGTCACCAACATCGCTGGGTTGATAACCGAACCCAACTGAGCCGTCAATTGATCAACCAGTTGTACATTAGCCTCCTCGATTTGTTGACGGATATGTGTGACGGGATTGATAGGCATGTATCTTGAACCGTTACTCGTACCAGCCATGTCCGTAGCAGAACGCATGAAAGCCATGTTAGTGGCCCCCGTCGTCGCATTTGTGCTGCCTACCGAACTACTCAAAGGCCATGTCAACGTTGATCCAGGGACAAAACCAGGTGGCAAACCGTAGGGAGGGACTTGTCCCCCGCTATTGGAACTGCTACCAAAAGTAAATCCACTGGTGAGGTTTCCCCCATTTGGGCCATTATTTGGCCATTGAATGGTGGTTACGACAGTTGATTCCACGGCGGAACCGCTTCCTCCGGTCATTTGAGGAGCACCTATCGAAACACTTGGCGTAATGATTTCTGAAATGACGATGGTCTGTTGATCACCTTGAGTTGTAGTAACCATTGACGATGAAGATGGCAAAGTTATGCCACTTCTCAAACGCATGCAAACATGTACAAGTTACTCTGAACCTGTCCCACCGGGCGTGCCAATTTTGTTTGCGGGTTTTTCATCCGACGCCTGCCGAACTGACGTTAAGATGTGGGGAGTGGGTAACGACAGGTTATGTGGTAATCTTGTAAAGGAACTTGACCGTCTTTTGGTTATTTTTGGATATTTGTTCGAAAAAGTAAGTGCAAGTAAAGGTAAAACCGACACCAAGAACACGATGCGGCGAAGTTAAAAAGTGTAGTAAGGTAAATGACTTAGAATTGTAAAGGAAAGCGATTAAAAGGTGCGGTAAAGTAAATTGCAGGTAATGAAAAGTGCATAAAAATGTAAAGATTGCATTGAATTTAAAAGGGTGGAAGGTTGAGGTTCTTTACAATGGCGTTTCTCCGTTTGTCTGCTCTGTGTGAGACGTTTAGGATTTTTAGCCTGATGTGTTAACCTAGCAACCGACCCCGATTACAAACTAAAGACTTCCTATTTATAGGAATCTGAAATCTAAAATCTATTTACAAAGCTACTTTGCACGTTCTGCATAACTGCAGAACCCACGTTTTTGATAACTGCCCACTACGCTATCCCCCACGATATAACTGCCCACGTCGTGGTTTGGGCTTAGTGGATACTTCTGTCGGGTTCTATGATGACATCTTTGTTGTTACTTCCTTCGACTAGCGTCCTGCAACCTTTGACTCTTGTCTAAGTCTCTTTGTTGCTCGAAGCATTGACGTTGTTGTGCTCCAGACATCGCCCGACACCAAGCTCCTTTCGACAGACGGGGCTATCGTTGAAATAAGCCTTCGACCCGCTGTCGGCCCTTGACGCATTCGATCGAAATCGATGACAAGTAATTCAACCAAACGCTGTTCCACCAGCATTCAATCAAATACCTGTCCCCGACACTTCTAGTAGAATGCCGTCAAAGGACTTATTTCCTTTACCTCTTTAATAGGAAAGGTGGCCTTAGTCGATCCTAGCAGGATACAAACCTTGACCTATGAGATTACAAAGACCTTTCCAATGGTTATTTATCAGGTTAACTGCTTCCTCCAATTCGGAGTCCTTAGCATTAACCCGAAACATCGGAAGTGGAATCTATGTAATCCCATATGTTTATCCTTTCACTATCCAAGAGGGGAAAGGTGGTATCCGTGAGGGACAACCCTTTATTTCTTTGTCCTCACCCGAATACCTTAATCCCACATGTTTATCCTTTGATAAACTCACATTTATGTGGAACATGAATCGCTTTTCCTCTTTCCAGAAATCATGAAGGCATTTTTTGAGTTTCTCCATTGTAACCTATGGCTTTTCTTGGTAAAAACTGAGGGTTTTATAGCCACAAGTAGCATTAAATGCCTCCATACTTACTCTGCCGTTCCCAATGCTGATTAGACGTTCCTGACTCCTCTTTCCTTGTGCCACCATTCCTTCGATATAGACCTCTTGTCTCCACCATTTCCTTCTGTCGACACACGTTCATGTCCTTCGAAGTCACTTTTAAGTCATGCCACTTAAGTACACCTCCTTCGACATCACTTATGTTGTCGACTCAGTCCTTTTGTCGAAATCTACCCCTTTGTCGGATTGCACGTACACCTCCTTCGAAGTCACTTTTGAACAACATTCAAGTACACTTCCGTCGACGTCACTTATGCATCCGACATTCGCAACCTTTTGTCGATTTCAATTTCCCGTAAACACCATGCAAAATAATTTTTTTTATGCTTATCTTTATTTATTAAATAAGGTTTTTATTTACATAAATACTCTTTCTGGTTTTAAATGTAAATTTTTTTGAAATTTTTTTATCTTATTTGTAAGATGTTATTTTGATTTTCAATAATATTTTATTAGTTTTTGAAATAAAATATTCCTATCAAGTCAATATTTTTTAGAATCCCAATAGTAAATATAGGAGTAGTTTAAAAAAAAAGTATACTAAATGTTTATATTTTGAATGTCACTAACAAAATTAACTCATTTTCTTGGTGAATGTAAATTTATTGAAAATGATCATACATTTATAATCAAACGGAAGTAAAAAAGAAAAATCAATGATTACAAAGAGAGAAAATCTATGTTAGAATGTAAAACATAATTAGGTTATTGAAAATCAACACAATCAATATTTTTTTTCTTCAAAAGACATGTTTTTGTGTTGTTGGATAGAAAAATAGAAACGGAAGAAATATAATTTTACATTCAAAATGAGATCAACCCATCATTTTTTTTGCACTGATATTCTCTGGTCGACAAGTAAAAACTAATTTTTTTGAGATGTAAAGATTACAGAGGTAAATTTTATCTCTCCTAACAAAATTTTCTATTATATTTAAAAAAAAATTAATCATCTACCAACTATGTTATACATCAACCTATTATTTTAGAATAATTGTGCCGGGTATATATACAGCATTCATCTCAAGTAAAGATAAGTTAACTATTCTTACCAAAAACAAAAAAAAAAGATAAGTTAAATATTTTGAGGACATTTGTTAATGAGTTAAATGTGATGAGATATTATTGACAAATATAATTTTTTGTTATGAATTAATGAAAATAAGAAGACATAAGAGATTAAGGGAGAAGAGAGAGGTAGGGAGAAATTGTATTTCACTTCTTGGGGCAAAATTTACAATACATATGAGTCCTATTATATATGAAAAGATGAAACCCTATCATGAATTTGTTTCAACTAAAGATAAACATAAAGTAGGGATAAACTCAAACTATAATCGAGTCATCCACTTATTAGATAAATACAAATTGTTCATAACACTTACCCTTTGATGACTATTAAGAGAACATGCCTCTTTAAAAACCTTCCTGAGAAAAACCCTATGACAAAAATTAGCAAAGGAAAAAGAGTACACAATTCTTCTTACGCAATTAGATGTTGCCTCATTAAAAACCTTGTCAGGAAAAACCATCGGGAAAAAACTGTGCCTAAGGAAAAAAGGGTGCAGTGCGTATTTATTTCTCCCCCTGATGCGAACAATTATCTATGAGATATTACACTATTACCTTCGCAGCATAAGTTTCATGATATATCAAATTTTTATTAAATATTCCATTTGTAATTCAAGACAAAATTTTGTTATTTCCAAATCTTTCATTTCAAACTCTTTCTTTAAGTTATTTTTAACCTTTGGAAGCTCTTCAGGAATTCCAATAATATTCAAATCATCAACGTAAACATCAATTATAAAAAATTTCTTGCCATATCTTTTCATAAAAATACAAGGACAAATTCGACCATTTTATATCCCTCATTGATTAAATATTTACTTATATGATTATACCACATCTCTATTTACTTCAAACCATAAAGACTTTTATTCAATTTATCATACTAAAATGTGTGCTTAGCTTCATTCTAACATCTTCCTGTGATTGAATAACAATATTTTGCTAATAAATTAATATCAGATGACATATTAAGTCACGTACGACATTTAACAATCAAACAGAGATTAACATATATATATAAATTAGTTGTTGTTTATCAAAACAAATCATTTTAGAAGTTGTTTTTCCCGACTTGATAGGCACATATTCAATTTGCTAAATGTTCGATCTTCAGGCAAAGGTATTTCATTTTGAAATGTTTCTTTTAACTTTAGGTAATTCAAACAATATTAAAATAAAAATATATAGATACGAAAATAAAAACAAACACAAAAAGTATAAATTACATGACATGATATCATATATATAAATCAAACAATGTATAACTAAAAAACCATAAATTATTAGCTAAATATAAATAGATATATACATGTATATATATATATATATATATATCAATATCCTTAATTTTTCTGCAATTTCTCATGTTGATATCATTCTCGAATGAACCATGATAATGGCTACAAACATATAATGCATTTTATGTTTGCTAGAATTAAAACTTCGAGTCTATTAAAAATCTCTTGGAGTTTGAACTATAGGTTCAAAATTATTGCATTTTTCAATTTAACTAATTAAAGAGCACATGTCGACATTTTATACTTTATGCTTCAAACATTTTAATTATTCATGGATATGGTTTAACCATATTAAATAGTTCAAGCATATGCTTCGAGCATATTGAATCCTTAAGGGGTATTCATATATATGTTATTAATCAAGTTAGCCATAAAAATCTGCCATAACATCATTTGACACAAATTGAATCCTTTATATATTGCCAGACTAATCATGTATCGAAAAATACTTGCATCCACCACCGGGAAGTATTATTTCTCATAATCAATGTTAGATCTTTGTGAAATTCTTTGGGCAATCAATCTTGATTTATATCTCATAATTTCTTCTTTACAATTTCGCTTATGTACAAAAACACATTTGTATCCATCTGACTTTACACCTTTAGGTGTACGGACTATAGGTCCAAATACCTGTCGCTTTTCAAGCGAATTCAATTATGCTTCACTTGTGTCTTTTCATTTTGGCTAATCATTTCTTTGTCTATATTCCTTCATAAACTTTGATTCATGATCCTCATTTTATATCATTTAAGCGCTATATCATATGTAAAAGCATCGTCAACGTTGACTTCATTTCGGTTCTATTGTATTTCAGTCATGACATAATTTATTGAGATCTCTTTGTTTTCACACTTTTCAGGTACCTGAGTTTCTTCTGGAACTGAACTATTAATTATGTCTAAGGACTCTTCAGGAGTCTCTACATCCTCGAATTGACCATCTTAGTTCTTTGCTCCTTTTCTTTTTCGACGATTTTTGTAATTAATTTTTTTTTATTTTGGAACCGATGGATCTGCCACGCTTCAAGCGTGCCTCATACTCATTTGCAATTTTAATTTGTCCAAGAAGGACATCAATTTCATTGGAGCATTAACATCTGGAATATGTGACTTAGTCACTCTTTTTAGGTCCGTAAATGCGTCTGGCAATTGGTTATCTAAATTTTGCAAATGAATTATCTTTTGAACTTAAGTTCAAATTGTTTTGTTCGAGGATCAAGATAACATAACAATAACTCTTTCCAAATAATTTCTTTTTCCAGCTGCTTATTTTCTCCCCCTAATGTTGGGAAAACAAATTCATCAAAACGATGATCGAAAATCGATCCATGAATGACTCTCTTGTTGTTGGTTTGAGTTATTTTATCATGGATGAAGATTCATATCCAACATATATTCCGAACCTTCTTTGAGGTCCCATCTTAGTGCGTTGTGGTGGAAAATATACCGCACATCCAAAAGTTCTTAGATGGAAAATGTTAGGTTTCTGACCAAAAACCATATGTAAAAGGGGAAACTCATGATAATTTTAATGGCTTGATGCGAATCAGTGCCATACATGTTCCCAATTAGTAATGGCAATAGACATACAATAGTTAATAACTAAATTTTGGTTGATACAATTGCATAAGTAATCTCGCAAACTTCTGGTTGCGAATTGCCAATGAAGAATCATGTGACCATCCAGTTGATGCATCAATTAAAAAAAGAGTAATCTGTCAGATTAGTCCCTGACTTTGTAAGCGCCGGTCAAGTTAGTCCCTGACTTTATCGAAATAGCAATATAGTCCCTGAGATTTCATTTTAATTCACATACATCCCTATCTTTATCCCACTTTAAAGCAAATACATCCCTGCGATAGTGACGGCAAGGACTAACTTGATCGATGTTCTCCTTTCTCAGGGACTAAATTGCTATTTCGATGAAGTCAGGGACTAATTTGACCGACGTTTAAAAAGTTAGGGACTAATCTGACATATTACTCATTAAAAATATAAAATACCTAAATGATCCTCATGATGGAAGTAATGTTACATAAATATCACCTTGTACTCATTCCAGATTCAATCCAAATTTTATGGTGATGTCCGAATAAACTTTCTTTAGGAACAATTATTAGCACATTGAGATAATCAGATTGAAGAAACTTCGGGTTCTTCGTTGAATGTCAACATAAGTTTTAATTATTTTTTTAGGCATCATATAGTTAATTCGGGATGGTCTAACCGGTCAAGCCAAACAAAAAAATTATATTATAATTTATAAACTTCTAGTTTATAAACTTTTAGTTTTACGATATGAGGTATTTCAATTGTACTATATACGTGTAAATTGAAATTTTTTTCAATATCTCTGGATAACAACTATTTTAGAACTCTAAATTATCATCGTACACGAATTTTGATAAAATATACTAAACTATTTTGAAAATAAAATTTTACATATACCTTTGAAACTTGGTATATTTATTTGTGATATACTACATTATAACACATTGCTAACCCCAATAAAAAAATTAGGATATGCTATTTTAAATTTTTTTTTATATCCGTAAAATTTTGTTATAAAAATATATTATGTATACATGTGATCAATTATTTATGTGGTTCATACATTCCAATCTAATTATTTCAATAATGACAATGAAAAAAATTAAAAATTAATAAATTTTTCACAAAAGAACCACATTTTTCTTCAATAACTAATTTATATGTGTAACACCCTAATTAAATTTACCCGTAATTATTTTTAGGATTTGAAAATTTTTCTTGAAAAGCATCTTAATTTCATTTGCGTTAATATCTTTCAGAAAGCCAACCAAAAATAAATATTTACATAAACCACCGAAATGCACCACAGTAGAGTTTACAACGTTCTCCAAAATAAATATCACAAAAGAATTTTCAGCGTTCATAGGACCGAGGACATGGACTAGCGTTCGACTACATGAACTTACTCTCCCTGTGAGGGAGAGTGAACCTGCTCGGCCGGGGATTGTGCTTGCTCGGACTCGGTACCTGAAAAATGGTAAGGAGGTGAGCATTACACAGAACTTAAGTAAGCAGTTTCTAATATGGCATACCGACCTACCAAGTCAAAAACAGTCAGACAGTTATACATATAATCATATATTTAGTCCAAGTCATGCAACATGCACAATTAACATCAATTTGCTCGGCCCATACCTATTTTCCCTTTTATCTTTTATCTTTCATTTTCACTCAATTATTTTTGACCATTCTCTCTTAATCTTTTACCACGTCTTACATTCTTCTTTGCTCAACTTTCTTTCCTCTTTCTTTTATTCGTCTTTTACATGTCTTACACCTTTTTATGCTCGGCAGCGCACACCCCGTGTACGTCTTATACCTTCTTATGCTTTCCAGTGCACACCCCGTGTACGTCTTACACCTTCCTTTATTCTCGGTTATGGAGTGTTCATCACTGAGCGCACCCCCGCGTACGTGATGCACATCTTACAGCTGCACATCTCGTGCGACTTACGCGATCAATACACACGCCCAGCGTGCGTCTTCTATGACCAGGAACACATCCAACCGACTTCTTCTATGGAGTTGAGGAGTGTCCATCACTGCGCGCACCCCCGCGTACATGATGCGCGTCTTACAGCTGTGCACCTCATGCGTCTTACGCGATCAATGCACACGCCCAACGTGCGTCTTCTATAACCAGGAGCACATCCTAACCGGTTCCGTTGCTCGGAACCCTGTGTGAGCCATAACTGCGCCCAACCCCCTGTACATGTTGCGGATCTTACAACTGCGCCTCTTGGCGACTTATGCGATCAATGCACACACACAGTGCGCGTCTTCTATGACCCGTCTCACATATCCATTACTCTTTTACTTAATCTTTTATCTTAGTCATTCTCTCTTTGATTCTCTCAGCTCATTGTCCCTGTCTACCCTTTTACTGATCTTCTTATTACAATTCCTGTTCTTTAGTTATTATACCTCAAATTAATCTGTTACTCAGTATTTTACACCCTTTCCCCATCTCGGCCAGCTATGGTCGACTCACATACTAATCAAACAACATCAAATACAAAAACAACAGTCATCACGTTTTACACATATCTATGCAAGTATGCAGCAACAAGATTCAAACATACATATATTCCACTTTTTTCTTTACTTGGTTCTTTTTATTAGTCTTTGATCTCCATAAACGTTCTCTATCCACTATCCTACGGTTCAGTGCCCTAACCTAACATCCATTCTTAGTACCCACTATGAACACACTAGAAACCCAAACCTAAGGTAGGTTAACATTCACTCCTTACCTCGAACCCGTGAGAGATAAGGAAACACTAAGAGTTTGAGCTTGATCCCCGCGTTTGAGCTCTTTAAACTGTGGTCCCTTTAGTTTCCGATGACACCTTGACGGGGCTTCAGAAATGCCGAAGAGAACTCGAAGTTCCAGAGAAAATGGGGGGAACGATCTCCGGTCTTTGGAAATATTTGAGGTTCAGTGATTATTTATAGAGAGAGTGGATTCTGTACGTGAGGTGAGAAAGATTGGTGTTTATCACTAGTGTTTCTTAGAGAAAAACGAAGAAGATGAAGGAGACGGAGAAGAGGAAGAAGAGGAGTGTTAAGTGTGTTGGTGTGTTGGTTGTGGTTTTTGGCCTTTATTCCCCTTTGAAAAGAGATGTGTGGTCCTGATTGGAGACTTCTTTGAAAAGCTTGGGAACATGTGGCTAGAATTAATTGGCTTCTTGAAGAAGCCACTAATAGTGACTTGAAAGGAACAACTGTGATGTGAAAGGGACAGAAAGTGATTGAAAGGGATGTTTGTACGGTTGGCGTGGATGACGATGTGCAAGATGTTCGTTCGAGCTAAGCGCGTGGCTTTGCCTTGACGGGATAGGATCTCAGTACTCGAAAATATGGGGAATTGCTCGACACGAGGAGCCAAGGCTGTTGGAAACCAACAAGCGGGCTAAGCAAATACTAGAGGGGGGGTGAATAGTATTTTGAAGCACTAATACCAAATAATTCGATTGATAATTGAAGAATGGAGCTTAGACTGAATTTTCTGGAATCAGAAACAAAAGACTCGAGTCTTTTGTGAAATACTCGAGTTTTTCAGGATGAACAACTCGAGTCTTTTCTGAAATACTCGAGTTTTTACTATCAGATAGCAGAAAAACCAGAAACGAAAATTCACCAATTTAACTCAAATCAATTCAATAATAAACAGGAACTTATCCAACAGAATAGCAAGTAATCTAAATAACTTTTAACACAAAGATTCCTTGAACTTGCTACCTAATTGTATAAATCCTAATTGATTGAAATGACTTAAGTCTATTGAGCTAGAAAGTAGATTAAAAGCAATAAACCAACACTCAAGCAATTTTATCCTGGTTCACTCCAACAATGAGCTACATCCAGTCCTCCTAATCACTTAGGAGTTTCTACTAATAATCAAATTGTTAGAAATTACAAAGGATTGCTTGAGAATGGCCTCACTCAACCTAACCCTTTCAAGAGTGTACCAAACTCTTGATTTCTACCCCAATTTGATTCCGGTGATTGAAGAACTCTTCACAAAGCTTCCTTGAACTCCCTTCAAGAAACTCCACCGGGCTAGGAACCTCCTAGTCTTGTGCTTGAGAACCTCTCAAGACTTCCAACACCCTAAGCCACTTAGGGTTTGCTTGGGAACAATCCAAGACTTTGAATAATCAAGCTTTTTGTATGTGTATTACTAATCTCACAATGGATTAGCACAAATAAGCACAGCTCAATGTAAGAATTGAGGCCTAAAACTCAACTTGGAATAAAATGACAATATGAGTGAGAAGTTGAGTTTTTTGGGAATTAACACTTGAGAAAAGGAAATTATGAAAGCTTGTGATCAATAATGTGTTGTTGTCTTGTTTGTTCTTGCACAAATTCAAAGAGCAATTTTACAATAAAGTTCAGAATACTCTCTTGGGGTTGGATGAGACTCAAATGCCCTCAATTGGGTTTTTGAGTTTCTCCAACGTTCATTTTTGCTGACTGGACAAAAATACTCGAGTCTTTTGGTAAAAACTCGAGTCTTTTTGGTCGGTCACGAGTGAATTGGTGCACGAACAAGACTAACGGTCATAATTGCTGACCTGGCACAAATACTCGAGTTTTTCTATAAATACTCGAGTATATACTCGAGTCTTTATCAAAATACTCGAGTATTTTGATCAGATATGGGAAAAATTATTTTTCAATTTTATTTTTCCTCTCAAGTATTAATTTTTGGTCAATCTCAACTTAATAAACATATAAAAATTTATTCCTAGAAGAGACTAACTATTTCTACCCACTCTCAACCACTCTCAACATAAATTAGAAATTTACAATTAATATTTGATTGAGAATGATTGGGCACTTGTCTTCTTTTCATGACTTCTTGTTGATGTTGATTTGTTAATTATTTTGTCATCATCAAAACATAATCCACATAATTAGGAGCATTGAATTCACAATCTCCCCCTTTTTGGTGATGACAAAATAATTAACACTTGATCCATTTGTTAAGCTTGATCCACTTGGAGATGCAACTCCCCCTCACTATATAATACTTTTCACCTATCTAAAAATACAGCTTGAGCAAAGATGTTATGACAATTTAATTTTAGCACCAAGCCTATGGTATTAGAGAATTTAACAATTATCAGAGTATATACCATAATTAGAGATTTTAGGTGCAACAATATCAAGACAAGACAAGTGTAATATCTCTCCCCCTTTTTGTCATACGCCAAAAAGATGTAACAATTTAGAAAAAGATCAAGGGAGGAGAGGTGCATAATCGGAAAACCCCATAACCAACTATGCAAATAAAACGGAGATATAATAACGATAAAGAGCTCCCCCTGAAGCTTTGCACAAACATCATAATGAAGACCAAATTCATTAACATAAAAACATCATAAAAGGTCCAAATCAAAGGTGCAATAAGAAACCCAAAGTCTCAAAACACCAAGTTCTCAAAATACAGAAAATGTAACAAAGACCAATATGATAAAAACAGAATGAAAACTAAGATAAAATCCAAAGGTCAACATCATCAAAACATCGAAGGAGCTGGAGCATCTGGAGGAGGATAAAACCGAGAGAAGAGTTTAGAGGATGAAAAACTAGTAAGATTTGACAAAACTTTGAGGAAAATCTGAGTTTTGAGGAGAGAGATATGAGAAAACCGAGAGAGAAGAGGGTCGCAAAAACTTGAGTCTGAGAGTATATATAAACAGTTCAAAATACTCGAATATATTCATAAATACTAGAGTTGTTCTTTAGGATAAACTCGAGTTTTTGAAAATATATTCGAGTCGGTCGTGACTCAGCCCAGATTTCCCAGAAAAGTCGAGTAAAAATTGAAAAACTCGAGTTTGGTTCGAAAGTTCAAATTTCAGGAAAACGCAAAATACTCGAGTTTTTGGAAAATACTCGAGTTTGGTCTGAAAGTTCAAAAATTGGGGGTTGCGAAAGACTCGAGTGTTTTGAAAAACACTCGAGTTATTCAATAAAGACTCGAGTTTTTTTGATAAAAACTCGAGTATTTTTCTCAGACCCTGATTAAAAACTTTTTCAATTTAAAACTGATTTAATTTTGAATTAAAATACTCGAGTGTTTTTGGAAAAACTCGAGTATTTTGACAGAACAGAATGTAAAAACTCAGTTTTAAAAGACCAAACACAAATCAAACACAAATGCTTCACTACCAACTTGGAATACAGTACAGAATCACACACAATTAACATATACAATTTCAAATATCATCAAGGACAATTTAACTAAGAATCAATAACACATTAGAGTAAGACTAATATGGTGATTTTCCAAAAATTACACACAATGCAATTAGCCTATATTAGCTTCATCTAAAATACCAAGTTCTCTCCTAATATGATAAAAGGTGTCCCTTGGTAGAGGTTTTGTAAAAATGTCAGCTAATTGATTTGTGGTACTGACAAATTCAATTGTGCAATCACCCTTTTGTACATGATCTCTTAAAAAGTGATGTCTTATTTCAATGTGTTTAGTTCTTGAGTGATACACCGGATTCTTAGTCAAATTGATTGCACTCGTGTTATCGCATCTAATCGGAATATTTTCAAGTTTCAAACCAAAATCCGATAATTGTTGTTTCATCCATAACAGTTGAGCACAACAACTACCGGCTGCGATATATTCCGCTTCGGCGGTAGAAAGAGCGACACAAGCTTGCTTTTTAGAAAACCATGACACCAATGAACTTCCCAAGAAATGGCAAGTACCACTGGTGCTTTTGCGATCAAGCTTGCATCCCGCGAAGTCGGAATCCGAGTAACCAACTAAACTAAGATTGGCATCAGCAGGATACCATAAACCAGTGTTAATTGTTCCTTTTAGATACTTAAATATATGTTTAACTGCGAATAGGTGAGATTCTTTAGGATTAGCTTGAAATCTAGCACACATGCATACACTAAACATAATATCCGGTCTAGATGCAGTGAGATATAGGAGACTACCTATCATACCCCTATACTTACTAACATCAACCGGTGTACCTTGTTCATCCTTGTCTAGGTAGCATGATGTGCTCATTGGAGTGTAGGCTTCCTTGCACTTGTCCAATCCGAATTTCTCAAGGAGCTCTTTGCAATATTTCCCTTGATGCACAAATATCCCCTCCTTGACTTGCTTTATTTGTAAGCCTACGAAGAACTTGAGTTCTCCCATCATTGACATTTCAAATTCCTTTTTCATCAAATTTGAAAACTTTCTACAAAGAGACACGTTAGTAGCACCGAAAATGATATCATCAACATAGATTTGTACTAACAAAATGTCATCCTTGGTTTTATAAATAAATAGTGTATTATCAACCTTCCCTCTTTGAAACTTGTTTTCTAATAGAAAGGAACTCAATCGATCATACCAAGCTCTAGGAGCTTGTTTCAATCCATAGAGTGCCTTTTTCAATTTATAAACATGGTTTGGAAATTCACTATTTTCAAAACCGGGGGGTTGTTTGACATACACTTCTTCATTTATAAACCCATTCAAGAAAGCACTTTTAACATCCATTTGATATAAAGTGAATTTCATGATTGAAGCATAAGCAAGTAAAATTCGGATTGCTTCAAGACGTGCAACCGGAGCAAAGGTCTCATCATAATCGATACCTTCCTCTTGGTTGTACCCTTGAGCTACTAGTCTAGCTTTGTTTCTTATAATCAACCCGGATTCATCAAGTTTGTTTCTATAAATCCATTTAGTACCAATTATGGTATGATCATCGGGTTTAGGGACTAGATCCCAAACTTCATTTCTTTCAAATTGGTTTAATTCTTCTTGCATAGCAAGAACCCAATGATCATCCTCAATGGCCTTTTTAATTGAATCGGGTTCAATTTTGAGAAACAAATGAGACATAGTGGCAAATGTTTTGAATAGACCTACGAGTAAGTACTCGCTTTGACATATCTCCTATGACTTTGTCTATAGGATGAGCCTTGACCGATTTCCAAGTTGGAGGAAGTTCTTCCCTTACCTCTCCTTCATCAACTTTTGATTTCTCTCTCTCTTTTTCTTCTTTTGAAAAGACAATGCCATCTTCACTAGCATCACATAAAACACTATCTTCTTTTGAAGACTCATTAAAAACCACATGAATTGATTCCTCAATAGTTAAAGTTCTTTTATTGAAAATTCTATAAGCTTTACTATGAGAAGAATAGCCTAAAAATATGCCTTCATCGGATTTGGAATCAAACTTGCCAAGGTGTTCTTTTCCATTATTTAAAACAAAAACTTGGCATCCGAAGACATGAAAATGAGATATATTTGGCTTTCTTCCCTTGTAAAGTTCATAGGGGGTTTTATCCAAAGAGGGCCTTATCAAAATACGATTTAAAACATAACAAGCCGTATTGACGGCATCGACCCAAAAATATTGAGGTACTTGAGAATCATTTAACATGGTTCTAGCAAGTTCCTCTAGCACCCTATTTTTCCGCTCTACCACTCCGTTTTGTTCCGGAGTCCTTGGTGCGGAGAATTGATGCTCAATACCATTTTTAGCACAAAATCTATCAAATTTGTGGTTTTCGAATTCACCACCATGATCGGTACGAATAATAATTACTTTTTGATTCACTTGGTTTTGCAAAAGTTTGACATGATGTTTAAAAGATTTGTAGGTCTCACTCTTAGTAGTTAAAAATAAAGTCCAAGTAAACCTAGAGAAGTCATCAACAATCACCAATGCATAATAGTTGCCACCAAAGCTTTTTACTTGTGATGGTCCAAACAAGTCCATATGAAGCATTTCTAATGGCCTTGATGTGGACATCACCATTTTTGATCCAAAGGTGTTTTTAGTTTGTTTACATTTCTTGCAAGGAGAACAAACACCTTCAATAGAAAAATTTAGCTTTGGTAAACCAACTACTAGATCTTTAGATTGTATTTTCTTCAATTGGTTTACATTAATATGAGCGGTCCTACGATGCCATAACCAAGTGTCATTTTCTTTGCTCACTAAACAAGTAGAGACCAAAGAAGTGACTTTGTTCAAATCAACTAAGTAAGTATTATTTGACCTTCTACCAACAAATTTGATTGATTCATCTTTGTCACTTTTAATGAGGCAATGGGTAGAGGTAAAAACTACATGATTACCAACATCACATAATTGGCTTATGCTCAAGAGATTATGTTCTAATCCTTGAACATAGAGCACATTATCAATAATCAAGTTTGAAGAGTTTCCGATTTTACCAATACCAAGGATTTTGCCTTTGTTGTTGTCCCCATAAGTGACATAACCCTTTTCCTTTGGAGTAAGCTCAATGAAGTGCCGCTTATCTCCCGTCATGTGCTTCGAACATCCACTATCAAGATACCACAATTGTTTTCCCGTTCGAAGGCACACCTACAATATGAAATCACTTGTTCACTTTGGGTACCCAAACAATGTTGGGTCCCTTAGGGTTAGTGTTGGGACTTTCTCCCTTCTTAATCCACATATAAGTGCCCTTTTTCATTTCAAACTTCTTAATGTGGCACTCAATGTTGATATGTCCAACTTTTCCACAATAAGTACAAGTTGGTCTCTTTGATGAATTTTTCTTAGAAAATGTTCCAACCACCTTGTACTTTTTGTCCTTTTTATGAACATATCCTAAACCGGTTTTGTTGTGATTATGTCTTTGAGAGTTCAACAACCGGTTGAGGTTTCTATCACTATGTGAGATTGTGAGTTTGTTTTTCAACTCTTTCACTTCTTTTTCAAGATCATCACATCTCTCACATGAAGTGATAATTTCCTCATGATTTGCACAATCACTTTGATGACTAGAATTAATAAGTTCCAAGGATTCATTTTGAAGTTTCAACTCATTTATAGATTTTTGCAATTCATCAATTTCATGTTGAAACTCCAAAATTTTCTTTCCTTTTTCCTTATTAATTTTAGCAAGCCTTTTAAATTGAATTAACATTTCATTGTAGGCTTCTTGCAAATCATCATATGAAATGGAGTTTGAAGAGGAACAAGAAGAACTAGAGGTTACCTCATCATAACTTTCACTCATGCCATGATTAGCTCTTGATGAGGACTCATGATTGTTCTTGGCCATGAGACAAAGATTTGCATTTTCATCACCGGAGCTACTTGAAGATGATTCATTACTCTTCTCCGGTGCATCCCAAACAATGTATGCACGCTTCCCTTTGGTCTCTTGGGTCTTCTTGTCATTCTTCTTCAAGAATGTGGCACATTCCATTCTTATGTGACCAACCCCTCCACATTCATGACACTTAACTCCATCATTGGTACTCTTTTCTCTTTGTTTGGAGTCTTTGGTTCTCTTGAAATTGGATGAAGATCCACCTTTCTTCCCTTTGAAGAATTTGTTGAATCTTTTCACAAACATCCCAAATTCTTCTTGATTTGGTTCACCATCGGAATCTCCACTTGTAGAGCATTCTTCAACTTCTTTTGTAGCTTTGGTTGAAGCTTTGAGTGCTATGCTCTTTTTCTTTTTGTCCGATTCCTCATGCATCCCAAGTCTTGTAAGCTCCATCTCATGCTCTTGGAGTTTGCCAAACAAAGTGGCTAAGTCCATGCTATTTATGTCTCTTGATTCCTTGATGGCGGTTACCTTGGGTTGCCAACTCCTATCAAGACATCTTAGAATTTTGTTAGTAGTTTCACCATTGCGAAATACTTTTCCCAAGGAAATCAAATGATTAACAATGTGAGAGAATCGCTTTTGCAAGTCACTAATGGTTTCATTTGGCAACATGTGGAACAATTCATATTCGTGAGTTAGAGAATTCAATCTTGCATCTCTAACCTCACTTGTTCCCTCATGTGTGACTTGCAAAGTATCCCACATTTCTTTTGCCGATTTACATTGGGAAACTCTATAAAATTCATCATGGGATAGAGCCGAAAAGATGATGTTTTTAGCTTTTAAATCAAATGAGACTTTTCTCTTTTCATCATCATTCCAACTACTCCTTGGAATTTCAACAATTTCATCATTTATTTTCTTTTTGGGAATGAAAGGACCATTTTCAATTGCATCCCAAATATCCATATCAATTGCTTCAATAAAAACTTTCATGCGAGTTTTCCAATAAACATATCCTTCACCATTAAATAGTGGAGGACGGTTTATTGAAGCTCCTTCTCCACCAAAGTTATTGCTAGAGCCCATTAAGTTTCCAAAAGGATCTTTTTCGAAAAAGTTATTACACTCGATCTTTCGACCGAGCTCTGATACCACTTGTTGGAAACCAACAAGCGGGCTAAGCAAATACTAGAGGGGGGGTGAATAGTATTTTGAAGCACTAATACCAAATAATTCGATTGATAATTGAAGAATGGAGCTTAGACTGAATTTTCTGGAATCAGAAACAAAAGACTCGAGTCTTTTGTGAAATACTCGAGTTTTTCAGGATGAACAACTCGAGTCTTTTCTGAAATACTCGAGTTTTTACTATCAGATAGCAGAAAAACCAGAAACGAAAATTCACCAATTTAACTCAAATCAATTCAATAATAAACAGGAACTTATCCAACAGAATAGCAAGTAATCTAAATAACTTTTAACACAAAGATTCCTTGAACTTGCTACCTAATTGTATAAATCCTAATTGATTGAAATGACTTAAGTCTATTGAGCTAGAAAGTAGATTAAAAGCAATAAACCAACACTCAAGCAATTTTATCCTGGTTCACTCCAACAATGAGCTACATCCAGTCCTCCTAATCACTTAGGAGTTTCTACTAATAATCAAATTGTTAGAAATTACAAAGGATTGCTTGAGAATGGCCTCACTCAACCTAACCCTTTCAAGAGTGTACCAAACTCTTGATTTCTACCCCAATTTGATTCCGGTGATTGAAGAACTCTTCACAAAGCTTCCTTGAACTCCCTTCAAGAAACTCCACCGGGCTAGGAACCTCCTAGTCTTGTGCTTGAGAACCTCTCAAGACTTCCAACACCCTAAGCCACTTAGGGTTTGCTTGGGAACAATCCAAGACTTTGAATAATCAAGCTTTTTGTATGTGTATTACTAATCTCACAATGGATTAGCACAAATAAGCACAGCTCAATGTAAGAATTGAGGCCTAAAACTCAACTTGGAATAAAATGACAATATGAGTGAGAAGTTGAGTTTTTTGGGAATTAACACTTGAGAAAAGGAAATTATGAAAGCTTGTGATCAATAATGTGTTGTTGTCTTGTTTGTTCTTGCACAAATTCAAAGAGCAATTTTACAATAAAGTTCAGAATACTCTCTTGGGGTTGGATGAGACTCAAATGCCCTCAATTGGGTTTTTGAGTTTCTCCAACGTTCATTTTTGCTGACTGGACAAAAATACTCGAGTCTTTTGGTAAAAACTCGAGTCTTTTTGGTCGGTCACGAGTGAATTGGTGCACGAACAAGACTAACGGTCATAATTGCTGACCTGGCACAAATACTCGAGTTTTTCTATAAATACTCGAGTATATACTCGAGTCTTTATCAAAATACTCGAGTATTTTGATCAGATATGGGAAAAATTATTTTTCAATTTTATTTTTCCTCTCAAGTATTAATTTTTGGTCAATCTCAACTTAATAAACATATAAAAATTTATTCCTAGAAGAGACTAACTATTTCTACCCACTCTCAACCACTCTCAACATAAATTAGAAATTTACAATTAATATTTGATTGAGAATGATTGGGCACTTGTCTTCTTTTCATGACTTCTTGTTGATGTTGATTTGTTAATTATTTTGTCATCATCAAAACATAATCCACATAATTAGGAGCATTGAATTCATCGCCAACAATTTGGTTGTTTAAAGGAATTCGTGGCGACCGGCTTGCGACGGAAACATGCCCTCACAAACTACTTAGCGACGGATTTGCGAGGAAAATGTCCCTCGCAAAAATTGCTTAAATAATCTCTCGCTAATTTGTCGCAATTCCGTCGCAAATATTGTTAACAGGAATTCGTGGCGACTGGCTTGCGACGGAAACATGCCCTCGCAAACTACTAGCGACGGATTTGCGAGGAAAATGTCCCTCGCCAAACTTGCTTCAAATAATCTCTCGCAAATCTGTCGCAAATCCGTCGCAAATGTTATTTAAAGGAATTTGTGGCGTCCGGCTTGCGACAGATACATGCCCTCGCAAACTAAAAGCGACGGATTTGAGAGGGAAATGTCCCTCGCGAAACTTGCTTCAAATAATCTCTCGCAAATTTGTCGCAATTCCGTCGCAAATGTTGTTTACAGGAATTCGCGGCGTCCGCCTTGCGACGGATACATACCCTCGCAAACTACAAGCGACGGATTTGCGAGGGAAATATCCCTCGCTAAAATATTCTCTAGCTAATTTGTCGCAAATCCGTCGCAAAATAAATTTTTTTTCCCGTTCTCATACGTTTACCACTTTGCGAAGGAATTCACTTTCGCTCGCTAACCTCTCGCAAGTCCCTCGCTAATTAGCGACCGATTAGCGATGGAAAGTTGCCCTCGCTAAAATCCCTCGCTATTTTTTATTTTACTTGTAGTGTTAGTGACATTGAAAATGTAAATATTTGGTATATATTTTCAAAAGTAATATTTGGTATATATTTTCATCACTAATATTTTTTAAAACATTCCAATAAAGAAGAAGCACATAAATTTCATGTTGTGAGATTATCTCATTCTCATAATTCCATATTGAAAAACAAAACGACAAGGCACATGTACTCATTTGGGATAAATTTCTCCGCTTATGCATATTCTTAATATGACAATAACTATAAAAATTTTGTAACTAACCTCGGAAAATGTACTACTCAACATGTGTGTAGAGACAAGAAAATAGAAGCCGACATAAGATATGAGTCAACTTGATGAAGCATAATCTTCCTTATATAACTTTCAAAACAACTCACAGGGATATCATTAGGAACAATAACAAAAAATTATATCAAATAAAGATCTACTTTAATGTCAAATTGTTAATGATAAAATATATAAATCATATTAATTTACTTAATGAAAAACATTAATATTTTCATGTTTCAACATAATAATAATTGACAAGAAACACAATTGAATATATAAGGCAAAATAAAGAAAATTATTTTTTCTTAAAGTAAAATCATACTTGTTTGACTGTCTTTGCATCATAAAAATAAACGTGTTAACATTTAAAACTAATAATTTATGGCACATTAGCAATATCATTGATACATCAAATAATAATTATCACTACCAAAGAAAAATTTGTAGTAAAATTAGAACTTGTCGATATAATAGTGAAATTATTCAATTTAATAAAATGATATCACATATTGATTTCATTAATAAAGGCACAATAACCCAGTGACTGGTGCCATTGAAATGGCCTGTGGGATCCCGAATATGACACTTAGTCAAAACAACATTTTTTTTAATAAAAATTTTATTAGTTCAATAAGACAATCAACCCAAATAGTTGGAGTTGCACTCATTAGTTCAATAAGACAATCAACCCAAATAGTTGGAGTTGCACAATGATGAGTGTCAGTATGGGTTCAAATTTCATTCGAGACAAATTTTGTTATTTTTTTAATCATTCTTTGGAAAATATATAAAATGGAATGCAAGGGTTGCTCTTGAACCCATGACTTGTCATACTGCAGTGATTGTTGCTACCAATATGCCAACTGCTTGGCATTAGTTTGAAATGCAAACATAGTATATATATATGTGTGTGTGTGTGTATATATATATATATATATATATATCACGGTGACTGCAGAGTTATAAATTGTTTCTGTCTTGTTTAGGACCCATTACTCATTGCACATATTCGTTTTCTCATTATTGTCATATTCATTTATTTGTCGTTTCAATTTAGAAACAACCTCACAGTTGGATTTGTATTGGGATTCAACGACATCAGAGTCTCCATCACTGCCAGCAATCAAACTTTATAAAGCAAAAGGTATATAAAAATTTGAATTTGTTGGTTTTTTTTTTAATTATTTTTAATTCCTGCAACTCTTAGGTTTTATTTTCGCCAAAGTGTATAAGCGCCATTGCGAAAGGTTATTTATCAATCATGTATTTAATTTCTACTATTTAGCAATTCCAGTACGTCTTTGGAACACATAATGCTATTCTTGATAGCCAAATGCACTACCATTGTGATTTTCAACTTGGATTCGAAGGCGTCCACTGCGAAAGGTTTTATCAGTTTCTTCCTTTTTTTTTCCTTTCAGAACTATAACATCTGCTTCTGTTTGCATTGACTCCTTTTTTTTTAAAGTTCTTTATGACCCTCTCTTTTTTTTAACGAACATGATAAATGGTCTAATTTCCAAAAACTTGCATTTCTTATCAAATGTTCATGTCTATATAATATTGATACTTTGGGATCAATATATAATATATCAAAAGAAGAAAAATAAATAAATAAATAAAACATTAATAGTATTAAAGTTTACCTTGCTTCAATACCCTTTGATGTATTAGTTTCAACACACATTTTGGAGCAAACAACGACCTTTTGGAGCAAAGAACGATCGTGCAGATAACGTGTTATGAATTAAAGAAAATAAGAAGACATAAGAGATCGAGGGAGAAGAGAGAAGTAGGGAGAAATTGTATTTCACTTGTTGGGGCAAAGTTTACAATACTTATGAGTCCTATTATATAGAAAAAGATGAAACCCTATCATGAATTTGTTTCAACTAAAGATAAACATAAAGTAGGGATAAACTCAAACTATGATAGAGTCATCCACTTATTAGATAAATACAAATTGTTCATAACAATTTTATATTTTTTGAAAAATAAAATAATAAAAACTTGTGATATATATATTTTTTTCTCTATATATAAAAATCGTAACAAATACTCTTAGAAAAATCCTAAAAATTACTATAAAAAAAGAGATTAAAGTATCTCCTCACATGAGGAGATAACTTAACTCCTTAAGCCATTAAAACTGTGACATTTGTCCGATTTAAATTTTTACTTTTCCAAAATTGGTCATCCTATCCATTCATTTAGATAAAATTTAACTGCTGAGATTGTTTCACCAACACAAGTCCCTGCATATCAGAACTTGCATCCCCTTCCTTTTCTTCAACATGTCTTTGTTGTTTTTAATCTATTTACTTTTTTTTAAAATTTTTCTAAAATCACAAAAATATCATAAAGGCAAAACAGAGGAAGAAAGTGATGTAGCCTCCACTGCCAGAAAGACCTCTTCCTCTTCCATAAATTGAAAAAAGGAAATACCCACCACCGGGTCACCGTCGTTGCCGCCCCTTCAGTCTCAACGCCGCTGGCATCCAATCGCCGCCAATCACTCGTAGTCACCCACCCACCACCAAACACGCCAACCACCATACCCTCCTCCGGCCACCGTCACTTTGCTACCATCTCCACCACTGCCCCTTCAATCTCCAACCGGACACCACGCACGGAGACGCTAGTCACCGTCACTTCCCAGTCGTTATCGTGAAGCCACGGTCACTTCCCCTTCGTCTTCACCTTCACGTATTGTGCCTCTGTTTGTCTATTTAATGACGGCAACAGTGGATGACGGTGGAGCCACAACGATGGTGGCGATGGCTGCACTATGCAGGCGCGCGGTGAAAGCAACGATGGATGACGACAATAGTAGATGACAGTGGGCGAGAGGTGGTGGGTGAGTGGCGGGCATGGCAGTAACGGCAACAAGATTCTAATCCTGTTTTCTTCAGCACGTTGGGTATCTGTTCTCAGTTCAATTGGTTTAGTTTTTTTTAATTAAAAATAACAATTAAAAATAAAGACACGTGGCAAGATTTAAGAGGTTTAAGGAGAGAAGCTATACGAGGAGATACATTATTCTGTTTGTTGAAACAATATATTTGTAAAATTTCTAATATTAAAGTATCTCTTCAAAGTTTCAAGAAATATAAATATCCTTCTTGATGTGTGTGATATGAATAAGTGTGACTTATAAATAAAAATAGAGTGAATATTATTTTTTATTAGCCTACTTAACTAATATATGTTCTCCATTCCAAATCATGTCTTTTTTTAGGTTTTGGCATATATATTAAAAAAGTGTTGATTATTGTATGTTTTATATGTGTTTTGTCTAATAATAGGGGATTTTAGACAAAATACACATAAAATTTATAATAATCAACATTTTCTTAATCTGTGTGTCCAGGCTTAAAAGACAAAAAGATATGAAACGGAGGAAGTAAATCACTATGTTTCTAAAGGATAATATCTAAGAGTACTCTTGATTTAAAAACAAATTAATATCATTTTCTTGAAAAGAAAATTATAAATTCTAATATTAGATATATTAAAAACTCTAGTTTATATCATATAAAGGGTCGTTTGTAATGTTTCACAAAGTGAGTGGCACATGCATGTGCCCTAGTGTAATTTAGAGGTTTTTGCAAAAGTGATACTTGGATTAAAAACCCATAACCCTCTGAACCGGTTATAAGCCTAATTATTTTATTTGTTTATTTGTGTAATCATTATTTTGTCCTTAATATAAATGTTTGGTGTGTTGTTGAATCGGTTCAGACCGGTTCAACCCAATAATAATCAAACCGATCTGAATCTGCATCACAGTAGCAACAACAGATTCCCAATGGTAACGGCTCCAAGGCACTGAGGTTGTGTGAAAATCGAGGTATCGGTCCATTGTCAAGATCGGGAAAAAAGGGAGAACTGAGTGGATAAGGGTGTGTCGGTGGCGGCTATTCACGATTTGGGACTAGGAACAATCATGATGAAGGCCCAAACGGAGGTCACAACTTTAGGTAGCTGACCTAGAGTCTCATGGCAGTGATGGCTCAAGAGCTCATCTATGTTGATTTAGGGTTTGATTCCCAATTTGAACCAGAGATGAGGGAGAACTTGGTTGCGATATAGGCTTTGTGGGTTGAGGATGGTGGTAGAGAGGCTTTGTGGGTTGAGGGTCGTTCTGTGCGGTTTGGTGTTTGTTGAGAATCATGTTCCCCATGATGATATTTTGATGATGACAACATGAATATAATTATGTATACAGGTACATGGATGATGTCATGAAGATTGTGCGTGCTTGTAGTATTTAACCTTTTAGGGTTTAGTATATGTTGTAAAACAACGTTTAGTCTAAGGCACTCAAGTCAATTTTAATATTGCTAAGATAAGATGATGATATTGTTTCTTTTTGAAAACGAGAAGAAGATTTTTTATATCCTTGCTCATGGAAAATTGTTTTACGAAAACCTTTTACGAAAACTTCTAGTTACAAGCTTTTCATGAAAATGTATTTTTAAGCTTGAGTAATCGATTAGGCCTTTGGAATAATCGATTAGCTTATGCAAATTTTGTAACCTGAGAGTATGTAATGGATTACTTAGCTTCCTGTAATGGATTACTCTCTTGGGCTGGTCGCCTGAGTGTAAGTAATTGATTACTTGAAGATAATAATCGATTATTTTGATGCAGCAACATTTTTATCAAACCAGTATGTATGTAATCGATTATCCAGACAAAAATAATTGATTACTGATGCTGCAATTTTTGAAAAACAATACCAGAGAGCAGGTAATCGATTCACCTTTCCCAAGTAATCGATTACTCATTTTCAAATTTTGAAAAACGTGCTGAAATCAATTTGATTCTCAAAATGATTTATTTCCTTAATTGATTGATCACATTTCCGATTTTAAAAAACCCTTCTTCTACATTTTTGAAAAGGTTCTTCTCTTCTTCTCCAACATTCTTCATTGCTTCATCTTTTTGGAGAAAAATCATAATCATCATCATCTTCTTCTTTACTCATTTCAAAAAGAACAAAAACCTGAGTGTGCCTTAATACTAAAAGTTGTTATAGGACTTACATTGTTGTATCCGCTCTAATATAGAGAGCATCATTGTTAGTTGCACCAAACTATCATTTGTAAACCTTTATCTATAAGGGGAGTGTTACGCTTAGCGAATTAGGGAGTGTTATCCCTTAGTGTGAACGTGTGTCACGTTCGTAGGGTGAGAAAACCCTTGTGTTTGGGTAGTGCTAGACGAACGTTGGGTCACCTAGTAGTTAGGCTATCTGGGAAATCTAGGAAGTGTCTTCCTAGTTGTTTGTATTTAGGTCCCTAGCGAACAGAGGTTCCTAGTAGCGTGTGGGGCGCTCTTTGCTTGTATTTGGGGCTGGTTGTCCCTGGTTGATTAGTGAAGAAAAGCTCAAGCGGGTCGCTTGGGGACTGGACGTAGGTCTTTCGCTGGAAAGACTGAACCAGTATAAAAACTCCGGTGCACAAATTTTCTATCCCTTATCTCTTTACGTTTCGCGTTTCTATTTTGTGTTAATCTTATTTTCGTGAAGTAAAAACTATTTTCATGTTTTAAATTATCTAGCGCGAGCATTGCATTTTCATGTTGTTAATCTATTTGATCTCGCAAATAATAGTTTTCCGATATTAATATAAATATATTGTTTCGTTTGCGCTTAAAACGTTTTCAATTGTTCTTTAAGTCTTCTGCTACATAAAATCTCTTTAATCCTTTTAAGAACGTATTGAATCGATCGTTTCCAATGTTTTTTTAAACACCCAATTCACCCCTCCCCTCTTGGGTGAAGGCTGCCAATCCTAACAATTGGTATCAGAGCTTCGTGCTCTGGTAAAGGCCTAACAGCCTGAGTTCAAACATCCGTTGTAAATTGGCAGTGTTGGGATATTTGTTTTTGATTTTAATATGAAGGGTTTTACATTCGATGATGCACCAATTTTTTATGGGAAGAATTATCTATATTGGAGTGCTAGAATGAAATTTTACTTTCAATCTATTAATTGTCATTTATGGAATATTGTTCTACATGGCTTTGATTTAAAACCAAAATATGTTTTAAATGAATTTGATAAAAAGTGTTTTGCCTTGAATATTCAACCTATGCGCATTCTAAGAAATGTTGTATATGATTATGCATATGGTCGAATCAAGGATTGTGTTGATGCAAAAAATATTTGGGACACTCTAAAAACACACTATGCTACTGATGATCTACTTGAAAATGTTAGTGTCTGCAGGAAAGTATCAGCGCATCAACATGAAAAAGGCACAAAGGATGAAATTACCAACTCCCATGATGAAATTTTCAATGATGACACTAAAAGCAGGAGGAGCAACTCATCAAGTGAAGATGATGATCTTGAAAGCCTATTTGAAGCATTCATGGAATCAAACTTAGAGGCAAGCTCTTCGGATGAGGAGTCAGTAGATATGGAGATTGAAGCTCACTCATTTACACCTCATGTGGTAACATTACTTGACCTTCATTCTCAGAATCTGCAAGTTACAAGTAATGATTTGAGCGATGATTTGAAAAATAAATGTTTAGAAAACAACACCTCTACGAATTGTGAAAATTGCATTTTTATTGAAAAACATGTTGAGGTTGCATCTTTTGAGTTCTGTAGTATTGAAACATCCTCTTGTTCCAACTCTTTACTTGATAACAAAGATAAGAATATGGATATTCAGAAATCAAGTAAGGTTGTTGACAATTGTGATTTTCAATACAAGGGCAATATGCCTAATCTTTGTAAAAACATTTTCGAAAAAGGCAAATCATCTCTCAAACCCATTATCTGTAATTATTGCGGACATTCAGGTCATATTTCTCATTTATGCCTATATAATAAAAATTATTTTCTGAGAAATAAAATGAAGGCTTTTTTAAGTGATAGGTCCCTAAACTTAGGGGTTGTTTTGGATTTAGTCCTTAATCTTTTTTTTTGTTGGATCTGGTCCCTAAACTTTAACGCAGTTTGGAACTAGTCCTTCCGTTAACCCAAAGTTAACTCCATCAGTGTCTTCCAATAAGATGTTGCCACGTGTCCCAACTTGCATTTTTTTTTCTTTTTTGACTTTGAGGTCCCTAAACTTAGGGGGATAATTGAATTTAGTCCCTATCCTTTTTTTCGTTGGATCAGGTCCCTAAACTCTGGACCAATTTTGGATTAAGTCCTTCTGTTAGTTTAAATCTAACACCGTTACCCTGGGGAAATTTTTATGCTATGTGGACCAATAAATTAATGCCACATGGAATTTTTCTTTTAAAATTGAAAAATTACAAAAAATAAATAAAATTAAAAAAAAATTGATTTTTTTGATAACGATGGGAATACAACGCGTCTGCGACGAGATGCATCATCGTCATGGTCGTGATGTCTCGAGCGCTCACCATTGCCATCAGGGTAACGATTTGAGAAGTTTTCGCCACTGTCCTCAAGGTCGCGCCTCGATCTGAGTTTTGTGCTTGCTTCGGTTTACAGCAAAAATCACTGTCACAGTCACGAGTTCGCTTAATGGTGTGCGGCTGCGCTAGTTATAGCCAAAGCCCCTGGAACCTAGTTGCGGCGGCGACCTCGAAGATCCTCTTCGTTCTTCATCCTTAAATATTTATGCTGATCGAACAGATAGAAGGAGGAAGCAAGAGTCTGTTTTTTTTTATTTTATTTATTTTTTGTAGTTTTTCAATTTTAAAAGAAAAATTCCATATGGCATTAATTTATTAGTCCACGTGGCATAAAAAATTTCCCCACGGTAACGATGTTAGATTAAAACTAATAGAAGGACTTAATCCAAAATGGTCCGGAGTTTAGGGACATGATCCAACGAAAAAAAGGATAGGGACTAAATTCAATTACCCCCCTAAGTTTAGGGACCTCAAAGCCAAAAAAAAAATTGCAAGTTGGGACACGTGGCAACATCTTATTGGAAGACACTAACGGAGTTAACTTTGGGTTAACGGAAGGACTAGTTCCAAACAACGTTAAAGTTCAGGGACCAGATCCAACAAAAAAAAAGATTAAGGACTAAATCCATAACACCCCCTAAGTTTAGGGACCTATTGCTTAAAAAAGCCTAAAATGAAATGGGTTCCAAAGGGATCTAAGGAATCCAAGTCTAATCCTCCTGGACCCAAAATGAGATGGGTACCAAAAAGTTTTCCTTGTAACAGGAATATGCAAAATCAGTTACGCAAGAACCAAAAGAAAATCAGAAGAACAAAACAATCACGATGACTTATTGGAAGCCAAAAACAAGACGGGTTAACCAAATGGAGAACAAGTTCTCAAGGACCAAAATATTCTCAAGTAGAAATGGAGATTATAATAGAGTGAAAAATCATAAGAGGAAGCAATGGTCAAGAACACGTTCATCCTGGCACAACAAGTCTGAGGTAACGAAGTCATCCTCCTATTATAACCATGATTATACAAGAGTGTATTTCAATTATTCCAAGCGATATCAATATTGAAAAATAAATCATGTGTAGTAAAAATTTGTTTTAAATTGGATTGTCACATGATTATCAAACCTTGGAATAGTAGAGTACTTCATTCATAATATGGTATTTAGTGCAAACTTGAGTTAATTGAGTTAGCATTTAAATTCATAGTATGTATGAACTTGTTATAATTCATAGATATATAAGGCTTGTGTGAATTTGAGTATTACCTTATATTATCATATGGTTCATATTAATTCCTTCAATTGCTCTAATTGTTTTACGTTGACAAATTTACTAACTTGAGCATTGGAGATAGCCAGAACACTTTGTTTTGCAGGAAACAGTGTTCAACAGGTAAGTTGCCCACAAGCTAAATGCAATTAGGTTCCCTAGAATCAAAGAATCAATATGGCATGCAAGGGAGCTTTGTTTAATCAGAAAAAGAGGAATTCTGGGTTTTTGGGCAGCAGTGATCGATTACTAGTCAGAAGTAATCGATTATCTTCAGAATGTTGCATCAAGTCAGTCTATCAGAGAGGAAGTAATCGATTACAGGCATCCAAGTAATCGATTATCAATGTTGCATCACTTATGAACCAGAGTCAATGTAATCGATTACAGCAATCAAAGTAATCGGTTATCTCAGTTGCATCACATATTCATCAGAGGGCAAGTAATAGATTACCAGTCTGAAAGTAATCGATTACATGCTTATTCAAGTTGCATCATTAAGCCATCAGAGGAAGAGTAATCGATTAACTTCATCAAGTAAACGATTACCTCGTATCAGATATGAAAATAAAAGGGGGAAATCGTGTAATGGGCCTTGACCCAAGTTTGACCATGTGAGAACCTCTTAAGACCTAACCTAGCAGACACTCTCATTACATTCTCTCTCAAAAACACGTTACTCCCTCCTTCTCCTTTATCTCTCAACTTCTTCTTCTCCTTCAACCACCAAACTTCCATAGCCACACCTCCAAGCTTTTACTCTTTCTCCATTAAACCTTCAAAACACCACCATTCCACCACAAACCTTCATCTCTTTCCTTCCCTCTTCACAAAAACTGTCCCTCTTTCTCTCTCTCTTTCTCTCTCTCTCTCTCTCTCCATACCCATTCAAATATCAACCTCTCAACCACCATAACCACACCTTCTCCACCATACTCAACCTCTCTTCAACCTTAACCTTCACCATTACCACCATACATCAAACCCTTGGTCCAACTCGGTTCATGCAAAGGACTCACTGATTCATTGGTTCTCTCTTCTCCGGTTCACTGGTTCTGTGAAGTTTCTGGTTCAGAGATTGGTTCAAGACTGGTTTTGGGTTCTTCGGTTCAGTGCTTCGGTTCAGGTTGGTTTAAAGCCTTGTATTCTCCTCTAGTCACAATACTCTACACTCTTGGTATATTGTCAATGCTACTAGTTTGTGTTGAAATGTTAATGATAAGAACTTAGTAGTATACATACATTCTGTACTGTTGGCTATTGAAGATTATGAGATTAGCTGTGATTAGTTTGTCTGTTCTGGGCTGAGTATTTTGTTCAAAGGCTATGCTAGTTTTATCTGGTTATTTTGTCATCCGGTTCATATTGCTTTTGTCTGGAATTTTGGGATCATGTCTAGTAGAAGACTTAGAAAGAGAGCTCAGATTGTTGAATCTGATGATGATGAGCCCTCACCTCCTATTGTCCAAAGTCAGAGGCCGTCTCGCCCGAGTCGAGATGGAGCAGGACCCTCAACACCTCCACCTCCTGTTCATCAACCTGGTACTGTTGAGAAATATAATAGATGGTTCACTTCAGTTGAGCAGATTGTCAATTATGAAAAATATTTTGCGGCTTGTTCTATTATTTCACAGAGATTCCTTGATGCGAATACTTTTGATAATGAATAATGCAATCTCCCAGCGGTCGTTCTGTTAAAAGAAAAGGAATTGTTTGAGTTCAGTACCATTGGCGGTGATTTTTACGAAGACCTCGTTCGTGTGTTCTATACGAATCTGAAATGGGATATTGATGAGAAAATCCTGTTATTTGAGGTCAAAGGCAAGAAGATCAGAATCACCATGGAAATCTAGACAAACCTCACTCACCTCCCAATGGATGGCGAATTCTTCACTGGATCTGGTTCTGATAATCTATGGGGTGATGAGTATGACAAGAAAAATGCTAAGGACGAATTTATTGATCCTAACATTCCGACTGGGAAAGCGATGACTTCAGGGAATTTGAGATTCGAGTATCGCCTGTTGCACTTTATCTTGAACAGATGCTTGATCCCTCGACAGGGAAATTACTTCAGAGTCATGGACACCGACTATATCATACTTTGGGCGTGGTTTCACAATAAACCCATCAATTGGGGATGGTACGTGCTTTATCACATGACAGAGACCGCAAACAAGGTTAGACGCTCGATCGACCGAAATATGAAACTGAAAACCACTAGACTTCCATATGCTACCTTGATTACCCTGATTCTCAAGCGCTTTAGAGTTCTGTTGAATGGAGAATCGAGAACAGTTCCAACCGCTGATATGTGCATGGATACTACATTTGTTGGTAACATGGGTTGGAAATGCGTGGAAGGTGTGGGTTGGTCACCTAAGGTTATGCGACGAGAGCGCAAGTCGACAATGGACAATGAATCTGAAGATGATCAAGCACAGGCACCTAGTCATGATCCCGATCTCCCTCCTCTGCAAGCTATTTTGCCACCCGATCACATTCCTCCCTATATGCAAACCTTCATGGATGATGTCCGGGGCTACATGCAACGATATGACGATCACATGCGGTGACATGAAGCCCACATGCTTTCAGTTGATAATGGTCTTGCCCAGCTTACTTCAGACATGTAGAACACGAATATGAGCATGGAATCAATGAGGCGAGACATCTACGATTTGAGAAATTAGCATAGGGAACCCTTCAATCGTGGCATCTAGCTTGTGGGACCTGACCTGATCTCAGCTCTATCTATTTCTTGGACTTTATTATATTTGTGCTTTTGCTTTTTAACCCCTTAGCTTCATAACTGTTTAATTGTTTCTGATTTTGTTTTTGGATATTTTTGGTATAACTCTGGATTTTTATGTTTCCTTTTGGCAATGATCCTCATGACAATGGTTATTTGATTATGTTACTTTGTTTATGTCATGTGGTATCATTGGATTTTTATGAGGTTATGCCACCTTTTTGATGTTGTAAAAAGGGGGAGAATATAAGTGTTATGTGCAAAACAGGTCAGAACAGGTTACAGGATACAGGGGGAGAGCTTTGCAAAAGTTTATCATAAGTTCAGGGGGAGCTAGCTTATGAGTTTTGAGAATATTATGAGCTTATGAGCTTATAATTTGTGCGTATAGCATGTTAATGCTTATTTTACGATTTGATATATTAATGTCTATGTACTAACATATGTTTTGCATATAATGTTTGTCATCATCAAAAATGGGGAGTGTTGAGAATCATGTTCCCCGTGATGATATTTTGATGATGACAACAAGAATATAGTTATGTATACAGGTACATGGATGATGTCATGAAGATTGTGCGTACTTGTAGTATTTAACCTTTTAGGGTTTAGTATATGTTGTAAAACAACGTTTAGTCTAAGGCACTCAAGTCAATTTTAATATTGCTAAGATAAGATGATGATATTGTTTCTTGTTGAAAACGAGAAGAAGATTTTTTATATCCTTTCTCATGGAAAAGTGTTTTACGAAAAGCTTTTACGAAAACCTCTGGTTACAAGCTTTTCATGAAAATGTATTTTTAAGCTTGAGTAATCGATTAGGCCTTTGGAATAATCGATTACCTTATGCAAATTTTGTGACCTAAGAGTATGTAATGGATTACTTAGCTTCCTGTAAAGGATTACTCACTTGGGCTGGTCACCTGAGTGTAAGTAATTGATTACTTGAAGATAATAATCGATTATTTTGATGCTGCAACATTTTTATCAAACCAGTATGTAAGTAATCGATTATCCAGACCAAAATAATCGATTACTGATGCTGCAATTTTTGAAAAACAATACCAGAGAGCAGGTAATTGATTACACTTTCCCAAGTAATCGATTACTCATTTTCAAATTTTGAAAAACGTGCTGAAATCAATTTGATTCTCAAAATGATTTATTTCCTTAATTAATTGATCACGTTTCTGATTTTAAAAAACCCTTCTTCTACATTTTTGAAAAGGTTCTTCTCTTCTTCTTCAACATTCTTCATTGCTTCATCTTTTTGGAAAAATCTTTTTGGAGAAAAATCATAATCATCATCATCTTCTTCTTCACTCATTTCAAAAAGAACAAAAACCTGAGTGTGCCTTAGTACTAAAAGTTGTTATAGGACTTACATTGTTGTATCCGCTCTAATCTAGAGAGCATCATTGTTAGTTGCACCAAACTATCATTTGTAAACCTTTATCTGTAAGGGGAGTGTTACCCTTAGCGAATTAGGGAGTGTTATCCCTTAGTGTGAACGTGTGTCGCATTCGTCGGGTGAGAAAACCCTTGTGTTTGGGTAGTGCTAGACGAACGGTGGGTCACCTAGTAGTTAGGCTATCTGGGAAATCTAGGAAGGGTTGTCCTAGTTGTTTGTATTGAGGTCCATAGCGAACGGAGGTTCCTAGTAGCGTGCGGGGCGCTCTTTGCTTGTATTTGGGGCTGGTTGTCCCTGGTTGATTAGTGAAGAAAAGCTCAAGCGGGTCGCTTGAGGACTGGACGTAGGTCTTTCGCTGGAAAGACTGAACCAGTATAAAAACTCCGGTGCACAAATTTTCTATCCCTTATCTCTTTACGTTTCGCGTTTCTATTTTGTGTTAATCTTATTTTCGTAAAGTAAAAACTATTTTCATGTTTTAAATTATCTAGCGCGAGCATTGCGTTTTCATGTTGTTAATCTATTTGATCTCGCGAATAATAGTTTTCCGATATTAATATAAATATATTGTTTCGTTTGCGCTTAAAACGTTTTCAATCGTTCTTTAAGTCTTCCGCTACCTAAAATCTCTTTAATCCTTTTAAGAACGTATTGAATCGATCGTTTTCCAATGTTTTTGTAAACACCCAATTCAACCTCCCCCCCTCTTGGGTGAAGGCTGCCAATCCTAACAGTGTTCACTGTTAAATCAAAGGTTTTGATGACGACAAATATTTCATGCGCTCGGTTCTCGGCCAAGGTTTTGATGAAGACAAATGAATAAGCACGTTGGTCTGATGATGCTCCGTTCTCGGATGTTGATGAAGCCAAATCAAATCAGCTCTTTCTGAAGTATTTCGGATCTCGGCCTAGTCAATCCGGTCAAGGTTTTGATGAAGACAAATTTATATCAGTTTGTATCTCGGATATCGGTCTTCATTGGAGCATTGATCGTGGATCTCAGCCATCGACAGAGACAAAGGAATCCGATCACTGGGATGAAAAGAATCAAAATTCCTAAGTGATCTCGGTGCTCTCGGCACTCGGCTCGGAAGGCTGAAGATCAGATTGTTGTGTTGATGAAGTCGCAGCAGCTCAGCTTAAGCTCAGGGGGCGTACTCGGAAGTGATCAAATACGAGTTATCGCTCAGAGCAAATCAGTTGGCGAAAGATCAGCTCGGGCAACTAATATTAGATCTGTCACTCAAGTCCCCAAGCTTGAACAGTCGCCAAAGTTTGAACAGTCGACAAGCTCGGCAATACTGTTCATCTTCTTCAACAAATCAGCAGTATGGCGCCGCTAGCACCTCTTCATCTCTGTACTAGTTTTATCGTACAGAGTGTGGCTGACAATTTTGTTTGTATCTCAAAGCGCCTATCTGTCACCAAGTTCGAATTTCAAAATTGGAAAGGGACAGATTTGGATCGTTGCTGGGAAGTTGCAGCGGCTGGTACTATTCTCTGAAAAGGGCAGACATGTCTCTGAACATTGCAGAAAATTGCAAAAAATGTCTGGTATATCCGTTGGAAAGGACAAGACGTGTCCCAATATATTTTTCCTCTCTCCTGTATCTCCTGTGCACTGTTATCATTATAAAAGGACTGGTTTTTCTTCTCCAACAGAAGAACAACAGAATAACAACAAGAAGAGCGATACACTGTTTAGCACTAGAAAGAAAAGAAGAAAAACGCAGAAAAGAGAACGATAGAGCTAGAGAGAAAAACTGCCATATTTGAAATCCAAGCTTCAAATCGTTCTCTGCAAAATCCTCTCTCAAACATACAACCGTACACTCATTTGTTCATCAAATTTTAAGAGTCATACACATTTGAGTTTCGGGTTGGAGCCATCTCTTATTCATTCAATATGTTTTCAAGTCTTGAGAGGTTCTCAAGCGGTGAAAGTCTTGGAAGGTTTCCAAGCTCGCCTAAGAGGTTCTTAGGTGAAGTGAAGTCTTAGGAGGTTCCTGAGCAAAAATCCAAAGAGGTTCTTTGGTGAAAGTCCTTGAAGGTTTCAAGGCATCTTGAAGGTTTCAAGATCAGTAAAGTCCGAAGAGGTTCTTCGGCGTCAGTTCAAGTCGGGGTTAGGTGTAGAAAGGTTCTCTTGTAAATCCATTTGTAACCGATTGGATTAATTTTTATTAAAGGCTCCCTAAAGGTTTTAGGGGGGACTGGACGTAGCTCACCGTGGTTGTGAGTGAACTAGTAGAAAATTGGTTGTATCTCTCATCTTTACTGCTTTCGGTTTTTATTCCGACCATTTAATCAGCTCTACTATATATTTTGCTCGGATAGTGCTAGCTCTTTTCTGCTGCAAATCTGATCTTTGTGTGGCGCAGCTCGGTTAATCGGGTGTCGGCCTAGACAACCGATTATCAGAATCAGCTCGGCCCAAAGTCAGCATTTTTATTTTAACAGCAAGCATTATCCGACCGATTTCAGTTTTAGACGAAAAATTAGTACTATCGCTTCCAACTACTATTCACCCCCCTCTAGTAGATTGTTAGGCCTCTTGTTGGTTTCCAACATTCACTACACGGAGGAGTTGAGTTCGAGAGAGGGAGAAGCAAAGTGAGAGACTTTTTTTTATGACAAAAAGGGGGCTACACACCCAAAAACAGCAGCAAACAACTAAATCCTAAAGAAAACAGTTGCTGTAAAATCAGCAAACAGGTACATGGAAATAAAATGAGGAATAGACTCAAAGACTTTCAAACTAAAATCCATGCTATGCGTATAATTAGAAAGAGCATCCGCTACCGAGTTTGCCTCCCTAAGAGTATGAATAAAGAGCACGTTTTTCCCAGTAACAACCTCCTTAATCTCCTTGACGAGGGGCGCACAAGGGTGGAAAGGATGACATCCAGCATTAAGAAGATGGATTTCACTTTTGGAGTCAGACTCAAAATGAATTTCACAAAACCTCTGTTTGTAACAAGCCTGGCTCCATATAATAATCCTCATAGTTCAGCTTGTATAATGCTACAGGATCCAATCTTCGCAAAAAATGCAGCCATGAAGTTCCCATGATGATCTCGCATCACTCCCCCGCAAGTAGCTAGACCCGTACTCGTAAAGAGAGATCCATCGGTATTCACTTTAATCCAGTCTTCCGGCGGAAAAACCCAACACACTTCCCTGTTGTGATACTGTTCTGTGTGCTCCCGAAGCGGTTAAATTTGAATGAGGGGTAAAGATGAGAGTTAATTTTGGTACTTTTTTTTTATCAGCAAAGTTAAATTTGATATATTATATATGGGAATTTCTAGAAAACCTTCCTAAGTTGAAAGGTTTTGATACCTTCAACACATGGTTAAATAAAATAAGGACAAATGTATTAATTTGCCAGGTCATACATTATTCCATTTTGAGTTAAAAAAAATTAATTGTAAATAAGACTTTTTTTATTTTGCAAAACCACCCCTACACTGTTAAATGACTGGTCCCATTTCGTTTTTCATGGTATACACTCATGAATCCTCCAATGTCAAATTCTCAACTATTTCATTCATTACTCTTTTCTCTCTTAAAGAACCTTTTATGCCTCAATTGTTGTTGCACTGCAGCACCACCATCACCTTGCCGCAGAACCATGTATACCACATCCCCATCAATAAAGCCTAGACAAAAAAAATGTGATCCTGACACCAGTTTTTTTTTTGGGTCACAGAACAGAGAAGGAGGAATAGATGTATTTTTTTTAAAATTATTTTTATTGAAATTTGCAAAAAAATGTTGGAACAGTTAATCGAACAAGGCAACAACATACTTCCACTAGAATAACCTAAATGAAATTGTTATACTTTGTTATTCTTAAAAAAATAATAAAATAAAAACAAGGTTTCCTTTTGCTTTCATTGTCTTCCTCTATTCCTCTTCTGCAACAAAACCTCCAGTAATTGCGGCATCATACAAATTATGACATCATTTCAGTGAACTCTCTTGATTTTATTCACAATATCTTTCTCTTCTTTCACGGATCAGTTCTGGCTCCAAATTTTGTTGGAGTCTTGCACATAATGGTGGCAATGGCATTTGATGAGTATGTGGTGTCGATCGACGATGATGCAACAGAAGTTGAAACGGTCTTCGTGGGTGTTGCAGTTCATAGATGATCCAAGGCATTGGAAGGGTTGAGAAGACAACAAAGTAGGATTAGAGCTTCGAATGAGATGAGATCCCTGATGTTTAATTAGTTTGGATTAGTTATAAAAATGTTTGAATATAAGGACTAGAATGAAACCAAAGAAAATATATTTATTAAAAATAAATATGGTGACATGGCATCAATTTAACACAAGTCATTTAACTATTGGTCCATGTGAGTAAGGTTTTAAAACCTTGCATTTTTACAAGGTGCTGAAGCAATGCCCATTATATATAGCTTAAAAAAAACATAAATGGGAAACCGGTTTCACCCGTTAATTTGGGCGATGACACATGTATGTGTCACACCATCTTTAACACACCATAGCTGGCACATGCATGTGCCCATATAAAAAAGTTATACAATATCCGGTTCCTAATATAAGCACCTTTTGACCAAAATCTCTCTCTTTAAGAAAATTAGTTACACTACAAGAAAAATGCAAAATAGCGACGGAAATATCTGTCACAAATCCGTCGCTAATCCGTCGCAAAATCGAATTAGCAACGGATTTGCGACAGGTTTGCGAGGAACGCGTCCGTCGCGTCTCCTTCATCGCTAATTAGCGAGAGAATATTTCGCTCGCTAATTTCTCGCCAAAATCATTATCTCCGACGGAAATTTCCCTCGCAAATTTCTCGCTAAAGTCATTAAAGAAATTCGCATCTGCCTGTCGCTACTTAGCGAGAGCATAACCCCTCGCAAACATCATGCCGTCGCTAATTAGCGAGAGATTAATCTCTCGCAAAGCCCTCGCAAACATCATGCCATCGCTAATTAGCGAGAGATTAATCTCTCGCAAAGCCCTCGCAAACATCATGCCATCACTAATTAGCGAGAGCTTAATCTCTCGCAAAGCCCTCGCTAATTGGCGACCAATTGCTCCTCGCAAATTCGTCGTAGTTGAATTATATTTGCAATGGCTTATTCGCTCACGAATCTCTCGCAATTAATTGTTTCAATTTCGTCATCAATCCGTCGCTAATTAGCGACCAAACTCCCTCGCAATTTATCACAATCCGTCGCTAATTAGCGACCAAAACTCCCTCGCAATTTTGGCATGAAGTCGTCGCTAATTAGCGACCACAACCCACAACTCCCTCGCAATTTTGTCATGAAGCCGTCGCTAATTAGCGACCAAAAATTCCTCGCAGTTTATTTCGATTTGGAGGGCCTAATCTATCGCAAATCTCTAGCAAAATCTTATTGTATTTGCTAGGGATTGATTCCTCGCAAAATCTTATTTTCCCTAGCATATCAGCGACAGAATATCCCTCGCAAATTGACATTATTCTGGCGAAAATTTCCCTCACAAATTTCTCGCTAAAAAATTAACATTCGCTACTATAACTTTTCAATACCTATAAATTCACCATACTTTTGTTGAATGACTTCATCTATTTAAATATAATAAAATATCAAAATCAAAACATGCATCATTTAAGTTTCAGAAAATTCAAGTCTAAACAAAATACTAATCAACCAAAATACTTAAATACCAAAGTCTAAAAAGAAATAGATATTGAATGTTTAACAAAATATTAATAATAATATATTAACTCAAGTTAACATGATCATCTTCATTATCCTGGTTCTGCTGCTGAGTTGATCCACGTAGCTGTGTTTGTAAGGTCTGAAAAAATGATGCCAGTTGTGACTGCATTTGTACCTGTAAATTTGTCTCCAAGGTGGTCATCTGTGACTGAACCACAGAAGTTATAACATTTGTGATCTCTTCATTTGTCATAGCCGTAGAATGTGATGAACCTAAGACCTCGGTGGATGATGACGCTCTAGTAGAGCCGCGAACTATTGAATCTAAGGCACCGATACCATGTACACGACCTTTCTTGTTAGTACCTGCCACTTCAGTCCAAATGTCCTCATCCACCTCAGGATAAGATGAAACTTCCTCTCCATAGTTCTCATGATCTCTATATAGAACAAGGATTTTAAATTCTAATTAAAAATGTCTTTTAGAAAGCTTTGTATTTAAATTCAAATTAATAAATCAAACCAACACATAAGAAGTTCAAATAGATTTTATGCAACAGTGATAAATTAGTGATAAATTGAAGGTGCAAGTGATGACATAACATTTGGTGCCGAAAGATCGAAAGTTACATTCGGAAAAAGAAAAGGGCTTTGCATAGGGCATGATGTTTAGAAACAGTGCCGAAAAAATAGCTATTTGTCAAGGAAATTTGCGGTTTAGCATCACATTAGTGTATGGAATTAAAAAATTGCAGTTATTAAATAGGAAACTGCAGTTATAAAAAGAAATCTTAGAAATAAATAGAAAACTGCAGTTATTAAATAGAAATCTTTAGCCATTCATATTAGTGTAAAGAATTAAAAAACTGCAGTTATTAAATAGAAATCATAGAAATTAAATCTAAGGTTAAGAGAAAGGAAGTTAAGAGAATGAGGCTGCAAAGCAAAATTAATATAAATAACCAATTCAAAATACAAAGTTCTAGTTGTATCATAATCTGAAAAGTTACAAACTTTACCTGATAAGATGAAGTCACCAGTATATTTGCACCAGCCTCCAAGTATTCCAAGTGAACCTAAACAAAATCCAAAAACACAAACCCAATATAGATTCTTCAATCACCACATACATTTACAATGTGATCAGAAACAGAGGAAAAGTGAAAATGAAACCAAAACAGAGGGTGAAAGAAAAAAATATTCTCTCTAGTAGGATGCTTTCGATGATCCTTTCCAGAGTATACAGTAGTTTATCTTATTCTATGTTCTATAATACCAGTTATGTTGGCTACTAAAAGTAGGAAACTAGTGTCTTAACATTGGGGAAGGCTGCAAAGCATAAAAAGCCAAAGTCTCAGTATACAAGCACCACTTAAACCAATCACATTTAGGCTAAAAGATGAGAAGCAAATAAAAGAATGAAATAAAATTGTTTCTTGTAACAGAAGTTGTTGAATTTTAGGACTACAAATCACACTACTCGTGATCTATATTATTATTGAGCCATTTCAGAAAGGATTGGACGAATAGCCTTTACTAGTAGTACATTTTATACAAAAGTTTCTTTACAAACCAGCTACAAAATCATGTCCTTTATCTCTTACAACTTAGTTTATTGTTGACAATCACCAGTCACTCGATACCTCCACAATGGCCTGGACTGGCATACTCCACTATGTGTTATTCTTTTTTTTTTCTTTTTTTACCAAAGAAAATTTATCTCACAAACCCCAAGTGAAAAGAAAAAGAGAAAGGAAGTTAAGAGAAAGAGGCTGCGTGCAAAGCAAAATTAATATAAATAACCAATTCAAAATACAAAGTTCTAGTTTAGCTGTTTTTTTTATTCTATAGAAATTGACTTGAAAGTAGAAGATCATGTTTGCAAATTTAGCTGTTTTAATTTTTTTATTCTATAGAAATTGACTTGAAAGTAAGAATTATAATTCTACATAAACCAAGCAATATTCAACTCAACATCTAAGAATCTGAAATCCAATATTGAATAGTTATACATTTTACTGGTTTATCAGTCAACAGCAGATTCTCCCAAAAGGGTAAAACATATTTCCCTGATATTAAAAATTCTATACGCCAAATTTGTAAATTTAAACAACACTTTTTAGTTGGTTGATTTGCTTATAATATAATAGTATAATCAAAGGATTGGGTGGATTGCTTGAGTGCTCTTCCACTCAGTTGATCTCTATAAAAATGGACTTCAAGTTATAGTATTTGATAGCAGCTATAAACGTGTTAGGCCTCTTACTATGCGAATTGGTGCTGGCAAGGTGTAACATTTTTAAAAAAAAAATTAATTTCCCTCTAAAATGTAAATATTAAAATACTTTGGTTAAATTGCTGAGGTGGCACTTATGAAAAGTGCAGGTGATACCAGGATTGGATCAGGGGATTTTAGGGGGTGAGGGTGTACCTCCAATGAGGATAGGTATGACATTTAGTTGAATTGAATTTGATTATAACATTTAATTGCTCTCTTATCTATCCATCTACTACTATTTTATTCACAAACATGCAAGTTTCATTTTTGCTAAACATGTAATAATACATAAAAAGTAAGGGAAATTACACTGAACATTCCCTATGTGTTTGACTTGATTGAATCTGGGAATTCTTTTGTTTCAGAAATTAGGTTGACTGCTCTTAAGGTTTAGAGAAATTTGTGTAATTCCTCAAGTAAAATGGACGTTGAATGTAATTAAGTTTAAATTTGAGGGGAAAATAGTGTAATTTCTCTTAAAAAAGTATACTGATATAGTAGAAACTAGAGAGAGGAGAAATAGTTGTTCATTAATTAATTACTTATGTATTTAGTCACATGCACTCCCTCTAGCCACTCCTCTCTTAATAGTTAATACTATCTTGACATTTTTTTAAAGGAACTGCAAGTCTGGATTTGATTTGATAAAATTGAGGACTGCTTGTTTCAAGAAATGTTTTCTATCTTCTTTTATTACAGGGGACATGCATTTCTGGTTAATTAGTTGAGTTTTGGAAAGCTGCATCAGATTTTGAGTAGTATATGTATATGATTATTGTCATGAGATGCCTAGTCATAATCTGAATGTTAAATGCTATAACTCCCAACACTATGAATTCCAACAAACAATTAAGGGGCCTGTCAATTCCTAGGCTAACACCCAACACTATGCACATAATCTGAATGTAGTAGAATATATATTAGCCATTAGCCATTATGCATGTAGTAGAATATATATTCATTGGTGTGTTTACTTGTATACAGTCAAGACTCAAGATTTAGAGAACAGAACCCAACTCCCATACTTTGGCATTTCTTCAATTTTGCAGATCAACTCCCAACTCCCAGGCAAAAATCCAAAATAGAGCAAACAAGAACAGAACCCAACTCCCAGGGACCAAAAAAGACGCCAAACAACCTAGAAGCAGGAAAGAAAAACAAAACATCCCCCACACCACTTGAACATAGAGACCGAAAATCAATAACTAAGGCCAACCAGAAACACAATAATAAAGGAAGTAATATTGTTGGAGAAGTGAAGAGAACCCACAGGAAGCAAAAGAAATAAACATTGTTGTTTCATGCATACCTTGGAAAAGAGAATACGCCAACCCCAATTGACGGGATAGGGTTTGCAAGAGCTGAAGAGGGAGAGCGCCGGAGTAAAATGACGATTGACACCGCTGCCGCCGCCGTCGAATAGAGATTGCTGCCGTGCCCTTCCGTCGTCGAGTAGTGGTGTCCGGCGAGTGAGCTTCTGAGAGGAGAAGGTCGACGAGTGAGCTTCCTTTTGAGTTGTTCCTTATCTTTTGTTCCTTATACGTGTTGTTGCTTATGTTTTGTTTTTGTTTAGTGTTGTTCAGTAAGCCTTCAGTAACTCAAACGTTTTTTATTTAATTCCTGCTTGGTCCTTCACCGATCCCGCCAAATATTCAGTAGATTTGTATTAGATTTTTTTTTATTTTTATTAATACTTTTTATTACAATTTATATTTGATCCTAGTTATACACAAAATTGGAATTAATGTCATTGAAAGTTGGAAATTGAGCTTATATTAACGATCAAAGAAAAGTCTTCAAATGGGGCTTATATATAAACCAGAGGGAATAGTTATGAATAAGAGTATAATTGAAAAAAAATAAAATAATTATGTATTGAATTTGTAAACAACAAAACATATGAATCGATAAAAAAAAATTATATGATCAAAACTTTTGGATCAGAGAGAGTACGAAAAAAATTATTATCATATATAATGAGTAAGGTGATGATTACAAAAAAATATATTTGCGATGTGTTGGTTAAAAGGTGGGATATGTAAATAATTTCCCAATTGCAAGGGGATATTATTTAAGTTCAAAAAAAGGACTAATTTGATCTCAATTTGAGATCTATGAGTATCAATTTGACATTTTTTTAAGATAAGGTTAGTACACCTAAATATTTTGAGAAATCGAAATGTTGTTTTACTTTTTATTCTTTTATGAAATATATCAATAAAAATAAGTACTATATTTTCTTTTTACATATTTGGCATTAACTAAACAACCAAAATACAATGTAGCAGCACAACACCCCAATTATCTTTTGTAATAAAAGGGCATGAAGGAGTTCAACGTGTGTCTAAAATTTTTTTAAGGCAAATATATTTTTTATTTTTTTTTAGAGAAAGAATGTGTTGGAAAAATATGTTGCTTTATTTATTTACTTCAAAATATTTGTTTAAAGTTAAATTATTGTTTTATTAATTCGTGTGTAAATTGTTAGGGTAGGGTTTAGGTTAAACTTATTCTTAATGGTGATAGTGGTTAGGGTTTAGTTTGTGAAAGTAATTATTAGGGGTGATCATAGGACGGGTTGGGCTTGTCCCTCACCCGTCCCGAAAATGTTGTTCGGGTCAATTTTTTAACCCGAACCCGTCCCTAATTAGAGAGAGACAAAGTAAGGATGGGTCCTCGTAGGGACGGGTCCGGGTTCACCCGGGACACAGATGAATATAATAACATTAAAAAAAAAGCTTCAAACCATTCAAATTTTGAAATTTGCATCATCTTTCTAGAATTCTATAACTAGCCACTAGAAGTATAATATATATATATATATATATATATATAATTCCTTCAACAACAAATTCATACTGTAGTGTGTATCCCAAATTCATGGCAAGTTCACGGTTCATGGTAAGTTCATACAGTGTATTGCACACACACATTCACGGTTCACACTTAGTAGTTACTAGTTAGTAAGTTACTTTTACTGTTTTTTTTTTCAATTCATGGTATTACTTAATGAATAATAATTATAATTAATATATATTTAATTAATTAATTATATATCCGGCCCGAATTTGTGAGAGAAATATGTCATCGCAAATTTTATTGTTAAATATATTAGTAGCGATGGCTTTGCGAGGAAACTATTCCCTCACCAACAACTTAACCGCATTAAGGAACATGCCCTCGCAAAACTTTATTTCATTAACATGCATACCTAGCGACCAATTTGCGAGGAAACTATTCTCTCGCAAATGATTTGACAACATAAAGGAATTTATGGAGACGGATTTGCGAGAGAAATATGCCCTCGCAAACTTTATTATTTTAAAAATACATACATAGCGACGGCTTTGCGAGAAAACTATTCCCTCGCAAATGATGTGATAACATGCATAAAGAAATTTGTGGCGACAGATTTGCGAGAGAAATATGCCCTCACAAACTTCATTGTCTTAAAAATGTATTCATAGCGACAACTTTGCGAGGAAACTATTCACTCGCCAACAATTTGGTTGTTTAAAGGAATTCGTGGCGACCGGCTTGCGACGGAAACATGCCCTCACAAACTACTTAGCGACGGATTTGCGAGGAAAATGTCCCTCGCAAAAATTGCTTAAATAATCTCTCGCTAATTTGTCGCAATTCCGTCGCAAATATTGTTAACAGGAATTCGTGGCGACTGGCTTGCGACGGAAACATGCCCTCGCAAACTACTAGCGACGGATTTGCGAGGAAAATGTCCCTCGCCAAACTTGCTTCAAATAATCTCTCGCAAATCTGTCGCAAATCCGTCGCAAATGTTATTTAAAGGAATTTGTGGCGTCCGGCTTGCGACAGATACATGCCCTCGCAAACTAAAAGCGACGGATTTGAGAGGGAAATGTCCCTCGCGAAACTTGCTTCAAATAATCTCTCGCAAATTTGTCGCAATTCCGTCGCAAATGTTGTTTACAGGAATTCGCGGCGTCCGCCTTGCGACGGATACATACCCTCGCAAACTACAAGCGACGGATTTGCGAGGGAAATATCCCTCGCTAAAATATTCTCTCGCTAATTTGTCGCAAATCCGTCGCAAAATAAATTTTTTTTTCCCGTTCTCATACGTTTACCACTTTGCGAAGGAATTCACTTTCGCTCGCTAACCTCTCGCAAGTCCCTCGCTAATTAGCGACCGATTAGCGACGGAAAGTTGCCCTCGCTAAAATCCCTCGCTATTTTTGATTTTTCTTGTAGTGTTAGTGACATTGAAAATGTAAATATTTGGTATATATTTTCAAAAGTAATATTTGGTATATATTTTCATCACTAATATTTTTTAAAACATTCCAATAAAGAAGAAGCACATAAATTTCATGTTGTGAGATTATCTCATTCTCATAATTCCATATTGAAAAACAAAACGACAAGGCACATGTACTCATTTAGGATAAATTTCTCCGCTTATGCATATTCTTAATATGACAATAACTATAAAAATTTTGTAACTAACCTCGGAAAATGTACTACTCAACATGTGTGTAGAGACAAGAAAATAGAAGCCGACATAAGATATGAGTCAACTTGATGAAGCATAATCTTCCTTATATAACTTTCAAAACAACTCACAGGGATATCATTAGGAACAATAACAAAAAATTATATCAAATAAAGATCTACTTTAATGTCAAATTGTTAATGATAAAATATATAAATCATATTAATTTACTTAATGAAAAACATTAATATTTTCATGTTTCAACATAATAATAATTGACAAGAAACACAATTGAATATATAAGGCAAAATAAAGAAAATTATTTTTTCTTAAAGTAAAATCATACTTGTTTGACTGTCTTTGCATCATAAAAATAAACGTGTTAACATTTAAAACTAATAATTTATGGCACATTAGCAATATCATTGATACATCAAATAATAATTATCACTACCAAAGAAAAATTTGTAGTAAAATTAGAACTTGTCGATATAATAGTGAAATTATTCAATTTAATAAAATGATATCACATATTGATTTCATTAATAAAGGCACAATAACCCAGTGACTGGTGCCATTGAAATGGCCCGTGGGATCCCGAATATGACACTTAGTCAAAACAACATTTTTTTTAATAAAAATTTTATTAGTTCAATAAGACAATCAACCCAAATAGTTGGAGTTGCACTCATTAGTTCAATAAGACAATCAACCCAAATAGTTGGAGTTGCACAATGATGAGTGTCAGTATGGGTTCAAATTTCATTCGAGACAAATTTTGTTATTTTTTTAATCATTCTTTGGAAAATATATAAAATGGAATGCAAGGGTTGCTCTTGAACCCATGACTTGTCATACTGCAGTGATTGTTGCTACCAATATGCCAACTGCTTGGCATTAGTTTGAAATGCAAACATAGTATATATATGTGTGTGTGTGTGTGTATATATATATATATATATATATATATATATATCACGGTGACTGCAGAGTTATAAATTGTTTCTGTCTTGTTTAGGACCCATTACTCATTGCACATATTCGTTTTCTCATTATTGTCATATTCATTTATTTGTCGTTTCAATTTAGAAACAACCTCACAGTTGGATTTGTATTGGGATTCAACGACATCAGAGTCTCCATCACTGCCAGCAATCAAACTTTATAAAGCAAAAGGTATATAAAAATTTGAATTTGTTGGTTTTTTTTTAATTATTTTTAATTCCTGCAACTCTTAGGTTTTATTTTCGCCAAAGTGTATAAGCGCCATTGCGAAAGGTTATTTATCAATCATGTATTTAATTTCTACTATTTAGCAATTCCAGTACGTCTTTGGAACACATAATGCTATTCTTGATAGCCAAATGCACTACCATTGTGATTTTCAACTTGGATTCGAAGGCGTCCACTGCGAAAGGTTTTATCAGTTTCTTCCTTTTTTTTCCTTTCAGAACTATAACATCTGCTTCTGTTTGCATTGACTCCTTTTTTTTTAAAGTTCTTTATGACCCTCTCTTTTTTTTAATGAACATGATAAATGGTCTAATTTCCAAAAACTTGCATTTCTTATCAAATGTTCATGTCTATATAATATTGATACTTTGGGATCAATATATAATATATCAAAAGAAGAAAAATAAATAAATAAATAAAACATTAATAGTATTAAAGTTTACCTTGCTTCAATACCCTTTGATGTATTAGTTTCAACACACATTTTGGAGCAAAGAACGACCTTTTGGAGCAAAGAACGATCGTGCAGATAACGTGTTATGAATTAAAGAAAATAAGAAGACATAAGAGATTGAAGGGAGAAGAGAGAAGTAGGGAGAAATTGTATTTCACTTGTTGGGGCAAAGTTTACAATACTTATGAGTCCTATTATATAGAAAAAGATGAAACCCTATCATGAATTTGTTTCAACTAAAGATAAACATAAAGTAGGGATAAACTCAAACTATGATAGAGTCATCCACTTATTAGATAAATACAAATTGTTCATAACAATTTTATATTTTTTGAAAAATAAAATAATAAAAACTTGTGATATATATATTTTTTTCTCTATATATAAAAATCTTAACAAATACTCTTAAAAAAATCCTAAAAATTACTATAAAAAAAGAGATTAAAGTATCTCCTCATATGAGGAGATAACTTAACTCCTTAAGCCATTAAAACTGTGACATTTGTCCGATTTAAATTTTTACTTTTCCAAAATTGGTCATCCTATCCATTCATTTAGATAAAATTTAACTGCTGAGATTGTTTCACCAACACAAGTCCCTGCATATCAGAACTTGCATCCCCTTCCTTTTCTTCAACACGTCTTTGTTGTTTTTAATCTATTTACTTTTTTTTAAAATTTTTCTAAAATCACAAAAATATCATAAAGGCAAAACAGAGGAAGAAAGTGATGTAGCCTCCACTGCCAGAAAGACCTCTTCCTCTTCCATAAATTGAAAAAAGGAAATACCCACCACCGGGTCACCGTCGTTGCCGCCCCTTCAGTCTCAACGCCGCTGGCATCCAATCGCCGCCAATCACTCGTAGTCACCCACCCACCACCAAACACGCCAACCACCATACCCTCCTCCGGCCACCGTCACTTTGCTACCATCTCCACCACTGCCCCTTCAATCTCCAACCGGACACCACGCACGGAGACGCTAGTCACCGTCACTTCCCAGTCGTTATCGTGAAGCCACGGTCACTTCCCCTTCGTCTTCACCTTCACGTATTGTGCCTCTGTTTGTCTATTTAATGACGGCAACAGTGGATGACGGTGGAGCCACAACGATGGTGGCGATGGCTGCACTATGCAGGCGCGCGGTGAAAGCAACGATGGATGACGACAATAGTAGATGACAGTGGGCGAGAGGTGGTGGGTGAGTGGCGGGCATGGCGGTAACGGCAACAAGATTCTAATCCTGTTTTCTTCAGCACGTTGGGTATCTGTTCTCAGTTCAATTGGTTTAGTTTTTTTTAATTAAAAATAACAATTAAAAATAAAGACACGTGGCAAGATTTAAGAGGTTTAAGGAGAGAAGCTATACGAGGAGATACATTATTCTGTTTGTTGAAACAATATATTTGTAAAATTTCTAATATTAAAGTATCTCTTCAAAGTTTCAAGAAATATAAATATCCTTCTTGATGTGTGTGATATGAATAAGTGTGACTTATAAATAAAAATAGAGTGAATATTATTTTTTATTAGCCTACTTAACTAATATATGTTCTCCATTCCAAATCATGTCTTTTTTTAGGTTTTGGCATATATATTAAAAAAGTGTTGATTATTGTATGTTTTATATGTGTTTTGTCTAATAATAGGGGATTTTAGACAAAATACACATAAAATTTATAATAATCAACATTTTCTTAATCTGTGTGTCCAGGCTTAAAAGACAAAAAAATATGAAACGGAGGAAGTAAATCACTATGTTTCTAAAGGATAATATCTAAGAGTACTCTTGATTTAAAAACAAATTAATATCATTTTCTTGAAAAGAAAATTATAAATTCTAATATTAGATATATTAAAAACTCTAGTTTATATCATATAAAGGGTCGTTTGTAATGTTTCACAAAGTGAGTGGCACATGCATGTGCCCTAGTGTAATTTAGAGGTTTTTGCAAAAGTGATACTTGGATTAAAAACCCATAACCCTCTGAACCGGTTATAAGCCTAATTATTTTATTTGTTTATTTGTGTAATCATTATTTTGTCCTTAATATCAATGTTTGGTGTGTTGTTGAATCGGTTCAGACCGGTTCAACCCAATAATAATCAAACCGATCTGAATCTGCATCACAGTAGCAACAACAGATTCCCAATGGTAACGGCTCCAAGGCACTGAGGTTGTGTGAAAATCGAGGTATCGGTCCATTGTCAAGATCGGGAAAAAAGGGAGAACTGAGTGGATAAGGGTGTGTCGGTGGCGGCTATTCACGATTTGGGACTAGGAACAATCATGATGAAGGCCCAAACGGAGGTCACAACTTTAGGTAGCTGACCTAGAGTCTCATGGCAGTGATGGCTCAAGAGCTCATCTATGTTGATTTAGGGTTTGATTCCCAATTTGAACCAGAGATGAGGGAGAACTTGGTTGCGATATAGGCTTTGTGGGTTGAGGATGGTGGTAGAGAGGCTTTGTGGGTTGAGGGTCGTTCTGTGCGGTTTGGTGTTTGTTGAGAATCATGTTCCCCATGATGATATTTTGATGATGACAACATGAATATAATTATGTATACAGGTACATGGATGATGTCATGAAGATTGTGCGTGCTTGTAGTATTTAACCTTTTAGGGTTTAGTATATGTTGTAAAACAACGTTTAGTCTAAGGCACTCAAGTCAATTTTAATATTGCTAAGATAAGATGATGATATTGTTTCTTTTTGAAAACGAGAAGAAGATTTTTTATATCCTTGCTCATGGAAAATTGTTTTACGAAAACCTTTTACGAAAACCTCTGGTTACAAGCTTTTCATGAAAATGTATTTTTAAGCTTGAGTAATCGATTAGGCCTTTGGAATAATCGATTAGCTTATGCAAATTTTGTAACCTGAGAGTATGTAATGGATTACTTAGCTTCCTGTAATGGATTACTCTCTTGGGCTGGTCGCCTGAGTGTAAGTAATTGATTACTTGAAGATAATAATCGATTATTTTGATGCAACAACATTTTTATCAAACCAGTATGTATGTAATCGATTATCCAGACAAAAATAATTGATTACTGATGCTGCAATTTTTGAAAAACAATACCAGAGAGCAGGTAATCGATTCACCTTTCCCAAGTAATCGATTACTCATTTTCAAATTTTGAAAAACGTGCTGAAATCAATTTGATTCTCAAAATGATTTATTTCCTTAATTGATTGATCACATTTCCGATTTTAAAAAACCCTTCTTCTACATTTTTGAAAAGGTTCTTCTCTTCTTCTCCAACATTCTTCATTGCTTCATCTTTTTGGAGAAAAATCATAATCATCATCATCTTCTTCTTTACTCATTTCAAAAAGAACAAAAACCTGAGTGTGCCTTAGTACTAAAAGTTGTTATAGGACTTACATTGTTGTATCCGCTCTAATATAGAGAGCATCATTGTTAGTTGCACCAAACTATCATTTGTAAACCTTTATCTATAAGGGGAGTGTTACGCTTAGCGAATTAGGGAGTGTTATCCCTTAGTGTGAACGTGTGTCACGTTCGTAGGGTGAGAAAACCCTTGTGTTTGGGTAGTGCTAGACGAACGTTGGGTCACCTAGTAGTTAGGCTATCTGGGAAATCTAGGAAGTGTCTTCCTAGTTGTTTGTATTAAGGTCCCTAGCGAACGGAGGTTCCTAGTAGCGTGTGGGGCGCTCTTTGCTTGTATTTGGGGCTGGTTGTCCCTGGTTGATTAGTGAAGAAAAGCTCAAGCGGGTCGCTTGGGGACTGGACGTAGGTCTTTCGCTGGAAAGACTGAACCAGTATAAAAACTCCGGTGCACAAATTTTCTATCCCTTATCTCTTTACGTTTCGCGTTTCTATTTTGTATTAATCTTATTTTCGTGAAGTAAAAACTATTTTCATGTTTTAAATTATCTAGCGCGAGCATTGCATTTTCATGTTGTTAATCTATTTGATCTCGCAAATAATAGTTTTCCGATATTAATATAAATATATTGTTTCGTTTGCGCTTAAAACGTTTTCAATTGTTCTTTAAGTCTTCTGCTACATAAAATCTCTTTAATCCTTTTAAGAACGTATTGAATCGATCGTTTCCAATGTTTTTTTAAACACCCAATTCACCCCTCCCCTCTTGGGTGAAGGCTGCCAATCCTAACAATTGGTATCAGAGCTTCGTGCTCTGGTAAAGGCCTAACAGCCTGAGTTCAAACATCCGTTGTAAATTGGCAGTGTTGGGATATTTGTTTTTGATTTTAATATGAAGGGTTTTACATTCGATGATGCACCAATTTTTGATGGGAAGAATTATCTATATTGGAGTGCTAGAATGAAATTTTACTTTCAATCTATTAATTGTCATTTATGGAATATTGTTCTACATGGCTTTGATTTAAAACCAAAATATGTTTTAAATGAATTTGATAAAAAGTGTTTTGCCTTGAATATTCAACCTATGCGCATTCTAAGAAATGTTGTATATGATTATGCATATGGTCGAATCAAGGATTGTGTTGATGCAAAAAATATTTGGGACACTCTAAAAACACACTATGCTACTGATGATCTACTTGAAAATGTTAGTGTCTGCAGGAAAGTATCAGCGCATCAACATGAAAAAGGCACAAAGGATGAAATTACCAACTCCCATGATGAAATTTTCAATGATGACACTAAAAGCAGGAGGAGCAACTCATCAAGTGAAGATGATGATCTTGAAAGCCTATTTGAAGCATTCATGGAATCAAACTTAGAGGCAAGCTCTTCGGATGAGGAGTCAGTAGATATGGAGATTGAAGCTCACTCATTTACACCTCATGTGGTAACATTACTTGACCTTCATTCTCAGAATCTGCAAGTTACAAGTAATGATTTGAGCGATGATTTGAAAAATAAATGTTTAGAAAACAACACCTCTACGAATTGTGAAAATTGCATTTTTATTGAAAAACATGTTGAGGTTGCATCTTTTGAGTTCTGTAGTATTGAAACATCCTCTTGTTCCAACTCTTTACTTGATAACAAAGATAAGAATATGGATATTCAGAAATCAAGTAAGGTTGTTGACAATTGTGATTTTCAATACAAGGGCAATATGCCTAATCTTTGTAAAAACATTTTCGAAAAAGGCAAATCATCTCTCAAACCCATTATCTGTAATTATTGCGGACATTCAGGTCATATTTCTCATTTATGCCTATATAATAAAAATTATTTTCTGAGAAATAAAATGAAGGCTTTTTTAAGTGATAGGTCCCTAAACTTAGGGGGTGTTTTGGATTTAGTCCTTAATCTTTTTTTTTGTTGGATCTGGTCCCTAAACTTTAACGCAGTTTGGAACTAGTCCTTCCGTTAACCCAAAGTTAACTCCATCAGTGTCTTCCAATAAGATGTTGCCACGTGTCCCAACTTGCATTTTTTTTTCTTTTTTGACTTTGAGGTCCCTAAACTTAGGGGGATAATTGAATTTAGTCCCTATCCTTTTTTTCGTTGGATCAGGTCCCTAAACTCTGGACCAATTTTGGATTAAGTCCTTCTGTTAGTTTAAATCTAACACCGTTACCCTGGGGAAATTTTTATGCTATGTGGACCAATAAATTAATGCCACATGGAATTTTTCTTTTAAAATTGAAAAATTACAAAAAATAAATAAAATTAAAAAAAAATTGATTTTTTTGATAACGATGGGAATACAACGCGTCTGCGACGAGATGCATCATCGTCATGGTCGTGATGTCTCGAGCGCTCACCATTGCCATCAGGGTAACGATTTGAGAAGTTTTCGCCACTGTCCTCAAGGTCGCGCCTCGATCTGAGTTTTGTGCTTGCTTCGGTTTACAGCAAAAATCACTGTCACAGTCACAAGTTCGCTTAATGGTGTGCGGCTGCGCTAGTTATAGCCAAAGCCCCTGGAACCTAGTTGCGGCGGCGACCTCGAAGATCCTCTTCGTTCTTCATCCTTAAATATTTATGCTGATCGAACAGATAGAAGGAGGAAGCAAGAGTCTGTTTTTTTTTATTTTATTTATTTTTTGTAGTTTTTCAATTTTAAAAGAAAAATTCCATATGGCATTAATTTATTAGTCCACGTGGCATAAAAAATTTCCCCACGGTAACGATGTTAGATTAAAACTAATAGAAGGACTTAATCCAAAATGGTCCGGAGTTTAGGGACATGATCCAACGAAAAAAAGGATAGGGACTAAATTCAATTACCCCCCTAAGTTTAGGGACCTCAAAGCCAAAAAAAAATTGCAAGTTGGGACACGTGGCAACATCTTATTGGAAGACACTAACGGAGTTAACTTTGGGTTAACGGAAGGACTAGTTCCAAACAACGTTAAAGTTCAGGGACCAGATCCAACAAAAAAAAAGATTAAGGACTAAATCCATAACACCCCCTAAGTTTAGGGACCTATTGCTTAAAAAAGCCTAAAATGAAATGGGTTCCAAAGGGATCTAAGGAATCCAAGTCTAATCCTCCTGGACCCAAAATGAGATGGGTACCAAAAAGTTTTCCTTGTAACAGGAATATGCAAAATCAGTTACGCAAGAACCAAAAGAAAATCAGAAGAACAAAACAATCACGATGACTTATTGGAAGCCAAAAACAAGACGGGTTAACCAAATGGAGAACAAGTTCTCAAGGACCAAAATATTCTCAAGTAGAAATGGAGATTATAATAGAGTGAAAAATCATAAGAGGAAGCAATGGTCAAGAACACGTTCATCCTGGCACAACAAGTCTGAGGTAACGAAGTCATCCTCCTATTATAACCATGATTATACAAGAGTGTATTTCAATTATTCCAAGCGATATCAATATTGAAAAATAAATCATGTGTAGTAAAAATTTGTTTTAAATTGGATTGTCACATGATTATCAAACCTTGGAATAGTAGAGTACTTCATTCATAATATGGTATTTAGTGCAAACTTGAGTTAATTGAGTTAGCATTTAAATTCATAGTATGTATGAACTTGTTATAATTCATAGATATATAAGGCTTGTGTGACTTTGAGTATTACCTTATATTATCATATGGTTCATATTAATTCCTTCAATTGCTCTAATTGTTTTACGTTGACAAATTTACTAACTTGAGCATTGGAGATAGCCAGAACACTTTGTTTTGCAGGAAACAGTGTTCAACAGGTAAGTTGCCCACAAGCTAAATGCAATTAGGTTCCCTAGAATCAAAGAATCAATATGGCATGCAAGGGAGCTTTGTTTAATCAGAAAAAGAGGAATTCTGGGTTTTTGGGCAGCAGTGATCGATTACCAGTCAGAAGTAATCGATTATCTTCAGAATGTTGCATCAAGTCAGTCTATCAGAGAGGAAGTAATCGATTACAGGCATCCAAGTAATCGATTATCAATGTTGCATCACTTATGAACCAGAGTCAATGTAATCGATTACAGCAATCAAAGTAATCGGTTATCTCAGTTGCATCACATATTCATCAGAGGGCAAGTAATAGATTACCAGTCTGAAAGTAATCGATTACATGCTTATTCAAGTTGCATCATTAAGCCATCAGAGGAAGAGTAATCGATTAACTTCAGCAAGTAAACGATTACCTCGTATCAGATATGAAAATAAAAGGGGGAAATCGTGTAATGGGCCTTGACCCAAGTTTGACCATGTGAGAACCTCTTAAGACCTAACCTAGCAGACACTCTCATTACATTCTCTCTCAAAAACACGTTACTCCCTCCTTCTCCTTTATCTCTCAACTTCTTCTTCTCCTTCAACCACCAAACTTCCATAGCCACACCTCCAAGCTTTTACTCTTTCTCCATTAAACCTTCAAAACACCACCATTCCACCACAAACCTTCATCTCTTTCCTGAGGAAATCGCAATTGGTGGTTGGAGAGACTTAGGAACCCTAGGAATACACCTAGAAGGGGGGGTTGAATAGGTGTTTAAGCTACCTTGAAAGATTTTCGAACGAAACAAATCTAAACAATCAAAACAAATGATTTTTACAAATTCTACAGTACTTAATCGATTAAGCAAGTCGTGTACTCGAGTAGTACTCGATTAAGCTTGAACTTAATCGATTAAATATGACAGAAAACAGAAAAATCAATTTTCATTCGAATACGAAAATCAATCAATTCACATGCAAGATCAGAGATTCAGCGGAAATGATTAACACCTATATTCTTATTGATTAACCTAGTTATGAAAATGATTTTCCCTTTATCAATTTGAACAATCAAAGATTCAATTCAATCAATTATGAAAATCAATCTTTCTAGGTTTTCAATCAAGAACGCAATCAAATGACTTGAATATAAAGAGTAAGAGTTTAGAGATACGACACAGTGATTTATCCTGGTTCACTTTCATCCACTTGAAAGCTACATCCAGTCCCCTCTTCAACCAAGAGAGATTCTTCACTATGAGGAATTAGAGTTCTCAAATTACAAGTGATTGCCTCACAAGACTCCCTTCTTGCTAGCCTACAAGAGATAACCGACACCCTTGCCTTGTAATCCTATTGATCTTCTCTCTAATCTAACCTCTACCCCTTGTTGATAATCGACACAACAAGTCTTCAATTGCTTGATGATAATCCACACACCAAGGCTTCACTTGCTTGATTCACAACCAAGACTTCTTCTTCTTCTTCAATAAGAATGCACTTGCTTGATGATAAAATCGACACACCAAGACTTCTTGTTTGTTGTAGTGGCTTGCCTTCTTGCAAAGATTACAACACAATAGAAAACACAAAACAATCCTATGAATCTCAATCAAGAGTTATGACAATTCACCATAAGAGATTCAAAGGTTCTTGATCAAAGAATATGAAAATATAAAAGCTTTGATCTTTGAAAATGAGAGAGAATAGAGTGGCTTGATTCTTTGTAAAACTTGTATGAAATGATTCTTTTTTTTTCACAAATAATAGGAAAAGGTTTATATAGAATACCCAAAAGTTGTAGCACTTGAAAACTGATTTTGAGAAGTGAAAAACGTATTTTAAAAATCAGTTCAGCAGTACTTAATCGATTAAGCAAGTCGTGTACTCGAGTAGTACTCGATTAAGTTATCACTTAATCGATTAAGTTGGTACTGTACATGTTCAAAACTTGTTTTCTCAAAATCCAACCTTTCCTTTAAAACCTTTAAGCCACCTATTGATTCTAGGTTAAGTGAAAACTCAAATTATGATTAAATCATGACTTATGAATGAGATTCACTACCCTCTATAATAATCTACCCAAATAAAAAACCTATGAAGCTTGAGAGGCAAAAGATAAAAGAAATACAAAAACACTCAAACTTAGGTCTTCATGAGCTTGCTTTCTCTCTTCTTCATTTGATGTTTGTTGTTGCTTGTTGAGCTTGAAACTTGATCAACACTTGTAGCTTGTTCAAAAACACTTTGTCATTATCAAAACATTCATCATGTTCATCATGGAACTAACATTTCCTTCCCTCTTCACAAAAACTGTCCCTCTTTCTCTCTCTCTCTCTCTCTCCATACCCATTCAAATATCAACCTCTCAACCACCATAACCACACCTTCTCCACCATACTCAACCTCTCTTCAACCTTAACCTTCACCATTACCACCATACATCAAACCCTTGGTCCAACTCGGTTCATGCAAAGGACTCACTGATTCATTGGTTCTCTCTTCTCCGGTTCACTGGTTCTGTGAAGTTTCTGGTTCAGATATTGGTTCAAGACTGGTTTTGGGTTCTTCGGTTCAGTGCTTCGGTTCAGGTTGGTTTAAAGCCTTGTATTCTCCTCTAGTCACAATACTCTACACTCTTGGTATATTGTCAATGCTACTAGTTTGTGTTGAAATGTTAATGATAAGAACTTAGTAGTATACATACATTCTGTACTGTTGGCTATTGAAGATTATGAGATTAGCTGTGATTAGTTTGTCTGTTCTGGGCTGAGTATTTTGTTCAAAGGCTATGCTAGTTTTATCTGGTTATTTTGTCATCCGGTTCATATTGCTTTTGTCTGGAATTTTGGGATCATGTCTAGTAGAAGACTTAGAAAGAGAGCTCAGATTGTTGAATCTGATGATGATGAGCCCTCACCTCCTATTGTCCAAAGTCAGAGGCCGTCTCGCCCGAGTCGAGATGGAGCAGGACCCTCAACACCTCCACCTCCTGTTCATCAACCTGGTACTGTTGAGAAATATAATAGATGGTTCACTTCAGTTGAGCAGATTGTCAATTATGAAAAATATTTTGCGGCTTGTTCTATTATTTCACAGAGATTCCTTGATGCGAATACTTTTGATAATGAAGAATGCAATCTCCCAGCGGTCGTTCTGTTAAAAGAAAAGGAATTGTTTGAGTTCAGTACCATTGGCGGTGATTTTTACGAAGACCTCGTTCGTGTGTTCTATACGAATCTGAAATGGGATATTGATGAGAAAATCCTGTTATCTGAGGTCAAAGGCAAGAAGATCAGAATCACCATGGAAATCTAGACAAACCTCACTCACCTCCCAATGGATGGCGAATTCTTCACTGGATCTGGTTCTGATAATCTATGGGGTGATGAGTATGACAAGAAAAATGCTAAGGACGAATTTATTGATCCTAACATTCCGACTGGGAAAGCGATGACTTCAGGGAATTTGAGATTCGAGTATCGCCTGTTGCACTTTATCTTGAACAGATGCTTGATCCCTCGACAGGGAAATTACTTCAGAGTCATGGACACCGACTATATCATACTTTGGGCGTGGTTTCACAATAAACCCATCAATTGGGGATGGTACGTGCTTTATCACATGACAGAGACCGCAAACAAGGTTAGACGCTCGATCGACCGAAATATGAAACTGAAAACCACTAGACTTCCATATGCTACCTTGATTACCCTGATTCTCAAGCGCTTTAGAGTTCTGTTGAATGGAGAATCGAGAACAGTTCCAACCGCTGATATGTGCATGGATACTACATTTGTTGGTAACATGGGTTGGAAATGCGTGGAAGGTGTGGGTTGGTCACCTAAGGTTATGCGACGAGAGCGCAAGTCGACAATGGACAATGAATCTGAAGATGATCAAGCACAGGCACCTAGTCATGATCCCGATCTCCCTCCTCTGCAAGCTATTTTGCCACCCGATCACATTCCTCCCTATATGCAAACCTTCATGGATGATGTCCGGGGCTACATGCAACGATCTGACGATCACATGCGGTGACATGAAGCCCACATGCTTTCAGTTGATAATGGTCTTGCCCAGCTTACTTCAGACATGTAGAACACGAATATGAGCATGGAATCAATGAGGCGAGACATCTACGATTTGAGAAATTAGCATAGGGAACCCTTCAATCGTGGCATCTAGCTTGTGGGACCTGACCTGATCTCAGCTCTATCTATTTCTTGGACTTTATTATATTTGTGCTTTTGCTTTTTAACCCCTTAGCTTCATAACTGTTTAATTGTTTCTGATTTTGTTTTTGGATATTTTTGGTATAACTCTGGATTTTTATGTTTCCTTTTGGCAATGATCCTCATGACAATGGTTATTTGATTATGTTACTTTGTTTATGTCATGTGGTATCATTGGATTTTTATGAGGTTATGCCACCTTTTTGATGTTGTAAAAAGGGGGAGAATATAAGTGTTATGTGCAAAACAGGTCAGAACAGGTTACAGGATACAGGGGGAGAGCTTTGCAAAAGTTTATCATAAGTTCAGGGGGAGCTAGCTTATGAGTTTTGAGAATATTATGAGCTTATGAGCTTATAATTTGTGCGTATAGCATGTTAATGCTTATTTTACGATTTGATATATTAATGTCTATGTACTAACATATGTTTTGCATATAATGTTTGTCATCATCAAAAATGGGGAGTGTTGAGAATCATGTTCCCCGTGATGATATTTTGATGATGACAACAAGAATATAGTTATGTATACAGGTACATGGATGATGTCATGAAGATTGTGCGTACTTGTAGTATTTAACCTTTTAGGGTTTAGTATATGTTGTAAAACAACGTTTAGTCTAAGGCACTCAAGTCAATTTTAATATTGCTAAGATAAGATGATGATATTGTTTCTTGTTGAAAACGAGAAGAAGATTTTTTATATCCTTTCTCATGGAAAAGTGTTTTACGAAAAGCTTTTACGAAAACCTCTGGTTACAAGCTTTTCATGAAAATGTATTTTTAAGCTTGAGTAATCGATTAGGCCTTTGGAATAATCGATTACCTTATGCAAATTTTGTGACCTAAGAGTATGTAATGGATTACTTAGCTTCCTGTAAAGGATTACTCACTTGGGCTGGTCACCTGAGTGTAAGTAATTGATTACTTGAAGATAATAATCGATTATTTTGATGCTGCAACATTTTTATCAAACCAGTATGTAAGTAATCGATTATCCAGACCAAAATAATCGATTACTGATGCTGCAATTTTTGAAAAACAATACCAGAGAGCAGGTAATTGATTACACTTTCCCAAGTAATCGATTACTCATTTTCAAATTTTGAAAAACGTGCTGAAATCAATTTGATTCTCAAAATGATTTATTTCCTTAATTAATTGATCACGTTTCTGATTTTAAAAAACCCTTCTTCTACATTTTTGAAAAGGTTCTTCTCTTCTTCTTCAACATTCTTCATTGCTTCATCTTTTTGGTAAAATCTTTTTGGAGAAAAATCATAATCATCATCATCTTCTTCTTCACTCATTTCAAAAAGAACAAAAACCTGAGTGTGCCTTAGTACTAAAAGTTGTTATAGGACTTACATTGTTGTATCCGCTCTAATCTAGAGAGCATCATTGTTAGTTGCACCAAACTATCATTTGTAAACCTTTATCTGTAAGGGGAGTGTTACCCTTAGCGAATTAGGGAGTGTTATCCCTTAGTGTGAACGTGTGTCGCATTCGTCGGGTGAGAAAACCCTTGTGTTTGGGTAGTGCTAGACGAACGGTGGGTCACCTAGTAGTTAGGCTATCTGGGAAATCTAGGAAGGGTTGTCCTAGTTGTTTGTATTGAGGTCCCTAGCGAACGGAGGTTCCTAGTAGCGTGCGGGGCGCTCTTTGCTTGTATTTGGGGCTGGTTGTCCCTGGTTGATTAGTGAAGAAAAGCTCAAGCGGGTCGCTTGAGGACTGGACGTAGGTCTTTCGCTGGAAAGACTGAACCAGTATAAAAACTCCGGTGCACAAATTTTCTATCCCTTATCTCTTTACGTTTCGCGTTTCTATTTTGTGTTAATCTTATTTTCGTAAAGTAAAAACTATTTTCATGTTTTAAATTATCTAGCGCGAGCATTGCGTTTTCATGTTGTTAATCTATTTGATCTCGCCAATAATAGTTTTCCGATATTAATATAAATATATTGTTTCGTTTGCGCTTAAAACGTTTTCAATCGTTCTTTAAGTCTTCCGCTACCTAAAATCTCTTTAATCCTTTTAAGAACGTATTGAATCGATCGTTTTCCAATGTTTTTGTAAACACCCAATTCAACCTCCCCCCCTCTTGGGTGAAGGCTGCCAATCCTAACAGTGTTCACTGTTAAATCAAAGGTTTTGATGACGACAAATATTTCATGCGCTCGGTTCTCGGCCAAGGTTTTGATGAAGACAAATGAATAAGCACGTTGGTTTGATGATGCTCCGTTCTCGGATGTTGATGAAGCCAAATCAAATCAGCTCTTTCTGAAGTATTTCGGATCTCGGCCTAGTCAATCCGGTCAAGGTTTTGATGAAGACAAATTTATATCAGTTTGTATCTCGGATATCGGTCTTCATTGGAGCATTGATCGTGGATCTCAGCCATCGATAGAGACAAAGGAATCCGATCACTGGGATGAAAAGAATCAAAATTCCTAAGTGATCTCGGTGCTCTCGGCACTCGGCTCGGAAGGCTGAAGATCAGATTGTTGTGTTGATGAAGTCGCAGCAGCTCAGCTTAAGCTCAGGGGGCGTACTCGGAAGTGATCAATACGAGTTATCGCTCAGAGCAAATCAGTTGGCGAAAGATCAGCTCGGGCAACTAATATTAGATCTGTCACTCAAGTCCCCAAGCTTGAACAGTCGCCAAAGTTTGAACAGTCGACAAGCTCGGCAATACTGTTCATCTTCTTCAACAAATCAGCAGTATGGCGCCGCTAGCACCTCTTCATCTCTGTACTGGTTTTATCGTACAAAGTGTGGCTGACAATTTTGTTTGTATCTCAAAGCGCCTATCTGTCACCAAGTTCGAATTTCAAAATTGGAAAGGGACAGATTTGGATCGTTGCTGGGAAGTTGCAGCGGCTGGTACTATTCTCTGAAAAGGGCAGACATGTCTCTGAACATTGCAGAAAATTGCAAAAAATGTCTGGTATATCCGTTGGAAAGGACAAGACGTGTCCCAATATATTTTTCCTCTCTCCTGTATCTCCTGTGCACTGTTATCATTATAAAAGGACTGGTTTTTCTTCTCCAACAGAAGAACAACAGAATAACAACAAGAAGAGCGATACACTGTTTAGCACTAGAAAGAAAAGAAGAAAAACGCAGAAAAGAGAACGATAGAGCTAGAGAGAAAAACTGCCATATTTGAAATCCAAGCTTCAAATCGTTCTCTGCAAAATCCTCTCTCAAACATACAACCGTACACTCATTTGTTCATCAAATTTTAAGAGTCATACACATTTGAGTTTCGGGTTGGAGCCATCTCTTATTCATTCAATATGTTTTCAAGTCTTGAGAGGTTCTCAAGCGGTGAAAGTCTTGGAAGGTTTCCAAGCTCGCCTAAGAGGTTCTTAGGTGAAGTGAAGTCTTAGGAGGTTCCTGAGCAAAAATCCAAAGAGGTTCTTTGGTGAAAGTCCTTGAAGGTTTCAAGGCATCTTGAAGGTTTCAAGATCAGTAAAGTCCGAAGAGGTTCTTCGGCGTCAGTTCAAGTCGGGGTTAGGTGTAGAAAGGTTCTCTTGTAAATCCATTTGTAACCGATTGGATTAATTTTTATTAAAGGCTCCCTAAAGGTTTTAGGGGGGACTGGACGTAGCTCACCGTGGTTGTGAGTGAACTAGTAGAAAATTGGTTGTATCTCTCATCTTTACTGCTTTCGGTTTTTATTCCGACCATTTAATCAGCTCTACTATATATTTTGCTCGGATAGTGCTAGCTCTTTTCTGCTGCAAATCTGATCTTTGTGTGGCGCAGCTCGGTTAATCGGGTGTCGGCCTAGACAACCGATTATCAGAATCAGCTCGGCCCAAAGTCAGCATTTTTATTTTAACAGCAAGCATTATCCGACCGATTTCAGTTTTAGACGAAAAATTAGTACTATCGCTTCCAACTACTATTCACCCCCCTCTAGTAGATTGTTAGGCCTCTTGTTGGTTTCCAACATTCACTACACGGAGGAGTTGAGTTCGAGAGAGGGAGAAGCAAAGTGAGAGACTTTTTTTTATGACAAAAAGGGGGCTACACACCCAAAAACAGCAGCAAACAACTAAATCCTAAAGAAAACAGTTGCTGTAAAATCAGCAAACAGGTACATGGAAATAAAATGAGGAATAGACTCAAAGACTTTCAAACTAAAATCCATGCTATGCGTATAATTAGAAAGAGCATCCGCTACCGAGTTTGCCTCCCTAAGAGTATGAATAAAGAGCACGTTTTTCCCAGTAACAACCTCCTTAATCTCCTTGACGAGGGGCGCACAAGGGTGGAAAGGATGACATCCAGCATTAAGAAGATGGATTTCACTTTTGGAGTCAGACTCAAAATGAATTTCACAAAACCTCTGTTTGTAACAAGCCTGGCTCCATATAATAATCCTCATAGTTCAGCTTGTATAATGCTACAGGATCCAATCTTCGCAAAAAATGCAGCCATGAAGTTCCCATGATGATCTCGCATCACTCCCCCGCAAGTAGCTAGACCCGTACTCGTAAAGAGAGATCCATCGGTATTCACTTTAATCCAGTCTTCCGGCGGAAAAACCCAACACACTTCCCTGTTGTGATACTGTTCTGTGTGCTCCCGAAGCGGTTAAATTTGAATGAGGGGTAAAGATGAGAGTTAATTTTGGTACTTTTTTTTTATCAGCAAAGTTAAATTTGATATATTATATATGGGAATTTCTAGAAAACCTTCCTAAGTTGAAAGGTTTTGATACCTTCAACACATGGTTAAATAAAATAAGGACAAATGTATTAATTTGCCAGGTCATACATTATTCCATTTTGAGTTAAAAAAATTAATTGTAAATAAGACTTTTTTTATTTTGCAAAACCACCCCTACACTGTTAAATGACTGGTCCCATTTCGTTTTTCATGGTATACACTCATGAATCCTCCAATGTCAAATTCTCAACTATTTCATTCATTACTCTTTTCTCTCTTAAAGAACCTTTTATGCCTCAATTGTTGTTGCACTGCAGCACCACCATCACCTTGCCGTAGAACCATGTATACCACATCCCCATCAATAAAGCCTAGACAAAAAAAATGTGATCCTGACACCAGTTTTTTTTTGGGTCACAGAATAGAGAAGGAGGAATAGATGTATTTTTTTTAAAATTATTTTTATTGAAATTTGCAAAAAAATGTTGGAACAGTTAATCGAACAAGGCAACAACATACTTCCACTAGAATAACCTAAATGAAATTGTTATACTTTGTTATTCTTAAAAAAATAATAAAATAAAAACAAGGTTTCCTTTTGCTTTCATTGTCTTCCTCTATTCCTCTTCTGCAACAAAACCTCCAGTAATTGCGGCATCATACAAATTATGACATCATTTCAGTGAACTCTCTTGATTTTATTCACAATATCTTTCTCTTCTTTCACGGATCAGTTCTGGCTCCAAATTTTGTTGGAGTCTTGCACATAATGGTGGCAATGGCATTTGATGAGTATGTGGTGTCGATCGACGATGATGCAACAGAAGTTGCAACGGTCTTCGTGGGTGTTGCAGTTCATAGATGATCCAAGGCATTGGAAGGGTTGAGAAGACAACAAAGTAGGATTAGAGCTTCGAATGAGATGAGATCCCTGATGTTTAATTAGTTTGGATTAGTTATAAAAATGTTTGAATATAAGGACTAGAATGAAACCAAAGAAAATATATTTATTAAAAATAAATATGGTGACATGGCATCAATTTAACACAAGTCATTTAACTATTGGTCCATGTGAGTAAGGTTTTAAAACCTTGCATTTTTACAAGGTGCTGAAGCAATGCCCATTATATATAGCTTAAAAAAAACATAAATGGGAAACCGGTTTCACCCGTTAATTTGGGCGATGACACATGTATGTGTCACACCATCTTTAACACACCATAGCTGGCACATGCATGTGCCCATATAAAAAAGTTATACAATATCCGGTTCCTAATATAAGCACCTTTTGACCAAAATCTCTCTCTTTAAGAAAATTAGTTACACTACAAGAAAAATGCAAAATAGCGACGGAAATATCTGTCACAAATCCGTCGCTAATCCGTCGCAAAATCGAATTAGCAACGGATTTGCGACAGGTTTGCGAGGAACGCGTCCGTCGCGTCTCCTTCATCGCTAATTAGCGAGAGAATATTTCGCTCGCTAATTTCTCGCCAAAATCATTATCTCCGACGGAAATTTCCCTCGCAAATTTCTCGCTAAAGTCATTAAAGAAATTCGCATCTGCCTGTCGCTACTTAGCGAGAGCATAACCCCTCGCAAACATCATGCCGTCGCTAATTAGCGAGAGATTAATCTCTCGCAAAGCCCTCGCAAATATCATGCCATCGCTAATAAGCGAGAGATTAATCTCTCGCAAAGCCCTCGCAAACATCATGCCATCACTAATTAGCGAGAGCTTAATCTCTCGCAAAGCCCTCGCTAATTGGCGACCAATTGCTCCTCGCAAATTCGTCGTAGTTGAATTATATTTGCAATGGCTTATTCGCTCACAAATCTCTCGCAATTAATTGTTTCAATTTCGTCATCAATCCGTCGCTAATTAGCGACCAAACTCCCTCGCAATTTATCACAATCCGTCGCTAATTAGCGACCAAAACTCCCTCGCAATTTTGGCATGAAGTCGTCGCTAATTAGCGACCACAACCCACAACTCCCTCGCAATTTTGTCATGAAGCCGTCGCTAATTAGCGACCAAAAATTCCTCGTAGTTTATTTCGATTTGGAGGGCCTAATCTGTCGCAAATCTCTAGCAAAATCTTATTGTATTTGCTAGGGATTGATTCCTCGCAAAATCTTATTTTCCCTAGCATATCAGCGACAGAATATCCCTCGCAAATTGACATTATTCTGGCGAAAATTTCCCTCGCAAATTTCTCGCTAAAAAATTAACATTCGCTACTATAACTTTTCAATACCTATAAATTCACCATACTTTTGTTGAATGACTTCATCTATTTAAATATAATAAAATATCAAAATCAAAACATGCATCATTTAAGTTTCAGAAAATTCAAGTCTAAACAAAATACTAATAAACCAAAATACTTAAATACCAAAGTCTAAAAAGAAATAGATATTGAATGTTTAACAAGATATTAATAATAATAATATATTAACTCAAGTTAACATGATCATCTTCATTATCCTGGTTCTGCTGCTGAGTTGATCCACGTAGCTGTGTTTGTAAGGTCTGAAAAAATGATGCCAGTTGTGACTGCATTTGTACCTGTAAATTTGTCTCCAAGGTGGTCATCTGTGACTGAACCACAGAAGTTATAACATTTGTGATCTCTTCATTTGTCATAGCCGTAGAATGTGATGAACCTAAGACCTCGGTGGATGATGACGCTCTAGTAGAGCCGCGAACTATTGAATCTAAGGCACCGATACCATGTACACGACCTTTCTTGTTAGTACCTGCCACTTCAGTCCAAATGTCCTCATCCACCTCAGGATAAGATGAAACTTCCTCTCCATAGTTCTCATGATCTCTATATAGAACAAGGATTTTAAATTCTAATTAAAAATGTCTTTTAGAAAGCTTTGTATTTAAATTCAAATTAATAAATCAAACCAACACATAAGAAGTTCAAATAGATTTTATGCAACAGTGATAAATTAGTGATAAATTGAAGGTGCAAGTGATGACATAACATTTGGTGCCGAAAGATCGAAAGTTACATTCGGAAAAAGAAAAGGGCTTTGCATAGGGCATGATGTTTAGAAACAGTGCCGAAAAAATAGCTATTTGTCAAGGAAATTTGCGGTTTAGCATCACATTAGTGTATGGAATTAAAAAATTGCAGTTATTAAATAGGAAACTGCAGTTATAAAAAGAAATCATAGAAATAAATAGAAAACTGCAGTTATTAAATAGAAATCTTTAGCCATTCATATTAGTGTAAAGAATTAAAAAACTGCAGTTATTAAATAGAAATCATAGAAATTAAATCTAAGGTTAAGAGAAAGGAAGTTAAGAGAATGAGGCTGCAAAGCAAAATTAATATAAATAACCAATTCAAAATACAAAGTTCTAGTTGTATCATAATCTGAAAAGTTACAAACTTTACCTGATAAGATGAAGTCACCAGTATATTTGCACCAGCCTCCAAGTATTCCAAGTGAACCTAAACAAAATCCAAAAACACAAACCCAATATAGATTCTTCAATCACCACATACATTTACAATGTGATCAGAAACAGAGGAAAAGTGAAAATGAAACGAAAACAGAGGGTGAAAGAAAAAAATATTCTCTCTAGTAGGATGCTTTCGATGATCCTTTCCAGAGTATACAGTAGTTTATCTTATTCTATGTTCTATAATACCAGTTATGTTGGCTACTAAAAGTAGGAAACTAGTGTCTTAACATTGGGGAAGGCTGCAAAACATAAAAAGCCAAAGTCTCAGTATACAAGCACCACTTAAACCAATCACATTTAGGCTAAAAGATGAGAAGCAAATAAAAGAATGAAATAAAATTGTTTCTTGTAACAGAAGTTGTTGAATTTTAGGACTACAAATCACACTACTCGTGATCTATATTATTATTGAGCCATTTCAGAAAGGATTGGACGAATAGCCTTTACTAGTAGTACATTTTATACAAAAGTTTCTTTACAAACCAGCTACAAAATCATGTCCTTTATCTCTTACAACTTAGTTTATTGTTGACAATCACCAGTCACTCGATACCTCCACAATGGCCTGGACTGGCATACTCCACTATGTGTTATTCTTTTTTTTTTCTTTTTTTACCAAAGAAAATTTATCTCACAAACCCCAAGTGAAAAGAAAAAGAGAAAGGAAGTTAAGAGAAAGAGGCTGCGTGCAAAGCAAAATTAATATAAATAACCAATTCAAAATACAAAGTTCTAGTTTAGCTGTTTTTTTTATTCTATAGAAATTGACTTGAAAGTAGAAGATCATGTTTGCAAATTTAGCTGTTTTAATTTTTTTATTCTATAGAAATTGACTTGAAAGTAAGAATTATAATTCTACATAAACCAAGCAATATTCAACTCAACATCTAAGAATCTGAAATCCAATATTGAATAGTTATACATTTTACTGGTTTATCAGTCAACAGCAGATTCTCCCAAAAGGGTAAAACATATTTCCCTGATATTAAAAATTCTATACGCCAAATTTGTAAATTTAAACAACACTTTTTAGTTGGTTGATTTGCTTATAATATAATAGTATAATCAAAGGATTGGGTGGATTGCTTGAGTGCTCTTCCACTCAGTTGATCTCTATAAAAATGGACTTCAAGTTATAGTATTTGATAGCAGCTATAAACGTGCTAGGCCTCTTACTATGCGAATTGGTGCTGGCAAGGTGTAACATTTTAAAAAAAAAAATTAATTTCCCTCTAAAATGTAAATATTAAAATACTTTGGTTAAATTGCTGAGGTGGCACTTATGAAAAGTGCAGGTGATACCAGGATTGGATAAGGGGATTTTAGGGGGTGAGGGTGTACCTCCAATGAGGATAGGTATGACATTTAGTTGAATTGAATTTGATTATAACATTTAATTGCTCTCTTATCTATCCATCTACTACTATTTTATTCACAAACATGCAAGTTTCATTTTTGCTAAACATGTAATAATACATAAAAAGTAAGGGAAATTACACTGAACATTCCCTATGTGTTTGACTTGATTGAATCTGGGAATTCTTTTGTTTCAGAAATTAGGTTGACTGCTCTTAAGGTTTAGAGAAATTTGTGTAATTCCTCAAGTAAAATGGACGTTGAATGTAATTAAGTTTAAATTTGAGGGGAAAATAGTGTAATTTCTCTTAAAAAAGTATACTGATATAGTAGAAACTAGAGAGAGGAGAAATAGTTGTTCATTAATTAATTACTTATGTATTTAGTCACATGCACTCCCTCTAGCCACTCCTCTCTTAATAGTTAATACTATCTTGACATTTTTTTAAAGGAACTGCAAGTCTGGATTTGATTTGATAAAATTGAGGACTGCTTGTTTCAAGAAATGTTTTCTATCTTCTTTTATTACAGGGGACATGCATTTCTGGTTAATTAGTTGAGTTTTGGAAAGCTGCATCAGATTTTGAGTAGTATATGTATATGATTATTGTCATGAGATGCCTAGTCATAATCTGAATGTTAAATGCTATAACTCCCAACACTATGAATTCCAACAAACAATTAAGGGGCCTGTCAATTCCTAGGCTAACACCCAACACTATGCACATAATCTGAATGTAGTAGAATATATATTAGCCATTAGCCATTATGCATGTAGTAGAATATATATTCATTGGTGTGTTTACTTGTATACAGTCAAGACTCAAGATTTAGAGAACAGAACCCAACTCCCATACTTTGGCATTTCTTCAATTTTGCAGATCAACTCCCAACTCCCAGGCAAAAATCCAAAATAGAGCAAACAAGAACAGAACCCAACTCCCAGGGACCAAAAAAGACGCCAAACAACCTAGAAGCAGGAAAGAAAAACAAAACATCCCCCACACCACTTGAACATAGAGACCGAAAATCAATAACTAAGGCCAACCAGAAACACAATAATAAAGGAAGTAATATTGTTGGAGAAGTGAAGAGAACCCACAGGAAGCAAAAGAAATAAACATTGTTGTTTCATGCATACCTTTTGGAAAAGAGAATACGCCAACCCCAATTGACGGGATAGGGTTTGCAAGAGCTGAAGAGGGAGAGCGCCGGAGTAAAATGACGATTGACACCGCTGCCGCCGCCGTCGAATAGAGATTGCTGCCGTGCCCTTCCGTCGTCGAGTAGTGGTGTCCGGCGAGTGAGCTTCTGAGAGGAGAAGGTCGACGAGTGAGCTTCCTTTTGAGTTGTTCCTTATCTTTTGTTCCTTATACGTGTTGTTGCTTATGTTTTGTTTTTGTTTAGTGTTGTTCAGTAAGCCTTCAGTAACTCAAACGTTTTTTATTTAATTCCTGCTTGGTCCTTCACCGATCCCGCCAAATATTCAGTAGATTTGTATTAGATTTTTTTTATTTTTATTAATACTTTTTATTACAATTTATATTTGATCCTAGTTATACACAAAATTGGAATTAATGTCATTGAAAGTTGGAAATTGAGCTTATATTAACGATCAAAGAAAAGTCTTCAAATGGGGCTTATATATAAACCAGAGGGAATAGTTATGAATAAGAGTATAATTGAAAAAAATAAAATAATTATGTATTGAATTTGTAAACAACAAAACATATGAATCGATAAAAAAAATTATATGATCAAAACTTTTGGATCAGAGAGAGTACGAAAAAAATTATTATCATATATAATGAGTAAGGTGATGATTACAAAAAAATATATTTGCGATGTGTTGGTTAAAAGGTGGGATATGTAAATAATTTCCCAATTGCAAGGGGATATTATTTAAGTTCAAAAAAAGGACTAATTTGATCTCAATTTGAGATCTATGAGTATCAATTTGACATTTTTTTTAAGATAAGGTTAGTACACCTAAATATTTTGAGAAATCGAAATGTTGTTTTACTTTTTATTCTTTTATGAAATATATCAATAAAAATAAGCACTATATTTTCTTTTTACATATTTGGCATTAACTAAACAACCAAAATACAATGTAGCAGCACAACACCCCAATTATCTTTTGTAATAAAAGGGCATGAAGGAGTTCAACGTGTGTCTAAAATTTTTTTAAGGCAAATATATTTTTTATTTTTTTTTAGAGAAAGAATGTGTTGGAAAAATATGTTGCTTTATTTATTTACTTCAAAATATTTGTTTAAAGTTAAATTATTGTTTTATTAATTCGTGTGTAAATTGTTAGGGTAGGGTTTAGGTTAAACTTATTCTTAATGGTGATAGTGGTTAGGGTTTAGTTTGTGAAAGTAATTATTAGGGGTGATCATAGGACGGGTTGGGCTTGTCCCTCACCCGTCCCGAAAATGTTGTTCGGGTCAATTTTTTAACCCGAGCCCGTCCCTAATTAGAGAGAGACAAAGTAAGGATGGGTCCTCGTAGGGACGGGTCCGGGTTCACCCGGGACACAGATGAATATAATAACATTAAAAAAAAAGCTTCAAACCATTCAAATTTTGAAATTTGCATCATCTTTCTAGAATTCTATAACTAGCCACTAGAAGTATAATATATATATATATATATATATATATATATAATTCCTTCAACAACAAATTCATACTGTAGTGTGTATCCCAAATTCATGGCAAGTTCACGGTTCATGGTAAGTTCATACAGTGTATTGCACACACACATTCACGGTTCACACTTAGTAGTTACTAGTTAGTAAGTTACTTTTACTGTTTTTTTTTTCAATTCATGGTATTACTTAATGAATAATAATTATAATTAATATATATTTAATTAATTAATTATATATCCGGCCCGAATTTGTGAGAGAAATATGTCATCGCAAATTTTATTGTTAAATGTATTAGTAGCGATGGCTTTGCGAGGAAACTATTCCCTCACCAACAACTTAACCGCATTAAGGAACATGCCCTCGCAAAACTTTATTTCATTAACATGCATACCTAGCGACCAATTTGCGAGGAAACTATTCTCTCGCAAATGATTTGACAACATAAAGGAATTTATGGAGACGGATTTGCGAGAGAAATATGCCCTCGCAAACTTTATTATTTTAAAAATGCATACATAGCGACGACTTTGCGAGAAAACTATTCCCTCGCAAATGATGTGATAACATGCATAAAGAAATTTGTGGCGACAGATTTGCGAGAGAAATATGCCCTCACAAACTTCATTGTCTTAAAAATGTATTCATAGCGACAACTTTGCGAGGAAACTATTCACTCGCCAACAATTTGGTTGTTTAAAGGAATTCGTGGCGACCGGCTTGCGACGGAAACATGCCCTCACAAACTACTTAGCGACGGATTTGCGAGGAAAATGTCTCTCGCAAAAATTGCTTAAATAATCTCTCGCTAATTTGTCGCAATTCCGTCGCAAATATTGTTAACAGGAATTCGTGGCGACTGGCTTGCGACGGAAACATGCCCTCGCAAACTACTAGCGACGGATTTGCGAGGAAAATGTCCCTCGCCAAACTTGCTTCAAATAATCTCTCGCAAATCTGTCGCAAATCCGTCGCAAATGTTATTTAAAGGAATTTGTGGCGTCCGGCTTGCGACAGATACATGCCCTCGCAAACTAAAAGCGACGGATTTGAGAGGGAAATGTCCCTCGCGAAACTTGCTTCAAATAATCTCTCGCAAATTTGTCGCAATTCCGTCGCAAATGTTGTTTACAGGAATTCGCGGCGTCCGCCTTGCGACGGATACATACCCTCGCAAACTACAAGCGACGGATTTGCGAGGGAAATATCCCTCGCTAAAATATTCTCTCGCTAATTTGTCGCAAATCCGTCGCAAAATAAATTTTTTTTTCCCGTTCTCATACGTTTACCACTTTGCGAAGGAATTCACTTTCGCTCGCTAACCTCTCGCAAGTCCCTCGCTAATTAGCGACCGATTAGCGACGGAAAGTTGCCCTCGCTAAAATCCCTCGCTATTTTTGATTTTTCTTGTAGTGTTAGTGACATTGAAAATGTAAATATTTGGTATATATTTTCAAAAGTATTCCTATAATTATTATTGGAAATGTAAAAAATGTTAAGTAAATAGGGATGATTGTGGAAAAAAAATGTAATTAATGCCATTGAAAATTGGAAATGAAGCTTATATTAAGAATAAAAAAAAGTCTTGAAAAGAGGCTTATATATAAAACCGGAGGGAGCACAATGAAACTCTAAAAAATTTTAGAAAAAGCAATTTTACTTGCAACCTAATTCTCACGAGAAAGTAAGAAAATTTGATTACAGAGCCACTTGCACTTCAATATTATTATAATTCAAATTAAAGGAAACAAAAGCAAGCGGCCACAAAGGCAAATCTAATCTAATCTAATCTAAATAAAATTAGAAGCATGCGAATTGCCATCACTACTCCAATCATGATCAATTTGATAACAAAGCTTCCTCATCAGGATGACATGCATGAAGCTCCTTTAACCACTCAAACGTTCGACGACGTGACATGATAGCTTTCTTTCCCTGCTTTAATTTTTGCCTATGCTTCTGCTTCTTCAACTCCACCACCACTTTTTCTTTCGGAGCGTGCTGTGTAGTACTTTCTGTCTTGTTGGCTCTTTTGGTACCACCTTTTTTGATCATCCCAATGTCCGAAGGCACCGTTTCAACTGAACACTTGCAACCACTCATGAATTGTTTGAAAACATGATGATGATTATTGCTCTTACTCTTATCTTTGTGATGATGATGAGTCTTGTTACTCATCATTTTGACACTTTTCTTAGTGCTGGTGCTGTTGCTAATGCCACTATTATCGCGAATACTGACGTCATTTTTATCACCACCGCAAAGAAAAGGCTTTGTTGTTGTTGCAGTCATGGTCGTAGTAATACTACGAATCTTGAGATCTTGTAATCCTAACTCAGGAGTGGGGACCACTCCAATACGGAAAATTTCCCATGCTGATGATGACGATGATGATTTTCTTCCACTTGTTCGTGTCATTGGACCAGATATTTTTAACTGAGGTTTTGGACTCGGATGTGTGTGAAACTGGTTTTGAATTCTGTGTTTGGAAATGGAAATTCTTCGTGTAGTTGTGGTTGTGGAGATGGTGCTGCTGGAGGAGTTTTGACTTCTGACACTGCTGCTTCTACTACTACTATTACTTCGAGATTCACTCATAGAGACGCGGCCCAAGGACTCGGACCTAATAATCGATTGGGAGTGGTTATGATGATTATTACCTTTGGTTAATGAACCGGAGTTGGACTTGAATGAATGGTGCAATGGTAGCATTTGACCTTGAAAGAAAACATCATCAGCTGCACACATTTCTTGCTCTTTGGGAAAGAGACCATTCCATGAGCTGAAATCAAATTCTTCTTGCGTTGTTTCATAATTGACATGAGAAGAGTCTTGGTCTTGGTCTTTGATGTTGAGCAAAGTGATTGGATTTGGAAGATCACAAAGGGACAATGCTTCTTCTTCTTCATCTTCATCTTCTTCCTCCTCTTGTTCTTCTTTCACGTGATACCATTTTTCTTGGTCACGGTTTGTCGCCATCTAACAAAAGGGACGAACAAGGTTTGGTTCGAAAGATGGTTGATGTCGGGGGAAGGATGGAAGGGATAAATAAGAGATTATGGTTTATAAATAATAAGGTAAGGTGAAGATATTGGGACAGGAAAGGCGTGGATGTATGTGGGTGACAGACTGACTTAGACAGAGACATTCGGAATATAAAGAAAGAAAAATGTTAGATCACCAAAAAAAAAAAAAAAAAAAAAGAAAGAAAGAAAGAAAATTGTTTTTGCGCACTACTTAGGAAGGACACTTTATATAGACACAAGTTTTTTGGTTCCATGTATAGAATAATGTTTATGCAAACCTAACAATTAATCAATCCTTTATAGAAAAAAATAATCGAATTTGTATTTATTAAGAAAGTTAATTACATGTATTTAATTTTATTTAAATTCATATCAATTTTAATAATGTTGAATTGAGAATAAAATAAAAATATAATAAAATTATTATTACTTTCTAAAAATATTTTAGAAATAATTGTATATTAGAAATAAAAAATTAGTTAACTTTTTTTTTATATATATTTGAGACCAATAAAAATATGTCTTGTTTTTCTTATGTTAGAGATCGGAGGAAGTATCAACATATCTAATATTTAAAAATAAAATAAATACACCATATATATAGCATAGGTGTTATTTAATAATTTATTTTTTTATGTTTACAAAATCAATATACAAATAGATCTATACCATAAAGAAAAAAAATATGTCAATTATTTATTATTGATTGATTGATAAGTAGTGACACGTGAATTTTCTCGTGTTATTATAAATCTATTTATATAATAATTTTGTATAAATATATATCATTACAAGTTATTTAAATATTAGTTTTTATGAGTTTTTTCTATATCATAAATCATCATTTGATTCCATCAGGTCGAGTGAGGAAGACCTTTTAGCAGTAAATATTTTCAAACATGTATTTTTTCTATTCACAAAATTAGATTCCAAAATTTTATTTGAGAAGAAAACGAATTTCATTCATTTTAGATCAACCAGCAAGAAATCGTGGATACTTAATAAATATTTTTAGTGTTCAAATAATAAATTTGAAATGATTGAAGAGCACTAATAAGTACAATGGATTAAGTAGGTGAACAAGATTATTTTTTAACAAAATAGTGTCCTTTCCTTGTTTGGTAGTGAAGAAAGGAACCGTGACCTCCTCCTGGGCCTGCCACTAGTAGAATCAGTACCTCTCAACTGTGGCTTTTGATGACAGTTTCGTGGAATGAGGAATGAAGGGAATGCAAGTGAGCTTGTCAATTGTCATTGCCTAAAGTGGGGAGGTGGGGACAATTGTTGAAATTGAAATTCAATTTACTTTCGTAGCTTTGATTTGGAATATAATTTTAAATTTGAACTTTGAAGTGATAAGAAACAAAATAATATCAAAGAAACGTAGTAAGTAACATAGCCATGATCTGGTTTTGATAATATAACATTATGGACGAAATAAGTATATATATATATATATATATATATATATATATATATATATATATATAGCAAGAGATCTGGTATTTCCAAATTTCTTATCGAGTGTGATTCAACTTAACAAATTCAAGTTTACTCCCTCGTGTATTACTTATTATTCGTATTTTTTAAAAAAAAATTGGTGGTCTTTTCTAGATTAAAATGTCAATTTCATCTACTAAAAAATATAGTGATCATCGAATTAGTCTTCCAAAAAAATGTTATAATAAAACAAGTCTTTGAAAGTTTAAATGATAATCACATTGGTTCTTATAAGAACTTGTTTTGATGACTATTATATGAATTTTTCAAGGACCAAAATTTACACTACTTATTGTTGACCATATAAACTTTTAGGAATTTATTAGGTGACATTTTTTATGGAGGACTAACTCGGTGATCACTTTATATCTTGAGGACCAATATGATATTTTACTCTTTTTTATAAGTCATTTTACAATTTCTATGTAATATTTATATTTCTCTTTTATCTATGCCCTTATTAAACGCATTGATTACCACTACTTTTTTTTGTCATTGATTAAAAAGAAACCAATTGTAAGAAACAATAACCTTTTGATAGTGGTGCTCTAATAGCTAGGTAGCTCAATTGTTAGAGCTGTGAGACACGAAATGCAAGCACTTGGGTTCGATCCCTTGCAGCTATGCAAAATTTTCCATCCCCTTTCACATCTTGGCCTAGTCAAAAACCCTGCTTATAAGAAAAAAAAAATGCTCCCTTTAATCCTATTTTTATGTCATACTTGACCATATATATCACATAAACTAAGATGAGTAGTTAAAGTAAATTAATTCTTGGTTTCAAAAAAGATTTCTAAATCGCTTTTTTGTTTTGTACCCACTTTCACACATACCAAGGTGTGGGAGAATATGAGGCAAGTAAATGCTTTCTAGTTAACAAGATATTTAATTTATTAATGATAATTTAGGAACGCAAAAATTAAATACTTCTCAGAAAATATAAAGTGATTAAAAAAAATATTTTAGAATGCGATCTATAAATGAGACTAGAAGGAATACTACTCCTTGAATAGTATAAGATTAAATTAAATGTTTCTTATTAGTTTCAAAATTATGAATCATGGAATACTCAATAGTAAATGTGGGATAAATTGAAATGGTGTGGTATTATTATTTTAAGAAATCAAGAAACTTCAAAAAGTTCAATTAATTCTTTTCGTTTGTGCAATTTTGTTAAAAAATTTATAATAAGACCATAGGAAGTAGGATTTAATTGGTAAAATGGGTATATAACATAAGAAATTTTAATTATGCATGGTGTTACAAAATCCATATTGAGAATCAATAAGGGTGTGGGCACAGTGGTAACATACTACACCCAAAGGAAAGAATCATTGTTCCATCACTTGTGAAAATAATAGTTGAAAGGGTAAGTCTAATTATACTCGAGAAATTAGTCTTCAATCTTAATAATAGGATAGAAGGATACTCGATACCAATATAGACAGATATAAATTATAGGATTCAACTAGGTGGACATATATATACTAGGACAATAATCTAAATATATCATAAAGAAAAAAGATTTATTAACATAATAGTCATCGTTATTATAACATCCTGTTTTTATAAAGGCAATAAAAGAATTTATTTAAAAGATATTGCAGCGGAAAAATAATAATTCCTTATGAAAAAAATAGTAAAATACATTTTAATCCAGGATTACAACAGAATCAAACAATAGTAAAATATTTTTTAGACATTTCCATCTTTAGCCTGAGTCTCTGGCTTCGAGAGACTGACTCACTCTTTCCGATGCTTGTACCTACCATACGTTTAGTGTAACATCCCAAATTTTAAACCCAGATACAAATAAATTAATAATAATCTGGGATAATGGGAATAATAATAATAAAACCATAAATAGGTATTAAAAGAAGTGTACAAGCATTAGAAAAGATTAATAATAATAATATTGGGTTAGGAAAAGAAAGGAGCATTAAATTGAAGCTAGGAACATGCCAGAAAGATAGATAATTCGGTATTAAAACATAACATAGGGTAGAAAATCAAAATAAAAAATTTAGGACTCAAAACAAAATTTCCACCATTGAAGGTGGTGTGATTAGGGGTTCCCTCTCCTCTTGATGTTCGACCCTCTCAAGGAAGGAAGTGGAGCTCATTAAGCTTACTCTAATTTGGAGATCGACGGACTCCGGTGCCTCCCTCGGTGATTATTGCGGATATTGGGCTCAATCGACAACCCTCCTGCATTAGGACTCCTAAACCGGTTAAGGTTCACTCTATCTTATTTATTTAAGGTAAGGGGTTTATTGTCGCACGGTGGTTGTGTAACTAGTATGTGTGTGCGTGTTGAGATTAGTTGGTTTGTGTAACTGATATTAGGAATTGATATTTACGAATTATGCTATGAGTTGATGATTTATTGTGCTAAGTGATTAATTGATATATATGTATATGTGTAATTTATATGATTTAGTGTACTAATTCTAATGATGTTTTATATTTTGAAATGTGAATTGAAATGGATGGAATGGTGAATGTATGTTGTATTTTAGAGATTGATTGAAAACAGAAAGGAGTGAACGGAGGAGTGAGCTTTGAATTGGATAGTAACATATAGATGAAAATGTAAGGGAAACAAATAGGGAAAATAGGAAGTGTTTTTAGTAATGATAGAGAGCTAATTATATGGAAATAGATTAGTTGGTGTAGAAGAGGAAAAAGAGGAAAATGAGAGTAGAAGGAAAAGGTGTTAGGCGAGGGCGGATTAAAATTGATGAAAAGGGAAAGAATAAAAAAGGAAAAGAAAAAAAAGAAAAGAAAAAGAGAATATTGGTATGCGGTTTGGACCCTGGAAGGCATACGGTGGGGTGCAGTAAGGCGGGTGCGCAACACCTGCAATAAGTCGCGAGCTGCTCCATGTGCAAGGGTTGAGTTAGACGTGCGGCCTTTGGGGATCCGTACGCATCGGTAAGACGACACTAAAGGTGGGTCGCAGTGGCAAACTCGCATAGCCAAGGATTTTGTGGCATTCTGGCCGTGTAAGATACGCTCTCGGGTGCAGGAAACGTAAGCCGCCTTGGCAGAGTGCGCAGTGGTTGAGTTAGACGTGCGGCCTTTGGGGATCCGTACGCATCCATAAGACGACACCAAAGGTGGGTCGCAATAGTGAAACCACAAATATCCCGAAAAAGTAAAAAGAAAGAAATGAAAAGAATGAAATGAAAAGTGAATGAAATAAAAAGAAATAAAAAGAAGAAAGATGAGAAGGTGATGAATGAGATGGAGAAATGAGAGATAGAGATTAGAATTAGTTAACTTGATAAAATAGGAAGATTGAGAGTAAAAGTAGGAGTGAAAGAAGAATTGAGAGTTTAAGTTTAGGTGAGGGTAGAAAGCTAAGTGAACGAAAATAGAATAGGAATTGACATTAATTAGGAAATGCGAATAATTGGAGATGTTTGTGTTTGCAGTGGATAGGTGATTGGGCGTGATGTATTTGTATTATTTGGTTAATTGCTAATTGTGTATGACTTGGCATGTATTATGCATTACTAGTTTGTGCAATTCTCACCCTTACAAACACTACAGGTGCAGGTTGAGTTTGCAGATAATGAGGCTGAGCAGGAGCACACTTCCCACAGGAAGTGTGAAATCGAGTCTTTATATTACCCTGAGTCGAACCGGGCCACATTCGCGTATTCGATGTATTTTGTATAATTATGGATTATGTATGTATTTCCAATATGTATTTTGGAAAAATTGGTGGCCCGGGGTATTTAGTTTTATTTGAAAAAGTTTAAAAGTCTCTACTTTAATATTTAACGTTAAAAGAGTCTAAATATGTTATATATTATATCTGGCTGCCTGGTTGTTATTGAAAACTGTTTTGAACAGGTTACAGGTCAAAACTAAATTTTGGGAAAGTCGGAAAAACAGAGGAGACTCTGTCCGATTTTCCGGAAAAAAAATTATAATAAGTATTTTAATTAAAAAGAATTTTTAAATCCATATTTTCAAAATAGATTAAAAAAAATGGGTTGTTACATTTATGGTATCAGAGCGTTTTGTCCTCGGCCTCAGAGTGAGAATTACTCAATTGGTTCACTCACCAAGAGAGTGACCAAAGTCTTGTGTCAAGTATAGGTACATACATTAGAATAATTATATTTTCTAGAATAACATTTAATTGTGTATACACATGTATGCATTTATTTTTGATTTCTCCAGGTACTAAACGTTATGGCGGGTAGTGGCAGTGACAATGTAAGGATCACTGCCAACATAAGAGGATCGGTTCAGACAAACCAGGAGCAAGCTAAGGTAGTGCCCACAAATACTCCCATGGTGGCAGGAAGTGACAAGGCACCACAGGCACTACAGGACATAGCCTTGTCAGATACTCAGTGGCTAGCAAAGTTCCGGTGGAATAATCCTTCGAAATTCAAGTGTAGCGATGACATGGCGAAAGCACTAGGATGGCTACAGGAAATCGAGAGGATTATCCGTGCTATGACACCCCCAACGGAGCAGATGGTCATTATGGTAGAGCATGCACTTATCGGGGAAGCCGCATACTGGTGGAATCAAGAAAGAAGGATGTTGGAGGCATCTAAGCAAGAGGTGTCCTGGAGAGTGTTCAAAACTAAATTCCTGGCGAGGTACTCTCCAAAGGTGATTTGCAGAGAAAAGGAGGTCGCCTTTCTAAATTTGACTCAAGGGGACATGAGTGTAACGGAGTACATCACCCTATTTGAGGATCTTATCCAGTATGCCTCAAGCTACACTGGGGCTGATGAGAAGACTAAGTGCATCAAATTTGAAGCGGAACTTCGTGGAGATATAAGGACCCTCTTGGAGAATCGTAAAGTCAGGAAACTTGCTCAACTGGTGGACTTGGCCCGAACTTGTGAGAAAAACTTAGAAATGTCTGCTGGTGGAAGACACAAGGTTCGAAAAGTAACGGACCGTACCAAAGGAAAAGGACTAGCTCAGACATCAGGTCCACAAGCCAACACTCGCACTAGAGCAGCAGCTCCCAGAGTTAAGAACCAAAGTGCAACAGTTTCCACTACTCAACCGTCATGTCAGACTTGTGGAAAATGTCACCGAGGTGTGTGCAGGTACAAGAATCGTATTGTGAAAGATAGCTTATGCTTTCATTGTGAACAACCGGGACACTTTGTTTCAAATTGTCCCCATATCACTCCATGGAAGGGAGTGAGTGTACGGCAGAGGCAACAGGTGAAGGGAAGCCCATCCGGACAAATAGGAGAAGCGTACAGCCTGGACCAAGCAGCAGGACTGGACATGGATGATCCAAACGAAGGTGCGTGTTATTTTGAAGTAACACTTTGCTAAAGAATCAACTCAAGAAGAGCCTAGAATTACTTTCAATTAGGATTATCTCCTAAAATTCTAAACTTCTCTTTTTCTCTCAGTAGTAAGACCTCCTAGAGTATTTCCTTAGTAATTACATTCCAACCATTTCACAACGAGGCACTAAGAGACATACCCGGAACATCCTTCCCCTTCTTTCGCCTAAGTAACCATGAAAGACTATAGAAAATTATCTATGAAGTTAAAGCCTTAATAAACACACAATCCAGTGATGGTGTTGTCATTTGATAGAGTGTAAGGTCGGGATTAGCTATCCTTCTCTTACATCCGTTGAAAGACAACACTATCATACAAGGGAAAGCGATGATGTGATGTTGATAGAGGTGAGATTGGGATTAGCTACCCCAGTCTTCGCGTTTATTTACAGACGACAGCAGTGCAAATCCTGAACAATGTGATGATGTGCTGTTGCTAGATGAAGGAGTGGGACTAGCTACCCCAGTCCTTGCATTTATTGGCAGATATATCATTGCAATCTCTCAAATCTGATTAGAACCATTGACATAGAAATTCCGACCCGGAGAAGGTCAAATTAAGTTCAAACTCACTAGAAATCTTGTGGAAATTCGTTATAATCGATCGTGCGACAAATCTACCCATGACAATCCTATCTAGTATAGGAACATAGAGAGATGTAAGTACGTGAGATCGCCATATCTTAGAAAACCCAACAAGTAGTTCATCCAATCTTGTTGTCCAAACCCGTCACCTAATCGAAAAGTAAAACCACTAATTCTTAACATCTGTTCAGCTATCCCTTGGTATCGATCTACGTGGGTATGTTGATACTAAGTAGGGGAGTAACACCCTAATAAATATTACCCTTAATTCCCAAGTATTAAAAATGTGAACTTAAAAATTCCTTTTTAGTTTAGTAAAATCACCCGTCAAACGGACGGAGTTTTGTCTGTTTTTCGGACTTTCCAAAATTTAACCTGTATAAACAATTTTCAAATAAACAACTAATAGCCAGCAGGGCTTCAGATTATATTTCTAAATCATATCAAGGCCCCATGGGCTCCAAATATATCAGAGTAAGAGCGGAAAATACTAAGTTTGAGTGTCATAACCAAAACATATAACTTTGTCAAAATAAAACATCCTAAGCCTCACTTAAAATATGAATAACAAATTTTACATCAAAATAGTGTAGGAGGCTTAAGTTCATAATATTCTTCCATATCCCATAATAACCCTACTCTCCCTGTAAGGGAAAGTACTCCTGCTCGGCCGGGGGCTGTGCCAACTCAATCTCCATACCTGAAAATGTAAGGGAGTGAGCATTGCACATGAAATAGAAGGCAGTTTCTAACTAGACATAACGACCCACTAGGTCAAGCACAATTAGCAAATAAGCATATATTCACATATTGCACACCATACTCATTCCATTATTTCCCTACTCATTATTTATTTCACATTTCCATTTTCATTATTCCATTTCAACATCCATTTCCATTATTCATTTCAACATCCGTTGCCATTATTCATTTCAACATCCATTTCCATTATTAATTTGTTCATTTCACATACTCCTTTCATTTCAATACATCACCTCAAATCAGAGGCCAATGAACAATTTTCATTCAACACATTTGTCACCTCAAAACAGAGGCCCTTATACTTTTCCATATTTAAATTATGTGTCCCTCAGGTCAGAGGTCAACACTCAGTTCTTTATTTCATCCGGTGTCCCTCAGGTCAGAGGTCAACACCCAATAACATTCATTTCATCTTGTGTCCCTCAGGTCAGAGGTCAACACTTTATTTCATTCTGTGTCCCTCAGGTCAGAGGTCAACACTCATTCACCTTAATTCATACGGTGTCCCCCAGGTCAGAGGTCAACACCCATTCACTTTATTCCTTTCCGTGCCCCTCAGGTCAGAGGTCAACACACACTTTCATTTTAATTCATCCGGTGTCCCTCAGGTCAGAGGTCAACACTCTCTTACTTTCATTCATTTTGTGCCCCTCATATCAGAGGTCAGCCAAATCATCACTTTCCATTAATCGTCACCTCAAAACAGAGGCCAACGCACTTATTACATTTTCATTTCACATTACCTCACATCAGAGGCCAAAACATACTTTCACCATCTTACACAAACAACTTAACACATACAATCACTAATACACTTACACACATTTCCCATTCATTCTTTATCCATACTCATTCCCTATATCATTTATCAAATCTTTCCTTTAATCGTCACCTCAAATCAGAGGCCCACGCATAAACCACATTCTCAATGTTCGGCGCCTCAATTCAGAGGCCAAGAATTATTCACTTTCTTGTTCAATTAATTGTAACACCTTTAAATACAACAACACACATTCCACAACTAATGATTCATGTAATTACCTTATTCATTTCCTTTCTCAGTTATCACAATCATACCAAATAGTGTTCTCTTTTATAGCCTAACCTTTAGATTCGCCCTTCATTTTAATTTTGCATATATCATCTTTTACTTTTTATTTCCACATAATTGTTTTACTTCCGTTTCCTATATTCACAAGTTCAATTCATAAACCATGATCTTTATTCACAATTGATAATACTTAACATTTTTATTTATTGGACAATTAGCTACAAATATGCACATTTATCACATTTAATCGTTTCCATTTCCTTTCTTCCTATATCAATTTATTCCACAACACATACATATATTTGCTACAGTAATTAATTATCATTTAATTCACAACTTTACAAATAAGTCAATAATCATAAAAATCATTTATGTCAACTTCACTTTCACATTACCCAATTTCTCGTGTACTTCAATATAATCATTTACCAAATTTCATTTATCAAATAATTCATTCTTATATTATTGGGTTTCCTTTTCCTAGCCTTAACATCCAATCATCATGCACATTTAATTAATTTAGAATGTCATATTCAATAACCTAGGGATTTATAATCTAATGTTCTCCCCTAACACATAACCCTAACAAGCATTATATACTAACTAGAACCTACTCCCTAGAACAAGGCAAAGCTCACTATATCCACCCCCTTACCTCAAACACTTAAGGATAAGGAGAGTCCAAGTGTCCTATACTTGAGTTTGCCCACCAAGAGCTCAAAATCCACAAGAGAGTGATAGAACCTATTATAAAGCCACAAAAATGAGGGTTATTGCTCATTCCATGATTCTCAAACTAAACCCCATGGAAAACTTGAAGGTTCTATGCTTAGAAATGAAAACCTCCATGAGAGGGAGGAGAGAGAAAACTCGAATTAGAGAGAGAAAGGGAAGGAATTCAAAGGCTTGAATACTTACTTGGAGCAAGGAGGAAGAGATGTGTTGATGAAATGAAGAAATCCCACTTGTTCTTGGAGGATTTGATGATGGAGAATGGAACCCTAGGGGAGAGAGAAAGGGAGAAACGAATTTGGGAAAGAAAGAGTGTGTGTTTTGCTTTTATTTTTTTCAGCAGCAGCACGATTTAATCGATTAAATTGCAGCTTAATCGATTAAGAGGCGATTAAGAGGCGATTATGCTGCACAATTTTGCAGTATCCAAATTTTGAAAGGCCATAACTTCTTCGTTACCCGTTGGATCTTCCTCAAATTTTAAAGCAAGCTTCCCCACATACAAATCTTCACATCCAACGGTGGAATTTGTGTTTAGAGTTGTAAATCTTTTATTTTGAATTTCCTAAGGTTCTATGTTTTTAACCCTAGTTCTACATGTATTTTTGGCTAGATTCTAACTTATATCTCCATTTCTTCTACCCTAAGACCATCCCAACATAGATTATACTTGGAATTAAATTTGGGATGTTACAGGAGAACCTTATATTCCTACCCGAAACCCATCCGAGTGATGGTAAAGAATGAGAACGACAACCGAGCAGAACTAGAACGTAAAATACCTTAGTGTACCCATAGAAACATCAAGACCGACAACGGATGAGATGTCGAACATCCGCTGTTATCTCTTCCCCTCTTGGGGAATGTATAACAAACGCGCATAGACCACCACTACCTTTCCACTTGATGGCGACATTATGTCGGGCATCAACCCAACTTTTAACAATGTTATCCTCATCAATGGTTGCCCAAGACCGTTATTCTTAAAAACCTTACGTAAACCGCTAAGAAGGTCACTAGGAACTGGTGGAGAACCAACCTCGAACAAGTTAGGATAAACCCGAACAAACACGGAACTGAGAAGTAGAATTAGATCTTGACCCCTGTTCCCAAGTGGAAACCAATCTTAGCTTCTTTCAAGACGAAGCGGAGCTAGGAAGCGAGTAAGCTGAAGCGACAATGAAATAGGATTAGGATAAAGTTCAGTGGAATGTCGGAGCGATTATTGCTAAATTCAAGTAAGGAAATGAAGTGCTAGGAATTCTTCAAGTGTTGTGATTAGGAAAATTGCAACCTGACAACAATGCCATTCTTAGAGTCTCAGGACTCTATATTGTGGCCCGAATGACCAAAAACCTTGGGTTGCGTACTTAGAAGAATAAACAGGAGTCTGATCAAAGAGAGTGAACATTCTAGGGAACGAGCGGGAGTTGTGGCAATTAAGTCTCTTGGACAAAGTCCGAGTAGGAGAGTGAATGACGAAGAGATGCGAGGTTGTTGTACATTAATTCTCAAGGGTTTGTTATCTCCCTATACTACTCGATGGAATTTCGGGGACGAAATTCAAATAAGTAGGGGAGAAATGTAACATCCTAAATTTTAAACCCAGATACAAATAAATTAATAATAATATGGGATAATGAGAATAATAATAATAAAACCATAAATAGGTATTAAAAGAAGTGTACAAGCATTAGAAAAGATTAATAATAATAATATTGGGTTAGGAAAAGAAAGGAGCATTAAATTGAAGCTAGGAACAGGCCAGAAAGATAGATAATTCGGTATTAAAACATAACATAGGGTAGAAAATCAAAATAAAAGATTTAGGACTCAAAACAAAATTTCCACCATTAAAGGTGGTGTGATTAGGGGTTCCCTCTCCTCTTGATGTTCGACCCTCTCAAGGAAGGAAGTGGAGCTCATTAAGCTTACTCTAATTTGGAGATCGACGGACTCCGGTGCCTCCCTCGGTGATTATTGCGGATATTGGGCTCAATCGACAACCCTCCTGCATTAGGACTCCTAAACCGGTTAAGGTTCACTCTATCTTATTTATTTAAGGTAAGGGGTTTATTGCCGCACGGTGGTTGTGTAACTAGTATGTGTGTGCGTGTTGAGATTAGTTGGTTTGTGTAGTTGATATTAAGAATTGATATTTACGAATTATGCTATGAATTGATGATTTATTGTGCTAAGTGATTAATTGATATATATGTATATGTGTAATTTATATGATTTAGTGTACTAATTCTAATGATGTTTTATATTTTGAAATGTGAATTGAAATGGATGGAATGGTGAATGTATGTTGTATTTTAGAGATTGATTGAAAACAGAAAGGAGTGAACGGAGGAGTGAGCTTTGAATTGGATAGTAACATATAGATGAAAATGTAAGGGAAACAAATAGGGAAAATAGGAAGTGTTTTTAGTAATGATAGAGAGCTAATTATATGGAAATAGATTAGTTGGTGTAGAAGAGGAAAAAGAGGAAAATGAGAGTAGAAGGAAAAGGTGTTAGGCAAGGGCGGATTAAAATTGATGAAAAGGGAAAGAATAAAAAAGGAAAAGAATAAAAAGAAAAGAAAAAGAGAATATTGGTATGCGGTTTGGACCCTGGAAGGCATACGGTGGGGTGCAGTAAGGCGGGTGCGCAACACCTGCAATAAGTCGCGAGCTGCTCCATGTGCAAGGGTTGAGTTAAACGTGCGGCCTTTGGGGATCCGTACGCATCGGTAAGACGACACCAAAGGTGGGTCGCAGTGGCAAACTCGCATAGCCAAGGATTTTGTAGCATTCTGGCCGTGTAAGACATGCTCTCGGGTGCAGGAAACGTAAGCCGCCTTGGCAGAGTGCGCAGTGGTTGAGTTAGACGTGCGGCCTTTGGGGATCCGTACGCATCCATAAGACGACACCAAAGGTGGGTCGCAATAGTGAAACCACAAATATCCCGAAAAAGTAAAAAGAAAGAAATGAAAAGTGAATGAAATAAAAAGAAGAAAGATGAGAAGGTGATGAATGAGATGGAGAAATGAGAGATAGAGATTAGAATTAGTTAACTTGATAAAATAGTAAGATTGAGAGTAGAAGTAGGAGTGAAAGAAGAATTGAGAGTTTAAGTTTAGGTGAGGGTAGAAAGCTAAGTGAACGAAAATAGAATAGGAATTGACATTAATTAGGAAATGCGAATAATTGGAGATGTTTGTGTTTGCAGTGGATAGGTGATTAGGCGTGATATATTTGTATTATTTGGTTAATTGCTAATTGTGTATGACTTGGCATGTATTATGCATTACTAGTTCGTGCAATTCTCACCCTTACAAACACTACAGGTGCAGGTTGAGTTTGCAGATAATGAGGCTGAGCAGGAGCACACTTCCCACAGGAAGTGCGAAATCGAGTCTTTATATTACCCTGAGTCGAACCGGGCCACATTCGCGTATTCGATGTATTTTGTATAATTATGGATTATGTATGTATTTCCAATATGTATTTTGGAAAAATTGGTGGACCGCGGTATTTAGTTTTATTTGCAAAAGTTTAAAAGTCTCTACTTTAATATTTAACGTCAAAAGAGTCTAAATATGTTATATATTATATCTAGCTTCCTGGTTGTTATTGAAAACTGTTTTGAACAGGTTACAGGTCAAAACTAAATTTTGGGAAAGTCGGAAAAACAGAGGAGACTCTGTCCGATTTTCCGGAAAAAAAAATTATAATAAGTATTTTAATTAAAAAGAATTTTTAAATCCATATTTTCAAAATAGATAAAATAAAATGGGTTGTTACATTTAGTATAGATGGGATTAAGTCATTGTCATATCACATTATCGGATTAAGTAATTGATTGACTAAAAGTAAACAATCACAGGGCGATAACATCATAATGCACGTGATCCATGCATGAGCAGTGGCGGATCTTGACCAAATGTTTAGGGGGTGTAGTTAATATTGTTGTTGAGTCAAATAATTTTTTTCCTAACTGGTTGAGACAATATTTTACTTGTTGTATTAAAAAATTTGCATTAAAAGCAGTTAAGTTGGATTGGTCTGTTGGTGATATATTGCAGGTTCATTTCCCAAGTCACGGAATTGATTCCATGGGACAACAACCAGTTTTTTAAAATATTTGGCAAGATGCACGAAGCAAGAATCGAACCAAGCATCACACACTCCAAGCCTATTTTTAGCTTTAAATTAATATAACAAAACGAAAATTAAAATATTTAGCAAGATGCACGAAGCAAGAATCAAACCAAGCATCACAGACTCCAAGCCTGAACACTCTACCACTAGGCCAATCAACTTTATATGAGATGAAGTACTAATAGTATTTATATATTTTATAAATGTTCAGTCGCCACTGTGCATGAGGGCGATCCAGAACCAAACACATAAGACTCTCTAATGTTATGTCATGATCACTCTGCTCCCTCGATCTAATAATATCATTACTTCTTCATAATTCAATCACATTACATATGAGCTCATAATAATATAACCCTTCGTATCGCATATTCTCACAAAATCTTCTTGGGAAAGGCAATCGGGAGTAAACGTGTTGCTACCAATGCATGCCTATGGACTTACAAGCCAGAAAATAAACAGGTTCTCTCTTGGAATAGGCCATGCTGTAAGATCCACAATTTCCCTACTTGATTTATTTAAATATTTTTATTTTATTTTATTTAAAAAAAATCTTTATTTTGTGATTTAATAAAATGCGTAGATTTCATGTGAAGACTATATCCCAACTTAAATAAAAATCTAAGTTGTATAGTCAATGTGTGATTTTATGGAAAACCAATAGTTATCATTTTTCATAAAATATGATTTTATTATCTAGCCATGAATTTTATTTTGGTAGTTTAGTTTCTATTTTTATTTTAATTTAAGGAACCTTAAAAAAAATTCATAACTTTTTCATACATGATTCAAATAAAATGATTTTATAGTCAAAATGATCGTATGAAAATGTAGAATTTATTTTTATAAGTGTGAATATCTAATTTTCTATTTTGTGAAATTTTTGTATTTTAGATGATTTCATGAAAAATTATAGTATTTGATTAATTAATTAAATTAAGGTATGATTTTTATTACATTCCCTAAATTAAAGTGGGAAGGAAAATAACCTCCCTATGAGAACCACGGCCCAATGAGAGGAAGGTGGGAAGAAAATTTTCATTCTTCTCCTACAAGCTAAGTTTCAAACTCATTCAAATTTGAAATTCAAAAATTGCAATGACTAGGTTGCAAACCCAAGAAATAACTTTTTAACCCCAGCCCCCAACTTACCCCCACTACAAAAAGTGTGACGCTCTCTTTTTAACTTGAAAATAATTAATATTTCCAAATAGTTTACTACTTGCTATCAAAATTAGGACTAGAAAATTTTTCCTTTTTAATATTACTACTTGCTTAATCAAAACCTCTTTTGACATAAACCGTTTCATGAATTCGGCTTAGTATGATCTTAGATTTGAAAAAGACTCTCGAGAAAGCACGCCCTTATTTATAGGAAACCTTAGTAGTTATTATTTAAACATATGATTTGCCTCTAGAGTCAGATTTGAGTATATAAAATATAAACTTAACGCCGAATCCTTTGTAAAGTGAAATCAGAGTTCGCGGAAGAAAAACAATACTCATGGGGCACTGCTGAGGAAAATAAAGCATATATATATATATATGTGATAAAAGTCATGACATATAACCCCATCAGTACTAACAGTAGCAAGTGATAAAAGTCGAGATAGCAAGTTTTGATAAAACATATACAGACCAGCTGCACTAAAATAAAAGCTCACTCTAAGACCTCTCAACATATACAATATATAACAAAAGTCCAAAAACAGAAGTCTCAGAGCAAGTCCTCCATGTCCTCAGCAGCTCCTCAGATCCTCCACTGCTCTATCCCTAGGATCCAGGATCCAAAACCCCTATGCTATGCAAGCTCCTATGAACCAGCGGGTCCACCTCTAGCAGAAACAGTCGGCTCAACATGCACCTCCTCCTCGCTCTCATCCTCCACAGGGTCCTCCTCGACCTCGCCTGACTGAGTAGAGACCCCACCACTGGGTCTAGGGTCTGCAGAAGCAGTCCTATCCTAATCAGTCGGACCAGGAGAAGGAGTCTCCTCAGTAACAACTCTATGGGATGAAGGATGGGAACGAGTGGCAGCTCTAAATCTAAAACTATGAAAACGACGCATAGGTCGAGCCGGGGGTGGTCCTCTATAAGTGTAAAAAGGTGGAACATGCATAGTATAGACTAATGGAATCCTAAATCGACGAGGTCGCACACGTACCAGACGGTTAGGGTGGTAGAGAGTGATCTCCACCTCCCCCTCAAAGGTGGCACGGTGCTCCTCATACGTCCATATACCGCTAGGGATAGGGCGTATCTCGATGCAGGCTAGGTATCTGGCCATCACCTAAACAGGGCACAGGGAGTAAGTATACACATATACATAGTGGATAAAGACTAAATTTACAATCACAAATATGTCATGGACAGATCATAATGCAAATACATATGAGCACACCAATTTTTCAACATTATAACTCTTATAATGCAAGTGGCATGATGTATGATTTTCTATCCACAACTGAGGCCTCTAAATGTCCATCTAGGACGTCCATCCAATACACCATTGTGTTCCCGGAACACCGAAATTAGTTCCCAGAACATAATGCCGAACCATACTTGGATAAAAAGCATCACTCCCGGAGTGTGCACCACGTTACCAGAACACCACGTTCCCAGAACGCATAAAAACCAGGTCCCGGACACTGGCCACATATCTATAATGTGTCATCAAGTAGGTTATACTTTGGTACTCCCGGAGTACCCTCCTCATATTCCCAGAATATGATAAACGTTCCTACCAACCAGACTTCCAGTCTATATGTATGCACAAACATCAGAGTTGGTTTTATCTTTGCATTAATTAATGTGATTTAGAAATATTCCAATTTCTACTTTTGAATGATTTATTTGAGGTATAATATTTGGCATAAAATTCCCCTTTGAATTTTTCTCAAAATATGCCTTTTAAAACCCAGATTGAGTAATACAACTTCAATGGTATTTAAAACTTAACTTTTTATTTTTCAGATTCAGGTACTAACCGGTTACAGTTTCAGGCTAACCTGTTAGAATTACAGACCTGAACTGTTTTACCATTGCAATTCAGAAAAACCCTTTTTTCTTGAATTCTCTACCCAATCCAAAACACTTTTTTTTTAACTTTATTTTATACCTCAAAAACCATTGTTTATCATTCAAAAGTCCAAATCACATATCCTTTTCCAATGAACATAATTTCACTTGAAATTATTCCATCAATTTAAGGCATAAATGGAAATCTTTCCAATATGAATTTGTTGACATTACCACAACTCATATTCAGACCTTGTGTATAGAAATTAAGGCTTAGATTTGAGTAAAAACCATTAAAGTTTCAGGACTGATTTGCAAACTGATTTTTCTTTGAAAATTTACAGTGTCTAACCGATTACGAAAATCGTGTAACCGGTTAGGTTATGCAGTCAGACCATTAAAACAAGAGTTTTAACAACTCATTTTCTTTCTTTCTCAAATCTAACCAATTTCCAGTATACACCAAGTTCATATGCCTTAAAATAAACATGTTTACACCCAGAAACACGTTCATATTGCAAGCATCAAGTTTATTGTATCAAATTGTATGAAAAATCACATAAACACAATTTAACACATCAAAACTTAAATCAAGCACTCCACCACAGAATTCAACATTTATATAGCTTGCATGCATCAATTGAAATTTGCTCAAAACCACAGTGAGCAAGAAATTGGCCTCCAAGCCTTTGTGCTTAAAAAACACATAATGCCCTTTTGAGTTTTGTGAACTCAAATCCTAAATTATTTGACATTTAGTCTAAATCTAGTATAGTGAAGACTTCTCCCATACCTCTAAGTTGATTTGGATGAAGATTGAACACTGAAATTGAAGAAACTCCACTGATTTCTCACAAACTCACAGCTCTGTTTCCAGATTCGTTTCCCAGCAACAGGGTCCAAAAACCAGAGATTTTGACATAGCAAATGACCAAAGAAATTGGGGAAAACAGTTAGGACTCAAAATAGGGTACATGCACTAGAGAATCAAAGAAGTTTGAGGCTTAGAGATTGACTATGCTTACCAAAATCGAGTCTGGAAATCGGCTCCCAGAATCAGAATCACAGAGAACCCAGATTTCTACCTCCAACTTCCAAGCTTGATTTCTCCTTCCACACTAACCCTCAGCTCACAGTGTTTAGATCTTTGTAAAGCTCTTGATGTAAGCTTCACAATCGTGTATCACTCGATTACTAACACTCAACAACGAAGACGAATTGCTCAGGACAATTCAGAAACCCTAATCTCCCTTCTTCAACCAGAAATCAGTTGATCAACCCCTAATTCCTCAGATTTTCCCCTATTTATGGACAATTGAAGGGAACATGCAGGGCGACGCGTGGTTCTCCACTCAATTCATGCAATATCGTGGCGATTAAACGAATTAACCCAGTGATTACTCATCAAAATCCACTAAACCAGTTTCTGAGTTCATCGTCTAACCGGTTACAGGGCATTACTAACCGGTTAGGTCAGTTCAAAATTTAAAAATTATCATTTTTAAATCTTCCCCTCCAAGAACCTTTCTAATTTTGCCTTTTAGCCCTCCTTCAGGGACCAAAATGCAATTCCTTATATTCTGCATTTAATTGCCATATAAAAATATTTTAACTTATTTTTATATTTAAGGCTAATTAAACACAAAACATAAACTTGTAAAATTCTATAAATTAATAATAAAACCTTTTTATTATTAATTTCCTATTATTCGGGAGACGAAAATTAGGGGTGTTACACTACTCCCCCACTTAAAATGAATTTCGTCCCTAAAATTCTAGATTACAAAAATAACTCCGGATACTCTTGACGCATCTTCTCCTCTAATTCCCATGTAGCTTCTGATACGTCAACATTCTCCCAAATTACCTTGACCAAAGGTATTTTCTTTCCTCTGAGTCGCTTGACTTCACGATCTTCTATCTGAACCGGTCTGGTCTCAAAGGTCAGGTTTTCTCTCAAAGTTAGATCATCGGGTTGGAGTTTCAGAACAACAGATGGGTCATGAACATACTTTTTCAATTGCGAAATGTGAAAGACTTTATGCAAATTGGATAGAGAGGGTGGTAAGGCCAATTGATAAGCAACAAGGCCAACTCTCTTAAGAATCTGATATGGACCTATACACTTAGGCGAAAGCTTTCGGGTTCTCAAGGCTCTACTAATTCCTTTCATCGGAACTACCCGAAGGAACACATGATCGCCCTCAGAAAACTCCAATGGTTTTCTCCTCTTATCTGCATAACTCTTCTGTCGACTCTGAGCCGCTTTCATCTTAGTCTGAACCATCTTGATCTTTTCAGACGTCTGTTGAATCATTTCTGGTCCAACCATCAAGTCCTCCCCCACTTGGAACCAACATAGCGGGGTCTGACACTTCCTTCCATACAACGCCTCGAACGGTGCCATTCCAATGCTCGCATGGTAACTATTGTTATATGTGAACTCTGCAAGAGGTAACACTTGATCCCAACTTCCTTGTTCTTCAAGTGCACACGCTCGCAACACATCTTCCAAAGATTGAATTGTTCTCTCCGTCTGGCCATCCGTCTGTGGATGATACGCAGAACTCAATTTCAACCTTGTTCCCATAGCTTCATGCAAACTCTTCCAGAATTGTGACGAAAATCTCGGATCTCGGTCTGATACAATGCTCGAAGGCACTCCGTGAAGACGAACTACCTCCTTGATATAGATCTGGGTAAGCTTGTTCAAGGAATAACGCATATTTATCGGAATAAAATGCGCCGACTTTGTTAACCTATCCACAACCACCCAGATTGCATCATGATTTGCTGCTGTTCTTGGCAAACCAGACACAAAATCCATTGAGATACTATCCCACTTCCACTGGGGAATCCTCAGAGGTTGCAACTGTCCTCCCGGTTTCTGATGTTCTACCTTCGCTTTCTGACAGATCAAGCACGCCGCCACATATTCTGCCACATCTCTTTTCAATCCCGACCACCAAAATATCTTCTTCAAATCCTGATACATTTTGGTCGATCCGGGATGCATACTCATCCGACTCTTATGAGCTTCATCAAGAATTAGTCTCCTAACTTCTTGATCTCTTGGTACACAAATCCTTGTCCTGAAACGAAGGATTCCATCCTGCCCTATCTTGAAATCAGGTTCCTTTCCTTCCGAACCTAGTCTCATCTTTTCCATCAACTCTTCATCTGCTCGTTGCAATTCCCGAATTCTTTCCAAGAACTCGTTTGTGATCTGTAACGTCCCCAACTTGATACTTGATGGCTCCACTTGCATAAACAAGCTCAAGTCTCTGAATTCTTCAATCAATGCTGCTTCCTTGACCATCATCGCACTAACGTGGATTGCTTTCCGACTCAACGCGTCTGCAACCACATTCGCTTTACCCGGATGATAATGGAGTTTAAAATCATAATCCTTCAAGAACTCCATCCATCTTCTTTGCCTCATGTTCAACTCTTTCTGGTCGAACAGATATTTCAAACTCTTATGGTCACTAAATACTTGGAATGTAGTGCCATAGAGATGATGTCTCTATATCTTTAAGGCAAACACGATCGCCGCCAATTGTGTGTCGGGTAATTCACCTCATGGTTCTTCAATTGCCTCGATGCATACGCCACTACTCTTCCTTCTTGCATCAATACACAACCCAGTCCTTGCTTAGATGCATCACAGTAAACTTCAAAGCTCTTGTGAGGATCAGGTAAGATTAACACAGGAGACGATGTTAACCTTTCCTTCAACTCACGAAAACTAGCTTCGCACCGATCGTCCCACACGAACGATTGATCCTTCCGAGTCTACTTAGTTAAAGGCAATGCAATCTTAGAAAATCCTTCTATGAATCGACGATAGTATCCAGCCAGCCCTAAGAAACTTCTCACCTCCGTCACCGTCTTAGGCTGGTCCCAACTTAGCACTGAACTTACTTTCGCTGGATCCACCGCAATTCCCTCTTTAGAGATTACATGCCCCAGAAACTTCACTTCATTCAACCAAAACTCACACTTCGTAAGTTTGGCATATAATTGCTTCTCCTTCAGGACCTTTAGCACAATCCTGAGATGCTCTTCATGTTCTTCCGGATTTTTAGAATAGACCAAAATATCGTCAATGAATACCACCACAGACAAATCCAAATATGGTCTAAAGATCCGGTTCATATAGTCCATGAAAATAGCAGGTGCATTTGTCAATCCGAACGGCATCACAACATACTCATAATGACCGTATCGCGATCGAAATGCAGTCTTGGGTATATCCTCCTCCTTTATCCTGATCTGATGATATCCCGATCTCAGATCAATCTTGGAGAATACTGCAGCTCCCCTTACTTGATCCATAAGATCATCAATCCTTGGCAAAGGATACTTATTCTTAATAGTGACCTTATTCAGCTGTCTGTAGTCCACACACATCCTCATACTTCCATCTTTCTTCTTTACGAACAATAACGGAGCTCCCCAAGGCGAAACGCTTGGCCTGATCATCTGTTTCTGCAACAGCTCCTCGATTTGTTTCTTCATTTCTGCCATTTCTGGTGGTGCCATCCTATAAGGAGCAATAGAGATGGGACCAGCTCCAGGGACTAAATCGATCCCAAACTCTATCTCTCGCTTCGGAGGTAATCCTGGTATCTCCTCAGGAAATACTTCCGGAAATTCCCTCACCACTGAAATCTCTTCAATCGGCATCGACTCTTCTTCTCCAGAAGCCGAGAATAAACACATATATCCCTCCGGTTCAAGGGTCCTATATTGAATTGTCTTTTCCTCACAATTGATGATCACTTGGTTCTTCATCAACCAATCCATTCCCAAGATCACATCCAATTGTAAGTTAGGAAGACAAACCAAATCTACCTGGGATGAAAGACCCATAACTTCTACATTACACCCTAAACAGACTTTAGCGGTGTAGATCGGTATTCCCGTAGGGGTATCTATACTAAGATAGCAGGGTGAATCAGAAACAATAAGATTCAGCCTACTCACACATTCAGGGGAAACAAAAGAATGTGTAGCTCCAGAATCAAACATGATTTTGCAAGGTTGATTATTGAGCAGAAAATTACCTTGCACGAGATTCGGGGTTTGGGTTGCTTCACTACCACTTAGGGAAAATACTCGTCCTTGTACCACAGACTTTCCAGCATATCCCTTTGCATCCCCCTTTGCGGATTCCTTGCATTCACGGGCAAAGTGACCTTGCTTTCCACACTTGAAACATCCTCCTGTGGACCAGCAAAACTGACCATGATGATAACGCTTGCACTTCTCGCAATAAGAAGCATCATCGCGAGGCTTGTTCCGGTTATCTATCACTGCCTTGCCTTTCCCCTTGTTCTTAGAATATGGACCATTATTCCGATGGTCAAACTTCTTCTTCCTTTGGGGTCCATAGTTCTGTCCAACCCCCTTCGCTTGACCCCCTATCAACTCCGCCTTCTTATCATCTTCATACATTCTGCACATGTCCACCAGTGCAGGGAAACTCTGAATCCTTTGATAACTGAAGATAGACTTCAGCTCCGGCCGTAGCCCACCTTCAAACTTCACACACTTACTTCTTTCATCAGGGTTATTTAAGTAATAGGGAGAGTATTTCATCAGTTCCTCGAATCTGGCAGCATACTCCCCTACACTCATATCCCCTTGTTTCAATTGCATAAACTCCACTTCCTTTTTCCTCCGCAAATCTTCTGGAAAATATTTATTAAGAAATTTCTCCATAAATACTCCCCAGTTGATTGCTCTCCTTTCAAAATTCAGCAATTGGACCGTGTGATCCCACCAGTTTTCAGCTTCCCCATGAAGCATGTAAACTGCATAGGTCACCTTCTGTTCATCAGAACACTCCAGAGTTCGGAAGATCTTATTGATCTCATGCAACCACTTGTTCGCCTCATCAGGTTTATATCCCCCCTCAAATCTTGGTGGATTGCACTTCCTGAACTCCGACAGAGTCTTAGCATCAGGATTCGCCATGTTGCCAGCAGACGGGTTACCAGCTCTCTCCTGAGATGATTGATGCCTCTGCTGCTGCTGCATACCCTCCAGCACGGTTGTGATTCGTTCTAACATTTCGTTAGTAGCATTTCGATTCCGGGTTGCCATAGAAAGACCTGCACTATGGGCTTTGGGTTACTAAAAAGGTCTTTAAGACATAAATGTTACCACTAACTTACTCAAACATATTCAATCAATATTGAATATCATACTTAGCTGCATCTGCGGGGCCATGAGGAACAAGACCAATGCTCTGATACCACCCAAGGGTGTGACGCTCTCTTTTTAACTTGAAAATAATTAATATTTCCAAATAGTTTACTACTTGCTATCAAAATTAGGACTAGAAAATTTTTCCTTTTTAATATTACTACTTGCTTAATCAAAACCTCTTTTGACATAAACCATTTCATGAATTCGGCTTAGTATGATCTTAGATTTGAAAAAGACTCTCGAGAAAGCATGCCCTTATTTATAGGAAACCTTAGTAGTTATTATTTAAACATATGATTTGCCTCTAGAGTCAGATTTGAGTATATAAAATATAAACTTAACGCCGAATCCTTTGTAAAGTGAAATCAGAGTTCGCAGAAGAAAAACAATACTCATGGGGCACTGCTAAGGAAAATAAAGCATATATATATATGTGATAAAAGTCATGACATATAACCCCATCAGTACTAACAGTAGCAAGTGATAAAAATCGAGATAGCAAGTTTTGATAAAACATATACAGACCAGCTGCACTAAAATAAAAGCTCACTCTAAGACCTCTCAATATATACAATATATAACAAAAGTCCAAGAACAGAAGTCTCAGAGCAAGTCCTCCATGTCCTCAGCAGCTCCTCAGATCCTCCACCGCTCTATTCCTAGGATCCAGGATCCAAAACCCCTATGCTATGCAAGCTCCTATGAACCAGCGGGTCCACCTCTAGCAGAAACAGTCGGCTCAACATGCACCTCCTCCTCGCTCTCATCCTCCACAGGGTCCTCCTCGACCTCGCCTGACTGAGTAGAGACCCCACCACTGGGTCTAGGGTCTGCAGAAGCAGTCCTATCCTAATCAGTCGGACCAGGAGAAGGAGTCTCCTCAGTAACAACTCTATGGGATGAAGGATGGGAACGAGTGGCAGCTCTAAATCTAAAACTATGAAAACGACGCATAGGTCGAGCCGGGGGTGGTCCTCTATAAGTGTAAAAAGGTGGAACATGCATAGTATAGACTAATGGAATCCTAAATCGACGAGGTCGCACACGTACCAGACGGTTAGGGTGGTAGAGAGTGATCTCCACCTCCCCCTCAAAGGTGGCACGGTGCTCCTCATACGTCCATATACCGCTAGGGATAGGGCGTATCTCGATGCAGGCTAGGTATCTGGCCATCACCTAAACAGGGCACAGGGAGTAAGTATACACATATACATAGTGGATAAAGACTAAATTTACAATCACAAATATGTCATGGACAGATCATAATGCAAATACATATGAGCACACCAATTTTTCAACATTATAACTCTTATAATGCAAGTGGCATGATGTATGATTTTCTATCCACAACTGAGGCCTCTAAATGTCCATCTTGGACGTCCATCCAATACACCATTGTGTTCCCGGAACACCGACATTAGTTCCCAGAACATAATGCCGAACCATACTTGGATAAAAAGCATCACTCCCGGAGTGTGCACCACGTTACCAGAACGCCGCGTTCCCAGAACGCATAAAAACCAGGTCCCGAACACTGGCCACATATCTATAATGTGTCATCAAGTAGGTTATACTTTGGTACTCCCGGAGTACCCTCCTCATATTCCCAGAATATGATAAACGTTCCTACCAACCAGACTTCCAGTCTATATGTATGCACAAACATCAGGGTTGGTTTTATCTTTACATTAATTAATGTAATTTAGAAATATTCCAATTTCTACTTTTGAATGATTTATTTGAGGTATAATATTTGGCATAAAATTCCCCTTTGAATTTTTCTCAAAATATGCCTTTTAAAACCCAGATTGAGTAATACAACTTCAATGGTATTTAAAACTTAACTTTTTATTTTTCAGATTCAGGTACTAACCGGTTACAGTTTCAGGCTAACCGGTTAGAATTACAGACCTGAACTGTTTTACCATTGCAATTCAGAAAAACCCTTTTTTCTTGAATTCTCTACCCAATCCAAAACACTTTTTTTTTAACTTTATTTTATACCTCAAAAACCATTGTTTATCATTCAAAAGTCCAAATCACATATCCTTTTCCAATGAACATAATTTCACTTGAAATTATTCCATCAATTTAAGGCATAAATGGAAATCTTTCCAATATGAATTTGTTGACATTACCACAACTCATATTCAGACCTTGTGTATAGAAATTAAGGCTTAGATTTGAGTAAAAACCATTAAAGTTTCAGGACTGATTTGCAAACTGATTTTTCTTTGAAAATTTACAGTGTCTAACCGATTACGAAAATCGTGTAACCGGTTAGGTTATGCAGTCAGACCATTAAAACAAGAGTTTTAACAACTCATTTTCTTTCTTTCTCAAATCTAACCAATTTCCAGTATACACCAAGTTCATATGCCTTAAAATAAACATGTTTACACCCAGAAACACGTTCATATTGCAAGCATCAAGTTTATTGTATCAAATTGTATGAAAAATCACATAAACACAATTTAACACATCAAAACTTAAATCAAGCACTCCACCACAAAATTCAACATTTATATAGCTTGCATGCATCAATTGAAATTTGCTCAAAACCACAGTGAGCAAGAAATTGGCCTCCAAGCCTTTGTGCTTAAAAAACACATAATGCCCTTTTGAGTTATGTGAACTCAAATCCTAAATTATTTGACATTTAGTCTAAATCTAGTATAGCGAAGACTTCTCCAATACTTCTAAGTTGATTTTGATGAAGATTGAACACTGAAATTGAAGAAACTCCACTGATTTCTCACAAACTCACAGCTCTGTTTCCAGATTCGTTTCCCAGCAACAGGGTCCAAAAACCAGAGATTTTGACATAGCAAATGACCAAAGAAATTGGGGAAAACCGTTAGGACTCAAAGTAGGGTACATGCACTAGAGAATCAAAGAAGTTTGAGGCTTAGAGGTTGACTATGCTTACCAAAATCGAGTCTGGAAATCAGCTCCCAGAATCAGAATCACAGAGAACCCAGATTTCTACCTCCAACTTCCAAGCTTGATTTCTCCTTCCACACTAACCCTCAGCTCACAGTGTTTAGATCTTTGTAAAGCTCTTGATGTAAGCTTCACAATCGTGTATCACTCGATTACTAACACTCAACAACGAAGACGAATTGCTCAGGACAATTCAGAAACCCTAATCTCCCTTCTTCAACCAGAAATCAGTGATCAACCCCTAATTCCTCTGATTTTCCCCTATTTATAGACAATTGAAGGTAACATGCAGGGCGATGCGTGGTTCTCCACTCAATTCATGCAGTAATCGTGGCGATTAAACGAATTAACCCAGTGATTACTCATCAAAATCCACTAAACGAGTTTCTGAGTTCATCGTCTAACCGGTTACAGGGCATTACTAACCGGTTAGGTCAGTTCAAAATTTAAAAATTATCATTTTTAAATCTTTCCCTCCAAGAACCTTTCTAATTTTGCCTTTTAGCCCTCTTTCAGGGACCAAAATGCAATTCCTTATATTCTGCATTTAATTGCCATATAAAAATATTTTAACTTATTTTTATATTTAAGGCTAATTAAACACAAAACATAAACTTGGAAAATTCTATAAATTAATAATAAAACCTTTTTATTATTAATTTCCTATTATTCGGGAGACGAAAATTAGGGGTGTTACAAAAAGCAACCCCCTCTCAACCTCATTTTTAGTCCTTGAACCCCAATTCTTGCATTTTCTATAAAAGTCCACTAAACCACTTCACGTAAGTCTTTTGCTTTTCACTATTACCATAAGAAAGAGAGATCAGAGAGAGAGATTTTCAAGCTTTGGATATTTTTTTTTCAAACACAAGAAGGTATCTCATGATCCCTTCTATTTTTATAAGTTATTTTCTATGCATAAAAGTAATTTTTGCGTTTGATTATTCATCTTCTTCTCAAACTCATAAAAATAAATATAGTTTTCTTTTTACTACTCTTTGTGCATGCATGTGTTGGTATATGATTTATATGAAAATAATATGTCATGGGCATTGTTCTATTGAAGTTCTTTTTCTCACATGCATAATATTCTTAAAGGTTTATTTTTTTAGTGTGAAATATATTCATATGACTAAAAGTTTGATCCTTTATAAGTGTTTGTGTGAAGGTTTTGTTTTTACGGAAAAAGAGAAGTCTTTATTGAAAAAGTCTACTTAGCTTCTTTTATGAAAATATTATGTTTTTGTTTCATGCATGTTGAATCTATAGTAGAGAAAGAGAAATCTTTACCTGCATGTTATATTCATGACTAAGAATGTGAAAAACCTTGCATGCATGTGGCTTTTCTTTGAAGATTGGGCAAAATCTCTCTTTGAAAAGAGAAAAGGATAAATTTTTCTTACATGCAAAGATTGTTTTTTTTTTTAAAAAAATGAAAATACTTGAGAAAGTTTCTATTTTTAATTTTTTTTAGACCAAATGACTTAATGTTTTCCAAAAAGGAAGCTATAAGAATGAAAAGATCAAAAGAACAAATTTCTCCATTTTACTTTGTTGGGTTACAGGAGAGAAAATGAGAAGAGAGAAAATGAGAAGAGAGAAATAAAGAAGAGAGATGATGGTGAGAAAATGAGTAGATTTTCATGTTGTTTGGTATGAGAGAAAATAGGAAGAAATATGAGAGAGAGAAAAGTTGAGTTTTCTCTCCTTTGTTTGGTTGGAGAGAAAAGTGGGAAGAAAAAAAATAATAAATTTGTTAAAAGACAAATTATTTACCCTTTGTTTTACATAGCACAAATAAATATTTTTTCTCTCTTTTTGTTTCTCTCTCTGTGACACCCTTCCGGATTACCCAAATATAATATAGTATTTATGCTTTATATTGGATAATATATGGACTTGTGAGCTAAGAAAATATGGTAAATAAAATTTTCTTTAAAGCGGGTGCACAATTCATCAAATGGAACTGTTGGAGAATAAATTCTAAAATCCTTTAAAACACTTGTATCGAGTTCGGCGATTTCTAAAACCTTTTCTCAAACAGGATAACATTCGTTCTTTAGAAATTTCTTTACATTTTACAATCAATTGAAGCTACCCATACTTTGTTCAATAAAACTGATACCGTCAATTAATACTTATAGCCGAGCTCATTTATAAGTTAAATCAGAGTAAGCGGAAATTACTGGACTATGCAACTGATATGATATAAACATAGATTTTCATATATACGAAAGAGTCATACATACATAGTCCATGAGATAAGTCACCAAGTTCCAAAAATATAACAAGTCCATGTAAACAGATCTACATCACTATGATACTATAACCCTAGAGTAAAACATATGTACAATATATACATAATCAAAATACAACCCCAGGGATAGTCACGTAGATCCATCAGCATCAGATGCAGTAGTAGTAGCAGTAGTAGTCTCCCAAAAACATAGGTAATAAGGTAGTAGCATCATCATCACAGCAGCAGCAGCACATCTCCTACACAGCATGGACCCAAGGGTCCACATCATACACCATATGCACGTACCTAGGGATCATCGTCCCTCTAGTCACTCCCAGTAGAATGCATGACAGGCTCTCTCCCACTCTCGTCCTCCACCGGATCCTCCTCGATCTCATCCGAGGGAGAGTGTACCCTACCACTGGGTACCGGGTCAGGTGATGGTGAAACCCTGACGGGGCTCCTCGGATAAGAAGGGGGAGTCTCCTCGCGGACAACTCTCGAAGTAAAAGGGTGAGAGCGGGTAGGTCAAAAATGAAAACTATGGTAAGAGCGAGCTGGTCGCATGGGAGGTGGTCCATGATAAGTATAAAACGGGGGTACATGCATAGTGTATATAATGGGAATCCTAAACCTACGAGGACGGAATCGCATCAGCGGATTAGGGTGGTAGAATGTGAACTCTACCTCCCCCTCATACACCGCGCGATGGTCCTCATAGATCCATACGCCACTAGGAAGTGGCCGGATCTCGATGCAAGCAATGTAACGAGACATCACCTACAAGGGCATAGGGGTAAGCAATTCTACTCACATAATCAATAGAGAATAAATCATGCAACATATGAAAGATAATAATGCATCAATTAATAACAATCACAATTAGCATCTAGCAAGTATCAGATGCACATAGGATGCTCACACTTAATTCAGGTATATCAATTGCATTAAGTGAATGACATGATGCATGATTTTAACTCTCAACTTATCTCCACATTTTCTAAGTCACTCTCTGACGTCCATCCCTGACAACCCAGCACTCCACAGTGCGTTGTATTCCTAGGTATACAACAATTCGTACATTCACCTAGAATGTACACGTCAAGCTTGGTATCCATGCCACCCGAGCACATCCCGTCATCCAAACGGATCGTCATCCAAACGATATGTCCATATCGGCACCCACAAAGCCGACCACGTCATCGACGTGTCATCAAGCAAGCGTATTGGCACTCCCAGAGGCCCTCCACATGTTTATCGAAACATGAATACGTCCTACCATCCAAACTCCAGAATGAATGCATTTTAGACTTAGGGGAAATTGATTAATACTTTACTTGCCACCTAGGCTTAATTTTCAAAATGGATCGTCACCGAACAATCTATTTGTATTTATCAATTTCTCTAAGTCTTTGATCCCTTGAATTATCCTTAATAATTCCTTAATTAATTAAGTTAGAATTGAAAATGATGTTTTCAGATTCTGGGCATTTTACTCGAGTAAAGTTCAGAATACTCGAGTGTTCTGGAGATTTTCCAGATTACTCGAGTGTTCTTAAGCTTACTCGAGTGTTCATGTCTTTCTAAGGATTTGGGTTTGAATTTCAACAATTTACTCGAGTAGTTCATGAGTTACTCGAGTGTTCTTGGACTTTTCCAGAATACTCGAGTGACTTTGAATGACTCGAGTGTTTGACCTATAACAATTCTCAGTTCATGCCCGATACTCGAGTACCAGACAAAATACTCGAGTGTTCTTATGACATTTACTTTATTTTGAACACGATTTACTCGAGTACTTTGCCATTTACTCGAGTGTTTCGCAGCTGACAGTATTGAAAACTGGTTTTAACATGCCATTTTCATTTCTACTCAATTTAAGTCCATTTCAGGGATCCACAGAGTTAACATATCATTAATCAAACATGTTACAACACTTATTTCAATTCAAAACACAGAATTGACAGAGAAATCATTGATTATGCATAAAAAGGCATTTTAACAACTCAATACCTCAAATCACACAATAAGCATAATATTCATGAAACAAAGCTCATTTAAGTTCACATGCATGATAACAAACTTGCTCAATACGGATTTAGAGCATGGATTGGTCTCCAAACCAAAGTTCCTATAGAATCTAAGCCCTTAGAGCCTCTTGGTGGCTCTCTAACACATTTAATGGATTTCAAACTCTATCTAGTGAATATAATTACTTCCCCTTACCTCTCATATGTGAATCAACAAAAAGAAATCCAAAGAAAGCTCTCCAAACCCCGAAATCCACTTGAACTTCTCATGCATGACAGTTTTGAGAACCATACCAAAATGGAATTGGTTCGTACATGAAACAGAGAATTAGATTGGGGAAAATTAGATTTCTAAGCTCTATGCAACATCATCTAACTAAAGGAATTGAGTTTGAGACTCAAGAACTCAAGAGCTTACCAGAATCGATGATCACAGTGAGCTCCAGACACCAACTCAAGCAAGAACAGCTCCACTTCAAGACTTCGATTCTCTCAATCCACACACTCAAACCTCACAATTTTGGTGTCTATACAAAGCTCGTGATGTGAGCTTTGTATTGGTGTATAGATTATCACTCAACTCAACTCACAGAGGAAGAATCGAAGAACACAATTCGAAAACCCTAACTCTTCTAATCTTCAACAAGTTAATCAAAATTCTCGACCAAGGGACAATGATGCGTTTAAATAGGCCAATGGAAAGCTCATGCGGGGCGACACGACGCCTATAGCGTTGGCATGGTGGTGATTTCGTGTCACCATCACGAAATCGTTGGCTGTGACTCACCAAACGCACTAACTCGTGCAGTTTCACCCAGAATACTCGAGTATTCCAGAAAATACTCGAGTGTTTTACCAAGATTTTGAAAAATAATTATTTTATTTACTTTCCCTCCAAAACCTTTCCTATAATTGCTTCTAGGTCCCAACCTAGGGACTAATATGCAAAATATACATTTTAGGCATTTAAATTATTTATTAAATAATTTCTCACATGCAAGCTAATTACATACACACATATTTTAATCAAGGATTAATTTGAAAACTATTAATTATAATTAAATTATAATTAACATTTCATTAATCGGGGATTAAAATTTTGGGGTGTTACACTACTCCCCCACTTACAAGGAATTTCGTCCCCGAAATTCAACTCATACAAACAAGTCAGGATAATCCTGACACATCTTATCCTCTAATTCCCAAGATGCTTCTATTACATCTCCACAAACCCAGACAATTTTGACCAGATGAATATCCTTCCCTCTCAGCTGCTTGATTCTTCGATCTTCGATGCGAACTGGCACAGCTTTGAAGGTTAGGTTCTTATGAACTCCTAAGTTATCCGGTTGGATTCTAAGGACAATGGTGGGGTCATGGACATATTTCTTCAACTGAGACACATGGAACACATTGTGGAGGTTAGCTAATGATGGAGGCAGGGCTAACTGATAAGCTACTGGGCCGATTCTTTTGAGAATTTGGTAGGGACCAATGAACTTAGGTGATAATTTCTGGGTTTTCAAGGCTCTACTAACACCTTTGGTTGGTACAATCCTAATGAACACATGGTCTCCTTCGACAAACTCTAAAGGTTTCCTTCTCCTATCAGCATAGCTTTTCTGCCTACTCTGAGCCGTCTTCATCTTTGCTTGAATCATCTTGATCTGCTCCGTGGTCTCTTGCACAAAATCTGGCCCAACCAGAGAATTCTCCCCCACTTGAAACCAGCATAACGGCGTCTGACATTTCCTTCCATACAGAGCTTCAAATGGTGCCATTCCAATGCTCGTGTGGTAACTATTGTTGTAAGTGAATTCCACGAGCGGCAACATTTGTTCCCAATTCCCTTGTTCTTCCAGTGCACAAGCTCGCAGAATATCTTCCAATGACTGAATAGTCCTCTCCGTTTGACCATCAGTCTGAGGGTGATATGCAGAACTTAGCTTCAATCTTGAACCCAAGGCTCTATGCAGATCTTCCCAAAACTTTGATGTAAACCTCGGATCGCGATCAGACACAATGCTTGATGGTACTCCGTGCAGACGAACAACTTCCTTGATGTACAACTGAGTGAGCTTTTCCAATGAGTAGCGCATATTCACGGGAATGAAATGCGCTGACTTGGTCAATCGATCCACGATCACCCAGATTGCATCATGACTAGTAGACGTCCTTGGCAGTCCCGACACGAAATCCATCGAGATGCTATCCCACTTCCATACGGGAACTTCTAAAGAAAGCAACTCTCCTCCTGGCCTTTGGTGTTCTACCTTCGCCTTTTGACACACCAAACAGCACGCCACATACTCAGCTACATCCTTCTTCAGCCCCGGCCACCAAAATAATTTCTTTAAGTCCTGGTACATTTTAGTAGCTCCCGGATGCATGCTCATCTTACTCTTATGCGCTTCATCCAAAATCATCCTTCTTACTTCCAAATCATCAGGCACACAAATCCTCGTTTTAAAGCGAAGGATTTCATCCTTCCCTTCTTGAAATTCCAACTCCTTACCTTCTTGCATCAACTTCCTCTTTTCCATGAGTTTCCCATCCTTGTGTTGCAATTCTCGAATCCTTTGCAGGAATTCGTTAGCAACCTGTAGCATCCCCAACTTGATACTCGTCGGCTCCACTTGCATCGTCAAACTTAAATCCCGAAACTCCTCTATCAGTGCAGCTTCTCTAACCATCATTGCACTGATATGCATTGCCTTTCTACTTAATGCGTCCGCCACAACGTTAGCCTTCCCAGGATGGTAATGGAGATCAAACTCATAATCCTTCAAAAACTCCATCCATCTGCGTTGCCTCATATTCCACTCCTTTTGATCAAAGAGGTACTTTAAACTCTTATGGTCACTAAACACCCGGAACGTAGTGCCATAGAGATAGTGCCTCCAAATCTTTAAGGCAAACACCACAGCTGCTAACTCCAGGTCATGGGTTGGATAGTTCATCTCATGAACCTTTAACTGTCTCGAGGCATAAGCGACAACTTGCCCATCTTGCATCAAGACACACCCAAGACCTTGTTTCGACGCGTCACAATACACATCGAAACTCTTCTGTGTATCGGGCAACACTAATATGGGAGACGATGTCAACCTTTCATTCAACTCCCGAAAACTCTTTTCACACTTTTCGTCCCACAGGAATGGTTGATCTTTCCGAGTCAACTTCGTCAGAGGCAGTGCGACCTTCGAGAAACCCTCGATAAACCTTCTATAATACCCAGCCAATCCGAGAAAACTTCTAACCTCCGTGACCGACTTCGGTTGCTCCCATTGCAAAACCGAATCTACCTTCGTCGGATCAACCGCAATCCCTTTATCTGAAATCACATGCCCTAAAAACTTAACCTCCTTTAGCCAGAACTCACACTTCGTAAGTTTGGCATACAGCTGCTTCTCCTTTAAGATGCTTAACACTACCCTCAAATGTTCAGCATGCTCTTCGGGGCTCTTAGAGTAGATCAGAATATCGTCAATGAACACAACCACGAATGAATCTAGATAAGGTCTAAAGATTCGATTCATGTAGTCCATGAAGATAGCTGGTGCATTAGTCAATCCGAATGGCATTACGACATACTCATAATGTCCGTATCGAGATCGGAATGCAGTCTTAGAGATATCCTCCTCTCTAATCCTGATCTGATGGTACCCCGACCTCAAATCAATCTTGGAAAATACTGATGCCCCACGTACTTGATCCATAAGGTCATCTATCCGTGGCAACGGATACTTGTTCTTGATGGTGACCTTATTCAGCTGCCGATAGTCTATACACATCCTCATGCTACCATCCTTTTTCTTGACGAATAGGACAGGAGCACCCCAAGGTGAGACGCTTGGTCGGACCATCTGTTTCTGCAGCAATTCCTCAATCTGCTTCTTCATCTCTGCCATTTCCGGTGGTGCCATTCTATAAGGAGCAATAGAAATGGGACCAGCTCCGGGAATTAGGTCGATACCAAATTCAATCTCTCTTCTTGGTGGCAGACCAGGAATCTCATCAGCAAACACTTCTGGAAACTCTCGAACAACAGGAATCTCTTCCATCTTCGGACCACTCTCCTCCACCTCTGAGTTGAATAGACACATGTAGCCCAATGGTTTTGGGTCTCTATAGGCTACTAGTTTTCTATCACAATCAATGATCACTTGGTTCCGACTTAACCAGTCCATCCCCAAGATCACATCTAATTGTGTCAAGGGTAAGCAGATCAAGTCTACTTTAGAGGTTTGTCCCAACACTTCTATACAACAGTTAAGACATGCTCTAGAAACAACTACTGGAGCATTGGTAGGGGTTTCTATTTTAAAAACATAAGGCATTTCAGACACAATCAAGCCTAAACGGTTTACACATTCATATGAAACAAATGAATGCGTTGCACCAGAGTCAAACAAAACATAACAAGGCTGACCATTAAGCAAGTATTTACCTTGCACCAGATCAGAAGATCGATTCGCTTCCACACCACTAAGGGTGAAGACCCTTCCTTGAGTCACCGGTCTATCTGCAACTCCTCTTGAATTGGCCTTGGCTGGCTCCTTGCAATCTCTTGCAAAATGCCCCAGCTTTCCACAATTGAAGCAACCACTTGTCCCCCAACATACCCTACCATAGTGATTGCGCTTGCACTTGTCGCAGAATGGAGCTTCATTCCGATAGTTTCTTCCTTCAGAACTACCAGCTTTACCCTTGCCTTTCCCTCTACGATCATAAGGACCTTTGCCTCTATTATTGAAACCCTTTCGTCTCTGTGGTCCATATCCTTGATTGTCCTTCTTTTCCACAACTTGCACCTCCTCAGCCTGGGTATCATCTTCATACATCCTACACATATCCACCAATGCAGGGAAACTTTGAATCCGCTGATAGCTAAAAATTGACTTCAACTTTGGCTTCAGTCCACCTTCAAACTTGATGCACTTTCTCCTCTCGTCTGGATTGTTCTGGTAGTATGGAGAGTACTTCATCAGCTCTTCAAACTTTGCCGCGTACTCGCCCACACTCATGTTCCCTTGCTTCAACTGCAGAAACTCCACCTCCTTCTTCCTTCTCAGATCCTCCTTTAAACTTTGGCGGATTGCAACTCCTAAAATCAGCCAGAGTCTTCGCCTCAGTGTTTCCCATATTACACTGATGAGACGGGTTAGCCGGTTGAGATGGTTGCTGAGACTGCCTTTGCATGGCTTCCAATACCGTGGTGATTCGCTCCAACATCGCGTTGGTGTGATTTTGGTTTCTAGTTGCCATATTAGACCTGCGCTATGGGCTTATGGTCACATATGTTGAACTAAAGAAACTTCCATTACACCACCTATACTACGGCTCTATCCTAAACTTATTAATGCTACAATCAGTTGCGTCTTGTACTCAAAAGAGACAAGATACAAACAAGTCAGGGTATTCAAACCTCAATCAAACGATACAATAACATTCAAATAATGTAAATGCGTTGGAGATACCTGCTTGATGTTGATGGCTATCTTTCTGGAACCACTTCTACTACTACAGGATCTGACTTTTGCTCTGATACCACTAAGTGTGACACCCTTCCGGATTACCCAAATTTAATCTAGTATTTATGCTTTATATTGGATAATATATGGACTTGTGAGCTAAGAAAATATGGTAAATAAAATTTTCTTTAAAGCGGGTGCACAATTCATCAAATGGAACTCTTGGAGAATAAATTCTAAAATCCTTTAAAACACTTGTATCGAGTTCGGCGATTTCTAAAACCTTTTCTCAAACAGGATAACATTCGTTCTTTAGAAATTTCTTTACATTTTACAATCAATTGAAGCTACCCATACTTTGTTCAATAAAACTGATACCGTCAATTAATACTTATAACCGAGCTCATTTATAAGTTAAATCAGAGTAAGCGGAAATTACTGGACTATGCAACTGATATGATATAAACATAGATTTTCATATATACGAAAGAGTCATACATACATAGTCCATGAGATAAGTCACCAAGTTCCAAAAATATAACAAGTCCATGTAAACAGATCTACATCACTATGATACTATAACCCTAGAGTAAAACATATGTACAATATATACATAATCAAAATACAACCCCAGGGATAGTCACGTAGATCCATCAGCATCAGATGCAGTAGTAGTAGCAGTAGTAGTCTCCCAAAAACATAGGTAATAAGGTAGTAGCATCATCATCACAGCAGCAGCAGCATATCTCCTCCACAGCACGGATCCAAGGGTCCACATCATACACCATATGCACGTACCTAGGGATCATCGTCCCTCCAGTCACTCCCAGTAGAATGCACGACAGGCTCGCTCCCACTCTCGTCCTCCACCGGATCCTCCTCGATCTCATCCGAGGGAGAGTGTACCCTACCACTGGGTACCGGGTCAGGTGATGGTGAAACCCTGACGGGGCTCCTCGGATAAGAAGGGGGAGTCTTCTCGCGGACAACTCTCGAAGTAAAAGGGTGAGAGCGGGTAGGTCGAAAATGAAAACTATGGTAAGAGCGAGCTGGTCGCATGGGAGGTGGTCCATGATAAGTATAAAACGGGGGTACATGCGTAGTGTATATAATGGGAATCCTAAACCTACGAGGACGGAATCGCATCAGCGGATTAGGGTGGTAGAATGTGAACTCTACCTCCCCCTCATACACCGCGCGATGGTCCTCATAGATCCATACGCCACTAGGAAGTGGCCGGATCTCGATGCAAGCAATGTAACGAGACATCACCTACAAGGGCATAGGGGTAAGCAATTCTACTCACATAATCAATAGAGAATAAATCATGAAACATATGAAAGATAATAATGCATCAATTAATAACAATCACAATTAGCATCTAGCAAGTATCAGATGCACATAGGATGCTCACACTTAATTCAGGTATATCAATTGCATTAAGTGAATGACATGATGCATGATTTTAACTCTCAACTTATCTCCACATTTTCTAAGTCACTCTCTGACGTCCATCCCTGACAACCCAGCACTCCACAGTGCGTTGTATTCCTAGGTATACAACAATTCGTACATTCACCTAGAATGTACATGTCAAGCTTGGTATCCATGCCACCCGAGCACATCCCGTCATCCAAACGGATCGTCATCCAAACGATATGTCCATATCGGCACCCACAAAGCCGACCACGTCATCGACGTGTCATCAAGCAAGCGTATTGGCACTCCCAGAGGCCCTACACATGTTTATCGAAACATGAATACGTCCTACCATCCAAACTCCAGAATGAATGCATTTTAGACTTAGGGGAAATTGATTAATACTTTACTTGCCACCTAGGCTTAATTTTCAAAATGGATCGTCACCGAACAATCTATTTGTATTTATCAATTTCTCTAAGTCTTTGATCCTTTGAATTATCCTTAATAATTCCTTAATTAATTAAGTTAGAATTGAAAATGATGTTTTCAGATTCTGGGCATTTTACTCGAGTAAAGTTCAGAATACTCGAGTGTTCTGGAGATTTTCCAGATTACTCGAGTGTTCTTAAGCATACTCGAGTGTTCATGTCTTTCTGAGGATTTGGGTTTGAATTTCAACAATTTACTCGAGTAGTTCATGAGTTACTCGAGTGTTCTTGGACTTTTCCAGAATACTCGAGTGACTTTGAATGACTCGAGTGTTTGACCTATAACAATTCTCAGTTCATGCCCGATACTCGAGTACCAGACAAAATACTCGAGTGTTCTTATGACATTTACTTTATTTTGAACATGATTTACTCGAGTACTTTGCCATTTACTCGAGTGTTTCGCAGCTGACAGTATTGAAAACTGGTTTTAACATGCCATTTTCATTTCTACTCAATTTAAGTCCATTTCAGGGATCCACAGAGTTAACATATCATTAATCAAACATGTTACAACACTTATTTCAATTCAAAACACAGAATTGACAGAGAAATCATTGATTATGCATAAAAAGGCATTTTAACAACTCAATACCTCAAATCACACAATAAGCATAATATTCATGAAACAAAGCTCATTTAAGTTCACATGCATGATAACAAACTTGCTCAATACGGATTTAGAGCATGGATTGGTCTCCAAACCAAAGTTCCTATAGAATCTAAGCCCTTAGAGCCTCTTGGTGGCTCTCTAACACATTTAATGGATTTCAAACTCTATCTAGTGAATATAATTACTTCCCCTTACCTCTCAGATGTGAATCAACAGAAAGAAATCCAAAGAAAGCTCTCCAAACCCCGAAATCCACTTGAACTTCTCATGCGTGACAGTTTTGAGTACCATACCAAAATGGAATTGGTTCGTACATGAAACAGAGAATTAGATTGGGGAAAATTAGATTTCTAAGCTCTATGCAACATCATCTAACTAAAGGAATTGAGTTTGAGACTCAAGAACTCAAGAGCTTACCAGAATTGATGATCACAGTGAGCTCCAGACACCAACTCAAGCAAGAACAGCTCCACTTCAAGACTTCGATTCTCTCAATCCACACATTCAAACCTCACAATTTTGGTGTCTATACAAAGCTCGTGATATGAGCTTTGTATTGGTGTATAGATTATCACTCAACTCAGCTCACAGAGGAAGAATCGAAGAACACAATTCGAAAACCCTAACTCTTCTAATCTTCAACAAGTTAATCAAAATTCTCGACCAAGGGACAATGATGCGTTTAAATAGGCCAATGGAAAGCTCATGCGAGGCGACACGACGCCTATAGCGTTGGCATGGTGGTGATTTCGTGTCACCATCACGAAATCGTTGGCTGTGACTCACCAAACGCACTAACTCGTGCAGTTTGACCCAGAATACTCGAGTATTCCAGAAAATACTCGAGTGTTTTACCCAGATTTTGAAATATAATTATTTTATTTACTTTCCCTCCAAAACCTTTCCTATAATTGCTTCTAGGTCCCAACCCAGGGACTAATATGCAAAATATACATTTTAGGCATTTAAATTATTTATTAAATAATTTCTCACATGCAAGCTAATTACATACACACATATTTTAATCAAGGATTAATTTGAAAACTATTAATTATAATTAACATTTCATTAATCGGGGATTAAAATTTTGGGGTGTTACACTCTCTATTAAACATAACCAAATATTTTTTTTCTTACTTCAATTATTTTTTAAATAATAAAAATTCTAGATTCAAAAATATATATAACAAAAATTGCATCAATTTTTCTTTTTTAAAAAAAACACACAGTATTAGCATCATCCAATATTTATTCAGCGTATATTCACTCTTTTCTTCTTTCATTTTCATTATTATTATTATTATTATCTCTTTTTGCTTCTGTCTTCCGTAGTTCAGTCGGTGGTAGTGGTGGTCTTCCACTACATGCTAATATACTATTTCCCATTCTCTCTCTGAACCTAACACCGATTTCTTCAATGCCAATTCTCTTTCTCTGAGCTCACAGAGATAGTTGAAGGAATGTACTTGGAGTTGGTATAAAGAGGGAGGCCTTGATGATTATAAACATGAATAGGGAGGAGGAGATGCACGGTGGCTGAATGGTGATGCACCATGGGCCTCTTTTGGTAATTTCTCCATGTAAGTCATGTTTTCTCTTCAAAGTCTCACCTGATGAGGAGAGAAAACTAATTTCTGTGGGTCCCACTCTAATTTCTCCCTCTTCTTGTTTTCTCTCTTCTTCCAAACAGGAGAAAATCTCATTTTCTTCTCATTTTCCCCTCTCCCAAAATCTTTCCTCTCAATTTCTCTCAAACCAAACAGGGTGTTAAAGAGAGAGTGGGCCTAATTATTAAGGAAAAAAGAAGAAGGAATTTTTCTTGCATGCATGTATGTGAAAGAAAGAAATGATTTTTGTTATATATAATGATGATGTTCAATATATTTATTTTATGAAAAATGATAAAAAATGTTGCTTTGTTGATGTATGTCTTTTAGAAAAATTTATGCTTGAAAATTTGAGTCACATATGAAGTTCCTTGCATGTTTATGAACCATATAGGAATTAGTTTCAATGCTGTCCAAGATATTATTTCCATGATAAAATCATTTAAAAATGTGTCCTTGTGTGTAGATCGTGGAGTTTTTTATAATATAGTTTGTATGTGGCCTTGGGGTGATTTTTATGCTTGTAAAGGAATATTTTGCCTTGAATAATGATGTTGTCCAAGTTTTTATTTTGACGGTAACTATGTTTTAAAAATGTTTTTTTAGTGATTTGAAGCTTAAGTTTTGAGCTACTTGATATAGGAAAAAGTTTGGGTAATTTTTATGATGATTAAAAGTGATTTACAATTTAATTTAATTAGTGATGCTATCCAAGGGGACCATCCACTAATACTTTGTGTTATATGGATTAAAATCATGGTTTTAATAATGTTTTCATGTGTTTAAAGTGTTAGAAAAGTTTGGAAAAATTTTAGAGAAAAGGTTTTGATGTTTTGATTCTTGAACGTTGGGTGTAATACCTAATTTTTCAAAAACGTTTTATTCAAGCGTGTAGGATTAAAATTAGAAGTACCTTAGTTTTAATATGTTGTGTATGGTTTGAGGATTGAAGGCGATGTGCATGTAAGTGGAGTAGCGGATCCCAATCTACTAAGTGTTTCGAATTCTTTTGCTAATACCCAGGTGTAAGATCCATGAAGAATGTTTTGATAAATGCCAAAAGGTTTTGAACAAGCTTCAAGTGTGTTGATCAAGTTCAAGCTCAACAAGCAACAACAAACATCAAGTTATGAAGAGAGAGCCAACTCATGAAGACTTAGTTTGGTAGTTTATGTATTATTGTTTTATCTTTCGCCTCACAAGTCTTTTAGTTTATGAGTTTGGGTAGAGTTTATTAGAGGGTAGTGAATCTCTTTTGATTGCATGATTATATCATATTTTGAGTATTCACTTTGCCTAAAATCAATAGGTGGCTTAAAGGTTTGAAAGAAAAGGTTTAGTTTTTTGAGAAAATAAGTTTTAAGTGATTTTTAATGTTAATAATCGATTAACAGATTTTGATAATTTATTAACAGTGTATTTTAAACTGATAATCGATTAACAAACTTTTGATAATCTATTATCTGCACTTTTACTCGAGTAACACTCATTTCACTCGAGTGAAATTTATCAGACTTTCGTATTACTCGAGTAATACTCATTTCACTCGAGTAAATAGGGTCTGTAACTGTTTTAAATACGTTTTTCACTTCTCAAAAGCCATCCTAAGTGCTCCAACTTTTGGGTATTCTATATAAACCTTTTCCTAATCATTTCTATCATCTCGAATCATTTTGATACACAATTTTACAAAGAATCAAAGCCACACTATTCTCTCTCACTCTCTCAAGATCAAAGCTCTCATTTTTATATTCTTTGATCAAGAACCTTGAATCTCTCATGTTGATATTTCATAGCTTTTGAAAGAGATTCATAGGATTGTTATTGTTTTTCATTTGGGTTGTAATCATTGCAAAAGGCAAGCTATCTACAACAAAGGAAGACTTGATTTTGTGAATCAAGCAAAGTTTCATTGGAAGCCTTGGTGAGGCATTTCATCAAGCACTTGGAAGCCTTGTTGAAGAACAAGCATTTGGAAGTCTTGTAGTAAAGCAAGCAATTGGAAGACTTGTTGTGGGGTATCGGCAAGCAAGAGAAGAGGTTAGATTAGATTATCAATAGGGTTACAAGGCAAGGGTGTGGTATCTCTTGTAGGCTAGCAAGAAGGAAGTCTTGTGAGGCATTTACTTGTAATTTGAGAAACTCTAATTCCTCATAGTGAAGAATCTCTCTTGGTTGAAGAGGGGACTGGAGTAGCTTTCAAGTGGATGAAAGTGAACCAGGATAAATCACTGTGTCGTATCTCTAAACTCTCTACTCTTTACAATTCAAGTCTTTAATTGTGTTCTTGATTGAAAACCTAGAAAAAGTGATTTTTCATAATTGATTAAATTGAATCTTTATTGTTCAAATTAATTTGGGGAAAATCATTTTCATAACCTAGGTGAATCAATAAGAATATTGGTGTTGATTGTTTCCGCTTAATCTCTGATCATATAATATTTGTTAATTGATTGATTTTCATTGGTTTTAATCGTTTAGATTTATTTCTTGCGAAAATCTTTCAAAGTTTCTATAACACCTATTCAACCCCCCTTCTAGGTGTTCTCCTAGTGTTCCTATTTGTTTCAACCACCGAGTGTAGTTTTCCAACACCAGGGTGAGAGAGAAGCTTTCGTAAGACACTATGACATTTAGGTTTTATAGTAAGACATTCTCGATTTAAAACCTATTAATTTGTTGTGTGTTTGATATTGTGAGGGTTTGTACAAGTATTTTTTTATCCCTTCTACAATAAAAAGAACTTCTATTTATAGGCCAATAAAACTAGTAACCCCCTTTACACTATGTACAAGATAACAAGCCGTTACCTATGTCTCACGATCACCTAAAAGCTTTGAGAATTCCTGTGTAAGGCTTGCTTCGACGCTCATGTTGTGGACTCAGTCACCAAGTTACTATTGAAGCTTCTTTGGGATGTCTAAAAATAACAAAAAAGGTCACCTAGCTATTTTTTTTGGTTAAGAAAGCTACCTAGATATTTGTTACAATGGTAACATCTAACATTGGGTTCACATAAGATAAATGAGCATAAAGAATATTTTCATGATGTGTCCTTTCATTAGTTGCCCTTGAAGAATTATTTGTGCCTTTCATTACTTACTCTTTTATGCATGTTGTTTAAGCCCTTTTCTGGTTTTTCTCTTTTAGGCATGTCTTCTGGAGAACGACATACCAATACTAATAAGAGGAAAGAGGTTGCCTCTACTGCTTATGAGGAGATGACAAAGAAGGTTGCTTCTGGTGGCCGTAGGAAGTCACAGCACATGCTTCGTATACCCAATCATCTAAGTCTTCTAGTTTCACTCCTGATAATCAGTCGATGGATGCATTGAAGGCTCGATGCTAGTTGGAGACCATTAGGGGGAAGAAGAAGGGGAAGGTGTATGGTACAGGCATCATCACTCCTAATATTTTATGAGGGGAAAACCCCTTTTCTCAGACATCAGCACCTACTGCCTCGTAATAGTCAAATGACATCCTAGAATTATGAGAACAAATTAAATGACTTTGATGACTGAAGAGAATCAAGTTGAAAGATAGGTTGGCTGAGGTTGAGAAATTGCTTATGCATCAACTTTTACCTCCTTCACCCCTTCCGAATCGCTATGAGCATGAGGATCAACTTCAGAATGATGATGATGTCGAGTATGACAATGATTATTAGACATGGGATATTATTTAATTGGTAAAAAAGATGATAACTAGGTTGATTGTATAAAAAATTTGGTAAATGTTGTTGTTTGGGTACTTTTTTTTGTTAGAATTGGTTGGATCATTTTTATTTAATTTTTTTTTGCTAAAGTGAAAAATTTGGTAAATGCTTTCAACACATAATCTTGTGTTTTTAAGTAGGTCCCACTTAATATTTTATTATTTTTTACATTTTCCCAAAAATTAAAAACCATACTTACTTTTTTACTTCATCCCTAAACTCAACTTTCATTCTTAAATGAGTTTCACAACCTATCCCACACTCTTACATTTTAATAAATATATATAATTATTTTAAAATTCCTAACGGCTAATAACTATATTCACCCCAATTGTTACAGTAACATAATTTAATACTTAAATTAATATAATTTAATAGATTCAAATTCTATTAATAAAAATACGTAATACAAATATTAAAGAATAAGAAGATAATCATACTTAAATTAAAATACATTAAACATAATTTCAAAAGACGTTAACATACATTAAAATAAATTACAACATATCATTCAAATACTTTCTGATAGTAGGTGTAATGGACCTAACTCCTGTCCGATCGGTTCGATCTTATGCCGACCAGTTAGCATTGAGTTTATGAGCACTGACCATAAACTGGTCGGATTCACAGCACACCGAGCTAGGGACACTGTGGTTTAAAGGCTTACGGGATCTGGACCGAGCACAGGATTATCATCCTTATCCTTACTCCTTACGGTCCTAACAGTCTAATAACTACTCCTATATTCCCGCGTAGCTTGATAAACTACGGGATATAGATCAGTGCTTATCCATTACAGGATTTATAAGGGTTAGCTTATTAGCACCTTAAACTAATCCTATTCGAACACTACCTTCTCACGGGCCTCATCAGAAAGCCCACAACACACATATCAGGTAAACCCCCTATAAGAACCGCCAAGCTATAGAGGCTAAGGTATGTTCTCTCATCCCTACTCTCAAGAACTACGTGTGGCTTGATTCCCTTTTCACTGGGGATACGTAGGACCGGGGTCACCCTCGCCAGCTACAACAACCCATCAAACACATCATGGTGTTTCTTCAATATTTGAACACGACATTGGCGTCGTCTGTGGGAATCGGTAAACTTTGATTCCCATCAACCATTCAAAAACCATGTTCTACCGTGATTTACTAGGATAAGCACCGAGCCTTGTTTTTTGCCTTGGAGTAGTCAATTAAAAAAAATAATAAAAAAAAATAAAAAAAAACAACAACAATCTTGTTGCAGGGTGGCGTTATTGGAAGCCAACCTTTCTTCCTTCTCCGATATACTGGCGATATTGAAATCGGTCCATTAGTGACTATTACGGTTCTTGATTTCAAACCGGTATGTGCAGTGGCGCATAGAAGAAATAGCAGCACCGAATCCATGCAAGATTACGGTGACCATCACGAAGAGGAAGCCAGATCGGAGGGACAACAAAAACATTGTGGAGAAAATCACAGCCCATGATAAGGATCCACGCTTAATTGATACAGGCACATCTTCGTTATGCTTAGATTTAATTTGCTCAATCAATCTCCACGATTCAGAATCGATTTGAAGGACACGGTCCTAGCCTCTGATCGTGCGCCGCCGATCCTGCGTTCTTGACGTCCCTCTGCCGACGATCGTGCACCGTCAACCTGTCTCCCTCGCGTCACCGTGTTTCCATAAGGAACACTGCTCCTCTGACGTTGGACCCGAACACCAACAATCGACGCCGATACCGGCACACAAACCACCATGAACCAGTTAAGAAGACAGACCGAAGACCATCATCAAGATCCACTTCATCGACCCAAGGTCCGTGCTGCCCCATCATCAAGCTCTTCAACAAAAGTCGCGTATGAGATGCGTAGGACAACGGCAGATTCCAATCTTCTCATGATCTCTATCGAATCCAAACGAAGAACGGAAGAGACGGATCCACCGTGAAAGAGACCAAGACGATCTGCACTTACAACTTCAACAAATCGATAACAGAGGCGGAAGAGACGGAGACCCAACCAATATTGTTCGATCTGGTACCGCGACGGTTTTTGACGAGGAAGTACGACAATCGACCACCACTGTCGCTGACCAAAACCTCCGCCGCTACGCATAACTCTATCACGAGTTAAGCTCTCAGAACCGTTCGCCGTGTTTAGTGATGGAGTTCGCAACATCAAATCGGTGCCAGCACGAACCGGTGTGGGCAAGATCCGTGAGCCTAAACCGCGTCAGTTCTTGGTGAGGACGAGTGTTCAACCATCGATGCAGAACCGCAGAACCGCAACCATCTTCCAAGTCGCAGAACCCCTCATACAACTAGGGTTGCTCTCCAAAAGGAAATTGGTTTGCAAGCCCAAATACAAAAGAACACTGTACGGGCCAACAAGCCCAAATTAAAAAAATAAAAAAAATAAAAAACACTATACGGGCTCAATTGATACAGATCGAAACAGAATAAATCAAATTAAATGCTGGCTTAGCACATATACAAGCCCAAACAATTTTCCACCATTAAATAAGAAGCCACCCCATCAGCAAAATCCCGGGAAGTCGTCATTTTATTTTAATCAATGGGCAAAACTATTTTCTGAGCACCGTGATTACAATCATGTCATTTTATTCAAAACATGGCGACGACAGCGAAGACCCCAGCGCCGAGTTTTCCTCTTTAAGCTCGTCTCCGAGTATAGAGTACCCCGTGCTCGGTTCCACGCTTCAGATACATGTGCCAACTATGCGCGGACCTTCGACAGGGTCCCCCTTTTTGGTATCTCATACATCCGAAATGCTAGGAACCACTCACTACTCCTCTCTCCTCGGATTTATAAGATGATTGCGTAAACCTTGCACCATGTTCCCTACTAGAGTCTCTCATTCCGGGTCAACCGCTCAACGAAACCTGCTTGGAAAGGATTGACAGGAGACTTCAATCTAACAGTCTTCAACCCGACATTCCTCGCCACACTGAATCAGGGAAGGAATTCTCGTTCCTATATTACTTTCCTGTTTACTTAGCATTTTTAAGTGATTACTTTGCACACATGATAATATTAATTTAGTTGATGCAATGTTTTTGATATATGCTCCTAATGCTTTTTATGTATTCCTTCACATATCGTTTAGCCTATACTCATGATTTTTCATACATGTTGATATGTGACGCAAACTTCCTTGCTGCTGAATATCCCTAAACGTCTGTCTTTCCTGTCATTATAGAATAATAATATTTGATGTGCATTGCCTTTTAAGTAACACAAAGTAGTTCCTGACAATTAAACATTGTCATTATTCAATAATTAATGCTTTTATCTGATTCAACACCATTAATTGTTCCGGCATATTTTTCGTGCTTGTCACTTATTACTACACATGATATGTTTTCTCGCATCTTTTTATTGACAATCTTGTATGACTTACAAGTATGTAATCTCCAATAATTCTCATTATTGTGTTTATTACGTGTGACATCATTAAATCATACTTTTATACTGATATTATATATCAACTCTTCGCCAATAATCGCCATTAATACATCTATTTGCTCAACATAATTATGTTCATTTACTTTATACATGATATGATATTCTTCACAATAAATGTCATCAAATGTTATTTACGATTATTTACATAATCATAATTATTTCTATAACGCGTGATATATCATGCTTCTTTTCGTAGACAATCTTGCACGATTTACAGGCATTTTAATTCCCAATAATTGTCATAATCATGTTTATTTCGTATGATATTTATAAAATCATCCTACTTTTATACTGATAATACATTCTATCATAGCCAATAATTGTCATTATTGCTATTTAATTGTTATACATCGTCAATCTAACAGCGATCACTAATTATTATGTTGTTATTTAATTGTTATACATCATCAATCTAACAACGATCATTAATTATTTAATTGTTATGCAAGGTACATGTATGATGGCCTTTTTTCTCTAAACAGCCCATCTCGAGATCCCCGTCAATGGAAAAACTGTTTCCAAAGTGCTGGGAACACATCGACATGTTTGGAGTCTAGCTGACGACGGTGAAGATGAGGTGGCAAGGACCCAAGTGCCAAAACTTTGCCAAAGCTTCACGATTAATCTTCGAGCACGTGTCTTGAACGAAAAGGGCTCATGTTCGATCCATAATTCGGGATGTATGTGACAAGCGCGGTGGGCGCTCATCAGACGATTGTCGCCACTCTTCCACCGGTTTCCGACTACCCTCATACGCCTGTGGTTGAACACCGGGCTATGGATAACATTTTGTCTCTTGTGGCTCCTCTCCAAAAACGGGCGAGGACCGAAAAGGGGAACCGGTAGTCGTTAAATCCTTAACGATGGATGTTCTTATTGAGGAAGACCGAGAAATCTCGACGATTTGGTGATGTACTCCCAGCACGCTCGGTCTGGGATTAAATGTAGTGAACCAGACTTCAGTCCGACCGATATTGCTCTAGGCCAACCAATTAAGGATTGAATCAACGAGCACCAACCACGAATTTGGTTGGAACCATGTCTTACCGAGCTAGGGACACGAGTGGATTGAGAATTACGGGATCACGACCGAGCATAGGATCCTCATCCCTATTTAAACCAGTTACGGTCCCAACAGTCCAACCTCCACTCCTATGTTCCCATACAGCTTGAGGACACATGGGATAATGGCACCCTCGGAGTTCCGGACGAAGGATCGAAAGAATCCTGCCATCATTCTCACAAAGCAGTTATCGCACAACGCTTCCACATGCATTCTCTAAGTGTTACACTAGTATCCGTTCTGAACAGATGGGTGCCCGACGGCTCTCGATAGTTCGAAAGTTGAGATAATGACAATCAACATACCGAGCTACGTGGCGATCAGCAATTCTGAAATACTAAACAAAACCAGAAGCTTAGAACCAAGTCATGCCGAAATGATTCTCAACACTGTCGAGCATGTCCCAGGAGTCCATGTTATCATCACACCGTGATCTCATCATCATCCATAAACACAACTACGAAGGTCGAGCAAATCATCGCGAGGTAACTGACTGATGGTCACCTCTTTTGTCAGCCTCAAATCGCCAACGATATCTTCAAATCAATCGGTGTCATACAAACTTAGTCATGCTTGGCGCCTAATCTTACAGCACGTCACTCTGGGCGTCTAATGTCACATCATCTTCAACATGATTTCGGCAAAATCTCACGATGACATCACTGTCTCCTCTGTTGAACATGCTTACTGCGACTATTTCCATTTATTACTAGTCATGGCCTCAAAATCTTCACTCGGTTTCCTGTTCAAGTGACACAACTGAAGCCTCTAGCATCCTCGCACCTTCTGCCACGACATCAAGGTCACAGGCTGACCTCGCTTCGCCTTACACTCCTTCCCAGCAACCAATCGACCACAACGAGTTCGCACTCAGCTGATTGTACATTCGCCGAGCATCTTGTCTTAACTGTCTCGCAATGAGTCGATGCCTCCACGGATCCGAGCGCCGAGGTCCATTTTCTTATTTGGATCCATCAGATCCTAGGAACCCTACAATGGAGAGTCTCTTTCACAACTCACAAACGTTCAAACTCGTCATAGTGTTCTTCCACACAGATCTGAATCTTGAAATTTCCTAAACAAGCTTGAATCTGATCTAATCGGGCCAGCGCATGCAGATCGTCACATTTGCTCGCTCGTCCTTCCCAATGACTCACAATACATTATTGCTCGATCGACATCCTTCCTAGGAAGTGAACATCATGCTGACCCTTCTTCCTATGCCATCACAAAATTAGTTCGACACTCAACTCCTCTCGGTGGCCAAGCACGGACCACCATGGATTATGGTGGCCTCGATCTTTAGGTCGAACCGCTCATAGAATCGTTTCTGAGAACCATGAAAGAAAAAGAAGGTGCAAGTATAATCACACAAGCTGCTCAAGCAACTCCAAAAGCAAGCCACTTCGAGATTCTCCCAACAGACAACATGTTCTGCAAGCACAACAAACACTTTGTTTCTTTCCTCCTTCCCAGAATTATTTTCGCGATGGCGAGGAACCACACATCAGTCATCTCCCCTCGGTTTCATTAGTCAGCATCCGTACGAGCTTGACTGGTTTCGTCCATCTCCTCTCGGATTCATAAGGCGCCGACCTAAACACTTTGTTATGTACCATAGGACTTCTGAACTCGGCTCAAGCCTCTTCAGGCTTTATCGGGTTCGATTTTGTTATGCAAGGGAGTAGAGGTCCACTTCAGCTTCGTTATTTGAATAATCTATCACCTTGCCTTCGACAACCTCATAACATGGATCTGCCTCAATTATTCCGATTTCCGTAACATGGATCTGCCTCAATTATTCTGATTTCCGAGGGGTTCAGCAGTTATAGTTGATTATCAGCATTGACGAAAGAATCAGCGCTACTTTTTTCGTATCCACAAGGAATTTTCTCATACTGTTTTCTCGGCTTTGTTGAAGATGATCTCACTTTTTGCCCTCTCGGCGTCATTCTTTACCATCTCGGCATCCCCAGCATACTCCCTCTATCTGTCAAGTTTTCGATCATGTCCTCCCATGTGTCAGCATGTTTCCGCCAGTTGGGAAGTAAAGACTTCCTCCCGAGTGGCCACATCATGTCTCATTGCCTGCTGATTGGGATTAGCAGCGTACTCCAAGGTCCTGGAGTCATCTGGGAAGAACGGTAACAAGGAAGTTTTCATGCCCGCTATGGATTGACAAATCATTGCCGCCGATCAATGTCTATAGGAATTCTTTCGGACCCAGATCGAGTTTGAGGAAGCCTCGAACATCAACAGTTAGCGTCTCACAATTATCATTCAATCGACACAAGCCTCAACGGCCTTTCCCGATCACCTCTTTCAGGTGAAGGAGGCGGGCACAAAGTTGATCTGAATACTCCAACCTTTCTTCACTCGCTGTGGCCCTGAGAGCTTCATAGATCTTATTGTGGTGTTCCATCAGTACTGGAACACGACACTTATGACCCGGCACAAGCCTTTTTCAGGCTCTACCGAGTAGGGGACTGGTATGTGATATAGTATGTACATTGCCGACATAGGCTGACCTAGATACTGACACCATATGATGATCAAGATCATATCCTGTCGTATAAGGGATATAACAAACCCATCGCTGTCAGGTTTGGTATATGTCTCTCTCATCAAGGTATTACTTTAATACATTCACTCATTTCGGATCACGTCCCGACGCACTTGCCTACGATCTTGGTTGGCCGACCAGATCGGCGTGGCAACTAGTGAAAACGGGGATTGCTACCTCGATAACTTGGCCATCGGCCAAATACGTCGCAGGATCGAGGAATGCACCTCGGCCAAGGCAGTCATTCCGACAGCATCCCCCGTAGATTTTACGATCCAATTCATAATATTACTTTTAACACACCCCGATGAGAGAGGTGTAAGAATCTCCAAATCGCGATACTCTTCCAAGTAAAAGACCTCGGCTGCGAACAGTCTTTTATGTCACCACCAAGCCTCGGAAGAGAACGTCTGATCGACCCAAAAGGGCTCTAAACTCGGCACAGAGTCTCTATGACTCTTCCCGAGCTTGGGGGCTTATGTAGTGGACCTAACTCCTGTCCGACCGGTTCGATCTTATGCCGACCAGTTAGCATTGAGTTTATGAGAACTGACCATAAACTGGTCGGATTCACAGCACACCGAGCTAGGGACACTGTGGTTTAAAGGCTTACGGGATCTGGACCGAGCACAGGATTATCATCCTTATCCTTACTCCTTACGGTCCTAACAGTTTAATAACTACTCCTATATTCCCGCGTAGCTTGATAAACTACGGGATATAGATCAGTGCTTATCCATTATAGGATTTATAAGGGTTAGCTTATCAGCACCTTAAACTAATCCTATTCGAACACTACCTTCTCACGGGCCTCATCAGAAAGCCCACAACAGACATATCAGGTAAACCCCCTATAAGAACCGCCAAGCTATAGGGGCTAAGGTATGTTCTCTCATCCCTACTCTCAAGAACTACGTGTGGCTTGATTCCCTTTTCACTGGGGATACGTAGGACCGGGGTCACCCTCGCCAGCTACAACAACCCATCAAACACATAGTGGTGTTTCTTCAATATTGGAACACGACAGTAGGTTTTTCCTATTTTCCCATATATGTTGTACCAAGTTTGTTTGAAGTTGGTGATGGGTTTGCCAATGATGAAGTTTTGCTCTCTTATTGATTTGGGTCCAATATATGATGTTTTGAGCATGATTTAGACTCCCTTTTACTATGGATTTGGCTTGTTTCTCTTGTAAATTTAGGACTTTTGTATAGTTTTTAGGAAGTTAGGTAATTTAGAATCCTTTGAACGTTTTGATCCATTTTGGGTATGTTTCAGGTACTTTCAGAGTTTAATTGAAGAAAATAAATATGGAGTTGAAAAGATGATGAAAGGACCTTGAAAATGGCGCAAGAACGGAGCGAAACGGAGCTAGAAGTCAAGTTGCACGCCCAGGCGCACGGGCAGGTGCGCCCAGGCGCGCATGCAGCGAGAAACCAACATCAGATGCCTAGCGCGCCCAGGCGTGTGGCTTGGCGCGCCCAGGCGCGCAATGCTCGAGGAGGCTCAATTGGGCTGAATTCTGATGCGTTTTTCATGGGTTTGATTAGGATTTCGTTTTAGCTTTTAAATATAGGTTTTAGAACTAGGTTAGGTAGCTTTTAGAGAGGGAGATTACAGAATTTTAGAGAGTTTTAGAAGAGGAGAAGATCATGGATTGGAAGATCCAAGGCTTTTCTATGGTAATCATGCATTCTTCTATTGCTTTTGTTCTTATTTTCATGATGTGCAACTGAAACCCTCGTGTTAGGAATTGGTGGATTTGTATGGGTTAGTTTATTGATTTCATGAATTTATGTTTTTATGTTTCTAAATCAAGTGTTTGATTCTATTTTCACTGTTATACATGGAAGTAGCTAATCTATGTTTTGGATCTCTAATTCTTCAATTGGGAGATTAGGAATTAGAATAGGCCTTCAATCAAACAATATAATTACTCAACTTGTAGGGATACTTTTGGGTAATTATATAACTTGTTATAAATTCCACTGTTCTTAATTAATGGTTATTCAATGGTTTAGTTACTTAAGGGATTAAGTGTTATCAAATTGAATAATAAACAGTAATTACATAAGAGGAATCTAGTAATTACTACCTTAGGAATTTGTTCTTGATTTAGGGAAAAACAGAGATTCATGATAAATAAACAACGTCATACAATGAAACCATGTTCCTAACATCTTTCTCAAATTGCTCACAACTTCTATTTATTTTCTGTTTTTAATTTATTTTCTGTTTTTAGTTCAATTCAATCTTAATTAGATAGTTAGAAACCTATAGATTTTACTTTTAACTACTCTTTGGTGAGAATTAATTGAACAATTTGCAATCCCTGAGGGACGATATCTGGTCTTATTGACTATATTACTTGATGACCTGGTATACTTGCCGGTAATTCAACACTTATTCAGATGCACTTGAAATTTGGGACGAGGATGTTGGAAACCAACAAGCAGCCTAACAATTTACTGGGGGGTGAATAGTAAATGCAAGAAACAATATTAATTTTTTGAATTTAATTGATATTAGCAATAGACAAGCTTACTGTTTTTGATCAAACTCAAGTTTTTGTCCAAAAATACTTGAACTACTCGATTAGTGCTCCAACTAATCGAGTAGTACGAGCAATTTCAGATAGATCATAGATTTGCAGCAGGAACACAGCAACGCCAAAAATCAAGATAACTATCCTAGGGTTCAGAGATGCAACAAAGACAGAATAAAGGAAAGCAATAAAGAGATAGGCACAAGGAATTTTATACTAGTTCACTCTCAAACCTTGAGAGCTACATCCAGTCCTCCCTAAACCTTAGGGAGCCTTTACTAACAATCAATTAAATTGGATACAAATAGGATTAATTAGTGAACCTCACTCAATCTAATCCTATCCCTTTCAAGTGTGTACCAAACCCTTGAAATCTTACCCCAATTTCAATTGATTCACTATTGAAGAACCTCTTCAACCTTCCACCAAGGGAGCTTCTTGAAACCTTAAAGAACACCTTCTCCCTTTTGCAATAGAGCCTCTCGAAACCTTCAATAGCTCCTTCTCCAAGCTTTAATGGCAGAAATAATATGAATAACAATGGCTCCAAAACACACTCAATTAATATGATATGAAAATATGAGAACTAATTGAGTATACGATCTAAGACTTAAGAGAGGGATTGATATGAATAAAACGAGTTTTTCTTGTGTCAGCTTCTCTCCATGAGAGTTGGAAGAGGCAACAAGTTATAGGCTCCTTAAACCCCTAAAAATCAGGGAGGAGCGCAGCAAATCAGATTTGAGGCTTGATTGCCTCTCCAACAGTCATATTTGGATCAGACTGGATGATGATGCAGACTCGTACTAATCGAGTAGTTGAAGCACTACTCGATTAGTCAGAGCTTCCAGAATAAAATAAATTTTTCTTTTTCAGCTAACTACTCGATTAGTTCATGCACTAATCGAGTAGTTACTGTTAAATACTGAAAATTGGTTTTTCAATTTTGTTATGATTTAACTTTTGATTTTTACCAATCCCTTTCTAGTCTTTTTCAGGTATTTTACTCAACTAATTTGCATACTTAATATACCATATTAAATAGAGCTAAAATACCTAAATCTACCACCCACACTCATAAACGATAAATGAATGAATACAATGAATTACAAGAGAATGAGTAAACTTTTGTTGTTGTTGTTGTTTGTTGATTCAACTTCAAGGCAATTAACTTCATCAAAACAACTTGTTGATTTATTTGTCTTCATCAAAACCTTTTTGATTCTACAATCTCCCCCTTTTTGATGATGACAAATCCTTGATAATATAATCTTTGTTGTTTTGCAAAAACTCCCCTTGACATTATGCACATCAAAAACCTACACAACATAAACAACAACACCATTTCTCCCCCTTTTCGCATGATAAAAAAGGAGCCTAAATTAAGAGCAATATGCCATAGGAAGAACATAATAACACTTGTTGGATTATGAGCAATGATAGAACTTGTTGATTTATAGCCCGAAAAAAAAACTTTTCTCCCCCTAAAACAAGTATACTTTTGAAGAAGCAATTTGAAATACAAACCATTTTAGCACATTACCCTTCAAAAGTGATTAAGCAAGAATTAAGTTTTGCTAGGGGGTACCCGAATTGTTTTGGGTTTATCGGGATTTTCTCCTTTCACAATCCAAATATAAGAACCGTTAGGCACACCATGAGATTTTATTCTACACATATTCGAGGTGTGTCCATGAATGCCATAGTAAAAGCAAGTTGGCTTTTTAAAGAAATCTACATTTTAAAATGAACCAACATTTCTAAATTTCTTTTTCTTGGCATTCATGTATCCTAAGCCGGTTTTATTTGCATTGTTCCTTTGATTTACAAGAAGTTAATTTAACATTTTATAACCTCTTGATAAAGTTGCAATAGTATTTTTCAAATTTGTAACTTCATGTTCACGACTTTTGCAACTTTCACAAGGAGGGATTTCTTGAATTTTCCAAGAATCAATACTTTGTTGTAGTGCTTCATTTTTACTATTAAGCTCATCAATGCATTTTTCTAAATTCAAGACTTGCTCGTTGTATTTCAAAATAGTTCTTTTTCTTTCAACATTTAATTTAGCAAGTTTCTTGAATTCATTATGCATTTCAACATAAGCACTATATAATTCTTCATAATCAAGAGACTCATATTCGGAATCGGAATTTACCTCGGTTCCTTGCTTATTTAAAGTAAAACTTGATGATGCGTCTTCATCAAATCTACCCACTAAGCAAAGATTGACTTCTTCCTCATCACTTGATGTGCTTGAGTTCGTCTCTTCGTTTTCATCTGGTGCATCCCTCACAATGTAAGCTCTTTTGCCCTTTTTATTTTCATATTTATGTCTCTTAAGATACTCGGGACAATGAGGTCTTATGTGTCTTCTCTTACCACATTCGTGACATTTTATTTTATCCTTTGAAGAACTATTTCTATGGTAAGAGTCCTTAGGTTCCTTTATTCTATTTAAAACATCTTTATTTTTAAAGCATTTACTGAACCTTTTATTTAGAAGTTTAAAAGTCTCATTATCAGAGTCACTATCAGATCTAGAGGAATCATCACATACCTTAGTTGATTTTATGGCGGTCTTTAGTGCGATTCCCTTCTTTTTCATATCGGACTCTTCGTGCATGGTTAGGCAACCTAGCTCCATTTCATGCTCTTGTAGCTTCCCAAATAGTGTTGCCATGTCCATGTTGTCCAAATCTTTTGACTCCATGATGGCAGTAACCTTTGGTTGCCATTCCCTACTAAGACATCTCAACACTTTGTTAATAATTTCAGCATTCAAAAAGGTTTTACCAAGAGCAATTAAATGGCTAATAATATAAGTAAATCGTTTTTGCATATCATTTACAGATTCATTAGGGAGCATACAAAATAACTCATATTCATGCAGTAAAGTATTTAGTCTAGCTTGTCTAACCTCACTTGTTCCTTCATGAGTAAGTTGAAGAACATCCCACATTTGTTTGGCATTTTTGCAATGGGATACTCTAAAAAATTCATCATTAGACAAGGTGGAAGTGATGATGTTTTTAGCTTTTAAATTATAAGATACATTCTTTTTGTCATCATCATTCTAACTTGCCTTTGGGACTTCAACAACTTCCTCTCCTATTTTTCTTCTAGGAATGTAAGGACCATTTTCAATTGCATCCCAAATATCAATATCTATTGCTTCAATAAATATTTTCATTCTAGCTTTCCAATAAGCATATCCATCACCATTAAATAGTGGTGGACAGTTTATTGAAGAACCTTCACCTCCAAATGGATTGTTAGAGCCCATGGTTTCCTTTAGGATCTTTTCGAAAAAGTTTTTACACTCGATCTTACGACCGAGCTCTGATACCACTTGCTGGAAACCAGCAAGCGACCTAACAATTTATTAGAGGGGGGTGAATAGTAAATGGAAGCAACAATATTAATTTTTCAAATTTAATTGATATTAGCAATAGACAAGCTTACTGTTTTTGATCAAACTCAAGTTTCTGTCCAAAAATACTTGAACTACTCTATTAGTGCTCCAACTAATCGAGTAGTACGAGCAATTTCAGATAGATCACAGATTTGCAGCAGGAACACAGAAACGCCAAAAATCAAGATAACTATCTGAGGGTTAAGAGATGCAACAAAGACAGAATAAAGGAAAGCAATAAAGAGATAGGCACAAGGAATTTTATACTGATTCACTCTCAAACCTTGAGAGCTACATCCAGTCCTCCCTAAACCTTAGGGAGCCTTTACTAACAATCAATTAAATAGGATACAAACAGGATTAATTAGTGAACCTCACTCAATCTAATCCTATCCCTTTCAAGAGTGTACCAAACCCTTGAAATCTTACCCCAATTTCAATTGATTCACTGTTGAAGAACCTCTTCAACCTTCCACCAATGGAGCTTCTTGAAACCTTAAAGAACACCTTCTCCCTTTTGCAATAGAGCCTCTCGAAACCTTCAATAGCTCCTTCTCCAAGCTTTAATGGCAACAATAATATGAATAACAATGACTCCAAAATACACTCAATTAATATGATATGAAAATATGAGAACTATAATTGAGTATACGATCTAAGACTTAAGAGAATGATTGATATTAATAAAACGAGTTTTTCTTGTGTCAGCTTCTCTCCATGAGAGTTGGAAGAGGTAGCAGTTATAGGCTCCAAAACCCCCTAAAAATCAGGGAGGAGTGCAGCAAATCAGATTTGAGGCTTGATTGCCTCTCCAACAGTCATATTTGGATCAGACTGGATGATGATGCAGACTCGTACTAATCGAGTAGTTGAAGCACTTCTCGATTAGTCAGAGCTTCCAGAATAAAATAAATTTTTCTTTTTCAGCTGACTACTCGATTAGTTCATGCACTAATCGAGTAGTTACTATTAAATACTGAAAATTGGTTTTTCAATTTTGTTATGATTTAACTTTTGATTTTTACCAATCCCTTTCTAGTCTTTTTCAGGTATTTTACTCAACTAATTTGCATACTTAATATACCAAATTAAATAGGGCTAAAATACCTAAATCTACCACCCACACTCATAAACGATAAATAATGAATATAATGAATAACAAGAGAATGAGTAGACATTTGATTGTTGTTGTTTGTTGATTCAACTTCAAGGCAATTGACTTCATCAAAACAACTTGTTGATTTATTTGTCTTCATCAAAACCTTTTTGATTCTACAGAGGATACTCTTGTGGTGGTAAGATGTTATGGTTCGTGCGATGATATTCAAATTACCAGAGTACCCATCTCTTTCATCTTCCACAATCATGTTATGCAAGATGATGCACGTATAAGTTATACACTCCAGTGCATCAATGTGCCATTTTTGAGCGGGATAACGGATGATTGCAAATCATTGTTGAAGTACTCCAAATGCAAGTTCGATATCTTTTCTTACACTGGCTTGTCGCTTTGAAAATAATACTCTCTTCTCTCCTTGTGGCATGGGGAACCCCTTGACAAATGTAGCCCACTCGAGATAGATTCCATCTGCAAGATAGTACCCCCAGACTGTAGTTAATTTGTTCCATTCACAGTAAAATTTACTTTAGGAGCTCTACCTTCCACGACATCATTAAACACATCTGATTGGTGTGTCATTGATATCATTGTTTGAACCTGCAACACCAAAAAATGCATGCCATATCCACAGGTCTTGTAAAGCAATTGCTTCAAGCATAATTGTTGGTTTTTAATGATCACCTCGATCTACTAAACTGACTTTTCCATCCTACTGGACAAGTTTTCCATTCCCAATGCATGCAGTCAATACTGCCTAGCAGACCTGGGAAGCCACGTTTTGCATTCATTTAAAGTAAGCATTCAATGTCTTCATTGGTTGGTCGACGCAAGTATTCTACCTGAAAAGCCCCCATCACACTAGTTGTAAACCTTTCAAAGCATTCTAGTGTGGTTATTTTGCCCATTCTCAAGTAATCATCAACATTGTCAGCAGTAGCTCCATATGTCAACAAACGCATGGCAGAAGTACATTTTTGCAATTGGGAAAGGCTTTTCTTACCAGTAGCATTAATTATGTCTTGGAAATACTCATCTCTCTCACCAAGGGCTTGTACAATGCGAAGGAAGAGATGCTTTCGCATTCGAAACCTTCGATATAATTGGTTATTTGTGTATACTGGATGGTTAGAGAAATAATCATTGACCAATCGAATGTGGCCTTCTTCACAATTCCTCTCTATGTATTTCCTTCGGCGCTTGGTAGAGTTGCTTGCTTGTTGTTGCTTTTCCCTTTGCATTCTAAGGTAAAGCCTTATGAGTTCTTCATCATCATTGTCATTCATAAAATTCATGACATGCCACTCAAGTTCATCTTCAATGTTGGAAGGGTAGGGATTGGGAATGGAATTGAGATCGGGAATGGGATTGGGATTGGGATTGAAATTGGGATCTGGATTGGGATCCGTTGACAAGAAAGTTAAAAGGATGAAAGATGGCGATGAAAGAGTGAAGAGATTAGTGTTATGAACCTTATTGTGAATGTGATAAGTATTTATAGGCTATTTTGAATAACGACAAGTTTGACCAACGACAATTTCGAATAAAGGTTAGTTTGACCAACAAATATTTCGAATAACGGCTAGTTTGACCAACGACTATTTCGAATAACGGCTAATTTGACTAACGGGAATTTCGAATAATGACCAATTTGGAAGTGAATATGTAGATTGAAGCAAAATACATACTGATTAGAAAAAACATATTGAAGGAAAATACACATAAACATTACAACAAAAGCTTACTGAAATCCATATTTCTTTTCATTTACATTGCACAACATTTGATGAGTAGCTAGTTGCCTCCCTATCATACCAGACGTATCCTTGCTAAGGATTTCTAGCTCTTTGAACTTCAATTTTTCACTTCTAATCCTGCTTTCTTCATTCCTAGCCCTTGTCTCTTCATTCTTGGCCTTTATTTCTTCATCCTTCATCCTTGACTCTACATCCCTGATGTGACACCCTCAATATACTTACAAGTAATTAATACAATAAGTGTACTATTACTCGTATTAGTTATGGACTTGTTAGTATTTAGAAAATACTGGAAATAAAATTCTCTTTTTATTTCTATAGAGGCGGGTACACAGACCAAAACATGGAACTCTTGGAGAAAGTAAATTATATCATTTTAAACTTTAAATTGGATTCGACATTCTTGAAGACAAGAAAATCTTTTCACAATACAGATAGCATCGATACTCTAAAATCGTAGTTACATGGTAAAAATTAAGTGATTCTATCCAATCTTTCGTTTCGCGGAACTGATACCATTTTAAAACATCGTAGCCGAATTCTTTAAATAATCTTTATCAGAGTAAGCAGAAATATTAGGACTATGCACAATTGTAATATAAACATAATATATATATATATATATATCAGTAGGTCATGAAATACATAGTCCAAAGTCGTGTCTCCAAGAACCAGTAAAAGTCCATAAAATAGATCATCACTCCAGAGTTCTCAAAACTATATACAATATCTACATCTCAAAAATATAGACTCTGAAGCTGATCATGGAACATAAGCAGCAGTAGTAGTAGTATTAGAAGTCTCCAAGAAGTAGTAGCAGTAGTCCTCATCCAACATCACAGCAGCAGCATCATCATCTCCTCCACAGCATCCATCACACCGAATCCCCTGATCCTCATCACCTACCATATGCACGCACCTAGGGATCATCGTCCCTCCACTGGCTCCCGGTAGAGTGCACGACAGGCTCGCCTCCGCTCTCGTCGTCCACAAGGTCCTCCTCGATCTCATCCAATGGAGTGGGTACCCTACCACTGGGTACCGGGTCAGGAGATGGTGCGACCCTTACAGGGCTCCTCGGATCAGATAGGGGAGTCTCCTCGCGGACGACTCTCGAAGAAAAAGGGTGTGAGCGGGTAGGTCGAAAGCGAAAACTGTGATATGAGCGAGCTGGTCGTGTGGGAGGTGGTCCATGATAAGTGTAAAAGGGTGGTACGTGCATATTGTATATGATGGGAATCCTAAACCTACGAGGACGAAACCGGATCAGCGGGTTCGGGTGGTAGAAGGTAACCTCTACCTCTCCCTCGAACACCGCGCGGTGATCCTCGTAGATCCATATGCCACTAGGAAGTGGCCGGATCTCGATGCAAGCGATGTAACGTGACATCACCTACAAGGGCATGGGGGTAAGCAATTCTATACACATAATAAATATAGCATAAATATATGCACAATATGAATGTGTAAACATGCAGCAATAGTCAACAACCACATTTAGCACTTAGCAAATATTTGATGCAAGTAAGATGCTCATACTTATTTCATTTATCAACATTATTTTAAATGAGTGGCATGATGTATGAATCTAGCTCTCAAGCCTATCTCCATCAATCTATGACACTCTATGACGTCCATCCTTTACTTCATATCAGCACTCAACAGTGCGTTGTACTCCTAGGTGGACAACATTCGTACATTCACCAAGAATGTACACGACAAGCTTGGAAATGGTACATAATGTGCAACTCGAGCAATGTCCCGTCATCCAAACGGAATAACCATATCATCAGCATCTCACTATGCTGGCCACGTCGTCAACCATAACGTGTCATTAAGCGAGCCGTCAGTTGGCACTCCCAGAGGCCCTCCTCATGTTACCAAAACATGATAAACGATCTATCATCCGAACTCCAGAATGAATGCAATATCTTAACTTAAAAGAATTGATTGGTGTATCTCTTTTAATAATACATAACGTGCCACCCGAGCATCGTCCCATTATCCAAAGGGAATAATTACATCATCAATCAATTTCTTTTAAGTCTTAGATCTCTTGGATTATTATCACTAAGTATTAACAGAATGATTCAGAATTAAGAATGGTATTTTTAATGTTCTGGGCAAAAGTACTCGAGTGTTCTTCAGAATACTCGAGTGGTTCTTCAGTCTTTTCAGGTTACTCGAGTGGTTCACGGTCACTCGAGTCGTTCATACTTTTCAGAAAAGTTAGATTTCAGATCTTAAAAGTACTCGAGTAGTTCATGAATACTCGAGTGTTCTTCATCAATCCTAGATTACTCGAGTGATTCATGCATTACTCGAGTGATTCATCAGAAAGTACTTTTATTGTATCAGTCAATACTCGAGTTCTGGACCTGGTACTCGAGTATTGGAGCAGAAAGACACACTGTTTTATTGCAAAATACTCGAGTGCCAAGCCAATTACTCGAGTCTTTTCATACAGAACAGACTGAAAACTGGGTTTTATCATACCATTTTCAATTCTAACCATTTCCAATCCAATCCAGTGATCAACAAAGCTCATATAACATATAATAAACATGTTCAAACACTTAGAACACATCAAATTACAGATTTGACAGAGAATCATAAGATTATGCATAAAACATTAAAATTCATAACTTAATACATCAATTTGCATAAAACTCAGAATTCTCAAGGTTTTAAGTTCCCAATAGCTTGCATGCAACATATTAAACTTGCTCAAAACCATTTTAGAGCACAGGTTGGTCTCCAAACCAATTTCCCTATTCAATCTAAGCCCTTAGAGCCTCTTGGTGGCTCTCTAATCAAATCCATGCAATTTAAACTCTATCTAGTGAATAGAAAGCTTTCCCCTTACCTCTCAGACTTGAATCAATAGCAAATTTGCAAAAGAAAGCACCACAACACCAAGAACCTCTTGAACCATCAAAGTGAAGAACAGTGTGAGCAGAGTCCAAAAACCCGATTGTTTGAGTGAGTAAGCATGCACGAAAATTGGGGAAAAAGATAAGGATTTGAACTTTGCAACAAGGACTAGAAAACAGAACAAGTTTGGAATCAAATGGTTACGAGAGCTTACCACAATCGATTAAGAAAGTGAGCTCCAAGACTCTGTTTTCTGGTTTTCTGCAGGTTCAACCCCCCAACTTCCAATATTCGATTTGCCTCACAAAAACACTCTTAGCACACGAATTTGGTGTCTATACAAAGCTCGTGATGTGAGCTTTGTATTGGTGTATAATTTGTGTTTCAATTTTCAGAATCAAGTAAGAACGATGAGAACGAAATCGGAAACCCTAATGCATGCAATCTTTCATGAATTTGACAAAATGCTCGATTTCTAAATAATAATCAGCTTAAATACATGAATTCGTTGCCCATGCACAACGACACGACAGCCATGGACGTGTGAGGGTGGAGTATTCATGTCAACGGTGGAGAATCGTTGGTGGTGACTCACCAAACGCACTAACTCGTGCAACTCTGACCAGAACACTTGAGTCATTTCAGAAATACTCGAGTATTTTGGTCAGTTTTTGAAAAATATTAAGTTTTTTTTATTTTTTTCCCTCCAAAACCTTTCCTATAATTATCTCTAGGTCCCAAATCAGGGACTAATATGCAAAATATTTATTTTATGCATAAATATACTTACCAAATAAATTCACACATTCCCTAATAACATAAACACAGATTTTTAATCAAAGATTAAAATAGAAATAATTAATTATAATAAATTTTATAATTAACATTTCATTAATCAGGGATTAAAATTTTAGGGTGTTACACCTGATCCTTATTTCTTCCTCCTTGACACGAGAATATTCACGTGTAAATTGGGAAAATACTTTATATTTTTAAGCGTATGCCTCTTGAAATTTTTCAAAGTCCTCAGTCATAGAAGATGTTCCACATTGTTTTGATTTTGCTTTCCTTTTTTCATCTTTTTGCCCCATTATTGGACGTACTAAAACAGGGGAGGCAGGGTTGTATTTGCCACTACTCGGTGTTGGTGGATTTAAGGATGACGTATATGCCCCATCAACAGAATTCTTTAGTCATTTTGAAGAACCATCTGATTGCGGAGCAGCCCACTGTAACACCCCGATTTAGAAACTTGGAAATACCTTTTATTTAATTCTTGAAAAATACGGGTGAACTTTTTTTCATTGATGACATAGACATGAATTCATTCTTGTAAAACATTACATTTCAAAAACATTTGCATTATAAAATTAACTCATTCATGTCCCACATCATCCGTCAAGTTCCAAATCGAGATGTTACTGACATCGTGCTTTGAAACTCAACTTACCATAATAAGAAATCATCAAGATACTATTTCAAATATCAAGTCTGAAAACATTGTTACGAGTACGGGAGTTACATGATATCCGAGCAAAGTTATCAGAGTCTACTAAAATAAGACACAATACCAGATCCAAATCATAACATGAATTAAAGAAGATTAATGACCCTCGCCACTAGAAGCTGGTGCGGACGCCTTCTCTGGATCGAACTTCAACTCATCATCATTGGGATACTCCATTGAAGAAGATCCTTCGCTCGAGTCCTCCTCAATCCGTAGATCCACCATCTAATTGGTCGACAAGGATCGATAGAAACATATAGCAGAGACATAGAGAGAGTCAGCTTTTCCGGGTGGATAAGCCGATGATGTGGGATTACAGCAGGCAACATATCAAGATATACAGTAAAACAATAAACACATCATGTACAAAAGTCATATCATTATCATCATTGCCAATTATCATTACAATTTATCGTCTGCACTTTTCATCTTTATTGGCCTTCGACTATTAATTTCACTTCCTTCTTCATCCATCGCCAACATCATTTCCGTGCCCAAGACTTACCAAGACCACTTCATTCTCGCAATTCTTTTCTTAATATTAAGCATCATCTCTTTAACATATTCTTAAAATTTTCTTATTTAAGTTTTATTGAATTGCATCCATCGATGACAAGGGGATTAGGAAAACGTCATCGAGGAGTTGGTTAGCACACAATACATCTCCTCCAATCCTCCCGAGCCTAAACGGAAGCAAACGGGACATACAGGAACCTTAACCCACGCAAGTCGAACAACCGAGAATACACACATGTTGTAACAACTCTGGGTTAGCCAAATCATCATAATCATCATATTCAATATTTCATTTCGATGCGATATCGCAAGGGCCCAAAACCAATCGAACTTCCTGCCTTGTTCAGGTTCCCTCTCACCGTTTCAAAATTGATCAAGGGGGCGGCAGTACTTTTCTAGTAAGCTGTGCAGCACATGCTACGATCCCCTGGGTCTTAAGCCCCGATCACATATAGACTAGTTCCGCCTAGAAAAGTACTATAGGTTACTTGACGTTTCACCGTCATCACCCTCCCCTATCACAATCGCTCACCTGAGTATCCACAGATAAATAGGGTATGTAACAACCCCAATTTCCGATGTCCGTTTAGAATAGTTATTAGAGGCAAGTTAGTATGTGTTCAGGTGTTGGAGGGTAGTATTGAGCCAAGAGTAGAGTTGCATGAGGTAGAACTAGTTTAAAATGGGTTTAAATAGTATAAGAATCAGGTTTTGAGTAGTAATCCAAGCCTAGATTAGTATAGGAGCCTAAGGAAGTGAAATAGGGTTAGAAAGTCACCAAATTAGGATTTTGCCTCAAGTAATCGATTATTTTGATGGCTTTAATCGATTACTTGCTCTCAGGTAAAATCACATTCATTGTTGCAGCAAAGTAATCGATTAACTGGGTGAGTTAATCGATTACCTTGTTGATTTCAGTGAAGTAATCGATTATTTTGAAGGATTTAATCGATTACTTGGCCTCAGGATTTTGAACTAGAAGGTTGCATCAAAGAGGTAATCGATTACCTCTGGGAAGTAATCGATTACTTCCAGCCAGATCTGATTAAAACACGTCTTTTCCTTCATTTTTCTTATTTTCCTCTCTCTCTTCACACGCGACTTCTTCTTCTTCTCTCTCGACCTCCATAGTTTCTCTCTCTGGGTTTTGATGCAAATCTCCATGGAAACACCACAAATCACCAAACAAACACCATCAAACATCTCCAAACCACTTCCTAATGATTTACCCTCTCTCAAATCATGATTTCTCCCTCTTTTTCATGAAACCCCAAATCCCCCATAAACCCTAAGTGAGCAATCAACCTCATGGAGCCTTTCAATCCTTCAAGGAGTCATAGATCGGGTATAAGAGCATGGAGTAGGAGGCTAGAAGCTAAGGATTGGAGCTTGGTGAGTGGGTTTGGAGGAAACCCCAATTCCTCTTTCTCTCTCCTCAAGGTAAGGGGTGTACTTTGGGTTTAGTATTAGAGAATAGGTTTAATTATAGTAATAGAGTTATAAATAAGTGTATTGATTGTTTGGATAGGTTGAGAGGTAAGAGGGTAGAGTTTAGTTAGAAAACTCTAAGTTCCAATGATATGTTATTTATGTATGTATGTTAATTGATTTTATAAATTGATAAAGTAGGAAGTGAAGAACCCTAGGAAAGTGACATAAATTGCAGTCCCTGAGACATACCTGAGTATGTCGACTGATTGCCTGGTTGATTTATGATTGTTGATTGATATTGTTTGTATTATTATTATTAAAGTGTATATAAGCAAATTTTAAATGACATTCATATAGTTATGCATTAAATAGGGCCAAGTATTTCTCAATTGAGTTTAAACCAATTAAATGACATTTTCCAAAGAACAAAGAGGGTCTTAAATTCTCGAAACACTTGAGATATTGGATCATGCATGGTGAAAAGGTGGACGTTAGGAGTAGGGGAAAAACATACGTCGCTTTGCGATTGATGAGGAAAAGAGTAAATGTTAGGAATTACTATGGAGGACTTTGATCTTCCAAAGGACATGGGTTCGCCACCCGTGTCGGGGATTGGTCCGACGCAAACCATAGTAATTCTATTTACTTTGGCTCCTTGTGGCCAGTGATAGTGATTTCTGCTAGAGCCAATCTGGGCGAATCAATCCAGATTGTACGTTGTACACTACCCTAGAGGAGTGTGATGTATTGTGCAAGCGGGTGAGCGACATTCCTAAGAGGATGTGAAGCACCCAAACAGGGGTTGAGAAATGCTTCCTCCTGGTCGGTTTTTCCCCAGAGTGGAGGGGGGTTGTGAGGTGGTTATGTTGTTATTGTTATTGAAAAGGGAAAGTATTATAGGTACATTGTGTGAAGAACCCTCATTCGGGGAGAATGTGAAGCACAATGTACCCAATTGTTAAAAGTGTTAAAAGTTAAAGTGTTAAAAGTGTATAGGTACATTGTGTGAGGAACCCTCCTTCGGGGAGAATGTGAAGCACAATGTACCCAATCGTTAAAAGTGTAAATTGTTAAAGGTTAAGTGTGAAAGTAAAAGGGAAAGTGTGAATGCATTGTATAGATGTTTTAATTCTGCGAATCCGATCAAAAGTGTTAAAGTTTTTAAATTTAAAGGAAATGTTTAATATCGGATTCAAGGATTAAATCACCTAAGTGTGACGTTAGTAGAGCATAATCATGTGATTGTGCATTGATGCATTATATTAAAGTTATATACGTATTATAGCTATACTGGATAAAGTTATGATGTTGTACTTGATAATTGAATTGTGATTTGCTTAATTGTCGATGTTTGTGTATGAATATACCTATTTTTGATTTATTATTGTTTTTAAACGTTTTCTTTGATCTAGATTTCAAAGCACTCACCCTTACAGTGGACATATTAGGTACACATTGGAGAAAGGCACACAATGATGTCAAGGCCGGGCAAGGTATACTCATAGTAGCGAGTATATTGATATTGGTGACCTTATGGTCCCGATTTTAGTGCAACCATTCTTAGGGCTTATACTGTAAAGAATTATATTTATAAAGAGTTGTTTAATTGTTTTTAGTGATTTCATTCATTCAAAAACATTTGTATAATTGAATCATTGTATTTATATCTTTTCATTTTACTAAGTTTAAGTGAATCTCCATTGTTGTAAAGGGACTGAATTTATATTTCTATTTTATAGAAAAGTGTTCTGGACTAACAGGTTTAATATCCTTCGGGGAAGAGTCCAAGTTTTAAAGGAAGCTCTGTCAAAATTTTTATAAACCCCGAATAATTTCTTAAATAAAGGTTAATGAAAGTATTTTCTAAAAGTATAAAAAGTAGGATGTTACATTATGGTATCAGAGCAATGGTTGCAATCCTCGGCCCGGAGTATGGATTTTTCCTACTCCCAAAGAGTTACACCACATGAGAGTAACTAATAGGCAATTGATTAGGTAGTGCACATTAGTGTTCATGAATGCATTATTAGTGTTTATGGGTATAGCTTAGTCGGGTGAGTCATAGTTTAGTAATAATAGAAGTATATCTTCAATTTGAAATGGGCTAACTAAATTTTTCAATGTGTAACTGGTTGTATTTGGGAAATGGACAGAAAGTAGGGACTAAGGGAAAGGAAAACTCCCAACGGGTCGGAGCATGAAACTGCTACCCCAACGGGAAGGACTAACTCTTAGTTTTGAATTAATCATGTCTATTTCAAATATGACAAGAAATTGGGATTTCATTTTTAAATGAAAATTTCAAGGTCCTCTTTTGAATTGAAAATGAGTAATTTTTTATTTGAATGGAACTCAGGTAGCACGGAAATGATATTATCTTCAATGCAATGTAGAATCGAGACGGATCCCTCGCATTTTGCATTCTATTGACAGATGACATCATCAAGTCCTTGAATCCAATCAAATAATTGTCGGATTTATTTTTCCAAGTCTAAGAATAAGATAGGTATTAGAGGTCATATAGTTGTAGACACTCCGAGCATTCTTTATCAGAGTGCGCAGTGGAAGTGAATAGGAGTTAACCTAGTGTCATTGTCTTTAACCGTACTTACTAAGTGTTGTCTTAGTAAGACAAAAAAAAATTACTTTCTACATTTCCACATTTTACTATGGTGATCAATATACTTTGATTGCTAAAATATGAAACTACTTTTGCAATCAATCTTTCTAAGATTCTATTTTCGAAAAGCCTTAGTAATATGATTTGAAATGAATGTCAAGTACAGTAATGTTTTGATATTTTTCAAAAGTATAGAATTGATTCAAACTCTGATAATTGATTGAATGTCGCAACACTAATTTTCAAGAAAGTTTTATCCACAAGGTGAATTCCTAACTACTTTGATGATAGTGTAGTTTATTCATAAATTACACCAATTATCGATTGACAGGAATTCAATGAATGCGACATAAGTCAATTCGAAATAACATTTGAATTTCAAAGCTAAAATGAAAGGAAGGACATTCACTAAAATTTGAAAAGTGAATGAAACTAAACTTTTAACCGATGAATCCATTCCTTTTATTTGAGCTTGATGACCATAGAGGATTCTTATTTTTCTTTGTCAAAAGAATCCTCAAAGCTTTGAATCAGTTCCAAATTAACGTGAAACGATTTTGAAATCCAATATAAATGATTTGAACTTGTAAGTGCTTGACATGTCTTTTCCTGTCAAATAATTTTGTTAAAGCTTTAAATGAAAAATGTTTTACAAAAAGCAAAGGTGTTTTTCATTATTTCAAGGAGGATATCATTCTTGAAAATTCTTTTATCACCAAGTACTAACCCTTTTTCACGGAAGTTGGTACTACATTGTTTTCTACGGTAATGTGGAAGTGGAAAATGTGAAGTGAAGGTAGCAAGGTGAGTTAAAGGTAATGCAATTATCTTAGAGTTAAAGCATAGTTTAGAACCTGAACCAGGGTAATGGATGTTATCCCTTCTTCCTTCCAGTTCATATAGAACTCCAAGGAATTTGTTGTTATTATTGAAAAAACTGTATTCCGAAAGTTCAAACCATTTTCAAACCATTATTAACTCTTCCATGGAATGTAGTTTGTGAATGTTAAAGTTCTAGTTTTAACATCCATTATAGAAGTCGTAGCACCAAAGTCTAGTTAGTAAGAGGAAAATCTCAATTAGGATTTAAGGGCAAGTTGTAGTTGTGCGGTCTCTGACCTTAAGGAACCAAGTAGGAAACCCTAAGCCTATGAGAGAATAGTAAGCATAGGTTTAGTTAAAGTCTTATAGTGTAAAGTTTTCTTTTAGTTTAGAAGTAGAAGTTTCCGTTAGATCGAGTGTAGAAATCCCATAGTTTTTTTTCATTCATAGACCGAGCGGTAGAAGCTAGGTTCGATTCGTCGAGTCCTAGAGTTTAAGCATAGGTGTGTAGGCATATAGATTTGCATATAGGAAGCGGGTTTTAAAATGTTTTCGAACCCTGGACTTTTATATACGTGTATTTACGATTTTTAAACCTATTAGGACTATATGTTAAGTCCAAATGTTTTCCTGAACCTTTTCTTATGATTTTGGGTAATCCCCAAATTTCAAATTCTTTCAAATACTATATACGTGCTATTTTAAATCGATTTTCAACTAAGATTTTCTACTTTCTATTGAGAGTGACTTTTAAAAAGAGTACTATATTAGTTTCTATCAACTAATTATCAAATCAAACTTTACAAAGTTAATTGCCTTGTGTTTCCTCACATGGTAATTTTGAATTTCCATTTTCCCTAGTGTAATTATATTTTCCAAAGTAACATTTTATGGAAAACCTTACAAGTGATAAACTTGTAATGGCAATGACAATTTATTTTATATACATACGATTGAAGTGTATATAGTTATACAATATCTTTAATTTATTTTGTCAATTTCCATTATATAAATTTTCAAAGAATAATCTCTGTGTTTATTTTTCCTAGTAACCCTTATGTTCCAATCCTATTTGTATTTAATATACTTCTCAATTATAACCTTAGTAAGGTGTTCCTTGTTTTATACTTGACACTCGGAATGTTTGGACATTCAAATTTCTTTCTTTTATATATATATGAACTACTCCCTATGAAAATTTAAATGTGTTTCTATCACCGGCCTTAAATATGGTTCCGATTTTCTATGGATACATATATATAGTATTCAATCACTTAAGTTTATCTATGAATACATACATTTGTTTTGGAAACCGATGCATTTAACTATTTCCTTTCAAAACCTTATTTTCATTTGTACACCAATCATAATTACTTGTGATCCTAAGGGAGTCTTGCCAATTGCAACTTTTCCAAACCCTTTTCTTCTCTTCAATGCAAAGATCCCTCTGATGTGTATGGATTATTTTACTTCTCTGTGTTGAGTTGATATTCTGCTTTTCTCTTAAGGAATGCACTCTCTAGTAAAATTTAAATGATGTCCTTTTACTTAAATTGTATTTGATTTTGATTTTTAAAATGAAAATCTTTATATATATATATATATATATCATAATACCTTGATGCCTTGTTTCTGTATTTGATTTTCCCTTTAACTTATGTTTGATCTTAAAATGAAAATTTTAATATATTACAAAATCTTGATTTTGTTTGTGTTCTAATTCTTCTCGTGATTGTGTTTGGATTTTGTGTGGCTGCGGGAATTTCTCTGGAATGATTATATGTTGTATGTAAATATAGGACTAAGTAGGTTTGTATTAATAGGTAGTGCGCATAGACTTAGAACTTTAAGTTTTGAACCTTAATGGACTAAGTGGGACTTTTTGGTGAAAGTCTCAATAGTAATCCAATGATCCTAGCAAAGAAACCCAACCAGAGTGACATCCTAAGTGGGGGAGCGAACCCCCAGGGTCGTATCTATCCTAAAGTAGGTTAAGACCTCTTGTTCAATCGAGCATATAGCTCTATATCCTCCTTTCTTTGAAGTAAGTAGAATTTCGGGGACGAAATTCATATAAGTGAGGGAGTATTGTAACAACCCCAATTTCCGATGTCCGTTTAGAATAGTTATTAGAGGCAAGTTAGTATGTGTTCAGGTGTTGGAGGGTAGTATTGAGCCAAGAGTAGAGTTGCATGAGGTAGAACTAGTTTAAAATGGGTTTAAATAGTATAAGAATCATGTTTTGAGTAGTAATCCAAGCCTAGATGAGTATAGGAGCCTAAGGAAGTGAAATAGGGTTAGAAAGTCACCAAATTAGGATTTTGCCTCAAGTAATCGATTATTTTGATGGCTTTAATCGATTACTTGCTCTCAGGTAAAATCACATTCATTGTTTGCAGCAAAGTAATCGATTAACTGGGTGAGTTAATCGATTACCTTGTTGATTTCAGTGAAGTAATCGATTATTTTGAAGGATTTAATCGATTACTTGGCCTCAGGATTTTGTACTAGAAGGTTGCATCAAAGAGGTAATCGATTACCTCTGGGAAGTAATCGATTACTTCCAGCCAGATCTGATTAAAACACGTCTTGTCCTTCATTTTTCTTATTTTCCTCTCTCTCTTCACACGCGACTTCTTCTTCTTCTCTCTCGACCTCCATAGTTTCTCTCTCTAGGTTTTGAAGCAAATCTCCATGGAAACACCACAAATCACCAAACAAACACCATCAAACATCTCCAAACCACTTCCTAATGATTTCCCCTCTCTCAAATCATGATTTCTCCCTCTTTTTCATGAAACCCCAAATCCCCCATAAACCCTAAGTGAGCAATCAACCTCATGGAGCCTTTCAATCCTTCAAGGAGTCATAGATCGGGTATAAGAGCATGGAGTAGGAGGCTAGAAGCTAAGGATTGGAGCTTGGTGATTGGGTTTGGAGGAAACCCCAATTCCTCTTTCTCTCTCCTCAAGGTAAGGGGTGTACTTTGGGTTTAGTATTAGAGAATAGGTTTAATTATAGTAATAGAGTTATAAATAAGTGTATTGATTGTTTGGATAGGTTGAGGGGTAAGAGGGTAGAGTTTAGTTAGAAAACTCTAAGTTCCAATGATATGTTATTTATGTATGTATGTTAATTGATTTTATAAATTGATAAAGTAGGAAGTGAAGAACCCTAGGAAAGTGACTTAAATTGCAGTCCCTGAGACATACCTAAGTATGTCGACTGATTGCCTGGTTGATTTATGATTGTTGATTGATATTGTTTGTATTATTATTATTAAAGTGTATATAAGCAAATTTTAAATGACATTCATATAGTTATGCATTAAATAGGGCCAAGTATTTCTCAATTGAGTTTAAACCAATTAAATGAAATTTTCCAAAGAACAAAGAGGGTCTTAAATTCAATTGAGAAACACTTGAGATATTGGATCATGCATGGTGAAAAGGTGGACGTTAGGAGTAGGGGAAAAACATATGTCGCTTTGCGATTGATGAGGACAAGAGTAAATGTTAGGAATTACTATGGAGGACTTTGATCTTCCAAAGGACATGGGTTCGCCACCCGTGTCGGGGATTGGTCCGACGCAAACCATAGTAATTCTATTTACTTTGGCTCCTTGTGGCCAGTGATAGTGATTTCTGCTAGAGCCAATCTGGGCGAATCAATCCAGATTGTACGTTGTACACTACCCTAGAGGAGTGTGACGTATTGTGCAAGCGGGTGAGCGACATTCCTAAGAGGATGTGAAGCACCCAAACAGGGGTTGAGAAATGCTTCCTCCTGGTCGGTTTTTCCCCAGAGTGGAGGGGGTTGTGAGGTGGTTGTGTTGTTATTGTTATTGAAAAGGGAAAGTATTATAGGTACATTGTGTGAAGAACCCTCCTTCGGGGAGAATGTGAAGCACAATGTACCCAATTGTTAAAAGTGTTAAAAGTTAAAGTGTTAAAAGTGTATAGGTACATTGTGTGAGGAACCCTCCTTCGGGGAGAATGTGAAGCACAATGTACCCAATCGTTAAAAGTGTAAATTGTTAAAGGTTAAGTGTGAAAGTAAAAGGGAAAGTGTGAATGCATTGTATAGATGTTTTAATTCTGCGAATCCGATCAAAAGTGTTAGAGTGTTTAAATTGAAAGGAAATGTTTAATATCGGATTCAAGGATTAAATCACCTAAGTGTGACGTTAGTAGAGCATAATCATGTGATTGTGCATTGATGCATTATATTAAAGTTATATACGTATTATAGCTATACTGGATAAAGTTATGATGTTGTACTTGATAATTGAATTGTGATTTGCTTAATTGTCGATGTTTGTGTATGAATATACCTATTTATGATTTATTATTGTTTTTAAACGTTTTCTTTTATCTAGATTTCAAAGCACTCACCCTTACAGTGGACATATTAGGTACACATTGGAGAAAGGCACACAATGATGTCAAGGCCGGACAAGGTATACTCATAGTAGCGAGTATATTGATATTGGTGACCTTATGGTCCCGATTTTAGTGCAACCATTCTTAGGGCTTATACTGTAAAGAATTATATTTATAAAGAGTTGTTTAATTGTTTTTAGTGATTTCATTCATTCAAAAACATTTGTATAATTGAATCATTGTATTTATATCTTTTCATTTTACTAAGTTTAAGTGAATCTCCATTGTTGTAAAGGGACTAAATTTATATTTCTATTTTATAGAAAAGTGTTCTGGACTAACAGGTTTAATATCCTTCGGGGAAGAGTCCAAGTTTTAAAGGAAGCTCTGTCAAAATTTTTATAAACCCCGAATAATTTCTTAAATAAAGGTTAATGAAAGTATTTTCTAAAAGTATAAAAAGTAGGATGTTACAGGGTATCTTCCTCTCCATTACTTCACACTCAACTCACCGCATTAGTCAATGTCTTTTAGTATTTTATTAATGTTTTATTAATCCTATGATTCGGTCGAGTCACCCTTGTCCATCCCTTCAGTGAACCTCGACCTGTAATTGAGTCTTTTACAATTATCTTTTTCCATAAAACAACTTGCTTACTAACATCGGGCTCAGAACCACGGCATGAAACTCACGTGGCCAACATTATTCTCAACCCGGGAAGCACGTCACAAGGACAATGCACATCAGGGAGCACAACTTTCACGAGCTCAGATCATCCACTTTATGGGGTCCAAATCATAGTCACTTAATCATGCTTTCCTTGTACTTTTCACTTCTTACTCCAAAAATGATCAATCTTTTCATCATGAACTTTAAATATTTTTACATCATTTTCATCATCATCATTATTTTACTTTAACAATTAAAATAGAGCAAACATCTTAAATAGCATGAATACTTTCAGTTTCAGATAAAAATTCAGCAGATATAAATGAACATATCATATCATCTCATCATCATAAATAGATAACATCATGTCATAATCTTGCAACAGAAAAAGGAAGTCTTAGTCCAGCGTATACATGGCCATACACAAACAACCAATTGCCATCATACGACTGACTCACAGACCCCTACGTTCTGGCTTTTGAGATGTCCAGGAACCTCTTAAAACATTACCTACACACCACGGTGTCTTAGGAAAGTTGCTCTCTCACCTTAATTGCCGACAGGTATCAAAGGATCTTTACAGGTACAGTCCTCCGACACACGTCCACAACTGACGCCCTTTAAATCCTCGTGACAGACATCACATATTAGAATCGAAATCAAATCAAGCATCAAGTCCATTACAAAATCAATCTTTGAAAACTTAGATCAAGTTCCTTCGGGTAAAATTGAAGCAGAAATCCTTTTTCATAAATCCGTTCCAAAACTCTTCACACATTTAATTCCTTCAAATCTTTATAAAATAATCAACAAAATAGATTTAAACAAATAGGTTAGCTGCTGTTCAGTTTTGGACAGCAGCTCGTTCAAACCTGAAAACACCGAAAAAACTTAACTTTTTCGATCCATCTTTTTAATAAATCAAATACCACTTAGAACTTAAACTTTAAACCAATTAAACACATTTTTAGAATTGAAAAACAAGTTAAATAAATTCTGGACAACGAAGGATTAAGTTCTTAAATCACATTTTAAGAAACCCGAAAACACCGTAAAGTCAAGTTTTTATTCATATAGCATTTTGGCATAAAACCAACACTTAACACTTTATTTTCCAAACATTAGTACCACCAATAAATCTTAGGCAGCCACTACACACACCCAATGATTTCAATTAAATCAACTAAATCAATCCAAAAATCAATTTAAATTTTCAAAACTAATTACATAACCAAACACTTTTCAATCATCAATCAAACACATAAAAGACAAACAATACTTTGACTAATCAAACCATATAATTAAAAACTCTTATTCCTTCATGCATTTAATTAATTTAAGCAGGTAGTCACATAACCAATTAATCATCAAGCAACACTTAGAATAAAATTAACTTGGTCCTAAGCTAAACACTTAACCGAAAAATACACAACAACAAAAACTAACTCTTCCAATTTATTTTCACATAAGTTAAACAAACTTTAAATAACACTTATCATTTAAGAAAATAAATTCCTCCCCTCATGAACATGCTAGGGCCTAACCATGCACCCAATAAACCAAGATCAATCTATTTCCTAACACTTTCTAAAAGCACTTAATCACACTTTTTCCAATCAAACCTTAACATACAATCAATTAACTAACTTGAAATCAATCATGTAACACATAATCAATTCAAAAACAATTTAGCTTTCATGTCCCTATACTTAAACAATTATCACATAGTCAAATAAACAAATTATTTCCAATACCTAAACTTATCCTAACCAAGTCATGCACACATTTAGTTCAAACAATTCAATTAACATGCAACACTTAGAATAAACCAAATCCAGGTTCTCATTTATTCAAAACCAAATCACCACGATATAATATGACCAGAACAAAATCAAATCCCTAACTCTTGTAACATCCCGAATTCTAATCCCTAGTATAATTATAAGTTTTATCGAATTAAATAATTGTTTTTTTGAAATCAATCAATTAAGTGCTGGGTATTTTCATAAAATACATTGTGTTAATTACGAAAGTACCTTTAATAATTACCCTATTTAAATAATATACTTTGATTTTTACAGAGATTCAATATTAAACAAATTTTTATTATTTCCTAGTATCTAACTAATTTCTTACTTTATAGTTTTCCTGTGTGAAGCTATATGATGTTAAATTTTTTTTATTATTAATATTTTTGGGAACAATTAAATAAATAAATGAATGAGAGTTTATGTTAAAAAAAAAACCGTGTTGGTGTGTGCTGTGCTTAGGGGAGAAACCTAATTTCCCCTTCTTCTTCATCGTTGCCCATAGAGAGTCGTTGCCCTCCTTCCCCATATGGCTCTCTCTCTTTCCTTCGTGTCTCTCGCTCTCTCTGCCATGGCCACCGTTCGCCGCCACGAAGCTCGCACCGCCGCTCTTCTCCCTCACGGTCCCTGTTTCTCTCTCCAAATCGACCAAACTCGGTGTTCTCTCTCTCCTGTCTTCTTCTTCACTGTCGATCGGTCCTTTCTCTCTCCATCACCTCCGTCTTTGTCCTTTCCAAGTCGCGTCGCCATGGACGTTGTCACCTCCTTGGTCGAAGCTCGCGAACGAAGGCCATGAACCAGCCACGGCCTTCGCCTCCCCAGGTCGCGCCTCCGTTCTCCTCTGCCGCTGCTTCGCCGTCGTTCGTTGTTGTTGCAGCCTCCTTCGCGAATCGGACAGCCACTCACCGTCCCCAACCACCATTCACTGATACCTACCGCCGTCGATCGCCGTCAAACCGTTAGGCATCGCGGTTCACTAAAGCTTCTCGGGTCGCCGTCCTTCTTCGTCGGCAAGCCTCGGCATAACCGGTGCAGCGATAAAGCGAGGACAAGGATTAGAGCTTCGGGTTGAGGTTATTTCTATTAATTTCGTCAATTGAGGTAAGGGGTGTTTTACCTTGCTTTAGAGAGTACTTTCTAGTTAGTTATAATACCTGCGAAGAATATATGGGTATGTTTGTGAACGAATCTTAGGGTAACTAATCGAGACTAAAAGTAAAGGATAAAAATAAACAAAAGAAAATCTAACTGGATAGTGTGATTTGAAATATGCGTTTTAAGAGAAAAATATAAATATGGATTATCGCATGTTATAGATTATGATGTATGTTTGCTATGTGATTATATATGCTCAAGGTTAAAATGCTACTATATATGGTTATTGGGAAAAATATAAATATGCTCGGGCTGTACTTAAGTTGATTGTAAATGATGATGATATGTTGAATGATGATTAGAGATGCCGAATAAAGGTAAAAAGGGGAAATTGAATTGTATTAGGATATGTACAATCAATTGTGTGTTTGGGGAATTGATTTGATATATGAGGAACGAAATGATGATTGATACGACATTGAGATGCTTAGGTATGTGTGACGAAAAAAATGTATGAATATATGTTATGTATATATCGTGATAATGAATGTAAGTATAGTCACTCTCTAATTTATAGCTGTGGATTAATGTAACGAACTTGAATGTATTATATGATAAAGACTAAGGTAATAATTGTTAAGTATGTGTAAATGATAAAAGTGATGTATGTTGGAATGTGTAGGTGATGTGTAATAAATGGAAAAAAAATAAAAAGCCAAAGAGTAGGAGTATAAGCTTAGAAAATGGAATGTATGAATTGTGAAGATTTGTATACTTGTGATTATATGTTTATGTTGAAAATTTCCATATGTGCTGGAATGATGTGATGAATATATATATTGGTGCATGAATGAGGAAAAAAAATGATTTAAATATGAAATGTGTATGTTCGGTGCTAGACGGGCATGATTTGCTGACTTGCTAGTGTGCGTTTATGGAAATGTGTGAAAACGAATATATGTATATGTATATGGAATAGAAAAAGAAAAAGGGCGATGCGGTTAAGCCGTAAACCAGAGAAAAAGAAAAAGGGCGATGCGATTAAGCCGTAACCCAGAGAAAATGAAAAAGGGCGATGCGGTTAAGCCGTAACCCAGAGGAAAAGAACAAAGGGCGATGCGGTTAAGCCGTAACCCAGAGAAAATGAAAAAGGGCGATGCGGTTAAGCCGTAACCCAGATAGGAATAAAAAGGGCGATGCGGTTAAGCCGTAACCCAGAGAAAAAGAAAAAGGGCGATGCGGTTAAGCAGTAACCCAGAGAAAAAGAAAAAGGGCAATGCGGTTAAGCCGTAATCCAGAGAAAAGGAAAAAAAGGACGATGCGGTTAAGCCGTAACCCAGATAAAAAGAAAACGGGCGATGCAGTTTAGCTGTAACCCAGAGGAAAAAGAGAAAAGAAAAGTGAAAGCAAGAAAATAGCAAAAATGAATGAAAAGAAAGAAAATAGTTAAGAAAAGAGGAATGTATTAGAAATGAAAAAGGAAAGTATATTAAGAAAAGTGATAAGAATGATGGACGAAAGAAAAGATTATAGATGTGTATGAATTTGAATTGTTTGAGTTTGCTATGTTTTGAATTACCTGAAATGTTTGTGTTTGACTTTGTAGGTTATTATGTCTAGTTAGAAGCTATTCTCAACTTCATGTGTAAAGCTCACCCTTGCAACCATTTTTACAGGTTCAAAGTTTGAGCAGACACAGTTTCCGGCCGAGCAGGGGGGTGTGGAGTGTAATTTAGTTAAGAGAGAATTATATTCTTTTTACTATAATTAATTTATTTTGGTTTAGAAGCAATTCGTTGTAAGCCCTGAGTTTTGTTTTAATTTGTTAGCAGGGCATGAAAATCAAATTAGTATATTTATAAATATTTTCTGAACTGTACTGGTTTGACAGGTGAAAACTCTAAATTTTTGGGAAGTCCGATAAACAGAGGAAACTCTGTCGGATTTTCATTGAGATTTAAAAAGAAATTTTCAAGTCCAAATTAAAAATCATCTTAATTAGTTGTAATTAAGCTATGTAAATGTTAGGGTGTTACATTATGGTATCAGAGCAGTTTCTCCTCGGCCTATGGAGTGAGGACTCACAACTCCTATTGTGTTACTCACCAAGCGAGTAACTTGTAATTAGTAACAGATTAGTTTAGGACTTAATTGAGTCTTGCTAGCATTGTAATAAAAATGATTGCCAATTATAGCATAGTGAACATTTGGGATTTCTTTTAAATTTTGCTTAAGGTGTTTGAGACTTACAAAACAAAACCCGAAATCTTGTAAAAAAAAAAAATGTTTCATATTTAGAAGTAAACGAATGACGAGACTAAGGAAAATGAAATACCCCAACGGGCTAGAGCACTAAGTTGCTACCCCACCGGGAGAAAGTAATCTTTAGTCTCGGACAAAGTGAGCCAATTCTAAACGTGACAACACAAATCAAGACTTCGGTATTTTTGAACTTGAAATGAAATCCAGAAAATTTTCTAAGAGATATCTAACCAAAACTTAGGCGACATTAGAATGGTCTTATCACCGATGTGTGTATACTTGAGACTGATCACCTCAAATATACATCTATTGGGAGATATAATCATCTAGTCCTTAAGTTTTGGTAAACATTTTGAAATTTTGTAAAAGTATAAAGGAAATGGATAATGAGTACGAATTTACGAATTATTATGATTATTAAACTCGTTTAGAATAGCTTAGGTGTTGGACCTTGATGATTGATAGAATGTTTGATGATATGAGTGAAGGTTGATGTTGTAGAAATTAGTAAATTTTCACTTGTAGGTGGCTTTAGTGAATGATAGTTGCACTACTCTGTTCGCCCTGAGATTTTGTAGAATGCTTATTTATGTTATAAAATTTGATTCTAGAAGGTTGCACATGATTTGAAAATGATTTTTTATTTATTTGAATTTTTGGGTCGTAAAGTGTTTGTCGGGAAATCGGGGTTTTAAATATAATGGAAAACTGATTTTTCGGGCTTGGGATGCTTAAATTGATTTGGAATTTTTATGTAAGTTTCCTGAAGTTGAATTCATGTTTTATGTAAAATTTCAAGCTGCTTGGATCAAGTTAGTATTTTAAATAAATGTGTTTTCACAATTTAGACCAGACAGTTCCGGTGTCTCCGACACTGTGAACGCAGGGTAAAAATCGAGTCTAACGTGCTCTGATCAGTCTGAAAATTTTACACAACCTTTGTCTAAGTATATATGATGTTCCTGTAAATTTTGAGGTCATTTGGAGTTTGTTTACTACCTTCAATAAATCTAACTTAGGTTCAGCCCCCGATGTTTACGGTGTTTTTGACAAAGTGGTCGGAGGGTTAAAACTGAACCTAACAGACTCCGATCGACCTGAAAATTTACCACGATATTGTTTTATATTTAAGGACACTACCTGTAAATTTTCATAACATTTTGAATTGAATTGGTATTTTCAAAAATGCATCTTTGTTACAGCTATGTAGTTTTTCCGGTTTTCGGACTTTCGGGCAAGCAATGAAAACCATATCTCCCGAACTCCTTTTGAACTAATTTTTGAATATGTTACCTTTTAATACTTGCATGTGAAGTAGGCCAAATTTCAAATAAACATGAGTTGATATGACACGAGTTTTATATACGTCCCAAATGTGTTATGTGTAAGCTTACAGTGACTTTTTGAATACGTTTATTGCGAACTTTATGCTAGTGTTTGATCAATGACTCGACTGGACTTGTGATATTGTTATGTTGCTTTTATATGTGAAAGTTGTGAACATGCAAGGTGTTATGTAAATGTGATGTGATATGCTTTATTTTCCTTTTATGTCCTAGATTCGTGATCATATGTGTATGCTAGCTTGTTTGTCTAGTAAGGGTGAATTCTTTGCTTGGGTAGGTTTGAATACATGGCTGGACATTATGAATTAACTTGTGATATGTGGTAAGATGGATTTGGTATGTTGAAGAATGTGATATCCGATTATGACTAAGTGTGTTGATGTATTTCACATGAGTAATTGTCATGCAATTGGCATAGACATGCATATTTGACCTTTCTCATTTGAAGTTGAATGTGTGGATAAATGTTTTTTAAAGGTAACCAAATTCAAGGTTAAATGAGAATGGGTCATCCGAAGTGTGAGGAAGAGATAAGGGAGTCAAGGGAAAGACGTTAGAAAACGAATTAGAGCTTAACATGGAAATCCTTAGAGTTGGCATTGAAAGACCCAAAGTAAAGAAGTTAAGCATATCTATATACATCTAAAGTCTCATTCCTTATCCATGCCTATTTGTCTATCCAACTATCTAAGTTCTTGAATTAGCAAACCTTGATCTTCCCATAGTAGGTTCCTGTATTGTTTTCTATCGGTTCGATCTTAGATGAAAATTTGAAGCTGATGGGTCGGAAATAGATTGGAGAAACACCAAAGAGTATCGCACTAGGAGCTTCATAAGTGGGGGAGTGAACCGGAAAGAGTTGATACCATAGTTCGTGGCCCTCTTTAAGTGATGGTTATCCATTTGCTTGAACCAATCAGAATTTCGGGGACGAAATTCTCCTAAGTGGGGGAGAATTGTAACATCCCGAATTCTAATCCCTAGTATAATTATAAGTTTTATCGAATTAAATAATTGTTTTTTTGAAATCAATCAATTAAGTGCTGGGTATTTTCATAAAATACATTGTGTTAATTACGAAAGTACCTTTAATTGCATTTTAAAGTAAATTAATTTAGAAAAAAAAATTAATTACCCTATTTAAATAATATACTTTGATTTTTACAGAGATTCAATATTAAACAAATTTTTATTATTTCCTAGTATCTAACTAATTTCTTACTTTATAGTTTTCCTGTGTGAAGCTATATGATGTTAAATTTTTTTTATTATTAATATTTTTGGGAACAATTAAATAAATAAATGAATGGGAGTTTATGTTAAAAAAAAAAACCGTGTTGGTGTGTGCTGTGCTTAGGGGAGAAACCTAATTTCCCCTTCTTCTTCATCGTTGCCCATAGAGAGTCGTTGCCCTCCTTCCCCATATGGCTCTCTCTCTTCCCTTCGTGTCTCTCGCTCTCTCTGCCATGGCTACCGTTCGCCGCCACGAAGCTCGCACCGCCGCTCTTCTCCCTCACGGTCCCTGTTTCTCTCTCCAAATCGACCAAACTCGGTGTTCTCTCTCTCCTGTCTTCCTCTTCACTGTCGATCGGTCCTTTCTCTCTCCACCACCTCCGTCTTTGTCCTTTCCAAGTCGCGCCGCCATAGACGTTGTCACCTCCTTGGTCGAAGCTCGTGAACGAAGGCCATGAACCAGCCACGGCCTTCGCCTCCCCAGGTCGCACCTCCGTTCTCCTCTGCCGCTGCTTCGCCGCCGTTCATTGTTGTTGCAGCCTCCTTCGCGAATCGGACAGCCACTCACCGTCCCCAACCACCATTCACTGATACCTACCGTCGTCGATCGCCGTCAAACCGTTAGGCATCGCGGTTCACTAAAGCTTCTCGGGTCGCCGTCCTTCTTCGTCGGCAAGCCTCAGCATAACCGGTGCAGCGATAAAGCGAGGACAAGGATTAGAGCTTCGGGTTGAGGTTATTTCTATTAATTTCGTCAATTGAGGTAAGGGGTGTTTTACCTTGCTTTAGAGAGTACTTTCTAGTTAGTTATAATACCTGCGAAGAATATATGGGTATGTTTGTGAACGAATCTTAGGGTAATTAATCGAGACTAAAAGTAAAGGATAAAAATAAACAAAAGAAAATCTAACTGGATAGTGTGATTTGAAATATGCGTTTTAAGAGAAAAATATAAATATGGATTATCGCATGTTATAGATTATGATGTATGTTTGCTATGTGATTATATATGCTCAAGGTTAAAATGCTACTATATATGGTTATTGGGAAAAATATAAATATGCTCGGGCTGTACTTAAGTTGATTGTAAATGATGATGATATGTTGAATGATGATTAGAGATGCTGAATAAAGGTAAAAAGGGGAAATTGAATTGTATGAGGATATGTACAATCAATTGTGTGTTTGGGGAATTGATTTGATATATGAGGAACGAAATGATGATTGATACGACATTGAGATGCTTAGGTATGTGTGAGGAAAAAAATGTATGAATATATGTTATGTATATATCGTGATAATGAATGTAAGTATAGTCACTCTCTAATTTATAGCTGTGGATTAATGTACCGAACTTGAATGTATTATATGATAAAGACTAAGGTAATAATTGTTAAGTATGTGTAAATGATAAAAGTGATGTATGTTGGAATGTGTAGGTGATGTGTAATAAATGAAAAAAAAATAAAAAGCCAAAGAGTAGGAGTATAAGCTTAGAAAATGGAATGTATGAATTGTGAAGATTTGTATACTTGTGATTATATGTTTATGTTGAAAATTTCCATATGTGATGGAATGATGTGATGAATATATATATTGGTGCATGAATGAGGAAAAAAAATGATTTAAATATGAAATGTGTATGTTCGGTGCTAGACGGGCATGATTTGCTGACTTGCTAGTTTGCGTTTATGGAAATGTGTGAAAACGAATATATGTATATGTATATGGAATAGAAAAATAAAAAGGGCGATGCGGTTAAGCCGTAACCCAGAGAAAAAGAAAAAGGGCGATGCGGTTAAGCCGTAACCCAGAGGAAAAGAACAAAGGGCGATGCGGTTAAGCCGTAACCCAGAGAAAATGAAAAAGGGCGATGCGGTTAAGCCGTAACCCAGATAGGAATAAAAAGGGCGATGCGGTTAAGCCGTAACCCAGAGAAAAAGAAAAAGGGCGATGCGGTTAAGCAGTAACCCAGAGAAAAAGAAAAAGGGCGATGCGGTTAAGCCGTAACCCAGAGAAAAGGAAAAAAAGGGCGATGCGGTTAAGCCGTAACCCAGAGAAAAAGAAAACGGGCGATGCAGTTTAGCTGTAACCCAGAGGAAAAAGAGAAAAGAAAAGTGAAAGCAAGAAAATAGCAAAAATGAATGAAAAGAAAGAAAATAGTAAAGAAAAGAGGAATGTATTAGAAATGAAAAAGGAAAGTATATTAAGAAAAGTGATAAGAATGATGGACGAAAGAAAAGATTATAGATGTGTATGAATTTGAATTGTTTGAGTTTGCTATGTTTTGAATTACCTGAAATGTTTGTGTTTCACTTTGTAGGTTATTATGTCTAGTTAGAAGCTATTCTCAACTTCATGTGTAAAGCTCACCCTTGCAACCATTTTTACAGGTTCAAAGTTTGAGCAGACACAGTTTCCGGCCGAGCAGGGGGGTGTGGAGTGTAATTTAGTTAAGAGAGAATTATATTCTTTTTACTATAATTAATTTATTTTGGTTTAGAAGCAATTCGTTGTAAGCCCTGAGTTTTGTTTTAATTTGTTAGCATGGCATGAAAATCAAATTAGTATATTTATAAATATTTTCTGAACTGTACTGGTTTGACAGGTGAAAACTCTAAATTTTTGGGAAGTCCGATAAACAGAGGAAACTCTGTCGGATTTTCATTGAGATTTAAAAAGAAATTTTCAAGTCCAAATTAAAAATCATCTTAATTAGTTGTAATTAAGCTATGTAAATGTTAGGGTGTTACAACTCTTCTTTATGCAATCCGAAATATGCATCATGATTTCCTAGTCATCCTAATTCTATCGTATATGTCTTAATCAACTTAAAAGAACACACGTTAGTAAATATGCAACTTAGAGTAAACACATTTTCATGACTACGTGCTCATATAAGTAAGAACCGAAACAAAACAATAAATCAATTAGATCACACAAATTCTTGACCCTTAAATCATTTAAATCATATTCTTTTCTATTTATTCAAGCCAACTTCATAAAAATAAAGATCAATGCCCTACACTCTTTTGATAATATTCAAACATCAGAATCAAAATGCAAAGTCCAGCCAAGTCATAGAAAGATGCACCAAGTATCAAACACATCAAAGGTGTCAAAGAAAGTACTAGCTCACATACATGGAAATCAAGAAAAGAAAATTCTAAAGCCATATCAAATCAATGAGTTTCGGTCCTAAATTTTGCAGAACACTTATGTAACAGCCCGATTTTCGTAACTCAAAATAATTAACTTTTATTTATTAAAGTTGCCAAAAATGAGGCAAAATTTTTTTTTTGTAAAACATTATTGAAGTGTTATTGGGACACTTAGCATTCTTTTACGGAAAACCGAGTTATTACTAAAACATTCTTTTACACAAAACTTTCATTTCCATAAAATGACTTGTTTCAAAATCATCATGACATTTTCCCAAAATATTACATTGTTCGATCTTCCAAAATAAAGTAGACCACAATACAGATTGCAAAGGCTTAGCTTAATTACATAAGTGGCACATTGCTTGGTAATCCTTGATTCAAAACACTCACACAAACTTAAACTAATAACCCTATTCTTAAACCTTCCTATTGAAAACAATTGGATGAAGTTTTTCCTTCTTCTTGCGCCCTTTCTTCTTTCCCGAGGATGATGCCTCCCGTGTTGTTGTTCCCTCATTGCCATTGGGCTCCAACTTCACTCCGTCTATTGTCGTAGAGTTCCACTGCCTCTCATACCGCACCTTCTCTTCATAGCTCCTATATCCTCGTACGGTGACTTGTCCCAAGTGCGGCCCCAAATTAGCTCCGCTCAGTTGATGTTCCGGGTCTGGGATCACAATCTGGGTGTAGCCGGTCCATACCCAGCCGCATGGGGTGCGCTTCCAACCCCTTCCATACTTACTCCACGTGGTGACCTCCATACAATACTCTATCTGCCCGTTGAGATACCAGCAGCACCGATATGCCAACGAACAGGAGAGAGTAAGCGATCCGAACGACGCATCGTCGACGGTGTGGGTTTACGATAGGCAAGATATCAAGACCATACAAGCATACAACACAACATACATACAACACAGCAATCAAGTATATTATCATCATTATTATCATCATTATTATCATCCTTCATTATCTTGTCAAATTTAATTTTTCTTCTCATAAAACATTCTTTATTTCTCAATTCTCACCTTTCCACAATTTCCATTCTCAAATCCTTCTCATCATCAATATCTTATAACTTTTTCTTCTTATAAATATAAATCTTTTCTTTATTAAGTCTTATTGAATCACAACCTTCAATGATTGGGGAAATTTAAGGTATCATCGAGGTATCCATTTCGTTCTCAGCTAACACTCACGTTTACATCTCCTCGGTCATCCACCCAACCTAGTCGGAAGCAAACAGGAGTATAGGACCTTTACCGTGCGGGCACGACAGCTGTCTCAACAATCAATTGGCTCCAAGCCAGGAGAACTGTAGAAATCTCGGGTACAGTCTCAAATCAATTCAAATCATATCATATCATTTCATATATATAACCAAGGCACACTGTAGAAAACTTGGGTACAGTGGCAATTCAAGATGCCCCACTCCAGTCCCTCTCACTGTTCAAGATTTGCAATCTAGGGGGCGTCAGTACTATTCTAGTTGCGCTGCAGAACTTACCACGGCATTGGACCCAGTCCCTACCACGTTCGTATACCACATGTGGAGTTCGTTCTGCCTAGAAAGTACTCAAGATTTCTTGACGTTTCACCGTCATTGTCCTCCCCTAATGCAATCACCACCTGAGTATCCGCAGATACCCATGGTTCCTTCCTCTCCACTACTTCGATATCACACTCATAGCTCACCGCGTTCGTGTCTTTTAAAGTCTTTTATCTTTTTAATTAACCTAATGGTCGGCCCATCCTTAGTACATCCCTTCAACGAGTCCCGACCACTAACTTTGCACAATCTTTTTCTCATCAGAGCACAGAGCTGGGTTCACATCCTCATACTTGCATCTTATTTCACAATTTTTCTCAACAATCTCATTTCATCATCTTTCAAAATCTCAAATCATAAACTTTCACAAAATCTCCATTCATGACTTCTGCAAAAACCTCATTTCACAAAATTTCCTTAAGGTCTCATTTCACGAATTTTCAAAAAACTTATTTCACAAACCTTCTAAAAATTTCCTTTCATCGCTTTCTTAAAATCTCATTTCACATAATTTCTTAACAATCTTATTTCGCAATCTTTCTCAAATCTCCTTTCGCAAATTTCTTAAAATCTCATTTCCCATATTCATTTCACAATCTTTCTTAAAACAATCTTTCACGAGTTTTCTCGAAATCTCATTACTCAACTTCCTCAAAAATCTTGCTTCACTTACTTTCCTCAAAATACAATTTTATAAACTTTATGAAAATCTCGTTTCGTAAACTTTCTCAAAAATCTTGTTTGGTAAACCTTTTCAAAAATCTCATTTCATCAACTCTTCTGAAAACCTTGTTTCACAAACTTTCTCAAGAATTTCATTTTCGTAAACTTTTTCTAAAAACCTTGTTTCAAAAACTTTCTGGAAATCTTATTTCACAAAATTTCTAAAATCCCATTTCACAAACTGGTTGAAAAATCTCATTTCACAAAATTTCTAAAAATTTCATTTCACCAACTTTTCACAAAATTTACTTTAAATAAACTTGCTCAAAATCCCCTTCCCCCACCTCTTTCAAAATTCTCGTTTCAAAAAAACTTTTCTCAAAAATACATTTTATAAGCTTTCTCAAAAACCTCTTTTCATAAACCTTTTCAAAAATCTATTTTCGCTGAGTACTAATGGAGGAGCAAGCTCAACTCAACACAAGCCTCATTCCAATCAACATTAACCAAGGAGCCAAGCTCCACTCAGATCACATCCCGTTTCAATAAACAACCACTACCTCACTTTTTCCCAGCTCTGGCATAACCTCATCATTATCATTGAATTTTCCCCAATCTCAACTCTTTATCTCTTCTCAATACATCCCTCTTATCCAATCAGTCTCATATATTTTATCATTATCACTTTTTCTTAATGTCTTTTACTTTCATAAACTTACTCATTTCATTTTCATTTTCAGAACGTAACAGACGTCCATCAGTGTACTATCCTTATTAATCATCAATATTAAATTTCATCATGCCAAAATAAATAAATAAAAGCATGCTATCATCATCAACATACAATCATCACACAACAACAATGCAATCATCACACAACAACAATGTGGTCTTTGTCTCCTTCGTATAAGTGGCCACACAACACAAACAATTGCCACTATACTACTGACTCCGAACCACTAAGTTCCGATCTTTGAGATGATACGGAACGTCCTAATAAATCACCTAAATACCACGGTGTCTTAGGAAAGCTTCTCTCTCACCTCAGGTCCAGCGATTAAATGCGCACGATCTCCTCGGATCCTTTTCGCTGCCGGCTGCCCCAATTCGTTCCTCGTCGGGAGACTTAAAACATAACCGTTTTCTCAAAACAACTCTAATATTTTCTAGTACTTCAAGTACTTCAAAATCATTTGAAAACATCCTGTAAAGTAATTTAAATCAATTTGTTTGGTTGCTGGTCCATCTTGGGCAGCACCTTAAATACGTTTGAAAACACCGAAAAATTCACCGTTTTCAATCCGGCTTTTTCTCAAATCAATTACCACTTGAAAACCATACTTTAAATCACATGAACACATTTTTAAGGTTAAGAAATAATTCTAAACAACTCTGGACAGCAAAGAATCACTTCATAAAATCACTTTAAGAAAAACTCGAAAACACCTTAAAGGTACTTTTTGCTTTAAATAATTCTTTAGCTTAAAACAATTACTTTTAAAATTCAAGCTTTTGTCATACAATAAACCTTGGACAACCATCAAATACCATCCAACAATCCAATTAAATCAAATCAAATTCTCTTGAAATCAATAAATTTTAAAACCAATTACGTATTCAAATATTTTTCCAAAACACACTCAGTTAACTTAACACACCACAACAACAACACTTTATGTAACACCCAAACAAATATATAGCTTAATTACAAATAATTAAGTTGATTTGAAATTAGGACTTGAAAATTTCGTTTTAAATCTTAATAAAAATCGGACAGAGTCTCCTCTGTTTATCGGACTTTCCCAAAAATAGCATTTTGTAAACCTGTCAGCCAGTATAGTCCAGAAAATATTTATAAACATACAAATTTGAATTCCGTGCCATGGTAACCAAATAAAACATACTCAAGAATTTCACGGATGAAATATAATAAAACTAAAAGAAAACTCAATTGTAATAAAATAAAACACTATCTCTTCTAATTTAGCTTACACTCCACGGGGTGGAGTGTACTCCTGCTCGGCCAATAATAGTGCAAGCTCAAACTCTGTACCTGGAAAAATGGTAAGGAGGTGAGCATTACACATAAAGTAGGAATAGCAGTTTCTCATATGATATAATACCCAACTAAACCGAGCACATCTAGCACAAATAATACACATATTCATATAACCAAGTCATATCATTCTCACATGCAAATAAAACCATTTAATTTCATACACCTATCATTCTCCAGTTCAACCTCCCTTCAAATCTTAATTCTTTTAAAAATTTTCTCGTATTCTATTAATGTCTTAGATAATGTTTTACTCTCTTTAAGTTGTTTCATTTATGTTCGTTAAGTTTTGTGTGGCTATCCTCTTCGCGTACTAACCGATTCGCGTAAAACGCATCCGGCCGCAGGAGAATTAGTTTTTAGTCCCTTTTCGCATACTAACCGTTTCGCGTAAAATCGCAGTCGGCCCCGGTTCGCGTAAAATCCCATCCATCCGCAAGGGATTAAATGTTTCATGTGAGTTCCTCTTCGCGTACTAACCGATCTGCGTACACCCGCAGTCGACCCCGGCTCGCGTACACCCGCAACCGGCCGCAAGGGGAAATGTGTTTAGTCCCTTTGGCGTACTAACCGATCTGCGTACACCCGCAGTCGACCCCGGTTCGCGTATAAACGCTACCGACCGCAAGGGAGATGATGTTTAGTCCCTTTCGCGTACTAACCGATCTGCGTACACCCGCAGTCGACCCCGGTTCGCGTATAAACGCTACCGGCCGCAAGGGAGATGATGTTTAGTCCCTTTCGCGTACTAACCGATCTGCGTACACCCGCAGTCGACCCCGGTTCGCGTATAAATGCTACCGGCCGCAAGGGAGATGATGTTTAGTCCCTTTCGCGTACTAACCAATCTGCGTACACCCGCAGTCGACCCCGGTTCGGGTATAAACGCTACCGGCCGCAAGGGATTATTATTATATGTTTGTTCTTTCTTTAAAATTTACTTCTCTCAAACACATTATTGGTTCAATTATCTTTCTCTTTTCTAATCAATAGTTAATTAAATACACTCACATTTCCCAACATTTTCAACAACAAACAACTTATGCACATATAAACACTTAACATCATATTTTAGCAAATATAGGCATATAAGGGCACATAACATCATCAACAGTTAATTCACATTTCAGAGTATTTCATTAATTTATTTTCTTAACTTCTAGCCTCTAATTATTCAACTTTATCACTACCCAGTATGCAAAATCCTAAAACTAACAACAAACTCTTAGCAAGCACTATATACACACCAGAAACTCATCCCTAAGATAAGGTAACACTCACTCCTTACTTTTAGACGCTTTACCCCTTATCCTTCTCGTATACCGATGCTCGAACGTATTGTGATCCATTACTTTCGCTTGCGCTGATCCTAAAATCCTTCGTCGTCTAACCGGGTCATACAAATTAAATAATAATCAATATAATGCGCTTTACGAAAAAGGACTTTAACTTGGAAATCGAAACAAGTTAATTTCGAAAACATTTAATTAAAAGTCATAAATCAGAGTCAAATAGAAATTTCAACTTAAAACCATTGCTCCCTCAATAAAAATAGTGCTACTTTATATTAAAAATACGCTAACTTTCAAAAGTAACATTTTCGTAAAAAAATACATTAAAGTTACTTAGTTTTAATTTCAAATCACCAAATCAAATACTAATGATACTTGACGCTATAAATTCAAAACTGAAAGAGAGCATTCCTTGTTCAAGAATAAGTTAAAATTACGTTTTCTAAGTTCAATAACTACGCTCCCTTTCAATTTGAATTTAAAGTCCAAGGTTTCAATCCGAATTAACGTTATGCCGAATCTTAGGGTTCCTAATTAATTGAGGTATTGTTTAGTTCAGGGACACTTCAACCTAGCTAAACAACAACTCACTTACTTAGGAACTTGACACATTTAACGAAAATACTCTTTGAAACTCATCATTCGACATAACAGTCAACTCAGCATTATACAAGTCAGAGTAACCAATTAAAATCCTTAGATAACACTAATTAAAATAAAAAATAATAATTATAACTTGTAATACCATTTAATTTCCAAAACAATAATAAAATTCTCAAAACAACTCTAACCTTCCAAAACAATTTAACACTATAATTATAATCAATAATCAATAATATCAAAATTAACATGGTGATTAGTAGCACACTACATAGAGTACTTAAAAAGGTATTAGGAGTTACCCACAAATTCGGGTTTGGATCCCACGGGGCTGGTCACCGTAACGATGACGGTGATGGCGATACCGGCATCGGTGGCGAGAACGACACCGGTTCAGAACCCAGGCAGGAACTTCAAGCTTCGAGACATCCATCAACAAGCCCAACATAGCAACGGGAGGCGGATCCCGTCCTTGGCAGAAGTGGCCACAGCGAGCAGTGGCGGTGGCTCCATGGTGGCCGTGACTGGAGGGAGAAGACACACGCGTGTCGGCTGGAGCTCAATGGCAAGGGAAGACCGCGGTGGCTCGCGAGTTGAGGAAGAGGAAGAGGAAACTCGCGCGTGGCAGCGGCGTCGATGTAAGGTGAAGCCTTAGTCCCACATCGGCTGGTAAGGAGAACGAAGCATGCCTTATATAGGGTGCGGATACCTTACCTCACGTGGACGCGTTTTGGGGCTCACTGTTAGTGTGAGACCAAGAGCAAAACCGTGAGGGTGAAGGATGCCCAAAGCGGACAATATCGACGTGGTGGTGCGCTGGGCCCCAGTGCCCAGTACCGTACGGCTGGCTGGGGCTGGGCTGTTACATTTGGTATTAGAGCCAGGGTCGGGTCGGTGTGCCAACGGGGACATTGGGCCTCCAAGGGGGGTGAATGTAAGGTGAAGCCTTAGTCCCACATCGGCTGGTAAGGAGAACGAAGCATGCCTTATATAGGGTGTGGATACCTTACCTCACGTGGACGCGTTTTGGGGCTCACTATTAGTGTGAGACCAAGAGCAAAACCGTGAGGGTAAAGGATGCCCAAAGCGGACAATATCGACGTGGCGGTGCGCTGGGCCCAGTGCCCAGTACAGTACGGCTGGCTGGGGCTGCGCTGTTACACTTTATAAGTTAAATCACATAAATCATCCATTTTTTTTTAAATATCAATTAGCATGAAGAATAGTCACATTGAATTTCCAAAGGCGTTCATTTTCATAAAACAAAAACACTTAGACATACATATTACTCACAAACCGAATGGAACTCAAGACATAAACCAAGCACATTTATTTTTCCTACTTTAAACAATTTAATTCCTTTCAAAAATAACTAAGTAAACTTATTTTTATGCAAATAAATTCCCTAGACTTACTTAGACTACATGGCCGAATATACATACACATATATACATTTAAACACAAAACTTTTTCCAAACCAATTTAGCTTATGTTGGTTTTGGCCTCAAAATCTCGAGAGGGGGGTGAATCGAGTTTTATTATGTATTGAAAAATTCGTAACAAATTAAAAAATTGATTTGAGATGGAGAGATTAAACGTTCGTAATGGATCGCGAAATAGATAGAAATAATATAATTGAGTAGCGCGGAAACGTAAAAGAATAAATATGCGGAAAGTAAAAGAGATAGGGACAGAAAAGCTTGCACCGGTGAATTTTATACAGGTTCAGCCTTCCAGTCGAAAGGCCTAGTCCAGTCCCCAAGCGACCCGCCTGAGAGTTCTTATAACCAAGCAATAGAGCCGCACCCTATTACAACCAAGAGCACCCCGCACACTACTAGGAACTTCCGTTCGCTAGGGGCCTCAATCACACAGCAGGGTTCCTCGCCCTACGACGTATCAAACGTCCAACTATGGGATTCTCTCCCTACCACTAAGGTTTAGAACGATTACAATGAAAGAGATTACAATAGCTTTTTGTGTTCTCACAACACGGATTCTACAATATGCTCTTATGATAATGAAAAATAAGTTTCTCTTAGGATTTACTCTGCCAACAAGGTTTGTTCTTCAAAAAAAAAAAATAGAACAATGAAAACCAGAACTCTTAAAGAAGAAGAAGATGAAGAACGTGAGAATGAATGAAAATAATCACTGAACGTAAAACTTGTTGGAGTGACTTTATTTAAAAAGAAAAACACTTTTGAATCAAAAACGATTTTGAATTAATAAAACAAAATCAAAATAGAATAATAAAAGATTTGTAATAAATTTTAAAATCAAAATAAAATAAAAACGATTTTCGAAATAAAATAAAGATTTGATTCTTAAAACCAAAAAGGAAATAATTCAAAATTAAAATCATTTTCGAATTTTATAAAATATATCAGAATCTTATATATATAAAAACAAATCAGGAAATAATAAAAATGATTCTGACACGTTTTTCAGAAAATCAAGAAGTAATCGATTACTTTAGGGAATAATCGATTATTTCTACAAAAATAGAAATTCTTAAATACATTTGAAAAACATGTAATCGATTAGGCTAAGAGTAGATAATCGATTATATCACTCCTGTTCATTATATGATGCATTTATGATAATCGATTACACTAATGAGTTAATTGATTATTAAGCTTCTGGTTTGCATATGATGCAACATCATGTAATCGATTACTACAAGACTTGTAATCGATTACAAAGCCTCTGAAAAATATGTGATGCAACAATTATAATCGATTACTTTCGTAAGAAAGTAACTGATTAACAAAATTCAGTTAATCGATTACAGCTTCTCTGATTTTTCTATGATGCAACAAAGTTAATCGATTACTTTGAGAGATAATCGATTACTCTCCTTTGCAGTCATATAAATATGCAGAGTTTTGTAACATCAAGTATTTTTACTAAGGTTAAATGCAGAAAAACATTTTATATGCAGAAAACACGTTTTCTTCTTTTCTTCTAAAAAGAAAAACTATGTTGGCTTTGTAACTTCTAAGTAAACTACAACTTCATTACATTACATTTGATCTAAGGAGAAGGTTTCTATTCTAGGCTTGCTTGAGTCTTCAATCTTGAGACTTGACTTGCACTTGTGAGCTTGAACTTGAGTTGGCTTGTTATCATCAAAACATATATTTGCATTACTTTGAAGTCCATAGAGAGTTTGAAGCATGCCTTCCAACCAGCTTGACTTCCAACACTCCCCCTTTTTGATGATGACAAACAACCATTCTGATATGCTCTTTTATTATCTGCATTACAAGTGTTATACAAGCAGAAACAGATATATAATAATAAAACCTTCCTTAGTATCACTAAATACAGGAAATATAATGGATTAATTTTTTCTCCCCCTGTATGAATGCTTAAAAACATATATTATGATATCAGAATATCATCCTTCAGAGTATCTCCCCCTGAATATATTAGCCAAATATATTAGCCAATATCAGAATCTCTCTCCCCCTTTTGTAATCATCAAAAAGATGTGTAATCTCCCCCTGAAACACTAAGGAGATGCGTTAATAATAACATGAGAGATAAAAGATTCACATATTCAAAAGAGGTGAGAGGCAGAAGTTAAACCAATTTCTCTACGAATAAAAAAGAAATTTTCTTTTGGAAGCGGTTTCGTAAAGATATCAGCTAACTGCCGCGAAGTATCAACATACTCAATAATGCAATCACCCTTCTGAATATGATCACGAATAAAATGGTGTCGAATCTCTATATGCTTCGTGCGAGAATGTTGCACTGGGTTTTTGGTAATAGAAATAGCACTGGTATTATCACATTTAATAGGAATGTGATCTAGACTTACACCAAAGTCTAGGAGTTGTTGTTTTAACCATAAAATCTGGGCGCAACAACTACCCGCGGCTACATATTCAGCCTCAGCTGTAGATAGGCAACACTAGACTGTTTCTTACTAGCCCATGATACCAATGAATTGCCAAGAAGATGACAAGTGCCGCTAGTGCTTTTTCTATCTACTTTGCAACCGGCAAAGTCAGAATCAGAATACCCAACAAGATTACAAGAAGAACCTTTGGGGTACCATAAACCCATATCAGTTGTGCCAGACAGATATTTCATTATACGCTTGGCAGCAACCATGTGCGTTTCTTTTGGATTCGACTGGAACCGAGCACACAAACATACACTAAACATGATATCCGGCCTACTTGCCGTTAAATATAGAAGGGATCCGATAATACCTCGATACTTTGTGATTTCTACGGATTTACCTCCTTCGTCTTTGTCCAAGTAACATGATGTGCTTATCGGTGTCGCTACTGCCTTGGCCTTATCCATGCCAAATCTTTTCAGTAATTCTTTGCAATATTTGGTTTGACTAATAAATATTCTGTCCTTTGCTTGCTTTATTTGTAATCCCAGGAAAAAGTTCAGCTCGCCCATCATAGACATTTCGAACTCTTCCTGCATCATACTAGAAAATTCCTTGCAAAGGATTTCATTAGTAGCACCGAAAATAATATCATCAACATAAATCTGAACTAAAAGAATGTCCTTTCCTTTCTTTTTGATAAAAAGTGTGTTATCAACCTTCCCTCTTTCAAAGTTATTTTCCAACAAAAATTTGCTAAGACGGTCGTACCACGCTCTAGGAGCTTGTTTTAGACCGTACAAAGCCTTTTTCAATTTATAAACATAATCAGGGTGTTCATAACTTTCAAAGCCAGGAGGTTGACACACATAGACTTCTTCATTTATAAAACCATTAAGAAAGGCACTCTTTACGTCCATTTGATATAATTTAAAATCTAGAATACATGCAAATGCTAATAGCAGTCTTATGGCTTCCAACCGAGCAACAGGGGCAAATGTTTCCTCATAATCTATCCCCTCTTCCTGGTTGTAACCTTGTGCAACAAGCCTAGATTTGTTTCAAACAATTAAACCAGACTCATCAAGTTTATTTTTATAAATCCACTTAGTTCCAATAATTGGATGAGACTCAGGCCTAGGAACAAGTTCCAACACCTGATTTCTTTCGAACTGGTTTAATTCCTCTTGCATTGCCAAAAGCCAATGCTCATCAAGCATAGCCTCAGAATAATTCTTTGGCTCTACTTGAGAAACAAATGCAAAGAAGTTACACAGATTGCTAATAGAGTTGCGAGTACTTACACCTTTTGAGATATCCCCGATAATCTGATCTATAGGATGGTGCCTTGATGTTCTCCATTCCTTAGGCAATTCAGCGTTGAGTTCCATGGGTTGTTCTTGATTTTTCTCCACAACATTTTCAACTGAATTTCCATTGCTTTCGGAATGCTCCTTCCTTTTGGCATTTGGCTCCTCATCCTCATCAATGAATAAATCTCCAAGAATACCTGAAATGTCATTAACAGATACCTTTCCCAACCTTCTGGGATCGGATTCGTCAAATGATACATGAATAGATTCTTCAATAGTATTACGAGATTTATTGTATATCCTATAAGCTTTGCTCGAAGCAGAATATCCAAGGAATATACCCTCATCAGCTCTAGCCTCAAAACTTCCTAGATTTTCTCTACCATTATTATGCACATAAGATTTACATCCAAAAACACAAAGATGGGAAATATTTGGTTTTCTCCCCTTGTACAGCTCATAAGGGGTTTTCTTTAAAATAGGCCTAATCAAAACACGGTTCAAAACATAACAAGCTGTACTCACTGCATCGACCCAAAAATATGCAGGCAAATTCATGTCATTAAGCATTGTTCTAGAAAGCTCTTTTAATGAACGATTTTTCCTCTCCACAACCCCATTTTGCTCTGGAGTCCTTGGAGCGGAAAAATAATGCTTAACTCCATGTTTTTCACAAAACTTTTCAAAACTATGATTTTGAAATTCTCCACCATGATCAGTTCTAATGGATGCAATGCTTAAATGCAATTGGTTTTGAATAATCTTGGCTAGCTTTTTAAATTCATGAAATGCGTCATTTTTATGAGTAATAAAAAGCGTCCATGTATACCTAGAATAGTCATCCACAATAACTAAACAATAATAGTTGCCACCAAAGCTTTTAGTTTGACACGGTCCAAAAAGATCCATATGTAAAAGTTCCAAGGGCCTTTGAGTTGAAACAAGGTTTTTAGAAGGAAAACTAGCCCTTGTGAGTTTTGATTTTGAACAAGGATCACAATTTTCAGAAATGGAAAAATTTTGCTTTGGCAAACCAACTACTAAGTTTTTAGAAGAAATTTTATTTAAATGAGCCATGTGGATGTGACCTATTCTACGATGCCACAGCCACGATTCATCCTCTTTAGATAATAAACATTTCGCATCATTTGAGGGAATTGAATCAAAATCAATAACATAAACATTGTTTATCCTGCGAGCAATTAGCTTAATAAGATTATCAATTTTTCCCTCGATAATACATCTATCAGAATCAAATATAACCCTATTGCCCTTATCACACAATTGACTAATACTTAGCAAATTGTGCTTTAGGCCCTCAACATGTAAAACATTTTCAATGCAAGGGTTAGGAGGTGTACCAATTTTACCAATTCCGATAATCTTTCCTTGATTGTTATCTCCGAAAGTCACATGTCCTTGGTCCTTAGGCACGAGATGCGAGAATTTAGATTTATCTCCAGTCATATGTTTTGAGCATTCGTTGTCCAAGTACCACCATGCCTTCCTTCCTTCCGGAGTAACCTACAAGCAAAGAATTCAAGGTTTCTTTTTAGGTACCCATATCTTTTTGGGTCCTTGAGCGTTAGTATAGCCATAGTTTAAATCATGCCACCTTCTAGTTTCATTGTTCGGTTTAACGAACTTCACTTTTCGGTGTATGCATTCATGTGCACCATGACCTTTCTTACCACAAATATGACATATAATAAGAGGTTTCTTATGACTACTTGCAGGGACAAAAATGGTACTTAGTTTCTTTTGATGTCTGCCGGGTTGATATCCTAAACCCGCTCTATTAAAGAAACATTTTTGTCTTCCTAACATTAAATTTAAAGTATTTCTACCTTTTGTAAATTTAGCAAGGGTTTCTTTTAAATCTTCAATTTCTTTAACTAAGTCCTTGCAGAATTTACAAGAAGAAGAACTAGCTTTAAGTTTAATGTCATTACACGAAGTGTTTGAAGAATTTTTTAAAGTCAAATTCAGCTCCTTATTTTGATTTTTCAAAAAATCATTTTCTTTAGTAAGCTCTTTATTCTTTTCTAAAATGGAAGCTGAATTTTTCTTTTCTAGAGAAACCAATAAGGATAACCTCATCGATTCCTCATGTAATTCTTCAAATGCTTCTTGTAATTCATCATAAGAAAAGTTAAGTTCAGTATTTACCTCATTATCGTGAGCCATCAAGCATAGGTTGGTGGTCTCCTCTTGTTCGTCTGAATCTTCATCCGAACTTCCATCATTGTCCAGCCACGCCAAGTATGCTTGCTTTCCCTTCTTTGAACTTGAGGTGCCTTTTTCTGAATTCTCTTTCTTTTTCAGCTGGTAGCAGTCTGCTCTAACGTGACCAGGCTTGCCACACTCATGACATGTGATGGTTGAGCCTCCACTTTTATTGTTGTCTCTTCTGTTGAAATTTTTCTTCCTCAGAAATTTCCCGAACTTCTTCACCAATAGACCCATGTGTTCATCATTCAGCAATTCTTTGTCCGAGTCACTATCTGGCGCAGGTGCTTCAGCCTTGAATGCCAAGCTTTTTACCTTCTTGTTTTCTTCTTCATGCTGAGTCAACCTTTTTAATTCACTTTCGTGTTCTTGTAATTTTCCAAACAGAGTTGCCAGCATCACTGTTGAGAGATTTCTTGATTCAGCAATCGCCGTCACCTTGGGTTGCCAATCTCTTCCCAAACATCTTAGGACTTTGTTGATGAGATCCTCATTGGTGAATTTCTTCCCCAATGTTGTCAGTTGATTTACAATCATTGTGAAATGTTTTTGGATCTCTTGGATTGATTCTCCATCTTTCATTCTGAATAATTCATATTCACCAGTCAATGTATTGATTCTTGACCTCTTTACTTCCGTTGTACCTTCATGTGTGACTTCAAGTGTATCCCACATCTGTTGTGCTGTCTCGCATGTTGAAATCCTGAAAAACTCATCATAGCTCAAAGCAGATGTTATAATATTTTTCGCTTTCAAGTCGTACTGGACTCTACGTTCATCCTCCTCCGTCCACTCAGCCATAGGCTTTTCGACGGTGTTACCATTAACCACATAGGTAGGAACATAGGGACCATTAACAACAGCATCCCAAACTTTTAATCCTACTCCTTGAATAAAAATTTTCATACGGGCTTTCCAATACGCGTACCCTACCCCATCAAACATGGGAGGACGGTTAATAGAACTCCCTTCACCTCCAAACAGAGAGTTTGAAGCCATACTCTTGAGACGGTTAAGTCTTAAAACAAGAGACTAGCTCTGATGCCAATTGCTGGTTTTGGCCTCAAAATCTCGAGAGGGGGGGTGAATCGAGTTTTATTATGTATTGAAAAATTCGTAACAAATTAAAAAATTGATTTGAAATGGAGAGATTAAACGTTCGTAATGGATCGCGAAATAGATAGAAATAATATAATTGAGTAGCGCGGAAACGTAAAAGAATAAATATGCAGAAAGTAAAAGAGATAGGGATAGAAAAGCTTGCACCGCTGAATTTTATACTGGTTCAGCCTTCCCGTCGAAAGGCCTAGTCCAGTCCCCAAGCGACCCGCCTGAGAGTTCTTATAACCAAGCAATAGAGCCGCACCCTATTACAACCAAGAGCACCCCGCACACTACTAGGAACCTCCGTTCGCTAGGGGCCTCAATCACACAGCAGGGTTCCTCGCCCTACGACGTATCAAACGTCCAACTATGGGATTCTCTCCCTACCACTAAGGTTTAGAACGATTACAATGAAAGTGATTACAATAGCTTTTTGTGTTCTCACAACACGGATTCTACAATATGCTCTTATGATAATGAAAAAGAAGTTTCTCTTAGGATTTACTCAGCCAACAAGGTTTGTTCTTCAAAAAAAAAATAGAACAATGAAAAACTAGAACTCTTAAAGAAGAAGAAGATGAAGAACGTGAGAATGAATGAAAATAATCACTGAACGTAAAACTTGTTGGAGTGACTTTATTTAAAAAGAAAAACACTTTTGAATCAAAAACGATTTTGAATTAATAAAACAAAATCAAAATAGAATAATAAAAGATTTGTAATAAATTTTAAAATCAAAATAAAATCAAAACGATTTTCGAAATAAAATAAAGATTTGATTCTTAAAACCAAAAAGGAAATAATTCAAAATTAAAATCATTTTCGAATTTTATAAAATATATCAGAATCTTATGTATAAAAACAAATCAGGAAATAATAAAAATGATTATGACACGTTTTTCAGAAAATCAAGAAGTAATCGATTACTTTAGGGAATAATTGATTATTTCTACAAAAATAGAAATTCTTAAATACATTTGAAAAACATGTAATCGATTAGGCTAAGAGTAGATAATCGATTACATCACTCCTGTTCATTATATGATGCAACTATGATAATCGATTACACTACTGAGTTAATCGATTATTAAGCCTCTGGTTTGCATATGATGCAACATCATGTAATCGATTACAACAAGACTTGTAATCGATTACAAAGCCTCTGCAAAATATGTGATGCAACAATTATAATCGATTACTTGACTCTTGTAATCGATTACTTTCATAAGAAAGTAACTAATTAACAAAATTCAGTTAATCGATTACAGCTTCTCTGATTTTTCTATGATGCAACAAAATTAATCGATTGCTTTGAGAGATAATCGATTACTCTCCTTTGCAGTCATATAAATATGCAGAGTTTTGTAACATCAAGTATTTTTACTAAGGTTAAATGCAGAAAAACATTTTATATGAAGAAAACACGTTTTCTTCTTTTCTCCTAAAAAGAAAAACTATGTTGGCTTTGTAACTTCTAAGTAAACTACAACTTCATTACATTACATTTGATCTAAGGAGAAGGTTTCTATTCTAGGCTTGCTTGAGTCTTCAATCTTGAGACTTGACTTGCACTTGTGAGCTTGAACTTGAGTTGGCTTGTTATCATCAAAACATATATTTGCATTACTTTGAAGTCCATAGAGAGTTTGAAGCATGCCTTCCAACCAGCTTGACTTCCAACAGCTTAGTATTATTTCACAAAACACACTCATTACTTTTATGTCATTTCATGAAAAAGAAACCTAGTCTAGTTAACATGCATTGGCCGAAAACTTAACTTGGTCAAGACAAGATTTTTAGTTCATTTTTAAACATGCAACCTCAAGATTCATGGATCAAATCATGCACTCTCTACAAAATAATTCTAGAAAAATATAACTTCCTTTTTAAAGTTCAAAACCGAAATTATCATCATAACTACAAACTAAGTTTTCATTTTTAATTTTCTTGCATGCACTTTAAAAATCCTTGAATCAAGTAGAAATTAACATGCATATACTTAGACAAAGATAAAAATCATTTTGAGTAAAGAGAGGCCAAAACCGTGACATGCACTAAGAAAGATCAAGGCTTTTTGTCCAAAAACAACATGCATGTGCCAAAGATCAAAACTTTTTTCAAGGATCAAGACAAAATCAAAGCTTTTTAAAGATCAAAACCAAAAATCCAAGCTTTATCAAAATTAAATCAAGATCAAAGCATTTCAACTACTCAAATCAACTTTTATAGGCCTAAAGTTAACATGCAAGAACTTAAATCAAATTAAAAAGTATCAAGACTCAATCTTTAATCATGGCCGACTCATAGAGTTCATGATCCAGTGTTTTATAAGTTCATTTACTCTTTGTAGTGTCCTTGAACACTATGTTCTTAACCCTCTAAGTGCCCAAGATTATGATAACCAGGAGCCCTAGAGAGGATCAAGTATTAATATATGACTATATGGTATTTCTGCAGTTCCAGTTGGGAAAAGCAGGGTTTCCCCAGTCAACAAGTGTGTGCAGAGTGTCAACTTAGGGATGAGAGTACGTACTTGAAACCCTAGCTGTAGCGAGCTATTTATAGGGTTCGGAGGAGGCTGATATGGGCCGTCTGGGCCCTGTATCAGGGTTGAGCTGAACCAGGATTCTGTGAGATAATATCGGAGAATTATGCTCTTATAATCCGGATAGGATCAGCTGAAGATCTCATGTCTAGGCTGTTGCGAGAATCTAGGAGAGAATTGTGGAAGGGATAAGAAGCCTTGGTAGGTCAGAGCTTATCCGTCTGCCGACGGTATGTCTCGGCCTAGAGTCTCAAGCCCGATGGACTAAGGGCCGACGATGAGGCTCGGTTCCATCAAGTCAGAGCCAGGTCCTTTGGGTGTGCTCGGAGTCCATGAGTCCGAGCGTGGGACGATTATACTTACCAATCCGAGGGAAGTGGTCTTAGCGAATCCTCTTACTAAGGCTTGAGTCCGTGTCTGGTCGACACACCCTACAAGCCCCCCAGCTCGTAAGACTTTGGAAAGTCTGTGACGAGGTAGCAAATGTTCAGGGTCGACCTTTCAGGATGTCTTAGCTTGAGGGTGGGCGACAACTGTAATCATGCAGCCTGTTTCGAGGTGACGTTTTGGGTTCTCTAGGTACGGGACGTTTCCTTGTAAGTTGTGCCAAATCATTGTAATTTTTGAATTTTGAAAAAGTGCCTTTTTGGTAACTGCCACGTCTTTTGCTAACTGCCACGTCTCATCATGCGTGTGGTCGAGTGTGGTAATGGGCTTTTGATCCTCATGGGCCCATAGGTGCATATTGGAGGGAAACCGAAAAGTTTTGGGATATCTACGGATCCCTTACTCCCCCTTACACTCCACTTTTATCAGATTCACACCAAAACCCCCAAATCTCTCAAACTTGCTCTCTTACTACTGCTTCATTTCTTCCATAAACTTACTCCCTTTCTAAGCTTGTTTTCTCCCGTTCCTTCTCGTTGCTTCCTTTCCTTCCAGAGATCCCGAATCAAATACAGGTAACTCCTCTTTCTCTAGCTTGAATTAACTGGTTCTGTTTCTATCTACCTTTTTGAGGGTTTTTTGTACTTCTGGTTTTTTGCAAGGATTTGGGGTTTTGTCTGGGTTTTACAGGGATTTGGGGCTTTGTCTGGGTTTTACAGGGATTTGGGGCTTTATTCTGGGTAATAGCATAGAGGGTTGCATTTTCTGATCATGAGAAGTTGGAGAGATTGGAAGAGAATTTACCATGAACTTTGTAGGAAATTAGGCGAGGATCCTTCTAGCGATAGCGATTCTGACCTTTCCATAGAAATTAGTTCTGACAACTATGATAGCGATAATATTGTAGATCCTCCTGTCCCCCCCTGTGGTCAAGGATCTAACGAGTCAGACGAGGTAAAACCGTTAACCATAGAGTACCCTTCTAGTTTGGTAGAAGAATAGGTGGTTGTTGGCTTATAGGTATGCCGAACGTCGAGCTCAAGTTAGGATTAGCCCCGAGTGCCGAGCAGGGGAAGAAGGGTCGTTGGGAATTCCCATGGAAAAGGGGGGAAAAGGTCCAGGGCTCGGCCTTAGGTTTAGAGTTAAAACATCTGCCATTAAAAATACTAATGCCGGGCCTTTTACCTTTTCCTCAGATATGGTGGAGCGCAGGTGTGATTCCCATCCAGAAGAGTATCCTCTTCCCCCCAATCATGCACAGTATGATGTTGTTTTTGATCGGGAGGTACTTGGGACACGGCCTTCGTTACTGACGACGGATAGTCTGAATCATCTTCGTCCAATTGTAACGCCTCCGAGTGCAGATGGGAATGCCTCGGAGTTCGTATTGAGGCACGCTAGCATTGATGATCGGATATGCTTCGAAGTTCCACAAAACCGACAAATTTTTTATTTTTACGAAGAAGTAATAACAAAGGTCGGGATCCGCATGCCCTTTTCAACATTCGAGGTAGAAGTACTCAACCATTTGGGTATAGCCCCAAGTCAGCTACACCCGAGCGGATGGGCCTTTGTTAGGGCCTTCCAACAATTCTGCGATGCCGAAGGTCTGAACGCAATGTTACGATCTTTCTTTTGGTTATATGCCCCCCAAGTGAATAAGTTCGATAACTCCAAAGGGCTTTGGGTGTCACTGAAAGCTCGGAAGGACCACGCCCTTTTCGCAAAGGTCACTGATTCCTGGAAGTCCTTCAAACCTCTCTTTTTTCAGTATGAGCGTACTGGGGCTGGTGTGTGTTGGTTTATGGAGCAGGTAGAGGAAGAGGGGGAAATCAAGATTGTGCCTCGATTCCCCTTGGGTTGGACGAATCGTATCTATAACTGAGGGGCCTCCTTGTATCAATTTGATTACAAGTCAGATCTAACAAAGGCCGAGAGACGATTGTGTGATCGAGTTTGGGAATATCTTAAAGAGGAGGGTCAAATTGATACAAAGAGAATATTGTTGAAGAGGACGCGGGCCGAAGTGAAGGAGAAGCTGGGTAAATAAGAATTTTTTTTTTTGGTGCTCGGCATGACATGTTTTTTCTTGCAGAAAAGATGGGGAAGAAAGCGTCCAAGGCAAAGAAGAGCGCTGCTGCTGCGGACCGAATGGCTAAACTGGCTGCGGTAAAGGCCAGCTCGGGCTCCTCGCCGAAGAGCCAAACCTCCGAGCCAACACAAGTAAACAGTCCAACTGTAGTACCTCGCGCAGTCACTCCCGAGGTGCTTCAGGCCGCCGAGGGGGTGGAAAAAGTAATCAACTTGGAGGCAAAACAAAGTATTGGAGGTACCCCCGAGCGTCCAGCCAAGAGGACTCGGATAGAGAAGGGAAAAGGAATAGCTGGGGATTGGCTCAATTTGAGTAAGTCCAATAAGGATATTCAAGTTGAGGAGGGCACGGAGGATGTTGTTACTAAAACTATATGGGCGAAAAGGGCACCTGAAAATTACTTTGCAGCAGCCTTCCCTCCCGAGGATGCCCAAGTGATGGATGCCTAGCATCCCTCGACTTGGGGAAACAACTGTTCCGCCCTGGTAAAGGGTCTTCTTAGGAGCGCAAGTGTTCTCAATTACCTCGGACGTCGTGGCGAGGATGTTCATGCTGGGGTCGCTCCTGAGGAGAAGAAAAAGAGAAGACAAGCTGATTCTCGGGAAGATTACTTGCAGCTCCAGGTCGAGGGCCTTGGAAAAAGGCTTCAAACTTTGGCCGCCGAGAATGAGAGACGTCAAAAGGTGGCGCAAGATGCTGAAGGTGCCAAGGCCAAAGCTGAGGCTGATAAGGGGACGGCCGAAAGAACTCTTCAAGAGGCCGAGGAAAGAATGAGGCGGTCGGAGAAAGTCCTGAAAAAGGCTGAGGAGGATGCTACTACACTTCAGGAGGCGACGGAGAGAGCTCGGAAGGCCGAGCAAGCTGCTGCTGTGGCTTAGGAGCAACATGAGTATGCTAAGGATGAGATTCTCGGGCTCCGAGCCTCTTTGGACAAGATGAGAGCGAAAGCTCTTAAGCATAAGAAGGCAGCCAAGGAGAATCTGTACAACTGGGATCATGCGGTTGAGGATTCTTTCTACAATACTGTCGAGCAACTTCGCATCTTGAACCCTGGGCTCGTGACCAAGGGTACCGACCCCAACTTTGCTGTTAAGAATGGCCAGATTGTGGGCGAGAATGGGGTCCCAATAGACATGAGCAGAGATGATCTGCCAGATCGCTTGGCCGAGGAATCCGAAGAGGAAGGGGCCGAGGATGCCGTAGATGAAGAAGAGGAGGAAGATAAGTTTGATCCTGACAGCATTGTACTGTCCGATTTAGAGTAGACTTATCATTTTGCTATCCTTTTTCTTTTTGTACTTGCCCCAGTAGATGGGTTTGAATTTTTATTGTTGTACCTTGCTTGGAATATTTATAATATCCGTAATCATTTTATGCTTCTTTTTTGTTCTTTTCGTTAAGAATTCAAGTGCTAAGACCTCGGAACTCCAACACTTTAGCCGAGGTGGGTTCCTCTATCCGCGATATAAGAAATGATTCTATGAAACCATGTTTGAATCGGGAGTCTCTTTAAAGTACTTGACGAGTTATAAGCTCTTATTCGAGCTGTTTATAATCGTTCGCGTCATAAACGGTGGCTAATCGATTATGAGGAAAAGTACGCAAATACAATGAATTCAATAACAGTTCTTTTATTCATTCCAAACAGTAAATATAATGGGCTCGGAGTTCCACCGAGCGTACACCATCATTAAAAGAGAAACAATTCTAACAGCAAAGTTAATAATGAACAAAAATAATCGAAAATACAGAATTGAAACGAATGAAAAATTCTAACTGAAGTATGCTCTGAGCTTCGCCACGTTCCACGTGTTGTTGATGAGAGCTCCCGAGAGAGTTTCGAGCTTGTAGGCTCCTGTTCCAGATTTAGAAGCTACTCGGTATGGTCCTTCCCAACTCTGGGCCAGCTTCCCGTCCTTTGCGTTTTTGAGGCCAATATCAGCTCTTCTCAAGACAAGGTCGCCTACCTCGAACTCTCTGGGAACTACCGAACGATTATATCCTTTCGCTTGCATCATCTTGGCATGCTTTTCTCGTTCGGCGGCTAGATCTCTGACTTCTTCCGACAAAACGAGATCCTCACACAGTAAAGTGTTGTTGAGGGGGTTCGGTTGTTGCATAGCTCGGAATGAAGGGATGATCTTTTCTATTGGGATGACTGCATCACAACCGTAAGTGAGCCGATAAGGTGTTTCTCCTGTTGAAGTTTGTATGGTGGTGCGATACGACCAAAGCACTTCATGCAAGTTTTCCAGCCAATTCCCTTTCGCACCGACGAGCCTTTTCTTGATCCCCTGGATGATAGATCGGTTCACGGATTCTACCTGCCCATTTGTTTGAGGGTGCTCCACCGAGGAAAAATAATGCTCTATGTTCAAGGCATTGACCAAGTCTTGGAACGCCTTTGCCGCAAATTGAGTCCCATTGTCAGTCACCAACACTTGTGGCACTCCAAACCGAGCCACGACCTGCCTTTCAAAGAACTTTTGCACCTTGGCCGAGGATATGGTTGCCAGAGGCTCGGCTTCAACCTACTTGGTGAAATAATCAATGGCCACTATCACCCACTTTAGCTGTCCTGGTGCGGTGGGGAACTGTCCAATCAAATCCATTCCCCATTGATAGAAGGGATAGGGAAATGAAAGTGAATGGAGTTCTTCGGCCGGCTTCTGGTAAACATCACTGTGAAACTGACATTTTTCACACCTTCTCACATGACTAATCGCATCTTGTTGAAGGGTTGGCCAGTAGTAGCCAGCTCGCAAAATCTTCTTAGCCAGTGACTTCCCCCCAATATGATGACTTCCAATACCCCCGTGAACCTCTTCCAGTACCTGTTTAGCTTCGGCGGGATCCAAACATCTAAGCATTGGGCCATTTACTCCTCGTCTAAACAGAATCCCGTCAACCATGGTAAACTGTGAAGCTTTCCTGACAAGTTTCTTGGCCTCCATTGGATTGGTTGGCAAAGCTCCTTGCTCCAAATAACCCATAATTGGGGCAGTCCAACTTGGATCCACTAAAATAGAGAGGACAACGCTAGGCCCATGCACCATTTCCTGGATCAACGTTTTGTTATTTTCAGGGCTTTTTGTTGAAGCCAGCTTGGAAAGAATGTCCGCTCGGCCATTGCTTTCCCTCGGGATGTGGCAGAATTCGACCTTGGCAAACTCCGAGGATAAGAACTTCACCTTCTCTAGATATTTTTGGAGGATAGGTTCCTTTGCCTGATAGTCACCTTTGACTTGCGAAACCACTAACTGAGAATCGCTGAAAATCTTCACCTCTCGGGCCCCTACTTCTTTTGCCATTCTTAGCCCGGCCAATACAGCTTCATACTCCGCCTGATTGTTTGAAGTTGGGAATCCAAAATTCAATGAGTATTCGAGGGTGACTCCCTCGGAGTTCTCCAAGATTATTCCAGCACCAGCCCCGAGTTTGTTACTTGATCCATCAACATAAATACTCCAATCCAAGTTTGAGCTCGTCAATGGCTCAGTAAACTCGGTGAGAAAATCAGCTAAGGCATGAGACTTCATTGCCTTCCTCGGTTCAAAAGTGATTTCAAACTCGGAAATTTCAATGGCCCAAGACACCATTCTTCCCGCCAAATCAGGTTTTTGAAGAATTTGACGGATCGGCTGAGCTGTTCTGACCTTGATGTGGTGGCTTTGGAAGTATTGACGTAGTCTTCTGGCCGTGATAATCAGACAAAAAGCCAATTTCTCCACCTTCTGATACCTCAACTCTGGTCCCTAAAGAGCTCGGCTGACGAAATAGATGGGGGATTCTTTACCAGATTCTTCTCGAACTAGAGCCGAACTAATTACCGAATCGCCCACTGATAAGTAAAGGAACAGAATTTCTCCATTCACCGGACTAGACAGGATTGGGGGGATGCCAGGTATTGCTTAAGGTCAATGAAGGCCTTTTCGCATGCCTCGTCCCACTCAAATGTCTTTTCCTTCTCCTTCCTCAGCAATCGGTACCAGGGGAGGGCCTTCCTAGCTGACTGAGATAAAAATCTAGAAAGGGCCGCAACCTGACCTGCCAGTTGTTGTACACCCTTGATATCAGATGGACTCCTCATCTCAAGGATGGCTCGGCACTTCTCCGGATTTGCCTCGATTCCGCGCTCAGTAAGCATGAATCCGAGGAAGGACCCTACTGGAACTCCAAACGTGCATTTTTCCGGGTTCAATCTCATATCGAACTGTCGAATCCTTCCCAAAATGACCTTCAAATCCTTAGCATGATCTTCTTCTTTCAAGCTCTTTGCAATCATATCATCGATGTATACCTCCACCCTCGGCCCAATCAACGGACTGAACACCTTGTTCATCATTCGCTGGTAAGTTGCCCTAGCGTTCTTAAGTCCGAATGGCATTACATTGTAGCAATATGTGGCATTTTTCGTGATAAACGAAGTCTTCACTTGATCCGGGGGATACATCGGGATTTGATTGTACCCCGAATAAGCATCCATGAAGGATAGCTTTTGATAACCTGCCGAGCTATCCACAAGTTTGTCTATGCATGAAAGTGGGTATTGATCCTTGGGGCAAACTTTGTTCAAGTCTGTGTAATCCACGCACATCCTCCTTTTTCCATTGGATTTCTTGACTAGTACGGGATTAGCCAACCAATCAGTATATACTACCTCCCTGATAAATCCTGCCTCAAGCAGCTCGGCTACCTTTTCATCTGTCGCCTGTGCCTTCTCAATTCCGACCCGTCTTTTCTTCTGACAAACTGGCTTGGCACCAAGATACACGCTCAACTTGTGGCAGATGAAGTTCGGATCTATTCCTGGCATGTCTGCCGAGGTCCAGGCAAACAAGTCTTTGTTTTCCACCAGTAATTCTGTCAATTCCCTTTCAACTTCATCAGAAAGGCCAACTCCAATCTTGACGCAACGGGATGGGTCGGATCCTATAATCACCTTCTTGAAGTCCCCTTGAGGGGTCGGCCTAGTTTCATCCTCCTCTCTTACATCAAGATCTGCGAGGTTGACACTTCCCTTGTTAAGTGGTTCTTTCATGATCTTCTCGTCATCAAGCTTCAGCTTACCCAGGCTGATATTATAGCATTTCTGAGCCAATTCTTGTTCGGAACGTACCGTTACCACCTTATCATCAGACCCAGGGAACTTCATGGCTAAGTGGACGGTTGATACAACGGCACCAAAAGATTGGAGTGCAGTACGGCCAAGGATGGCGTTGTATGCTGACGGGGCCTGAATAACTAGCCACTTGACCATCTCAGTCCGAGCAGATGGTTGTTCCCCCATGGTCACTGGGAGATGGATGTGGCCTAAGGGAACAATCGAATGACCCGTAAAGCCAATCAAGCTTCCCTCGAATGGGGTTAGATCAGATTTTCTCAACTTCAAGGCTTCGAACAGATCCAAGAACATGATGTCTGCCGAACTCCCCTGATCCAAGAGAATTCTTTTTACTTCGTAGTTGCCGAGCCTGGCTGTAACCACCATTGGATCATTGTGGTCTTGTATGATGTCAGCAAAATCCTCATCACTGAAGCTGATGACAATGTTTTTCTTCCTGGGCTTTTGGATCGGTCGGCTGGCTACCGAAAGGACTTGCCCCACGTACTTCTTGCGATCACCTTTCTTTTCCCCCCCACCTGCAAATCCTCCAGCGATGGTGTTGATGAGGAAAGACTCTCGGCCCTTATCCTGCTCGGATTGTAGGGTAGAGGCTCCCCCTGCAGGTGGTGAAGGGCTTCTAGTTCTTTTCTATTCGGTTTTGGGTGGTGAATTACTTTTTCTCCTAGAACGCTTACACAACGCTTCACCAATGTACTGTTGAAGCTTTCCATCCCTTACCATTTCTTCAATCAAATCCTTCAACTGGGTACACTGATTGGTGGTATGCCCCCAACCGCCATGATGATCGCAGTATTTCGACCGATCCTTTTGAGCTGATTTCCTCAAGGCTGGAGGCCGAGTAATGTTACGCATCTCGGTATGCATAGTCTCACGAAGGATTTGACTCCTCGGGACTGTAAGCTGGGTGTATTCATCATACTTGCCTTTTGGAGGCAGTTTTTCTCCTCTTTCTTCTCTTTCTCGTTTGTCCTTCCTCCCCCCTACTATCTCGAAAACGATCTCTCTGACGAGGATTGCTTTGACGATGGTGAGGCTCTTGACGCTCTTCGTTGCCTCGTGCCGCAGTACTTATTCTGTGGAATTCCTCCAGATTAACAAATTTCCTAGATCTCTCCCTAAGCTCGGCAATGTCTCTCAGTGGTTCTCCAATCAAACAGTCCTTGAAATCTCCATCTTGCAACCCTTGAGTGAGTAGGAGAACAGACACTCCCGACTGCAGACCGGATATGCCACTGGCTTCCTATTGATACCGAGCTAGATAGTCGCGTAAAGACTTGCCAGGTTTCTGTGCGACTCCAGCTAATGAATGATCTGACTTCGGTTGTGACATACTGGCCGTATATCTGTTTAGGAATGCTCTCTTATGCTGAGCCCAAGAACTAACTGAATTAGCAGGTAAAGAATTGAACCACCTCAGAGGCGCCGAGCCTAGGGTCATCGAGAAAGCGCGACACTTCATGAAATCCCCTCCTCCATAAAACATCATGGAAGATTCATAGGACGCAATGTGATCCATCGGATCAGTTGTCCCAGTGTACCGAGGGATATTCTGATGGCCCACATAGGTCTGTGGGGTCTGAAATGCCATTATCTCTGCTGTGAAAGGGTGTCCAGGGTGGGGTTCCACAGCCACACGTTCAGGGAGCGTGTTCGGGTTGAGGGGTGGAGGTGAAGGAAGGTTGCTCGGGTTACCGAGAGCCACGTGAGGGCCTTGCTCGGCAAGTCTTGCCATGCTTTGCTGCTGAAGAGTAGCAATGGCCTGGTTTTGCTTTTCAATTAAAGAAGTCTGAGTCCTCAAGATCTCCATGATCGACTCCTCTCTTCTTCGGGCCGAAGAAGTAGTCATGTAAGATCTGCCTTCCGTTTCAGAACGCTGACCACCTTGAAGAGTTCCAAAACGACCTCTAGTCAAGTGAGGCATCTCCCTGTTGGATCTTTCAGCCCTGGAATGATCACGATGATCGGCTCGCTCAACTCGCCGATCTTCATCAGTTCGTGACCCAGCAGCGGCCCGACGAGACTGATGTGGTCCAGAATCTGCCGTGTCACGCCATTCTGAAATGTGGCCATCGGGGACAGTATGAGGGTTAGACTGCCCTCCGCCGCCTTCAACGAGAACTTGACCAATTGGAGGAACCGTGGCTTGTGCCTGATCCGCCGTTGGGACTGGCGGAATTGTCTGAACATCAGCCTGATTACCTTCAGTTGGTCTTCCCGGAGCGATTCGGTCCCTAACGTTCCTCCCGCTCTTGGGTGGCCTTCCGCGGAGGCGACGGCGGAGATCATCTTGATTACCATTATTGTTATCGTTTGCCATGAGAACAATGGGTGGGAATACTAGTTATTCGTTCCCCACAGACGGCGTCAATGTAGTGTCCTTGAACACTATGTTCTTAACCCTCTAAGTGCCCAAGATTATGATAACCAGGAGCCCTAGAGAGGATCAAGTATTAATATATGACTATATGGTATTTCTGCAGTTCCAGTTGGGAAAAGCAGGGTTTCCCCAGTCAACAAGTGTGTGCAGAGTGTCAACTTAGGGATGAGAGTACGTACCTGAAACCCTAGCTGTAGCGAGCTATTTATAGGGTTCGGAGGAGGCTGATATGGGCCGTCTGGGCCCTGTATCAGGGTTGAGCTGAACCAGGATTCTGTGAGATAATATCGGAGAATTATGCTCTTATAATCCGGATAGGATCAGCTGAAGATCTCATGTCTAGGCTGTTGCGAGAATCTAGGAGAGAATTGCGGAAGGGATAAGAAGCCTTGGTAGGTCAGAGCTTATCCGTCTGCCAATGGTATGTCTCGGCCTAGAGTCTCAAGCCCGATGGACTAAGGGCCGACGATGAGGCTCGGTTCCATCAAGTCCGAGCCAGGTCTTTTGGGTATGCTCGGAGTCCATGAGTCCGAGCGTGGGACGTTTATACTTACCAATCCGAGGGAAGTGCTCTTAGCGAATCCTCTTACTAAGGCTTGAGTCCGTGTCTGGTCGGCAGACCCTACACTCTTAAAAATTCAAGATCAAGGTATAAATAACACATGCATGTACATAAATCACCAAGATCATCATCAAACCACATGCAAATCCAAAGATCTCAACTTTATCATCAAACAAACTCAAATAATATATTTATTCATCAAATAATCTCATGAACATTTCACAAATCACGGTTTTAAGCAAAAATATTTAACATGCAAAGAGGTTTCACTTTAAACCCACAAAATCTCAACAAGTTTTTAGATCTTAAGGTTTAATAGAAAGAAAATATCAAGATCTATTATGAAAAGCCTTAACCGAATCATTAAGTCCATTGTTTGGTTATTACAAGTTTCTTTTAGTATTAAAGTCCATGATCAAACACAACAACACTTATACTTATCATCTAAGTCTTGAAAATTAACATGCAAAGAAGAAAAGAAGAAAGATCACATGATCAAAGAAAAACCTAAGCTATTACAAAACCTCTTATGCTCATTCGAACCACCCACCTAAGAAAAGGTTGATCTTCTAGCTTCTAAGTGCTTGGATCTTCAATGAAAGCTCTAGGTTTAAGCTTGATCTCCTCTTCTTCTTCCTCTCTTCTCACTCACGGCCAACACCCTCTTTCTCTCTCTCTCTCTCTCTCTCTCTCTCTCTCTCTCTCTCTCTCTCTCTCTCTTTCTTAGTCTAAGAGTTGATGGGCTCTTAAGACTTGTGCTTGGTTTGGAAAGGAATGAGAAATGAATGAATGAATGGAAAATGAACTAAGGGCCAAGCTTAAATAAGCAAACCGTGTACTCCCTATTTTGCTCTTGGTTTGGTTTAGGTTTACACACAAATGGGAGGGGCGATTTTGGCATTCTAATTTTTTGCATGGGTGGATTTTATCAAAAGGACATCTAGGAGTAGTTTTAGGCTTTAGGTCACTTCATGCTCCATGGTTTATTTTTACTACTTAAATTTTCTACCCATTCATTCCCCTTTGGTTCTAATTTTGCCTCATAAGCTCTTTGTCCTAAGAATAAAATCCTAAGCTTACCCACATACATACACATACACGTTGCACACATATACACACATACATGCATTATCTTTTTATTTCTTAATCATTTTTACTTTAGAACATATAATCACCAATTCACATAATAATTCAAATATCTTCAAGGAATCATATTAACACAATCATACATCAAACACGTATCAACCAACACATATGTTTAGAAAACAAATCTCTTTCTCATAAAATAACTCTTGTTTAGAAATCACCATTTCTTTAAGGCCGCAAAAATATCAAACACATAATTATTTCTCAAAACTGGACTTTAAAACTCATAACATCATTTCATGAAAACCATTTCTTTGAAATCATTCACCACTTTGAAATCATGAAATAAGAAATTCATTCAAGAAAATACTCTTTCAAAAACACTTCCTTAAAAATAACTTTCTTTAGTACTTTAAAACAATACGAGGAATTTGCGGGGTGTTACAACTTAGACATATACCAAGTTAAAAACATCAAATTTTCAAGCCATTCAAGCATTCAGAACACAAGTTTTCATTCAGATTTGCTATAAAAATTGAAACAGTCCCGTTGTGACCTGAGACAAAGATGCAATTATTAAAAATAGCAAACCAACTCAAATTGGCATGAAATTTGGTACAGGACATCTCCACACATCCAAGATCATCTAGTAAAAATTTTAGATTATTTGGAGTTTCTTGTGTCACATTTTTCCAATTAAAATTCTCTCTAATGCTGTAGAAACTGAACAGAGCTGTTCACTGTTTTGAGATTATTTAAAATACCAAATTAACTCCAAATCACCTTAAATTTTTCAGAAAGTCTCCTAACATGTTCTTGGTTTTACCATAAAAATTTCAAGTCTTTTGGAGTAGCTTAGGTTGGAAATCTGTGTTCATCTTTGGTCCGAAAAACTCATTTTTTTCTGAAATCGTTTTCACGAAAGTAATTCTTGTTAAAATAGTAAATCATTTCTAAAAATCTTCAAAAAATACAGAGAAGCTTAAATGAATCTAATCAAAATAGTGGCTAAACTTCAAAATCATTAAACATGTGCAAGTGCCTTTTATCAAAGCCTTTTGCATCCACAAACACAAGTTTTTCACAAACAACCTTTAACAAAAACAAATCTAGTAAAAATACTAAAATGAGTCCAAACCAACTCAAATTTTCCAGAATACACTCAAATGACATTAAGAGCAACATACTAAATTTTTAGAGAAATCCGATTTGTGGAAACACTTTTTACCAAATCCTCCTCACTCTAAATGATACACTTATCAAAAATTCAGCATGTGTTCAAACCATCATTTCCCCCACTATTCATCACTAACAACCTTTATTAAACATAAAAATTATTTCCCTTGCCCACTTATGCCAAAAACCGAAACATGCATCAAAGAATAACCACAAACAAAATCATGTCCCTAACATACATACCAAACCGAAACAATAACAAAAGAAATAAGTTGATTTCATCAAGATTCCACATGCATTGAACAAATAACACAAACAAAAAATTACTTCCCTAACCTACACGCATCGAAGGATACTCAAAGAAATAGGGTGGTATTTTTGCAAAATACATTAACCAAACCACATGCATGCTATATTTTCTAGCCTAAGCTTTGATTTAAACATGCATGCACTTGAAAAACACAAACCAATCTTGAAAATCAACATGCATCAACATAACTCAACGAAAAATCAAATCTCAAAGAAAAAGTATATGAAAACCAAAAATACTTGAAGAAAATAGATTAAGAACAATAGAGATTACCTAAATCAAGGTTGAAAATGCAAAGGAAAATCAAAGTCTCACTCTTTTCCTCCTTGATGCTCACGGGTTTCTCTAGCTAGTGGGGGTGGGCCGGGGTTTTGTTTCTTGATTTCTAATGGGTAGAGATAAGTTAGTAGGTATTTGAGAATGGATTAAACAAAGAAAATGGGAGTAGAAATTACCTTGAAGTGAAAGAGGGTACTCCCTCGTTCTTCCTCCTCCCCACGGTTTCCTCTCTTCTCCCTCTATCTTCTTCTTTTTTTTTAAATGAATGAGTGTAAGAATGGGTGGGGTTTAATTGGGGTATTTATAAGGGTTTGGGTTGGTGGGGTGTATAGATTTAAAATGGGGTTCAAAAATAAATTAGAGTGGGAGAGTGTGAAGGGATAAAAAGGCTAAGTCACCCATTGGCTGAAAATGCACTCTAGGATAGGGTAATTAAATGTGAGTTATAAATAGGGTACTTTAGAGATAAGTTGCATTTAATTAGGTTACCCTAGGGTCTTGTGCACTAATAAATAGATGTCCAACAATTCAAAATTCAAAATTCATAAAATAAATACTTAAACCGTGTGACACTAATAGACAGTAGAAAATAATATTTTTCCAATACAGTAAGTAACACTTGAAAATAATAATTCAATTAGCTTAAATAAAACATTGTAATTTCAATAAAAATATAAAATTTCGCGGCAGCATATTTAAAGACCAAACTTTATAAAAATAAATTCTGTGTTCCAATACAATCATTTTGAGTGTAAATTAGTTTGATTCCGATTCACCAGTCAAAAGTTATGAATTTTCAAAGTTAAATAAATCCTTTAAACCAATAAATCACAAAAATCAAATATTCAATCATTTTAAAATAAATTCCTCATTTTCAAGCATAATTATAAATCAAATAATATTTTTATATAAATTCGAAAATAAACACCCAATCATAATTTCCCAAAAATCAATTTATTAAAATGGGAAAAATGTGGGTATTACACCCACCATTTTGGTTCTTCATACACACTCGTTCTTGAAAACCTCACCAGAATCATGCTCATAAATCTAATAGGCTTCAAACATGATATCACTCTCCGAGCAGCCACTTATCTGCCTTGAAATTGCTTGCTTGTAGCAACCAGCAAACTTTTGAAGCTGTTTATTCAATCAGTGGCACCGAAATTTTATACAAGACAAATCACTGATCTCAGGCAAAGTTTTGGTCACGATACTTGTTATAATGCTCGCACACCCTAGATCAAAAAGCATCCTTTTATTCAACCATGATTGAATGAGTTACTTATCCTCCGGGGAAGTCCACCTCAATCTTTTCTTTTTCATCTTAGAAGACTCTCCTCCATCATCATTAAGGTCAATAGTTTCCCAGTCATCTTGGGTGCAAAATGGTGGTATTTCAAGCTCAGATTGTGGTACTTGAGTTTGTGGTTTTTGAATTTGTGATTGAGATTGAGACTCAAATTGTGGAATTTGAAAATTTCCAATGTTTGGGAATGCTTGAATATTTGGGTAATTTTGAGGATTTGGGAAGGACATATATGGGTAATTTTGAGGATTTGGAAAAAATGAAGGAGAATATTGATTTTGAATCGGTGGACAATTAAACATGTAATGTGCCTGTTGATACCCAAAAATTGGTGACCCATTAGCAAGGCCCAATTCCATGACAAGGTCCAAATTTACCAAACAAATAAAATTCTGGACAAGGCATGTGTCAGACACCCCCTGTACGTTCTCCCAACAAGAAGAAGAGACGCCCTGGTAATGTGACCGGAAAGAACTTATTGTCAAAAGCGCCTCTACAGCCATGGAACTCAAGGGAACAGCGGTGATGATGGGAGACGTGCCTAGAGCCTTAAGCCGCAAGTAGAGCGCATCAACCCCTAGTGTCAGAGCGCCACCTCTGGGCACTCACCTATCAAGAAGAAGGGACGCCCAAGAAACATGCCCAAAAGGGGATTACCTTAAATGCACTACTGCAGCCACAAGATGTCATAGAAATAGCAGCAGTAAAGGAAGGCACGCTCAGGGCATAAAGCCATATGCAGAGCGCACCCACCCCATAGCACACACCTACAAACAAAGGCAACCCAGCTTCCTAAGACTTCAACGGCTTGTGCAGGAAGCCAAGAGGGAATCTTTGCTTACCTCATTGGTCCTTCCCAAGTCAAAGCCATGAATGGCATGACTTGCACCCCTCCCCCTGCAGCCATTAAATGCCAATGCCCAGAATGGTAAAGAGAACAAAACTCCACCTGATAAAGAAGGAATATGCAGCAATCAAGATGGAAAAGTGGCATGGACCAGTGGTAAAACGGAAAAGTATTAACCAACGGGTAAAAGATGGCACTATAAATAGAGGAAGCTTCATCCTCCATTGGTATCAAGTGATCAACTCATCAGAACCAACAGAACAATCAACAAAAGCAACCAAAAAACACATGAAACACTGTTCTTTCCTCTAAAATTCAGAGAAAGAACACGAGAGAGATACAAATAAGGAGGTGAGTCAGAGAGCATACACCTCCAGCAATCATCTCAACAGCAGTACACACCATACACAAAACACAAGTTCTTCCCTCTACAACTTGGAGGAAGAACATGAGTGAAAGAGAAGAGTATTTAAGGAGAAGGAGATCCCCAAGGCGAGCAGCAGAGCGCACGCCTCTTACTCCCTTCAAACTCATCTGAAGCAACTGAACAAACTGGAGGAAGGCAATCAACTCAATCAACTCCAGGAAACACAAAACACAGAGAAAACACTAGTTCTATTCTCTAACACTTAGAGAAGGAACATCTGAAGGAACAACAGTGAGAAACGTAGAGGAAGGAAAGGGTGGAAGCCAAGGTGAACATCAGAGCGAACGCTCTCCAATCATGAGTGTAAAAACTACACCATCATTGCAACCCCTGCAGCAACGTTGCAACTACTTCACCACCACTATGGCCATGGCTCTAACTTGCATTCTTGGTGCAGAGGGCGCTCCCACAAAACTAGACTATCAAAGTCACACCTCACCACAGTAGAAGTAGTATTGACAGTACCCATTTACTTGTATCATCTGTAGTATTTGTACGCCTTAAAGGGCGCCCTCACAAAGTTGGACTGTTAAAGGCGCACCCCCCGTTTGTAGAAATAGTACCAATATTTCCCTGTACTTCACTGGAGCCAAACTTCATTATGTTTACGAACCCTCTGTAATCTCTATATAATTATCATCCTATAAATAAAAAGGATCCGAAACAGTGCCCACTAATTATTGTAAGAAAAAGGATAAGGGGGATTCTTGTTGGGATTATTGGAATTGTTGTTGGAATTATTAAGATTCGGATGTATTTTGGTATTTAACCATGTCTTGGTGTTGTGTTTATGATAGTTTCAAATTATAACCGTTATATTGGAACTGTTACTTTTAACAGCATCATTTTCAATTCTTGGTAACGGCTATATTCATCATTCATCAATGGATAAATTTTTTATTATCTTTTGAACTTGTTTCTTAATAATAGATAAAGCAACGTCTTGGAAAAAAAAAAAGAAACACATACTTTGGAAGATGCTAGAACTAACATGGTAGGGACTTTATTTAGAAAAAAAAACAAAAACACTCCCTCGTCTTGTTTCTCTTCACTCCCTCATAACCTCATCTTCTTTCTCACTCCCTGCCTCTCTCGAAGTCGCCTCCCTCACTCCTCTCTTCTTCAATCATGAGTTCCTCATCACAATCAAACCTCATCCCTCATAACTCGTCTCTCTCAATCCCTCATCCCTCTCTCACAAGCCTCTCGCAACCTTCTCTTATTCACTTGCCTCATCCCTCTTTCACTATGTGAGACCCCTAATTTAGACCCAATTTATTTGTATTACAATCTTTTATTTTTTTTTAATTTATTGAATAATGATTTGTGGAAATTTGATTTCTTTTTAAAAGTATTGAAATTTAATTATTTGTGTGTGTGTGTATATATATATATATATACACGTGAAATATAGGTATGTAATAAAATATTTTCCTTAAATAATTCTAAATATAATTTTGGCATGAAAATATTTTATTAAGTATAGTATGTTATTATCCAAATGTTATTTGATTTAAGTTTGGAAAAAAAAACCTAATTTTTTCTCTCCCCTCCTCCTTCCTCTACTCCTGCTTGTTTTCATCTACTGTGTTTCTCGCGGTAGGGGGAGGGAGAGGGAGATCTGTCCCTCCCCTTCCTTTGGGAAAGGGTGTGGGGTTATTTTCCCCCAGTTTTTATGGGTTTTCTCTTGCCTTTGTGCAAGTTGTTTTTGTTTTGTGTGTTTTCAAGTGAAGGGATGTCTCTGGATAGTTTCTACTTTCCAGATTTGATGGTTATCTTCTTTGCTCCAATAATTGGAAGGCTACTCGTCGAGACAGATCTCTCTTTGCTAACTGTTGATTTGGCTACCGTCCAACGGCTCTCTCGTTTTAGATCTGAGATTCCTTGTCGCCGAACTGAGCTTAGTCCAGCATCAATGAGATTGTTATCTTGGTATTAAAGGCTATTGAATCTCCTGTTAGAGTCGGATTTTGGCAGTTGCTGATGATCCATCGCATGGAAGAGTTTGTTGTTGCAATGTATTTTGCTTTCCCATTAATTATTATTAGTGTGAAATTTCTTGTACAGTTTCTGATCTATGAATAAAATACACCTTTTCCCTTAAAAAAAAGTTTGGAAAATGAAAAGGATTTTTGAAGGGTTATAGTGTTATAACTTCAAAAATTCATATCTTTTTAACCGTAAGTCCAAAAATTACAAACTTTATATCAAAACGATCGTATTAAAATGTAGATTTCAAAAATGTAAAGCTCAGAATTTTATTTGTAGGTTTGCGAAAAATTTATATCTGTACAGTAGGTGGACGAATTTTATGTTTATAAACTTAGAAAAAGTATTTTTGAACCTACAATTATTTATGGCACTTAAAAATAATTTGTGTTATAAAAATATACATTTTTGGAGGCCTCTTATTGGCTCACCGTCCAGACCACAACATTTTTGTTTTAATTTTGAATTTTAAATTATTTAAACTTGATTTTCATTGGGTAAATAAGTGGTGAGTTATTGTATGAGTAAGAGCCAAGTATTATTCTCCTTCAAGCCTTAGAAATTCGTTCCACATGAGTCGGCAAGAGGTAGGATTCATTATCTTCAGCACATAATTCTTTGCATTATTTTGAATTTGCATGAGTATATGAGAAACATTAAATGATTCACCACAAACAACTAGGTTCTCAACTATTACCAAGTAGGAAAAAAATTCTGAACTTGGCCACCAAGCCGTACCCCATTCGTGTGACCCCTTTAAGATTGGGGTGGGATGACCAAATTTTCCTAGTTATAAATAGAAGCCTTCCTAGAATAATTTTGCATTGCACACATTCCACACTTAGAAAAATTGTGAAAGAAACCTAGAAAGAGAGAGAGAGAAAGAGAGAGAGAGAGAGAGAGAGAGAGAGAGAGAGAGAGGTCGTGGCATATAGGAAGAGAAGGGAGTAGATTTTGTGTCAAAAAGCTTGAAGTGTTCATCTTGATCTTTAAGAAGGTATTTTTATAAACTCATAATCTCTTACTGTTACCTTAATTTTTAAAGCTTTTCTTCTTGATTTTAAGAAATAAACAGTAAAGTCTTTGTTCTTATTTCTCTTCTACTCATGAACCCTAACATGAAGATTTTGAAATTTTTTTTTTAGTGTTTGGATATTTTGTTTATGGTCATGTGAATGAGGATTTAGAAAGGGACTAAAAAGAGGTTTAAAGAAACAAAGTTTCCCCTTTTCTTTTCCCTCATGATGACTGAATTTCTTGATGGAAAATAAGGAAGTGAAAAATTTGATTTTGTTTATATGAACCTGTTTATGTGATTTTCCTTTTGAGTGGATTTTTGAATGATTAAGGTTGTTGCTTAATCATGCAATTTTAATAATCAAAAGAGTGATGTACAAAATACCATTTAAAAAGAAAATTTTTCTCTTATTTTATGCAGTAGGGTCGTGAGGTCTAAGGACTGTTTTTTTACAAATTTTGTTTGATGTTAAGTGTATCAATGATGTACTGTTAAGTTGATGTGTGAATATATAAGAATTTTACATTGTATACAGTGAATGAAAGTAACTATATATGTGAATATGTGATTATGTGCAATATGTGTTTGGATGAATAAATAGTTTAGTTACTGTCCAGAAAAGTGTTTTACTTGGAAGTGCTTATTTTAAATTGATTTAGAATTTGTAGTCATTGTTTTAGAGTTTATAAACTATAGGAATATGTTATAAATTGTTTTGAAAATTTTCAGCCACTGTTTATATTTTCAATATGAGTGGGCCGAATTTTTATTTCATGAAATGGTGATGTTCATACTTTTCCTAATTGTCTAAGTGTTGTATGATAATTATAGTATGTTTATTTGATGATACAAACATGAAAATGAATATTTTTACTAAAGTAAACTATTCTGAAAATTTTATTTTTATTATGGAAAAGGTTATTTTATTTGAACCATGAGTTTAAAAAAAATGCTTTTATACGAGATTATGATGTGTAAACAAGTATAAGTATTGAAAACAATTTTGTATGAATAGATTAATAAGTATATAAATTTATTTTGGCCACTGTATGTATAGGCCGAATTTTTATGAGGATTAGTGATGGTTGATTTTTCCTAATTTGTACTTATGTGTATTTGTAATGAGTATTTGTTTATAGGTGTATATTATAAAGTATAAACGTAAAAGTATGAGTTTTCATGAAATTGAATGACTATTTGGAAAAGTTAGTAGCTGCGGAGTTTTCATGTTATAGGCCAAATACTCATTTGAAAAAAAAAGGAAAATGATTTTTGATTTTGCTTAAATGCCTAAGTGTTCTTAGATGAAGGTATTGTTGATTATTTGATGTTCATATGCATGAAACATGAATAAGTATTTTAAATAATAAAAAGTAATTCTGGAAAATAATTATTTTTGAGTTGTATGGCCAAAGAAAGAATTTATTTAAGTAATTGTAGTTGAGCTTAATTGTATATGTGTTAGTGCATTTAATAGAATGTTTGTATGATTTCATGTGTGAAATAAAAATGAATTTTTGAAAATACTTTGGGTTATTGCTTTATATTAGGCCGAATTAGCATTTAAATGAGTAGGTGTATTATTTTAATTTTCCTAAGTGCCTATATGATTATATGATGTTGGTATTTTAATTGTTTGATGTGGGTTCATGAAATGACAATTAAGTAAATGATTTTTAGTAAAAAGAAATGATTCTGTAAAAAATTTATTCAAAGCTGGAAAATTATTTTGATAAGGGCCATGTGTTCCCAATGATTTTTTTAATGTATTTATGATGTGTTTATGTGCATAAGTGTTTAGGATAATGTATAGTATGAAAATATAAGTTTTAAAGTGAATAAAATTATTATTTTCTGGAAAATAATGTTTCTGTCCAGAATTGATGTGATTATGAGAACATGAACATTTTTCCAAAATTAAGTTCATTTTTGAGTTATAGATTATATGCCTTGATGTGTAAGTGTTAGAACTTGTAGAAAAATGAATTTTTGAGTGGATGCAACCTATTTCGGTGTGGCTACCCAGTAAGCTTAATTTGTTTAGTTGAACCAAACTTTGTGTTATTTTATAATAGAGCTTGTATTTAAGCTATAGGGAAAAGTGGCATTATTTTTGGATTAATCGTTTAAGAGACAAGTGATTTTAACTCATATTGTATGATTTGTCTGATAATGGTAGTTGCTATAAGGAATTTGAAAAGGGATTTTTAAGTAAATGAAAAGCTAGAATGTATTTTTGAGATGTTATAATTAAGTTTTAAAAATCGTTTTGTGATTTGAAAAGGTTTTCATGATTTATAAAGCTATAAACAAAAAGTGTTCTGTTGAACTGTTTTTGGGTTTTCAAAGAGGTTTTGAGTTACTGATATTGTGTTGTGTTCTTAAATTTTTCTAAGTACTTTTGAAAAGGAAAATTATTTCGTTTAAGTTATTAAATTAAATATGTGTTGATTAGTCCTTTGGATTCTGTTTATCAAATGTTTAAGGTTCGAGTGAAGCAAATTCGGATAATCAGAATCATTTGTCTCTAGCTTCAAGTCCAGGTGAGAGAGAAGCTTTCCTAAGACACAATGGCACTTTGGGTAGCATTAGGATGTTCTTGATCATCTCAAAGATCAGAACTCCGTAATTATTTGTCAATATACGTAACGACAATTGTTTGTGCGTGTGTTTGGCCGGATGACGTTGAGACAATAACTCTTGTTTGTGTGATTCTCTGTTTATGATTTATATGAGTATTATATTTATCTGCTTTGAATTATCTTATATCTTGAGCAGTTTTGTTTTCGGCTTAGAATAATGATATATCTTGGAGAGAATTGATGAAATGATTATTATGCTGAATATCATGTAATATCCGATTGATTCTAGAAAAGAGAATTGTTATTTTGAAAGTGTAAAGATTGAAAAGTAAGCTTTGCGTGTATCGTCTAAAGTAATAGTATACAGTGATGGTGCAACGTAACACAGATAACCTTGTGATTTATATCCCCAATCGCACTGTCTTCGGACGTGCTTGATTTTAAGTAGCTGGCCACGTGAATGAAGTGTCGTGGTTGTGAGCTTTGTGAATTCCACTGTATGTAGGGAGGTGTTTGTTTCGTTTTTCCCTTAGCGGTCGAGGCCTGTTAGAAGCAAGTCTTAGAATGGGTCGGCCAATGTTAGGATGATAGAACTAAATCTTTTTCTAAAAGACTTAAAATGCTTAAAAGTCTTAAAAGCTTTAAATCCTTTCCTAACTCTACGTTGAGAGAGAAGTAGTGGAGAGGAAAGATACAGAATACTTGGAGGTTTGTACTCTTCAAGTGGTGATTGTGATAGGAGAAGGCAAGGACGGTGAAACGTCAAGAAGCCTGGAGCGCTTCCCTAGGCGGGACAACGTTACAATGATCAAGGTCACCTGCTGGGCATTGGTCGTAACAAGGACCGCACGATCAACTAGGGATAGAGTTGTCGCCCCCTTGAGCAAATCGGAGATGGTGAGAGGGAATCTGGATCGAGGCTAGAGATCATCGTTTTTATTTACTGACCACTGAGCGTGGTCCATTTACTATTTCTTTTGCTGGCCCTTTGTAGTGGTTTCAGCTAGTGCGTACCCTTTGACTATCGATGCGTGCATGGTTAGGATTCATGTGCGTCCCATCTGCTTTCCGAACTAGATCGTGGTTGGATATTGAGGAGGAGATGTATCGTGTGTGCTGACTTATTCCCCTGCCTCAATGATTTCCCTCCCTAAATCATTGACGGCTATGTTTGAGTTGAAAGAAGAAAACTGCAGAAGATTATTAATATTTTTATTGAAAATCCTTTATGAAGCAAGTGAAATTATTATTGATGATATGACACGACATTATGAGGAGATGCTATGAAATGATGATGGTGATACTTATGATCATTAGGTCTTTTGAGAATGGCCACTATTTGCTTAGATGATTGTATATGTATGTGTGTGAATCTTAATGTGATCCCTTAGAGTAAGTCCATGTCGTCGACGATTAATTCGTTCGGATCGCTTACTCTCTCTGCTTTCCCTTTTTCTATGGACATTGGGAATGATGTCCACAGATGGTAGATCAAGTCATTGTCGTGTAGAAGTTTCAAATAGTGGATAGTGCATTGGGATTATTTGGAAGTGAAGCTGATTGGATAGCTTGGGAAGGACCGACATGTGTTGAGATTTTGATACGGGTTGATCGTGAGTGGGAGTTCGAATCGGATGTGGCATCAGCAATGGAGAGCAGCGACAACGAGAAGTTTTATGTTTGTCTTAGGTCTCAATAGTTAGATTGAGTCTGTCTGCTCTGATAGGACTGATGTAATCTCTAGTATTAGCATAGAACTTTTATTCAGTATTTTATTGTATCAACTTAGGGGTCGTGACCTTTTTGTAAAACAATTGATTTGATGTAATTACTCACTAAGAATAAATTCTCTTACCTCTCAATTGAAGTCTTTTGTCGAATTTTTAAAAGGTAATCAAATGTTTTCCGCAATTAATCATTAGAGGAAATAATATTTTAAGGAAAGGAGTTTTGGAAGGTGTGATGGTAATGTCTTAGTTTGGAATAGAATAACATCTCAGATATTTTGCAAACAAAGCTAAGTAATGTATATTGGTTAAAATTAATCTTTTGAGAATAAATTAAAAGTAAATATTTTAGAAAGGTTATAAAAAATGGCGCAAATTTTTGCAAAAAATTCTGTCCAAATTAGGGTGTTACACACTACCCCATCACTCGATCTCCCTCATCCCACATCGCTCGATTTCCCTTCTTCCATGACTCAATCATCAACTGATCCCTCTTTCACTCCAAATCGATGGCTGATTGGCACATGCAAGACCCAAACGAAAGGAATAGATTCCAAGCACAGGCAACCGATGGACGATAGAGAATGGTGGACGTTTGGATCTGCACGGTGGCTTGGTTTGGCTTCACCGTTTCTAGTTTTTTTTTTTTGGGATTTTATCATTTCTTTTTCATTATTTAGGTGTGTTCTGGAATTGGTTTTTTTTTTTATGGAATTGGGTTTGTAATTATTCTTTGGTTCTGCAATTGGTTGGTTTTGTTTTTTTTTTTTTTTTTCTGAAGATGATATCTGGATATGTCTTTTTTTTCTAAATTAAATTTTGGCTTCCTCTCTCCTTTGCCCTCCCCAAATTCGTATAAGAGGTCCCATACAGCATCTTCTTGAACGCTTTCTCATGGAAGCATACTATCTCACCCAAGCACATCTCCAACCCTAAACTTGGTTAGAAACGTTCTTTGGAATGAACGAGCAAACGAACACAGAATATGGATGCTCTAACGTTTTCTCCCCTAGCTACTCCATTTTCCAAAGGTTCATTTGGTTGTCAAGATGAGAACAAAATATGATAAAATATACAACACGATAAGAGCAAAATAAGCTCTTACTTGTCCGATATTTGATGCACATCAAATATTAATGATATTGATGAAGCAATGATGGTAATGACAATGTGATAAAAGTGGAAATTACATTATTAATGTATGAGGTATAAAAGGAAAAATTGCAATATTCTATTGATGCTCGTTCAGCTCTCAGCATAGGATAAAAAATATACAAGACAAACAAGTTATAATAAGCCAACATATATTAATAAGCCAACATACATTATAATAAACTCAGAATAATAGCAAAATAAGATAACTATGCTATCCTATATTTTTTTATAGTACCCATCAAACCCATCAAACGAACCCTAAAAAATAAAAATATTGTATACCATCATCTAGGAAATTAAAAACAAAAAAATAAAAATAAAAATTTTATAACTACTTTGTTCTCTTAAACTTACACTTTCATTTCCTATATATCTCTGATCCTTATATCCAAAAATCGGATATAAACATACTGATCGCATTATCAAGGAAATCAAAATAACAATCCTTCTATTTTTTGTAACTTTTTTCTCTTTAAAAATACACTTTCATTTCCTGGAAATAAATTTTGGCGTATCTTGTTTTTTTTTTTATTCGCTCCTCTTTTTTATTTTTTTTTTTTTAGGAAAAATTGGCGTATTTTCATACAAGTTAAAAGAAAACAAAACTAGTCTTAGGACGATATTTTTATCCGCTATCACCAATCAAACAGAATATTTTCTTTGAGTGCAACTATCATATTTTTTTAACAAAATTATCCGTTTAATATGACTCTTAGTGGTATCACAAATCCAAGAACATCTTATTACTATTACCGGACAAGGGAAAAAAAAAAAAAGAAAAAAAAGCTACCTTCTAACATAATCTATATTTGAGAAAGGAATTACCAAAACACATTCGTGACGTAGGTTTTATATATAAAATACAAAGATACTACATGCAAAATTCAAACTTGGAAATAATCTAACATATATCACCAAGGTATCACAAAATTCATAAACTGATTTCTTATGTGATGAATATAACGTCAAGCAATTAAGGAACTCCTTGGCGATTAACAGCATCCGTAGCTTTGAATTGGGCCTCAGAGGAAACATCAGCTCCAGAGAGAGTAGGTGCCTCAGAGGAACCACCTCCACGACCTTGTATTGGTTCTTGATGACCTTGTGTACCGTAACCCTTTTGCTTATAGTCCTCCAAATCCTTGTATTTAACGTAGGGACTGTCCTCCATTGGAAGCCCCTCGGTGTTTGGTTTTCCTGATTCGCTCTGTGGCTTTGCCTCGTTCTGAATTTGCTTCTCCATCTTTCCTTTACTTTCTTTCTCTCTAGTGATTCATTCTTTTCTCTATATATATGAGATACTTTTATTTTCTTATTGTTATGTTAATTTGACAGGTTTGACACACGTGTTGGTCAAAGAGTTATTTCAGGAAACGTGGCAACTTTAGGAGGAGCTTATTCCTATCCACAAAGATGATTAATGAACCTTGTGAATCTCGGGCAGAAATGTCAATAAAAATAAAAGGAATTGTTTTGGTGTGAGTTTTATTTTAATAAACCAACAAACTCAGAACAATCGGAAGATAAATGAGTTTTTTAAGCATGATGTTAAAGGTAATTTTTATGTTTCAAAGAGGATTAGTTTTCGACTGTCGGCTGAAAGATACCATTGGTGTAAAAAAAATTATTTTAATAAGTATTTATACCATTTTTAAATGTATTGATCATAATATGACATGTATTAATTATATTTATGCATAATTAATATTTAATTGTTTGATTATATATTACAGTATATATATAGTACTCTCTCTGTTCCTAAATATAAGACATGTTGACACTTTTATTTTGTCCATATTTATGATATCTTTTATCAATTTTCAATGATCGCTAATTACTTTTTTCCACAAATACCCTTATTCATCTAACACTTTTTAGATTCCCAATAATATTAATTAATAGGGATAATTTTGAAAATACATATCTAAAGTTCTGATTTTCAATACAATTAATTAAATTATTTCACTTTCTTAATAGACGTGAAATCTCACAAAGGGGTCCTATATTTAGAGACGGAGGGAATAAGATTATTTTTTTTTTTGCAAATTTTAATATTTAACTTAACAATGAAATTAATTTTTTATTTTCAATTTTTGAAAAAAACAAATCCATCTTCAATCCCATCTTCTCAAATTGTGTTCTATTCTTCTAATGTGGCAAATAAAAACCTTGTTCTCAAAATAAAAAGATCGATATTTAGTTAAAATTCTCTTAATAATATGTTTATGAAATGAATTATTGTTATGTGACCTCCAGTGGCAAACAAAATTTTAAGGTATAGTATTCAATTTGAGGATTGGGAAGAGTGTGATTTATCTATATATATATATATATATATATATATATATATATATATATATATAAAAGTATATAACGTACCAGTGTTTTAATGCATAAAGCATCATCATGTTGCAAATTTGCAATATTCTTGAGAGAAAGGACGAGTGGAAGCCGAAATTAAAGCTGAATAGAATGTCATGAGTAGTACGAGGGAAACTGAGCAGCAATTGAAGTTAGGATTAGGTTAGTATTTCGTTTTGTTTTTCGTTTATTAAATTTAAAATTTAAAATTTTGCAAAATAATTTTTAAATATGACACATAAATTTATATCTAAGATGCTTAGTAAATAACGAGGGTATTAAATTGGTTCAAGAATCATCATATAATTGGTTCAAGTAATAAGTTGGTATTGATGCATTTCCTATATAGAAAGCATGGAAGCTTTTCCAAATATAAAAATAATGAAAAGATGTTTGGTTTTGCGTTTAAGAAATGTAAACGATGTTGGTTTTGGCCTCAAAATCTCGAGAGGGGGGGTGAATCGAGTTTTATTATGTATTGTAAAAACCGTAACAAATTAAAAATTGATTTGAGATGGGGATCGCGAAAACGATAGAAAAATAATAAACGAGTAGCGTGGAAACGTAATAAAATGAAATATGCGGAAATTAAAAGAGATAGGGATAGAAAAGCTTGCACAGGTGAATTTTATACTGGTTCAGCCTTCCCGTCGAAAGGCCTAGTCCAGTCCCCAAGCGACCCGCTTGAGAGTTCTTATACCAAACAATAGAGCCGCACCCTATTACAACCAAGAGCACCCCGCACACTACTAGGAATCTCCGTTCGCTAGGGGCCTCAATCACACAGCAGAGTTCCTCGCCCTACGACGTATCACACGTCCACTACGGGATTCTCTCCCTAACCACTAAGGTTTAGAACGATTACAATGAAAGTGATTACAATAGCTTTTTGTGTTCTCACAACACGGATACAACAATATGCTCTATGATAGTGAAGTAGAAGTTTCTCTTAGAGTTTACTCAGCCAATGAAAGTTTTGTTCTTCAAACGATTATGAACAATGAAGATCAGAAAACTTGAGAAGATGAAGAAGAGAGAAACGTGAATGAGAATGAATGAATGAAAAAAATTACGTTCTGAATGTTGGAGTGAACCTTTTAAAAAGGAAAACGATTTTGAATCAAAAAAGATTTTTTGAATAAGTAAAACAAAATCAAAATAGAATAAAATAAGATTTGAAATAAGTTTTAAAATCAAAACTAAATCAAAACGGTTTACGAAATAAAATAAAGATTTGATTCTTAAAACCAAAAAGGAAATAATTCAAATTTAAAATCATTTTCGAATTTTATAAAATATATCAGAATCTTTTATATAAAAACAAATCAGGAAATAATAAAAATGATTCTGACACGTTTTTCAATAAAACATGAAGTAATCGATTACTTTCTGAAGGTAATCGATTATTCCTTCAAAAATAGAAATTCTTAAATTCACTTGAAAACCATGTAATCGATTAGGCTAATAATAGTTAATCGATTACACCACTCCTGTTCATTGTATGATGCAACTCATAATAATCGATTACACTAAGGAGTTAATCGATTACTGAGCCTCTGGTTTGCATATGATGCAACATCATGTAATCGATTACTACAAAGCTTGTAATCGATTACTAAGCCTCTGAAAAATATATGATGCAACAATTATAATCGATTACTTGACTAATGTAATCGATTACTTTCATAAGAAAGTAACTGATTAACAGAATTCATTTAATCGATTACAACATCTCTGATTTTTCTATGATGCAACAAAGTTAATCGATTACTTTATGAAATAATCGATTACTCTCTCTTGCACTCATACAAATATACAGAGTTTTGTAACATCAATTATTCTTACTCCGATTAAATGCAGAAAAACATTTTTATATGCAAAAACACGTTTTTCTTCTTCTCTCCTAAAATGAAAAACTTTATTGGCTTTGTAACTCTTAAGGAAACAAAAATTTCATTACCTTACATTTGAACTAAGGAGAAGGTTTCTATTCTTAAGCTTGTTTGAGTCTTCAATCTTGAGACTTGCACTTGTGAGCTTGAACTTAGGTTGGCTTGTTATCATCAAAACACATACTTGAATAAAACTTGAAGTCCATAGAGAGTTTGAAGCATGCCTTCCAACCAGCTTGACTTCCAACACTCCCCCTTTTTGATGATGACAAACAACCATTCTGATATGCTCTTTATTATCTGCATCACAAGTGTTATACAAGCAGTATATACATATAAAATACGAAAACCTTCCTTAGAACACAAAATACAGGAAATATAATATATCAAATTCTTCTCCCCCTGTATAGATGCTTATATTTGTGCATCATTCAGAGTATCTCCCCCTGAATGCCTTAGTCATGTATATCAGAATATCTCTCCCCCTTTTGTAATCATCAAAAAGATGTGCTATCTCCCCCTGAAACACTAAGAAGATGCATCAATAATAACAAGAGAGATATATAGACTCACATACTCAAAAGAGGTGAGAGGCAGAAGTTAAACCAATTTCTCTACGAATGAAAAAGAAATTTTCTTTTGGAAGCGGTTTCGTAAAGATATCAGCCAACTACCGCGAAGTATCAACATACTCAATAATGCAATCACCCTTTTGAATATGCTCACGAATAAAATGGTGTCGAATCTCTATATGCTTCGTGCGAGAATGTTGCACTGGGTTTTTGGTAATACTAATAGCACTGGTATTATCACATTTAATGGGAATGTGATCTAGACTTACACCGAAGTCTAGGAGTTGCTGTTTCAACCACAAAATCTGCGCGCAACAACTACCCGCGGCTACATATTCAGCCTCAACTGTAGATAGGGCCACACTAGACTGTTTCTTGCTAGCCCATGATACCAACGAATTGCCAAGAAGATGACAAGTGCCGCTAGTGCTTTTTCTATCTACTTTGCAACCAGCAAAGTCAAAAACAGAATACCCAACAAGAATACACGAAGAACCTTTGGGATACCATAAACCCATATCAGTTGTGCCAGACAAATATTTCATTATACGCTTGGCAGCAACCATGTGCGTTTCTTTTGGATTCGACTGGAACCGAGCACAAAGACACACACTAAACATTATATCCAGCCTACTTGCCGTTAAATAGAGAAGGGATCCGATAATACCTCGATACTTTGTGATTTCTACGGATTTACCTCCTTCGTCTTTGTCCAAGTAACAGGATGTGCTTATTGGTGTAGCTACTGCCTTGGCCTTATCCATGCCAAATCTTTTCAGTAATTCTTTGCAGTATTTAGTTTGAGTAATGAAAATTCTGTCCTTCGCTTGCTTTATTTGTAATCCCAGGAAAAAGTTCAGCTCGCCCATCATAGACATTTCGAACTCTTCCTGCATCATACTAGAAAATTCCTTGCAAAGGATTTCATTAGTAGCACCGAAAATAATATCATCTACATAAATTTGAACTAAAAGAATGTCCTTTCCTTTCTTTTTGATAAAAAGTGTGTTATCAACCTTCCCTCTTTCAAAGTTATTTTCCAACAAAAATTTGCTAAGACGGTCGTACCATGCTCTGGGAGCTTGTTTTAAACCGTACAAAGCCTTTTTCAATTTATAAACATAATCCGGGTGTTCATGACTTTCAAAGCCAGGAGTTTGACACACATAAACTTCATTTATAAAACCATTAAGAAAGGCACTCTTTACGTCCATTTGATATAATTTAAAGTCTAAAAAGCATGCAAAAGCTAAAAGCAGTCTAATGGCTTCCAACCTAGCAACAGGGGCAAATGTTTCCTCATAATCTATCCCCTCTTCCTGGTTGTAACCTTGTGCAACTAGCCTAGATTTGTTTCGAACAATTAAACCAGCCTCATCAACTTTATTTTTATAAATCCACTTAGTTCCAATAATCGGATGAGACTCAGGCCTAGGAACAAGTTCCCACACCTGATTTCTTTCGAACTGGTTTAATTCCTCTTACATTGCCAAAAGCCAATGCTCATCAAGCATAGCCTCAGAATAATTCTTTGGCTCTACTTGAGAAACAAATGCAAAGAAGTTACACAGATTGCTAATAGAATTGCGAGTACTTACACCTTTTGAGATGTCCCCGATAATCTGATAATAGGATGGTGCCTCGATGTTCTCCACTCCTTAGGCAAATCAGCGTTGAGTTCCAAGGATTGTTCTTGATTTTTCTCCTCAACAGGTTCGACTGATTTTTCCTTGCTTTCGGAATGCTCCTTTCCTTTAGCATTTGGCTCCTCGTCCTCATCAATGAATAAATCTCCAAGAATACCTGAAATGTCATTAACAGATACCTTTCCCAACCTTCTGGGATCGGATTCGTCAAATGATACATGAATAGATTCTTCAATAGTATTACGAGATTTATTGTAAATCCTATATGCTTTGCTCGAAACAGAATATCCAAGGAATATGCCCTCATCAGCTCTAGCCTCAAAACTTCCTAGATTTTCTCTGCCATTATTATGCACATAACATTTACATCCAAAAACTCGAAAATGGAAAATATTTGGTTTTCTCCCCTTGTACAGCTCATAAGGGGTTTCCTTTAAAATAGGCCTAATTAAAACACGGTTCATAACATAACAAGCTGTACTCACTGCATCGGCCCAAAAATATGCAGGCAAATTCATGTCATTAAGCATTGTTCTAGAAAGCTCTTTTAATGAACGATTTTTCCTCTCCACAACCCCATTTTGCTTTGGAGTTCTTGGAGCGGAAAAATAATGCTTAACTCCATGTTTTTCGCAAAACTTTTCAAAAAGATGATTTTCAAATTCTCCACCATGATCAGTTTTAATGGATGCAATGCTTGAATGCAATTGGTTTTGAATAATCTTGGCTAGATTTTTAAATTCATGAAATGCGTCATTTTTATGAGTAATGAAAAGTGTCCATGTATACCTAGAATAGTCATCCACAATAACTAAACAATAATAGTTGCCACCAAAGCTTTTCGTTTGACAAGGTCCAAAAAGATCCATATGTAAAAGTTCCAAGGGCCTTTGAGTTGAAACAAGGTTTTTAGAAGGAAAATTTGCCCTTGTGAGTTTTGATTTAGAACAAGGATCACATTTTTCAGAAAAAGAAAAATTTTGCTTTGGCAAACCAACTACTAAGTTTTTAGAAGAAATTTTATTTAAATGAGCCATGTGGATGTGACCTATTCTACGATGCCATAGCCACGATTCATCCTCTTTAGATAATAAACATTTCGCATCATTTGAGGGAATTGAATCAAAATCAATAACATAAACATTGTTTATCCTGCGAGCAATTAGCTTAATAAGATTATCAATTTTTCCCTCGATAATACATCTATCAGAATCAAATATAACCCTATTGCCCTTATCACACAATTGACTAATATTTAGCAGATTGTGTTTTAGGCCCTCAACATGTAAAACATTTTCAATGCAAGGGTTAGGAGGTGTACCAATTTTACCGATTCCGATAATCTTTCCTTGATTGTTATCTCCGAAAGTCACATGTCCTTGGTCCTTAGGCACGAGATGCGAAAATTTAGATTTATCTCCAGTCATATGTTTTGAGAATCCGCTGTCCAAGTACCACCACGACTTCCTTCCTTCCGGAGTAACCTACAAGCAAAGAATTCAAAGTTTCTTTTTAGGTACCCATATCTTTTTGGGTCCTTGAGCGTTAGTATAGCCATAGTTTAAATCATGCCACCTTCTAGTTTCATTGTTCGGTTTAACGAACTTCACTTTTCGGTGTATGTATTCATGTGCACCATGGCCCTTTTTACCACAAATATGACAAATAATAAGAGGTTTCTTATGATTACTAGCAGGGACAAAAATGGTACTTAGTTTCTTTTGATGTCTACCGGGTTGATATCCTAAACCCGCTCTATTAAAGAAACATTTTTGTCTCCCTAACATTAAATTTAAAGTATTTCTACCTTTTGTAAATTTAGCAAGGGTTTCTTTTAAATCTTCAACTTCTTTAACCAAGTCCTTGCAGAATTTACAAGAAGAAGAACTAGCTTTGAATTTAATGTCATTACTCGAAGTGTTTGAAGAATTTTTCAAAGTTAAATTCAGCTCCTTATTTTGATTTTTCAAAAATTCATTTTCTTTACTAAGTTCTTTATTCTTTTCTAAAAGAGAAGCTGAATTTTTCTTTTCTAGAGAAACCAATAAGGATAACCTCATCGATTCCTCATGTAACTCTTCAAATGCTTCTTGTAATTCATCATAAGAAAAGTTTAGTTCAGTGGTTACCTCATTGTCGTGAGCCATCAAGCATAGGTTGGCGGTCTCCTCTTGTTCGTCTGATTCCTCATCCGAACTTCCTTCGATGTCCAGCCATGCCAAGTATGCTTGCTTTCCCTTCTTTGAACTTGAGGTGCCTTTTTCTGAATTCTCTTTCTTTTTCAACTGGTAGCAGTCTGCTCTAATATGACTAGGCTTGCCACACTCATGACACGTGATGGTTGAGCCTCTACTCTTGTTGTTGTCTCTCCTGTTGAAATTCTTCTTCCTCAGAAATTTCCCGAACTTCTTCACTAATAGACCCATGTGTTCATCATTCAATAATTCTTTGTCCGAGTCACTTTCAGCTGCAGGTGCTTCAGCCTTGAATGCCAAGCTTTTAACTTTCTTGTTTTCTTCTTCATGCTGAGCCAGCCTTTTTAGTTCTCTTTCATGCTCTTGTAACTTCCCAAAGAGAGTTGCCAGCGTCATAGTTGATGGATTTCTCGATTCAGGAATTGCCGTCACTTTGGGTTGCCATTCTCTTCCCAAACACCTTAGGACTTTGTTAATGAGATCCTCATTGGTGAATTTCTTCCCCAATGTCGTCAGTTGATTTACAATCATTGTGAAGCGTTTTTGGATCTCTTGAATCGATTCTCCATCTTTCATTCTAAATAACTCATATTCACCAGTCAGCGTGTTGATTCTCGATCTCTTCACTTCAGTTGTACCTTCATGCGTGACTTCAAGTGTATCCCACATCTGTTGTGTTGTCTCGCATGTTGATATCCTGAAAAACTCATCATAGCTCAAAGCAGATGTTATAATATTTTTCGCTTTCAAGTCGTATTGGACTCTACGTTCCTCCTCCTCCGTCCATTCAGCCATAGGCTTATCGACGGTGTTACCACTAACCACATAGGTAGGAACATAGGGACCATTTACAACAGCATCCCAAACTTTTAATCCAACTCCTTGAATAAAAAATTTTCATACGGGCTTTCCAATACGCGTACCCTACCCCATCAAACATGGGAGGACGATTAATAGAACTCCCTTCACCTCCAAACAGAGAGTTTGAAGCCATACTCTTGAGACGGTTAAGTCTTAACACAAGACACTAGCTCTGATGCCAATTGTTGGTTTTGGCCTCAAAATATCGAGAGGGGGGGGGGTGAATCGAGTTTTATTATGTATTGTAAAAACCGTAACAAATTAAAAATTGATTTGAGATGGAGAGATTAAACGTTCAAAACGGATCGCGAAAACGATAGAAAAATAATAAACGAGTAGCGCGGAAACATAATAAAATGAAATATGCGAAAATTAAAAGAGATAGGGATAGAAAAGCTTGCACAGTGAATTTTATACTGGTTCAGCCTTCCCGTCGAAAGGCCTAGTCCAGTCCCCAAGCAACCCGCCTGAGAGTTCTTATACCAAGCAATAGAGTCGCACCCTATTACAACCAAGAGCACCCCGCACACTACTAGGAACCTCCGTTCGCTAGGGTCCTCAATCACACAGCAGGGTTCCTCGCCCTACGACGTATCACACGTCCACTAAGGGATTCCCTCCCTAACCACTAAGGTTTAGAACGATTACAATGAAAGTGATTACAATAGCTTTTTGTGTTCTCCCAACACGGATACAACAATATGCTCTATGATAGTGAAGTAGAAGTTTCTCTTAGAGTTTACTCAGCCAATGAAAGTTTTGTTCTTCAAACGATTATGAACAATGAAGATCAGAAAACTTGAGAAGATGAAGAAGAGAGAAACGTGAATGAGAATGAATGAATAAAAAAAATTACGTTCTGAATGTTGGAGTGAACCTTTTAAAAAGGAAAATGACTTTGAATCAAAAAAGATTTTTTGAATAAGTAAAACAAAATCAAAATAGAATAAAATAAAATAAGATTTGAAATAAGTTTTAAAATCAAAACGATTTACGAAATAAAATAAAGATTTGATTCTTAAAACCAAAAAGGAAATAATTCAAATTTAAAATCATTTTCGAATTTTATAAAATATATCAGAATCTTTTATATAAAAACAAATCAGGAAATAATAAAAATGATTCTGACACATTTTTCAATAAAACATGAAGTAATCGATTACTTTCTGAAGGTAATCGATTATTCCTTCAAAAATAGAAATTCTTAAATTCATTTGAAAACCATGTAATCGATTAGGCTAATAATAGTTAATCGATTACACCACTCCTGTTCATTGTATGATGCAACTCATAATAATCGATTACACTAAGGAGTTAATCGATTACTGAGCCTCTGGTTTGCATATGATGCAACATCATGTAATTGATTACTACAAAGCTTGTAATCGATTACTAAGCCTCTGAAAAATATATGATGCAACAATTATAATCGATTACTTGACTAATGTAATCGATTACTTTCATAAGAAAGTAACTGATTAACAGAATTCATTTAATCGATTACAACATCTCTAATTTTTCTATGATGCAACAAAGTTAATCGATTACTTTATGAAATAATCGATTACTCTCTCTTGCACTCATACAAATATACAGAGTTTTGTAACATCAATTATTCTTACTCCGATTAAATGCAGAAAAACATTTTTATATGCAAAAACACGTTTTTCTTCTTCTCTCCTAAAATGAAAAACTTTATTGGCTTTGTAACTCTTAAGGAAACAAAAACTTCATTACCTTACATTTGAACTAAGGAGAAGGTTTCTATTCTTAAGCTTGCTTGAGTCTTCAATCTTGAGACTTGCACTTGTGAGCTTGAACTTGAGTTGGTTTGTTATCATCAAAACACATACTTGAATAAAACTTGAAGTCCATAGAGAGTTTGAAGCATGCCTTTCAACCACCTTGACTTCCAACAAACGTATGTTTAGCCAAAAAAATTCTCTCACAAGTTTTTGTGTAAAGAAACGTTTTTTCCTTCCCCACCACACTTCCAAACACGCCATGAGTATATAATGCAAGAACACTTTTTACAATTGCTTGGGTTAATTAAAGAAAGTGATCGAAGAGGATGAATGGTGTTATTTTTATTCAATATTATTTTCTCATGAAGTTTTATATGTACGTGAAGTTTTATGTGTACGTGATATGAATGTAACTTTTCTTTACTATGCTAACAAGTGGTTGGCTTGACAACATGCATATTGGTTTTGGGGGTAAGCTTTAATATCTTCCGGTACTCATATTTGTTCTTACATGTAAATTTAGATTTTTCATTTCTTCAATAGGTTATATGCAGTGTTGTATGAGATGTTTAAATTTGCAAAGTCGGTCACCCACCAAAACAAGTAGATGAGAATTGAGATGATACTGCAAACTTGTTTATTAGAGTGTAATTATATATATATATATATATATATATATATATATATATATACACACTTAAGCCATATGAAGTTAAGGTATTTGACAAACGTGAAAACTTTCTATTGAACTTTCTTATCTTCAATATGAGATGATACTACAAACTTGTGTGCTTCTTAGTGTAACTTTCTCACTTTTAATCTATGCCACATGAACTTGCAAAAATTTTATTGTTTAATCTTTGATTTTAAGAGTTTCATCTTAATCTTTGAATTTTAGGAGTTTGATTTTAATGTTACATTGTTTATTGGCTGTTATTAATTGATTAGTAAGATTTGGTTTTTAATGTAGTTCAATTAAAGTTGAATTCAGAAACGTTTAGTCAATCAGTATTGATGCTTCAAGAATCAAGTAACCTCTTCATGCCACAGATTTAAGGAGCATTACTAAACATGATTAATTCAACAGGTTTAAAGAACACCGTAACACTCCAATTTAGGCTTAGAATTTTCGTAAAAATTTGCGTCATTTTTTTTTAAAATAGACATTCATTTCTAATATATTTATCCAAAAGGGTTTTCATCATTTGAGTTAATTAACTTTTGAAAATAATTTGTTCACTTACTTACACTTCAATTCTTTTCCAAAAAGAGTATCACGTTGCATCACCATTCAAAAGTACGACAGTTGTAATTGCGGAATAAAAACATCACTTGCATTTCTTCATAACGAAAATAAAATTGTTTCGACCATCATGGCCATTATCCTCAAAAATATTTAACCTAAATTATCCAAAAGTAAGATAACATAAAAATAAACTTCCCAGTCAAACATTGGGATTACATCGGTTTATCAGAAGGTTGCCACACTAGACTTAACATAAAATAACAAAGACCAAACATGCTACACACTGCTACTCGTCCTCCTTTGGATCCTCCTCTGGGTCCTCCTCAATCCCCGCAGGTGGTGCTATCGATGCAACATTAAAGTCTACTGGTCCCCCTGGCATGAGGTCGCTTAGCACGAATTAAACCTCGACACAATCGGTAGCAACGCCGCGCAATATGTGATCTCTGTCCTCAAAACTAAGTCTAGTAAGTCCTTCCCAAATCCATCCGGTAACAGTTCTAGTCCATTGTCCCCCATGAGAGGAGACATTACCAATGCAACCTCAAATTGCGATCCGCCATCTAATTGACCACCAAAGAAAAAAGGTACACAGGAAAGAAGAGAGAGTAAGCGATCCGAACGAATTAATCGTCGACGGCATGGACTTACTCTAAGGGATCACATTAAGATTAAACATGCATATACAATCATTTACTAAATAAAGCATATTAATAATCCATTTCATATGACATCATTATTATAAGCATCATCATTATCATTTCATAACTCATCATAACATAGCATCATATCATAACATCATATCATAGCTTCAATGATAATTTCACTTTGCTTCTTAAAGGGTTTCAATAATAACTTATTCTTTTCAATATTCTTTATCTCAAGTCGAAACATAACCGTCAATGATTTAGAGAGGGAAATCATTGAGGTAAGAGGATAAGTCAGCACACACGATACATCTCCTCTTTAATTATCCAATCACAGCCTAAGTCCGAATGCAGATGGGACGCACAGGAATCCTAACCACGCTGGCATCAAAAGTCAAAGGGTACGTACCACGTTGAAATCACATACAAAGGGTCAGCAAAATAAAATCGTGATATAATTGTTTATAAAATCAATGACTTCTAGCCCCGTTTCAGATTCCCTCTCACCATCTCCGATTTGCTCAAGGGGGTGACAGGTCTGTCCCTAGTTCGCGTTGCAGTCCTTGCTACGATCAAGGTACTGCAATTGACCTTGATTATTGTAACTTTGTCCTGCCTAGGGAAGCGCTCAAGGCTTCTTGACGTTCACCGTCCTTGCCCTCCCCTATCACAATCACCACTCGAAGAGTACAAACCTCCGAGTATTCGGTATCTTTCCTCTCCACTACTTTTCTCTCAACGCAGAGTTAAAAAGGGTAAAAGCTTTTACTGTAACACCCCGATTTTGTTTCCCGAAAATATTACATTTATTTATTATTTATTATTGAAAATGAGGGCCAAAATTTATTTATTTTTAAACATGTTTCCAAAAACATTTACGTACATATACAATTTACAATTCATTTTAATTTTCCGAAACATTTTTTATTAATAACTAATTAAAAAAATAACCTTGCGCAATTTCTCACAAAGAATTATCATTGCCGTCTCACAAAACCGAGATGTCACAACACTCCCATCACAACCACAAATCGTAAACTGAAAATACTTCCTTGCATTTCAAATATTGTCAATACGTTTACCAGTGCTGATGATTACATAAGTTTCCAAAAGCAGTTTCCAACAGTATTTCCAACATAATTATAAAAGCATAAAATGAAAGAGTACGAACTTTAGATCCCAAAATACATCAGATAAAGGTTAGTTACATCATATGTTTGTAAAATCAAATCTCTGATTAAGGTGGATTAATTTTGATGATGACAATGTAATTAAATTATGGACTTAATTTGAAGAATGCAAGCCCAACAATAAAGAAGATCAAGTGTTTAGTTTAATTATTCATTCTCATTTATTCTTATTGTATTTTATTTTATTTATGAGAGTGGGTAGTTTAGGTTTTTATTCTCACATAAGGTCAAATGATATTCATGCATGAAAGGTTGAGATTAAAACCAATTAGACTTGAGAAGAGAATTGAAAACAATGTTAGAAAAACTTAATTTTTCCAACATTGAGCAATTCACTCGAGTGATTCTCAATTCACTCGAGTGATTTATGAATTTTCAGTAATATAGCCGTTGGATAAAGTAAAAAGGCAACACTATCAGAGTTGACTAAAACACTCGAGTGTTTTCAAAAAGACTTGAGTGATTTAGGTCTATCAGCAAATTTTTTAAACGTTAGAAGAGGACAAAAAGGGAGAATAACTTGGTTTTTGCTTCCCTTTTGTCCCCTCACTTATATTCTGAAAAGTGGCCATTATCCAAAAAAACAAGCTTACACTCTTTCATTGATTCTCTCTCTCTCTTAAGTGTTAAAATCATTTTCTCTCTCTAAACTCAACAAAGCATTCATCTTTATTATTTGTCTTAGTGAGTTAAGAGAGTGTGCTTCATTTGTAAGAGAATTATTTGTTGTAAAATTCTCAATCACTCAAACACTTTAGCTTGTTTAGAAAATCTTGGTGAGGTATCCAAGTACTTGGTGAGGTATCCAAGTTTTCAAGCCTTGGGAGGTTCTCAACCACAAAGACTAAGAGGATTCTTAGCTTGGTGGGCTCTTGGAGGTTCCAAGGAGCTTAAGAAGAAGGGACTCTTCATCACCAAATCAAGTTGGGGTAGAAATTTCAAGAGTTTGGTACACTCTTGAAAAAGGTTAGGATTGAGTGAGGAATCTCAATTTATCCTTGTAATTTCTAACAATTTGATTACTAGTATAAACTCCTAATTTGATTAGGGGGACTGGATTAGCACTCTATATTGAGTGTGAACCAGGATAAAATTGGTGTTGTCTCTCTCTTTTATAGCTTTCTTAGTTTTCAAGTAAAACCATACCCTAAGTTCTCTAGAAAGGGGCTTTTATAATTCTAGTAGCAATTGGTTGCAATTAACTTGTTTTCAACTTTTTTTAACTTAGTTTAATTGCCCTCTACTTTGATTTATATCTGCCCTGGATTAGTCTTTAAGAAATTGAATCATTTTGCTAAATTTCTCTGAAACTGCTCCTTTCTGTTCTGCATAAAACACTCAAGTGTTTTTCAATTCACTCGAGTATTTCGTAGCATTTCACTCGAGTGTTCTTCATTTTCACGAGAGTGTTTTTCAGGTTTTCTGAAAAACACGCGAGTGTTTTTAAATTCACTCGAGTAAATTGCCCAGTTTCAGAAAAACAAGCTTTTGATCAATTATCTTTTAATTGCACCGAAAATTAGTCACTGTTGCTTCCATATTACTATTCACCCCCCATCTAGTAATTGTTAAGCCCGCTTGTTGGTTTCCAACAAGTGGTATCAGAGCTCGGTCGAAAGATCGAGTGTAAAAGCTTTTTCGAAAAAGATCCTTTTGGAAACAAATGGGCTCTAGCAATCAACAAGAAGGGTCTATGTCTCTTAACCGACCTCCATTCTTCAATGGTGAAGATTATTCTTATTGGAAGGTTAGGATGAGAGTGTTTATAGAAGCAATAGACACCGATATTTGGGATGCAATTGAAAAAGGTCCTTATATTCCTAGAAGAGTGATTAATGGTGAAGCCATTGTTATTCCTAGGACAAGTTGGAATGAAGATGATAAAAAGAAAGTTTCATATGATTTAAAAGCTAAAAATATCATCTTCTCCGCTTTGTCCAAAAATGAATTTCATAGGATTTCACAATGTCAATCGGTTAAAGAAATGTGGGATACCTTGCAAATCACTCATGAGGGAACTAGTGAAGTTAGAGACTCAAGATTAAATGCTTTAACTCATGAATATGAGCTCTTTCATATGTTCCCTAATTTCATATGTTCCCTAATGAGTCTATCAATGATATGCAAACAAGGTTCACACATATCGTTAACCAATTGATTGGCTTAGGAAAGGAATTTAGAGATGGTGAAACTACTAACAAAGTCTTGAGATGTCTTGATAGGAGGTGGCAACCTAAGGTGACCGCCATCAAGGAAGCTAAGGATGTAAAATCTATGGACTTGACCACCTTGTTTGGGAAGCTCCAAGAACATGAGATGGAACTATCAAGACTTCACTTAAATGAAGATTCGGACAAGAAAAAGAAGAGCATCTCTCTAAAAGCCTTAACCAAAATGTCAAAAGAGGATGAAGATGAATCTTCAAGTGAAGGCTCCGATCGTGCTCTAAATGAGGAAGACATTAATTTATTTTCCAAGAGGTTCAACAAATTCCTCAAGGGCAAAAAGGGTAGTTCATCATTCTCTAAGGACAAGAGACCTCAAGACAAAAGAATCAAGGATAGCAAGCCAAGAAACAAAAGCTCAAGTGAAATTGTGAAATGTCATGAGTGTGGTGGGATAGGACACATAAGAATGGAATGTCCCACCTACTTGAGAAAGAATGAGAAGAAGACTCAAGATGGCAAGGGGAAAAGAGCTTACATTGTTTGGGATGAACCGGAAAAGGATTCCAAGTCATCCTCAAGTAGTTCGGATGATGAGGAAGCCAAGCTATGCCTCATGGCCAAGAATGACAATGAAGCATCCTCAAGTAGTGAAAGAAATGACAATGAGAGTGAGGATGAGGTATCATCTAACTATTCTTACACCTCCTCTCATACTATTTCTTATGATGATTTGCTAAATGAGTATAATGAAATGTTAACTCAATTTGAAAGACTTGCTAAAGTTAACAAAGAAAAAGGAAAGAAGCTTTTGGAGTATCAAAAGGAAATCAATGAATTAGAAAAATCTATTAATGATTTGAAACTCCAAAATGCATCCTTGGAACTTGCTAACTATAGTCATGTTTGTGAGAATGCAAATCAATCATATACCACCACTCATTGTGAAAAGTGTTGTGTGCTTGAAAATGAAGTTAATGATTTGAAAATCAAACTCAACACTTTTAACAAAAGTTATAGAAACCTAGATCGGTTAATTGGTTCTCTTAGACACAATTCAAACAAAACCGGTCTAGGATATGTCCACAATAAAAAGAAAAATAAAGAGGTTGGTTCATTCTCAAAAATTGATTTTACAAAGAAACCAACTTGCTTTTATTGGGGAAAATTTGGACATACAAACAATAAGTGCCATATCAAAAATTTTGGAATTCAAAATGGTACTTATGTTTGGATTAAGAAGGCAGAATCATCCAAGACTAACAAAAAGGGACCCAACATAATTTGGGTACCCAAAATGAGCAAGTGATTGTGTCTTGTAGGTGTGCCTTAGAACCGGAAAGCAACTTTGGATACTTGATAGTGGATGTTCTAGGCACATGACGGGAGATAAGCGACACTTCATTGAGCTTACTCCTAAGGAAAAGGGATATGTCACATATGGGGACAACAACAAAGGCAAAATACTTGGTATAGGTAAAATTGGTAATTCTTCCAACTTGGTTATTGATAATGTACTTTATGTTCAAGGATTAGAACACAATCTTTTGAGCATTAGTCAATTATGTGATATTGGTAACCATGTATTATTTACCTCTACTCATTGTCTCATAAAAAGTGACAAAGATGAATCTATCAAATTTGTTGGAAAAAGGTCTAATAACACTTACATGGTTGAATTGAATAATATCACTTCTTTAGTTTCAAAATGTTTAATTAGAAAAGAAAGTGATACTTGGTTATGGCATCGTAGGACCGCTCACATTAATGTAAATCAACTTAAGAAACTTCAATCCAAAGACTTAGTAGTTGGTTTACCAAATCTCAATTTTCAAATTAAAGGTGATTGCACTCCTTGCAAGAAGTGCAAACAAACTAAAAATCATTTTGGTTCCAAAAATGATGTGTCCACAACAAGACCATTGGAAATGCTTCATATGGACTTGTTTGGACCTTCTCAAGTAAAAAGCTTTGGTGGCAACTACTATGCCTTGGTGATTGTTGATGATTTTTCAAGATTTACATGGACATTATTTTTAAGTGCTAAGAGTGAGGCCTACAAGTCTTTTAAACGCCATATTAAGCTTGCAAAAAACCAAGTAAACCAAAAAGTGATTATAATTCGAACCGACCATGGAGGTGAATTTGAAAACTATAAATTTGATAGATTTTGTGATAAGCATGGAATTGAGCACCAATATTCGGCACCTAGAACTCCACAACAAAATGGAGTTGTTGAGAGGAAAAATAGGGTGCTAGAGGAACTTGCTAGAACCATGTTAAATGATTCTCAAGTACCTCAATACTTTTGGGCCGATGCCGTTAATACGGCTTGTTATGTAATGAATAGAATTTTAATTAGGCCCATGATAAAGAAAACCCCCTATGAGCTTTACAAAGGTAGAAAACCCAATATATCCCATTTCCATGTTTTTGGATGCAAAGTGTACATTTTAAACAATGGAAAAGATCAACTTGGAAAATTTGATTCTAAATCGGATGAGGGAATATTTTTGGGTTACTCTTCTCATAGCAAAGATTTTAGAGTTTATAATAAACGAACTATGACTATTGAAGAATCTATTCACATTGTTTTTAATGAGTCTTCGAAAGAAGATAGTGTTTTATGTGAGGGTAGTGATGATGGACTTGAGATTTAAAATGTTGACAAAGAGATGGAAAAATCAAAGGATGAAGGAGAAGTCAAAGATGAACTTGAACCGGCTTGGAAAACGGTGAAAGCTCACCCTATTGACAATGTCATAGGAGATCTTTCAAAGGGAGTATTAACTCGTAGGTCAATTCAAAACATTTGTCATTTTGTTTCCTTTGTTTCTCAAATCGAACCAAATTCAATTAAGGAAGCAATTATGGATGAACATTGGGTTATGGCCATGCAAGAAGAACTAAATCAATTTATTAGAAATGATGTTTGGGAATTAGTGCCTATACCCGATGATCATACCATAATTGGTTAAAAATGGATTTATAGAAATAAACTTGATGAATCCGGTTTGATTATAAGAAACAAAGCGAGACTTGTTGCCCAAGGGTACAACCAAGAGGAAGGTGTTGATTATGATGAGACCTTTGCTCCGGTTGCACGTCTTGAGGCAATCCGAATCTTGCTTGCCTTTGCATCAATCATGAATTTTACTCTTTATCAAATGGATGTCAAGAGTGCTTTCTTGAATGGTTTCATAAATGAAGAAGTGTATGTTAAGCAACCACCCGGTTTTGAAAGTCATGAGTTTCCAAACCATGTTTACAAGTTGAAAAAGGCACTTTATGGATTAAAACAAGCTCCTAGAGCTTGGTATGATCGATTAAGTACCTTTCTATTAGAAAATGGCTTTCAAAGGGGAAAGGTTGATAATACACTATTCATCTACAAAACCAAAGAGGACATTTTGTTAGTGCAAATATATGTAGATGATATTATCTTTGGTGCCACTAACATGTCCTTGTGTAGAAAGTTCTCTAATTTGATGAAAAAGGAATTTGAAATGTCCATGATGGGAAGCTCAAGTTCTTCCTAGGACTTCAAATCAAGCAAGTCAAGGAGGGGATTTTTGTGCATCAAGGAAAATATTGCAAGGAGCTCCTTGGAAAATTCGGAATGGACAAATGCAAAGAAGCATACACTCCCATGAGCACAACATGCTACCTAGACAAGGATGACATAGGTAAACCGGTTGATGTAAGTAAATATAGAGGCATGATAGGTAGTCTTCTATATCTTACCGCATCTAGACCGGATATTATGTTTAGTGTATGCATGTGTGCCCGTTTTCAAGCAAATCCTAAAGAATCACACCTATCCGCAGTTAAACATATTTTTAAATATCTTAAAGGGACAATTAACACCGGATTATGGTATCCTAGGGATGCTAGTCTTAGTTTAGTTGGCTATTCGGATTCCGACTTTGCGGGATGCAAGCTTGATCGCAAAAGCACTAGTGGTACTTGCCATTTATTGGGAAGTTCATTAGTGTCATGGTTTTCTAAAAAGCAAGCTTGTGTTGCTCTTTCCACTGCCGAAGCGGAATATATCGCCGCCGGTAGTTGTTGTGCTCAACTCTTGTGGATGAAACAACAATTATCGGATTTTGGTTTAAAATTAGAAAGTGTTCCATTAAAATGCGATAACACGAGTGCCATCAATCTAACTAAGAATCCGGTATATCACTCAAGGACTAAACACATTGAAATTAGACATCATTTCCTAAGGGATCATGTTCAAAAGGGTGATTGCACAATTGAATTTGTAAGTACCACAAATCAATTAGCGGACATTTTTACAAAACCTTTGCCAAGGGATACCTTCTATCATATAAGAAGGGAACTTGGTATTTTAGAGGAGTCAAGTATAAACTAATTGATTTGTGCCATTTGAAAATCACCAAGTGTGTCTAACTTTAGTGTGTGGTGATACTTGTTTGTAATTACCTTGAAGATGTTATAAATTTGTGTCTTTAATTGTGTGTGATCATGTCTCCTATCTATTGGGTTCATTAAATGTGTTTGATTTTGTGCTTTTGTGTTTCAAAACTGAGTTTTTCTGCATATCTGATAAAAACACTCGAGTGTTTCGTAAATCACTCGAGTGATTTTAATTCAAAATTAAATCAGTTTTAATTGGAAAAGTTTTTGAGCAGGTCTGATGCAAAACACGCGAGTCTTTTATAAAAGACTCGAGTGTTTTGGGCCAACACTCGAGTGAATCCCATTTCACTCGAGTGAACTTCAGATTTCTTAAAATCCATCTTTCGGCCAACACACGAGTGAATTCATTTTCACACGAGTGTTTTTCAGGTTTTCTAAAAAACACGCGAGTGCTTTAAAATTCACTCGAGTGAATTCATCAGTTATAGTCTGATGCTGCTGCGATTTTCTAAACTCAGTTATCAGTCATATTTCAACTCTATTTCATCTTCTAAACTCATTTCTACTCCTATTTCACATCAAATTCAAGTTTTTAAGCATCAAATTCATCATTCCCTTTCCAAAACCCTAACACCCCAAAACCCCAATTTCTCAAAATTTCTTCTAGTTTTTCACTAGATTTTATGCTTTATGACTTTATTTAGTTATTTTGAGTCGTTTGTTAATTTTGTTTTTGGAGTTGGGTGTACTTTGTTTAAAACTCATGTTTCATGGTCTATGGATGGTGTGTGTGGAATGATGGATCTATGATATTTATGCATTAATCATGTTTTCTTCATGCTTTTCATGTTCTTTAAAGTTTTTTTTTATCGCTTCATAGTCATATTTTGATTCTTATTTACTCTTAAGGGAAAGTTTTCTTATTGGTATCCTTCATTCTCCACCTTTGTTTCCAAAATGTTATATTTTTGATCATGACAAAAAGGGGGAGAAAGGAGATTAAAGAGCAAAGAGCATATTTTTTATTTTTTCCGCTTTCTTACTTTCACTCTGATGATATATGCTCTTACTCTGATACCAATGAGCACTTGATTATGATTATTATTGTATTACGTTGTGCTTGGCATTTTCTGGATTGTACAGGTTAAAAAGGTTCCTAGATTGAGGGGGAGCTCTCAAGTGCTAGAGGTTTAATTATTTTGTCATCATCAAAAAGGGGGAGATTGTAAAATCAAATCTCTGATTAAGGTGGATTAATTTTGATGATGACAATGTAATTAAATTATGGACTTAATTTGAAGAATGCAAGCCCAACAATAAAGAAGATCAAGTGTTTAGTTTAATTATTCATTCTCATTTATTCTTATTGTATTTTATTTTATTTATGAGAGTGGGTAGTTTAGGTTTTTATTCTCACATAAAGTCAAATGATATTCGTGCATGAAAGGTTGAGATTAAAACCAATTAGACTTGAGAAGAGAATTGAAAACAATGTTAGAAAAACTTAATTTTTCCAACATTGAGCAATTCACTCGAGTGATTCTCAATTCACTCGAGTGATTTATGAATTTTCAGTAATATAGCCGTTGGATAAAGTAAAAAGGCAACACTATCAGAGTTGACTAAAACACTCGAGTGTTTTCAAAAAGACTCGAGTGATTTAGATCTGTCAGCAAATTTTTTAAACGTTAGAAGAGGACAAAAAGGGAGAATAACTTGGTTTTTGCTTCCCTTTTGTCCCCTCACTTATATTCTGAATAGTGGCCATTATCCAAAAAAACAAGCTTACACTCTTTCATTGATTCTCTCTCTCTTAAGTGTTAAAATCATTTTCTCTCTCTAAACTCAACCAAGCATTCATCTTTATTATTTGTCTTAGTGAGTTAAGAGAGTGTGCTTCATTTGTAAGAGAATTATTTGTTGTAAAATTCTCAATCACTCAAACACTTTAGCTTGTTTAGAAAATCTTGGTGAGGTATCCAAGTACTTGGTGAGGTATCCAAGTTCTCAAGCCTTGGGAGGTTCTCAAGCACAAAGACTAAGAGGATTCTTAGCTTGGTGGGCTCTTGGAGGTTCCAAGGAGCTTAAGAAGAAGGGACTCTTCATCACCAAATCAAGTTGGGGTAGAAATTTCAAGAGTTTGGTACACTCTTGAAAAGGGTTAGGATTGAGTGAGGAATCTCAATTTATCCTTGTAATTTCTAACAATTTGATTACTAGTAGAAACTCCTAAGTTGATTAGGGGGACTGGATTAGCACTCTATATTGAGTGTGAACCAGGATAAAATTGGTGTTGTCTCTCTCTTTTATAGCTTTCTTAGTTTTCAAGTAAAACCATACCCTAAGTTCTCTAGAAAGGGGCTTTTATAATTCTAGTAGCAATTGGTTGCAACTAACTTGTTTTCAACTTTTTTTAACTTAGTTTAATTGCCCTCTACTTTGATTTATATCTGCCCTGGATTAGTCTTTAAGAAATTGAATCATTTTGCTAAATTTCTCTGAAACTGCTCCTTTCTGTTCTGCATAAAACACTCGAGTGTTTTTCAATTCACTCGAGTATTTCGTAGCATTTCACTCTAGTGTTCTTCATTTTCACGCGAGTGTTTTTCAGGTTTTCTGAAAAACGCGCGAGTGTTTTTAAATTCACTCGAGTAAATTGCCCAGTTTCAGAAAAACAAGCTTTTGATCAATTATCTTTTAATTGCACCGAAAATTAGTCACTGTTGCTTCCATATTACTATTCACCCCCCCCCCCTCTAGTAATTGCTAAGCCCGCTTGTTGGTTTCCAACAATGTTATCCAGAATATGACTTTCCTCAGTCGGACTCGACCCTAATCCAAACAAAATAAAACATCTAGACCACAAGACCCACGGGACTCCCTAAACTGTTGGCTGATCATCATCATCCTCCGATGTTGTCTCTTCCTCTTCAGCCTTCACATCTGCGGGCGGTGCGGCCTGCATACCACAAGCGTAGTACGTCTGAGGTCCTCTGTAACACCTACACTTTTCTACCCTTAATTACCCATTAATCAAAATAGTGAAGTTAAAATTTCCGTTTTAATTATTAAAAATCTCCCGTCAAACAGACGGAGTTTCCTCTATTTTTCAGACTTTTCCAAAAATTATATTTTTTCTGCAACCTGAAAAACATATTCATTTATATCAATCAGAGCCAACAGGGCTATCAACAACACATAAACATAAATCAGTGCTACATCGCACAACACGTATCATCAGAATTAAAATAAATTAATTACAACCATATAATCTATAATTCCCTCTAACTAGCTTACACTCCACTGGAGTGGAGTGTGCACCTCCCCGGCCAGTAGTCGTGTAAGCTCAATCTCTGTACCTGGAAAAATGGTAAGGAGGTGAGCATTATGTAACACCTAGGATTTATACCCTTAATTCCCCCTTATAATAAAATACGGACTTGAAAATTTCTTTTTTATTACAATAAAATCAACCGTCAAACGGACGGAGTTTTGTTTGTTTTTAGGAATATTCCCAAAATTTAACCTGCGATAAATAGTTTCAAATAAACAATTAATAGCCAGCAGGGCTTCCGGTTATATTTCTAAATCATGTCAAGACCTTATTGGCTCCAGATATAACAGAGACATCAAATATTCAGAGTTCAGCGGAAAGTACAAAGTCTGATCATTAAAAACTAAGACCTAAAATTTTCTCAAAACAAAACCTCCTAAGCCTCACTTAAAAATATTTATAACACATTTACATCAAAAATAGTGTAGGAGGCTTAGGTTCATAATATCCACCAAAACCCATAATAACCCTACTCTCCCTATAAGGGAAAGTACTCCTGCTCGGCCGGGGGCTGTGCCAACTCAATCTCCGTACCTGAAAATGTAAGGGAGTGAGCATTGCACATGAAATAGAAAGCAGTTTCTAACTAGACATAACAACCCACTAGGTCAAGCACAATTAGAAAATAAGCATATTTTCACATATAGCATACCACACTCATTTCATTATTTCCATACTAGTTATTTATTTCACATTTCCATCTTCATTATTCATTTCAACGTCCAATTTCACTATTCATTTCAACATTCATTTCCCTTATTAATTTACTCATTTCACATACTTATTTCATTTCAATATCCATTTTCATTCTTCATTTCAACACCCCTTTCCTTTTTCTTTCCATTTCATTCTTTAAGATGCATCACACACCATTGTACTTGACCTCCACACTGGAAGGTACCTCATACATTTCCTTATTTAAATTAGGTGTCCCTCAGGTCAGAGGTCAACACATTTTAACATTTTATTCATTTCGTGCCCCTCAGGTCAGAGGTCAACACATTTTAACATCTTATTCTTAAAAATACATTTTGCGCCATTGTACTTCACCTCCACACCGGAAGGTACCTCATACAATGTGGCCTAGGGATACTTCACCTCCACGCCGGTAGGTACCTCATATCATTGTACTTCACCTCCACACCGGAAGGTACCTCATACATTGTGGCCTAGGGATACTTCACCTCCACACCGGAAGGTACCTCATATCGTTGTACTTCACCTCCACACCGGAAGGTACCTCATACAAGTTGGCCTGCAGGTACTTCACCTCCACACCGGAAGGTACCTCATACCATCGTACTTCACCTCCACACCGGAAGGTACCTCATACATTTGGCCTATGGGTACTTCACCTCCACACCGGAAGGTACCTCATACCATCGTACTTCACCTCCACACCGGAAGGTACCTCATACAATTTGGCCGGTGGGTACTTCACCTCCACGCCGGAAGGTACCTCATACAACCACCCAGATTATACTTAAACATTAATATCATGATAAACAATTCATTCATAAACACATTTAACCACAATCAACACATAATCTTTCATGTAATTTCCGTATTCATTTCCTTTCTTAGTTACCACATTCATACCAAATAGTGTTCTCTTTCATAGCCCAACATTTAGATTTTACATATATCATCTTTTACTTTGTTTTGCACGTAATCCTTTTACTTCCATTTCCTATTTTCACATGTTCAATTCATAAACCATAACCCTTATTCACAATTGATAATACTTAACATTTATTCTCATTTAGAATTTAGAAACAACTACGCACATTCATCTCATATAGTCATTTTCATTCCATCTTCTTCCTATATCAATTTATTCCACAACACATACTTATTTTAGCTATAGCAATTAATTATCAATTGATTCACAACTTTACCAATAAAAGCAACAATCATAGAAATCCTTTATGTCCACTTCATTAACACATTACCCAATTCCTCATGTATTTCAATATAATCATTAACCAAATTTCATTTATCAAAAGATTGATTCTTATGATATTGGGTTTCCTTTTCCTAGTCTTAACATCAAACATCATGCATATTTAATTAATTAGAATTTTATGTTTCATAACCTAGGGTTTTATAATCTAATTTTCTCCCCTAACACATAATCCTAACAAGCCTTATATACTAACTAGACCCAACTCCCTAGAACAAGGCAAAGCTCACTATATCCACTCCCTTACCTCAAGTCCTTAGAGATTAGGAGATTCTAGCTTACTCTACTTTGAGCTTTTCCACCAATAAGCTTATAACCAACAAGAGAGGGAGAGAACCTAAAACAAGAGTCATAAAGAGAAAGGGTTGTCATTTATGACATGGTTCATATCAAGACTCAAGAAAATTAGAGTTTCATAGCTTAGAAGTTGAAAACCACCATGGTTTGTAGAGAGAGAAAAGAGCAAACGAATTTTTGAGAGAGAAAGAGAGGAACCCACACACAACACTTACTTGAAGATGATAATAACAATCCTTGATGATGGAATGAGTGCCACCCACTTGATCCTTGGTCAAATGGAAGTGAGAGAAGCTTGAACCCTAGAGGAGAGAGAAAGCACGAATTTTAGAGAGGGAAAGAGGGAAACCCACAACATAATACTTACTTGGAGAGGAGAATAGCAAGATTTGATGATTGAATGAGTGTGAAATCACTTGCCTTGTCTTGATTGTGGAGGAGCAAGTGAAACCCCTATGAGGAAGAGAGGGAGTCGCGTATGAGAGGAAAAGAGGAGAAGATGAGTTTGAGAGAGAGAATGGATTATGGGGGAGAGAGTGTAGAGTTTTATTTGTTTGGGGGAGGAAAAATGAGTGGCTATGATTTAATCCACAAAAATAGATTCTCTTTTGTGTGGTGGAGAGTGCACAACGTGCACTCTTCTTTTCTTTTTTTTTTTGTACAGACCCTAAAATAATCGATTATTCTAGCCAAATAATCGATTATTTCTTCAATGCAACATTTCTCAGTACATTCACCAGAGGCCTTATAATCGATTAAAGCCCTGAAAGTAATCAATTATAGCTCAAAATAATCGATTACTTCATATGAGGTAATCGATTAGAATTGCTGCAACTTTTTATTGTTTTCATCAGGGGCCTTGTAATCGATTACTGACCATCCAGTAATCGATTATTTAGTGGAAAAGTCACATTTTGATGATTTTTCCAACTCCAATTCATTTCCGTAGGTCCCCATACTCCTTTAGGCTTGGTTTGATACTTGAAACCTTTCCCAATTCTTGGAAATTCATCCTAAATAGTTGGCATAATTTCCTATTATGCTGGAATCAAAATTAGGGATGTTACAATTCTCCCCCACTTATTGGAATTTCGTCCCCGAAATCCCGTTAAGTTCAGTCCATGGAGAATCGTCCCAATGGTAGGGCTTGTGGTTTCCTATCTTTACTTTCCTTCGTTCCCTTCCGTCAACTTATCGATTCGTCCTAAATTAACCAAGGTTCGACTTAAGTTAAGAAATACTCCCCCACTTAGCGTCGACATACCCGATTACACTCCATGTTAAAAGATATGGCACGGATTTGAGTTCAATTCTGATCGCTTTACAATTAACTCTGGGGCAGGAGTTGTAAGAACTAAACATAGAAAACTCGAGATGCATAGCAGTTCGACATAGTTCTAGAATCTTTTTCTTGAAGACTTGCCCTGTAACCATGGCATACGAAGGGTGAAAGGTACGACAACTTGCCATTGGCTGGGTCAATTATCAAGATTGTTTGGTCTTAACGCAGGGATTTACAAATTTGACAAGACAGGCCATTCTTACGAATGGTTGCCTAAGAACCAGGAAAAGATTCGAAGCAACTGCCAAATTGCTTCAAGATTGATTTAGTTGATATGATGGTTAGGAATAATTCCTGGAGAGTTTTCTTAACTCATCCAAGGGATTAGCACTTAGCTATACTACTTTGGAAAAAGTAACATACACCAAAACTTCCTTTATTTAGAACTATCTTCTATCTATTCTCTAACTCTATATGAAGCTCTTAAACAAATGTTTCTGGGTTAGGTTGACTTCACTTACCAGAATTATTTTCCTTGGAAGTCACTACTTTGGTTGTCTACTTTCACTGTATAGGTTACAATGGTAGCATTTATTGATAGATGCAAGAATTGAGGTGATCAATCCCAACCTCACGTCTACCAACAACACATCACTGTCAGGTTCTGTCAATGATGTCATCATTTAACAAATGCAAGAATTAGAGTGATCAGTTCTAACCTTACATTACATCAAATAGCAACATCACAACATAGTATTGGTCACTTGATACTAGAATTTTCAGACTTAAGAATTCCTTCTAAGGTCTTTCATATGCCACCTATTATATCCTAAGACATTACTAGCTCACTATTTAGCTAACTAAGGGGAAAACTAACTCCACAACCATCGAACTTAGAGGCATTACGCATAGACTTGACAACGTTAGTTACCTGCGACCATATCAGCTGGATCCACCTCGTCACCCTCTACGGTGAATAGCTTCCCCCTTCTGCAATGATGGACCACCACGGGCCCTCTGTGCCTTAGCAGCATTAATCTCCTTCTTCATTGTGTTCTTAGGACAATTTGAAGCAAAATGTCCGGGTTGTCCACAGTGAAAGCATAACCCCTCCTTTCGACCCAATGTCCAGCACATTCCCCTATGCATCCTGCCACAGCGCTGACAAGTTGGTATTGAACCATAAGCATTCACTGTTGGTCCGGATTCCCTAGGAAAAGTGACCCCGAAATGAGAGTATGGACCGGACTTCTGAATCGGTCCCTTGTCCTTACTTTGACCTTCGATTCTCTGGTTTGCCCGAGATCTCTCATCAGCTAGCTTTCGTTTGAGACCCTTCTCATAGGTGCTTGCCATGTTGACCAAGCGAGCAAAGTTGTCAATGTTGTGATACTCACACGAAAGGCGGAGGTCACTCCTAAGCCCGGCTTCAAACTTAACACACTTGCTACGGTCACTTGCATACCGATAGTTAGAAAAACGGATGAGATCTTCAAACTGAGCTGCATAGTCCCCAACTGACATAGAACCTTGAGTCAATTGGAGAAAAGCAATCTCCTTCTTCCAGCCATACTGCTTAGCCAGAGAGAACAGAGCAGCAAAACTTAACTACTAAAGGTATACATAGCACTATAATTATCCTATTATAATCTTAGACTAATACTATGAGCATCAATTACTCGCTGAGTGAGTAATCATTTGGAGTTTGTATAACTCCTTCGCCGAGGTGAAACTGCTCTGATACCATAAATGTAACACCTAGGATTTATACCCTTAATTCCCCCTTATAATAAAATACGGACTTGAAAATTTCTTTTTTATTACAATAAAATCAACCATCAAACGGACGGAGTTTTGTTTGTTTTTAGGACTATTCCCAAAATTTAACCTGCAATAAATAGTTTCAAATAAACAATTAATAGCCAGCAGGGTTTCCGGTTATATTTCTAAATCATGTCAAGACCTTATTGGCTCCAGATATAACAGAGACATCAAATATTCAGAGTTCAGCGGAAAGTACAAAGTCTGATCATTAAAAACTAAGACCTAAAATTTTCTCAAAACAAAACCTCCTAAGCCTCACTTAAAAATATTTATAACACATTTACATCAAAAATAGTGTAGGAGGCTTAGGTTCATAATATCCACCAAAACCCATAATAACCCTACTCTCCCTGTAAGGGAAAGTACTCTTGCTCGGCCGGGGGCTGTGCCAACTCAATCTCCGTACCTGAAAATGTAAGGGAGTGAGCATTGCACATGAAATAGAAAGCAGTTTCTAACTAGACATAACAACCCACTAGGTCAAGCACAATTAGAAAATAAGCATATTTTCACATATAGCATACCACACTCATTTCATTATTTCCATACTCGTTACTTATTTCACATTTCCATCTTCATTATTCACTTCAACGTCCAATTTCACTATTCATTTCAACATTCATTTCCCTTATTAATTTACTCATTTCACATACTTATTTCATTTCAATATCCATTTTCATTCTTCATTTCAACACCCCTTTCCTTTTTCTTTCCATTTCATTCTTTAAGATGCATCACACACCATTGTACTTGACCTCCACACTGGAAGGTACCTCATACATTTCCTTATTTAAATTAGGTGTCCCTCAGGTCAGAGGTCAACACATTTTAACATTTTATTCATTTCGTGCCCCTCAGATCAGAGGTCAACACATTTTAACATCTTATTCTTAAAAATACATTTTGCACCATTGTACTTCACCTCCACACCGGAAGGTACCTCATACAATGTGGCCTAGGGATACTTCACCTCCACACCGGTAGGTACCTCATATCATTGTACTTCACCTCCACACCGGAAGGTACCTCATACATTGTGGCCTAGGGATACTTCACCTCCACACCGGAAGGTACCTCATACAAGTTGGCCTGCAGGTACTTCACCTCCACACCGGAAGGTACCTCATACATTTGGCCTATGGGTACTTCACCTCCACACCGGAAGGTACCTCATACCATCGTACTTCACCTCCACACCGGAAGGTACCTCATACAATTTGGCCGGTGGGTACTTCACCTCCACGCCGGAAGGTACCTCATACAACCACCCAGATTATACTTAAACATTAATATCATGATAAACAATTCATTCATAAAAACATTTAACCACAATCAACACATAATCTTTCATGTAATTTCCTTATTCATTTCCTTTCTTAGTTACCACATTCATACCAAATAGTGTTCTCTTTCATAGCCCAACATTTAGATTTTACATATATCTTCTTTTACTTTGCTTTGCACGTAATCCTTTTACTTCCATTTCCTATTTTCACATGTTCAATTCATAAACCATAACCCTTATTCACAATTGATAATACTTAACATTTATTCTCATTTAGAATTTAGAAACAACTACGCACATTCATCTCATATAGTCATTTTCATTCCATCTTCTTCCTATATCAATTTATTCCACAACACATACTTATTTTAGCTATAGCAATTAATTATCAATTGATTCACAACTTTACCAATAAAAGCAACAATCATAGAAATCCTTTATGTCCACTTCATTAACACATTACCCAATTCCTCATGTATTTCAATATAATCATTAACCAAATTTCATTTATCAAATGATTGATTCTTATGGTATTGGGTTTCCTTTTCCTAGTCTTAACATCAAATCATCATGCATATTTAATTAATTAGAATTTTATGTTTCATAACCTAGGGTTTTATAATCTAATTTTCTCCCCTAACACATAATCCTAACAAGCCTTATATACTAACTAGACCCAACTCCCTAGAACAAGGCAAAGCTCACTATATCCACTCCCTTACCTCAAGTCCTTAGAGATTAGGAGATTCTAGCTTGCTCTACTTTGAGCTTTTCCACCGATAAGCTTATAACCAACAAGAGAGGGAGAGAACCTAAAACAAGAGTCATAAAGAGAAAGGGTTGTCATTTATGACATGGTTCATATCAAGACTCAAGAAAATTAGAGTTTCATAGCTTAGAAGTTGAAAACCACCATGGTTTGTAGAGAGAGAAAAGAGCAAACGAATTTTTGAGAGAGAAAGAGAGGAACCCACACACAAAACTTACTTGAAGATGAAAATAACAATCCTTGATGATGGAATGAGTGCCACCCACTTGATCCTTGGTCAAATGGAAGTGAGAGAAGCTTGAACCCTAGAGGAGAGAGAAAGCACGAATTTTAGAGAGGGAAAGAGGGAAACCCACAACATAATACTTACTTGGAGAGGAGAATAGCAAGATTTGACGATTGAATGAGTGTGAAATCACTTGCCTTGGCTTGATTGTGGAGGAGCAAGTGAAACTCCTATGAGGAAGAGAGGGAGTCGCGTATGAGAGGAAAAGAGGAGAAGATGAGTTTGAGAGAGAGAATGGATTATGGGGGAGAGAGTGTAGAGTTTTATTTGTTTGGGGGAGGAAAAATGAGTGGCTATGATTTAATCCACAAAAATAGATTCTCTTTTGTGTGGTGGAGAGTGCACAACGTGCACTCTTCTTTTCTTTTTCTTTTTTTTTTGTACAGACCCTAAAATAATCGATTATTCTAGCCAAATAATCGATTATTTCTTCAATGCAACATTTCTTAGTACATTCACCAGAGGCCTTATAATCGATTAAAGCCCTGAAAGTAATCGATTATAGCTCAAAATAATCGATTACTTCATATGAGGTAATCGATTAGAATTGCTGCAACTTTTTATTGTTTTCATCAGGGGCCTTGTAATCGATTACTGACCATCCAGTAATCGATTATTTAGTGGAAAAGTCACATTTTGATGATTTTTCCAACTCCAATTCATTTCCTTAGGTCCCCATACTCCTTTAGGCTTGGTTTGATACTTGAAACCTTTCCCAATTCTTGGAAATTCATCCTAAATAGTTGGCATAATTTCCTATTATGCTGGAATCAAAATTAGGGATGTTACACATTACACATAAAATAGGAATAGCAGTTTCTGATATGACATAATAACCAACTAAGCCAAACACACATAATTCATATATTTCACATAATCATCTAATCATCCATATCATGCTCGCAGACACATCATAAACAGGTTCTCATTTTTCACATTCTATTCACTTAACATTTTCCTTATTTCCATAATTCTTTTCTCTCTTATTTCTCATGTTTTATCATATCTTTCATATCCTTGTAGATTATTGTAAGTTTTTTTTTATCTTTTCGTGGACTATCCGATTCGCGCCACATCGCAATCGGATTCCACACATTTCATCCTTTCGTGGACTATCCGATTCGCGCACTCCCAGTCGGATTCCACACATTATAATTAACTAGTCCTCTTCGCGTTCTAGCCGATTTGCGCACCCGCAGTCGATCGCAGGAGGATTAGTTACTATACCCTTCGTGTTCTAGCCGATTCGCGCACCCGCAGTTGGCCCCGATTCGCGCACCCATAGTCGGTTGCAAGGGTTTATGGTGAAATCCTTTGACGCGGACTATCCGATTCGCGCACCCGCAGTCGGACCCGATTCGCGCACCCGCAGTCGAATTTCGTACATCATATCTCTTATATCTGGCGGTGGGCTATCCGATTCGCGCACTCGCAGTCGGATTCCACACTCTTTAATGTCTCTTTGTCGTGGACTATCCGATTCGCGCACCCGCAGTCGGATTCCACACATCTTTATATCATATTCTTTATTAGATATTTCTCTCAATCTTGTAATTTGTACAATTATCTTTTTCTTTTCTCATCAACTATTTATTAATTCTCTTCATATTTTCTGAGTCCTTAACTAATTATCATTATTAACCATCATTCATTCACTTAGCACATACAAACACATATAACACAGAACATCATCACCAATAATTCACAACCCAAGTTATTTCCTCTTTACTTAACAATTATCAATTAATCATATATACATTTTCCAAACATTTTCAACAACAACAACATAAGCACATATTCACAAATATACACAAATTCACAAGTAGGCACATATTTATCACATCAACATTAACTTAATTCATTCACTTCCATACTTTAGTAATTATTTATATTCACAACCTTATGATTTTATACCCTAAACTACCAACTAATCTTAACCAATCACTATGAACGTACCAGAAACCCAATACCTAAATTAAAGGTAACACCCACTCCTTACCTCTAGACTCTTTACCCCTTATCATTTTCGTATACTGATGATCGAACGTATCGTGATCCATTACTTTCACTTGCACTGGTCCTAAAGTCCTTCGTCGTTTAAACGGGTCATACAAATTAAATAATAATCAATATCATGCGTTTTACGAGAAAGGGACTTTAACTTGAAAGTCGAAACAAATAAATTTCGAAAGCATTCAATTAAAATCCATAATTCAAAGTCAAATAGAAATTTAAGCTTAGAACCACTGCTCCCTCGATAAATAGTGCTACTTTATGTTAAAAATACGTTAACTTTCAAAAGTAACATGTTCCTCAAAAATACATTAAAGTTAATTAGTTTTAATTTCAAATCACCAAATCAAATACTAATGATACTTGGCGCTATAAATTCAAAACTGAAAGAGAGCATTCCTTGTTCAAGAATAAGTTAAAATTACGTTTTCTAAGTTCAATAACTACACTCCCTTTCAATTTGAATTTAAAGTCCAAGGTTTCAATCCAAATTAACGTTATGCCGAATCTATTGGGTTCCTAATTAATTGAGGTATTGTTTAGTTCAGGAACAATTCAACCTAGCTAAACAATAACTCACTTACTTAGGAACTTGACACATTTAACGAAAATACTCTTTGAAATTCCTCATTCGACATAACAGTCAACTCGGCATTATACAAGTCAGAGTAACCAATTAAAATCCTTAGATAACACTAATTATAACTTGTAATACCATTTAATTTCCAAAACAATAATAAAATCCCCAAAACAACTCTAACCTTCCAAAACAATTTAACACTATAATTATAATCAATAATATCAAAACTAACATGATGATTATTAACACACTACATAGAGTAATTAAAAAGGTATTAGGGATTTACCCTCAAATATGGTTTTGAAGCAACAGAGGCAAGGTCGGTTCCGCACTGGTTCCACGCAACTTTGGTTGGTTCACGGCACTGCCTCCAAGAGAGAACAAACAACCATGCCGGTTTGGTTCGTGCCCAGCCCAAATCCGGTTCACAACCCCATTCCATGGCAACCCCCACTAGTGGCGGCGCACAGCAACCAACAGAGAAGCATCCTCGATGATGGCGGCAAAAACCTAGGAAGAGAGAGGCAGAGATCGAGACCTTCTTCCATGGAGGTGGTTGTGCGGCTCGCGATCAAGGAAAGAGAAAGATCGTGAACCGGAGAGAGAAAGGAAGCGGTGGCGGTGGCTCCACGGCGTCGATTGCACGAACCAAGGGAGGAGAGCGGCGATGATGGGCGCTGCGGTTAGGTTCAGCGGCAGTGGCGGGTGGGTCGCGATTCACACCCACACCGAGAGAGGGAGCAATCGCGAAGGAGGAGAGGAAGAGAGGGAGAGCGCGAGATCGAGAGGCTGGGAGAGAGAGGTCGCTCGACGGCGACGGAAGATAGGTGGGTGGCGGCATGGACAGGAACCGGGGAGGAAGGAGGGGCCAGCGAAGAAGAAGGTGAGGGGCGGCGGCTGGACCCCAGGAGGCATTAGGGTTTCTTTCTCCCCCTTCCTATTATTCTTTTATCATAATATTACTATTATTATCTATGTATTTATTTTTAATCCAAAGAAATACCTACGATAAATTTTAAATTATCAAATGAATACACATTAGAAAATCATAGAGTTAGAAGTTTGGAAATATTAAACATAAAATAATATTGAATATGTCAAAAGCAAGTAAAATATAAAAAATGTATTTTTCCATATAGGGTAATTACTTTAAATGAGTTTACTTTAAGGTATATAAATAAAATAGTCAAATAGAAATAATATAAGGTACTTTATGAAAATACCAACACTTAAATAAATATATATAAGAATTAATCATTTAATTTGATCAAACTAAAAATTTATAATGTTGGAAGTCAAGCTAGTGTTGGAAGACATGCTTCAAACTCTCTCATGGACTTCAAGTAATAATCAAGCAAATGTTTTGATGATAACAAACAAACTCAAGATTCAAGCTCACAAGTTCTTTCAAGTTCAAGTTTAAGATTCAAGCAAGATATAAGTTTAGAAGCCTTTTCCATTAGGACATATTTGTAAGGTAATGAAGTTTCTGCTCTTAATAAGTTTAAAAGGCCAATGAGTTTTTCAGTTAAAGGAGAAGAAAATGTGTTTTCATGAAAATCTGTTTTTCTCTCTTCGTTTCTGTGAAAATACTTGATTAAACAAAACTCTGGATATTTTTATGTTATGCAAGAAGGAGTAATCGATTAACTGGCTAAGGTAATCGATTAACTTTGTTGCATCATAGAAAAATCAGAGAACTTGTAATCGATTAAGTGAACTTTGTAACATCCCGACTCTCTAACCTTGATTTATTTATTATAATGAAAATAGAGAATAATTTTTCGCAAATAAATTTCAAAACTTTATTATTCAATTGCGGAAGCAAATCTTTAAGTAACATCAAGTGCGGAAGCAATTCACAGACTTAATTCCAATAACAAGACACAATAGTTCAAACTAATTTATTCTAATAGCAAATAGACTAAATAGACTCTAAGCTACTTAAGACACTAATCGTAACCCAGAACATGGTTCTCAAAACTCCATTATTTTATAAAGGGAATCCCACATCCCTAGCCAGCACTACTCTTCCCCTTGGAAGACAGGACCTTCATAACCTACAAGGGCAACAAGGGAGTAAGTCATAGCTAATCACGTTAGATCGAATGATAAAGAACATTGACTAAAAACAACAAACACAAGTATTCAAGTAGTACCAATTTCTGCCATGCATGCACATATGTCAAACCCTTTTTATTCAAGCATTTAATCTTATTATTAATGGCATGATGCATGCTGATCTCAACAATTTCCCGGGGCATCACAGTTTGGAGGTGGTAGGACTTACAAGCTTCCTCCGCTTTGCACTCATGACTTACGAGCTTCGCTCTGCATAGGACTTACGGGCTTAGCCCTGCACTCGCGACTTACGGGTTCCCATCTCCCGACGTAACCAGTATAACAGGGAAAAACCTCGCAAACTGGAGCAATCAATGCATGAATGCAACCAAAATTCGTTACCAATTCTCATTATTGATTCATTATCATTTCCATCAAGGACATAGTCCATCTTTATATCTTTCAATCCATTAATCTCATCTTTTCTTTTAGCTGGTGCTGATGCTTTCAGAAAAAGGCCATCAGCGGCATAGCCACTTTGGGATGGGATTCATTCTTTCCATTTAACAGTTTCAGGAAAAGTCCATCAGCTGCCTAGGCACTTTGTGATGGTTTTAGAAATAGTATTTAACTAATTATTTAGTCATCCATCGGGGCATAGCCTCCTATTGATGGTTATTGCAACTACCACATTGGGACTCCTATAGAAAAATATCAACCAAGTGAATAAAACTTTCACTGGGACATCCATAGGATTAATATCGACCAAATGGGTGTACGCACTTCCGTTGGGACTCCTGTGGGAAAATTATCAACCACTGAATAAAATTCCAGTAGGACACCTCCAGGATAGTTATCAACCAAACTGGATTAAGTCATTATAATATTAAACGAGTTACGATTCGAAACTCCTTGAGAATTCACGAAAATCTGATCTCCACGATCACGATTCACAGCAACACCTTTAATTCCTCAAATCAAATATAATATATATTAATATTCAGTTTCCTATTTCTCAAATCGTTCCAAAGTAAAACCACGACTTAAATACATTAAAACTTTTTGAAAAATAATCCATAATTAAATTTTTAAAACAAATATGAGCTGTTGGTCTGCCTTGGACAGCACCTCAAAATAACTCCGAAACACCGACAAATTCACCGTTTTCAATCCGACTTTTTCCTAAATCAAATACCTCTTAAAAGCTTTGCTTTAAATCACTTAAACACATTTTTAAAATTGAGAAACAAGTCCAAACAATTCTGGACAGCAAGGTACTGCTTCCTAAAATCACTTTTCAAAATTTCCGAAGATAACGTAAAAGTACTTTTTGCTTCCAAACAACCCTCAATATAAAACCAATACTTTAACACTTTAAAATTCAAGCTTTTTACCATAAAACAAAACTTGGACAGCCACCAAACAAGGCTATCAAATCCAAATAAATCAAAGAAACCAAACTTAAAATCAACTAATTTTCAAAGTTATTTTCATAACCAAACATTTTCCAAACTTAGTTTAAAATTCAAATGACAACAACACTTTAACAAATCAATCCACACAAATCATACACTTTTCAAATATCAATTAAAACTTAGCAAAATAAATTCCTATCCTATTAAACTAGTCTTGGCCGAATCATACACAAGGACAAAACAATGTTCATAAATTTTTTTTTCTAACAAACCTTAAGGCATTAAAACAACACTAAATCAATTAAATCTAAGCACCAAATCAATTAATCAACATTTAATCACTTATAGAATACATGATCATCTTCAAGATAATTTCATTTTCATATTTACCTACTCAAATTAAATAAAACCGAATTGGATAAATAAAATAAACCAAAGATTACAAGTTCAAACAATTTAAATCAACTAAAGCAACTTGATACATCATTATGCCATTTCATTTTCACAAAACAAAACCACTTAAACACATATACACTCACAAACCAAATTGAACCAAAGAAATAAACCAAAACACATTTAATTTTTCTTACTTTAAACAACTTAATTCCTTCCAAGAATCATTATACAAATTTGTTTTCATACAACTAAATTTCCTAAACCTATTTATACTACATGGCCGAATTAAATCAACACACACATAGGCCAAAAATCACAAATTTAAACATTCAAATCATTAAGATTCATGTTAAGCACTTTAAACACAATTTCATTTACATGAAACAAAATCACTTCACCTAGAACATGTAACGACCGGAGTCGTCACGGGAATTATGTTATGATAAATGCATATTATTAATGTATTTTAAAGAAATGATATTGATGTTTTTTATGATGGTGTATAAAAATAGGAAATAATTTAAACCAAATACTTTCATAAAACTGCGTCATTTATATTTCACATAAGGAGTTTGATTTAATTTACATCATGTCACATTGTTTTAGTCAAAAGATACAGCATCATAACTCTGAGTTACTAAGCTCAGTCAGTGCAAATATACATATATATATATATATATGATAAGGTGTAACCCAGAGCAGTCCACAAAACTCTATAATATGATAGGAAGTCGTATAACATTCATCTTAATCAGGGAAAAGATGAATGATAAAGATCACAGGAATTCTGGTCCTGAGGGGACGCATATGCGGGAGAGGATTGAGACGGCAGATAGTAACTTCCACCACTCCCTCAAGGACTACACTATGTCCCCTCCGGTGCCAATCTCCCTCAGGGAGAAACCTCATCTCGATGCATATGGGGTTCTGAGCCATGACCTACAAACAATTAGGGCAAAGGGAGTAAGACAGTGTCATTCACGTACAAATGAATAATTAAATGAACTAGGAATAAACAAACACAATTAGTCAAGTAGCAATTAAAGTCACGTAAGCAAGTAAGCAAACTCAAATAATCCATCGACAATTAATAAACAATAAATATCAAGCAATAATGTATGTTTCTAATGCATGTGCAATGCAATGCGATGCAATCTCCTCTGTGATATTCTACGAATATCATGCACTTGGAAATTCACGTTTATCGATAACGTCCTCAACGATTCAATTTACGTTTTATCGAAAACGTTCAAACGATCCAATTTACGTTTTAACGAAAACGTTCAAACGCTCCACGTACGTTTGACGACAACGTACCAACGATTCATACTAAATAGGAAAAGCAATTGGGAGTAAACATCTTTCCACCAAGTATACAATTACAACCCATGTGTAAATTATACTAAAGACCGTCCTCCGCAATCACGAAATACTCCGAGAGATCGATAGAATAGAATTATAGTCATTGTAAAATTATCCCGAGTCGAGTCTGCAGAACCCACTCATCATAGGACTATTTTACCTATAATTAATTCCCACGGTTATTTGACGTATCACCGTCATAAACCTAATCTCCGTGTATTCTCATACCGATTTAATTAAATCGAATGTGTCTTTTCCTATTATCTTATCTTAGCTCCATAACACCATGCATGATTTCAATCACAATTAAAATATTCGGATTGACTTCAAATTATTTATTTGGTATTGAATTGATATTAAAAAGGAATTGACATCCAAACATTCTTTTAAATAAGAAAAATATTTTTTATTTTAAAAGAATTAATTAAAAATATTAGGGAAATATTGGATTAAAGAAAAAATACATTTTTCAAGTTCTGAACAGTGTCTAACCGGTTAGGAAGTCGCGTAACCGGTTAGTCACATTCAAATTTCCCTCTTTTCCAATTTTACAGTAACTAACCGGTTAGTAGTTGCAGTAACCGGTTAGTCACTGCAGCAGCAGTCCAAAAATGTCACTTTTTAACACCAATTCAAAAACCTTTCATTTTCAATCCTTATCAATCATTCACAGAACATATATGGACATATTTAAACATGTTCAAACAAGTTATACACACCAATTTCATCAGATTCATATAGAATTATTCAAGTATGCATAAAATCACATAATTAACACTTAACATGTCAAATTCAATTTCAGAGCTTCTCAAGTCAAATTTATCGTTCCTTTAGCTCATGTTCAGTTAATATGACTTGCTTGAATGAGTTTTATGTCCTATTTTGGCCTCCAAGCCAAAGTCCCAATTCAAAACCTATGGCCCTTGAGCTTGTAAAGCTCCTTTACATTCCAAGCCATTTAATAATCATTCTAGAAAATGAATATCTTCTCCCTTACCTATTGAAGCTTTTGAGACTGATTGGAAAGCAAAGGAAAAGGTTCAACACGATTTTGAGGCAAAACCCACCTCAGCTGCAACTCTGTTTTCAGTTTCAACAGGGGGTATTGATCAGAGATTTTCAACAAGAATAAGTGAAATAAACGTGTGAGAAAGGATTAGAATCAAAACTAGGATATACTAACTCAAGATTGAAACAAGTTTGGGTTCCAAAGAGAGCTTGAGCTTACCACACGAATTCAACAAAGAGAGCTCCAGAGACTGATTTATGCTCTGTTTTCCAGCATCAACAAAGTCAAATTGCAGAGCCTATAACTTCTTCTATAGTGTATGAAATCGAATGGGGCTTGTTTCTTTTTCAAGAGGGTTCAGAGAGCTTCAATTTGATATAATGTTTGTGTGTGTTGATGCCTCAGAGAGAGAAAACGAATCTAAACACAGCCACAACAAAGAAATGGAGTTTGAACTTGTTTTATGAGAAATTGAGAGTGAATTGTGTGGCTTAAACGTGGTTTAAGTCACCAACATCCTTCACCACATGAATTAGCAGAGACAAGACGTGTTTTCAGGCTAAGGTGGCTGGTGTTGAGGTTAAAAACGTGTTTCCCTTTTCCAATTTGTGTCCAGAACAATCTCAGTTCTGGGTGTCTGAGAGCACTAACCGGTTACTCGTATCACTAACCGGTTAGTAAGACACAAATCTGAAAAATCTAAAGATATTATATTTTATTTCTTTTCTTTTCTTAATATCTTTTATATTCTTCTTTTATTTGCATAAAAAGAAATAATTACTTTGATAAAATAATTTCCTTTAATTATTTCTTAATTTATTTTTAAAACATAATTATATTCTAATCATCATAATTATATTATAATCACATTATAATTTTTTATAATAATTAACGTAATTACATATAATTATAATTTCTAATCGGGGATTAATTTTTGGGGTGTTACACTTCTCCCCCACTTAAAGGAATTTCGTCCCCGAAATTCAACTTACTAAAATAACTCAGGATACTCCTTACGCATACGCTCTTCTAATTCCCAGGTTGATTCAGACACATCGCCTCGATTCCACAAAACTCTAACTAATGGAATCTCTTTCCCTCTAAGCTGCTTCATTCTTCGATCTTCGATTCGCACTGGACCAGCTTCGAGCGTGAGATTCTCCTTGATTGGAAAAATATCCGGTTGAATCTGAATTACAGCTTCAGGATCATGCACATACTTCCGAAGTTGCGAGACATGAAAAACATCATGGAGGTTTGCAAGAGAAGGGGGTAAGGCAATCTGGTAGGCGACTGGACCTACTCTCTTCAGGATTTGATATGGCCCAACAAATTTTGGCGATAGCTTCTTCGGCTTAAGGGCGCGACCAATTCCTTTTGTTGGTACTACTCTCATAAATACATGATCACCTTCGTTAAATTCCAAAGAATTTCTTCTCCGATCAGCATAGCTTTTCTGGCGACTCTGAGCTGTCTTCATCTTATCTTGAATCATCTTGATTTTCTCTGTGGTCTCTTGCACAATATCGGGACCGATAATCGAATTCTCCCCCACTTGGAACCAGCATAGTGGGGTTTGACATTTTCTACCATATAACACTTCAAATGGTGCCATACCAATACTTGCATGGTAGCTGTTGTTGTAAGTAAATTCCACTAACGACAACAACTGTTCCCAGTTTTCTTGATATTCCAGAACACAAGCCCTCAGGAGATCTTCTAATGTCTGAATAATCCTTTCTATCTGCCCATCTGTTTGCGGATGGTATGCAGAACTCATACTCAGCTTCGTTCCCAAAGCCTGATGCAAACTTTGCCAGAATCTTGAAGTAAACCTTGGATCTCGATCAGAGACAATGTTGGAAGGTATACCATGCAAACGGACAATCTCCTTTATGTAGAGTTGAGTTAGCTTCTCTAAGGAATAATTCATATTCATTGGTATAAAATGAGCCGATTTGGATAATCTATCTACAACTACCCAAATAGCCTCATGACCCAACGAAGTTCTAGGCAATCCAGATACAAAATCCATAGAGATGCTATCCCATTTCCATAGGGGAATCTCCAAAGGTTTTAATTCTCCACCAGGTTTCTTATGCTTGATCTTTGCCTTTTGACAAATCAGACAAGATGTGACATAAGAAGCTACATCTTTCTTTAATCCTGACCACCAGAATATCTTCTTCAAATCTTGATACATCTTGGTTGATCCTGGATGGATACTCATCTTGCTTTTATGTGCCTCATCTAAGATCATTCTCCTCAGCTGATGGTCATTTGGAATGCAAATTCGTCCTTTGAATCGAAGGATTCCATCTGATCCAACTTGAAAGTCAGGTTCTTTTCCTTCGGCTGATAACTTCTTCTTTTCTTGGAGATCTACATCCCTTTGTTGCATTTCACTAATTTGAGTTAAAAACTCATTAGTAATCTGCAACATTCCCAACTTAATGTTGTTTTCTTCTAGTTGCATTACTAAACTCAGATCTCTGAATTCTTCGATTAGTGCTAACTCCTTAATCATCATAGCACTCAAATGAAAGGTCTTTCGGCTTAATGCGTCCGCTACCACGTTGGCTTTTCCGGTATGGTACTGAAGCTCAAAATCATAATCCTTTAAAAATTCCATCCAACGACGTTGCCTCATGTTAAGCTCCTTCTAATCAAAGAGATATTTCAAACTCTTGTGATCACTAAACACTTGGAATGTGGTTCCATAAAGATAGTGTCTCCAAATCTTCAATGCAAACACTATTGCTGCCAATTCCAAGTCATGAGTAGGATAATTTGCTTCATGGGTCTTCAACTGTCTTGACGCGTAAGCAACAACTTTACCTTCCTGCATCAATACACATCCTAATCCTTGTTTTGACGCATCGCAAAATACCTCAAAACTTTTATGTGGATCAGGCATTATTAATACAGGTGATGATGTTAACCTTTCCTTCAATGTCTGGAAACTATCCTCACACTTCTCGTCCCAAACGAAAGGTTTCTCTTTACGAGTGAGACGCGTCATAGGAAGAGCAATCTTTGAAAATCCTTCAATAAATCTTCTATAGTATCTAGCTAATCCCAAGAAACTACGCACTTCTGTAACTGACTGGGGTCTTTCCCATTTCAACACAGCATCAACTTTCGCTGGATCCACAGCTATTCCGTCTTTCGAAATCACATGCCCTAAGAAATTAATCTTCTCCAACCAAAATTCACACTTCGAGAATTTTGCATATAACTGCTTTTCCTTCAACACTTCTAACACCAATTGAAGGTGAACTGCATGCTCTTCCGGATTCTTCGAGTAGATTAGTATATCATCAATGAATACCACTACAAAAGAATCAAGATAAGGTCGGAAGACTTTATTCATATAATCCATGAATACTGCAGGGGCGTTGGTTAATCCAAACAGCATCACTACATACTCGTAATGACCATATCGAGATCGGAATGCCGTCTTTGGAATATCCTCTTCTCGAACTCGAATCTAATGGTACCCCGACCTCATATCAATTTTAGAGAAGATTGCAGCTCCTCGAACTTGATCCATTAAATCGTCGATTCTCGGCAATGGATACTTATTCTTAACTGTGACTTTATTTAATTGCCGATAATCCACACACATTCTCATGCTTCCATCTTTCTTATTAACAAACAATACCGGTGCACCCCAAGGGGAAACACTCGGTCTGATAAATTGCTTCTTCAACAACTCTTCGATTTGCTTCTTTAGCTCAGCCATCTCCGGTGGCGCCATTCGATAAGGTGCAATTGAGATAGGACCAGTTCCAGGAATTAACTCGATGCTAAACTCAATTTCACGCTTAGGAGGCAGTCCAGGGACTTCTTCTGGAAAGATTTCAGGAAAATTCCTTATCACAGGGACATCTTCGATCTTCACTTCCTTCTCAACCTTTGCACCAGCTAACTGGATGCATCCTTTGGTTATCACATCACGATAGGTAATGGTTTTTCTATCACAGTCAATGAGCACTTGGTTCTTGGACATCCAATCCATTCCCAAGATAACATCTAATTGTGACAGAGGCAAACAAATAAGGTCTACTTGGGTTATTCGGTATAACACCTGAACGGTACAACCCAAACAGGCTTTAGAGGTAACAACTACCGGATTGGTAGGAGTAGACACTTCAAGCTTATAGGGTGCATTGATTATGGTTAAGTTTAAGCGATTAGCACAATCATATGAAACAAATGAATGTGTGGCTCCAGAATCAAACAAAAAGTTACAAGGTTGGCCATTTAGAAGAAAGTTACCTTGGACAAGGTTTTCAGATTGACTAGCTTCAACACCACTGAGAGTAAAGACTCTCCCAAAACTGGTTGGTTTCCTGTCAGATTCCACCTTCCTTGGTTCCTTGCAGTAACGAGAAATATGGCCAGGCTTTCCACAATTGAAGCAAGTAGGAGTCCAACAAGTTGTTCCAAAATGGTGCCTCTTGCACTTGTCACACAGAGGAGCTGGGTTCTTGACTCCTGAATCAGCTTTACCCTTATTCTTTTGATGGTAAGGTCCACCTTTACCATGCTGATTCCTACCCTTATGACGCTGCGGTCCATATCCTTGCTGATTCCTTTTAGCTCGCATAAACTATTCTTCGACTTTCTTGTCTTCTTCATATATTCTGCATTGATTCACCAAGGCTGGAAAACTCCGAATATTCTGATATCCGAAAGTAGACTTCAAATCCGGTCGCAGTCCGTCTTCAAACTTGATGCACTTCGAACGCTCATCAGGGTTATGATGGTAGTATGGAGAATACTTGCTCAGTTCCTCAAACTTCGCAGCATACTCTCCCACTGTCATGTCCCCTTGAGTCAGCTTAAGGAATTCAATTTCCTTCTTCCTTCTTATATCCTCAGGGAAATACCTTTCGAAGAATTTCTCTACGAAAGTATTCCAAGTCACAGCTCTACCTTCAGCAGCTAAAAGTTGAGTAGTATGATTCCACCAATCCTCAACTTCATTTGTCAGCACATAGGTGGCAAAAGTCACCCTTTGATTATCAGTCACAATTAATTGAAATTGAAAACAAATCAAATTCACTCATATTCAACAAAGGTTTTTCAGTTCATTTATAAAATCAAATCAATTCTTATTTTATAAATTTCAGAAATAAAAAAGAATTTCATTTATAAATCTAGTGATTTCCCATATTTAATCTTGATTGAAGTTTGATCTTTGAAGTAATTCCTTTTTTTGGCTGGCTTCAGACTTATACGGAGACGCGTGGTCACAATTTCGCTCTGAATGCAATGTTTGATGAAGTTGATGCAGAGCTGTTAATCGATTAATCGGACTCGTTAATCGATTAACACGATTGAAAATTCAGAAATTTAAAATTCAATATTTAAATAAATTTCCCTACAAAACCAGAATATAAAATAATTACTATTTTACCCTTTTGAGTCCGAAAATAATTTCTATTATTAAAGATAATTCTTTTCTTATTTAACAAATAATCATTTTGTTTATTAAAACACTTTCATTCATTTATCTTAAATAACTTTCAATATAAAATAATTTATTTTTAAATAAATCATTATCTAAAATATTTCTCTTTAAAAAATTTCATCGTTAAAATAAATATTCAATTTATTTATTCTTTTTATAAAAATGAGGGATGTTACAAGGTGGATTTTGAATATTTCTAGTGTTTGAATTACTACCATCTAAATTATTTGGTGGAGGTGGATGATTTTGTAAGAAATCAAAGTAAGCATTTGATTTGGGTCTAATATATGATGTTTTGAGCATGATTTAGACTCCTTTTTACTATGGATTTAGCTTGTTTCTCTTGCAAATGTAGGACTTTTTGTATAGTTTTTAGGAAGTTACGTAATTTAGAATTCCTTGAACGTTTTGATTTGTTTTGGGTATGTTTCAGTTACTTTCAGAGCTTGGAGCTGAAAAGAGGATGAAAGGACCTTGAAAATGGCGCAAGAACGGAGCGAAACGGAGTCGGGAAGTCAAACGCACGCCCAGGTGCATGGAGGCCGCGCCCAGGCGCGCTTGCAGCGAGGAACAGCACAATCAGATGCCAGGCGCGCCCAGGCACGCGCTACGGGGGAGGCTGAATTGGGCTTGTTTATTTGCTGGTTTTTGAGGGATTTGATTAGGATTTCGTTTTAGCTTTTAAATATAGGATTAGAAAGTAGGTTAAGTAGCTTTTAGAGAGGGGGATTACATAGTTTTAGAGAGTTTTAGAAGAGGAGAAGATCAAGGATTGGAAGTTCCAAGGCTTTTCCATAGTAATCATGTATTCTTCTATTGCTTTTGTTCTTATTTTCTCAATGTGTAACTAAAACTCTCGTGTTAGGAATTGGTGAATTTGTATGGATTAGTTTATTGATTTCATGAATTGAAGTTTTTCCGTTTCTAAATTAAGTGTTTGATTGTGTTTTCACTGTTATGCATAAAAGTAGCTAATCTATGTTTTGGATCTCTAATTCTTCAATTGAGAGATTAGGATTTAGAATAGGCCTTCAATCAAACAATATAATTATTCAACTCGTAAGGATACTTTTGGGTAATTATATAACTTGTCATAAATTCACTGTTCTTAATTAATGGTTATTCAATGGTTTAATCACTTAAGGGATTAAGTGTTATCAAATTGAATAATAAACAGTAATTGCAAGAGGAATCTAGTAATTACTACCTTGGGAATTTGTTCTTGATTTAGGGAAAAACAAAGATTCATGATAAATAAACAGCGTGTACAATGAAACCATGTTCCTAACATCTTTCTCAAATCGCTCACAACTTCTATTTAATTTCTGTTTTTATTTCAATTCAATCTTAATTAATTAGTTAGAAACCTATAGATTTTACTTTTAACTACTCTTTGGTGAGAATTAATTGAACAATTTGCAATCCCTGAGGGACGATATCTAGTCTTAACCGACTGTATTACTTTTCGATCTAATATACTTGCTAGAGAGTGAACAGCATTATAATGATTTTGATTGAGATCCATTTGAGTAAGGAGAAGAATGAAATTTTGATGCAAAACATACATATTTATACAAAAAAATTGTACCGGCTATTTTTATCCCTCAAACGATTATATCAACGGATAATTTTTCTACTCTATTCTAACTACTAATCAACTACTAATTTTATTATTTGCAAAACTACTCACTCATGTTATTCTTCTACACTCTTCTAAACTATTAATATTAATCCAAAAAAAAACGTCGAGCCTCACTTTTCTCCCTTGTTTTCTCCCTGGTTTCCTTGTTATCTCTCTTCTTCTCCACTCTCCCTCGCGATTCAGTCAGCCTTCGTCCTCCTCCATGGCCAAGCTTTTCTCCATTCTCCCTCACGAGTCACGGTCACTCACCCTCCGTCCTCCATGGCCATGAGTTTTTTCCACTCTCCCTCACGACCACTCACCCTTCGTCCTTCATTGCCATAGTTCTCCACTTTCCTTCACGGCTACACACTGTGGTCCCTCAAATCCGCGAAAAATGGCTCTACATGCGGTGGATTTCACTCACCAACATCAATTTTATAGTGGAAGGATTGTTGGGACTATTAGAATTACCAAATTTATTTTATAATTACTATGTACATTTGGTATGGAATCTACCTAATACAAAAAATTTCAATATATTAATATTAATATGTTATCCTCTCATATTAGATTCACAAAAATAAATAATTACATTTCAAATGTAAATTAACATAATCAAATTTAAGATTCATGCATAGAACGGGTAAAGTTACAAGTATTATTAATGCACCTTCTATCATCTATAAGTATTGCTTTTAATTGTTTTTAAAATGTATTGACAATACAAAAGAACTTGACATTGTCAGTAGACATAATTTACTCTATTTTTATTGATATATTTAATTCATTTAAAAATGATTTATAACAAGATGGTTAGGATGCACAATACCATTAATATTCTTGGTGAATGGTTAAAAACTGAAAATGAAACCCAGTGCCAGACGGCCATATTCAGCAATGATTCCAACACAGCAATGGAGAAAGACCATACAATATTTCCCTCCCCCCAATGGAACAAACAAACACATCAGCACCAACCCAACACTTGGTCCCAGCTATCATTGATTTCCAGCTGCATTAATTCAACTTTTTCTTTCTTTCCCCTAGATTCAAATTTTACATTTTTTTTTTAATAATTTAATAATTTAAAATCACTGGCCAATCAATACACACACCCTCCTTGATTGAGTGAGTTATGACGAACCTTTGATCAGCCCTTCTTCTTCTCCACGTCACACAACTCAACCCCAGCTTATCGAGATTGGGCTTCCAACCACGTTCTTCCCATCAGACCACTCCAAGCGCTCAAAACCATTCACAACCTTTGAGGTCGCACCGGATGATGACGTAAACGTGACCGTATACGATTTTTTCTCATTCTCCTTGAAACTCAACGCTTGCGGCTCAACTGAGATCTTCACCGACGGGGTATCTGACGTCACCGAAGCCTTGTACGTTCCCGCGGGCCCCACGTTGGTGAGAACTCGCGTGTGTTTCACCACGTTGGCCCCACCCGCTCCTTCAAACACGACAGCAAACGAAGGATAATTAAGGTCAGTCACACTGTACTTCTTGCCCGCATCGCACTGGAACTTTCTCCTTGCCAAAGTTGTTATCTCATTAGCTGTGTAGTTCAACGCGCAGAGGAAATTTAAGTAATCGTCAACCATCAGATCATAGACTAGCCCAGGATTGAGGGCAGCGACAGGGTCCACGTGTCCAGCACCATGATCAAACGGTGTGGATATTTTCCCACTTGCACTATCCTCCAACTTGTTACCGTTCTTGTACGCCGTATAAGCAGTTGTCATCAGAGCAGATCTAACGGCTGCGGGGCTCCAATCCGGGTGAGCCGATTTGATCAGTGCCGCTAAACCGCTCACGTGAGGGCACGACATGGAGGTCCCAGAAATGATATTGAAATCCACGCGCCTGTTATCCGAAGCCAATCCGGTGGGACCCACGTTCTTTGACCACCCCGCTAAGATGTTGACACCTGGCGCGATTAGATCAGGCTTCAAGATCTGTGGCGTGATTGAGTTTGGCCCTCTCGAACTAAACGCCGCAACAACCGGTGAAGGCTCAATTCCCACCTTAGTTCCTTGAAACACAATCTTAACCGTTGGATTAGCATCAGAGAACAAATACTTCTTAATTGCATCCCCTTCTTTCTCACCTACCGCCGTCGCCGGCAACAAATGCGCATCCGCCACCAACTCCTCCCCGTTAGCAGGAGTATTCGCCAACACCATCCCCAACCCTCCGGCGGATTTCACCACCGCACCTTTCTGCACCCTTGCACTAACACCACGGTCACACAGCACAATCTTCCCAGCCACCTTCTCAGGCGTCAAAGTTCCCATCAAACACAAGTTCCCACTGCTGGAATTGCTAGCATTCCCAGCGTACACAAACGGTAAAGGAGAATCAGGCAAAGCGTTACCTCTATAAAGGGACACACCAGAATAGTTCTGCCCGTTTCCGATGCTGACGTAAGCAGGAAAGTCACGATCCAGTGTCCCCGCCCCCACGGTAGTGATCCATGGAGCAACATTAGAAAGACTATAAGAACTGGGCCCCGCATTCCCAGCGGAACACGAAATCAAAATCCCTTTCTCCATAGCTCCAAAGGCTCCAATAGCAACACTGTCTCTGTAATAATCAGACATCCCACCACCGAGAGACAAAGACAGAACGTCAACTTTGTCCTGAATAGCTTGGTCTATAGCCTTCAATATATCCGAACTGAAGCAACCACCCAACCAGCAAACCTTGTACGCAGCGACTCTTGCGCGCGTGGCCATCCCACGCGCTGTTCCGGAGGCGTAGCCGAATAGACTCGCTCCGGAAACAACGGAACCGGCAGCGGTGGAAGCTGTGTGCGTGCCGTGGCCGTCATCGTCACGCGGAGATTTACTCTCCTTGTTTACATCGATTGGGCCCAGCATTGATTCGTAACCGTTTGCGAAGTACCTAGCTCCGATTAACTTCCTGTTACAGTTTTCCGTTGTGAAATTGGTACCTGTTTCGCATTCGCCTTTCCACGTCGCAGGAACAGGTCCTAGTCCGGTGTCGTCGAAGCTCTTGCTTTCGGGCCAGACACCGGTGTCGAGGACACCGATGATGACGTCACTGGATGCACTTGACTCCGGGAACATGTCTGCGTTTCTGTCGAGGCCGAGAAACTGAGGGGTCCTCGTCGTGTGAAGCTCGTACTTCTTCTCGGGGAGAACAGCGAGAATCCCTGATTGGGATTCGAGTGAGAGAGCTTGTTCCTTTGTGAGCCTCGTTGCGAATCCATGAATCGCATTATCATAGGTGTAAATCATTTCAGCGGAGTCGGATACGGATTTGAGAGAAGATTGGTACCACTCTGTGTGGTGGTCGAAACTCTCGGGCATCTCAGATTTAGCCACGTGGACTATGTAAGTACTCTTCTTCTCTTCCGTAACCGCATGGGATACATCGAAGAAGAGGTGTAACAGAAGTAAGAGAGTTACAATGATAGGTTTATAGTATAAACTCATGTTTGGTGATAATTTTTAGAGTGAGGAGGAGAGGAATGGAAATATGGAATGGATAGAGAGATTGTCACTGGCTTTTTATGAAGGGAAATTTTTAATGTGGGGTTTATGAAATTGTTGCTAGCTGCCACCAAAAATGCGTAAAAAAAGTTAAGGAAGCGGTGGGTGGTTGTTTGGTTCCTTAGAATTATTGCATTGAGACAAAAATATAAAAAATGAAAATGAAAAGAAAAGGGGGAGAGATAGAAAGATAGAGTGAGTGGGGGGTAGTGTGGATAGTGGGAATGAGCATGGAAGCAGCTCAAACTTATTAAAGATACTGTATTTCCTCTCTTCACATGTGGGGTTTAGTTTATCACCGTTCTTCACTGCAAATCTATCTCCTCCTTCTCGTCTTTAATACTAAAAAAAGTAAAGTACACTGAGATTTAATCTAAAAAAATAATATATGTAGGGTTTTTTATTTTGATATTTTGCATCCACGTATTTTTAACAGTGTTATTTCATAATCTCTTTCCTCATTTTTTGTTTTTTTTTATATATTTTTCGCATACACAAAATAATAATTTATTAATTTTATTTTTTTATTCAAAAGTTATCATTATGATAAAAAATTATTTCTCATTTCATAATTAATATAATCACTCATAATTTTTATAAGTTTGAGAGTTAATAGTATTTTTTAAAGCACTAGAGGTCCGATGCTTTTAATATAAAAAAAAATCTAATTATAAATCAATTTTGATATCTTAAATTACACAAATCATTAAGGTTAATTACATTTAGTCAATGTTTTTGATATCTTAAAAGATAAAATAAATAGCGTATTAACATTGTAAAGACTTTTTACATTATCAGTGCATCATTTTTTTTTTTTGAAAGGAAAATATGTAATTCATTCCATAGCGGAAAATAGTACAAGTAGATCCAACAGTACAATAACAAAGCACATATTTTCCATACAATAAAAACTGCTAAAAAAGACTAGATACTCAGCCATAACAGCAAACTTTCTGTGGATCAGGATCATCATCAACATCCAGCTTCGAACTCTAACAAGAGATTCAACAGCCTTTGTTTCCAAGATAACTATCTCATCAATACTGGAAGTAAGCACAGTTCGGCGACAAAAAATCTCATATATGAGGAGGTAGAGCCACTGGACAGAGGAGAAGACAGAGATCTGGAAGGGAAAAGTTGTCCCGAATATCAGTCTTCTAGTTATTGGAGAAGATAGGAAGATCATCAGATCTGGACAAACAAAAAGGCTTCCCACACACAAACACACAAAAACAAAACCTAGATGAAACTGGGACAAAAAAAACCACACCACTTGCACAAAGGCAAGATTTATTTATTTAACCCAGATAAAACTGGGAGAGAAAAAACCCACACACCAACCAAAGGAAGGGGAGGGAGAATATGATTCTCCCTCCAATTCTCCCTCCCCTTCTACCGCTATCACAGAAGAGAGGAAAACGGAGAAGAGAAGAGAAGAAGACTGAGTCAGTGCATCATTCATCATTCATGTATTTTTAGTTTTTCTTTTTTATAGATTTGACTAATTTAATTCATCTATTTTTAATTTTTTTTTTACGGATTTAATCCTTCAAATTTTTACATTGAGAAAATGGTCTATTTGGTCCCACAAAGATACACCTGACATCCATTTAATCCTCGAAAAATTTTGAGAATCAATTTAGTCCCCTAAATATCATAATGGCATCCCGTTATTCCCGCCGTTCATAAATTCGTTAGTCAACCTTTTTAGTGTCACATGTCACATTCTCATTGGTTATTTCCAGTGCACATATTAAGACACGAACCACAGGATTATTCCCTCATAAAATCTCAACCGTTGCTTATATCTGACGATCCAAATTTAAAAATGAAAAATAAAATAATAAAATTATATTTAATATTATTAAAAATTCAAAAAAAAATTTAAAAAAATATTAAAAAATTATTCAAAATTCGAAAAAATGATTTTTTTTAAAAATACTGAATTTTTTATATTTTAAAAATTAATAAAAAATTCAGAAAATAATAAAAAATTAAGAAAATTTAAAAAAAAATCTGTAAAATATTTTTTAAAAAATACTGAAATTATTTTTAAAATTTAAAAATTTAATAAAAAATTCATAAAATTTTTAAAAAATTATTAAAAATTCGAAAAAATATTTTTTTTAAAAAATACTGAATTTTTTATATTTTAAAAATTAATAAAAAAATATAAAAAATTTAGAAAATAATAAAAAATTCGGAAAATTTAAAAAAAAATCTGTAAAATATTTTTTAAAAAAAATACGGAAATTATTTTTAAAATTTAAAAATTTAATAAAAAATTCAGAAAATTTTTAAAAAATCTGTAAAATATTTTTTTATAAATTTACTGATTTTTTTATATTTCAAAAATTAATAAAAATTCATAAAATAATAAAAAATTCATAAATTTTTCAAAAATCTGTAAAATATTTAAAAAAATTATGAAAAGTGTCTTTATTATTTAAAAAAAATATTTTACAGATTTTTTAAAAATTTTCTGGATTTTTTATTATTTTATTAATTTTTGAAATATAAAAAAAATCAGTATTTTTTTAAAAAATATTTTACCGATTTTTTAAAAATTTATGAATTTTTTTATTAGTTTCTAAATTTTTTATTAATTTTTAAATATAAAAAAATTCAGTATTTTTGAAAAAATATTTTACAGATTTTTTAAAAATTTTCTGAATTTTTTATTATTTTCTGAATTTTTTATTAATTTTAAAATATAAAAAATATTCAGTATTTTTTAAAAAAAATATTTTACAGATTTTTTTTAAATTGTCTGAATTTTTATTATTTTCTGAATTTTTATTAATTTTAAAATATAAAAAAGTTCATTATTTTTAAAAAAATATTTTTCCGAATATTTAATAATAATTTTCTGAATTTTTTAATATTTTTTCGAATTTTTAATAATATTAAATATAGTTTTATTATTTTATTTTTCATTTTTAAATTTGGACCGTCAGATATAAGCAACGGTTAAGATTTTATGAGGGAATAATCATGTGGTTCGTGTCTAAATATGTGCACCGAAAATAACCAATGAGAATGTGACACGTGGCAATAAAAAGGTTGACTAATGGATTTATGGACGGAGGGACTAACGGGATGTCATTCTGATCTTTTGGGAACTAAATTAATTCCCAAAATTTTTCAGGGACTAAGTGGATGCCAGGTGTACCTTTGGGAAACCAAATATACCATTTTCTCATTAAAAAAATATCAAGCGAGGAGTGTGTCTAATGGCCACTAGCCCACTACACTTGAATACCCGTGAACTGAAATGCGTAATTTACAATAATTTTACGGTTTCTTGTCAACATCCTACTCTAGGTCATGTACTATGTGGTTCAAATTAATAATTTAATAAAAATAAAAATAATAGTTAATTTATTTTAATTTTTTAAACTAAATTTTATTACTCCGTATGAAATATTAATTTATTATTGGTAGCAAACGAATTTTAATTCTTTTGTTTTCCAAAATATCCACTCGCTTAACTACGTGACTAATCTTTTGATATTGTCTGATTTTTTTCAGAAGTAGTTTCCTAACAAAACTTCTTACATATACAAAAATCGGAGATTAAACCATTAACCATTTATTTAAATTGAAAAAAAATTATAATTAATGAACCATAAATAATATTGTGAATCTGAAAAAAATAAAAAAATAAAAAAATAAGTGAACTAGGACCGACCAATATAATATCTCTAACATCACTACCATTTTTAATGATAAAATATGTGCAACCAAACACAGTTGGGAATTCAAGGTAAGTAGGTTAGAGGGTTAATGTATATAGACTAGTAGCAACACATTTGGACAACGTGGTTATGTAACTTCTGTAAAAGCACCAGAATAGTGTTAATGTATAAACAATTTAAGTGTTAAATTAATTTTGGAAAATTAAAAAAAAAATCTTTTAAGTATTAAATAAATCATTTTTTAATTGATTTTTCACTTTAAGTTGTTCATTACCTTTAAGTTAATAAATAACAAAACTTTAATATCTTTTATCCATATTATAAATCATGTTTAAAAAATTGTAGTGATTTTTTTTTATTATAACTTTACAATTTTTATGTGACACTCGTGCCTTTGTTCTGTATATGCTCTTATTAAAAGTTTTAATTATCACTATTATTTTTTGTTTGTTAGTATTGATTAAAGAAAAACCAATTAAATATATCAATATCAATTGAAGTTGACACAGTTGGTAGTATGGGCGAATGTAAAGAATATAATCACATATAACCAATTAAAATTAATTTTTGAAGTTGTCAGATAAGTTTTTGTGCTCGCCTCTTTGGATATCTGAGAGTCCAAAAATTAAATGAATCAATAGTTTTTAGAGAATGTGATTATATTAAAAGTTTCTTGATTTCAAGACTATCAAACAAGGAATACTCAATATTAAATACATTTTTTATCTCTTAATTTTACCAATTTAGCCAATTTAATCCTTTAATTATTTTTTTGACAAACTTAGTTTATCAAATTTTCACATTTGATTGCTTAATTCCTTCGTCTAAATTGAGACTAACATTGTTGTAGTGACTCACAATGAGTCACGTGTCACCGTCATAGAATATAAAATATAAAATATGAATATTTAAAAATATGTTTAATATTGTTTAAAATATTAAAAATCATAAAAATTTAGAAAGAAATTGAAAAAAAATATATAAAAATGGCAGTCAAAATTTTTTTTTCTGTTTTCATTTTTTTATAAATATTTTCCTGATTTTTTTATAATTTTTTATTAAAAAATTATTGAAGATATTTTATATTTTAAAATAAAAAGAAAATTCCATATAAGCTTTTTTTGTGATGATAACAAGTGTCCCACAACTAACCAAGTTAGTGTTATTAGTCTTAATTTGAATAAAGAGATAAAGTTAACAAATGTAAAAATTTGAAGGATTAAATCCGTCAAAAAATAAATAAAAAATAGATGAACTAAATTAGTCAAATCTATAAAAACGAAAAACTAAAAATACATGAATGATGCACTAATAATGTAAAAAACCTTTACAATGTCAATACGCTATTTATTTTTGATTAAAAAAAATTAATTTAAAGTGTAAAATTAATTTTGGAAAATTAAAAAAAAATCTTTTAAGTATTAATTAAATCATTTTTTTGATTGATTTTTCACTTTAAGTTACCTTTTGGTTAATAAATAACAAAACTTTAATATCTTTTATCCATATTATAAATCATGTTTAAAAAAATTAGTGATTTTTTTTATTATAACTTTACAATTTTTATGTGACATTCATGCCTTTGTTCTCTGTATGCTCTTATTAAAAGTTTTAATTATCACTATTATTTTTTGTTTGTTATTGATTAAAGAAAAACCAATTAAATATATCAATATCAATTGAAGTTGATACAATTGGTAGTATGGGCGAATGTAAAGGATATAATCACATACTACCAATTAAAATTAATTTTTGAAGTTATCACTTAAGCAAGTGGTTAGGGATTCAATCCCCAACTTTTGGGAATGCAAAGAATTTTAGTTGGAAGGTTCACCTCTGAAAGGGCCGAATTGAACCCGAAGGATAAGTTTTTGTGCTCGTCTCTGTGGATGTCTGAGAGACCAAAAATTAAATGAATTAATAGTTTTTAGAGAATGTGATTATATTAAAAGTTTCTTGATTTAACAAGAAATAGTCAATATTAAATACATTTTTTGTCCCTTAATTTTATCAATTTAGCCAATTTAATCCTTTAATTATTTTTTTTTGTGACAAATTTAGTTTATCAAATTTTCACATTTGATTGCTTAATTTCTTTGTCTAAATTGAGACTAACATTTGCTGCAGTGATTCACAATGAGTCACGTGTCACAGTCATAGAATATAAAATATAAAATATAAATATTTAAAAATATGTTTAATATTGTTTAAAATATTAAAAATCATAAAAATTTTAAAGAAATTGAAAAAAAAATATATAAAAATGGCAGTCAAATTTTTTTTTCATCTTTCATATTATATATATATATAAATATTTTCCTGATTTTTTTTATAATTTTTTATTAAAATATTATTGAAGATATTTTATATTTTAAAATAAATAGAAAATTCCTTATAAGCTTTTTCTGATGATAACAAGTGTCCCACAACTAACCAAGCTAGTGTCATTAGTATCGATTTGAATAAAGAGATTAAAGTTAACAAATGTAAAATAATTGATATTCATTTAGATCCCCGAAAGATACCTGTGGAATCAGTTAAGTTCTTCAAAGATTTGTAGAATCTCTTGAACCCCTGAAAGATCAGTTTGGCTTCACGTTAGTCCTCCCATCCAATTTCGTCAAGAGGGATCTGACGGAATCCAATATGGCTCGTTAAATGCTTTGTTGTCCCAATGCTATGTTGAAATGTTAAGAAGGTGTCACGTTTGGGTCAACAAAACGTTTAACTTGTCACGTAGGATTCCGTTAGGTCCCTCATAGGGGGACAAACATGATGTCAAATTGATCTTTGAGGGATTTAAGAGATTCCAGAAATTTTTCAGGGACTTAACTAATTCCAAAATGATCTTTGAGGGATTTAAGAGATTTCACCTATCTTTCAGGGACCTAACCGAATCCACATGTATCTTTCAGCGACCTATATGACTATTAACTCTTTTTTATTATTATTACTAAGATTTTCTTATTCATTGGCTAAAAGATACTAATGTATAACTTAATGTAAAAAGTTAACCGAAAAATAATATATTTAATATTTAAAAATTAATATTTCTAAATCTTTTAATATTAATTTTAAAGTTTTGGATTGTTTATACTTCTTCCGGCCCTATTTATAAGACCATTTTGGAGTTTTTATTTTAGTCCTATTTATAAGACCCTTTTTCAATTTTCAGTGGCATTTAATTACTTCTTTCTACTAACACGTCAACACTTTTTAGAGTTCCAATAATAATTATAAGGGTAGTTTTGAAAAAATATATCAAATTTTCACATTTTCAATGCCATTAACAAATTTATCCACTCTCCTTGGTAGGAGTGAAAAACCACAAAAAAATCTTATAAATAGGATCAGAGAGAGTATATTGCTTTTAAAATAATGAACAACAAAATTTTTATTATTAAATATAAGATATTTTTTTTAATCTTATTAACCAATATCTTAAAGATTCTTTTAAGAAATAGTTCCTCCGGTCCTTATTATAAGTCCTTTTTTGTGAGAGAGAAATGAACCTTATAATAAGGATCGAAGGGATATAATATAAGATAAATTGTAATAAAAATTTAAGTTTACTTATTGTGTTGCTAGGGGCACTTGTTAAGATTGTTAAAGGTGGTAAAACAATCATATATTGACATTAATTATTATCTCGAAAATCTCAAAAATCACATTTTTCTATGCCAAAATACTATTTTTAGTTTCTTTAAAGACACTTGTTAGCATTTTTCTTACTTATTTTCCATATCATAAATTTATTATTTTTCAAAATAAAATTATTATCCACCGTACTTTTTAACTAGGGTTATGAGCACATTTGTTAACTATCTTCCTAATTTATTCGTACACTCCCATTCCTCCGTCTTTACCTGCCCACCAACCAAAAGTTAAAAACTTCATTTGTCTTCTATATTCTGCTAGTGCTTAACTCACCGTCACGGGTTTATTTCTGTGCCTGAAATTTATACAGACTTGGTTTGATTTCGATGAAAATGCAAAGGTGGAAAGTTGAGAAATTAGTCCGAAACTTAAACAATGACAAAACCGTCACTTTCAATGTCAAGTGATTTATTTTCAATTTTTCATTCGTGAGATTAAAAAAAAAATCATTTTTTAAGAATAACTTAATTACGTGTAAGTTTTAAACTTAAGGATATTTTGTCACAAATTATTGTTTTTTTTAATGTTTGATTCCTCGAAATCATTTATGAGTTTGTCATAAATCTTTCCTACAAATCTCGGCCAAATTTTGCTAACATATTGTAGTGGATCGGACCCATAAGCCGACCGCATGCCTTCAATGCCGACCAACGACTCAACGGATAAGCTTAAAACTCCCTAGTACATGATAAGGATGAATGACTCACCCTTCTTATCCTCTAAGAGCCACGTCAGCCCTATTGGGCCCAACAGGCCCATAAGGTATCACAACACACCTAACAGATAATCCCCTATAAGAACCACCATGCTATAGGGGCTAAGGTATGTTTCTCATCCATACTCTCAAGAACTACGTGTGGCTTGATCCCCCTTATCACCGAGGGTACGTAGGACCGGGGTCACCCTCGTCAGCTGCAACAATCTAAAACACACATCGTGGTGTCTCCCTAACACTGGGGACATCACATTGGCGCCGTCTGTGGGAATTCGATAAACTTCGATTCCCATCCACATCCAACAAAAAATCAAAAAGAGAAAAATCAAAAAATAAAAAAAAAATAATTTAAGACAACAACAACGTGCGTTCTTGGAGGCGGAACGACGGCCTTCTCACGGTGGTAGCGGTACTGCTGTGGTGGCTGGATCAAGGCGTCTCCACCCCCCTTCATTGTTGCTGCTGGTGTTCGTGTTGGGAACCGCCGCAATCTGGGTGCAGATCTGGTGTTCATGCGCCTTCCATCCTTCTAAGGGAGACCATGGAGAAACCGATTGGATCGGGGTACTTGGCAGCGCCGTCATCCTTGCTTGTAGCTTCTTTGGAGATCATCATCTTCCTTCAAGCCCACCGCGAGCTAGAGGCGTAGAACGTGTTTGCGACTCCGCGGCGATTTCGTGGCTGCGCCTCTCCGGTGCGATTTCTCTGTTGTTATTTATTTCCATGAGCCTCTCCGATTCGCGAGTATCAGGGAACCACTCACTTCTCCGCCGCCGCTGGTCCTTTTCCCTCCCACGCTCTCTCTGTGCGAACAAATAATGGTGAGCAAACTCACAGCGTGGCGCGAGCTCACGGCGGCGAGAGATCGCATCGCCAACCCTGTTCTCTATTCACGATGTCCTCTTCGGCAAACACATCGTCTTCGGTATACAACGGTGTTCTCCCTACTTCATTCTCAAGCCACCGCCACCGTCGTGGACTGAGCAGCGAGCTCCCTCACGCCCTCACTCCCTCCGAGCCCCATCGAACGTGCCTCCTTCGTTCACGACAGCTAACGGCGACGCCATCATCGCCGCCCATCACATTCCCGCCGCCGCTGCAAAATCATAGCCGCCGCCGCCTTCACACAATCCTCCAAGTTGCAGAACCTCTCTTTGGACTAGGGTTTCCTCCAAAACCCTAACGGGCCAACCGGCCCAAATAAAAAAAAAGAAAAGGGCCTAACCAGGCCCAAAATAAAAAAGGGAGGTAGACAATAACAACAACTCGTTCCTAAAAGCAGGGAAGTAACATTTTTACTCATATTATGCAATTGCCAATATCACTTATTAAATAAGGCATGATTAATTTCATTACATGTCATTTATTAATTGCTAATAATTATCATTTCTGTTATAAATTGTTAACTTTGAACAACAATAACTAATTAATTATTATTTTTGTGCGCATATGCGAGGTACACGCCCGAGCGGCTCAATAACCCATTCCAAGATCCCCATTAATGGACAAATAATTTTTCGAGTATCGCGAATACAATAATGTCACTCTATTTGGAATCTAGTGGTGATCGCGAGAACCCCCGCGCCGAGTTCTCCTCTTGAAGCTTGTGCTCCGAGCGAAGAGCAAGGACCCCCGCGCCGAGTTCCCCTCTTGAAGCTCGTGTTCCGAGCATAGAGAAAATCATATTTAAGGAAAACAAAGGTTAGCCCTCAATGCTCAACAAAGTCCATTTGGAAAGGAATGACAGAAGACTTCAATCCAACATTCTTTAATCCGACATTCCTCAATCTGGCATTTCTCACCACACTGAATCAGGGAAGGAATTCTCGTTCTTGTATTATTTTCCTATTTACTTGGCATTTTACGTGATTACTTTACACACATGCTGATATTAATTTACCTGATGCAGTACTTTTGACATGTGCTTTTAATGCTTATTCCTTATAATTTCATTACATGTCACTAATTATTTGATATTCCCTAATCATGATTTTTTGTATACATGCTGATACGTGGAGTGGCATATTGTTAGCCAAATTTCTTTGCTGCTGAATGTTTTTAAATGTCTATCTTCCCCGTCGTGATAGGATAATAATATCTGATGTACATTATCTTTCGAATGACATAAGGCAGTTTCCGGCAATCGTACATTGTCATTTTCCATGATTTGACGCTTTCATCATTTGATTTGTTGTCATTAAATGCTCTGACATGATTGCGTATGTTATCAATTATTGCGCGTGATATACCTGAAATCATGCATCTTTTCATGGGCAATCCTGTCTGGTTGCGCGATATTTAATTATTGTCATTACTATATTTGTTACGTGTGATCTTTTTAGAATCATGCCACTTTTTGTTCTGATACTTTATATTCACTCATCAATAATTTTCATTGTTGCTATTCAATTATCATATATTGTTAAATTAACGACAATCACTGATTATTGTTCTTAAACATGTAATGAAAGGTTCAAGAAAGGATAGTCGGACCTATAAAAAAGGAAGGCCGAGCAGCTAGGATTCTCTCTAGAGTTGACGGGACCAGCACGACCCCATGATAGAGAACAGTCCAAAAGTCAAAACGGTTATCGTAAAAACATGTCGTGGCATGGATTACTGTCATCGCCACTCCGAGATAATTACAAAGGCTTTGTGGCCATGGCCCACGCAAACATGTGCTCTTGTAACAACCTGTCACGAGGCTTGCCTAGAACGGGCACTACACACCCACGACGATCAAACTGTTACGAGTAATGCTGTCGGGGCCTCCATCCACAATGAACTCTCAATCAACAAAACAGCAACATGTAAAGCCACAAGTTATGCTTAATTAAGGGAATTACCATGACCAATCCAGGAAAGTTAATTTCTTTTACTTAAGTCATTTCAATGGTATTTATTATGTACACCATTGCATGCCAATGATACAGTTAATTATTATAACATTATTTGGTTTAATACCACTAATTGCTCCGACATATTTTTGGTATACGTTTCGTTTATTACAATTATTATTGCATGTGATATTTTTAGAATCATACTATTTACATACCAATATTTTATTCTGTAAACTTGCCAATAATTCTCATTATTGCAATTTAATTATTATACATTGTCAGTTCAAATGGCGATTACTAATTATTAATTTTGTATACATATACGAGGTACAAATATGGGTAAACAGTCCATTTCAAGGTTTTCATCAATGGGCAAACAGCTCTTCTGAGTGTTGGGAGCACCTCAACATGTTCGAAATCAGTTGACGGTGGAGAGGATACTAGATACTAGCCTTCTCCCTTCGGATTCATTACACGACTGTCACCACTTCGCCACCGGTTTCCTACCAGATCCCTACACCCGCAGTAGAATATCAGGCTATGATATCAACCGACCAATGACATCCTTGAATTGATCGGTCCCTCCTACCACGACACCCTTGCCTCTCATGGTCACTAAAAGCCAAAAGACGATCCCCGTCAACATCTCTTCTCGAGATCCCAGCATTGCTCACAAGGGCGCTATACAATGGTTCGCCCATAACGGCATACAGGGTGTTTGGTAGGAAGAAGATGAAGAATACCAAGCGAGCACACGATCTAGCAGTAGAAGAAGAAATGTCTCTATGCCAAAATGAAGCCGAGCGCATCAAAATTCAAAAATAGTCTAACTATAAAGACAAACAGGAAAGGATCTTTCTCGTTATCTCATTTACGTCATTTACATTACATAGTTTAAGCTTCATATTCATTATTATTGAATCACTTGCTGCACAACACTATATTATCTTAGATAATACTCATAATTAACAGTGAAATAGCTCATACTTCGCTATTACTGTCATTACATATCATTTACTACTTGATATTCTAATAGTTTTTTTTATACATCATGTAAAGGTACAAATTTGATGGTCGGAACTACCGGGTGTGATAGCCCGAGCACGATGGCCAAAAATGATTCGAGTGTTTCGCACATAACCCAAGTCAGGATTCCTATCATCCGAAAGCATGCACAAGCCGGCCACAGATCTCATGCCTCTCAGACGTTTTCTCTGACCCCGCCCTCACAACTTGCAAACATTCAACCCCGTCACAATGCACTCCTTCACTGGTCTAAATCCTCAAGCCTCTCACACAGGTTTGGATTAATCTGATCTAATTGGTAGAGCATTCTCGGAGGGGGAATCCGATTTAGTTGGGGAAGTACACTCGGATTAGGCGATTCTGCTGCACATTCATTCTCTCAATCACCAATCCTTCTGATGTTTCCTCGGATAATACTCCTGTTATCGGGTTAAAGGCTTTGAAAAGAAAAAGACGAAGGCATGTCCGACAACTCAGAGAACAGTTGATCCAAATGCAAGGATATAACACTCCTCTCGCTTGATTAGGGAATTAATCTTTCCTTATCCTAAATTTAATTCATTGCTCTTTATTACATTTATGTTTTATATCTTAATTATACATATTGGCTTCCATGAGATGGTTGTAATTATTGGCCATGAGTGGTACACATGGTCACCTTATTTATGCTATGAGTATCATACTACCTACATAGTCTCTGAATATGACTCATTGTTTACGAAGTGAATGCATCACTCTTGTCTCATTTCTAATTTAATATTCTGATTCCTATCTCTGTATATGTGATGAAAGGTACAACTATGGAGATACAAGCGACTCAGGATCTTTAAAAAAGTCTCACATCATCCGTCCACACTCATGTTCTGACAATTGAGAAGATCGTGTTTTATTCAACATTCATGCATCTACCGAACGCAACAGGGCCTTATCAGACATCCTTCTTTGATATTATGCAAGCAAGCTCTATTTCGACTTTGTTGTTCCGAGCTTCCCTTCGACGACCTAGTAATAAGGATCCGACAGACTATTCCGATTTATGAGGGGTTCAGCAGTTATAATTGATTAGCATCATGGACGAAAGAATCAGTGCTACCTTTTTTCCTATCCACAAGGAATTTTATCAGATTGTTTTCTTGGCTTTGTTGAAGATGATCTCGCTTTTTGCCCTCTTGGCTTAATTTCTCGGCTTCAACTTCGGCTTATTTCTCTTGCTCGACAACATTGTTCTCCAACATTGTGCGCATCTCAGCCAGCTGGGGTCTGAGGACTCCCTCTCAAGTAGCCATACTCTGCCACATCGTCCGCTGCTAGGGAGTAGCAACATACTCTAAGTCCCCATGCTCGCCATACGCCAAGTATCATTGTCACCGATCAGTATCTCTGGAAACCTCCCGCCGAGCGTCTCAATTCTTATGAACTCGGCACAAGCCCCTTCAAGCTTTACCGCTTTTCTCACTCTTTGCCTTCTCGGCATCCTCGGTATACTCCTTCTGCTCGTCAAGAATCCGATCATGTTCTCCTATGTGTCAACATATTTCCGCCAGCTGGGGAGTGAGGACTTCCTCCCGAGCGGCCACATTCCGTCTCATTGCCCGCTGCTCGGGATCAGCAACGTACTCCAAGGCCTTGGAGTCATTTGGGAAGAACTTTAACAAGGAAGTTTCTATGCTCGCCATACGCTGACGATCATTATTGTCGACCAGTACCTTTGGAGATCTCCCATTGAGTTTTTGGGCTTATACCGAGTTTGAGGGTGCCTAGAACATCAGCATCAAGCATCTCAATTCTTATGAACTGAACACAAGCCTCTTCAAGCTTTATGGAGTGGGGGGATTACGTTGTAATGGAATAGATACATAGCCGACATAGGCTGACCTAGACACTGATAGCATCTGATCATCTCCCTGTAAAGGATGTTACAACATTTCCGACTATCGCCATCAGATTTGGTATCCACCTCTCTCATCGAGGACTTACTTTAATTCAATCACTCACTTTGGATCATGTTCCTACACACTTGCATGCCCACGATCTCGGTTAGCCGACCAGGTCGGCATTGCTACAAGTGGAAAGGAGGATTGCGACCCGATACTTGACCACCGGTCGAATACATCGCGGGCAGAGGAATACGCCTCGGCTAAGGTGCTCATTCCGACAGCATGAACCCGTAAAGCTTACGATCCAATTGGTGATGAGACTCTTGACACACCTCAATACAACGGGGTGTAAGAGTCTCCTTTAGGTTTATTCTTTCAGTGTCATTATTTGAGCACAGAGAATGCTATCAACCATTTGTGATACTCTTCCAGGAAAAGGGTCTTGGCTTCAAACAGTCTTCTATGTCACCTCCAACCCTCGGAAATCGGACGTCTGATCTGCCCAACATAGACAAGATCTAAACTCGGCGCAGAGTCTATATGACACTTCCCGAGCTGGGGGGCTTATGTAGTGGACCGGACCTATAAGCCGACCGCATGCCTTCAATGCCGACCAACGACTCAACGGATAAGCTTAAAACTCCCTAGTACATGATAAGGATGAATGACTCACCCTTCTTATCCTCTAAGAGCCACGTCAGCCCTATTGGGCCCAACAGGCCCATAAGGTATCACAACACACCTAACAGGTAATCCCCTATAAGAACCACCATGCTATAGGGGCTAAGGTATGTTTCTCATCCCTACTCTCAAGAACTACGTGTGGCTTGATCCCCCTTATCACTGGGGGTACGTAGGACCGGGGTCACCCTCGTCAACTGCAACAACCCAATGGTCGGACCTATCAAAAAGGAAGGCCGAGCAGCTAGGATTCTCTCTAGAGTTGATGGGACCAGCACGACCTCATGATAGAGAACAGTCAAAAAGTCAAAACGGTTATCGTAAAAACATGTCGTGTCATGGATTACTGTCATCGTCACTCCGAGATAATTACAAAGGCTTTGTGGCTATGGCCCACGCAAACATGTGCTCCTGTAATAACCCGTCACGAGGCTAGCCTAGAACGGGCACTACACACCCACGACGGTCAAACTGTTACGAGTCATGCTGTCGGGGACATCACACATATCTTACCGAAATCCTATTAAGACGTGAGAGGTTAGCCACGTTGTGTCACGTAATGTCACTTAGATAAAGACAACCTCTCTCGAATTCTTTTTTTTAAAAAAAAAAACAAAATTATAAAAATATTTTTTTTAATTTTTTTTTAAAAAAGATATTTGCCTATATGGCAGCACGTGGTACCACGTGACTAACCTCCTGGGTCTGACTAAGATTTCGGTGTAACATGTCAGAAAAATTTGGCCAAAATTGATATAACATGGTATATGTCAAACCCAAAAATTGTTGAATCAAAGAGATTTTGATGAAGACAAATAGTTCGGTTCTCGGCCAAGGCTTTGATGAAGTCAAATGAATCAGGTATGTTATGAAGCTCGACAAATGAACCAATTCCGTGTGTTGATTTCGGTCTTTGATTAATCAGCTCGGCACATGCTTGGCTACCTGTGTCAAGTCAGCAGTTCAGGTTCAAGCTCGGAATATGATCAAACTTAGATATCAAGTCTGAAGATCAAGAACAAGCTCGGCAGTTGCTCAGGTGCAAGTTCGGAAGACATTCGGAATTTGCTCAGTCGATCATGTAGCACAAGCCAAGATATCAAGATAAAACAAAGCTCGAGAAGCTCGGCCATAGCTCGGAAGTAAAAGGTCAAGCTCGAGCTCGGCTCAAAGTCAAACTCAAGATAAGATACAAAGCTCGGCCAAGGCTCGGACTTCAAGGTCACTCAAGCTAGTTTTGCATTGCTCGGCCAAAGCTCGAATTTTAAGGGTCAACTCAAGATCAAGTATAAATCTCGGCTAGAGCTCGGATCTCAACATTCAGTACAAGCTTAAGTGAGAAGCTCGGCCAAAGCTCGGATCCTTGCTGCAGAAGTAAGCTCAGATCATTTTCAGTGCAAGAATCATCAAGCTCAGATCTTCAGCCCGGTTCAAGCTCAGTTCTGTCTTAGCTCTCTGCTGCACAATAAATCAAGTTCCCTAGCTCGAATCGACGTCAAGCTCGACAACTCTGTTCATCGTCCTCAACCTCAATCTGTGATTTTTATCTCAGAGCGCTTACGTTTGAAATTCAAATTTGAGGTTTGAATAATTAAAAAGGACACATGTATATCAGATTGCAGCTGGCAAATTGGAAGCATCTAGAAGCAATCACTAAAAAGGACATACGTGTAAAATCTGATCGTTACTAAGAAATTGGAAATATTTGGGTATATCCGTTAAAAGGACAAGATGATTCCCAAGATATTTTTCCTCTTTCTGTACCTCCTCAGCGCTGTAATTCTCTATAAATAGGCTGTCTTTTCTTCTCAGTAATTAACAAGAACAGAAACACATACAATGAAGAAAACTTAGAGAAGAAAAGAAAAACACGCAGAGAACGATAAAGAGCTAGAGAGAGAAACTGTTACATCTGTGAAAACTAAGCTCTAATCGATTCTTATAAAATCCTTTCTCAACTGATTATCATTTGTTCCTTAAACTTTCAGACTCACATATACTTGGGTTTTCGATTTGGAGCCACCATCATCATTCTTCATCTCCACTGTTCTTCAAGTCTTGAGGTGTTCTCAAGCAATGAAAGTCTTGGAAGGTTTCCAAGCTCGTCCAAGAGGTTCTTGGGTGATTTGAAGTCTCGAGAGGTTCTCAAACAGCCTTCTCGGCCTTAAAGGAATACTTGGCCTCCCCCCCAATTCTATCTAGTCTTCAAACGGGGGAAAAGCTCTTCTTGTATCTCTCGGTAGGGGAATTGGCCATCAGCTCGGTACTGGTCAAGGAGGAGTCCAAACTCGAGCTCCCAATCTACTTCGTTAGCCGAGCTTTGCAGGGTCCCGAGCTCAGGTATTCAAAAATAGAGAAATGTGCTTTCTGTTTGGTTTTGGCTGCGAGACGACTTCAGCAGTATTTCCAGGGTCACCCGATTGAAGTAAGAACTGCTCAGCCTATCAGGCAGATTTTGCATAAACTAGACTTGGCCGGGAGGATGATGGCCTGGTCGGTGGAGCTCTCCGAGTTTGACATCTCCTATGAGCCGAGAAGGGCAATTAAGTCTCAGGCTTTAGCTGATTTTGTTTCTGAGTTCACTGAGCCCGTTGCAAGCTCGAACTCGGCGTCTTGGGTGATATATGTGGATGGCTCTAGTAACAAGAAAGGGGTCGGAGCAGGTGTAATAATGGAAAACTCGGAGGGTGTGAGCATTGAGTACTCCCTCAAATTTGAATTCATCACTTCAAATAACCAGGTAGAGTATGAAGCCGTGCTAGCAGGACTCCAAATGGCAAAGGAATTGGGAGTAGAAGAAATCCAGATTTTCAGTGGTTCACAGCTGGTTGTCTCGCAAATCTCAGGGCAGTATCAGGCTAAGGAGCCTATCCTCCAGAAATATTTGGAAAAGGTAAAAGATTTGGCGTCAGGCTGCAAGGAAGGCTCTTCCTTGGTACCAACTGTTAAAGAAAAATACTGAATTTGTTTGGGATGAAAAGTGCGAAACAGCCTTCTCGGCCTTAAAGGAATACTTGGCCTCCCCCCCAATTCTATCTAGTCCTCAAACGGGGGAAAAGCTCTTCTTGTATCTCTCGGTAGGGGAATTGGCCATCAGCTCGGCACTGGTCATGGAGGAGTCCAAACTCGAGCTCCCGATCTACTTCGTTAGCCGAGCTTTGCAGTGTCCCGAGCTCAGGTATTCAAAAATAGAAAAATGTGCTTTCTGTTTAGTTTTGGTTGCGAGACGACTCCGACAGTATTTCCAGGGTCACCCAATTGAAGTAAGAACTGCTCAGCCTATCAGGCAGATTTTGTAGAAACCGGACTTGGCCGGGAGGATGATGGCCTGGTCGGTGGAGCTCTCCGAGTTTGACATCTCCTATGAGCCGAGAAGGGCAATTAAGTCTCAGGCTTTAGCTGATTTTGTTTCTGAGTTCACCGAGCCCGTTGCAAGCTCGAACTCGGCGTCTTGGGTGATATATGTGGATGGCTCTAGTAACAAGAAAGGGGTCGGAGCAGGTGTAATACTGGAAAACTTGGAGGGTGTGAGCAGTGACTACTCCCTCAAATTTGAATTCACCACTTCAAATAACCAGGCAGAGTATGAAGCCGTGCTAGCAGGACTCCAAATGGCAAAGGAATTGGGAGCAGAAGAAATCCAGATTTTCAGTGATTCACAGCTGGTTGTCTTGCAGATCTCATGGCAGTACTAGGCTAATGAGCCTATCCTCCAGAAATATTTGGAAAAGGTAAAAGATTTGGCGTCAGGCTTTTCACGGTTCTCGATCTCTCACATCCCAAGGTGTTCCAATGAAAGAGCTGATATCCTTTCGAAATTGGCGAGCACTAAAGGAGCTGGGAACAACAAGAGTGTCATTCAAGATGAGATCTCGGGGCCTAGCATCGTTTTGGCCATATCACTTTCGCATGACTGGATGACCCCCATCAAGTCCTTTTTGCAACACGGCATCATTCCGACTGACCAACTACAAGCTAAAAAGCTCGTTAAGAAAGCAGCTCATTACGTGCTGGTCGGAAGCGTATTGTACAGAAGAGGCACCGCTTCACCATTGCTGCGTTGTTTGACTCTGGATGAGGCCGAAACGGTTTTGAACGAGGTCCATGGCGGCATCGCCAGCCACCACATGGGCGGGATGTCCTTGGCAAGGAAGATACTCAGAGTTGGTTATTATTGGCCGACTTTGATGGCCGACTCCATTGATCACGTTCGCCGTTGCACCCAATGTCAGCACTACAGCGACCTACTTCACAAGCCCCCGGAAGAATTGCACTCGCTAGCCTCACCATGGCCTTTCTATCAGTGGGGCATGGACATCATGGGTAAGTTCCCGAGAGCACCTGGACAGCTCATATACGTAGTGGTTGCTGTGGACTATTTTACTAAATGGATAGAGGCTGAAGCCTTGGCCACAATCTCTTCAGCGAGAATCCAAAAGTTCTTCCTCAAAAATGTTGTTGCTCGCTTCGGGGTTCCCCACTCGATTATCTCTGATAATGGGACCCAGTTCACAGCAGATACCTTCCAGTCCTTAGCCGAGGACCTCCACATTTCTCATCATTTTTCCTCTGTCGAACACCCGCAGACGAATGGGCAGGCCGAGTCCGCTAATAAAGCTATTATGACAGGATTAAAGAAAAGGTTGCTGGAAGCAAAGGGGGCCTGGGTCGAGTTACTTCCTGAGATCCTCTGGTCACTGAGAACGATAGTACAGGCCTCGACAGGAGAGACTCCGTTCAGGTTCACGTACGGGTGCGATGTCGTGATCCCTATCGAGCGCAGGATTCCGACTTTCCGAATGCTGGGGATACCGGAAGAAACAAATGACATGCTGTTAAAGGAAGAGATGATACTAAGTGAAGAGATCTGAGATAAAGCTTCCGACAGATAAAGGAAGGCAAAGGAGCGGCAAGCCTTGCAGCACAACAAAGCAGTAAGTCCAAGATCTTTTGAAGTCGACGACCTCGTTCTACGCAGAGCCGACATTGGGTTGAAGAACGCCCGTGATGGGAAGTTTGCGCAGAATTGGGAAGGACCGTACAGGGTTGTATTCAAGACTGGCTCGGGAGCCTATAAATTGGAGACCCTCGGTGGAGCCGAGATCAAGAATAGTTGGAATGCAACGAAACTCAGGACTTACTACAGTTAACCGACAGCAGACCAACGAGATTTGTCTTCATTTCAGCTTCATTTCTCACTCTTATTCTCATTTCTTTAATTTCTAGTTTATCATCTTGTTTGGGAACTTCTAGTTTTGATTTACAATTATTTCATTTCTGCCAATAAATAATTTTGCATACAAATGTATTGACAATATTTCTTGATAATAAATAGTACAATCTGCAGTTTTAGCTATGGACATTATTTATATCTTAAACATGCGATAAGTACATGCCTTTCCATTTTAGACTAGCCACCTAAATAGGACTGTGCGATTTATATACAGCACCTCTTTTTAGAGGAACGCTTATAAATTTTCCTAAGGTACATGGAGCACCCAACTCTAACAAGCATACCATCTAGTAGTCTAGCACAGTTGGGGGACGAGGTCCACACCTTGGCTCAGGTGCATGGACTGAGATCTCCCACCGCATTAAACAGATAAACTCGTTGCAAACCGAAAAGAAAATATGACAAGCTGCACTGTGACTCTTTGCACTTGATAAACAATATATGCAACAAGACGATAGCATTAAAAGTCTTGCATAAATTAAAATAGTGTAAAGCTAAAACATGTCCACCAAAAGGATCATAAGTTAAGCAGAGAAATAACAAAAGCTGCCCAACATAAGGGACTTATGCTCAATCATCAACATCAGACAAAATAACTGTGGATGGATCAAAAACAACCTCTTCCTTTTCGGCAAGGGGATCGGGCAAGTTCTCCGCAGAAAGGTCGACCTCAGCATCATTATGTTCATAATTGATCAACTTGTCGTCATCCACCCCATAGAAGGGACTGGCCCCAACCACTTGCAACCGAAGGTTCTTGTTCAAAAATTTGATTTGTTCCATGGCGTTCCGAAAAAATCCATCGGCGGCCTTCTCCAAGTTAAAAGTTGTCCTCTTGGCATCAATTTTGTGTTTCAATGCCTGGGCCACCCTCCTCTTGGTCCGTTCTCGAACCACCTCCAACTCCTGTTCAGCATCCGCTTTGGCCTTCATAACAGCCTCCTCTTTGGCCTTCGACAGCTCCTCTCCGACCTCTTCCAATTTCTTTGACGAAGCCTCTGCGATCCGACAAGCCCCTTCACGGGCCTTCTATGAATCCGCCAGAGCTTTGGTTGCTTTTTCCAGATCAGCCTTGGCCTTATCAAGCTCGGTAGTCAGCTTTTCTTTTTCTTTCTCGATGGCCGACCGGCGATCCCTCCCAGCTGGCGAATAGAGAGGCTCACCATCGGCCACATGACTGGACAAGAATCTCATAAAGTCGCCCATCTCTCCAGTCATCCTCTTCCACTCCTCTGTCGACATGTCACTAAAGTTAACAGAAGAGGTAGGAAGCCGTGTTAGGTTGGCAGTACGGGCCGGTGTGTTTTCAGCATTGTCGGCGATTCCATGGGCGACAATAACAATTGTTTGCGGAGAAACCTCCGCGGATAAAGGGGCTACCATCACCACCTCAGCAGGAGAATTCGTAGAAGGGTTGGGGGAAGCACCCGCGCCGGGGTCGGCCCTGCTGGTGGATCACATGCCGAGGATGCACCTACTTCAACCCGTCTCCTTTTCCCCTGAAGAGCCGCCATCAGGATGTCTGCTCGGTCGCCACCCGCCATCTCTTCTGGAGTACTGGAGGTATCCGCTGACCGAGACGAATCGCTAGCAGATGGAATAAGCCTTCTTCTCGGACGAACTCGCCGACTTTCTAATTCGATTTGATCCGGATTGGTAGCAAGCTGGGTCCAATACGTATCTGCAAAAGGAAATTTGCGGTTAAAGTATAAGGATTACATTCTAAGTGCAAGTATAAAAATTAAAAAAAAAACATTTACCAATCTCTCCAAACACCAATTCATCGGCACAATTAACGATTAAACGAATGTCAAGTCGAATAAAGTTCTGCTTTCGCAACTCCATGTAAAAATGGTCGACAGTATTCTGTTCCTCGGCGGTTAAGGTCTCCCTCGAAGGAATAAAACCCCTTGTCCTGGAAGCTTGCTCCTGATAGAACCCCTCGGTCTAGCTTAGCGGAAACAGTGCCGCATTTTCACTCCTAAACCAGGGTTGGCCCTCCCTAATGTACTCGTATCGGAAGAATTTCTTCTTGAAATACTTCCAAGAGTCCGAATACTTTGCAAACAAACCATAGTGACTTCGGCTTTTCACAGATACCCAAAGCTTTCCTGAACGCTCACTCTCTTTAACGGTCGTTTGGGGATGGAAAAGCCATAAAAAGGTCCGCACCGAGCATAGGAGGTTCTTTGCTTGGCAATATTTCTGGAATACCTGAAGAAAAGCCCAAGCCTGTGGATGGATTTGATATGGAGCAATCCCCAACACCTGCAGAAGTCGAGTTTCAACTTCACTAAAAGGAAGTCGAACGCCGAGGGTGGATACTACATCTTCATACATAAAAAAAGGTTTCCCATCCAGGACTCGCGTGCATATTCGGTCATTTTCGGTACACGGTCTTACGGCGTAAGACGTTCCAGCTTCGTCGGCAGGACATGGTAATAGAAGTTGACGAACCGAGTTCATGCTCGCGTCGATCCTCATCTCCGACCTAGTACCCACAACCTCGCGATCGATCCAATTGTATCGTTCATCGTCAGTTGGCGCGGGAAAAGCAGCTGGGTTCAGCACAACTCTGCGGGGGGCCATAGTACCTGAGGAAGAAGAAGGAAACTCGGCATTAAACACACGGGTCCTATACATAAACCCACCCTAGAAACCCCTAGGTGTTGTGCTGAGTGGGGAGCATCTACCCCCCTTTACCTCCATTCCACTTCCCCAGAACCCCCTCTCCTTCTCCTTCCTTTGCAACCTCTCGTAGTCGGATTTCTCCTCTCCTGCCCTAATCTCGGCCCACACATACATCCTGATTCCTTCCTTTTTCTCCTTCAAGTCCTGAGGATAGTACACCTCAACAGGATCAACTTCTTCAATTCCCCCATACTCCCCAAAACTCATCGCAAAAGAAGATGATGAGGAAGTGGAATCATCGTCACTCTCACTACCACTGCTAACATTAAGAACCCCAGCCCATTTTCTAAACCATTTTGCACTCATAGTTGATAAAAAGCAAAATCCAGAAGAAAGAATAATTAGAAAACAAAACCCGCCAAGGACAGTTCAACTTAAAGGCAAAGACAACCCGAAGTTCTCCTAAACACCAAACACGAAGAAGAAAAGAAAAAAGAAGATTGATAATGTGTAACAGAAAAGCGAACTAGAAGAGAAGAGAGGGACAATACCTGCTTCAAAACAAATTTTGTGAGAGAGGCACGAAAGGATAACTGCAAGCTTCTGTTTGATGATTCTGGGTGAAACGTTTGAAGGGAAATGAAGGAAGTGAGGGGAGAGAGAATCTGCAGAAAGGAAAAGTGAAACGACTTTTGAGAGAAAATGCAAGAAGGGAAAATGAAATGGTTTTGAGAACATGGGAGGAGGAGGAGAGAGAGAATAGAAAGAGAACGGAAAGGACCTTTCCCTCTAATTTCAAATACGTGGGCCTGACCCAAAAGCCCAACTTGAATGAAAACCCAATTAGCAATAAAGACGTGTTGAATGCTGAACAGGCTGACGCGCCTCGAGCCACTCAATGATGATGTCAGGGCATCGACATAAGTACCAGAGGGCACGTGGCAGTAGTAAAGAAAGCAAAGGTCATGAAGGATAGGTGAAAGGACAGCCACACAGTCTCTCCTGGCAACTGAAGGGACAACACGGTCAGGGTCGTGTTCGAGTAAAACTCCCCAGACGCCAGAGTCCAACACCCTAACTTGGTCTTAAAGCTCGGACGGCCGAGCCAAATTAAAACTTACGTGGCATAAAATCTTCCTCAAACTCGGCGTAAGACTCACATAGTCTTACCGAGCGGGGGGGCTTATGTGGTGGACTAAACCTCAGGTCGACTTTGTCGAGCACAAGACTCCCTCTCGCCAAGGATAGGCTTTGGTTATAGCCCCCTGTATTGGGCCGAGAAGGTCACTCCCTGGCCGAACAGTATACCAGGAACGGGTATGGCAGAACAACATTCGAGGAACGGGTCAAGCACACACTCCCCCCATTCAGTCCGCAAACCACGCAGTTAAGCTGATAAGCACAGGATAAGACGAGCTGACTCACTCGCTCTTGCCCTCTTACAGCTTCCAACAGGCTGGCCGTACTGGGCCTCAACTCCGCTGGCCCATTAGGGCATCCAGCCACCCCTATAAGTAGTAAAGTGCTACATGGGGCTCAGGTACGCCTTCTAACCCTAAGTTCACACTGCACACACTTTGTGATTAGGGCGACCCAGGTAATCCTACTGAGTACCTGTGAGAACTCATCAAATCACTCATAAACCCTAGATTGAGCAACCCCACTAGGTCTTCCCTGTGACCTTAGTGATTGCTCCGGTCTAGAACACTTCATTGAGCAAGCGGTGAAGAGGTTCTTCGGCCAGAAAGTCCTTGAAGGTTTCAAGGCAGATTTGTAAAGTCCGAGGACGTTCTTCGGCTTTTGTATCAAATTAGGTAGAAGCCAAGAGTTTGGTACTCTCTTGGTGGGTTAATTGATCCCTTGTAATTTTTATCAATTTGATTTTATTAAAAAGCTCCTTAAAGGTTTTAAGAGGGACTGGATGTAGCTCACCGTGGTTGTGAGTGAACCAGTATAAAAATCAGTTGTCTCTATTTCTTTACTGCTTTCAGTTTTTGTTTTTAGCCGAGCATATTTATAACCGAGCGTTTAATCGGCTTTGTTTAGCTTATATTTTGTGCTCGGATAGTGCTAGCAAATTTCCGCTGCAAACCTGATCTTTGAGTGTGCAGCTCGGATAATCAGTGGTCGGTCTAGATAACCAATTATCGGATACTACTCGGCCCAAAATCAGCATTTTCATTTTTAACAGCTAGCTTTATCCGACCTATTTCAATTAATCCGAAAAATTGGTATTATTGCTTCCAACTACTATTCACCCCCCTCTAGTAGATTATTAGGCCGCTTGTTTGGTTTCTAACAATTGGTATCAGAGCTCGGTCGAAAGATCGAGCTTAACAGCTTTTCGAAAAAGATCCTAGGAAACCATGGGCTCTAACAATGCATTCGGAGGTGAAGGCTCTTCAACAAACAGACCACCACTATTTAATGGTGATGGTTATGCTTATTGGAAAGCTCGAATGAAAATTTTTATAGAAGCAATAGATTTTGATGTTTGGGATGCGATTGAAAATGGCCCTTATATTCCGAGAAGGAAAATTGAAGATAATGTTGTAGAAATTCCAAGGACGAGTTGGGATGATGATGATAAAAGAAAAGTTTCTTACGATTTAAAAGCTAAAAACATCATCACCTCGGCCCTGTCCTATGATGAATTTTTCCGAGTTTCACACTGTAAAAATGCTAAGCAAATGTGGGATATTCTACAACTGACTCACGAAGGGACAAACGAAGTTAGACGAGCTCGGTTAAACACTCTTATGCATGAATATAAGCTATTTCACATGTTGCCAACTGAATCGATTAATGACATGCAAAAGCGATTTACTCATATCATAAACCATCTTATTGCTCTCGGCAAAACTTTTACAAATGCCGAGGTTCTTAACAAAGTGTTGAGATGTCTTAGCAGAGAATGACAGCCGAAGGTTACTGCCATCATGGAATCAAAAGACTTAGATACTATGGACATCGCAACTCTGTTCGGCAAACTGCAAGAGCATGAGATGGAGCTCGGCCGACTACAAATGCATGAAGAATCCGACCAAAAGAAGAAGGGTATCTCGCTCAAGGTTTCAACTCAGTCGGCTGAAATCTCCTCGGCTAGTGACTCAAGTTCGGATATGGACGAGGAAACCTTTGGACGCATGATAAAGAAGTTCGGGAAATTCTTCAAAAATAAAAGAAATTTTAAAAACAAAGGCACAAGCTCAAAAGACAAAATCTGGTGCCATGAATGCGGTGAACCGGGACATATCAAACCTTACTGTCCCAAGTTGCAGAAGAGAGGCATTGCCGAGCACAAGAAAGGCAAGACCCCTAAACCGAAGAGAGCTTACATCGTCTGAGATGCACCCGAGCAGAATGAAACATCAGAATCCAGCTCGTCAGACGATGAAGAAAAGGCGAACCTATGCTTAATGGGTAAATATGATGAAGTCTCGCCAAGCTCGGACCTCGGCTCCACCAAGAATGAAATCAATCATCTGTGCTTAATGGGAAGACATGAAACCTCTCCAAGCTCGGAGTTCGTCTCAACCAAGCATGGAAGCAAGATCCTGTGCTTAAGGGGAAGACATGATGAAGAAGTTTCTCCAAGCTTGGTGTTCGGCTCAACTGTTAATGAAAATGAGGTATACTCGGATACCGAATCTGATAATGAGTCCGAACATGATGATTATGAGGAATTGTATACTGCTTACACTGAAATGCAATCTGATTTCAAGAAACTTGCAAAGAGCTATGCTAAATTGAAAAAGAATATTTCAAACCATAAAGAGCAAGTTCTTGAATTAGTAAAATGTATTGAAAAATTAAAAAGCAGTAATGATTCCTTAGAACATACTATCACTCAATTGAAAAATCAAACTGTGAAAATTGCATTAAGTATGAAAAAGAAATTCAAAATTTAAAAACTACTAATGCAACTTTTTCAAAAAGTGATAATCTGTTTCTCAAAAATCAAAGACACAATTCAAATTAAACCGGCCTAGGATACGTGAATGCCAAGAAAAAGAATTCTAGAAAAGTTGGGTCATTTTCAAATGTTAATCTCTCTAAAAAGCCGACCTGCTTCTACTATGGCATTCATGGACACACCTCAAATTTTTGTAAGATTAAATCTCATTAGATAATGTCAAGTTCTTAATGATTACACTTAATGATTTGATTAGAGGTCGAGATTTACTGAAGGGATGGACAAGAGTGGATCGGCCAACGCTTAGGATTAATAAAACGTTAATAAAACATTAAAAGACATTGACTAATGCGGCGAGTTGAGTGTGAAGTAGTGGAGAGGAAGATACCCTGTTTATCTGCGGATACTCATGTGAGCGTTTGTGATAGGGGAGGGTGATGACGGTGATACGTCAAGTAACCTCGATTACTTTTCTAGGCGGAACTAGTCTATATGTGATCGGGGCATAAGACCCAGGGGATCGTAGCGTGTTCTGCGCAGCTGACTAATAAAGTACTGTCGTCCCCTTGATCAATTTCGAAACGGTGAGATGGAACCTGAGCGAGGCTGGCTGTCGAATGGTATTGGGCCCCAATGTTATTGATGATGAATTATGAAATGATGTGCTTATGCTTATGATATGATGATGACTTCTCGACAGTTGGACCTGCGTGGGTTAAGGTTCCTGTACGACCTGTTTGCTTCCGTTTAGGCTCGGGAGGATTGGAGGAGATGTAAATGTGTGCTAACTTATCCTCGATGACGCTCCTTATCCCCTTGTCATCGATGGATGCGATCCAATAAAACTTAATAAGAAGAGTTAAAGAATATGATAAAGATATGATGCTTAAGGTTGAGAAAAGAATGGTGAGAATGTTGTGGCATTGCTAAGCCTCGAGCTTGGAAATAATGTTGGATAATGGTAATTAAAGGACTTGGATTTTATTGTTATATCTTTATATGTTGCCTACTGTAATCCCACACCGTCGGCTTATCCCCCGGAAAAGCTGACTCTCTCTATGTCTCTGCTGTATGTTTCTATTGGTCCTTTGTCGACCAATTAGATGGTGGATCTACGGATTGAGGAGGACTCGAGCGAAGGATCTTCTCCAGAGGAGCATTCTGATGCTGATAAGTGGGAGTATGATTCGGAGAAGGCGCCTGCAGCATCTTCCAGCAATGAGGGTCATTAGTTCTCTTTAGTTTATGTTATGTGTTGATTTGGTCTTGTATTTTAATCATGTAGACTTTGATAACTTTTTTCGGATATCATGTAACTCCTGAAGTTTATCAGACTTTATATTTGAAACAGTATTGTGATGATTTTTGATTATGATAAATTGAGTTTCAAAGCACGATGTTGGTAGCATCTCGATTTGGAACTTGATGGATGACGTGGGACATGAATGATTTAATTATACAATGTAAATGTTTCTGAAAGGTAATGTTTTACGACGGTAAAACCATGTCCATGTCATCAATGAAAAAAAAAATTTACCCGTATTTTTCACGAAATAATAAAAAGATAAATTCCAAGTTTTTAAATCGGGGTGTTACAAATTGAATATTGAGGAAAAGTTGAAATTATATGTACTTAAATTATCATTCGACCCTTAAACTGGAGGAAAAAATTGAAACATGTTGGAGAATGACGAGAATTGTGACAGATATAAGATTTAACGCAAAAATATTTAAAACTTAGAGTTAATAGTCAGTAATTGGTCCCCAAAAAATATTGGCTATCAATTTAGTGCTTAAATTTTTTTTTACATCATATTGATCTTTTGGGAACTAAATTAATTTTAAAAATATTTTGAAAATTAAATTGATAACTAGTATATCTTTAAAAAAACAAAGTGATTATTAACTCTAAAACCTATCTAACCTAATGTATTTGTGATACCTCATACATCATCTCATCAAACTTAAGTAGTAGAAGGCCCAACATTGATGAAGGCTCTGTTCGGTAACACGAGTTAGGAGTTTTTTAGCTAGTTAGGAGCTTTTAGATTCAGTTAATAAGCTACTAGCCCCGTTCGGTGAACACAAATTAGAAGGAGCTTATAGCTTTTAAAAAAGGAAATTGTAGCTTTTGAAAGCAAGCTTCTAGAAAGCTACTTCAAGTAGCGTGAAGTAGCTTTCTAGAAACTAAACTAGTTTTCAATAATTCATATACCAATTATATCGTCAAACAAAATTTAAAATTATTTTACTACCCTTTAATTAATTATTAATTATAATTTAATAATTTTGTTATAATGAATTAATTAACTACATAATTAATAAATTAAGAAAAAAATGAATTTAATTAATTATAATTTAATAATTTTTATATTTAATTAATTAATTAACTATCTATTTAATAAATAAATAATAAAATTTGAAAAATTTAAAATAATAAAATAATAAAATGTTGCATGTCCTTTTTGGTCATTTAATAACTTTTAGCTACTTCAAAAGCTAGTTTTGCCGAACAACACTATTTTAAATAGTCAACTAAAAAATTACAAGCTCACAACTCCTAACTAGTTTAACAGCTACAAGCTATAAGCTCATAACTATAGCTGTCAAAACGGGCCGGCCCGCCCGGGTTCGGCCCAGCCCGGCCCGGGTGCGGGCCAAATGATTCTGGGCCAAATAGCCCGGGTGCAAGTTGTGTTCACTAGCATGCAGCCCAAACCCGCACTTTACCCAGGGTTTTTTGGCCCGACCCTTGTTTGGGTTTTTTGGCCCGGCTCTAGACCGGGCTAATAAGTCCGGGTTCAATTTATGACCACATTTCTGGAACCCAAACCCGCACTTTCCCCGGGTTTTTTGGCTCGGCCCGCGTCGACCCGGCCCATTTTGACAGCTCTACTCATAACTACAAGTTATAAGCTCACAACTATAAACTAATTTTACCGAACAGATCCGAAGTAGAAGTGATAGATGTCAAGATGCCATTTTATACTTGTACGCAACAATGCCATTATGTACCAAAAGGTCCACTTGATGTTCTAGTGAAAGAGACAAATAAGATTTATATGATTAGAGTGATGAACCTTTTATTTTTTTTGGTGGTTATCCTTTCGCCGATAGTTGAAGACTAATCTTTTCTAAGATATAGAGATTACTTAAATGGATTTGGCCTTTAAGTTTTTTCCATACCTACGACAGAGATTGAACCCCTGACATCATGGTTAAAAAATCCAGCCATCTACCAATTGTGTTGAGTCTTGTTGGTGAGTGATGAACTTTTAGAAGGAAAAGGTTCACAATAAAAAGATAAGCAACGACGGGATGGAAAGAAATATTAAATTATATTTTTTTAATTTTAAATTCTACATTTCTAGTTAACAATCAAATTGGATTTTAGAATTAAAAAAAAAGGAAAATTAGAAGAGTGAGGAATTAGATTTTGATTAAGATGAATTTGAATTTGAATTTGATGAAATAAATATAAATATCTCCGAAATGGTAGCTTAGGATAGTTGAAATCATTTGCATAAGATTATCCTATACAATTTATTTGAAATATTCAATTAAGACCAAAATTAAGGGTAATTTCTTTCAAATTTCAAATGTTAAAAGTTGTTCATCTAAGTGAGTTATGATTATGAGAATTTATTGTAATTATTTAATTGATTCAGTTATGATTATCTTTTGAAATTATTTAGTTAAATTGATGCTGATAAAAAAATAGTTAAATTAATAAATATTTTAATAAAAAAATTTAAAAATTCTTGCAGCATCATATCACCATTTTATCCTTTGTGTATATTTTTTTTTTATATTATGTAATTTATTTTGTTTTTTTATAATTTAAAAATTTAATGTACTATAACATGAGTGGATGTGCGGATGTTACTAAAATCGTAGTGGTCATCAAACTAGACAAAATACTGAGTGAAGTAAGATTTAGTGATTTAATTAGTGGGTCACTAATTAAAGTGCATATCGATCAATATTTATAGATAAATATTAATATGTAAAAATATTAATTTACATCATAAATTCAATACTATCTAATTCAAAGAAAAATACGTGGTTTCGGTTTGGTCTGATCCTATTTTAATTTAATTTAAGTAAAACTTTTATGTATTTTTTATAAAGATTAATTATTTGGTTATAAACATATATATTTTTTAGAAATGCTAATGAGAGGGCACTAATTAAGCATTCAAATATAGTTAAACAGTGTTGGAAAATGTTTTTTTTTAGATTATCAAGAGATAAAATATGATGAACTTATGATTAAATTTCATTTTCTAGTAATTTTAACAAGTGCCATTAACAAGTGTTTTTTTTGTACATCAAGGGTATCCATCAGCCAAAGACTAATCCCCTCTGAGGCGTAGAGATCACCGGAGTGAGTTTTGCCTTTGCCGACAAAGCTTTTTCCATACCCACGACAGGGATCGAACCCCTGACATCATGCTTAAGGAATCCAGCTATCTACCAACTGTGCTGGGCTTTGTTGGTAAGACCCATATTTTTTTCTATAACTTATAAACATATAGGCTTATTTATGGTTTTAGTCCCTGAAAGTTGGGGGTGTTTTGATTTTGGTCCCTAGAAGTTTTTTTGACCTTAAGTGATCCTTAATTGTTTTGAAAATTTGGTTTTAGTCAATACTGTAACACCCTAATATCTTTTATAAAGGGAACAAAATAATTTATTAGTAATTGTTGCGACGGAAGAGTAAAAGTTCCCTTTATTCAAGATTAGTGGATAAAACTTTTTCTTTAAAGTACATCATTTCGGTGTTACAACGGATCAAATCCAGTAAATGAATCAATGAATCTCTTCCTTTCCGCTTGAGTCTCTGGCTTGCCAGGTGGACTGACTTCATCTGCTTCTTTTACCTACCACCAAAAATGGTAGATGAGAGTAAATCACTTGTCATGTCGCATAAACAAATAATTAATTGAGTAATCATAGTCAAACATACACTCATACTCATCGTAATGCATTTCCCATTCTCAATCCTTGATTTACAATTATATTATCATATATTTATGTGGCATGATGCATGTTAATCTCATATCAATAATAGTAACTAGTATGCGAGCTTCCTTCGCTTAGCGACCACGATGCGAGCTTCCTTCACTCAGTGCAACTAGTATGCGAGCTTCCTTAGCTCAGCAACCACAATGCGAGCTTCCTTCGCTTAGCGCAACTAGTATGCGATCTTTCTTCGCTCAGCAACCACGATGTGAGCTTCCTTCGCTCGGAATAACTAATATAAAAGACTCAACAAACTGAAACAAATCTCACTCAATGCACGTATGCAAGTATAATTCATTATCAGCCTTTATCATTAACTCGTTTGTCATTATTCCATCATCCTCATAATATCATTATCTCACCATCCGCAACTTCTCGTGTGAATGCAAATAATTTATCATTTCATTTTTCATTAATATTCATTTCATAATTATGAATTCATATTCATAATCAATCATCATTAAGATCATCATAAAAATATTCACTTAGTCATAAAAATACATTCCACATTCCGCAAGTGTGTTAGGTATGGGCTAGGTGTATTAAAAATTGGCATTTTGCACTTCAGGAGTCTTGGTAATCGATTACCATAATGTAGTAATCGATTACCACGTGAAAATTCAAATTGTTGGTACCAATTTCAGCCTGGTAATCGATTACCAAACCTTGGTAATCGATTACCCTGCAGAAATTGCATACTTAAATGAGGTTTTGATATACCAACTTTTGATACACTTCACTTTCACCTAATACAACCCAACACAGATCAAAATCACATAATTACACATGTTCATGCATATTTCAAGCAATCAAAGCATCATCTTCATATTCAATTCACTTAATATGCATAAAAGGTGTAAAATCACAACTTGACATATCAAATTCAATTTTATTGCAAAATAGCCAAGTTTCAGCATTCTATTAGCTCATATTCATCATTTTAAACATGCTCAAGTCAAGGTTTTATAAAGAACCATGGGTTGTCTTGGTCTCCAAACCAAGCAACCTTGTCATGGTTTATTCATTAATCTTTTCACACATAATCAATCAAACATACTTCAATAATTATCCTAGCGATATGAATGAGATTTATCATACCTATTTGAAGTCATTGAATGGATTCAGGGCTGGAAAGATTGCATTTGGATGGACAATAACTCAATCTCCAACTTGCAGTCCAAATAGGACAGCTTTGGTGAGCTGAATTCACTAGATTTTTTGGTCATGAAATTGACATGAAAAATTGGGGAAATTGGTCAAAACATAAACTAGGATATGAGAGCTTTAAAACAAGCTATAAATGTCATGGATTGGCTGCACGGTTTGGCTGTACCAAGCTTAAAAAGTTAGCTCGATGAAATTAACTTTGCTGAAATTTGAAATTCAGCATAGTTTTAGCAAAGCTTGGCTTCAAATATCTCTTTGGCCCAGCCACAAAATTGCATGAAACCAATTGATTTAGAAACTAGGATATGAATATTAATGTTAGCAACAAGATTCGTGAATTATAGAGGACTGAGCTATTCATATGAACTTCACAAAGTGACCAACTTGAACTCAGATTTCGAATTCCAGAATTTCAGAAATATTTTTCTCTAACTTTGGTCCTTTGGTTCTGCATGCTCAGTGACTCAAATGACACGAAACCACTTGCTAACCATTCTTTACCATGTGGACAGTAAATAGAAACAAGAAGGAGGTAAAGAGGGTGACAGAGTTTGTAAGACCCACAATTTTACCCAAATTAATTATGAATTTATATTTGATTTTAAATTATTATATTTGATTTTGGTACCTAGAGTTAATTAAAATCATATGAGTTGTATATATATATATATATATATGTATATATATACACGTAGTGTATATATTATATATATATATATATATGCATATCAAAGTTTTCCCTAATGTATTTAAATAAAATATTTTAAGGTATAGTATTTGATTTAAATGGTCTTAGAAGATGAAATGCCTTTGGAAGGATTAAAGTATCCTGTCTTCAGAAATTCATATCTTTTCAACCGTATGTCAAAAAATTACAAATGATATGTCAAAACGATCGTATCGAAACATAGATTATGAAAATGTAAAGCTTTGATTTTTATTTTGGAGTTTTAGAAATTTTATCACTGCTACAGTACTGAACGAATTTTTGAGTTTTAAGTGTAAAAATATGGTTTTAATGCATTAAATGACCTTTTGACTCAAGTGTATCTTATTTTGAAAATAAAAATACTTTTCTGAAGTTTTATATTAGACTACCATCCAAATAAAATATATTTTTGTATTTTCTTATTTTAGAATTTTTAGAAAGTTTGTGAAGTGCATTTTGAAGGAAATGATCTTAGAACTTCAAAAATTCATAACTTTCAAACCGTAAGTCCAAAAATTATAAGCTTTATATGAAAACGATCGTATTGAAATGTAGTATTTGAATATGTGAAAAGAGAATTTTTATTTTGACATCTACAAAAATTCTGTACAGTAGAGAAAAAACGAATTTTTGACATTTTTAACATAGAAAAATTATTTTGGAGCATGAAATAAATTATTGAACTTTAAAATAATTTCATTTATATATTTAAATATTTATTTAAATGACTACTGATTTCACAGTCCAAATATTAGCTTTTTCTAATTTTTGTTCTGAATTATTAAAATGAAAGCTTTTAGGTGATTGGTCAATTTTGTGGTGAATTCAAAATGGACCAATGGAAATTTTTCTCCTTATTTTTATATGTGTGTGTAGGGTCTGCCGACCATATAAGGACTCAAGTCTTATTTAAGGGACTCTTCAAGGACCTTTCCCTCGGTTTACTCAGCACAAACGTCCCTCGCTCGGACTCATTGGCTCCGAGCACACGAAAGGACCAGGCTCGGACTTGATGAGGCCGAGCCTTACAAACGGTCTTCCACTCATCAGGCTCGGACTCTAGGGCTGAGACATACCGTCGGCTTGTGGATAGACTCAGACTTATTCAGGCTTCTTATCCCCTCCGCAAATCTCTCCTGGATTCTCGCTAACAGCCTAGACATGAGATCTTGAGCTGATCCTATCTAGATTCTAAGAGTATAAACCTTCGATATTATCTCACAGAATCCTGGTTCAGCTCAACCCTGATACAGGGCCCATACGGCCCATATCAGTCTCCTCCAAACCCTATAAATAGCTCACAACAGCTAGGGTTTCAGGTACGTACTCTCATCCCTAAGTTGACACTCTGCACACACTTGTTGACTGGGGAGACCCTGCTTTTCCCAACTGGAACTGCAGAAACACCATAAAGTCACATATTAACACTTGATCCTCTCTTGGGCTCCTGGTTCCATAATCTCGAGCACTCAGGGGGTTAAGGACATAGTGCACAAGGACACTACATTGGCGCTGTCTTTGGGGATCGAATAACCAGTATTCCCACCCACTGATCTCATGGCAAACAACAATAATGATGGTAATCAAGAAAATCTCCGCCGTCGTCTCCGTGGGAGGCCACCAAAGACCGGGAGAAACGTGAGGGACAGAATTGCTCCGGGAGCACCAACCGGAGGTAATCAGGCTGACGTTCAGACAATTCCGTCGGTTCCAATGGCGGATCAGGCACAAGCCACGGTTCCTCCAGCTGGCCAAGGTCTCGTTGAGGGCGGCGGAGGGCAGACTAACCCTCATACCGTCCCTGATGGCCACGTTTCAGAATGGCGGGACACGGCTGATTCTGGACATCAGTCTCGTCGGGTTGCTGCTGGCTCACGAACTGATGAGGATCGGCGAGTTGAACGGGCCGATCGGCGTGATCATTCCAGGGCTGACAGGTCCAAAAGGGAGATACCTCATTTGACTAGAGGTCGTTTTGGGACTCTTCAAGGTGGTCAGCGTTCTGAAACGGAAGGCAGATCTTACATGACTACTTCTTCGGCACGAAGGAGAGAGGAGTCGATCATGGAGATCTTGAGGACTCAGACTTCTTTAATTGAGAAGCAAAACCAGGCCATTGCTACTCTTCAACAGCAGAGCATGGAAAGGAATGTCGAGCAAGGCCCTTACGTGACCTATGGTAATCCGAGCAATCTTCCCCCACCTCCACCCCTCAACCAAAACTTAATCCCAGAACGTATCACTGGGGAACCCCATCCTGGACACCCTTTCACACTTGAGATTATGGCTTTCCAAACCCCGCAGACTTATGTGGGTCATCAGAATATTCCTCGGTACAATGAAACAACTGACCCGATGGACCACATAGCTGCCTACGAGTCCCCTATGATGTTTTATGGAGGAGGGGATTTTATGAAGTGCCGAGCTTTCTCAATGACTCTGGGCTCGGCGCCTTTGAGATGGTTCAATTCTCTAACCGCCAATTCGATCCGATCGTGGGCCGAGCTTAGACAAGCATTTATAAACAGGTACACGGCCAGTATGTCATAGCCCAAATCAGACCACTCACTAGCTGGAGTTGCACAGAGACCCGACGAGTCTCTACGCGACTACCTAGCTCGGTACCAACAAGAGGCCAGTGGCATATCAGGTCTGCAATCAAGAGTATCTGTTGTCTTGCTCACTCAAGGATTGCAGGATGAAGATTTTAAGGATTGCTTGATTGGGGAACCACCGAAGAACATGGCCGAACTTAGGGAAAGATCCAGGAAATACGTTAATCTGGAGGAATTCCGTAGGATCAGTACTGCAGCAAGGGGTGGCGAAGGACGACATGAGCAACGTCCTCGTCAAAACAACGTTCGTCAAAATGATCGTTTTCGAGATAGGGGAAGGAAAGACAAAAGAGAGAGAGGCGAAAAACTGCCTCCAAAAGGCAAGTATGATGAATATACCCAGTTGACAGTCCCGAGGATTCAAATCCTTCGTGAGACTATGCATACAGAGATGCGTAACATCACTCGGCCACCAGCTTTAAGGAAGGTAGCTCAAAAGGATAGGACAAAGTATTGCGATCATCACGGTGGATGGGTGCATACCACCGACCAGTGTACCCAGTTGAAGGACTTAATCGAAGAGATGGTAAGGGATGGTAAGCTTCAACAATATATTAGCGAAGCGTTGCGCAAACGCTTCAGGAGAAAGAGTCCGTCGCCACCCAAAACCGAACAGAAAAGAACTAGAACCCCTTCACCACCTGCAGGGGGGGCCTCTACCCAACCATCCGAGAAGGGAAAAGATTCTTTTCTCATCGGCACCATTACTGGAGGATTTGCAGGTGGAGGGGAAAAGAAGTGTGATCGCAAGAAATATATGGGACAAGTCCTTTCGGTGGCCAGCCGACCAATCCAAAAGCCCAGGAAGAAAAACATAGTCATCAGCTTCAGTGATGAGGATTTTGAGGACATCTTACAAGACCATAATGACCCAATGGTAGTTACAGCCAGGCTCGGCAATTACGAAGTCAGAAGGATTCTTGTCGATCAGGGGAGTTCGGCAGACATCATGTTTCTGGATCTGTTTGAAAAATTGAAGTTGAGAAGATCTGATCTCACTCCATTCGAGGGAAGTTTAATTGGTTTCACGGGACATTCAATTGTTCCCTTAGGCCATCGGGGAACCACCCTCTGCTCGGACTGAAATGGTAAAGTGGCTAGTTGTCCAGGCCCCCTCGGCATACAACGCCATCTTTGGCCGAACTGCACTCCAATCTTTTGGTGCTGTTGTATCGACGGTCCACTTGGCCATGAAATTCCCAGGGTCTGATGACAAGGTAGTAACAGTGCGGTCCGAACAAGAGTTGGCTCGGAAATGTTATAATATCAGCCTGGGCAAGTTGAAGCTTGATGATGAGAAGATCATGCAAGAACCGCTTAACAAAGGAAGTGTCAACTTAGCATATCTTGACGTAAGAGAGGAGGATGAAACTAGGCCGACCCCTCAAGGGGACTTCAAAAAGGTGATTTTAGGCCCTGATCCTTCTCGTTGCGTCAAGATGGGGGTTGGCCTTTCTGAGGAATTGGAAAAAGAACTGACTGAATTGCTGGTGGAAAACAAAGACTTGTTTGCATGGACCTCGGCGGATATGCCAGGGATCGATCCGAACTTCATCTGCCACAGGTTGAGCGTGTATCCTGGAGCCAAGCCAGTTTGTCAGAAGAAAAGAAGAGTCGGAGTTGAGAAGGCACATGCAACAGATGAGAAGGTAGCCGAGCTACTAGAAGCAGGATTTATCAGGGAGGTGGTGTATACTGATTGGTTGGTCAATCCCGTGCTAGTAAAGAAGTCCAATGGGAAATGAAGGATGTGCGTGGACTACACAGACTTGAACAAAGTTTGTCCTAAGGATCAATACCCACTTCCCTGCATCGATAAACTTGTGGATAGCTCGGCGGGTTATCAAAGGCTTTCATTTATGGATGCTTATTCGGGGTACAATCAGATCCCAATGTATCCCCCAGATCAGGTGAAGACTTCATTTATCACAGAAAAGGCCACATATTGTTACAATGTGATGCCATTTGGATTGAAAAACGCTGGGGCAACTTACCAGCGGATGATGAACAAGGTGTTCGGCCCCTTGATTGGGCCGAGAATGGAGGTATACATAGATGATATGATTGCAAAGAGCTTGAAAAAAGAAGATCACGCTAAGGATTTGAAGGTAATATTGGGAAGGATCCGACAGTTCAACATGAGGTTGAACCTGGAAAAATGCACGTTTGGAGTTCCAGCAGGGGCCTTCCTCGGATTCATGCTTACCGAGCGCGGAATTGAGGCAAATCCAGAAAAGTGCCGAGCCATTCTTGATATGAAGAGTCCGTCAGATGTCAAGGGTGTCCAACAACTGACAGGTCGGGTTGCGGCTCTATCGAGGTTTCTGTCTCAGTCAGCTAGGAAGGCCCTCCCCTGGTACAAACTGCTGAGGAAAGAAAAGGAAGAGACATTTGAATGGGACGAGACATGCGAAAAGGCCTTTACTGACCTTAAGCAGTACTTGGCATCTCCCCCGATCTTGTCAAGTCCGGTAAATGGAGAAATTCTGTTCCTTTACTTATCAGTGGGTGATTCTGTAGTAAGTTCGGCTTTGGTCCGAGAGGAATCTGGCAAAGAATCCCCCATCTATTTCGTCAACCGAGCTCTTCAGAGACCAGAGTTGAGGTATCAGAAAGTGGAGAAATTGGCTTTTTGTCTGGTTATCACAGCTAGACGATTACGTCAATACTTCCAGAGCCACCATATCACAGTCAGAACAGCTCAGCCGATCCGTCAAATACTTCAGAAACCTGATCTGGTAGGAAGAATGGTGACGTGGGCCATTGAGCTTTCCGACTTTGAAATCACTTTCGAACCGAGGAAGGCAATGAAATCTCAGGCCTTAGCTGATTTTCTCACCGAGTTTACTGAGCCATTGACGAGCTCAAACTTGGATTGGAATATTTATGTTGATGGATCAAGTAACAAACTCGGGGCTGGTGCAGGAATAATCTTGGAGAACTCCGAGGGGGTCACCCTCGAATATTCTTTGAAGTTTGGATTTTCAACTTCGAACAATCAGGCGGAGTATGAAGCCGTATTGGCCGGGCTGAGAATGGAAAAAGAAGTAGGGGCCCGAGAAGTAAAAATTTTCAGTGATTCTCAGTTGGTAGTTTCACAAGTCAAGGGCGATTACCAGGCTAAGGAACCAATCCTTCAAAAATATTTGGAGAAGGTGAAGTTCCTATCCTCGGAGTTTGCTAAGGTCGAATTCTGCCACATCCCAAGGGAGAGTAACAGCCGAGCGGATATCCTCTCTAAACTTGCTTCGACAAAAAGTCCTGAGAACAACAGAACGTTGATCCAAGAAATGGTGCATGGACCTAGCGTTGTCCTCTCTATTTCGCTGGATCCGAGCTGGATTGCTCCGATAACGGACTACTTGGAACAAGGGGTTTTTCCAAGTAATCCAATAGAGGCCAAGAAACTCGTCAGAAAAGCTTCACAGTTTGCCCTAGTTGATGGAGTCTTGTTTTGCCGAGGGGTTAGCGGCCCAATGCTTAGATGTCTAGACCCAGCCGAAGCAAAACAGGCATTGGAAGAAGTTCACGGGGGCATTGGAAGTCATCATATTGGGGGGAAGTCACTGGCTAGAAAGATTCTAAGGGCAGGATACTATTGGCCGACTCTTCAGCAGGATGCGATCAACCATGTGAAGAGATGCGACAAGTGTCAATTTCACAGTGATGTGTATCAGAAACCGGCTGAGGAACTCCATTCACTTTCATCTCCCTATCCCTTCTATCAATGGGGAATGAATCTGATTGGACAGTTCCCCACCGCTCCACGACAGCTAAAGTGGGTTATAGTGGCCATTGATTATTTTACCAAGTGGGTGGAAGCCGAGCCTCTTGCGACCATATCCTCGGCCAAGGTGCAGAAGTTCTTTGAAAGGCAAGTTGTGGCTCGGTTTGGAGTGCCACAAGTGCTGGTGACTGACAACGGAACCCAATTCGCGGCAAAGGCGTTCCAAGACTTAGTCGATGCTTTGAGCATAAAAAATTACTTTTCCTCGGTCGAACACCCTCAGACTAATGCCCAAGTAGAATCTGTAAACCGATCTATCATCCAGGGGATCAAGAAAAGACTCGAAGGCGCGAAAGGGAATTGGTTGGAAAACTTGCACGAAGTGCTTTGGTCGTATCGCACCACCATACAAACTTCAACAGGAGAGACACCATATCGGCTCACTTATGGTTGCGACGCAGTCATCCCCATTGAAAAGATTATCCCTTCATTCCGAGCTATGCAACAACCGAATCCCCTCAACAACACTTTATTGTGTGAGGATCTTGTTTTATCGGAAGAAGTCAGGGATTTAGCGGCCGAACGAGAAAAGCATGCTAAGATTATGCAAGCAAAAGGGTATAATCGCTCGGTCGTATCCAGAGAGTTCGAGGTAGGCGACCTTGTCTTGAGAAGAGCTGATATTGGTCTCAAAAATGCAAAGGACGGAAAACTGGCCCAAAGCTGGGAAGGGCCATACCGAGTTGCCTCCAAGACTGGAACATGAGCCTACAAGCTCGAAACTCTCTCGGGTGCCCTCATCAACAACACATGGAACGTGGCGAAACTTCGAGCTTATTACAGTTAGTTTTTTCATTGTTTCAATTTCGTTTTCAATAGTTTTAGTTGTTTCATTATATTTGCTTTTTGAATTGTTTCTTTTTTGATAATGGTGTACGCTCGGTGAAACTTCGAGCCCATTGTAATTTGCTTCAAATGAATAAAAGTTCTCGTTATTGAATTCATTGTATCACGTACTTTTCCTCGTAACCGATTAGCCACCGATTATGACGCGAACGATTATGAACAGCTCTAGCAAGAGCTTATAACTCGTCAAGTACTTTAAATAAGATTCCCGATTAAATCATGATTTCATAAAATCATTTTACATCACGGATAGAGGAACCCACCTCGGCTAAAGTGCTGGAGTTCCGAGGTCTTAACACTTGAATTCTTAACAAAGAGTGTAAAAAGAAGCATAACACGATTACGAATATTATAAAATATTCCAAACGAAACACAACAATATAAGTTTAAACCCATTTACTGGGGCAATTACAAAAGGGAAAGCAAAAAGCTACTCTAAGTCGGATAGTACAATGTCGTCGGCATCAAATCTATCTTCTTCTTCTTCTTCACCTTCGGCATCCTTGGCATCGTCCTCTTCGGAATCCTCAGCCAAATGGTCGGGCAGATCGGCGCTGTTCAGATCTATGGGAGCCCCAGTTGGGCCGACAATTCGACCATTTTTCACAGAAAAATTAGGGTCAGCACCCTTTGTCAAGAGCCCAGGATTCAGAACGCGGAGTTGCTCGGCAGTGTTGTAGAAAGAATCCTCAACCCCATGATCCCAGTTGTATAAATGCTCCATGGCTGCTTTCTTGTGTTTGAGAGCTTTTGCTCTCATCTTCTCCAAAGAAGTTCGGAGCCCCAAAATCTCATCCTTAGCATACTCATGCTGCTCCTGAGCCGCGGCAGCAGCCTGCTCCGCTTTCCGAGCTTTCTCTATCACCGCTCGGAGAGCAGCAGCGTCTTCCTCAGCTTTATTAAAAACCTCTTCCGAGCGCTTCATCCTCTCTTCGGCCCCCTGGAGTGTCTCCTCGGACCTAACCTTGGCGCCTTCAGCATCTTGTGCCACCTTTTGCAACTGTTCGTTTTCAGCTGCCAAGGTTTGCAACTTCTTGTTCAGACCTTCAACTTGAAGTTGCAAATAATCCTCCCGCTCGGCTGCCTCGGTCCTTTTCTTCTTTTCTTCGGGGGCTATCCCAGCATGAGCATCGTCTCCATGATGACCGAGGTGATGAAGTATGCTCGCACCCCTCAGGAGACTCTTCACCAACGACTTACAGTTGTTCTCCCAAGTCCTAGGGGTCCAGGCCTCAATCACTTCAGCATTCTCGGGAGGAAAGACAGTAGCAACAAGTGTATCAGTCATTTTTCGATGCCACACTGTCTTGGCAGCAGCTTCCTCCTTTCCCTCAGGAATCTCTACCCCTTTATTTGACTTGCTCAAATTAAGCCAATCTCTAGCAAGACCTTTTCCTTTTTCCAGCCGAGACCTCTTCAGGGGACGCTCGGGAGTGCCTTGAGGAGTTGTTTGAGCCTCCACTTCGATGTTTACAGCGTCGATGATACGATCCCTTTTGATCACCGGCTCAACACCTTTGATCCTAACAGTTGGAGTGGCATTGGGGATAATGGTCGGACTTTCAGAAGAGGTCGGTTCAGAAGATTGACTCATGTTTGGGGAACCAGATGCAGCTTTGATTGCAGCCAACTGTGATACTCTAGCTGCTCGAGCTTCGCCTTTCTTGGCCTTGGTTGCTTTCTTCGCCATTCTTTCTGCCAGAAAAAATGGATTAGTAAATATATATATATATATTGTAACATCCCAAATTTTAAACCCATATACAAATGAATTAATAATAATCTGGGATAATAGGGATAATATAAATAAATCCATAAATAGGTATTAAAATAAGTGCACAAGCATTAGAAAAGAAAGGAGCATTAAATTGGAATTAGGAACAGGCTAGAAAAATAGATAATTCGGTGTTAAAACATAACGTAGGTTAGAAAATCAAAATAAAAGATTTAAGACTCAAAACAAAATTTCCACCGTTGGATATGAAGATATGATTTTTAGGAAGTTTCTCCTCAAATTTGAGCAAGATCCGATGGTGAACGAAGAAGTTATGGCTATTTGAAGTTCGGGAGAAAATAGCTGAAAAATAAAAAAAAATAAATCAGGCATCTGGTAAAAGTATCCGGATACCAGCCAAAGTATCTGGATACTTCGTGCAGAAAAAGCATAAAACGCGTTGAGTCTTCTTCTCCATTCATTCCCCTTTTGCTTTCTCTCTCTAGGGCTCAAAACCCCATTTCCGCCCCTCCTCTTTCAACTCCGGCCTCCTTCTTCCTTCACCACCCAAAACCGCCGCCACCTCCTTGGCTCTTCCTCCTTCCCCATAGATCCGCCCTCTTTCTCTCTCTCCTCCTCTCACTTGATTCTCCCTCTCCTCCTTGTCTCTCCACCGGAAACGGCTAGCCACCACGGCCAGCCACCACGCCGGCCACCCACTACCCTCACAAACTCCTTTCTCTCTTTTTCTCTCTCCCTTTGGCCCTTTCTCTCTCTTCCCTCTTGGTTCCCTCTCTCCTTCCCCTTTTAGCCGAGCTTTCTCTCTCTCCTCCCGGTGTCGAAGAGCAACACCGTCACCGTGATCGAGATCGATTGTCCCCACCGTGCTTGGAATCGAAGATTGGGGAAACTTAGGATCAAGTTGGAGCCGAGCTAAAGCGTGGGTCGGGGAGTAAAGCGTCAGATTAAGGTTACCCCTCTCACTGTCATCGATTGAGGTAAGGGGTTTCATTACCAGTCCTTAAGGGGTGTATTTCTGGGTAGTTATATCTATCGCTAGGATCGGGGGAAATGTTAATTGCTAACGAACCTTAGGGTAACCCGCTAATAATGAGGAAAGATAGATGGAGTAAATAGGGGAAACCAATAGTGATGAATAAAAAGGTAAGTAACAGAATAATTAATTAATTAGACTGGTAGGGTGTGGCAAAAGAATAGAAATGGTGAATAGGGAAATAAATTAGAAATGAACAAATGAGAGTAAAGAGAATTAAAGTATAATTGTATGTGGTAAAACCAGGTAAAAGTTAAACGGAATTGGTAGACAAAATAATGACATATAATATGGACAATTAATATTGGATAAATATGGTGATGTACCGTAGGCCTTCGATTTGGGGGAGACGATACATCGTAAAAATTGGGGTTGTATTGTAGGCCTTCGATTTGGGGGAGACAATACAACGAAACTGGGGCGATGTATGTAGGCCTTCGATTTGGTGGAGACATACATCGTCGACGGTGTATGTATGTAGGCCTTCGATTTGGTGGAGACATACATACACCGTAAATAAAAAGGAAAAGGAAATAAAAATGGTAAATGTCACAGGTGGTTGTATTGACCCTGTGGCCTGATAAATGGTACATGTCACAGGTGGTTGTATTGACCCTGTGGCGCGGCGCAGGTGGTTGTATTGACCCTGTGGCCTAAATAAAATGGTACATGTTACAGGTGGTTGTATTGACCCTGTGGTACGGCGCAGGTGGTTGTATTGACCCTGTGGCCAAATAATAAAGAGGTAAAACGGTAATGGAAAAGCGATGTATGTAGGCCTTCGATTTGGTGGAGACATACATCGTGATTGGTGTATGTATGTAGGCCTTCAATTTGGTGGAGACATACATACACCCTAAATAAAAAGGAAAAAGGAAAGGATAATGGATAAAATAAGGTAAACGGTAAAGGAAAAGCGATGTATGTAGGCCTTCGATTTGGTGGAGACATACATCGTGATTGGTGTATGTATGTAGGCCTTCGATTTGGTGGAGACATACATACACCGTAAATAAAAGGAAATGAATAAGGGAAACAGGGAATAAAATTGGATAAGATAATGGTAATGGAAAAGCGATGTATGTAGGCCTTCGATTTGGTGGAGACATACATCGTGATTGGTGTATGTATGTAGGCCTTCGATTTGGTGGAGACATACATACACCGTAAATAAAAGGGAAAAGAATAAGGAAAAAGGTAAGAGGATATAACGGGATTTATTTGGAAACGGGGAAAATAATTAAAAAGGAAAAATGGAAAAGGAAATGGAAAATGGTAATGAAAAGGAAAAATGGATAATAGAGTGGACATTGAAAAATGAAATAAGAAGGTGAACAATGAAATTGATATAGGAATTAAAGGAAATAAATACGGAGAATAATTATGGAAATGCTAAACATAAACGACTAATGGAAAACGGATAAAGAATGAGAATAAGAAGATGGGATAGGAAGAAGAAGAAATAGGTTAATTGGAAAGAGAGTGAGTAGAGAAATTAGGGTGATTAGGAAAAAGGAATAAAAATGAAAGAGCGAAAGTAATGAGGAATAAAAATAATTAGAGGTTAGGGATTATTTAAAAGAAAACAATTAGATAGAAAAAGGAATTGGGAAACAGTTAGGAAGGAAAAAGAAAAAAAAAAAAGAACATGAATTAAGTAGTATAGCATAGGCTTGAATGGTCGTGGTGTGTCGTGTATATCTGCTTAGAAATCTCTCTTTTAAGTTCTGTGTGATGCTTCCCCTGTGTGGTTAATATTTTTCAAGTACACAAGTGGAGCATACACCAGTGTTGGCCGAGCAGGATTTCAAGTTCCACTACGTGGAATGTATTTTACATATTTTGAGTGGATAATTACTTTTTGAAAATTATATATGAATTAGTAGTTTGCCCTGAAATTGCATTAATCGGGCGTTAGGATCTGTTACGATTTTTAAACTGTTGTTGTTTATGTTTTTAAAACAATTCTGGACTGACAGGTTTTTAGAAGAAAATTTTTGGGAAGTCCGGAAAACAGAGGAAACTCTGCCGGATTTTCGTAAAACCTTATAAAGAAATTTAAGTGTTAAAAAGGAATTTTCAAACTCCGATTTTAATAAAACCTAAAATTATCCAATAAATGTGAGAGTGTTACATTTTGGTATCAAAGCAGTTTTTCCTCGGCCCTTGGAGTTTGAACTCATAACTCCTGTGGTTTACTCACCAAGCGAGTAACCGATATGGATAGTCAAGTGTCTAAGTTAGGCGAATAGGAATACATATATATAACTACCTATTTATATATGTGTTCACTTGCTAACTTCTCCAGGATTAGGTTGTGACAGCCATAGACTATAGGACGTTAGTTTGAACTCAACTGGATCCCTCGATGGTTTTGTCGTTTAATAGAGTGTAAGGGTAGGATTGGTCATCCTTACTCTTGCAACTATTAAGTGATGATATCGTCAACAAACCTGACGATGAAGTTGCTATTGATAAATGTGAGATTGAGACTGACCATCTCGATCTTCGCGCTTGTCGATTGTCAATGTCATTGAAAGCTTCGAAGTAGCACAAGAACCAATCCGACATAAGATTTCATGAGAAGTACCACCATTAGAAGAAAGTAAGTAGACTTGAACAGTACCTTCTTTTGATCCTTCACACGAAGTTCTTAAGGGAATCAAGTTCACCCTAGCAACCATCTCTAGCTTCCCTGAAAAGCTAAACCAGACTTTGGCAGTCCGAAACCTACTGGGAGCCTTATCAACAAGATTCCTGAACGGTCGCCCGCGAGAAAAGAAAATCTTGACAATCTTACCAAGTATCCACACTGAGATCAACCAAGATTGAACAATCGAACAATGGTTTTCGGTGAAAATAAGAACCCGACCATGGTGCGCTGTTGGTAGACGTGAGGTTGAGATTGATCACCTCAATCTTTGCAACTACTAACGGATGATACTATTGCAATTCTCTTAATAAAATTGAAACAATAGAAATGGAAACTCTCCAAGGGAGTAGATCCTTTGGAAGCAAAGGAACCAACCCGAATGGTGTCCTTTCCAAGTTCCTTAAACGGAAGCGGATAATAGGCCCAAAACAAAAAAACCAGAGCATAAGAGCCTTAAGCCATCTTATCTATTTAAGAATAGCGTAATCGAATACCCTATCTTAGAACGAATGGAATAAACTCTATAAGAACTGCCCCTACCCATCAAAAAGCCAAACTAAAACTTAGGTAACCCAAGTCGTATCGGGAATCTTACCCAGGTTCCTGAATGGTCATCCATTAGAAAAGCTTAACTGGTAACCTCTTGAAGTCTCTACATAGAGACCAAACAAATTGAATGAGTGACCACCAACGGGTCGTCCACCCAACACGAATCTCGATTTCGAGAGTAGTGCAAGTCTTAAGGTAATAGAAAGGTCAGATTCCATCAGCTTTCTTGTTCTGTATCAAATTCATTCAAGCTTTCCTTAAGATCCAACTCGAAATAGGTTGTAAGGGATTACTGACATACACCCAAGGTATGTCTTGAGTGTCATTGATCTAAAAGAGAGCTTAACAGAGCGTTCAGAAGTCAAGAACTTATGCCAACCGCAATTCGTGACCATCAAAAATCGTTTAAGATTTTAATAGTAATTCTGAAAAGCTTAGTTAGTACCTCAATTCGTGCAAGTAGATCTCTTCCTCCTCGTTCTTCTTGGTTTGACTCTACCTTGAAGTAGCGACTTTTGATCACGAATCAAAGATTTCTCGCTCTAATCTACTAAACCTCGTGAACTTACGATCTTCTCCTTGTCTCTTATCCTGGAATACCCATCGTTCCTAGAGTTCCAGTCTTATTTATTCGATCCGGTTCCTCGTGGACGAGGAAATTTCTAGTCATAAGCTGCTACATTCTGCGAAAAGTCTTTGGATCGCATAATATTAGACTATTTTCTTAAGCGAAAGCGCAAATTCCTTGTGAATTTCAAAGATTACGTTTTTTGTTATGGTTAGAGCGTTACACTCTTCATTGAAAGTCGTATGAAAGACGATCCGAAGCTGACACGTTCGATTCCCTGCTTCCTGGCACTGACATAATCAGGTAAGTTGATACTAAGTAGGGGAGACTTAACGACTCAGTTAGGATCCTATCCGAGCGACAATAACTAGTAACCATACCATAAGCTATAGGACTACCAAACACATAATTCCAAACACTTTGCGGAGAATCGAATGACAGTTAAACTAGAAACAAAACAAGACCCCCCCCAAAATAACACCGAATTGAGAAGCAACAACTAGACCTTGACCTTGACCCTCAAGTGGAATCGATCTCTAAGAATTCTTTTACCGAATTGGAATTATTAAACGAATGAGAAGGAAGTAGCATCGAAGTAGAATGCAAACGCGGTGAAGATTGATTTTAAGAGTGACTTTGCTAGACTCACTTGAAGGAGTAAAAGGTGAACGGGATAAAAGTGAAGTCACAAAGTGGGAATCTCAATCAAGACGTTACGTTGGAACACCGCAAGTGATATTCTAAGTCTTTTGGGACTCGGTGCATTTGATAGGACCCCGAGTGACCGAGACCAATCAATTAACCGCAAATCCATAGAAAACGCATCCTTCGACGGCTCTCTGCTGAAAAGGCACACTTTGGGGATAATCTCCATTGTCTTTTGCTTGACATGTATCCAGTCCATCCTGGGTCATCTTGCAAAGACCATGAGACTCATTCTTGAGTACTTCATGTTTCTTCTTTTCATCTTCACTCCCTTCAAGCTTCAAGCATCTCAGATGCAAAGGTGAGAATTGGCCAAGTCGTAGAAGCCCGACGTAGTTCTATGCCTACCGATAGATAGTCACCCACGCGTCCTCTTCTCAGCCTTGGATACCGGTCAGGAACTTGTGTACCCAATTCTGAGCTGCGAATGAGCATACCCCTTAGCATGGATATAATAAAGTATGACAATGCTAAGTGGGGGAGGATTTCAATCCAAGGAATGGGAGATGGAACTTTAATAATAAGAAAACTGACGATGCTACACCGATAGAGTTAGTACGTGGTGCTAGAAGGCAGACGTTGGAATAGGCATGACCCTAACCGCATACGGAGCGGAAAGTAAAAACCGAAGGGAAGTGAAAACCGTGGTCCGAAGCTTACCAATGGGATGGTTCTCCATTTGAAGGAATTGAACAGAATTTCGAGGACGAAATTCTAATAAGTTGGGGAGAAATGTAACATCCCAAATTTTAAACCCAGATACAAATGAATTAATAATAATCTGGGATAATAGGGATAATATAAATAAATCCATAAATAGGTATTAAAATAAGTGCACAAGCATTAGAAAAGAAAGGAGCATTAAATTGGAATTAGGAACAAGCCAGAAAAATAGATAATTCGGTGTTAAAACATAACGTAGGTTAGAAAATCAAAATAAAAGATTTAGGACTCAAAACAAAATTTCCACCGTTGGATATGATGATATGATTTTTAGGAAGTTGCTCCTAAAATTTGAGCAAGATCCGACGGTGAACGAAGAAGTTATGGCTATTTGAAGTTGGGGAGAAAATAGCTGAAAAATAGAAAAAAATAAATCAGGCATCTGGTAAAAGTATCCGGATACCAGCCAAAGTATCTGGATACTTCGTGCAGAAACAGCATAAAACGCGTTGAGTCTTCTTCTCCATTCATTCCCCTTTTGCTTTCTCTCTCTAGGGCTCAAAACCCCATTTCCGCCCCTCCTCTTTCAACTCCGGCCTCCTTCTTCCTTCACCACCCAAAACCGCCGCCACCTCCTTGGCTCTTCCTCCTTCCCCATAGATCCGCCCTCTTTCTCTCTCTCCTCCTCTCACTTGATTCTCCCTCTCCTCCTTGTCTCTCCATCGGAAACGGCCAGCCACCACGGCCAGCCACCACGCCGGCCACCCACTACCCTCACAAACTCCTTTCTCTCTTTTTCTCTCTCCCTTTGGCCCTTTCTCTCTCTTCCCTCTTGGTTCCCTCTCTCCTTCCCCTTTTAGCCGAGCTTTCTCTCTCTCCTCCCGGTGTCGAAGAGCAACACCGTCACCGTGATCGAGATCGATTGTCCCCACCGTGCTTGGAATCGAAGATTGGGGAAACTTAGGATCAAGTTGGAGCCGAGCTAAAGCGTGGGTCGGGGAGTAAAGCGTCAGATTAAGGTTACCCCTCTCACTGTCATCGATTGAGGTAAGGGGTTTCATTACCAGTCCTTAAGGGGTGTATTTCTGGGTAGTTATATCTATCGCTAGGACCGGGGGAAATGTTAATTGCTAACGAACCTTAGGGTAACCCGCTAATAATGAGGAAAGATAGATGGAGTAAATAGGGGAAACCAATAGTGATGAATAAAAAGGTAAGTAACAGAATAATTAATTAATTAGACTGGTAGGGTGTGGCAAAAGAATAGAAATGGTGAATAGGGAAATAAATTAGAAATGAACAAATGAGAGTAAAGAGAATTAAAGTATAATTGTATGTGGTAAAACTAGGTAAAAGTTAAATGGAATTGGTAAACAAAATAATGACATATAATATGGATAATTAATATTGGATAAATATGGTGATGTATCATAGGCCTTCGATTTGGGGAAGACGATACATCGTAAAAATTGGGGTTGTATTGTAGGCCTTCGATTTGGGGGAGACAATACAACGAAACTGGGGCGATGTATGTAGGCCTTCGATTTGGTGGAGACATACATCGTCGACGGTGTATGTATGTAGGCCTTCGATTTGGTGGAGACATACATACACCGTAAATAAAAAGGAAAAGGAAATAAAAATGGTAAATGTCACAGGTGGTTGTATTGACCCTGTGGCACGGCGCAGGTGGTTGTATTGACCCTGTGGCCTGATAAATGGTACATGTCACAGGTGGTTGTATTGACCCTGTGGCGCGGCGCAGGTGGTTGTATTGACCCTGTGGCCTAAATAAAATGGTACATGTTACAGGTGGTTGTATTGACCCTGTGGCATGGCGCAGGTGGTTGTATTGACCCTGTGGCCAAATAATAAAGAGGTAAAACGGTAATGGAAAAGCGATGTATGTAGGCCTTCGATTTGGTGGAGACATACATCGTGATTGGTGTATGTATGTAGGCCTTCGATTTGGTGGAGACATACATACACCCTAAATAAAAAGGAAAAAGGAAAGGATAATGGATAAAATAAGGTAAACGGTAAAGGAAAAGCGATGTATGTAGGCCTTCGATTTGGTGGAGACATACATCGTGATTGGTGTATGTATGTAGGCCTTCGATTTGGTGGAGACATACATACACCGTAAATAAAAGGAAATGAATAAGGGAAACAGGGAATAAAATTGGATAAGATAATGGTAATGGAAAAGCGATGTATGTAGGCCTTCGATTTGGTGGAGACATACATCGTGATTGGTGTATGTATGTAGGCCTTCGATTTGGTGGAGACATACATACACCGTAAATAAAAGGGAAAAGAATAAGGAAAAAGGTAAGGGGATATAACGGGATTTATTTGGAAACGGGGAAAATAATTAAAAAGGAAAAATGGAAAAGGAAATGGAAAATGGTAATGAAAAGGAAAAATGGATAATAGAGTGGACATTGAAAAATGAAATAAGAAGGTGAACAATGAAATTGATATAGGAATTAAAGGAAATAAATACGGAGAATAATTATGGAAATGCTAAACATAAACGACTAATGGAAAACGGATAAAGAATGAGAATAAGAAGATGGGATAGGAAGAAGAAGAAATAGGTTAATTGGAAAGAGAGTGAGTAGAGAAATTAGGGTGATTAGGAAAAAGGAATAAAAATGAAAGAGCGAAAGTAATGAGGAATAAAAATAATTAGAGGTTAGGGATTATTTAAAAGAAAACAATTAGATAGAAAAAGGAATTGGGAAACAGTTAGGAAGGAAAAAGAAAAAAAAAGAACATGAATTAAGTAGTATAGCATAGGCTTGAATGGTCGTGGTGTGTCGTATATATCTGCTTAGAAATCTCTCTTTTAAGTTCTGTGTGATGCTTCCCCTGTGTGGTTAATATTTTTCAGGTACACAAGTGGAGCATACACCAGTGTTGGCCAAGCAGGATTTCAAGTTCCACTACGTGGAATGTATTTTACATATTTTGAGTGGATAATTACTTTATGTAAATTATATATGAATTAGTAGTTTGCCCTGAAATTGCATTAATCGGGCGTTAGGATCTGTTACGATTTTTAAACCGTTGTTGTTTATGTTTTTAAAACTATTCTGGACTGACAGGTTTTTCGAAGAAAATTTTTGGGAAGTCCGGAAAACAGAGGAAACTCTGCCGGATTTTCGTAAAACCTTATAAAGAAATTTAAGTGTTAAAAAGGAATTTTCAAACTCCGATTTTAATAAAACCTAAAATTATCCAATAAATGTGAGAGTGTTACATATATATAGTACCCAACTCGGCCTTCACTTCATCTCGTGTTTCTTTTAACAAGATCCGTTTGGTATCAATTTGACCATTTGCTTGAAGGTAGTTCTAAACATGGTCGCACAATCGCCTTTCGACTCTTGTCAAATCCGCCTTAATGTCGAATTGATACAAGGAGGGTCCTCGGTTATAAATGTTAGTCGTCCAACCCAATGGAAACCGAGGCACGACCTTGATCACTCCATCTTCTTCAACTCGTTCCATGAACCAACATACTCCAGCCCCAGTATGCTCGTATTGGAAGAAGAGAGGTTTGAAAGACTTCCAAGAATCAGTCACCTTGGCGAAGAGGGCGTGTCCCCTCCGAGCCTTTAGGGACACCCAAAGCCCCTTGGAATCACCAAACTTATTTACCTGGGGAGCGTATAACCAGAAAAAAGATCGTACAGTTGCTACCAAATTTTCAACATCACAGAATTGCTGGAAGGCTCGGATGAAAGCCCACCCACTTGGATGCAGTTGGCTAGGAGCTATTCCTAGATGACTGAGGACTTCAGTTTCAAAGGTGGAAAAGGGCAAGCGGATACCGACTTTAGTTGCTATTTCTTCGTAGAAATAGAAAAATTGACGATTTTCCGGTACTTGAAAGCATATTCGGTCGTCGATTCCCAAAGGTCTCAATACGAATTCTGAGGCATTTCCATCGGCGTTCGAAGGTGTTAAAATTGGTCGAAGATGGTTAAGACTATCTGTTGTCAGCAATGAAGGTCTCGTCCCTAGTACTTCCCGATCGAAAACGGCGTCGTACTGCGCATGATTGGGCGGCAGAGGATATTCTTCAGGGTTGGTAACACACCTGCGCTCCACCATATCTGGGGAAAAAGCAAAAGGCTCGGCGTTAGGATTTTTTACAGCACATGTTTTTATTTTAAAATTAAGGCCGAGCCCTGGACCTTTTCCCCCCTCTCTCGGTGGACTTCCTAAAGGTTTTTCCTCGGTGCGACGATCGGGGCTAGTCCTGACTTGAGCCCGACGCTCAGCGAACCTATACGCTAGTAACCACTTATTCTCATCTGCAGGATTCGACGGGTACTCTACAACTAACGGTTTTGCCTCGGTGGATCGTTGGCCAGAAGGGGGAGTAGAAGGGTGTATAGAATCGTCAATATCAGAGTTTCCCTCATTCCCAGAATTCCCAGAAGAGCTTGAAGAATCACTATCACTAGAAGGTTCCTCTCCTAATCTCCTGCAGAGTTCATGATAAACTCTCCTCAAACGTCTCCATCCTCTCATGGTCTAAAGGTAAAGAATCCTAAACACAGCTTACCTAGAACAAAAACCCAGAACCCAGAAATTCCCTAAATCCAATAAAAACCCAGAACTCAGAAATTCCCTAAATCCAAACTCCCTGCAAAACCCAGAACCAAAACCCCTTTACAAAAAGCAGAAATCGCACAAAAAGAGGAAATCGCAGAAATAGAAATAAGAAGAGTAGAGGAAGTTACCTGCTTTCAGTTGCTGGAAAGGATGATGGGAGAAGGTTGTGGATTCGAAGGCGGAGACGGTGGAAAGGAGATTGGAAAGAGAATAATGGGATTCTGATTTGAGAAGATTCTGGAGTGAAGAAAGGAACAATGAATGTGGGTAGTAAGAGGTTGAAAGGATTCGAATTAATGAAGGAAACTTTTCAGTTTCCCTCCATGTTACGCATTTGGGCCGAAAGCCCGTCAACCCATGCAACCACTCGCTGGATGAGACGTGGCGGTTTCAACAGGTACTTTTTCAAATTTCAAAAATTGCAATGATTTGGCACAACTTACAAGAAAACGCGCCGTACCTAGAGAAACCAAAACGTCACCTCGGATAGCTGTCGCATATTCGAACTAAGACATCTAGAAGGTCCAACCCTAAACACATGCTACCTCGTCACAGACTTTATAAAGTCTTACGAGCTGGGGGGCTTGTAGGGTCTGCCGACCATATAAGGACTCAAGTCTTATTTAAGGGACTCTTCAAGGACCTTTCCCTCGGTTTACTCAGCACAAACGTCCCTCGCTCGGACTCATTGGCTCCGAGCACATGAAAGGACCAGGCTAGGACTTGATGGGGCCGAGCCTTACAAACGGTCTTCCACTCATCAGGCTCGGGACTCTAGGGCCGAGACATACCGTCGGCTTGTGGATAGACTCAGACTTATTCAGGCTTCTTATCCCCTCTGCAAATCTCTCCTGGATTCTCGCTAACAGCCTAGACATGAGATCTTGAGCTGATCCTATCCAGATTCTAAGAGTATAAACCTCCGATATTATCTCACAGAATCCTGGTTCAGCTCAACCCTGATACAGGGCCCATACGGCCCATATCAGCCTCCTCCAAACCCTATAAATAGCTCACAACAGCTAGGGTTTCAGGTACGTACTCTCATCCCTAAGTTGACACTGCACACACTTGTTGACTGGGGAGACCCTGCTTTTCCCAACTGGAACTGCAGAAACACCATAAAGTCACATATTAACACTTGATCCTCTCTTGGGCTCCTGGTTCCATAATCTTGAGCACTCAGGGGGTTAAGGACATAGTGCACAAGGACACTACAGTGTGCACCGTCCAAATATTAGGAGGGAGAGAAGAGAATAATCTCTGAAAATTTTGAGTAATAAACCTTGAGTTAAGAAGCTATAGTTTTTAGAAAAATCCCATTTAATGCTTGTGAGTTTCCAAGTGATGAAGTTAAGTTGATGACTCACCTAGACTAGGAAGAGGGGACGAATTTGGATCAGAAAAGTGGGGGAAAATTTCCTTCTCTTCACCTATAAATAGACCATCACTCCTCTCACCATTTCACACACTACTAGTTGTTACTTTGAGAAAAAAAAAGAAAATTATTCCAAGAGAAGAGGAAGAGGAGGGTGGCGAGTTGAAGGAAGAGGAGGAGGAAAATTTTCTCACCTTGAAGTAGTCTTTTAGCTTTAGGAGGAAAGGTAACCCTAAGTCTCTGTTTTAATTCATTTAATCTCTTCTTCTACTGTTATTTGAATCTCTACTTCTTTTTATGATATTAAGAACAAAAAGCTTCTAATTCTTATTTTTATATTAAAATGAACTATGTTTTTATTGGTAACATTTTTGATTTGTGGTCAAATGAATTAAGGTTTGAGGAATAAGGGACAAAATGAATTGTTTAAAGAGAATGATCTCCCCTTATCTTTAACCTTGAGATGACCGAATTTTATAACATAAAAGGGAAAATAGTACTCTGAAATTTTTGTGTTCTTACCATATAGAGATTTATATTTTATAGCAATTTTATATCTGTTTGAATTATTTTATTCCTTTTTGTTTTTGTTTGGATTCAAGAGGAATGTACAGGGAATGTAAACTAAATAAGATTCTGGAAAATTTGTGTTCCTGAAACTATAAGATTTAAATGTAGTATTAAAAGAAAAGAAAAATTTTAGCCTTTTGCCCTATTTTATTTTTGGCCGTGACATACATACATATATATATATATATATATATTAGGTAGTGATTGTTGATAATATGTGTATAAATTGTTATGTGTATTATTTATTAAAAAGGGTTTGAATCAGTGGATGATTTTTGATCTCTGATGTTTTAATGCAAATATGAAATGATGTTGGTGTTATGAAAAACTTTCTGAATTTTTATGGTGTTAACAGTGAAGTGTAATTTGATTTTTGATTAAAAGTTACGTGGGTTATATTATTTGGTTTAATAAATTTAGGAGTAAGTAAGTAAATTTTTATCCTGTGATTGTGTAAATGTCTGACTATGTGGTTAATATAAATTATAAACTGGTTACTGTACAAAAGTACATTTTCTTAAAAAGTGATTATCTTTGTGTCAAATTGATTTATTTGGAGTACATGGAATTATGTGATTAAAGTATATATGTGTGTTTGAAAAATTAAAAAGTATTCTTTTATGTATATAATTATGGCCAAAATTAATTAGAGAAAAGAAAAGCAATGTTTGATAATTTTCTTAATTGATTTGATGATTGATTGTGTAGTGTCCAGGAACACTAGATGTCCTTAACCCTCTAAGTGCTCAAGACTATGGAATCAGGAGCCCTAGAGAGGATCAAGAGTTAATGTGTGACTTATGGTATTTCTACAGTTCCAGTTGGGAAAAGCAGGTTCTCCCTAGTCAACGTGTGTGTGCAGAGTGTCAACTTAGGGATGAGAGTACGTACCTGAAACCCTAGCTGTAGTGAGCTATTTATAGGGTTTGGAGGAGGCTGATATGGGTCGTTTGGGCCCTGTATCAGGGTTGAGCTGAACCAGGATTCTGTGAGATAATATCGGGGGATTATGCTTAGAATCTGGATAGGATCAGCTGGAGATCTCATGTCTAGGCTGTTGCGAGAATCCAGGAGAGATTTGCGGAAGGGATAAGAAGCCTCGGTGGGTTTGAACTTATCCGCTTGCCGACGGTATGTCTCGGCCTAGAATCTCAAGCCTGATGGATTGAGGACCAATGATGAGGCTCGGTTCCATCAAGTCCGAGCCTGGTCCTTTGGGGATGCTCGGAGTCCATGAGTCCGAGAGAGAGACGTTTATGCTAAGTGAATCGAGGGAAGTGCCCTTAGAGGACTCCTTTGACAAGGCTTAGATCCGTATAAGGTCGGCAGACCCTACAAGCCCCCCAGCTCGTAAGACTTTGAGAAGTCTGTGACGAGGTAGCAAGTGTTTAGGGTTGACCTTTTCGGATGCCTCGTTCCGGGAGTGTGTGACAGCTGTAACCAGGTAGCCCGTTCGAGGTGACGTTTTCGGTTCTCTAGGTACGACGCGTTCCCTTGTAAATTGTGCCAAATCATTTCGAATTTTGAAATTTGAAAAAGTGCCTTTTTGGTAACTGCCACGTCTCATCATGCGTGTGGTTGAGTGGTGTAATGGGCTTTTCATCCACCCAGGCCCATACGTGCATCGTGGGGGAAACCGAAAGGTTTTGGGGGTTTCTTTCGAATCCCTTACACCCCACACTCACTTTTCATTCATCCTATCAGATTCGCACCAAAAGCTCCCAAACTCTCAAACTTGCTCCCTCACTACTTCTTTGTTACTCCCAGGAAACCAGAAACTCACTCCCTTCTCAAGCATATTTCCGCCACTACCTTCACATCGCTTCCAGTTTTCCAGAGACTCAGAATCAAAAACAGGTAGTCTTTCTTCTTCTAACTCAAATACTCTATTTCTGGTTCTGCTCTTTTCTATTTGTTGAAAGGGTTTCGCGTTTCTGGGTTTTGCAGGGATTTTGGGGTTTTTTGTTCTGGGTAGTGTAGTGTTTAAGGGTTTGGATTTCTGAATCATGAGAGGTTGGAGGGAGTTGAGGAGAATTTATCATGAACTTTGTAGGAAATTAGGAGAAGAGCCTTCTACTGATAGTGATTCGGATTTTTCTGGGGATTTTGGGGATTCTGGGAGTAGTGATGATGCAGTAGATCCTTCCTCTCCCCCCATCAGCCAGGGATCCACCATGACAAAACCGTTAGCTGTAGAATACCCCTCGGACCCCGCTAAAGAAAGCAAGTGGCTGTTGGCTTATAGATTTGCTGAACGGAGGGCTCAGGTTAGGGTTAGTCTCGAGCGCTGTATAGTGAAAGAAGAACCTTTGGGAGATCCGAGGAAAGAGGGGGGAAAAATCCAAGGCACGACCTTAATTTTAGAATTAAAACATCTGCTATAAAAAATCCTAACGCCGAGCCTTTTACTTTTTCCCCAGATATGGTGGAGCCCAGCTGTGACACTAATCCTGAAGAATATCCCTTACAGCCAAATCATGCGCAGTATGATGAAGTTTTTGATCGGGAGGTGCTTGGAACGAGGCCCTCATTGCTGACGAGTAATAGTTTGAACCACCTTCGTCCTCTCCTAACCCCTCCGAGCGCAGATGGGAATGTGTCGGAGTTTGAGTTAAGGCACGTGAACATCGACGACCGGATCTGCTTTGAAGTGCCGCAAAATCGACAATTCTTCTACTTCTATGAAGAAATAATAACAAAAGTCGGAATCCGCATGCCCTTCTCGACTTTCGAAATCGAAGTACTCAACCATTTAGGCATAGCTCCGAGTCAACTACACCCGAGCGGATGGGCATTTGTGCGAGCCTTCCAGCAGTTTTGCGATGCCGAAGGTTCAGTTGCCACACTTTGAGCTTTCTTTTGGCTATATGCCCCTCTAGTGAACAAGTTCGGCAACTCAAAAGGGCTTTGGGTGTCACTGAAAGCTCGGAAGGATCACGCGCTTTTCGCCAAAGTCACTGACTCTTGGAAGTCTTTCAAGCCTCTCTTTTTTCGGTATGAGTACAATGGGGCTGGTGTATGCTGGTTCATGGAGCAGGTCGAAGAAGAAGGAGAAATCAAAGTTGTACCTTGCTTCCCTTTGGGTTGGTTGGATGGTATCTACAACCGAGGGGCCTCCTTGTATCAATTTGACTATAAGGTCGATTTGACCAGGGCCGAGAGACGGTTGTGTGACCGAGTCTGGGAATACCTCAAGGCGAATGGTCAAATTGATACCAAGAAAATATTGCTGAAGAGGACCCGGGCCGACGTGAAGGCCGAGCTGGGTATATACAAATTTTTTTTTACTCGGTCTAAACTATATTTCCTTGTTGCAGAAAACATGGGAAAGAAAGCATCCAAAGCTAAGAAGAGTGCCGCTGCTTCAGCCAGGATGGCTCAGTTGGCTGCTGCGAGAGGAGAGTTGGGATCCTCGGCTAGAAGCCAAACCCCCGAACCAACTCCAACAGATAGCCCTCTTGTTACTCCTCGTGCTATTCCTTCCGAGGTACCTCAAGTCATCAAAAATGCTGAGGCAACAATTCCTGCAGAAGTGCAACAAAGTACTCAGGGTACTCCTGAGCGTCCTTCCAAGAGACCTCGGATGGAGAAAGGAAAAGGATTGGCTGGCGACTGGTTTCATATGAGCAAGCCTCACAAAGGAGTTCAAGTTACTGAGGGTACAGAAGAGGCCGTAGCCAAAACTGTATGGGATAGGCATAATAAGTTAGATTCCTTTGCCGCAACTCTCTTCCCCCCCTGAAGATGCTGAAGTGATTAATGCCTGGGGTCCAGGCACTTGGGAAAATAACTGCATGGCCTTGGTGAGGAGCTTCCTACGAGGTGCAAGCATTCTCCATTACCTCGGTCAGCGTGGTGACGATGTCTATGCTGGAGTGGCCCCCGAGGAGAAAAAGAAAAGAGCTGAAGCTGACGATCGGGAGGATTACTTGCAGCTTCAAGTAGAAAGCTTTGAGAAAAAACTCCAGGTTCTGGCGGCCGAGAATGAAAGATTGCAGAAGGAAATACAGGAATCTGAAGGCGTCAAAGCTCAAGCCGAAGCTGCTAAGGAAACATCCGAAAAGACTCTTCAAGAGGCCGAGGAAAGGGTGAAGCGGTCGGAAGAAATCTTGAAAAAGGCTGAAGAGGATGCCATAACTCTCCGGGAAGCTATAGAGAGGGCTCGGAAAGCCGAGCAGGTTGCTGCTGTGGCTCAGGAGCAACTCGAATATGCTAGGGACGAGGTTACCGGGCTCCGAGCCTCAATGGACAAAATGAGAGCGAAAGCTCTTAAGCATAAGAAAGCGGCCCAGGAGAATCTGTACAACTGGAGTCATGCAGTTGAAGATTCCTTCCTTAACACAGCCAAGCAGCTTCGGATTCTGAACCCCAACCTCGTGACAAGGGGCGCCGACCCCCTCTTTGCTACCAAGAATGGTCAAATAGTTGGTGCGAATCGGATTCCCATTTATATGAGCAGTAATGATATTCCTGACCATCTTGCCGAGGAATCTGAGGAAGATGAGGCCGAAGGCGCCGAAGGTGAAGAAGAAGAAGAGAAATTTGATCCTGACAACGTAGTACTGTCTGACATTGAGTAGTTTTTTTTTGTATCTGCCCCAATAGATGGGTTGAAATCTTGTTTCTATAACTTGTTTGGAATATTTATAATATCCGTTTTTATTTTATGCTTCTTTCGGAACTTTTTGTTAAGAATTCAAGTGTTAAGACCTCGGAACTCCAGCACTTTAGCCTAGGTGGGTTCCTCTATCCGCGATGTAAAAATGATTTTAAAACAAATCATGTTTGAATCGGGAATCTTTCTAGGGTACTTGACGAGTTATAAGCTCTTGTTTGAGCTGTTTATAATCGTTCGCGTCATAAACGGTGGCTAATCGATTATGAGGAAAAGTACATGAAAACAATGAATTCAATAACAACACTTTTATTCAGTCAAAGCATTAACAATAAGTACAATGGGCTCGGAGTTCCACCGAGCGTACACAATCATTAAAAATAAACAATCTTATAACAGCAAGGGAAATAGTAAAACAATTGAAAACGGAATTGAAATGGGTAGAAATTTCTAACTGAAATATGCTCTAAGTTTTGCCACGTTCCATGTGTTGTTGATGAGGGCACCCGAGAGAGTTTCGAGCTTGTAGGCTCTTGTTCCTGTTTTGGAAGCTACTCGGTAAGGACCTTCCCAATTCTGAGCCAGTTTACCATCCTTAGCATTTTTGAGGCCGATGTCAGCTCTTCGTAGGACGAGGTCACCTACCTCGAATTCTCTGGGTACAACTGAGCAATTGTACCCTTTCGCTTGCATCAGCTTGGCATGTTTTTTCCGTTCGGCAGCTAAATCCCTGACTTCTTCTGAAAGAACTAGGTCCTCACACAGTAAATTGTTGTTGAGGGGGTTCGGTTGTTGTAAAGCTCGGAAAAATGGGATGATCCTTTCCATCGGGATGACAGCGTCGAAACCATAAGTAAGACGATATGGGGTTTCTCCCGTGGAAGTCTGTATGGTGGTGCGGTACAACCAAAGCACTTCATGCAGGTTTTCCAGCCAATTTCCCTTAGCACCGATTAGTCTTTTCTTGATCCCCTGAATGATACTTCGGTTCACTGATTCTACTTGTCCGTTGGTCTGAGGATGCTTGACCGAAGAAAAGTAGTGTTCAATGTTCAAAGCGTTGACCAAGTCCTGGAATGCCTTTGCCGCAAATTGAGTTCCATTGTCGGTTACCAAGACCTGTGGCACTCCAAACCGAGCTATAACCTGTCTCTCAAAGAACTTCTGAACCTTGGCCGAGGAAATAGTTGCTAGTGGTTCGGCTTCGATCCACTTGGTAAAGTAATCGATGGCCACTATCACCCATTTGAGCTGTCCTGGTGCGGTGGGGAACTGGCCAATCAAATCCATTCCCCACTGATAGAAGGGGTAGGGAGATGAAAGTGAATGAAGTTCCTCGGCTGGCTTTTGGTAGACGTCATTGTGGAACTGACATCTTTCACATTTCTTTACATGACCGATTGCATCCTGTTGTAAGGTCGGCCAGTAGTATCCTGCCCTTAGAATTTTCTTGGCCAACGATTTCCCTCCGACATGATGACTTCCTATACCTCCATGGACTTCTTCCAGTGCCTGCTTTGCTTCGGCGGGGTCTAAGCACCTGAGCATTGGGCCGCTGACCCCACGGCGAAACAGAATTCCATCGATCATAGCGAATTGCGAGGCTCTTCTGACAAGCTTTTTGGCCTCGGCTGGATCTGTCGGCACGATTCCTTGTTCCAAGAAGTTTATGATCGGAGAGGTCCAACTTGGATCCATAGAAACGGAGAGGACAACGCTAGGTCCATGCACCATTTCTTGGATCAACGTCTTATTATTTCCAGGACCCTTTGTTGAGGCAAGTTTAGAAAGAATGTCCGCTCGGCCATTGATTTCCCTCGGGATGTGGCAGAATTCGACCTTGGCAAACTCTGAAGATAGGAACTTCACCTTTTCCAAATATTTTTGTAGGATGGGTTCCTTGGCTTGATAATCACCCTTCACTTGCGATATCACCAACTGAGAATCACTGAAAACCTTCACTTCTCGGGCCCCAACTTCTTTCCCCATCCTCAGACCAGCCATCACAGCTTCATATTCCGCCTGATTGTTCGAAGTCGGAAATCCGAACTTCAACGAATATTCAAGGGTAACTCCCTCTGAGTTCTCCAGAATTATTCCCGCTCCTGCTCCGAGCTTGTTGCTTGACCCATCGACATAATTGTTCCAATCCAAGTTTGAGCTCGTCAATGGCTCAGTAAACTCGGTGAGAAAATCAGCTAAGACCTGAGACTTCATTGCTTTCCGAGGTTCGAAAGTAATGTCGAACTCGGAAAGTTCAATAGCCCAAGTCACCATTCTGCCTGCCAGGTCGGGTTTCTGAAGGATCTGTCGGATTGGCTGAGCAGTTCTGACCGTGATATGGTGGCTTTGGAAGTATTGACGCAGCCTCCTAGCCGTAATAACCAAACAAAACGCCAACTTTTCAACCTTCTGATACCTCAGCTCTGGTCCTTGAAGTGCTCGGCTGACGAAGTAGACAGGAGATTCTTTGCCTAATTCTTCCCTAACTAAAACCGAACTGACCACCGAATCCCCTACTGATAAGTATAGGAATAAAACCTCTCCTGCTGCCGGACTAGATAGGATTGGAGGAGAGGCCAGGTATTGCTTAAGGTCAGTAAAGGCCTTTTCGCATGCCTCGTTCCAGTCGAACGTCTTTTCTTTTTCCTTCTTCAGCAGTTGGTACCATGGCAAGGCCTTCCGAGCTGACTGAGACAGAAACCTGGAGAGAGCTGCTACCCGACCTGCTAGCTGCTGTACTCCCTTGATGTCGGAAGGGATCTTCATTTCAAGGATGGCTCGGCACTTCTCTGGGTTTGCCTCAATTCCCCGTTCGGTGAGCATGAACCCGAGGAACGAACCAGCAGGAACCCCAAAAGTGCATTTTTCTGGGTTTAACCTCATGTCAAACTGCCGAATTCTATCAAGTATAACCTTCAAATCCTTAGCATGGTGCTCCTCCTTCAGACTTTTTGCAATCATATCGTCGATGCATACTTCCATTTTCGGCCCAATGAGCGGACCGAAGACCTTGTTCATCATTCGCTGGTAAGTTGCCCCAGCGTTCTTCAGTCCGAACGGCATGACGTTGTAACAATATGTAGCATTTTCTGTGACGAAAGAGGTCTTCACCTGATCCGGGGGATACATGGGGATCTGATTGTACCCCGAATAAGCATCCATGAAGGATAGCCTTTGATACCCTGTCGAGCTATCTACGAGTTTGTCTATGCTGGGAAGTGGGTATTGATCTTTGGGGCAGACCTTGTTCAGGTCTGTGTAATCCACGCACATCCTCCATTTTCCATTGGATTTCTTGACTAGAACGGGATTAGCCAACCAATCTGTGTACACCACCTCCCTGATAAATCCCGCCTCCAATAGCTCGGACACCTTCTCTTCTGTTGCTTGTGCCTTCTCTGTTCCGACCCGCCTTTTCTTCTGACACACTGGCTTGGCGCTAGGATACACACTTAGCTTATGGCAGATAAAATTCGGATCGATCCCCGACATGTCTGCCGAAGTCCAAGCAAACAAGTCTTTGTTTTCTACCAGCAGTTCCGTTAGTTCTCTTTCCAATTCCTCGGCAAGGCCGACACCAATCTTGACACAATGGGACGGATCGGGACCCAGAATTACCTTTTTGAAGTCCCCCTGAGGGGTTGGCCTAGTTTCACCCTCGTCCCGTACATCAAGATCTGCCAAGTTCACACTTCCTTTGTTGAGTGGCTCCTTCATGATCTTCTCATCGTCATCCAGCTTCAGCTTTCGCAGGCTAATGTTGTAACATTTCCGATCCAATTCTTGTTCGGACCGTACCGTTACCACCTGGTCATCAGACCCTGGAAACTTCATGGCTAAGTGAACGGTTGATACAACTGCACTAAATGATTGGAGTGCTATACGGCCAAGGATGGCGTTGTATGCCGACGGTGCTTGTACAACTAGCCACTTTACCATCTCGGTTCGAGCAGACGGTTGTTCACCCATGGTCACTGGGATATGAATGTGGCCTAAGGGAACAATGGAATGTCCTGTAAAGCCAATCAAACTGCCCTCAAATGGAGTTAGGTCAGATCTCTTCAACCTTAGCCTCTCGAACAGATCCAAAAACATAATGTCTGCTGAACTCCCCTGATCGACGAGAATCCTTTTCACTTCGTAATTACCGAGCCTGGCTGTAACTACCATAGGATCATTGTGATCCTGAATAATATCAGCAAAGTCATCGTCACTGAAACTGATGACAATATTCTTCTTTTTGGGCTTTTGGATCGGTCGGCTAGCCACCGAAAGGATCTGTCCCACATACTTTTTTCTATCACTTCTTTTTTCTCCACCACCCGCAAATCCACCAGCAATGGTGTTGATCAGAAACTCGTCACGACCCTTATTCTGCTCAGACGGTAGGGCGGGGGCTTCCCCTGCAGGTGGCGTAGGGCTTTTATTCCTTTTTTCTTCGGTTTTGGGAGGTGAATGACTTCTTCTTTTTGAACGCTTCTGCATCGCTTCCCCGATGTATTGTTGAAGCTTCCAATCCCTAACCATTTCCTCAATCAGATCTTTCAGTTGGGTACATTGATCGGTGGTATGCCCCCATCCACCATGATGGTCGCAGTACTTTGTCCTATCCTTTTGAGCAGTTTTTCTCAAAGCTGGAGGCCGAGTGATGTTACGCATCTCGGTATGCATAGTCTCACGAAGGATTTGACTCCTCAGGACTATGAGCTGGGTATATTCATCATACTTGCCTTTTGGAGGCAGTTTTTCTCCTCTTTCTCTCTTGTCCTTCCTCCCCCTGTTTTCCCGAAAACGATCAATTTGACGGGAATCATTCTGACGAGGGCGCTATTCCAAACCCCGAGCCGCGGTGCTGATTCTATGAAATTCCTCCAAATTAACAAATTTCCTAGATCTTTCCCTGAGTTCGGCCATATCCCTCGGTGGTTCTCCGATCAGACAATCCTTGAAATCACCGTCTCGCAATCCTTGAGTGAGTAAGAGGACAGATACTCCCGATTGCAGGCCTGATATGCCACTAGCTTCTTGTTGATAGCGAGCTAGGTAATCGCGAAGAGACTCGTCAGGTCTCTGTGCGACTCCAGCCAATGAATGGTCCGACTTGGGTTGTGACATACTGGCTGTATATCGATTCAGAAATGCTGTCCTCAGCTCGGCCCATGAGTGAATCGAGTTGGCAGGTAGGGAATTGAACCATCTCAAAGGTGCTGATCCCAAAGTCATTGAGAATGCTCGGCACTTCATGAAATCCCCTCCTCCATAAAACATCATGGAGGATTCGTAAGCCGCAATGTGGTCCATCGGATCAGTCGTCCCATTATAGCGAGGGATATTCTGATGACCCACATAAGTCTGCGAGGTTTGAAATGCCATTATCTCAGCTATGAAAGGATGTCCGGGATGGGGTTCCCCAGTAACATGCCCAGGAACTAATCCCGGATTAAGGGGTGGGGCGGAGGAAGGTTATTAGGGTTGCCGAGAGCCACGTTAGGGCCTTGCTCGGCTATTCTTGCCATGCTTTGCTGCTGAAGAGCAGCGATAGCCTGATTCTGCTTTTAAATCAAAGAAGTTTGAGTCCTTAAGATCTCCATGATTGATTCCTCTCTCCTACGGGCCGACGAAGTAGTCATATAGGATCTACCTTGTGTTTCGGAACGTTCACCACCTTGAAGTGTTCCAAAACGACCCCTGGTAAATTGAGGGACTTCTCTGTTGGATCGCTCGACACGGGAGTGGTCATGTTGAGCGAAATGCTCAACCCACCGATCCTCACCAGTTCGTGATCCAGCAGGGGCCCTCCGAGACCGATGTGGTCCAGAGTCCGCAGTATCGTGCCAATCTGAAACATGGCCATCCGAAATAGTGCGAGTATTGGATCGCCTTCCGCCACCTTCCACGCGGGGAGGAACAGTGGCTTGAATCACCGGAGGAACTGGAAGAACATCACCCTGAACTGGAGGAACCGGGGGAACGACCGTCTGATCCACCGGAGGAACGGGTGGAGTGTTACCCCGACTGCCCCCAGTAGGTCTTCCTGGGGCGATTCTATCCCTGACGTTTCCTGCGTTCTTAGGTGGCCTCCCACGAAGGCGACGGCGGAGATCCCCTTGTTCTTGGTTATCGTTGTTGTTTGCCATGAGTACGGTGGAAGTGGGAATACTGGTTATTCGTTTCCCACAGACGGCGCCAATGTAGTGTCCATGAACACTAGATGTCCTTAACCCTCTAAGTGCTCAAGACTATGTAATCAAGAGCCCTAGAGAGGATCAAGAGTTAATGTGTGACTTATGGTATTTCTGCAGTTCCAGTTGGGAAAAGCAGGTTCTCCCTAGTCAACGTGTGTGTGCAGAGTGTCAACTTAGGGATGAGAGTAGTACCTGAAACCCTAGCTGTAGTGAGCTATTTATAGGGTTTGGAGGAGGCTGATGTGGGCCGTCTGGGCCCTGTATCAGGGTTGAGCTGAACCAGGATTTTGTGAGATAATATCGGAGGATTATGCTTAGAATCTGGATAGGATCAGCTGGAGATCTCATGTCTAGGCTGTTGCGAGAATCCAGGAGAGATTTGCGGAAGGGATAAGAAGCCTCGGTGGGTTTGAACTTATCCGCTTGCCGACGGTATGTCTCGGCCTAGAATCTCAAGCCTGATGGATTGAGGACCGATGATGAGGCTCGGTTCCATCAAGTCCGAGCCCGGTCCTTTGGGGATGCTCGGAGTCCATGAGTCCGAGCGAGGGACGTTTATGTTAAGTGAACCGAGGGAAGTGCCCTTAGAGGACTCCTTTGACAAGGCTTAGATCCGTATCAGGTCGGCAGACCCTACAGATTGATATATGAATGAATGATTACCAGTTATGTATTTTAATAAAAATATATTTAGATCTGGAAATTTTCTTAATGCTGAAAAGTATAGTTTTCATAAGGTATAAGGCTTCATATAATAATTTTTATAGGTGTGTACTATGCTTAATTGTTTATATGTAATTCCAGTATGTATAATGTTAGAGTCGGTTAGTTTAAATTTTTGAAGTGATGCAACTGGACTTAAGGTGTCTGTTCAGCAAACCAATATGCTTTATTTCAATCATATTTTATCATTTTATTATAGTAGGTGTAACACCCCGCAAATTCCTCGTATTAAATTAAAACACTAAAGAAACTTATTTTTGAAAAGTGTCTAGATAGAGTATTTTCTTAAATGATTTCCTTAAATTCACGTTGTCAAGATAATGGGTGACTTTAAAGACAGGGTTTTCATAAAATGATGTCATGAGTTTTAAAATGGATTTTGAGAACTAATTATATGTTGGACGATTTTATGCCTTAAAGAAAAGGTGATTTCTAAACAAAGGTATTTTCATAAGAAAGAGATTGTTTTCAAAATACATGTGTTAGTTAATATGTATTTAATGTGTGATTATGTTAATGTGATTCTTTGAATTATTCTGAATTATTATGTGAATTGGTAGTTAGATGTTCTAAAATAGAATTAATTAAGAAATTAAAAGATGATGCATGTATGTGTGGTGTGCTACGTGTATATCTATATACATATATGTTTGAGATTATATGGAATTAAATTAGCCTAAGAGTGTGATAATGCATGAATGTTAGAATATGTGTGTGATACGTGTAGGTGTGCATGTATGAGTGTGTGTATGTGGCGCATATATATGAATGTGTGCAAGCCTAGGACTTTCCTAAGCATTAGACTAGGAACCAAATAGATTAAAACCTAACCATGACCAAACTAGATGTGTGGGAAAAACCTAACTAGAAGCCAAAGAGTAATCAAGCCCAAGGAAACCTAGTTCCTTAATCTACTCCTCATTATCTCCTTAGAAGTGATAATCTCCACCCATGCAAACCTTTGAGTTGCCAAAATTACCTCTTCCATCTACACCTTGGCCGAATTCTTTTGAGGAAAAAAGAGGAAAGTCTCATGTCCTTGCTTTTGCCTATATACATCGCCACCCATAGTGCATTTCCATTCCTTTTCTTTCATTTCCTTCACCTTCCAAACACTTTGGTGGAGAGAAAACATTAAGCTCTCAACACACACCTAAAGAAATAGAGAAAAGGCCGTGAGCTAGGGAGGAAAAGGGGGAGAAAACCAAGCCAAAACCTAGAGCTTTCTTTGAAGATCCAAGCACATAGAAGTTAGAAGACCAACTTTCCTTTGGTGGGTAGCTCGAAGATTATGAGGGAAATTGTAATAGCTTAGTTTTCTTTAATCTTACAAGGGATTGGGGCAGCTGGCAGAGACAAGGATCCGAGGGGAGCGTACGCATTTAAATTGCTGGACCTCAGGTGAGAGAGAAGCTTTCCTAAGACACCGTGGTAGTTAGGTGATTTAGTAGGACGATCCGTATCATCTCAAAGATCGAAACTGAGTGGTTGGAGTCAGTAGTATAAGTGGCAATTGTTTGATTGTGTGGCCACTTATACGAAGGTGACGAAGACCACATCGTTGTGTGATGTTTGTGTGAATGATAGCATACTTTTAAATATCTATTTAATTATGCCTTATGTTATTGCTATTAATGAAAATGAGTAATATGCTGATGGACGTCTGCTACGTCCTGAATAAGAAAATGAAAATGAGATAAGTAAGTTGAAGGAGATAAAGACGTAAAGAGAAAAGAATAAGGAGTGAGAATAAGATATATGTTGGAATTGGAGAAAGAATGAATGATAATGTTGAGTATGAGCCAGAGCTGGGAGGAGTGATGTTGATTGTTGGAACAAGGTGTGAATTGAGTGGAGCTGGGCTCCTTTGTTTTCGGTTTTAGACTGGGACTAGTGTGGAGTTGAGCTTGCTCCTCCAATAGCGCTCAACAAAGATATTACTTTTGAAAAAGGGTTTCTACAAAATGGTTTTTGAAAAAGGTTTTTGAAAAGCAGTTTTTGAAAAGGTTTTTGAGAAGAGCTTTTTGAAAAGATTTTTGGAAAATAGATTTTGTGGAAAAATGGTGAAAAGAAATTTTTAGAAAAGGTTTGTGAAACGAAATTCTTTTGAAAATGTTTTGAACAGAGGTTCTGAGAAATATTATAAAAAGAACTTTCAAAGAAGTTTGAAAAGAAGTTTTGTGAAAGGCTGTGAAAGGAGATTTTTGAAACTTTGTGTAATGAGATTTGTGAGCGGTTGTGAAACTAGATTTTTGAGAAAGGTTACAAAAGGGAATTTTATGAAAAGGTTTATGAAAGGAGGTTTTGTGAAAGTTTATAAAATGACATTTGAGAAAGTTTGTGAAAAGATGGTTTTGAGAAACGACTGCGGAATGAGATTGTGAAATGTATTTGGTGAATGAGATTCTGGTTGAGAATTCATTGATGTGATCCCAGCTCTGTGCTATGTGAGAGATGTTGAGAGAAAGATTGTGCCAAGTTAGTGGTCGGGACTCATTGAAGGGTTGCACGAAGGATGGGCCGACCTTATGTTAAGTAAAAAGATAAAAGACTTAAAAGACACACGCGGTGAGGTATGAGAGTGCGAAGTAGTGGAGAGGAAGGAACCATAGGTATCTGCGGATACTTAGGAGGAGATTGCATTAGGGGAGGACGATGACGGTGAAACGTCAAGAAGTCTAGAGTGTGTTTCTGGGCAGAACGAACTCCACATGTGGCGCACTAACGTGGTGGGGACTGGGTCTAATGCCGTGGTAAGTTCTGCGGGCCCACTAGAAACATACTGTCGCCCCCTAGATTGCAAATCGAGAACAGTGAGAGGGACTGGAACGGGGCATTGTGTTTGCCACTGTGTGGACAGTGAGCCTTGATATTATTGATATGATTTGAGGACGAGGTCCTCCTGGTCTGGGACCATTATGTGTTGTGACAGCTGTCGTGCCCGCGTGGTAAAGGTCCTGTACTCCTGTTTGCTTCCGACTAGGTTGGGTGGATGACCGAGGAGATGTAGACGTGAGTGATCGTCGAGGACGAAATGAATATTCTGATGATGTCTGGTATTTTCCCCCAAGCATTAAAGAGGGTAACTTGATAAGACTGGATGAAACGAAAATGAGAAATTAAGGGAAGTAAAGGAATGATAGAAAGGAAGGAAGAATACTCATGAGAAATGCATAAAAGAGAATGATAATGATAATCATATAGATAATGATATGTTTGGTTGTTGTGTGCCTGTGTGTTTTATTGTATGCTTGTATGGTCCTATTATCTTGCCTATCGTAATCCCACACCGTCGACGATACGTCGTTCGGATCGCTTACTCTCTCCTGTTCGTTGGCATATCGGTGCTGCTGGTATTTCAACGGGCAGATGGAGTACTGCATGGATGTCACCACGTGGAGTAAGTACGGAAGAGGTTGGAAGCGCACCCCATGTGGTTGGGTATGGATCGGTTATACCCAGATCGTAATTACAGATCCAGGACATCTACTCAGTGGAGCTAACCTGGAGCCGCACATAGGGCAAGTCACAGTACGAGGGTATAGGAACTACGCGGAGAAGTTTCGGTATGAGACTCGGAGGAATACTTCCCTTCTTCATGAGGCGGAGCCGGAATCAATCAGCAATGAGGGAACAGCAACAAGAAGGGCATCATTCTCGGGAGTAAGGAGAAAATGCAAGGAGAAGGAGGGACTTCATCCGATCGTGTTCAATAGGATAGTCTAAAGATAGGGTTATTAATTTAAGTTTGTTGTGAAAGTTTGAAGTAAGGATTACCAAGCCATGAACCATTTATGTAAGCAAGCTAAATTTTCAACTGATTGATGGAATACATGTGAAGTTTTTGAAAGATTGTCAAGGTGATTTTGAACCAAGTTCTTCTATTGAAATAAATGTTTTATAAAAAGGAAAGTTTTTAGTAGCAACTCGGTTTTCGAAAAGGGTGTTGAGAATACCAAGAACTTTTAAACAACATTTTCAAACATGTCAACAATGTTTTAAAAAAAAAATTTGGCCTAAATTTCTGTAACTTTGATAAGTAAAAGTAAATATTTTGGCTTACGAAAATCGGGCTGTTACAGTAGGACATGTAAATAATTTTTTTTTAGGAAGAAGTGGCATGTGTTTTCGATGAACTGTTTAGGAGAAAATTGATTTTTGAGAACTTCTGTATATGCTGTCCAAAATTGTAAAATAGTTGCATCAAGAATGAAAGTCATTTTGAAATAATTGGTGATGTGTGCTTTATGATGAAATCTTTATTATAAGTATTTAAAAACTTATTTAAGAAGTATACAAATGATTTTGTGAATGTACTGATGCTTGAAAGTGAATTTTCTGTAATCTGTTTGTAGTCTGTAAATTTATCCAATTAATGATAGAAAAAGTATTGTGAATTTTGAATACTTGAATCTATGTTCTCATTTAGCTATATGTGTTTGTAACATGATTTTACAAAATTTGTTTACTGCTTGATCTGATTAAGAATTTGCATCAAAAGAAAAATACCTTTAAAATCATGCTGTATGTATAATATGGTCATGGTAGTTGTTATAAGGTTCTTAGAAGTGAGATTTGAAGTAAAGGAAAAATTTAGATTAATCTTAAGATGTTATGATTATATTTTAAGTGTTATATTTCGATTGAAAAAAAAAATTCATGATTTAAAAGCTAAAAAGAAAAGTGATTTCCTAATACTGTAGTCTGTGCTTGATTTTCAAAAAGGTTTTGATTTTTTTTAAAAGAGTAATTTATTTTCTAAGAGTTTTATGTATTTTCAAAACATCAAGGATTTTTAAGAAAATGGATTTGTCCAAAAGTTATAGTAAATTTAATTTTAAATTGTTATAGATATTTATAGAGCTATTTTGTAAATGTGGTTTGATTAGAGGTTTGCAATCGGAAAACGATAGCGCAACTGTGAATCAAGCAGATCTTAATCCTTTCACATCATACCAAGGTGAGAGATCAACTTCCCTTAGACATAATGGCACTAAGGATTACAGTAGGATGATTTCGACCATCTCAAAAGTCGGAATCCGATTTACGTGTCAAGACACGAGACGACAATTGGTTGTGAATGTTTAGTCGTTCTTCGTGCGATAGTAACTCTATTTGTATGATGTTGTTATGACTATATTTTGTTATGCTATTATAAGTATGAGATGTTATTTAATTGAATTTGGAAATGATAATGATTATGTTGTGAATGTTCCAATGAGATTGTGCATTTGTGATATTTTGTTATATAAGTTATGAAAGATTATTGATTAAGAGTTTATGATCATGGAAATATTGAAAGAAGCAAGACTTTGTATTTTGATATTGCTTTAAGAGAATTTGTAAATGATTAATGTTGAGACAATGCGATGGTAATGCTGTGTACAGTGATGGTGCATCGTGGCACATTGACTTGTAATTATTCCCCTTAAGTGACTAATCACGTGAATGATTGTGCCGTGATTTTGTCTTGTGGATTCCACTGTACAAAAGGGAGTTTTTGTTGTGGTCCCTTAGCGGTCGAGGCCCGTTAGAAGCGAGGCTTAGAATGGGTCGACCAACTTAGGATAATAAAAGACTTAAAAGATTTAAAACACTCTAAGCTTAAAATCCTTTCTAACTACGTTGAGAGTGAAGTAGTCGAGAGGAAAGATACCGTGTACTTGGAGGTAAGTGTCTCTCCAAGTGGTGATTGTGGTAGGGGAGGGCAATGACGGTGACTCGTCAAGAAGCTTATGAGCGCTTCCCTAGGTGGGATGATGCTACAAGGATCAAGGTCACCTGCTGGGCGTTGATCGTAGCGAGGACTACACTCGAGAACTAGGGATAGAGCTGTCGCCCCCTTGAACAAATCCTAGATGGTGTAGAGGGAATCCGAATGGGACTAGAAGCCACTGTTTATTTTGTGAAATGATGAACTGATGTTGTATTTTGTTTGCTGGCCAACTTGCGTGGTTTCAGCTGGTACGTTCCCTTTGGCTTCGATGTCAGCATGGTTAGGAATCCTGTGCATCCCATCTGCTTTCCGAATTAGGACATGGTTGGATATTGAAGGAGGAGATGTAACGTGTGTGCTAATGTACCTTTAACTCAATAACTCCGCCTCCCTATATTAACTGAAGTAGTAATCGTTGGAAAGATATGTCAAATTCTTGAATAATGATGTGTATAATGACATATTAAAGGTTAAGGATATGAAACCCTTGCATAATAATGATAACCTTGATAATGTATGCAGTGTTGAAAGTAAGTAGTTATGCCTTGTTATTGTGCGTGTATGGTCTTACTGTAATTCCTTAGATTAAGACCATGCCGTCGACAATCTATTGTCCGGATCGTTGACTCTCTTCCCTTTTCCCTATCTTTCTTTCCCTGTGGTCATTTGGCAATGATCACAGATGGCAGATCCAATAACCTGTAACGTAGAAGTCTCGAATAATGGAGTTGTGGATGCTAATGCCCTCGGTCATTGGGAAGTAAACCAGGAAGGCTGGCTTTGGACGGGACCGACCAGAATAGAGATTTTAGACCCAAACCAGATGATTACTGGAAATATGAATGAAGTCTTCATCAGCCATATGTACCTAAAGGATAGTGTGTATGGAGGTCCATCGACGTATCACGACATACACCCAGCCTTGAGGCAGTTTACCTTTGAGGACATCCCCGAACCAGAAGACTTTCTTTTAGACTTTATAGATGAAGAAGAAGAGGTTCTTGAAGTCTTCGATCCAAATGATGAAATGGAAGAAGACGAAGAGGAGCAGGGAGTGGAAGACATTCCTGAAGAGCCTGTTGAGTGGATTTTTGACCCGGAGGAAGCACCCCCAGTAGAAGATAGTGATGATGAATAGTTTTAGTAGTTTTTGTATTTCTTTTAGGATGACAACCACTGATGATATTTATGTAACCCCGATGAGGAAGTTATGTGATCTCATTTTTGATATTTGATAATGATCGTAGAGTCGAAACCCTTTTTGTAATGATCATTTTAAAGATATATAACAACGACTTGTTTCGGATTTCAATTAATGAGTTTTATTTTGTGGAGGAAAGGTTGTAGCACTTCTTTTTGGAAAATAGGATTAGATGCAAGTAACAAAACCGTTTTCAAGAAAATAAGTTATTTATGTAATATAATCCTTGAAAAGATAAGTTGAGAAAATATTTCGGAAACTAAGTTAATATGAAAACCCTCTTCCAATTAATTATAACTTGTAATGTTCATGTTTAAAAAAAAATATGGCGCAATATAAGTTGTGTGAATTATAAGTTGAGAAATATATTAGTTGTGTGAAAAAATGGCGCAATATATTTCATTATAAGTTGAGAAATGCTTTGTTTTGAGTGATGTTTGAACTGTATGGATTCATCCCCTAGCTATGTTTGTTTCGTTGTGTGAATTAGTTATTGTCTCTTGACTAATTTTGGAGGTCTATTCCTTCTTTTTGCCTTTTTTACAAAGCAATGATTTGTGAATTCGATGAATGTTTGTGTTTAAAGTATATAGTATAGCATTTCTGGTGGGAATGTAGTAGCAAACTCTTGGAAAAGTGGAGCACTTTAAAGATTTCAGAGGAGAATTGAGTTCAAGTCAAGGCATTACCCTACATAAATTCTAGTTCTTGTGATGACCCAATTACCCTTACACCTAATTATTGAGTTTGACTTTCGCATCTTTGCAATAATTGACCCTCAAAAAATAAAAAGATTTCCTGTTTGTCAGAAAATACTCAGCCTAATACCCACATTTCCATCAAACTACTCAACCAAGTGCCAAATTTCGGCAAATTCAAACGTTCTTTTCTCAGATTCTCATAACTAAAACCTGACCTTACCCCCAAGTTATGAAGGAAGTAACACTTGTATACATAACCCATAAATTTTAGGAGGATGAAAAGATAAGGTGACGGTACCATTGTGTGAAAACATAGGAGTTTTGGGAGTATGAGTTTAGAGTCGGTTCCCTAAGTGATAAGAAAGGAGTTTAGTGAAAGAAAAGTCAAGTAGTTAGAAGAGTGATCATAATTTTAAGGTGGACTTGGATGTAAGGATAAATGAGATTTTATAAGTTGGGGAGCATGAGGTTAAGTATAGTCTATATTAGAAGAGCGTAGGTGACCAGTAACCATGAAGTAAAGGAGTAAGCAGTAACTCAGCGAATGATTATAATTTAACATACCAGAAAATTACTTATGAATTAGCACCAAATCCAAAAATAACAAACTGTCCATACCAATTTCCTTATGTAAATACCAAAAGTCCCTTATGACTAATTTCTTACTCTTAAAGCTCATGACCTGACCAAACTATCATTGTGATAGCTATTATCTGTTGCCTACCCTTGAAACTTGTCTCAATTCAACTCTATCATTGTGATAGCTATTATCTGTTGCCTACCCTTGAAACTTGTCTCAATTCAACTCCCGCACGACATTACGATAGAGGATGAACAGAAAAGGGATGATGACCAACAAGGAAACCAAAAGAGGAGTGTGTTAGTAGAAAGAAGTAAATGACAAGGTAAAAGATCGTGAGAGTAACCTGGTGTGTTTTCGTGCTAGCTCTGTTTGTATTTCTCGGGGACGAGAAATCTCTAAGTTGGGGAGGATTGTAAGACCCACAATTTTACCCAAATTAATTATGAATTTATATTTGATTTTAAATTACTATATTTGATTTTGGTACCTAGAGTTAATTAAAATCATATGAGTTGTATATATATATGTATATATATACACGTAGTGTATATACATATATATATATATATATATATATATATATATATATATATATGCATATCAATGTTTTCCCTAATGTATTTAAATAAAATATTTTAAGGTACAGTATTTGATTTAAATGGTCTTAGAAGATGAAATGCCTTTGGAAGGATTAAAGTATCCTGTCTTCAGAAATTCATATCTTTTCAACCGTACGTCAAAAAATTACAAATGATATGTCAAAACGATCGTATCGAAACATAGATTATGAAAATGTAAAGCTTTGATTTTTATTTTGGAGTTTTCGAAATTTTATCACTGCTACAGTACTGAACGAATTTTTGAGTTTTAAGTGTAAAAGTATGGTTTTAATGCATTAAATGACCTTTTGACTCAAGTGTATCTTATTTTGAAAACAAAAATACTTTTCTGAAGTTTTATATTAGACTACCATCCAAATAAAATATATTTTCATATTTTCTTATTTTAGAATTTTTAGAAAGCTTATGAAGTGCATTTTGAAGGAAATGATCTTAGAACTTCAAAAATTCATAACTTTCAAACCATAAGTCCAAAAATTATAAACTTTATATGAAAAAGATCGTATTGAAATGTAGTATCTGAATATGTGAAAAGAGAATTTTTATTTTGACATCTACAAAAATTCTGTACAATAGAGAAAAAACGAATTTTTGACATTTTTAACTTAGAAAAATTATTTTGGAGCATGAAATAAATTATTGAACTTTAAAATAATTTCATTTATATATTTAAATATTTATTTAAATGACTACTGATTTCACAGTCCAAATATTAGCTTTTTCTAATTTTTGTTCTGAATTATTAAAATGAAAGCTTTTAGGTGATTGGTCAATTTTGTGGTGAATTCAAAATGGACCAATGGAAATTTTTCTCCTTATTTTTATATGTGTGCACCGTCCAAATATTAGGAGGGAGAGAAGAGACTAATCTCTGAAAATTTTGAGGAATAAACCTTGAGTTAAGAAGCTATAGTTTTTAGAAAAATCCCATTTAATGCTTGTGAGTTTCCAAGTGATGAAGTTAAGTTGATGACTCACCTAGACTAGGAAGGGGGGACGAATTTGGATCAGAAAAGTGGGGGAAAATTGCCTTCTCTTCACCTATAAATAGACCATCACTCCTCTCACCATTTCACACATTACTAGTTGTTACTTTGAGAAAAAAAAATTATTCCAAGAGAAGAGGAAGAGGAGGGTGGCGAGTTGAAGGAAGAGGAGGAGGAAAATTTTCTCACCTTGAAGTAGTCTTTTAGCTTTAGGAGGAAAGGTAACTCTAAGTCTCTGTTTTAATTCATTTAATCTTTTCTTCTACTGTTATTTGAATCTCTACTTCTTTTTATGATATTAAGAACAAAAAGCTTCTAATTCTTATTTTTATATTAAAATGAACTATGTTTTTATTGGTAACATTTTTGATTTGTGGTCAAATGAATTAAGGTTTGAGGAATAAGGGACAAAATGAATTGTTTAAAGAGAATGATCTCCCCTTATCTTTAACCTTGAGATGACTGAATTTTATAACATAAAAGGGAAAATAGTACTCTGAAATTTTTGTGTTCTTACCATATAGAGATTTATATTTTATAGCAATTTTGTATCTGTTTGAATTATTTTATTCCTTTTTGTTTTTGTTTGGATTCAAGAGGAATGTACAAGGAATGGAAACTAAATAAGATTCTGGAAAATTTGTGTTCCTGAAACTATAAGATTTAAATGTAGTATTAAAAGAAAAGAAAAATTTTAGCATTTTGCCCTATTTTATTTTTGGCCATGACATATATATATATATTAGGTAGTGATTGTTGATAATATGTGTATAAATTGTTATGTGTATTATTTATTAAAAAGGGTTTGAATCAGTGGATGGTTTTTGATCTCTGATGTTTTAATGCAAATATGAAATGATGTTGGTGTTATGAAAAACTTTTTAAATTTTTATGGTGTTAACAGTGAAGTGTAATTTGATTTTTGATTAAAAGTTATGTGGGTTATATTATTTGGTTTAATAAATTTAGGAGTAAGTAAGTAAATTTTTATCCTGTGATTGTGTAAATGTCTGACTATGTGGTTAATATAAATTATAAACTGGTTATTGTACAAAAGTAAATTTTCTTAAAAAGTGATTATATTTGTGTCAAATTGATTTATTTGGAGTACATGGAATTATGTGATTAAAGTATATATGTGTGTTTGAAAAATTAAAAAGTATTCTTTTATGTATATAATTATGGCCGAAATTAATTAGAGAAAAGAAAAGCAATGTTTGATAATTTTCTTAATTGATTTGATGATTGATTGATATGAATGAATGATTACCAGTTATGTATTCTAATAAAAATATATTTAGATCTGGAAATTTTCTTAATGCTGAAAAGTATGGTTTTCATAAGGTATAAGGCTTCAAATAATAATTTTTATAGGTGTGTACTATGCTTAATTGTTTATATGTAATTGCAGTATGTATAATGTTAGAGTCGGTTAGTTTAAATTTTTGAAGTGATGCAACTGGACTTAAGGTGTCTGTTCAGCAAACCAATATGCTTTATTTCAATCATATTTTATCATTTTATTATAGTAGGACTTGTAAAGAATTTTTTTTAGGAAGAAGTGGCATGTGTTTTCGATGAACTGTTTAGGAGAAAATTGATTTTTGAGAACTTCTGTATGTGCTATCCAAAATTGTAAAATAGTTGCATCAAGAATGAAAGTCATTTTGAAATAATTGGTGATGTGTGCTTTATGATGAAATCTTTATTATAAGTATTTAAAAACTTATTTAAGAAGTATACAAATGATTTTGTGAATGTACTGATGCTTGAAAGTGAATTTTCTGTAATCTGTTTGTAGTCTGTAAATTTATCTAATTAATGATAGAAAAAGTATTGTGAATTTTGAATGCTTGAATCTATGTTCTCATTTAGCTATATGTGTTTGTAACATGATTTTACAAAATTTGTTTACTGCTTGATCTGATTAAGAATTTGCATCAAAAGAAAAATACCTTTAAAATCATGCTGTATGTATAATATGGTCATGGTAGTTGTTATAAGGTGCTTAGAAGTGAGATTTGAAGTAAAGGAAAAATTTAGATTAATCTTAAGATGTTATGATTATATTTTAAGTGTTATATTTCGATTGAAAAAAAAAATCATGATTTAAAAGCTAAAAAGAAAAGTGATTTCCTAATACTGTAGTCTGTGCATGATTTTCAAAAAGGTTTTGATTTTTTCTAAAAGAGTAATTTATTTTATAAGAGTTTTATGTATTTTCAAAACATCAAGGATTTTTAAGAAAATGGATTTGTCCAAAAGTTATAGTAAATTTAATTTTAAATTGTTATAGATATTTATAGAGTTATTTTGTAAATGTGGTTTGATTAGAGGTTTGCAATCGGAAAACGATAGCGCAACTGTGAATCAAGCAGATCTTAATCCTTTCACATCATACCAAGGTGAGAGAGCAACTTCCCTTAGACATAATGGCACTAAGGATTACAGTAGGATGATTTCGACCATCTCAAAAGTCGGAATCCGAGTTACGTGTCAAGACACGAGACGACAATTGGTTGTGAATGTTTAGTCGTTCTTCGTGCGATAGTAACTCTATTTGTATGATGTTGTTATGACTATATTTTGTTATGCTATTATAAGTATGAGATGTTGTTTAATTGAATTTGGAAATGATAATGATTATGTTGTGAATGTTCCAATGAGATTGTGCATTTGTGATATATTGTTATATAAGTTATGAAAGATTATTGATTAAGAGTTTATGATCATGGAAATATTGAAAGAAGCAAGACTTTGTATTTTGATATTGCTTTAAGAGAATTTGTAAATGATTAATGTTGAGGCAATGCGATGATAATGCTGTGTACAGTGATGGTGCATCGTGGCACATTGACTTGTAATTATTCCCCTTAAGTGACTAATCACGTGAATGATTGTGCCGTGATTTTGTCTTGTGGATTCAACTGTACAAAAGGGAGTTTTTGCTGTGGTCCCTTAGCGGTTGAGGCCCGTTAGAAGCGAGACTTAGAATGGGTCGACCAACTTAGGATAATAAAAGACTTAAAAGATTTAAAACACTCTAAGCTTAAAATCCTTTCTAACTACGTTAAGAGTGAAGTAGTGGAGAGGAAAGATACTGTATACTTGGAGGTAAGTGTCTCTCCAAGTGGTTATTGTGATAGGGGAGGGCAATGACGGTGACTCGTCAAGAAGCTTATGAGCGCTTCCCTAGGTGGGACGATGCTACAAGGATCAAGGTCACCTGCTGGGCGTTGATCGTAGCGAGGACTACACTCGAGAACTAGGGATAGAGCTGTCGCCCCCTTGAACAAATCCTAGATGGTGTAGAGGGAATCCGAATGGGACTAGAAGCCACTGTTTATTTTGTGAAATGATTAACTGATGTTGTATTTTGTTTGCTGGCCAACTTACGTGGTTTCAGCTGGTACGTACCCTTTGGCTTCGATGTCAGCATGGTTAGGACTCCTGTGCATCCCATCTGCTTTCCGAATTAGGACATGGTTGGATATTGAAGGAGGAGATGTAACGTGTGTGCTAATGTACCTTTAACTCAATAACTCCGCCTCCCTATATTAACTGAAGTAGTAATCGTTGGAAAGATATGTCAAATTCTTGAATAATGATGTGTATAATGACATAGTAAAGGTTAAGGATATGAAACCCTTGCATAATAATGATAACCTTGATAATGTATGCAGTGTTGAAAGTAAGTAGTTATGCCTTGTTATTGTGCGTGTATGGTCTTACTGTAATTCCTTAGATTAAGACCATGCCGTCGACAATCTATTGTCCGGATCGTTGACTCTCTTCCCTTTTCCCTATCTTTCTTTCCCTGTGGTCATTTGGCAATGATCACAGATGGCAGATCCAATAACCTGTTACGTAGAAGTCTCGAATAATGGAGTTGTGGATGCTAATGCCCTCGGTCATTGGGAAGTAAACCAGGAAGGCTGGCTTTGGACGGGACCGACCAGAATAGAGATTTTAGACCCAAACCAGATGATTACTGGAAATATGAATGAAGTCTTCATCAGCCATATGTACCTGAAGGATAGTGTGTATGGAGATCCATCGACGTATCACGACATACACCCAGCCTTGAGGCAGTTTACCTTTGAGGACATCCCCGAACCAGAAGACTTTCTTTTAGACTTTATAGATGAAGAAGAAGAGGTTCTTGAAGTCTTCGATCCAAATGATGAAATGGAAGAAGACGGAGAGGAGCAGGGAGCGGAAGACATTCCTGAAGAGCCTGTTGAGTGGTTTTTTGACCCGGAGGAAGCACCCCCAGTAGAAGATAGTGATGATGAATAGTTTTAGTAGTTTTTGTATTTCTTTTAGGATGACAACCATTGATGATCTTTATGTAACCCCGATGAGGAAGTTATGTGATCTCATTTTTGATATTTGATAATGACCGTAGAGTCAAAACCCTTTTTGTAATGATCATTTTAAAGATATATAACAACGAATTGTTTCGGATTTCAATTAATGAATATTATTTTGTGGAGGAAAGGTTGTAGCACTTCTTTTTGGAAAATAGGATTAGATGCAAGTAACAAAACCGTTTTCAAGAAAATAAGTTATTTATGTAATATAATCCTTGAAAAGATAAGTTGAGAAAATATTTCGGAAACTAAGTTAATATGAAAACCCTCTTCCAATTAATTATAACTTGTAATGTTCATGTTTAAAAAAAATGGCCCAAATTTTTAGTGAAAAATCTATTTCCAAATTGGGGTGTTACAGAGCTTACCACATGACTGCTGTAAAGTTGGTGTGTTGAGAATTCTGGTTTCAGAATCAGAATTTTCAGACTCAAACACCTAACTTTGCAAGGCTGTAACTTTCTCTACACTCCACCAAATCACACAAACTTGGTACCAAATTGAAGAGGGTTGAACAAGCTTTGATTTGGTATATGATTTGTAAGGATTTGAGGCTTGGAACTGGGAGAACAAAAGTGAGGAAGTGGACACCAGAAAAACGAGTTCTGAGTGTTCTAGAGTGTTTGTTCATGAATATGGAGGGGGTATAACCCTTAAATCTTTAAAATAACCCCTCCCAAATGTCCCTTTCAATCTATAACAGTGCAAGGGTGATATTTACACAAATTTGTGGTGGAAAAATGGGTTAATCTCAGACATTCGTGCTCAAACCGACCTACTGTTGGCTCATTAGAGTCGTGGTAATCGATTACCACGATCTGGTAATCGATTACTGGACTTAAATTTGGTCTAATTTGAAATTTTGACCAGGTAACTGTTGAATCAAAGATTTTGATGTTGTCAAATGAACAAGCTCAGTGTGAAGTATCTCTGATCTCGGCCACTGACGGAAACAATTGAATCCGACCACAATAACGAAGGAGTCAATATTCCAAAGACCCGCTCGGTGCTCTCGACATTTAGCTCGGAAGGATTAGTGGATTGGACCGTTGTGAATAATGTCGGAGTTAATCATCTTAAGCTCAGACGTACTCGGAAGAGATCAATCCGAGCCATCACTCAGAGTCTATCAGTCGGCCCGAGGGATTAGCTTAGCAAGGGAAAAATCGATTTTACCTCTCAAAGTTCCCATGCTCGAAAAGATGTCAAGCCAAAACAAGATGCCAAGCTCGAACGGTCGTCAGGCTCGGCAACACTGTTCATCATCTTCAACCTTCAGCAAGTACATCGCCGCATGCACCTCATTAATTATGTACCAGTATAGTACTGTGCGTGGCTGACAGTTTTTGTCCTCATCTCAACGGCTCCCAACTATCATCATGCTTCAAATTTCAAAATTTGAAAAGGATAGTTTTGGACTGGTCTGAAAAAGTAAAGACAAACCAGAACTTGCAGAAAAATGGCAGAAAATGTTCAAGCATATCCGTTGGAGCATCAAGGCATATTCCAATATCATCTTTCCTCTTTCTCTCTCTCTCTCCTACCTTGCGTGGCTGCATCACTATAAATAGAGAGCCTTAGTTTCTCCAAAACACACGAGATATAGAAAAAGAAAAAGAAGAACAGAGAACCAAAAAGATATAATTTTCACATTCATTCTCTGATATACCAGTGCTCAAACCGCAGAAAAGAGAACAAGTTTAAACACTGTTACATTCAAAAGTCCAAGCTTAAAATCGTTCTCTACATACTCAACCCTTTCTAAAACACTTAACCGAAAACTCATTTGTTCATTAAACCTTCAACATCATACACACTCGAGTTTCAGGTTGGAGCCTTCATCATCTTCATAAAACCATTTCTTCAAGTCTTGAGTTGTGCTCAAGTACGGTGAAAATCTTGGAAGGTTTCCAAGTTCGTCCAAGAGGTTCTTGGCGATTGAAGTCTTAGGAGGTTCCTGAGCAAAAATCCAAGGAGGTTCTTTGGTGAAAATCCTTGAAGGTTTCAAGGTGTCTTGAAGGTTTCAAGACTGTGAAAGTCCGACGTGTGCTCGGGATTTTGTATCAGTAGGTAGAAGCCAAGAGTTTGGTACTCTCTTGGTGGGTTTAATTGATCCCGTGTAATCTCTATCCATTTGATTTTATTAAAAGCTCCTTAAAGTTTTTAAGGGGGACTGGATGTAGCTCACTGTGTTGGTGAGTGAACCAGGATAAAGCTCGGTGCCTCATTTACTTTACTGCTTTCATTTATATTCTAAGCATTTGACCGACCTGATTTAACTTTAACTCCAACGCTCGGATAGTGCTAGAAAATTTCCGCTGCAAACCTGATCCTTTGAGTGTGCAGCTCGGATAATCAGTGCTCGGTCTAGAAACTGATTATCAGAATCAGCTCAGCTCAAAGTCTGCATTTTTTTTTACTCTTAACAACTAGCTTTATTCGACCGTTTTCAATACATCACGAAAAATTGGTATTATTGCTTCCAACTACTATTCACCCCCCTCTAGTAGATTGTTAAGCCGTTTTCACGGTTTCCAACACGAACACTTTGTTTCCAACAGTAACGATTACTGTCTATGGTAATCGATTACCAAGGCTTTTTGGTCTCGAAATACAATTTCCACCATTGGATTTGAAGATAAGAGAATTGAGAAGTTTGTCTCCAAATTTAAGCACGATCCAACGGTTAACGAATGAGATATGACACGATCTTTGGGTGATGTTTTCACTAAAATTCGCTTTGATGATTATTTACAAAATATTCACCTAGTATTTTCTTGATACTCACTTAATATCTACTTAATATTTATCTACTTCATATCTACTTAATATATTTCATTTATAATTTCGAGGATAATTCTGACGGGTGTTACACATGCCATTAGGATAAATCCGTTAATTACTGATGTGACTATCAGAATGTCAGATCAGCATACAGGTATACAAGTATTGTTACTTGCATGCCATCGGTAGAATGACATGGATGATCCAAACCTGCAAGAGCAAAAGGGCCAAAGTCGAACCCAAATATGTTTGTGGATTGAGTTGTGGCCCTTTTGCTCTTACGGGTTCGAATCATCCATGGCATCCTACCGGTGGCACACAATACTTGCATACGTGTATGCTGATGCGACATTCCGCTAGCCATATCAATGATTAATGGATTTTTCTAAAGACATGGACTAAAACCAAATTTTCAAAACAATTAAGAATCAGTCAAGGTCAACAAAAACTTCTAGGGACTAAAACCAAAACACTCTCAACTTTCAAAGACTAAAAACATAAATAAGCTAAACATATATGTATCAAAACAATTCATTGTTGTTGGCATTTCTAATTACCCCAAACTAATATATCGTTGTTTATATGTGCATTGTGTGAGTGACTAATAAATTTAATCCAATGCGTTTTCTGCGTATATATTTATAATTAGCTGTACAATTCAATCCGAATTGATCTTAGAACAAAAATCAAAAACCAAAATAAATCAATCAATTTTTTCAATAATTAATCCAAAAACATCCAAACAAATTCAATTTTTAACATTTTTTTATTTTTCTCAGTTTACTTTTTATTTTTTTTAAATTTTTTTTTTATACATCGGTTTGGATCTAAACTTACCCGTTACCATGTCAAAGTTAGTGCCTAATCAGTTTTACTTGTACAGTATTTAACACTTCTCCTGATTTCTTCACCAAACTAGTGATACCTCATCTTCTCCATCTACTCTCATTGTCACTGAAATTCGTCTTTATTGTCTTAAATAAATCCAAATCAAATGACTAACCTATTCTTGTAAAAGAAGACTAGATCAAAAAGCTTTCCATCTTTCATTTCATTAAATTCTGTTTCTTTCATCAAATTGAACTAACTCAAAATCCAACACCAACTCGATACCCAAAGCAAAACGACACCAACACCAAACACACGACACTTCTTTTATTAAGCTTCAGAACAAGCAACAAAAAAGATATCCTCAACGAGAAGTTTCAATTTCTGGAAAAACAAAAAAAACAAAACAAAAAAAAAAAACTCTCCGGAGGGCACAAAAATGAAGGGCAAAACGGTCAAAGGAAACTGGAACTTGAGAACGAACAAGCTCACCTTCCCTTACGTCTTCCTCATATGTATCTTCTTCTTCCTCGCTGGATTCTTCGGTTCTACTCTCTTTTCTCACTCTCAGGTCCCAATTCTCAAATTCCTCGTAATCGTGTTGTTTCATATTTTGAGAAATTTTTCCTTCACACTTTTATTTTTGGCTTATTTTTGTTTTTTTATTTTTGGCTTATTTATGTTTTTAGTGTGTTTTTGTTTTAGTCTCGATCAAAATAAAGTTTAAGGAGTAAAAGCAAAATACGCTGAATTTTTAGGACCAAAATAATAAATAAGCCTTTATTTTTTGTTGTAAAATATTGGAGTAAATGATCGCTGTGAAATTTTTGCAGGATGATGGACATAGCTTGAGGCCGAGGCCGAGACCGAGGTTTCTTGGATCAACGAAGAAGGAGACGGAGTATAATTTGTTGACTGCGGGAGTGTCTGGTGATGATTCCATTACATCGATTCCTTTTCAGGTTTGCGTTTAAATCTTTTTGCTGAAATGTTGTTGTGAATGATGCTTAGTTAGTTAAATAAGAATCTAATCGGTTTCAATAATCGAGGCGGCGTATTTTTAGTTTTTACTCCGTCCTATTAGTTAAACGTTTAAGATTATATCACAGATTAAGAAATGATCAAATAATGTAAGAATTCAGTATATATTGATTAAAGTACCCCATTTCATAATTTAGTATCACAGACTATATTTAAGATGGATGGTGAAAAAAAGAATATGATAATTAAGGGTATACTTGGTAAAAGAAGTATAAATGAGTATTGAATTTCTAAAACTACGTAATAGTATATGGGACAAGAGAAAATGGCCAAAACTGCATGACTTATGGGACGGAGGGATTATGTTTTGGATTCCTTAATGTTTTTGCTTTATGTTTCAATTAGTGCAATATGTAAATGATTCATGTGAATTTTCAGTTATATTTGAAATTAGTAATGCTACATTGTTGGAAATCCTAGTTTCGTCTGTTTGAGATTATCATTGTAGTTACATATGGTTTAAATTGTGAAAAATTATGAAATGAAATTAAATTATAGTATAGAAAGACTGTTTAAGGACTATTTTAGATTAAGGTACTCGATGAAGGAGGTTAATTCCGGTTTCATAGATGGATGTAGAGAAAAATGAAAATCTGGAAAAAAAATTTTCTCTTAAGATCAATGTTAAGCATATATGATTCTAATGGGGGATTGACTTAAATTAACTTTCTTCATTTATGGAGTTGTCGGAATATGTTCTTAATCTTCATATGGAATTAGTTCTTATGAGTTGACTTTCATATAAGTACAGTATAAACTTTGCTTGTGTTCCTTAGGTTTTGAGCTGGAAACCTCGAGCTCTATATTTTCCTAACTTCGCAACTGCTGAACAATGTAAAGGCATAGTTGATGTGGCAAAGGCAGGCCTCAAGCCATCAACCTTGGCACTGCGTGAGGGAGAAAATGAGGAGAATACCAAGGGAATTAGAACGAGGTATTGTGTATGTGTTTGTAGAATAATTAACTACATTATAAACTGGACAAAGTAGAATAGTTAGCTTATGACTTTATGACTAACAGCACAAAGTAGCATAGTTAGCTAATGACTCTATCACCAACAGCACAAAGTAGATTAGCTAACTTTATTTCTTATCTCGAACTACACAAGATGATCTGTAAGACTTGATCAAGTCAAAAGTCACTAGAAAGAGTTTATTATTATTTGAAATATTCTGGTTTGTCTGGAATTTATGATATATTCTGATTGGGATTATGGTAACTCTTACTGATTTTCAGCATTTCAGAAATTAAGGTGCAATCAATTTGATACCATGTCTGTACTTTACCTCTATAACCCGGACTGGACCATGAACTTTTTGATCATGATATTAACACATGGTGATGTTTTATTCTTCTTGATAATGCAAGTGCAACTTAGTCAAATAATTTGTCCAGTGGGAGAATAGGTGACTTTGGTTATGAGGACCTTCTCCTAAAGGCTAAAATACTAGGACACTATGTCACTGATAGGAAGTTTGGGAAGGTGTATCAGAGAAAGAATAGAAATTAGGATCAGCTAGGACAGTTGTAGTCCCAACTGTATAAATAGCGACTTGAGGGAGTTAGTTGTCTATATTAGGAAATCAGTAGGTTGGTTGGTATTGGGAGAGAGGAGGTTCTCTCGAATAAACCTCTGTCTAACTCTGTACTTTTCTATTCTATACCTACTTCTGAATCATTATCACCTTGGTAATGATCTAGGAGATTAGGGTTCTTCAATAAAACAATTCAGTGCTTCTCTATTCTCTTACTAGTTTCTATCAGTCACACAGATCCATAATTTCGCATCATGACATTATATTTTCATGAGTGAAGACCCACTTTGGTCCTTGTCGATTTTGCACAGTACCAATTTAGTCCCTGACAATTCATAATACCATATTTAGTCCCTCAAAAAAATTTTCCATACCAATTTGGTCCCTCAACTTTTTTTCATATCAATTTAGTCCCTCAAGATTTTCAGATGTACCAATTTGATCCTTAAAATTGAGGGACCAAGTTGGTATGGAAGAAAATCTTGAGGGATGAAATTGGTATGGAAAAAAGGTTAGGGACAAAATTGGTATGAAATTTTTTTGTTGAGGGACTAAATGTGGTATTATGAATTGTCAGGGACCAAATTGGTATTGTGCAAAATCGATAGGGACCAAAGTGGGTCTTCACTCTATTTTCATTTTAACAGCTCTGGCGTATTTGTTAGTGCTTCCGAGGATAAAACAGGGATTTTAGATGTCATTGAGGAGAAAATTGCTAGAGCAACAATGATTCCCAGGACTCATGGAGAGGTAACATCCCTATTAAGAATTCTCTCTCTCTCTCTCTCTCTCTCTCTCTCTGATATGATCCACGGGCAGTGCCTCTACATGAAAGGCATTTTGAAAACCTTGTCAAAATGTCTTATTGTTTAATTAATTGATTGTTTGAATTTATATACATGATAAAAGTTGTTAGTATACTCTAGGGGAAGAGAAAGGATTTTTTTGCACAAGGGTCCAACAGAAGAACTGCTTTGACTGTGTCTATGGCCGTTGTATTTTTACTTTTTCTAACTAGCATGTGTCCATTTTGGTTTCATTCATATATTTTATGCTGAAAATGATAGCGGCTTAAATTGAGAATGATGGCAAAAACATCTGCTCCCATTAAAACATCAGAATTTCTTCTTTCATAACAGCCTTGTACCAATCACATAACAGCAGTTCCCATTACCAGGATTCAGGAATATCCAACTGTTGATGAAAAATGGTGCAATTTTTGTTTGCGCAATAAAAGTTTAACGCTTAATGAGGGTGGAATAGTGGAAATTCAGAGAATTGCTTTGTGCATTTATTTCATTTGGAATTGCAAGTTTGTTCTGTATAGTTGGTGAGAAAGTTAAGTGTATATGATATTTAATGCCAGCGTGTTTGTCTAAGTTTTCACATTTGTACATACGGATCTTCTGCAGCTAGCCTGCCAAGCACGTGTTGTCAATTACACAAGATAGTGAGCTCTTTATTCTCCTGTGACCCTGCAGAGTAATGGTACTCATTTAGTGTGAATCATAACCAAGCTTACTAGGCTGTCTTCCTTATTTTCATGACCAAAACCACCAAAGTACCAATAACATTGCTATGGCAGGAATAGGGCCATTGATGCCGAAAGATAATACCACTCACTGTGATTTTTGAAAATTCTAATTTTCTTTTGATAAGTGCAATTCTAAACCTCTGTCTATTCTAAATGCATCATTTGGAGTCACTGTGCTCATTTTTAATTAACCATAGTCATGTATTTTCAACAGAAGAGAGTTGAAAACAAATGTATCAGTTTTGATGAAGGGAATACCTCATCCTGTTATACATGTGCTTTCACAATGACGAGTGATTGGAGAAAAACATCACACAAGTGAAATCATGCACAAATTTTAATGTGGTTCGACCTAACAAATACCCCTGCATCTACGGATCAAAAGAGTCTATTATCTCAACAAGATTACAAAATAATGTCTGAGCACTCTAAATCTCCTCTATCCCACAACTCCTCACCATCATCTCTACATCTCTACTAGGCCTCAGAACTTCATACCCCATCCTCATGACTATACCAATGCCCCATTACAAGTATTTACAACTCAAAAGAACTTTTTTGGCAAACAACCCTTACACACTTTTTGACTTTCCTGGTTTCCTATTAAAAGTCAATCGGTCTCATATCTTGCATTTGGTTTATATTTATAACAAATAATTTAAAATTCACAAAATTAATCATAGGATATGAATCTTCCAATGCAAATAGGTTACTAGCAATACTAATCTTCAAATTAAGAATCTGTGAATCCCAACATTTAAGACGGTTACTTTTGTAGCCTTAAACAATTGAATATATTAGGTTCCCTTCCTGTGCTTTATAATACCTAGATCTCAGGTGTTTTATGATTATGTTGCATTTGTAAACCTCTCATTTTCAGGGTGATTTTAATTTGTCTGAGGAATCACCATGTTTCAGGCATTTAATATCCTACGCTACGAGATTGGGCAGAGATATAATTCTCATTATGATGCATTCAATCCTGCTGAATATGGCCCACAGAAGAGCCAAAGGGTATGTTTCAACTAAAACTCATGCATTCTGATTTATATGTCATTTTCAGTGATTCATTTGTGGTTAGCTTAACGAGGATGGAATGGTCATGTCTATTGTGTAGCATCGAAGGCTAGTCATTTTCCGATGAGTTTGGTACTCATCTAAAGTCTGCTTGTTGGGGTTTGGATGAAATAGATGCTGTTGGTGAGGGAAGTAGAGGTTTTCAAAACTATACTTGAGAGTGTAGGATTCTTTGCTGATTATCCAAGTCCACACCATCAGACTGTAGGGTTCTATAGAAGAGAGTGAAATGGTGTTATCCTGTAGGTGTTAGTCCAATTAAAGTTTATATATAGATCTGGTTAAACTGCGACATTACTTTGTGTTTAATGATTGACTTGCTAGCTAATGAGCAGTGATGGAACGTTTGCTACCTCGAAAGATTCAAAACCAATAATGTTATTGATGCACGTGTCTACTTGAAATGTGGCATAATACTGTGTTTAATGATTGAATTGCATGTTACTTATCTCAATATTGTATTTTTAGCATTCCTTCTAGTTTTTACATTGATTTTCCTATTACTATAGGACTACACCAAGGGTCAACTTTGAGACCCTACCTTTTTACATTAGTTCTGGATGTGCTTACTGAGCATATCCAAGAGCGAGTGCCCCGATGCATGCTTTTCGCTCTGATGCATGCTTTTCGCGGATGATATTGTTCTTATCGGAGACTCTAGAGAGGAAATAAATGGGAAGATAGAAATGTGGAGACAAACTTTAGAAGCACATGATTTTCGGATGAGCTGAAGTAAGATAAAGTATATGGAGTGTAAATTTAGCAAGAGACGCATAAGCCCTACCTTGGAGGTGAAGATTTGGGAGCATGCCATAGCACAAATCCCAAGGTTTAAGTATCTTGGGTCTATCATTCAGCATGATGCAGAAATAGAAGGAGATGTAAATCATAGGATTCAAGCAGAGTGAGTGAAATGGAGGAGTGCTTCGGGTGTGTTGTGTGATAGAAAGGTACCACTCAAACTTAAAGGGAAGTTTTACCACACTGCTATAAGGCGAATAATGTTGTATGGGACCGAATGTTGGGCGGCAAAATGCCAACAAGAGAATAAACTTCATGTAGCGGAGATGAGGATGTTGCGATGGATGAGTGGGCATACAAGACAAAATCGGATTAGAAATGAGTGTATTCGAGAAAGAGTTGGGGTTGCACTTATTGTAGAAAAGATGGTTGAATTCCTTCTTAGGTGGTTTGGGCATGTATGGAGGAGATTAGCAGAAGCCCCGGTTCGGAGGGTAGATCAAATGGATGATAATCCATGTGTTAAGAGGCAGAGGAAGGCCAAAAAAAACTATAGGCGAAACAATTAAAAAGGATATGGAAATAAATGCTTTATTGAAGGACATGATTTATGATAGATCTTTATGGCGTCGTTTGATCCGTGTAGCCGACCCCACCCAGTGAGACAAAGGCTTCGTTGTTGGTTGTTGTAGTATTCCTTCTAGTTTTTTTGTTTTTGTTTTCCAATTTTAGCCCTTCAATCTGTGCAGTTTTCTATCATTGTCATTTTGGTTCTGTAAAGTTTGAATCTGTGAATTTTTTCCTTCAATTTTTTGGTGTTCCTAATTCCTGTTTGTTATAATGTTGGTTCTCCAATTATACTTATACAGTATTGGTGCCATGACATTGGCTCTTAAAAGGACAAAATTGATGCCATTAATTTCAGTTACGTCATTAAATGACCAGTCACCTATACAATGTGATTTCGAGTATATCTTTTGAGTTTTGAGGACCAGAATGGTCATTTACTCTGAATAACCAGTCTTAGCATTTTGATTATAGACTGTATTGAATACAATAACCTATCCAAACATGCATTTAAATGTGACTCCATATCTTCTCATCAGTTATGGTTAACCATGCAGATGGCTTCATTTTTGCTGTATTTATCTGATGTAGAGGAAGGTGGGGAGACCATGTTTCCATATGAGGTAATACCAAGTTTGTTGTTGCATCTTACTTCCCTTTTTTTTTTGGGTACTTAGCACATTATTATTCTGCAGAATGGCTCGAACATGGATGGTAGCTATGGGTTTGAGGAATGCATTGGTTTAAGAGTAAGACCACGCCAGGGGGATGGACTTCTATTTTATTCATTGTTCCCTAACGGTACAATTGATCCGGTTAGTATTTTTCCCATCATTGTTATGATCATTTTTTACTTGTTTGGTTATCTTCTGGTTAAGGCTATATTATCAACACCGAAATATGAAAAGACTGGTATCTCGTCCCTTAATGCGGATTTAGGTTCTAAACTTATCACGTCTGTCTCATAGTGCTTCTTCAAGCAAAGTCTAAACGTGGGTTCTGTTATGCTGAAAATAGCCATTCGCATACCTCCAGGCTCCGGTACATGTGGCCTAGTGTATGAGGCTCTTCTATAAAGGGTGACACCTAGTGTATGAGGCTCTCATTTGGTATGGGGCCTGGGAAGGGTAGATATATGCAGCTTTACACCCGCAAACAGAGTAATTTTTTCAAGATTTTAACCTGTAACCTCCAACTTCCAAGTGACAAGGCAATCATCTGACCATTGTGTATTTGTGCCAAGGCTCACCCACTGACCAGTTCTATACTTCTATTAATACTTTGTAGAAAAGTACTTTTTACAGAAAACTTTGGTTGAGCTAATTTCTTAACTCTTCTTGCATTTTGCATCATTTTGGTTGAAGCAAACTTCCGGTTGAAGCAAACTTCCGGTTGAAGCTATAAGGAAATTTGATACTTGCTCAGCTTTTGTTGTTTTCTATACCTTTGATCATCCAAGTATCCAACAGTTATCATTTGCTTAACACAACCCTCTACATAGAGCACTAAGCCTCTGGGTTACTAAAGAATTTCCATAAATTAAATATTAACATTCAAAAGCAGATGCATAAAAAGATGATTTCATCTTATTTTCTGTATTTTGAAATTTGTTGCTTTATAAAAAGAACTCATGTTGACTACAAAAAATTGTTGCTTTTTTTTGTTTGTTTGTTTGTGTGTGTGTGTTTTTTTTTTTTTTTTTTTTTTTTTTTTTTTTTGCAATTCAAGTTAATATATATACTACCATATAAGCTGTGCAGAAAGCAATAATTGTTCTTCGTGTCAGTTCCTTATCTGGTTTACCGTTCTTAGACTCGTGTTTGTGCTAACTGAAATCTGGTTGTTTGACTTATTGAGTATTCGTAATTCAGCGGCTTACTATGTTATTATTTGGCAGACATCTCTCCATGGGAGTTGCCCCGTGATAAAGGGGGAGAAGTGGGTGGCTACAAAGTGGATAAGAAATGAAGAACAAGATGATTAGATAAATGGCAATTGGCAGCTACAATCTGGAGTAATATTCTCACATTGATTGTAGTGTATCTTTTGCAAGGTCATTTATCTGAGGTACAGTTTGATTTTTATGGTCACGTAAATTATGAGGGGGAAATTTTGATTGGATGCTGAAATTGCAAGAGAAGAGTGTAAATTTTGATGGTATGCATGCACCGCTGGTTGGCCATTAAATTGAGCAGTTCATCCAACCTTTGTAATTCCTTTAATAGCAGTATTTATTATTGTCATGTACAGAACTACTGGTTGTGATTAAATGGGTTTAGAACTAAACTTATTTGAGTACTTAGAGTACTGACTAATACCCTCATGGGCTAATTATGTGGGTTAGAACAAATCAGTAGTCACACAAGCCTCACATTCTCTCATATATCATGTGGGTTAGAACATTGCATTCAAGTTCATCAATTAAAATGCATTATTATAAGCTCGACCATATACTAAAATCTCAACTAAAATTATTGAATACATGCAAGAATCAAAAGGTCTTAATCAAGTTGTAACGTGGTCATGGCTAAAGATGTCTGGTGGGTCATAAGAAACAAAGGGTTTAAATAATGATGCAATAAACACAACATCCCTTTAACGTATGAATAGAGTATTAGGTCTTTGTAAATAAACACCAACTCCAAAATCAATTCATCCTTCATTCTTTTTTCATTTATTCTCTCTATTCTCTTCTCTTTTCACTATTTCAATTTTTTTCTTTTGGAAGAGAAATAGAGACAACATTTTTGAAGCTCAATAACAACACTTGCAAATCTTTTTTCTTTTGAATCAACACATTCTCATTTGCACCATTCGCATTTAAAAGGATACCAAATATATATCATTCATGAAAAGGGTACCAAAGAAATCATAATATTTCATTAGGCTCAAAATGGGCAACTAAGGGAAAAATGTTCATAAAAAATTGTTGAAGCCAGAAAAATAATCTTAAGTGCCTTAATCATATTCATGCATGCAAACAATTATCAATCTCGAAATGCTCACAGGTTAAATTCTAGAATACACAATCAAAGTGAACAACACTCATAAAAGAAATTGGGGTTTGAAAATAATATTCAATGTGTATACCCCTTTAAGGCCCAAAACTCACAAGGTAGGGACAATCCACTGATCAATTATTCCAACAAAAATTTGCAAAATTAGCCAACCTCTATAAAGTATCTGCTCATTAAAATTCAGTTATATACAAAAGAATTAATTAACTCTCCTAACTAGATATCAACAATATCAACAAAAAGGTAATTCCTAACCTAGATTCAGTTGTATACTATTGCCAGGACAACTCAACATAAGTAAAGATAATAGACATAGTCACAAAAATCAGTTCAAAAATTTCCAATCAATTCGTTACCCCCCCCCCCTCTCCCTCCCAATCCAAACTTAGAGTTTTGCTTGTCCCCAAGCAAATAGTAACTAAAAAAGTTCAAAACAAACTAATAACAAATATGAACCTCCCTGTAAATAAATGCTCAGTAATAAAATAAGTTGAGGGAACACCCCCAAACTTAATTCCTGTCAAGGTCTCAAAATCAGGGAAAATTCACCATGCAGTCATGCAACAAAATAAAATACAATAACCAAAATAAATAAACTAAATTATGCAAAATAAATCGTTCAGCCGCTATTAGCCTAAAAAACTTTTTTTTTCTGATCAGACCACGCTATGAACTTTAGACCCCCTTTTTAAATCTGCTGACCCACTGAGCGCACCATGCAGGCGCCTGAACGTGGGTACTGCTGAACTTTTTTTTTTAAATGCAAAAACACTCTAAAAAACCAGTCATGCAAAAATAAAATAAAATAAAAGCAAAACTTAAGGGAAATTTGTTACCACTGGGTTGCCTCCCAAAAGCGCTTGTTTAACGTCACGAGCCTGACGGATGACCCCTTCTTATGGAGGTCTCAATGATCCAAAGAATGTGGCCATTTTTTCTTTCTTGCTTTGTCCAACACTCTCGCCACTCGAGTGCTAAATGCACATCAGCGGAGGGAAGAGCTCCGAGGTGACTTGTGGTTTTTCAAAAATTTTCGATGTAGATTGTTCACCATTCACCCTAAGAATCACTTCTCCCCTAGGGACATCTATAACTACCTTCATCATTAGTTTAGTTAATGTATGATTAATGCATTTAATGGACGGTTTTAGTTCATGAATGTAATGTATATGAAATAAGAGAAATGTTCTTGATCTTATGATCCCAGGACCAATGCCTTATGGCCTTTCAATAAGTGAAGAATCAAGCAATTAATATGTGATGTATATAGAAATATCTGAATATCCAGTTGGGATACCCAGGGTCTCCCCTAGTCAACAGAGTGTGTGCAATAGTGTCAACTTAAGGATGAGAGAACTTACCTGACCCCAAGGCAGTATTGTGCCATTTATAGGGGTGTACGGATATGGGTAAGTTGGGAGGCCCTTTAGGGTTTCTATGCTGACGTCAGGCTCTGTGAAAATATCTGTAAAATATATGGTATCCTTCCAGAATATGGACAACACAACATATTCTAGAACTTGGACAGCTTAGCAGGTACCCTTCTCATGTCTAAGCCGTTATGCGAGACATAAGGAGGTGACACGTGGCCCGTGCGGCGAGCCGAGAGCCGAGTGATCCCGTCTCATCTCGTTGGCCGATCGATGACCCTTTTTAGGGGTGGCTCGATGTCTATGGTCGGTTGACGACCGTGTGGGTGTCGGCCTTGGATGGTCAGTTCTGAGTGGTAGGCGTGGTGCCTTTGGCTGTGTGGAGGTCGTCTTATGTGGACCTGTCCCGAGCCTCAGGTCGGTTTAGGGAGGTTCAACCCGATTAACCTTACAATGAATAAAGAGTAATCAATGGGGGGTTATAGTTTTATAATTATGGCTCATGAATTAGGAATTAATGAAGTGGTTAAGATGGGCTTTATGCTAGCCTCATTCTCACGCCAACTTCTCCTATAAATAAGAGCCTAGGACTTGCTTTGTAAACTTGAACATAGATGAATGAATAAGAATGAAACTTGTGATGAGTTTTGGCTTTAGCCATTTCAGAGAATGGTTCTCTTAAGAGTCGGTGATTGATCCATCTAAGTGCAATCAAGAGTGAGTTGTATCTCTTGAGAGTGTTCTTGGCATATCATCTCCTTAGGGATTTGTGTGGCGCCTCCTATCCATCTCTTCTTCTCTTTAATCAATTTATCAAGTTGCATCATCAACCTTCATCAAGGTCGAGAGCAATAACATCATCCAACTCAATTTTGGTTTGTTTTTCCTTTCTTGTTTGATTTCTTATTTCCTGTTGCATAAACTCTGAATTCCTTAATTATTAAGGCTGATTTCATCTTGGGGATGAATGAATAATATCAAAGAATCAATTATCATAGAGTCATTTGTGTTTGTTTAAGCCTTAAATTTGTGAGTCTTTTGTTGGAAAACTACACTCGGTGGTTGAAACAAATAGGAACACTAGGAGAACACCTAGAAGGGGGGTTGAATAGGTGTTATAGAAACTTTAAAAGATTTTCGCAAGAAATAAATCTAAACGATTAAAACCAATGAAAATCAATCAATTAACAAATATTATATGATCAGAGATTAAGCGGAAACAATCAACACCAATATTCTTATTGATTCACCTAGGTTATGAAAATGATTTTCCCCAAATTAATTTGAACAATTAAGATTCAATTTAATCAATTATGAAAAATCACTTTTTCTAGGTTTTCAATCAAGAACACAATTAAAGACTTGAATTGTAAAGAGTAGAGAGTTTAGAGATACGACACAGTGATTTATCCTGGTTCACTTTCATCCACTTGAAAGCTACTCCAGTCCCCTCTTCAACCAAGAGAGATTCTTCACTATGAGGAATTAGAGTTTCTCAAATTACAAGTAAATGCCTCACAAGACTCCCTTCTTGCTAGCCTACAAGAGATACCACACCCTTGCCTTGTAACCCTATTGATATCTAATCTAACCTCTTCTCTTTTGCTTGCCGATACCCCACAACAAGACTTCCAATTGCTTGCTTCACTCACAAGACTTCCAAATGCTTGTTCTTCAACAAGGCTTCCAAGTGCTTGATGAAATGCCTCACCAAGGCTTCCAATGAAACTTGCTTGATTCACAAAATCAAGGCTTCCAATGTTGTAGAATGTTTGCCTCTTGCAAAGATTACAACTCAAATGAAAAACAATAACAATCCTATGAATCTCTTTCAAAAGCTATGAAATATCAACATGAGAGATTCAAGGTTCTTGATCAAAGAATATAAAAATGAGAGCTTTGATCTTGAGAGAGTGAGAGAGAATAGTGTGGCTTTGATTCTTTGTAAAATTGTGTATCAAAATGATTCTAGTTGATTCTCATTGATAGAAATGATTAGGAAAAGGTTTATATAGAATACCCAAAAGTTAGAGCACTTAGAATGGATTTTGAGAAGTGAAAAACGTATTTAAAAAACCATATCTGATCAAGTTACTCGAGTGAAATGAGTGTTACTCGAGTAAACTGAAAGCAAGATAATTTTCACTCGAGTGAGACCAAAAATACTCGAGTAAAGGTGCAGATAATCGATTATCAAAAGTTTGTTAATCGATTATCAGTTCAAAATACACTGTTAATCAATTATCAAAATCTGTTAATCGATTATTAACATTCTCAAAAACTAAACCTTTTCTTTCAAACCTTTAAGCCACCTATTGATTTTAGGCAAAGTGAATACTCAAAATATGATATAATCATGCATTCAAAAGAGATTCACTACCCTCTAATAAACTCTACCCAAACTCATAAACTAAAAGACTTGTGAGGCAAAAGATAAAACAATAAAACATAAACTACCAAACTAAGTCTTCATGAGTTGGTTCTCTCTTCATAACTTGATGTTTGTTGTTGCTTGTTGAGCTTGAACTTGATCAACACATTTGTAGCTTGTTCAAAACCTTTTGGCATTTATCAAAACATTCTTCATGGATCTTACAATCTCCCCCTTTTTGAAAATGACAAACATGTTTTAAAATCGTTTGAAGTTCATTGAAGTTGTTGATGCTTGAACCATTTGATCACTTGGTGAGACTCTTGCTCCCCCTCAATTTATGCTTTTGACATTTGAATCCAATTGAGTTAAGCTTGATTCTCCCCCTATCTCCAACAACTTTGCTCAACCTATATAAAAACAACAAAACAACCTTTCTCCAAACATACTATTTTATTTCTCCCCAAAATGATAATATTTCTCCCCTTTTTTTAAAAACTTTCAAATACAAATCTCCTCTTTTTCAAAACATCATATTTCTCCCCCTTTGGCATTATCAAAAAGAAATATATACCAATTGAAATAAAAGATCTAAGCCAAAATAGAGAAATTAATGAGATATAACAACCAAAAGCATGATACCAATTGTAAAACAATTGTAAGAATTTGATAACAATAGTATTTTCTCAATAGTATAAACAATATCACATTATAAGAAATAATACCAATTGAGAGAACTATGAGCAATATCCAACAATATCAAATTTAAAATACCAATTGTATAATATCAAATGTTACCAATTTGTAGAATTTTCTCCTTAATACCAATTGAAGAAGATCAATAATGTCAATTGTATCAAATGTGTATAGACCTTCATTTGCTTCTTCAATCATACCTACAAAACAATCATGCTTTGCTTTTTGGTATCCAAATGGTTTTGGATCCATTTTTGTTAGTGTAGGGACTCTCACCCTTTTTCATCCAAACAAAATCTCCTTTAGGTATACCATGCACTTTAATATAACACACATTTGAAGTATGTCCATGAGTACCACAATAGAAACATGTTGGTGCATTTGAAAAATCAACTTTAGAAAAATCAACAACATTTCTATGAGATTTACTCTTAGCATTAGTATAACCCAAACCAAACTTGTTTGAATTTTCTCTTTGAAAATTTAACAATGTGCTCAATCTAATATCACCATTTGAGAAACTTGCAAGCTTATTTTTCAAAATAGCATTTTCATCCTTAAGCAACTTGCAATTCTCACAATCAACCACAATATTCAATCTACTAGCACAATCACAAGAAGAACTAGCATATATAAGATCAAGAGTTTCATTTTGAAGATTAAGCTCATCAACTTGTTTTTGAAGTTCTAAAATCTCTTTTTGATGTTTCAAAATGAGCTTCTTTCTTTAAATGTTTTTCAAAGCTAGTTTCTTAAATTGTTCATGCATTTCTTCATAAGCATTATATAAAATTTCATATTTGGAAGAAATTTCGGATTTAGTTTCACTTACATAGCTTTCATAGCTTTGCTCACTTGATTCATCATTTGAACTATCCTCTTCATTTACTAGAGATATCAAGTTGAGACAAGCGACATCTTCATCATCCGAAGAACTACTAGATGTGCTTTTCTTGTCTTGTTCATCATCACTATTCCAAACTATGTATGCCCTTTTGTGTTTTGCATTTTTCTTCTCTTTCTCCTTCTTCTTGAGATACTTAGAGCATGAGTACTTGAGATGACCGGGCTTTCCACATTCATGGCAAACTATTCCTTCTTTTGAAGTCTTGGTCTTGTAGTGTGGGGGATCCTTCTCTTTACTTTTGTCCTTGTTCAACCTTCCTTTTCTCCTTAGAATTTTATTGAACTTTCTTAGTAGAAGCTTCATCTCCTCTTCATCAATATCCGAATCGGAATCTTCATTATCAACATCATCATCAACGGAACTCTCTTCCTTTTTATATGACCTTTGAGCTTTAAGAGCAATTCCTTTTCTCTCTTTGTACTTATCCGACTCTTCATGCATTTGCAAACGTCCAAGCTCCATTTCATGTTCTTGTAGCTTTCCGAAAAGTGTTGCTAAGTCCATGGTGTCCAAGTCCTTTGATTCAACTATTGCGGTAACCTTGGGTTGCCATTCCCTACTTAGACATCTTAAAACTTTGTTAACAAGTTCACAATTCAAGAAAGTTTTACCAAGAGCAATGAGATGATTAACAATATGTGTAAAACGTTTTTGCATAAAACATATAGATTCATTAGGCAACATACGAAACAATTCATATTCATGCATCAAAGAATTTAATCTAGCACGCCTAACTTCACTAGTGCCTTCATGTGTGACTTGCAAGGTGTCCCACATTTCTTTGGCATCTTTACATTGGGAGACTCTAAAGAACTCATCATAAGATAGAGCGGAGGTGATGATATTTTTTGCTTTTAAATCATATTGAATTTTCCTTTTATCATCATCGGTCCACTTATCTTTGGGAGTAAGTGTAAGCACACCTTCTACATCTTTTGAGGGAATATAAGGACCATTTTCTATGGCTTCCCAAATGTTCATATCTATGGCTTCTATAAAGATTCTCATCCTAATTTTCCAATAAGCATAACCCTCTCCACCAAACATAGGAGGGCGATTTATTGAAGCACCTTCACCACCAAAAGGATTCGTAGAACCCATTGTAGTTTCTTTAAGGATCTTAACGAAAAAGCTCTATGCTCGTGTCTTTCGACCGAGCTCTGATACCAATTGTTGGAAAGCTACACTCGGTGGTTGAAACAAATAGGAACACTAGGAGAACACCTAGAAGGGGGGGTTGAATAGGTGTTATAGAAACTTTGAAATATTTTCGCAAGAAATAAATCTAAACGATTAAAACCAATGAAAATCAATCAATTAACAAATATTATATGATCAGAGATTAAGCGGAAACAATCAACACCAATATTCTTATTGATTCACCTAGGTTATGAAAATGATTTTCCCCAAATTAATTTGAACAATTAAGATTCAATTTAATCAATTATGAAAAATCACTTTTTCTAGGTTTTCAATCAAGAACACAATTAAAGACTTGAATTGTAAAGAGTAGAGAGTTTAGAGATACGACACAGTGATTTATCCTGGTTCACTTTCATCCACTTGAAAGCTACTCCAGTCCCCTCTTCAACCAAGAGAGATTCTTCACTATGAGGAATTAGAGTTTCTCAAATTACAAGTAAATGCCTCACAAGACTCCCTTCTTGCTAGCCTACAAGAGATACCACACCCTTGCCTTGTAACCCTATTGATATCTAATCTAACCTCTTCTCTTTTGCTTGCCGATACCCCACAACAAGACTTCCAATTGCTTGCTTCACTCACAAGACTTCCAAATGCTTGTTCTTCAACAAGGCTTCCAAGTGCTTGATGAAATGCCTCATCAAGGCTTCCAATGAAACTTGCTTGATTCACAAAATCAAGGCTTCCAATGTTGTAGAATGTTTGCCTCTTGCAAAGATTACAACTCAAATGAAAAACAATAACAATCCTATGAATCTCTTTCAAAAGCTATGAAATATCAACATGGGAGATTCAAGGTTCTTGATCAAAGAATATAAAAATGAGAGCTTTGATCTTGAGAGAGTGAGAGAGAATAGTGTGGCTTTGATTCTTTGTAAATATATATTGAAATTGTTGTTGAAAATTAAATGAATTAAAAATGCTAAACTAAATTAGAAAGTTGTTTAAATGTGGGGAAAGACTAGGAATATGGGTTCAGAGATCAGGATATTAGCACTAAGTTTTGTGAAATTCATTTTACTTTAGTCAACAACGATTCTGATATGGTAGTGAAAGCGTGATCCTTCATCAAATTCACGTTTCTTATAAAAGCGAAAAGCCGTAATTCCTTATGAAACTTCTAGCTTTATAACCATTAATTATATTTTGCACTGCCGAAATCCTAATGTTATATAAGTCGCAAAGGTATTCCTACTCTCTACTTGCGGAATTATAAAGTTTGATTGCTTGATCAATTCAATACTCAAGTTTCCACTTTGTTGTATTAAGTCTCTGTAACGTCTCAGGCAGACAAATGGATTGCGACTGTTGTTGGTTTTAGCCTCACAATCTCGAGAGGGGGGGTGAATCGAGTTTTATTAATGTATTGTAAAAACCTTTACAAATTAAAAAAATTGTTGTGAGACGGAGAGATTAAGCGTTTGAAACGGATCGCGAAAACAATAGATAAAATAATTCGAGTAGCGCGGAAACGTAAAAATTGAAATAAGCGGAAATATAAAGAGATAGGGATAGAAAAGATTGCACCGGTGAATTTTATACTGGTTCAGCCTTCCCGTCGAAATGCCTAGTCCAGTCCCCAAGCGACCCGCCTGAGAGTTCTTATAACCAGCAATAGAGTCGCACCCTATTACAACCAAGAGCACCCCGCACACTACTAGGAACCTCCATTCGCTAGGGGCCTCAATCACACATCAGGGTTCCTCACCCTACGAACGCCTCAACGTTCAACTACGGGATTCTCTCCCTACCACTAAGGTTTAGAACAAATGATGTGAGTTATTACAACAAGTATATCGTGTTCTCAAAACACAGATTCTGCAATAAGCTCTTATGATAATGAAGTACTTTCTCTAGGAGTTACTCAGCCAACAAGGTTTTGTTCTTCAAAAAGAATGAACGTGAAAACCAGAAGATTAGAGAAGGAAGAAGAGAGAAAACGTGATGATCAGAAAAAGTATGAATGAATGAATGACAAAATCCATCTCTGAATGCTGGATTGAAATCCTTTTTAAAATAGAAAAACCTTTTAGAATAAAAAAGATTTAGAATAAGTAAAACAAAATCAAAACAAAATAAAATAAGATTTGAAATAAGTTTTAAAATCAAAACTAAATCAAAATGATTTACGAAATAAAATAAAGATTTGATTCTTAAAACTAAAAAGGAAATAATTCAAATTTAAAATCATTTTCGAATTTTATAAAATAAATCAGAATCTTTTATATAAAAACAAATCAGGAAATAATCAAAATGATTCTGACACGTTTTTCAATAAAACTTGAAGTAATCGATTACTTTCTGAAGGTAATCGATTATTCCTTCAAAAATAGAAATTCTTAAATTCATTTGAAAACCATGTAATCGATTACACCAAGAATAGTTAATCGATTACACCACTCCTGTTCAATGTATGATGCAACTCATTTACTCGATTACACTTAAACAATTAATCGATTACTGAGCCTCTGATATGCATATGATGCAACATCATGTAATCGATTACTACAGAGCTTGTAATCGATTACTAAGCCTCTGAAAAATATATGATGCAACAATTATAATCGATTACTTGACCCATGTAATCGATTACTTCCATAAGAAAGTAACTGATTAACAAAATTCAATTAATCGATTACAACCTCTCTGATTTTTCTATGATGCAACAAAGTTAATCGATTATCTTGAGCATGTAATCGATTACTCTCTCTTGCATACAAAAAAATATACAGAGTTTTGTAACATCAAGTATTTTCACAAAGATTAATGCAGAAAACACTTTTTCATGAAAAACACATTTTTCTTCTCCTCTCTTTAAAATGAAAAACTTATTGGCTTTTGTAAACTCTTAAAGAAATAGAACTCCATTACCTTACAAATGATCTAAGGAGAAGGTTTCTAATCTATGCCTTGCTTGAGTCTTCAATCTTGAATATGATTGACACTTGTGAGCTTGATCTTGAGTTGGCTTGTTATCATCAAAACAACATCTTGAATTTTACTTGAAGTCCATAAGAGAGTTTGAAGCATGCCTTCCAACACTAGCTTGACTTCCAACACTCCCCCTTTTTTATGATGACAAACAACGATTCTGATATGCTCTTTACTATCTGCATCACAAGTGTTATACAAGCAAAAACACACACACACACACACACACACACATATATATATATATATATATAACAATAACCTTCCTTAGAACAATAATCACAAGGAATATAACAATTCATATCATCTCCCCCTGGATAGATGCATAAAAAAAATATCACTTCAGAAAATTTGCATCTTCGGAGAATCTCTCCCCCCTGTATGAATTAATCAAAATATCAAAATATCTCTCCCCCTTTTGTAATCATCAAAAAGAAGTGCTATCTCCCCCTGAAACACTGAGAAGACGCATCAATAATAACAAGAGAGATAAACATAATCACATACTCAAAAGAGGTGAGAGCCAGAAGTTAAACCAATTTCTCTATGAATGAAAAAGAAATTTTCTTTTGGAAGCGGTTTCGTAAAGATATCAACTAACTGCCGCGAAGTATCAACATACTCAATAATACAATCACCCTTTTGAATATGATCACGTATAAAATGGTGTCGAATCTCTATATGCTTAGTACGAGAATGTTGCACTGGGTTTTTGGTGATACTAATAGCACTGGTATTATCACATTTTATAGGAATGTGATCTAGACTTACACCGAAGTCTAGGAGTTGCTATTTCAACCATAAGATTTGCGCACAACAGCTACCCGCGGCGACATATTCAGCCTCAGCTGTAGATAGGGCTACACTAGACTGTTTCTTGCTAGCCCATGATACCAAAGAATTGCCAAGAAGATGACAAGTGCCGTTAGTGCATTTTCTATCTACTTTGCACCCAGCAAAGTCTCAATCAGAATACCCAACAAGATTACACGAAGAACCTTTGGGGTACCATAAACCCATGTCAGTTGTGCCAGACAGATATTTCATTATACGTTTGGCAGCAACCATGTGCGTTTCTTTTGGATTCGATTGAAAACGAGCACAAAGGCAAACACTAAACATTATATCCGGCCTACTTGCCGTTAAATAGAGAAGGGATCCGATTATACCTTGATATTTAGTGATTTCTACGGATTTACCTCCTTCATCTTTGTCCAAATAGCAAGATGTGCTTATAGGTGTTGCTACTGCCTTGGCCTTATCCATGCCAAATCTTTTTAAAAGTTCCTTGCAGTACTTTGTTTGGCTAATGAAAATTCCATCCTTTGCTTGTTTTATTTGCAATCCCAGGAAAAAGTTCAGCTCGCCCATCATAGACATCTCGAACTCTTCCTGCATCATACTCGAAAAATCCTTGCAAAGGGTTTTGTAACACCCTCACTTTTATTTAGTTAAATTAGGATTTTATAAAAATTGTAATTGAAAATTTCTTTTTAAATTAAAATACTTAAGAATATTTTTCCGGAAAAATGGACAGAGTTTCCTCTGTTTTTCGGACTTTCCCAAAATTTCATGTTTGTACCTGTTCAGGCCAGAACATTTTAAAATATAAACAGGCACATTATATATTCGACTATATCCTAATGCCCTTACCAATACAAGTTTCGGGCGCACAACTACTACATATTTTAAATTACAAAAATAACAGTTTATCACATCGGTTCACTCATAAAATAATGAATGAGCACACTCCACGTGGTGGAATGTTATTCCTGCTCGGCCTGAATTTGTGTCTGCTCAAACTTTGAACCTGTAAAAATGGTTGCAAGGGTGAGCTTTACACATGAAGTAGAGAAGTAGTTTCTAACTAGGCATAATGACCTACCAAGTCAAACACAATTAGCACGTAGCACATATAATTTCATTTAGGCAAACCCAACATGCATCATACACAACCAACAGTCTTATTAGTATCCAGTCGTTTATTCCAATCATATTACCTTTCCAATATCTTCGTTAAGTCTCATTCTTTTCCATTTCCATTCTAGTCTTTCCATTTACTTTTCTTTCTTGTTTTCTTTCTTTATTTTCTAATGCATTTCTCTTTTCATTTTCTCTTTTCTTTCTTTCATTTCCATTCTTTTCCTTTTAATGCCGATACGCCTTCACAGGCTCGCATCGGACTTCCATTTTCTTTTTAATCGACACGCCTTCACAGGCTCGCATCGATGCCGATACGCCTTCACAGGCCCGCATCGGACTTTCCTTTTTCTCTTAATCGATACGCCTTCACAGGCTCGCATCGATGCCGATACGCCTTCACAGGCCCGCATCGGGCTTCCATTTCCCTTAAATCGATACGCCTTCACAGGCCCGCATCGATGCCGATACGCCCTCACAGGCTCGCATCGGGCTTTTATCTTTTACCTTTCTCTCTTTTTCTTTTTCCTTTTCTTTTTCTCTTCCATATATATATGTTAATTTTCGCACATTTCCACATTATATAATTATCATTCTCTTTTTGAATCAACTTTTATTAATTCCACAATCTCCTTTAATCTTGTCATATTTTTCCAAATACACCATCAAGTTAAAAACCAATAAATAAATACGTACAGCTTCCAATCATCACAATAAATTCACAGAATAATCCAATTCAACGCTCTACATCTATGCTCTTATTCTAATTCATTTTATTCTTTCACTTATCAATTACGTACTTCAACACATAACTCACCAACATTAACCAAGGTTTCATATTCTTCAATTAAGTATTCATGACAGCATTGAACAATTAACATACACATTTAGTCACAAACTTATTAGTGGTTTCATTTCCTTTATTCTCATTCTAGTTTACATCTCATACAAAAAAATACTCCTCTTTTATTTATTATCCAATTCATCATGCGATACACATTTACCGCACTAATATCACAATTCAACCATTCAATTTACAAGTCCCTACTTTTCCTTTTTAATTGTTCTCTTCCTCAATTACCACTTATATTATTCACATATATTTCTTTAATCAATCAGGCATACAAACAATAATCACTTATAATCATTCACAATTAACAACCAGAGTTCATGTTCTTCAATAAAACATACATGATAACATATAGAATTAAGCATGCATATTCATTCACAAGTATCAATTTATAGCTCATTTCATTTATTTTCCTACTTTATATTTAATCTATATTAATTACTCGAATAATCAGTCACAAGCATACCCACATATTCTTAGCAAGTATTATAAACTAATCAGAAAATACTCTCTAAAGCAAGGTAAAACACCCCTTACCTCGATTGACAAAAATAAAGGGTTAACCTCACAATCCGGGGCTTGCCGACGAGAAGGAGCGGCGATCCGTGAAGCTTTAGTGACCCAAGGTGATGAACGGGTCCGTTGCGGTCAACGTCGATGGAGAGAACAGTCACGGGTACGGCGATAACGACGCCGGTTCGGTTCAGGTAGACTTGGTCCAACTCATTCCCAATCAGCATCACCACCACAGGAGGTGGCTCACAGTCGCACGGAGAGAGATACTGGGCGGACTGTGAGCTTTGTCCGCGGTTGGTGGCGGCTCGGTTCACCGTTCGTGCATCTTGTCTTCCCCAACCACGGCGGCGCGAGCTAGGACTTGAGAGGCTCGCAGTTCGAATCGCAGATGATGCCGCTTGCGAAGTAGAGAGAGATCACGACAATGGCGGAGGGAGAGCAACGACGGTGCTGAAGCTCGGCGACGACTCATAGGGAGGGCGAGAGAGAGAAAGATTCCGACGGAGAGAGAGAGAGAGAGAAAGAGCGGGACGAAGGAGAAGGAACAAAAGAGAAAACGGGTTTGTTGAGTGACGGTGCTTGGCGGCGGTGGGTGCTTGGCGGTGGTGCAAGGGGTGGCGAAGTGAGAGTATGAGAAAGGGAATAGCAGAAGGAGGAAGGGGGGTTCCTGCCGTCGCAAATACCAAGGGGAAACCTAGGTTTCCCTTCTCTTAACTACACACACAAATTTATTATTATTATTATTATTATTATTATTATTGGTAGTAGTGTTAGTATTTTTTTTAAAATACTAACAAACATTTGTTTTTCTTTATTTATTTATTTTAAATACCAAGAAGTACTAATAATAAAATGTAAGCACCAAATAATTACCTGTATAAAATCATAAAGTTAAAAGTTTTGAAGTTCTTAAAACAAGTTTAATAATTAAATATGTCGAAAGCAAATTAAAGTATAGAAAATATACTTTTCAATAAGGGTAACTGTTTTAATGATTCTACTTTAAAATATATAAGTAAGATATACTTTCGTAAACACTGTAGGATACTTTATAAAAATGCTCTACACTCTAACGATAAATTTTAAGGATTCATTATTTAATTTAGTAAATTTCGTTATTTAATACAAGCGAAACTTTGGGATGTTACCACTACTGGAAAAAGTACTTTTAAAATCGGTCGTTTTGGACTTTTGAAATCGGTCATCGTGGTGATGTTGAAAACGGTGGAATTAAAAGTGGACCTTTTGAAATCGGTCGTTATGACCGATTTCAAAAGTACTTTTGAAATCGGTCTTTTTGACCGATTTCATAAAATATTTTTGAAATCGGTCAAAAGAACCGATTTCAAAAGTACTTTTGAAATCGGTCATAACGACCGATTTTAAAAGTCTTTTTTTTCCTGCTTACCCCATACTCTATACATCCCCTGCTGCATGAAATTAAAAATTTTCTTTTTTACACAGAAGAATAACCCAATTACAGAACCTAAGCAAGCTAAAATTCATAAGCAAAATTCATATCAAACTAACAATCTTGAAGTAGAAAATACAAAATACTTATCAAACTAACAAAATACGCAAGAGTTACAAAAGCTAAGTATTAAAGCCTAGCTGATTTGAGAGTAAGTATAAATGATGAAGTATCATGATAATAATTAAAAATAATTAAAATTTTATATTATTAAATTGCTCATAAATAAAGAGCTCAAATCTCAACAATCTAATACAAATAATGTCATTAGCATTCTATTGATCAATCTATCAAAAGTACAAAAAAAAAATTATCCACACTATCATGCAAAAGAAAAAGATTGCACATGCCAAAGGCTCTTCCATGTCCATGTATATGGCATTATCAATTTCAGCTTCAATTCCTCGTATCCTACAAAAATATATCAACATATGATAAAAAAAAGAGTACAGTGGCAATCTAAACATAAAACCTTCCTTAAAATAGCAATAGCCACATGATACTCTTTATATTTTGATAATAAGATCTCTATATTCGTTACACAAATGGCCAAATAATCATTCACTTTCTTCAATTAGTCCTATTGCCAATGGATCACAAAGACAGATGGAACATAGTCCTATTGCCAATGGATCACAAAGAAACACTGCCACAATTACTAGTATGAGAAAATTCCTAATCAAGAGGATAGTATAATTAGATGAAGATAAGAGCACTAAAATTATAGGAATCAGGTAAATGAAATCTGCTATTTGCTAGTTTACTAAGTACTAATATTTATTAGCATGATCCTAAAGAAAACTAAGAGCGACAAAGTTAAGATAAAAATTAAATTGTGTCCACTCTAAAAAATGATCTTAGAAACTCGAGTAGTTATGTGAAATTTTTGGGTTTCTTTCTCTTTGTTGTCATCCTTCATCCAAGGTTGTGCTAAGTCACAAGAATCATGCATCAAGTAGTCATGTCAATTTCAAATGATCAAGTCATTTCTATAACCAAAAGCTTTATAAATCGGTACGTTTCATCCAGTAAAAATGAATACCAGTCTGAATTAGGATCTTGTGGGCTTGGCTTGCTACCTCATGGTCACTGCCGCCATCATATACATGGTGCTTCACGAAAAAAAATAAAAAACAGAACCAAGCAACAACTACCGAACTACAGAACCAAGCAACAACTACCAAAACACAGAACCAAGCAACTGGATCCTATTGCATGTGGCCTAAATAACTGGATCCTTCCACATCTCCTCCACAAGTAGGGCAACTTGAACAGAATGTAAAAAAATATAGCAACAAAAAAATTATAATTCATCATGAGCAATGCTTCAAAAACTTACTTGAGCGATAGTCTTTGTGATTGACTCTGTCTAATTTCTGCATCACAAGGGTTCTAGCAAGCTTTTCCAGCTCATTTTTCTTAGCTATTTCTATAGCAGTGTCCTTTTGAACTACACAGGAAAATAGTTACAGACCTTTATCAAGAATTGATAGAGATTCCACATAAAAACTGCTAGACTCACTCATGGAAAGAATTAGTATAACACAAACCTAATGCAATGCACTACATGAGAAGATTTTCCAGAATACATTGAAGTGTAACTAAAATAAATTATCCAACCACTCATACTTTGTTTGTTTAGTTCCTTATGTTCATGATCCTTTTAAGTCTTTCTTGGGGAGTTTCTTTATTCTCCCCTTGTTTAAATTTTAAGGGGCCTCCCTTGTAACAACAATACCTTAGCATAACAGAGAGAGAAATCATAGCAGCAGCACAGATAATTTAATAAAAAGAGCTCCAACCTCTTGAACTTCCTATTAAAACTCACTGACACAAATATATCAGTTCAGCCTTATCACCCCCATAGCAGACTGAAACAGCCAGCGACAATAAGAAAGGAGGCATTTGGGTATTAAAATCTCACTTTGCAAAAATAATTTGAAATCAAATCCCTAACCTAATCCTCAAATTAATTAAGTATCGTGAACAATTAACTACTATATCAAACTGAAGAAAAAAAAATGCGAACACTGAAAACTGAAAATTGAAAACTGAAACAAGCTATAGACCAACCATAAAAATTGAAAACTGGAAATAAAAAAAAAGCCCATATCAGAAAACACATAGGTTTTGCAACTTCACTTGTTCACAACATAAAAATTTGAACTTTACTCACCGTGGATGGATGGCTTTGGAATTCTCAGCGACAATGCATAGTGCTTTTGCCCACTCACTGCAGTACTCACTTCACTTAACCCTAATAAGCACAGACCCCTTTTGTGAGTTGAGAAGAGGTAATTAAATGTGAAAATGATTAAGTGAGTGAAGGTGAGTATAATCAATGTCGTAATCCTATAATCAGTAACAACAAAGAGTGGTTGACTATCTCAAGTAACATAAGGAGAAAAGATCTAGACCTTCCCTCTAACTGACTTAACATAACAGAACATAAGACAAATGAACAAAAACTGTGTTCGAAAATATAGGATTTAAGTAAATGGAAGGATTAGAGAGACAAGCTAAAAATAATATTTGATATATAACTGACAGATGTGATAATGCTTATCAACACCCTAATTTAATAATTACAGAAATACCGCTTCCTTCTCAATTTATTTCTTGTTTTTGTAGTTAGTAATTCATACAGTATATGCTGAAAATAAAATTTAAAAAAACAAAACAATAACAACAAAATAGACGTGAAAAAAGGTGTTATAAGATTCGTAGAGGAAACTGGGACATGACTCTGCAGGATTATTAGCACAAAAAAAAATATAATTAAAAAATAAAGTTTTCAATCAATTTTTGTCTTCTCTTGAAGGATGCATTTCAAAAGTTCTAGTTGCTCTGCAGGATGCTATAAATATATATATATATATATATATATATATATATATATATATATTCATTACCTGACCGGAGAGGAGCAGCGGCGTGGTTGACCAAGGGAGCAGCGTGGCGGCGGAGAGGAGAGGACGAACCGGAGAGGAGACGAACCGGAGAAGGAGACGAATCGAGGAGGGAGACGAACCAGAGAGAAGTGGACGAACCGGAGAGGAGACGAACCGAGGAGGGAACCGACGGCGCGATTCGGTTGAGCAGCGGCAGCGGGTTGTGAGTGAGAAAGAAAATGAAAATGGAAGGAAAGAAGAAGAAGAATGAGAATTGGAGATGGGGCGCCGCACTGTAAGAGTAAATGGAAATAATTAGGGTTTCCTGGGGAGTGACAGGTTATTTACTAAAATGCCACCGCATTTTTACATTCTAACTCGGTCAACAGTGACCGATTTTAAAAACACTTACGAAATCGGTCGTTTTGACCGATTTTAAAAGATAAAAAATTAAAAATTAAAAAAAAAAGAAAAAATACTTACGAAATCGGTCGTTTTGACCGATTTTAAAAAATAAAAAAATTAAAAATTAAAAAAAAAAGAAAAAATACTTAAGAAATCGGTCGGTCGTTTTGACCGATTTTAAAAGATAAAAAATTAAAAATTAAAAAAAAAGAAAAAATACTTACGAAATCGGTCGTTTTGACCGATTTTAAAAGATAAAAAATTAAAAATTAAAAAAAAATAAAAAATACTTACGAAATCGGTCATTTTGACCGATTTCAAAAGATTAAAAATTAAAAATTAAAAAAAAATACTTACGAAATCGGTTGTTTAACGACCGATTTCAAAAGTTAGATTTTATTTACAAAATTGCCACCGCGTTTTTTTTTAAAATCGGCTTTACAACGACCGATTTTAAAACCCCGATTTCAAAACCTTATTTTCTAGTAGTGTACAATTCTCCCCCACTTATGAGAATTTCGTCCCCGAAATTCCGATTGTTCCATAAATGGAGAACCATCCCTAGACATGATTTTCGACCACACTGTTTATCTCCCCATAAGTTCCGTTCTTCTACTTAAGATACTTCGCATCCATGCTTCTTAGCATCTTCGTGTTCACCTTTGAATACTATATGCCTCATTCGCGCTCATCTTTCCTTCTTGTTCCCTTTTATCATCCCCTCCTTTCATGGTTACCTGGACTAGATTCCTGCTGGGTTACTCAATTCTTCCCCACTTGGCATCGACATACCTGGTTATGTCAATGTCAAATAATAGGCTTGGTCATTTTTAAGGATCGGCTATCTAACTTCTTAACGGTTCTTCAAGATTGAAAGTGGTACCTGTTGAGATACATTGGGTTATACTGAACTTCTACGATTTGGCGAATTCTCGTGTCTACTTTTAAGTTCTCCCACTCGATACCTGAGGCTCGAAAAGAGTGAAGATGGGAAGAAGAAACACGAAGCACTCAAGGAGAAGTTTAATGAGAATAGTTGCTGAAATCTAATGTAGCTCGATTCTCTCGAGGATTCTAACACCTATTACTCTACTCTAACGAGAATGGTTGCTTAGGATCATTAAATTAGACAGCAACACAATAACATAGGATAACAGTTTGTGGTATCAAGACTTCCTTTAATGTCAACTTTATTTCGAATAGGATAGGAGATTCAGCTGCCTACCAATTAGAGAGACATGACATAATACACTCATGAAAGTGCCAATCAAATCCGAGGATAAGGTAAATCAGGATATTATCTAAAGTCATTTTCAGTTTTGAACAAGGAATAAGAATGGAGTCTCAGGAGTTACCTCTTTGAAATTATTAGGGGAATGATCAAAATAAATATGATCATCCAATCATGGGTCACATGAAAATGATTCCATGTTACTTGGAATTTTTTTCAACTTAGCAAGCATGTGTTTAGACTTTGCAAGAGACAATTCGAGTCTATGACGGTCACAAGGCAAATAAAATTGAAAAGAATGACAAGATCTTCAAACTTGTTGGCGTGCAAGAGATTGTAAGGATTATGAACCCAAGACAGATTGTAAGGATTATGAACCCAAGACAGATTCTGGCATCGACTTATAAAGTCATAACTGCATGTTGCCTTCAGAAACATATACGTGATTAAAGGAAGAATTGATAACTCTCTAGTTATATTTGAAACACACGAAGTCAAGCTTGTTCAAAATACAATTCCATTGTCAAGGACAATAGAGAAATCCCATTTGATATCAGAAGGCCATGGGGGTATGTAGGATAGAATCCATGCAAAATACGAAAAGGCAAACTTTTGGTTTGTATTCAAGCGTTCAATTGGATTGGAAATGAAGGGTATAATGTACTTAAGAAGTTGTACATTAACGAGTGTATCATGAGTTAATAAAATTCATTCACAATCAATCGATATTCGCAAAAAAAAAATGAAATCTAGATTCAACAATTTATATCTAAGATGTCAAGATTTAGACGAAGAAATAAAGGTTCAAGACGCTAAGAAAATATTAAGGTTCTGCACAGCCGAATCAACGCTCCAAATTCGGGACAACGTCTGTAAATTTGATACGTGAAGGGAAACAAAAGACCTATAGAATGAGTGGCACGACTTCAATCACAGTTTTTGATGCATGGAAATGCTATTGGAATTATTTTGTCTAAAGTGTCATATTTGGAATTCGTGCTTTTGGTTCAATCTCAAGGGTTAATCCTTCCCGTTGGGGTGGCAGCTAGCATGCCCTAGCCCGTTGGGGTCTTTCACTGCCCTTAGTCTTGACAATTACACGTTTTCCAAATATGACAATACCACAAATGGGGAAATTGGATTTGAACACTTTATGAAGTTTGAAACACACACCAAGAATTCAACTACGAATTAAGGGATATTATTCTAAGTCCACTAAATTATAATTCCTAAGGTTTCGGCATGCAATATTCCGACGTAACGCTTTTCACGAGTACAGAGAGAATCGTATCACCATACAACCACACCCTAGGATTTCTCTCCTCACAACATTTCCTCGCAATTCATAAGGGCATCCATACCTATCGCCAAAGCACTCAAACATAACCACCTATTCAAGGTGCTAAGGGACTTGTAAGAATCTTATCTACTATACACATAACCACGAAAGATTTTTCCTCCGAGTTTTAACAAAGATCACTAAGATCGTTGACGTGACACACTCAGTCAGTCATAACCCTCTCTGCCACAACTCTTTACTCGTCTTTTTCACCCGGCTCACTAGTCCAAAGCAATTCTATAAGAAGACTTACTCACAAGGGTTTGGTCAAATGGTTACTCCTTCTAAACATTAAAACATGCAAGAACTAATTTTTGGTTCTTAGGGAAAGTTCCCTTAGCTAAGAGCCAGATAAGGTAGTTGTCACGATAAACCACCAGTTAAAGATTAACATCTCATAAGGGAATTTACTCATCTCACTCTATGGGTGACAACTATATACTCAAGTAGACAACAACTTATGCCAACAAACTTATACTTCTAAGTCATGCAACACATATAGAGCAAGCAGAATGTATCTATCCAATTGATAAGAACTCTTAATTTTCAGTATAAAATTACTAAACTTACACACATATAATACAATCTCACCAATAAGCATATACATATATATACCCTATCAAACTAATTTAAACATTTCAATATCTATCGGTTACTCGCTTGGTGAGTAAACCAGAGGAGTTGTGAGTCCAAACTCCAAAGGCCGAGGGAAACTGCTCTGATACCATAATGTAACACCCTCACTTTTATTTAGTTAAATTAGGATTTTATAAAAATTGTAATTGAAAATTTCTTTTTAAATTAAAATACTTAAGAATATTTTTCCGGAAAAATGGACAGAGTTTCCTCTGTTTTTCGGACTTTCCCAAAATTTCATGTTTGTACCTGTTCAGGCCAGAACATTTTAAAATATAAACAGGCACATTATATATTCGACTATATCCTAATGCCCTTACCAATACAAGTTTCGGGCGCACAACTACTACATATTTTAAATTACAAAAATAAAAGTTTATCACATCGGTTCACTCATAAAATAATGAATGAGCACACTCCATTATTCCTGCTCGGCCTGAATTTGTGTGTGCTCAAACTTTGAACCTGTAAAAATGGTTCCAAGGGTGAGCTTTACACATGAAATAGAGAAGTAGTTTCTAACTAGGCATAATGACCTACCAAGTCAAACACAATTAGCACGTAGCACATATAATTTCATTTAGGCAAACCCAACATGCATCATACACAACCAACAGTCTTATTAGTATCCAGTCGTTTATTCCAATCATATTACCTTTCCAATATCTTCGTTAAGTCTCATTCTTTTCCATTTCCATTCTAGTCTTTCCATTTACTTTTCTTTCTTGTTTTCTTTCTTTATTTTCTAATGCATTTCTCTTTTCATTTTCTCTTTTATTTCTTTCATTTCCATTCTTTTCCTTTTAATGCCGATACGCCTTCACAGGCTTGCATCAGACTTCCATTTTCTTTTTAATCGACACGCCTTCACAGGCTCGCATCGATGCCGATACGCCTTCACAGGCCCGCATCGGACTTTCCTTTTTCTCTTAATCGATACGCCTTCACAGGCTCGCATCGATGCCGATACACCTTCACAGGCCCGCATCGGGCTTCCATTTCCCTTAAATCGATACGCCTTCACAGGCCCGCATCGATGCCGATACGCCCTCACAGGCTCGCATCGGGCTTTTATCTTTTACCTTTCTCTCTTTTTCTTTTTCTTTTTCTTTTTCTCTTCCATATATATATGTTAATTTTCGCACATTTCCACATTATATAATTATCACTCTCTTTTTGAATCAACTTTTATTAATTCCACAATCTCCTTTAATCTTGTCATATTTTTCCAAATACACCATCAAGTTAAAAACCAATAAATAAATACGTACAGCTTCCAATCATCACAATAAATTCACAGAATAATCCAATTCAACGCTCTACATCTATGCTCTTATTCTAATTCATTTTATTCTTTCACTTATCAATTACGTACTTCAACACATAACTCACCAACATCAACCAAGGTTTCATATTCTTCAATTAAGTATTCATGACAGCATTGAACAATTAACATACACATTTAGTCACAAACTTATTAGTGGTTTCATTTCCTTTATTCTCATTCTAGTTTACATCTCATACACAAAAATACTCCTCTTTTATTTATTATCCAATTCATCATGCGATACACATTTAGCGCACTAATATCACAATTCAACCATTCAATTTACAAGTCCCTACTTTTCCTTTTTAATTGTTCTCTTCCTCAATTACCACTTATATTATACACATATATTTCTTTAATCAATCAGGCATACAAACAATAATCACTTATAATCATTCACAATTAACAACCAGAGTTCATGTTCTTCAATAAAACATACATGATAACATATAGCATTTAGCATGCATATTCATTCACAAGTATCAATTTATAGCTCATTTCATTTATTTTCCTACTTTATATTTAATATAAATTAATTACCCGAATAATCAGTCACAAACATACCCACATATTCTTAGCAAGTATTATAAACTAATCAGAAAATACTCTCTAAAGCAAGGTAAAACACCCCTTACCTCGATTGACAAAAATAAAGGGTTAACCTCACAATCCGGGGCTTGCCGACAAGAAGGAGCGGCGATCCGTGAAGCTTTAGTGACCCGAGGTGATGAACGGGTCCGTGGCGGTCAACGTCGATGGAGAGAACAGTCACGGGTACGGCGATAATGACGCCGGTTCGGTTCAGGTAGACTTGGTCCAACTCATTCCCAATCAGCATCACACCACAGGAGGTGGCTCACAGTCGCACGGAGAGAGATACTGGGCGGACTGTGAGCTTTGTCCGCGGTTGGTGGCGGCTCGGTTCACCGTTCGTGCATCTTGTCTTCCCCAACCACGGCGGCGCGAGCTAGGACTTGAGAGGCTCGCAGTTCGAATCACAGATGATGCCGCTCGCGAAGTAGAGAGAGAGATCGCGACAATGGCGGAGGGAGAGCAACGACGGTGCTGGAGCTCGGTGGCGACTCATAGGGAGGGCGAGAGAGAGAAAGATTCCGACAGAGAGAGAGAGAGAGAAAGAGCGGGACGAAGGAGAAGGAACAAAAGAGAAAACGGGTTTGTTGAGTGACGGTGCTTGGCGGTGGTGCAAGGGGTGGCGAAGTGAGAGTATGAGAAAGGGAATAGCAGAAGGAGGAAGGGGGTTCCTGCCGCCGCAAATACCAAGGGGAAACCTAGGTTTCCCTTCTCTTAACTACACACACAAATTTATTATTATTATTATTATTATTATTATTATTATTAGTGGTAGTAGTGTTAGTATTTTTTTAAAATACTAACAAACATTTGTTTTTCTTTATTTATTTATTTTAAATACCAAGAAGTACTAATAATAAAATGTAAGCACCAAATAATTACTTGTATAAAATCATAAATTTAAAAGTTTTGAAGTTCTTAAAACAAGTTTAATAATTAAATATGTCGAAAGCAAATTAAAGTATAGAAAATATACTTTTCAATAAGGGTAACTGTTTTAATGATTCTACTTTAAAATATATAAGTAAGATATACTTTCATAAACACTGTAGGATACTTTTTAAAAATGCTCTACACTCTAACGATAAATTTTAAGGATTCATTATTTAATTTAGTAAATTTCGTTATTTAATACAAGCGAAACTTTGGGATGTTACAGGTTTCATTAGTAGCACCGAAAACAATATCATCTACATAAATTTGAACTAAAAGAATGTCCTTTCCTTTATTTTTAATAAAAAGTGTGTTATCAACCTTCCCTCTTTCAAAATTATTTTCTAATAAAAATTTGCTAAGACGGTCATACCATGCTCTAGGAGCTTGTTTGAGTCCGTACAAAGCCTTTTTCAATTTAAAAACATAATCCGGGTGTTCATAACTTACAAAGCCGGGAGGTTGACACATATAAACTTCTTCATTTATAAAACCATTAAGAAAGGCACTCTTTACGTCCATTTGATATAATTTAAAATCTAAAATGCATGCAAAAGCTAAAAGCAGTCTAATGGCTTCCAACCTAGCAACAGGGGCAAATGTTTCCTCATAATCTATCCCCTCTTCCTGGTTGCAACCTTGTGCAACTAACCTAGCTTTGTTTCGAACAATTAAACTAGCCTCATCGAGTTTATTTTTATAAATCCACTTAGTTCCAATAATCGGATGAGACTCAGGCCTGGGAACAAGTTCCCACACCTGATTTCTTTCGAACTGGTTTAATTCCTCTTGCATTGCCAAAAGCCAATGCTCATCAAGCGTAGCCTCAGAAATATTCTTTGACTCCACTTGAGAAACAAATGCGAAGTAGTTACATAGATTGCTAATAGAATTGCGAGTACTTACACCTTTTGTGATGTCACCTATGATTTGATCAATGGGATGGTGTCTTGATGTTCTCCATTCCTTAGGCAAATCAGCGTTGAGCTCCATGGATAGTTCTTGATTTTTCTCCTCAACTGATTCAACTGATTTTTCATTGCTTTCGGAATATTCCTTTCCTTTAGCATTTGACTCCTCATCCTCATCAATGAATAAATCTCCAAGAATACCTGAAATGTCATTAACATATACCTTTCCCAACTTTTTGGGATCGGATTCGTCAAATGATACATGAATAGATTCTTCAATAGTATTACGAGATTTATTGTAAATCCTATATGCTTTGCTCGAAACAGAATATCCAAGGAATATGCCCTCATCAGCTCTAGCCTCAAAACTTCCTAGATTTTCTCTACCATTATTATGCACATAACATTTACATCCAAAAACACGAAAATGGGAAATATTTGGTTTTCTCCCCTTGTACAGCTCATAGGGGGTTTTCTTTAAAATAGGCCTTATTAAAACACGGTTCATAACATAGCAAGCTGTACTCACTGCATCGGCCCAAAAATATGCAGGCAATTTCATCTCATTAAGCATTGTTCTTGAAAGCTCTTTTAATGAACGATTTTTCCTCTCCACAACCCCGTTTTGCTCAGGAGTTCTTGGAGCTGAAATATAATGCTTAATTCCATGTTTTTCGCAAAATTTTTCAAAAAGATGATTTTCAAATTCTCCACCATGATCAGTTTTAATGGATGCAATGCTCAAATGCAATTGGTTTTGAATAATCTTGGCTAGCTTTTTGAATTCATGAAATGCGTCATTTTTATGAGTAATAAAAAGCGTCCATGTATACCTAGAATAGTCATCCACAACAACTAAACAATAATAGTTGCCACCAAAGCTTTTCGTTTGACACGGTCCAAAAAGATCCATATGTAAAAGTTCCAAAGGCCTTTGAGATGAAACAAGATTTTTAGAAGGAAAAGATGCCCTTGTGAGTTTTGATTTAGAACAAGGATCACATTTTTCAGAAACAGAAAAATTTTGCTTTGGCAAACCAACTACTAAGTTTTTAGAAGAAATTTTATTTAAATGAGCCATGTGGATGTGACCTATTCTACGATGCCATAGCCACGATTCATCCTCTTTACTTAATAAACATTTCGCATCATTTGAGGGTATTGAGTTAAAATCAATAACATAAACATTGTTTATCCTGCGAGCAATTAGCTTAATAAGATTATCAATTTTACCCTCGATAATACATCTATCAGAATCAAAAATAACCCTATTTCCCTTATCACACTACTGACTAATACTTAGCAGATTGTGTTTTCGGCCCTCAACATGTAAGACATTTTCAATACAAGGGTTAGGAGGTGTACCAATTTTACCGACTCCGAGAATCTTTCCTTGATTGTTATCTCCGAAAGTCACATGTCCTTGGTCCTTTGGCACGAGATGCGAGAATTTAGATTTATCTCCAGTCATATGTTTTGAGCATTCGCTGTCCAAGTACCACCACGATTTTCTTTCTTCCGGAGTAACCTACAAGCAAAGAGTTCAAGGTTTCTTTTTAGGTACCCATATCTTTTTGGGTCCTTGAGTGTTAGTATGGCCATAGTTTAAATCATGCCACCTTCTAGTTTCATTGTTCGGTTTAACGAACTTCACTTTTCGGTGTATGCATTCATGTGCATCATGACCCTTTTTACCACAAATATGACAGATAATTAAAGGTTTCTTATGATTGCTAGCAGGGACAAAAATGGTATTTAATTTTTTTTGATGTCTTCCGGGTTGATATCCTAAACCCGCTCTATTAAAGAAACATTTTTGTCTCCCTAGCATTAAATTTAAAGTATTTGTACCTTTCATAAATTTTGCAAGAGTTTCTTTCAAATCCTCAACTTCTTTAACAAGGTCCTTGCAGAATTTACAAGAAGAAGAACTAGCTTTAAATTTAACATTATTACTTGAGGTGTTTGAAGAATTTTTCAAAGTCAAATTCAGCTCCTTATTTTGATTTTTCAAAAGGTCATTTTCTTTAATAAGGTTTTTATTCTTTTCTAAAAGAGAAGCTGAATTTTTCTTTTCTATAGAAACCAATAAGGATAACCTCATTGATTCCTCATGCAATTCTTCAAAGGCCTCTTGTAATTCATCATAATAAAAATTTAGTTCAGAAGTTACCTCATCTCCGTGAGCCATTAAGCATATGTTGGCGGTCTCCTCTTGTTCGTCTGAATCCTCATCCGAACTTCCTTCATTGTCTAGCCATGCCAAATATGCTTGCTTCCCTTTCTTTGAATTTGATGTGCCTTTTTCTGAATTCTCTTTCTTTTTAAGCTGATAGCAGTCTGCTCTGATGTGACCAGGCTTGCCACACTCATGACATGTAATGGTTAAGCCTCCACTCTTGTTGTTGTCTTTTCTATTGAAATTTTTCTTTCTCATAAATTTCCCGAAATTTTTGACCAATAGACCCATGTGTTCATCATTTAACAGTTCTTTGTCCGAGTCACTTTCTATTGCTGGTGCTTCAGCCTTGAAAGCCAAACTTTTGACCTTCTTGTTCTCTTCTTCGTGTTGAGCCAATCTTTTTAATTCACTTTCGTTCTCTTGTAACTTCCCAAAGAGAGTTGCCAGCGTCATAGTTGAAAGGTTTCTTGATTCAGCAATCGTCGTCACTTTGGGTTGCCATTCTCTTCCCAAACACCTTAAAACTTTGTTCATGAGATCCTCATTGGTGAATTTCTTCCCCAATGTCGTCAGCTGATTTACAATCATTGTGAAGCATTTTTGGATCTCTTGAATCGATTCTCCATCTTTCATTCTGAATAACTCATATTCACCAGTCAGCGTGTTGATTCTCGATCTCTTCACTTCAGTCGTACCTTCATGCGTGACTTCTAGCGTATCCCACATTTGTTGTGCTGTCTCGCATGTTGATATCCTGAAAAACTCATCATAGCTCAAAGCAGATGTTATAATATTTTTCGCTTTCAGGTCGTACTGGACTCTACGTTCCTCCTCCTCCGTCCACTCAGCCATAGGCTTTTCGACGGTGTTACCATTAACCACATAGGTAGGAACATGAGGACCATTTACGACGGCATCCCAAACTTTTAATCCGACTCCTTGAATAAAAATTTTCATACGGGCTTTCCAATACGCGTACCCTACCCCATCAAACATGGGAGGATGGTTAATAGAACTCCCTTCACCACCAAACAGAGAGTTTGAAGCCATACTCTTGAGACGGTTAAGTCTTAACACAAGAGACTAGCTCTGATGCCAATTGTTGGTTTTGGCTTCAAAATCTCGAGAGGGGGGGTGAATCGAGTTTTATTAATGTATTGTAAAAACCTTTACAAATTAAAAAAATTGTTTTGAGACGGAGAGATTAAGCGTTTGAAACGGATTGCGAAAACAATAGATAAAATAATTCGAGTAGCGCGGAAACGTAAAAATTGAAATAAGCGGAAATATAAAGAGATAGGGATAGAAAAGCTTGCACCGGTGAATTTTATACTGGTTCAGCCTTCCCGTCGAAAGGCCTAGTCTAGTCCCCAAGCGACCCGCCAGAGAGTTCTTATAACCAGCAATAGAGCCGCACCCTATTACAACCAATAGCACCCTGCACACTACTAGGAACTTCCGTTCGCTAGGGGCCTCAATCACACAGCAGGGTTCCTCACCCTACGAACGCCTCAACGTTCAACTACGGGATTCTCTCCCTACCAATAAGGTTTAGAACAAATTATATATGTGAGTGATTACAACAAGTATATCGTGTTCTCAAAACACAGATTCTACAATAAGCTATTATGATAATGAAGTACTTTCTCTAGGAGTTACTCAGCCAACAATGTTTTGTTCTTCAAAAAGAATGAACGTGAAAACCAGAAGATTAGAGAAGGAAGAAGAGAGAAAACGTAATGATCAAAAAAAGTATGAATGAATGAATGACAAAATCCATCTCTGAATGCTGGATTGAAATCCTTTTTAAAATAGAAAAACCTTTTAGTATAAAAAAGATTTAGAATAAGTAAAACAAAATCAAAACAAAATAAAATAAGATTTGAAATAAGTTTTAAAATCAAAACTAAATCAAAATGATTTACGAAATAAAATAAAGATTTGATTCTTAAAACTAAAAAGGAAATAATTCAAATTTAAAATCATTTTCGAATTTTATAAAATAAATCAGAATCTTTTATATAAAAACAAATCAGTAAATAATCAAAATGATTCTGACATGTTTTTCAATAAAACTTGAAGTAATCAATTACTTTCTGAAGGTAATCGATTATTCCTTCAAAAATAGAAATTCTTAAATTCATTTGAAAACCATGTAATCGATTACACCAAGAATAGTTAATCGATTACACCACTCTTGTTCAATGTATGATGCAACTCATTTAATCGATTACACTTAAACAATTAATCGATTATTGAGCCTCTGATATGCATATGATGCAACATCATGTAATCGATTACTACAGAGCTTGTAATCGATTACTAAGCCTCTGAAAAATATATGATGCAACAATTATAATCGATTACTTGAGCCAGGTAATCGATTACTCTTATAAAAAAGCAATTGATTAACAAGATTCATTTAATCGATTACAACCTCTCTGATTTTTCTATGATGCAACAAAGTTAATCGATTATCTTGAGCAGGTAATCGATTACTCTCTCTTGCATACAAAAAAATATACAGAGTTTTGTAACATCAAGTATTTTCACAAAGATTAATGCAGAAAACACTTTTTCATGAAAAACACATTTTTCTTCTTCTCTCTTTAAAATGAAAAACTTATTGGCTTTTGTAAACTCTTAAAGAAATAGAACTCCATTACCTTACAAATGATCTAAGGAGAAGGTTTCTAATCTATGCCTTGCTTGAGTCTTCAATCTTGAATATGGTTGACACTTGTGAGCTTGATCTTGAGTTGGCTTGTTATCATCAAAACAACATCTTGAATTTTACTTGAAGTCCATAAGAGAATTTGAAGCATGCCTTCCAACACTAGCTTGACTTCCAACAACTGTCCCCACATACCAACACGGGTCTTTTCAGCGTGTTCTGTCCTCACTCGCACGCTTCTCGGGAAAAATTCCCAGGAGGTCACCCATCCCAGAATTACTCCGAGTCAAGTACGCTTAACTATGGAGTTCTTAAGTGATGAACTATCGAAAAGAAGATGCATCTTGTTGATATGGGCAGTATCAATCAATTCATTTAAGCTTTGCTGTACTATGTTGTCCTTTACGAGCTAGGGAAGGTGTTAACACCCCGTTCGCCCATTCGAAAATGGTACCTTTGATTGATTTTAATTAAAAGACCTAAATAATTGGTTTGCCAAAAAATATATGTTTTTCTATTGTTGTATCTGACAAGGTTGCCGTTGATCCTACGTATCCTCATAAAATGAGGAATCAAGGCTACGTATTTCTTAATTAATTTTTAATGTTTTTTTGTATATTTTTTTTAAAATATATTTTATGTAGAGAGGAAATATGCACAATGTTAGTTCCATGATGAACATGATGAATATTTTGATAATGACAAAGTGTTTTTGAACAAGCTACAAGTGTTGATCAAGTTTCAAGCTCAACAAGCAACAATAAACATCAAATGAAGAAGAGAGAAAGCAAGCTCATGAAGACCTAAGTTTGAGTGTATTTGTATTTCTTTTATCTTTTGCCTCTCAAGCTTCATAGGTTTTTTATTTGGGTAGATTATTATAGAGGGTAGTGAATCTCATTCATAAGTCATGATTAAATCATAATTTGAGTTTTCACTTAACCTAGAATCAATAGGTGGCTTAAAGGTTTTAAAGGAAAGGTTGGATTTTGAGAAAACAAGTTTTGAACATGTACAGTACCAACTTAATCGATTAAGTGATAACTTAATCGAGTACTACTCGAGTACACGACTTGCTTAATCGATTAAGTACTGCTGAACTGATTTTTAAAATACGTTTTTCACTTCTCAAAATCAGTTTTTAAGTGCTACAACTTTTGGGTATTCTATATAAACCTTTTCCTATTATTTGTGATAAGTAAGAATCATTTTTCATACAAGTTTTACAAAGAATCAAGCCACTCTATTCTCTCTCATTTTCTAAAGATCAAAGTTCTCATATTTTCATATTCTTTGATCAAGAACCTTTGAATCTCTTATGGTGAATTGTCATAACTCTTGATTGAGATTCATAGGATTGTTTTGTGTTTTCTATTGTGTTGTAATCTTTGCAAGAAGGCAAGCCACTACAACAAACAAGAAGTCTTGGTGTGTCGATTTTATCATCAAGCAAGTGCATTCTTATTGAAGAAGAAGAAGAAGTCTTGGTTGTGAATCAAGCAAGTGAAGCCTTGGTGTGTGGTTTATCATCAAGCAATTGAAGACTTGTTGTGTCGATTATCAACAAGGGGTAGAGGTTAGATTAGAGAGAAGATCAATAGGATTACAAGGCAAGGGTGTCGGTTATCTCTTGTAGGCTAGCAAGAAGGGAGTCTTGTGAGGCAATCACTTGTAATTTGAGAACTCTAATTCCTCATAGTGAAGAATCTCTCTTGGTTGAAGAGGGGACTGGATGTAGCTTTCAAGTGGATGAAAGTGAACCAGGATAAATCACTGTGTCGTATCTCTAAACCCTTACTCTTTATATTCAAGTCATTTGATTGCGTTCTTGGTTGAAAACCTAGAAAGATTGATTTTCATAATTGATTGAATTGAATCTTTGATTGTTCAAATTGATAAAGGGAAAATCATTTTCATAACTAGGTTAATCAATAAGAATATAGGTGTTAATCATTTCCGCTGAATCCCTGATCTTGCATGTGAATTGATTGATTTTCGTATTCGAATGAAAATTGATTTTTCTGTTTTCTGTCATATTTAATCGATTAAGTTCAAGCTTAATCGAGTACTACTCGAGTACACGATTTGCTTAATCGATTAAGTACTGTAGAATTTGCAAAAATCATTTGTTTTGATTGTTTCGATTTGTTTCGTTCGAAAATCTTTCAAGGTAGCTTCAACACCTATTCAACCCCCCCCTTCTAGGTGTATTCCTAGGGTTCCTTTGTCTCTCCAACCACCAATTGCGATTTCATCAATTGGTATCAGAGCTCGGTCGAAAGACACGAGCATAAGAGCTTTTTCGTAAAGATCCTTTAAGAAAATCGCAATGGGTTCCATGAATCCCTTTGGTGGTGAAGGTGCTTCAATAAGTCGTCCTCCATTATTTACCAGAGAAGGCTATGCATATTGGAAAGTTAGAATGAAAATCTTTATCCAAGCCATAGATAGTGAAATTTGGAAAGTAGTTGAAAAAGGTCCTCATATCCCCTCTAGTTTAGTTGAAGGTGTAGAACAATTGATTCCCGAGGATAAGTGGAAAGATGATGATAGAAAGAAAGTACAATATGATTATAAAGCAAAGAATATCATTACATCCGCTTTATCCTATGACGAGTTCTTTAGAGTTTCTCAATGTTCTAGTGCTAAAGAAATGTGGGACACTTTACAAGTGACTCATGAAGGAACTAGTGAGGTTAGGAGAGCTAGATTGAATGCATTAATGCGTGATTATGAATTGTTTCATATGCTTCCAAATGAATCTATAAATGATATGCAAAAGCGTTTTACTCATATTATAAATCATTTACTTGCTCTTGGTAAAACTTTTCTACAAGGTGAACTTTCTAACAAAGTGTTGAGATGTTTAGACAGGAATTGGCAACCAAAAGTAACGGCTATTGTTGAATCTAAAAATTTGGATGCTATGGATCTAGCAACACTTTTCGGAAAGCTTCAAGAACATGAAATGGAGCTTGGACGATTAAGTATCAATGAAGAGTCGGATAAAAACAAAGAAAGAAAGGGACTTGCTCTTAAAGTCAATAGATCATACAAAAAGAAAGATAGTTCTTCGGATGATGAAGAAGTTGCTTGTCTCAACTTGATAACTCTAGTAGATGATGAAGAACAAAGTTCAAATGATGAATCAAGTTATCAAAGCGAGAATAGCAATGTAAGTGAATCTAAATCCGAAATTTCTTCTAAATATGAATTGTTACATAATGCTTATGAAGAAATGTATGAACAACTTGAAAAACTAGCTTTGAAAAACATTGAAAGAAAGAAGCTCATTTTGAAACATCAAAAAGAGATTTTAGATCTTCAAAAACAAGTTGATGAGCTTAATCTTGAAAATGAATCTCTTGATCTTATCTATGCTAGTTCTTCTTGTAATTGTGCTAGTAGATTGAATGTTGTGGTTGATTGTGAGAATTGCAAGTTGCTCAAGGATGAAAATGCTATTTTGAAAAATAAGCTTGCAAGTTTCACCATTTGTGATATTAGATTGCGCACATTGTTAAATTTTCAAAGAGAAAATTCAAACAAGTTTGGTTTGGGTTATACTAATGCTAAGAGTAAATCTCATAGAAATGTTGTTGATTTTTCTAAAGTTGATTTTTCAAATCCTCCAACATGTTTCTATTGTGGTACTCATGGACATACTTCAAATGTGTGTTATGTTAAAGTGCATGGTATACCTAAAGGAAATTTTGTTTGGATGAAAAAGGGTGAAAGTCCCTACACTAACAAAAATGGATCCAAAACCATTTGGATACCAAAAAGCAAAGCATGATTGTTTTGTAGGTTTGATTGAAGATGCAAATGAATGACACATGTTCTCAATTGGTCTCAACTATGAATGTCTATATTCACATCTTCAATTGGTATCACACTTGCATCTTAAGTGAATGTCCTACAAAGTGGTAATATTTGATATTGATATATTATCTCAATTGGTATCTTCTCAATTGATATTACTTTTCTAAATGTTTAGTTAATTCAATTTGTATCATTGAGAGATTATTAGTTGATTATCATGTTTTTGTGATTATTGATATTTCTTTACATTGATATCTTCTTTGTTAAGTGATATTATGATCTTTTTAGTTTTCAATTGGTATTATTTTTCATTGTTATATTCTCTTACCAATTGATATCACATTTCAAAGTAAAGCTCTATTGTATTTGTTCAATTGGTATCAATGTTGTGAAGAAATGATCATTGATTTCTTACCTTGGCTTAGATGTTATATTTCAATTGGTATATATTACTTTTTGATAATGCCAAAGGGGGAGAAATATTATGTTTTGAGTTGAATGAAATGTTTCTCAAAGAGAGAGAAATGGTATGTTTCAAAACATGAGAGAAATATGATATTATATTTGGAGAAAGGTTGTTTTGTTGTTTTTATGTAGGTTGAGCTAAGTTGTTTAAGATAGGGGGAGAATCAAGCTTCTATCTCAATTGGATTCAAGTGTTATAGCATTGATTGAGAGGGAGAAAGAGTCTTCTCAAGTGATCAAATGTTTCAAGCATCAACAACTTCAAATGATTTCAAAACATGGATTGTCATTTTCAAAAAGGGGGAGATTGTTAGTTCCATGATGAACATGATGAATATTTTGATAATGACAAAGTGTTTTTGAACAAGCTACAAGTGTTGATCAAGTTTCAAGCTCAACAAGCAACAATAAACATCAAATGAAGAAGAGAGAAAGCAAGCTCATGAAGACCTAAGTTTGAGTGTATTTGTATTTCTTTTATCTTTTGCCTCTCAAGCTTCATAGGTTTTTTATTTGGGTAGATTATTATAGAGGGTAGTGAATCTCATTCATAAGTCATGATTAAATCATAATTTGAGTTTTCACTTAACCTAGAATCAATAGGTGGCTTAAAGGTTTTAAAGGAAAGGTTGGATTTTGAGAAAACAAGTTTTGAACATGTACAGTACCAACTTAATCGATTAAGTGATAACTTAATCGAGTACTACTCGAGTACACGACTTGCTTAATCGATTAAGTACTGCTGAACTGATTTTTAAAATACGTTTTTCACTTCTCAAAATCAGTTTTTAAGTGCTACAACTTTTGGGTATTCTATATAAACCTTTTCCTATTATTTGTGATAAGTAAGAATCATTTTTCATACAAGTTTTACAAAGAATCAAGCCACTCTATTCTCTCTCATTTTCTAAAGATCAAAGTTCTCATATTTTCATATTCTTTGATCAAGAACCTTTGAATCTCTTATGGTGAATTGTCATAACTCTTGATTGAGATTCATAGGATTGTTTTGTGTTTTCTATTGTGTTGTAATCTTTGCAAGAAGGCAAGCCACTACAACAAACAAGAAGTCTTGGTGTGTCGATTTTATCATCAAGCAAGTGCATTCTTATTGAAGAAGAAGAAGAAGTCTTGGTTGTGAATCAAGCAAGTGAAGCCTTGGTGTGTGGTTTATCATCAAGCAATTGAAGACTTGTTGTGTCGATTATCAACAAGGGGTAGAGGTTAGATTAGAGAGAAGATCAATAGGATTACAAGGCAAGGGTGTCGGTTATCTCTTGTAGGCTAGCAAGAAGGGAGTCTTGTGAGGCAATCACTTGGAATTTGAGAACTCTAATTCCTCATAGTGAAGAATCTCTCTTGGTTGAAGAGGGGACTGGATGTAGCTTTCAAGTGGATGAAAGTGAACCAGGATAAATCACTGTGTCGTATCTCTAAACCCTTACTCTTTATATTCAAGTCATTTGATTGCGTTCTTGGTTGAAAACCTAGAAAGATTGATTTTCATAATTGATTGAATTGAATCTTTGATTGTTCAAATTGATAAAGGGAAAATCATTTTCATAACTAGGTTAATCAATAAGAATATAGGTGTTAATCATTTCCGCTGAATCCCTGATCTTGCATGTGAATTGATTGATTTTCGTATTCGAATGAAAATTGATTTTTCTGTTTTCTGTCATATTTAATCGATTAAGTTCAAGCTTAATCGAGTACTACTCGAGTACACGATTTGCTTAATCGATTAAGTACTGTAGAATTTGCAAAAATCATTTGTTTTGATTGTTTCGATTTGTTTCGTTCGAAAATCTTTCAAGGTAGCTTCAACACCTATTCAACCCCCCCTTCTAGGTGTATTCCTAGGGTTCCTTTGTCTCTCCAACCACCAATTGCGATTTCATCAATTGGTATCAGAGCTCGGTCGAAAGACACGAGCATAAGAGCTTTTTCGTAAAGATCCTTTAAGAAAATCGCAATGGGTTCCATGAATCCCTTTGGTGGTGAAGGTGCTTCAATAAGTCATCCTCCATTATTTACCGGAGAAGGCTATGCATATTGGAAAGTTAGAATGAAAATCTTTATCCAAGCCATAGATAGTGAAATTTGGAAAGTAGTTGAAAAAGGTCCTCATATCCCCTCTAGTTTAGTTGAAGGTGTAGAACAATTGATTCCCGAGGATAAGTGGAAAGATGATGATAGAAAGAAAGTACAATATGATTATAAAGCAAAGAATATCATTACATCCGCTTTATCCTATGACGAGTTCTTTAGAGTTTCTCAATGTTCTAGTGCTAAAGAAATGTGGGACACTTTACAAGTGACTCATGAAGGAACTAGTGAGGTTAGGAGAGCTAGATTGAATGCATTAATGCGTGATTATGAATTGTTTCATATGCTTCCAAATGAATCTATAAATGATATGCAAAAGCGTTTTACTCATATTATAAATCATTTACTTGCTCTTGGTAAAACTTTTCTACAAGGTGAACTTTCTAACAAAGTGTTGAGATGTTTAGACAGGAATTGGCAACCAAAAGTAACGGCTATTGTTGAATCTAAAAATTTGGATGCTATGGATCTAGCAACACTTTTCGGAAAGCTTCAAGAACATGAAATGGAGCTTGGACGATTAAGTATCAATGAAGAGTCGGATAAAAACAAAGAAAGAAAGGGACTTGCTCTTAAAGTCAATAGATCATACAAAAAGAAAGATAGTTCTTCGGATGATGAAGAAGTTGCTTGTCTCAACTTGATAACTCTAGTAGATGATGAAGAACAAAGTTCAAATGATGAATCAAGTTATCAAAGCGAGAATAGCAATGTAAGTGAATCTAAATCCGAAATTTCTTCTAAATATGAATTGTTACATAATGCTTATGAAGAAATGTATGAACAACTTGAAAAACTAGCTTTGAAAAACATTGAAAGAAAGAAGCTCATTTTGAAACATCAAAAAGAGATTTTAGATCTTCAAAAACAAGTTGATGAGCTTAATCTTGAAAATGAATCTCTTGATCTTATCTATGCTAGTTCTTCTTGTAATTGTGCTAGTAGATTGAATGTTGTGGTTGATTGTGAGAATTGCAAGTTGCTCAAGGATGAAAATGCTATTTTGAAAAATAAGCTTGCAAGTTTCACCATTTGTGATATTAGATTGCGCACATTGTTAAATTTTCAAAGAGAAAATTCAAACAAGTTTGGTTTGGGTTATACTAATGCTAAGAGTAAATCTCATAGAAATGTTGTTGATTTTTCTAAAGTTGATTTTTCAAATCCTCCAACATGTTTCTATTGTGGTACTCATGGACATACTTCAAATGTGTGTTATGTTAAAGTGCATGGTATACCTAAAGGAAATTTTGTTTGGATGAAAAAGGGTGAAAGTCCCTACACTAACAAAAATGGATCCAAAACCATTTGGATACCAAAAAGCAAAGCATGATTGTTTTGTAGGTTTGATTGAAGATGCAAATGAATGACACATGTTCTCAATTGGTCTCAACTATGAATGTCTATATTCACATCTTCAATTGGTATCACACTTGCATCTTAAGTGAATGTCCTACAAAGTGGTAATATTTGATATTGATATATTATCTCAATTGGTATCTTCTCAATTGATATTACTTTTCTAAATGTTTAGTTAATTCAATTTGTATCATTGAGAGATTATTAGTTGATTATCATGTTTTTGTGATTATTGATATTTCTTTACATTGATATCTTCTTTGTTAAGTGATATTATGATCTTTTTAGTTTTCAATTGGTATTATTTTTCATTGTTATATTCTCTTACCAATTGATATCACATTTCAAAGTAAAGCTCTATTGTATTTGTTCAATTGGTATCAATGTTGTGAAGAAATGATCATTGATTTCTTACCTTGGCTTAGATGTTATATTTCAATTGGTATATATTACTTTTTGATAATGCCAAAGGGGGAGAAATATTATGTTTTGAGTTGAATGAAATGTTTCTCAAAGAGAGAGAAATGGTATGTTTCAAAACATGAGAGAAATATGATATTATATTTGGAGAAAGGTTGTTTTGTTGTTTTTATGTAGGTTGAGCTAAGTTGTTTAAGATAGGGGGAGAATCAAGCTTCTATCTCAATTGGATTCAAGTGTTATAGCATTGATTGAGAGGGAGAAAGAGTCTTCTCAAGTGATCAAATGTTTCAAGCATCAACAACTTCAAATGATTTCAAAACATGGATTGTCATTTTCAAAAAGGGGGAGATTGTTAGTTCCATGATGAACATGATGAATATTTTGATAATGACAAAGTGTTTTTGAACAAGTTACAAGTGTTGATCAAGTTTCAAGCTCAACAAGCAACAATAAACATCAAATGAAGAAGAGAGAAAGCAAGCTCATGAAGACCTAAGTTTGAGTGTATTTGTATTTCTTTTATCTTTTGCCTCTCAAGCTTCATAGGTTTTTTATTTGGGTAGATTATTATAGAGGGTAGTGAATCTCATTCATAAGTCATGATTAAATCATAATTTGAGTTTTCACTTAACCTAGAATCAATAGGTGGCTTAAAGGTTTTAAAGGAAAGGTTGGATTTTGAGAAAACAAGTTTTGAACATGTACAGTACCAACTTAATCGATTAAGTGATAACTTAATCGAGTACTACTCGAGTACACGACTTGCTTAATCGATTAAGTACTGCTGAACTGATTTTTAAAATACGTTTTTCACTTCTCAAAATCAGTTTTTAAGTGCTACAACTTTTGGGTATTCTATATAAACCTTTTCCTATTATTTGTGATAAGTAAGAATCATTTTTCATACAAGTTTTACAAAGAATCAAGCCACTCTATTCTCTCTCATTTTCTAAAGATCAAAGTTCTCATATTTTCATATTCTTTGATCAAGAACCTTTGAATCTCTTATGGTGAATTGTCATAACTCTTGATTGAGATTCATAGGATTGTTTTGTGTTTTCTATTGTGTTGTAATCTTTGCAAGAAGGCAAGCCACTACAACAAACAAGAAGTCTTGGTGTGTCGATTTTATCATCAAGCAAGTGCATTCTTATTGAAGAAGAAGAAGAAGTCTTGGTTGTGAATCAAGCAAGTGAAGCCTTGGTGTGTGGTTTATCATCAAGCAATTGAAGACTTGTTGTGTCGATTATCAACAAGGGGTAGAGGTTAGATTAGAGAGAAGATCAATAGGATTACAAGGCAAGGGTGTCGGTTATCTCTTGTAGGCTAGCAAGAAGGGAGTCTTGTGAGGCAATCACTTGTAATTTGAGAACTCTAATTCCTCATAGTGAAGAATCTCTCTTGGTTGAAGAGGGGACTGGATGTAGCTTTCAAGTGGATGAAAGTGAACCAGGATAAATCACTGTGTCGTATCTCTAAACCCTTACTCTTTATATTCAAGTCATTTGATTGCGTTCTTGGTTGAAAACCTAGAAAGATTGATTTTCATAATTGATTGAATTGAATCTTTGATTGTTCAAATTGATAAAGGGAAAATCATTTTCATAACTAGGTTAATCAATAAGAATATAGGTGTTAATCATTTCCGCTGAATCCCTGATCTTGCATGTGAATTGATTGATTTTCGTATTCGAATGAAAATTGATTTTTCTGTTTTCTGTCATATTTAATCGATTAAGTTCAAGCTTAATCGAGTACTACTCGAGTACACGATTTGCTTAATCGATTAAGTACTGTAGAATTTGCAAAAATCATTTGTTTTGATTGTTTCGATTTGTTTCGTTCGAAAATCTTTCAAGGTAGCTTCAACACCTATTCAACCCCCCCTTCTAGGTGTATTCCTAGGGTTCCTTTGTCTCTCCAACCACCAATTGCGATTTCATCACACAAGACCTTAACGTTTAGTCAAGAAAGATGGATTTCCAAAACGCATTAGAATTCTTAATTAATAAAATTTATTAGACTTTATAAAAAAATTGATCTATTTATTTTAAAATGTCAAAAACTACAATCGGTGGGTGAATTAACTAAGAACCCTAGGAGAACACCTAGAAGGGGGGGTTGAATAGGTGTTAGAGAAACCTTGAATGATTTTCGAAAGAAACGAATCGAAACAATTAAAACAAAAGATTTTTACAAAATGTTTCAGCCCTTAATCGATTAAGCATTCAATTAATTGATTAATCCTTTGTAAAACTTTGAGTTAATCGATTAATCTGATCAGTTAATCGAGTAGTGCCTGAAAGCTGATTTTTGCTTAATCGATTAATGCTTTAGTTAACCGATTAACCACTGTTAAAACTGAAAAATCACTTTTTCAATCAAATACGAAAACCAATCAATTAACACATAAGATCAGAGATAAAGCGGAATTGATTAACACCAATATTCTTATTGATTACCTAGGTTATGAAAATGATTTTCCCCAAATCAATTTGCACAATTAAAAACTTAATTCATTCAATTATGAAAATCAATCTTTTCTAGGTTTTCAACCAAGAACAATATGAAATGACAAGAATGTAAGAGATAAGGGAATAGAGATACTGCACAGTGATTTATCCTGGTTCACTCACAACCACCGTGAGCTACATCCAGTCCCCTCTTCAACCAAGAGAAATTCTTCACTAAAAGAATTAGAATTCTCAAATTACAAGCAAATGCCTCTCAAGACTCCCTTCTTGATAGCCTCCAAGAGATACCACACTCTTGTCTTGCAACTCTATTGAAATCTAATCTAACCTTTCCTTGCTTGTTGATATTCCCACAACAAGTCTTCCAATTGCTTGTCAACACAACAAGACTTCCACTTTGCTTGTCGATTCCTCACATCAAGACTTCCAATTTGCTTGTTAACACAACAAGACTTCCAAGACGATTTGCTTGATGAACAACCACCAAGTCTTCCTTTGTTGTATAATGTTTGCCTCCTTGCAATGATTACAACCAAATTGAAAACAATAACAATCCTATGAATCTCTTTCAAGGACTATGAAAATATCAACACATGAGATTCAAAGATTCTTGATCAAAGAATGTGAAAATGAAAGCTTTGATCTATGAGAAAGTGAGAGAGAATAGTGTGGCTTTGATCTTTGTAAAAATGATATGAAAGTAATGTTCTTTTGTTCTAATCTTTCACAAAGGTTAGGAAAAGGTTTATATAGAATACCCAAAAGTTAGGAAACTTAAAAACTGATTTTGAGAAGTGAAAAACGAATTTTAAAAACCAGTTCTACAGGTGTTAATCGATTAACACAATGCCTTAATCGATTAACCACTGTTAAATGTGTGTTAATCGATTAGCTCAACCCATTAATCTATTAGCCACTGTAAAACACTTCTAAAAACTTGTTTTCTCAAAACTAAACCTTTTCTTTCAAACCTTTAAGCCACCTATTGATTTTAGGTTAAGTGAATACTCAAATTATAATATAATCATGCACTTGATAGAGATTCACTATCCTCTAATGACTCTACCCAAACTCATCAAATTAAAAGACTCAAACTAAAGATATTACAATGAAATACACAAATGAATCTTCATGAGCTTGCTCTCTCTTCATCATTGTTGATTGTTGTTTGTTTGTTGAACTTCTTCATGCCTTGAGCTTGATCAAAACATTTGTAGCTTGTTCAAAACCTTTGTCATTATCAAAACCTTCTCACTGGATCTAACAATCTCCCCCTTTTTGAAAATGACAAACATGTTTTGAAGTTGTTTGAAGTTGTTAATACTTGAACCATTTAATCACTTGGTGAGACTCTTGCTCCCCCTCAATAAATGCTTTTGACATTTGAAATTCAATTGAGTTAAGCTTGATTCTCCCCCTATCTTCAACAACTTTGCTCAACCTATATAAAAACAACAAAACAACCTCTTCTCCCCCTTTTGGCATTATCAAAAAGTAATATGACAATAAAATCTTAAGCCAAAATAAGAGAATTTAACATTCATTTTTTCACAACATTGATACCAATTAATCAATGATACCAAATGTAACTAATTGTCACCATACTTTGAGATGTGATACCAATCAGAAAGAAATATGACAATGAAATATGATACCAATTGGAACTAAAAAGTCATAATATCACTTGACAAAGCAAGATATCAATTGTAAAGAAATATCACAATATCAACAATAGCATGATAATCACATGATGACCACAATGATATCAATTATAGAAAATATGACATAATAATACTTGTGAATTTTCAACACCAAAGCAAATATCAATGGTAAGAGATTAATAGTAAGTACTAATTGTAAAAGACTAATGATAAGATTAGAAGATACCAAATGTAAATCCAATTGTGAATACTTGCAATCTCTTGTGAGAAATTCACTTGATACCATATGTGAGCCTTTGTAGAATTAATACCAATTGTAAAGCTTCAACAATAGCAATTGTAAGAATTTGTAGGACATTCTCTTTGGACTTGAAGATGCAAATGAAGTATAACACTTGTAAGCCCTTTTTCTCTTCAATCATACCTACAAAAACGATCATGCTTTGCTTTTTGGTATCCAAATAGTCTTGGATCCATTTTTGTTAGTTAAGGGATTTTCACCCTTCTTAACCCAAACAAAATTTCCTTTAGGTATACCATGCACTTTAATATAACACACATTTGAAGTATGTCCATGAGTGCCACAATAGAAACATGTTGGAGCATTTGAAAAATCAACTTTTGAAAAATCAACAACATTTCTATGAGACTTACTCTTAGCATTAGTATAACCCAAACCGAGCCTGTTTGAATTTTCTCTTTGCACATTTAACAATATGTGCAATTTAATATCACCACTTGTGAAACTTGCAAGCTTATTTTTCAAAATAGCATTTTCATCTTTAAGCAACTTGCAACTCTCACAATCAACCACAACATTCAATCTAGTAGCACAATCACAAGAAGAACTAGCATAAATGAGATCAGAGTTTCATTTTTAAGATTAAGCTTATTTTGAAGGGTGGGGTCACTATGCCAGGTGGGACAATTTTAGTGTTGTTAGACATTAGCTTGACAAAAATGACTAATGTGGAAAACGTTTATAACTTAGAGAATAAAATAAAAAAAATAAAATTGAAAGTGGAAATTGAAAATCATAAATAACTTGAAAATAATTATTCAACAGCATTTGACATGAACTTCCATACTTGGGATCCATTGAATTGGGTTGAACCCACTTTTCATTTTTTTTAAGGTATCAATCTGTACAATAAGGTGATTAATCTTTTTGGACTTGTCGAGCTTTTTTAGGGTTAATTTCTCAGTGAGGCCTTTTATATTCGCCAGACTCGAGAATCAAACTTCCAAGTACTTTTTTAAATAACCAACAAATTGCTTACCATCTATGCTAACTTCCACCGATAAACCAACTTTTCATAACATTGCATATCCGAAAAAGTTAGGGTGGATGAGAGGTCACTTCAAGAACAAAATGTTATTATCCGGCTTTTATTTATTTATTTCATTTGAATAATTTTTTTTTCTTTTTTCCTATTTATTTATCTTGTGTAGAAGATCACAAACAATGATTTTTTTTATCAACTCCTATACAATAATGTATTGATTTACATAAATAGGAAAAAAAATTAATAATCATGAACAAAACGATGACATATTTGAAAATAAAATAATAAATTTATTGAGAATAAAAATATTATCACATTTCTTAAAGAACGTGTTTTTTTTTAAATTTATTTTATAATTTGGCAGATAAATAAAAATGGAAGGACAAACAATTTCATTTAAAAAAAAGGCTTAAATATGTTTTGGTCCTTGTAATTGTAGTGAATTTTAATTTCAATCCTTACTTTTTTTCTTTGGTTATGATCTTTTGTTTTATAAAATTTTGGTTTTAATTCTTATAAATTACGTGTCAATATCATAATAGTCACATTAACAATTGATATAACACGTGTCACATGTGCACTTTAATCACGTTATTATTAGGGACTAAAACCAAAATTTAGAAAAATAAAAAGACCAAAAACAATTATAAAAATTAAAAATTGAAACTCACTGCATTTACAATAGAGATTAATGGGTATGCACCGACGGTGTAAAGTTTTTTACACCATCAGTCCATCATTCATCGTTCATTTGTATTACTTTAATCTAAAAGTCAACAACCATACAAGGATGAATGATGGATGATGTCCTGATGGTGTAAAAAACTTTACACTATCGATGCATTCTTCATTTTCTCTTTACAATAAACAAAATCATATTTAAATTGGGCGGAGAATAATAAGCTAAAAATATTGTTGTTTTTATTGAAAAACGACAATTTTTTTTCTAAAAAAAAATCCTTAAAAAAAACAACAATCAATTGTTGTTTCATAATTTAGGGTGAGACTAAACAAATCCTTAAAAAAAAAAAAAGGCAAAATAGGTGGGTGGCAATGGCATCATATCATTATTTAGTACTCTCGTTGTTGCTATTTATTTAGGGTTTGTTTAACCTCAGCTCTAAGAGGTTAAAAAATAGAAAAAGATATTGAAAACATAAATTTACTAAGTTCCAAGTCGTAAATGTTTAAGTTTTCAATGCAAAAATACTTTATAAAGCCTCTTATCCTCAGTCTTAAGGGCTGAGGTTAAGAAAATCCATTTATTTATTCTATATTTAAAAAAATATTTTTTTAAATAATGCAATGATTACTTTAATTTTAAATAAATTAATTGTGTTTTTCTTTAACATATTTTTTTTCTCTTTATAATAATTAATTTTTTACACGGCTTTTCTCAAGTGGTGCGATCCTGTCAACTTAAGAACTTGGAATGGGGCATGAGACTAAGAAATCTCAGGTTCGATTCCCGGTTAACACGCCCCGTTGGGAGAGGCATGGGAACGCGACCTCGTGCAAGATTATTCTCAAGAGCTCTATAGTATTAAGGGTGCTCTTGGGGACACCTGTGATACTGGATATAGAGTACATAAAAAAAATTAATTTTTTAAAATATTTACATAAATCAATACCCTATTAAATAATTTTAAATATAAAAATAATATTTATTATATTCTTGAATTTTTAAATAAAACAGATAAATAAAAACAATTTAAAAAATAATAAATAAAAAAAAAAACGGAGAGAGGATTTGCAAATTGCAATTGCAATTTGGCGATTTGCAATCCAGCTAGCTGTACATTGCCGCGTAAGTATTACGTGGCCACTCATCCGTTTGCCGACCAAGATGCCACGCAAGTACACCAGAAATAAAAAGATATTTTATTTTATTTTATTTTTTTCTTGATTGAGTCCTGCTTGTTATGGCAAATCCGAATTTTATGATCATATACTGTACTCTCTTATTCCCTTATTATTATTATAATTTTTTTTGGGTGTATACAAACCGGTACCCGAATCTGGTTTACCCAGAATCCGACTGATCCAATTTGACCCAAGTGAGCTCGCACTAAGCGGTAGGGGTCTCCTAGCGGGGTTGCTCCATACCTAAGACTCGTACTCGAGACCAGTTGGTTAAGGGATCAAGTGAACTACCACTTGACCAAACCGGTACCCGGATCTGATTTACCCAGAATCCGACTCATCCGATTCGACCCAACTGAGCTCGCGCTAAGCGGTAGGAGTCTCCCAGCGGGAGTTGCTTCATACCCAAGACTCGAACTCGAGACCAGTTGATTAAGGGATCAAGTGAACTACCACTTGATCAACCCCACGTTGGTAAAATATGGCACACCACTCTGGAAAAAAAAAATCTATGGTTTAATGTTTTATTGGCCCATGCCTCTAAAGTTCTAGGTGATAATACTCAAAATATAACTAGCCATAACAAAAAAGAACAAAAAAAAACCTAGCCATTAGTTGTATATAAAGCCTTTAACAATATTTTTTAGTATGTTGTCTCTTTTTACTTTAAGCCTATATTCCTATGTGCATAGAACATGCTTCAAGATTGTTCCCAAGTTTGCTCGAAGCATGATGCAATTTTTTGTAGTCAGGGTTTGGTATGATTACCCCAATTTTCTCATATAACTATTCTTCAAGTGTTGAGTTTTATTGTAATTAATTTTAATTTTAAAAAATGGTTTTTAATGTGTGCTGTTCCGTAGAAATGGAAGACGAGAATTAACGTGGAAAAATAAATAGAGAATATCTAGAAATGGATTGTATCAATTGTATAAATAGAGAATTAACGTGGAAAAATAAATTTACTTTCTATGAATTCCATGTTTAATAGTTGTAGTTCATTACTCCCTCCGGTCCTTATTATAGAGCATATTTAACCGAATTACACATACCAAGGAAAGTTGTTGGTTTTATGAATTCTATGAGAATATATTGTAACATTACAATTTTACCCCCTTAACTTTTCTTGGAAAATTCACACTCATTAATGAACAACAAAAAACACATAGATAGTCAAAGCATTTAATAAGGGCAAAAAAGAGAAAAATCAATAAATGATGCATAGAAAATATAAAGTGACTTATAATTAAGACCAAGAAAACTTTCTAGAATGTGACCTATATATAGGACCGGAGGGAGTAAAGTACTTTATTTTTTTCCATATTCTTTGCGGAATCACTGGTATCCCCAAGAGCACCCTTAATACCATGGAGCCTTTGAGACTAATCCGGAGCGAGCTGCGTGGCTGGCTCTCCCAGCGGGATATTTTTAATAAGAATCGAACCTGGGGCTACTAACACCCGTGTTTCATTCCCAAGATTTCAATTGGGGCCTTACACCAACTGAACCAAGCTCCGTTGGTAAAGTACTTTATTTGTTCATAAATGAAGTAATTGTCTATTTAGAAAAATAATTTATTTTTAAATAATTGTTATTATTCAAAATTGAGGTAACAATTGTTACTACTTTTACAAATCTATTTTCATTTAAACAATAGGAGAGACAACAAGTGAAAGAATCGATCAATTATTATAGAAAAATAAAAAAAACAAAAATGATAAAATGAATATTAATTTAATAAAAAAATATTAAATATACTTTTTAATTCACGCATTATAATCTTAAACGACGATTATTTTTTTTTAAAAAAAGGAGTAAATGATTACGTCTACTGTATTACAGTACTCTTCAATTATTTTTCTAGTTGAAATGATCTATTTCTTTTTGAGGCACATATCTAAGGGATGTAAGTGGTTTAAGATTAGACTACTAGATCAATGAGATTGAATCCAACCAGACTGAAAAATGTAGTCTGGTCTAGTCTTACGATTCGATCTTGTCTTAATTTTTCAAGATCATTACTTTATGGTCCGATCTACGGTTTCATAAGTTTTTAAAATATCCAAATCGAACCGGATCGGTTACGCAATTTTTAAAGCGTTGTTACGTAAGAACTGTTGTTTTCAATTTCAATTTTATTTTTTAGTCAAGTACCACTAACAAAAAATAAGAAAAAACACTTTTGGTATCGGTTTCAATTTGTTTCAGAAATAAAAGCATTTCAGTACAACATTCATTCAAAATTCTTATAAAAAAAACTAGAAGCGAATGTAAGGTAATTTGACACACTGATATGAATTTTCCAAATTGAAATTTGGCATATTATTAGGAAAATCCCAAATTCGGTATCTATGAATTTCAATACTTTTAAAGTAATATACTGTTTCTAGTATTTATGATTTTTTTTTGGTATTTATGAATTTTTATAAGTTAAAATAAGTATTTTAAATTTTAAATAAATGTCATAAGTGGACCATTGAACCGGACCAAACCAGACCATCCATGGACGGTCGATCTCATCTGGTCTTTGTAAATGGTATACAACTAGATCGAGTTTAGACCGAACCACTCTTATTTGATTGGTTCGGTTATTAATATATGTAAAAGACCGAACCGTTACACCCTTACATAAAAGAGATGACAATTATACCTAGACCGCGGGTAATACCCGCAACGGGTTGTCTGGGTCTGCAAATTTTGAACCGTTGGGGTGAGAACGAGTTTTTTAAGATTCGTTATTAAAACAGGGTGGGTCCAGGTATAGAGGTACCTGGAGCAGTGTGTACTTGGACTGTTAGTTAAATTACAAGGATAACCTGTGTACTCAGACTGTTAGTTAAATTACAAGGATAACCTATACATACATACATACATACATACATACATACATATAGTGTGTTCTGGACTTAAGACAATGTCTTGTTTTTTCTTTTATACTATAATACGAGTTGTATTACTTACTTTTGTTCAGTTTTTTTGCCCTTTTGTTTAGTGTTGCTCACTTTTATCTTTCATTTGTTAAGTGTCCCTCTTTCACCCTATGCATTAGCTCTGTCGCTACTCAATATGAATCGAAAACTTTTCCTCTTTGTCTTCTGTTCTTCTCAGCATGATTGTTGCTCCAGGCTCCAGCCAACACTGTCTTCGTCTTCCTCGCGACCTCTTTCAACTCTTCGTCTTCAACTCTTCGTACTCCTCTTCTTCACGGTGACATCGTCTTCTCTTCGACTTTGTCCCGAGCGTTCAACTCTAGGCTCCAACACTTCTCTTCATCTTCATCGCAACTGGATTCACTTCTCGTCTCCTTTTTATCTTCTCCAATAGCTATTCATATTCATAAATTCACTTATAATGGGTATCCTCAAACTTATTGAATATCTCAAAACCCGCAGATAAGATACGCAATGGATACTCGCACGGGTCAGAGTCTAAATTTACACTAACGAAGCGAGTCCGGATAATGTGATACCCGAACTGACTCGGACCCATTACCATCCCTAGCACCACATATATCATGCTTAGAGTAATACTCTATACATTTTTTATTGGAAAAATAGTTTATTTAATAGCCAGAATGTGATATTTTAGTTTTCCATGAAGAATGAATCTTTTGAATATCTTTAACATCTGTTATAACTTAGAAAAATTCATCAAAAAAACACGTGCAAAGTTTATTAGTTTTTAAATTTTATCTTTTATTTTTATTTCACTAAATATATTTAAAAATGTAATATTTTATGCATTTTGTGATTTTTGCTAATTGCTACTTATGTTTTTATTAAGAAAAAATTATTTCACTTTTTTGCAAACTAGAATGTTAATCAACCTCGTGGTCTTCATTTTCTTGATTCACCACCTCTTTGTCTAGGTTAGTTTTTAATGATTTGTTTGAGGTCTCTATACCTCCTGTAATTCCTATTGATATGTATTAGTAAATTTTTGGATTCCTTGCCCCTCATTGCACCCAAAATAAAAAAAGAAGGAAATGTGTGGGAAGGAGTAAGCAAATCATCGCTCCCTCCGTTCCTTAACTTTTGATCTTTTAGGTTTGAACACACGTCTTAAAAAAGTGTTGATTATTGTAAGTATTATATGTGTTTTGTCTAAAATGTCATTATTTAATCTTTTATTGAAAATTATAGTAATATTTAATTTTTATTAGGAAGTGTGTCCATTAACTAATGTATAGTGGTTTAAAGAGGAGAGAGATGATAAAAGTAGAATTAATGAAGAGTAAGAGAAATGATTGAATGAAGGGTTAAAGTTGGAAAGAAAAATATGTTTATGCATTGAAATTGTAAAAGGAGAAAAGATACAAAATGAGAAAAAAGCTTAAAAGACCAAAAGTTAAGGAACAAATGGAGTAATTATTATTCCCTCCATCCCTTATTATAAGACACCATTTTTTATCCCTTTTTATTAGTTGTTTTAGAACATTTATGTAGCATTAAAGAGTTTATTCCAAATACACCCTTCATAATTTCATAGGGGTGATAGGGTAATAATTACAATAGAGAGAGAAATGAATAAAGTTGTAAAGTTTTAAATATGGATAACTTTGGAATGACAACATATTTTTTTTATAAATTTGAGAGTAATAATTATGTTTCTTAATCTATGTGAATTACGTAAAAGTGACTTATAATTAGGAATAGAGAGAATATTATTATTATTTATTTTTTTATATTCTCTCCATTTAGGGATGACAATTATACCCGAATCTACGGATATCCACTGGTAATACCAACAATAGGTTGGGTCTGGGTATGCAAATTTGGACCCGTTTGGGGATGAGAACGGATTTTTTAAGACCCATTATTAAAATCGGGTGGGTTCAGGTAAGGGGATTCGCAAGCCCATTAGTTAAATTACAAAAATAACCTGCACACACAGATATATATATATATATATATATATATATATATATATATGGGAGGGTCCGGAACCAGGAGGGGGGAGGAAACTTAAAAACGGAAAAGGAAAGTAGGGAATAGCAGGACTATTCTACATGCGATGATGATGCAGATGAATGATATATAAATAAATTAAAGAGGGGACCAGAACCTTCTAGCGTAGCCGTGAAGAAGATCTAGAAACTATAAATAATTAAAGGGAACCAGAACCTTCTGGCATAACCGTGAAGGAAGATCTAGTGAGGGAGAAAGGGAAAAATTAAAAATAGACAGAATTAAAAGAGGGGACCAGAACCTTCTGGCATAACCGTGAAGGAAGATCTGGTGAGGGAGAAAGGGGAGAAACTGAAAGTGAACAGAAACTAAAACATGAATATGATATGAAAAAACTTTATTATACGATTAAAAGATTGAAAGACATAAACATAAGATTGAAAGATTGAAAGACAGAAACTAAAGGAGGAGCTTACGAGATCTCAAAGGCTGGAATCTCTCCAAAACTCTCTCTCTGAAAGTCTCTCTCTCTAAAATTGTGTGTGTCTATTGAGAGCTGAGATGCTCTTTAAATAGACTTCTTCACCTACTGTTTGAACAGTGTCGGTTGCAAAACCTGCACTGTGTACAATTATTTGGGATCTATTACAATAGTTTAGGTAAAGTAAACCGGAACTATTACAACAGTATTTTACAATAATTAAATCGGAACTATTTCAACAATATTTTACAATAATTTAATGAAAACTTTAGTCATCATCCAGGTTGACAGCAAAGCAATCATCTTCATTTTCTTCTTCCTCATCAGATGATGGGAGCTTTGTTTTCGAAGTTTCTGATTGGTCTGCTTGTAACAATTTGAGGATGTTTTGAAGATTTTCTTCTAGAGATTTTTTTGAGGTTGAGGCGGCAAGAGCTTCTGTGATTTTCGCCCTTTGATTAAGAAATTTACAAGTCTCTGGATCAGCTACTTTTAGGAAGGTTGGATTCCTGCTGAACCAAAGATTAACTTCTTCTTTGGTGGCATGAGCAAAGTCAAAGTTGGCCCACCATTTGTGATAGGCTTCTCGTTGTAATGAGGGAAGTCCCATGCTAGTGAGATAAATATATTTCCACTGGAAGATCCATGCTAGAGATAGCTTAGAACAAAAGTGGAGACTGACTGGGATATATTTGTCTTCTAAATTGATTCTAGATTTGAAATGTTGATATCCTTCTTTTACAGGTTGGGGAAGGATGTCGTTTGGTGATCCAAAGAAAATCCACCACTGGATAAACCAATGGGGAAACACATAATTAATGTTTCTTTTAAAATAAATTAACCATGAGTGGCTGAAAGTTTGATTTTTGAACCAGAACACATTGGTCCAGGCTTGAACATAATCCCAATAATTAAAACCTGCGGGATCAAATGGTTGAGAAATTTTTTTTATTTTATTAATATTGGTCCCAAATTGAGAAGGGGTTAATACTTTAAGGATTTGGAATGTGGAATGGGTTATCAGTGTCTTATCAGTTGGGGATTTATGGTGTTTTATGGAGATTGAGTCAGTGTCTACGAGAATAAATTCGTAGAACCTCTAAGTTTTGTTTAAGGATAAAGGCTGAAATTGAAAATCTTTGGGAAAGATTCGGGAGGGAACTCTATTGGGATTTTCATCCCAAAATTCTGGTTCCATCTGAATGACAGGGACATAATTACCTTTTTTGTGGTATTTTGTTGGTTCTTTGCATGTTTGGGTTGATGGGTTGTTTGGATTTCTTGTTTTGGAGAACTAATTTGTACCTCTTGTTTTGGCAAACTAGTTTGTGGTTTAAGAACTTTGGTGGGTTCATAAACTTGATTTTTAATCCTATCAACAATGAGGGATAGGGGGAATTGGTGAAGTCCATATCATCTTCATATGAGGCTTGTTCAGCCCATGACTTTTTTGGAAGATGGGTTAGACCTTGATCTAGTAAGACTTCTAAAGTATGGAGTGGGAATCCATAATCTGATTTGGTTTGTTTTCCTGTTTGGGTTTGTTGTTTGTTTGGAGACTGAGTTGATGACTCAGTGGTTTGAAGGGTAGATGACCCTTGTTGGGTGGAAGACCCAGGGAGGGTAGATGACCCTGGTTTTGTTTTAACTTCCCTGTAAGTATTCACGTGTAAGGTAATCAGGGAGAGAATTATTAGTGCCTTTGAGATACTCAATGTCAAAATCAAAAACACTTAAAATAGCTTGCCATCTGGCAAAAATCTGTTTTGAAGCCAAATTTTTTACATCCTTTTGTGAAATTTCTTTAGCAGATTTGCAATCTACACGAACCAAGAATTTCTGGTTGAGTAAATCAGATTGAAATTTTGAAATGCATAAAACAATTGATAAAACTTCTTTTTTGACAGTTGAGTAATTTTGTTGTGCAGGATTCCAATGCTTAGATGCAAATGCAATAATCTGTTATTTTCCTAGAACCTGCTGTTTGAGAATGCCGCCATATCCTATGTCTGAGGCATCAGTCTCAACAATTTTAAAGGCTTGGGGATTAGAAAGATAAAGACAAGGAAGTTCCCGTATTTGAGCCTTAAGACTCTTAACAATATTGGTGTGGATATCTGTCCAAGGAGGAGGGGTCTTCTTCACACGTTCATGGAGTGGTTTAATGATATTGCTTAACTGGGGAATGAAGTCAGCTACGTAATTTAGACAGCCGAGAAATCTTTGTAGCTGATTCTTATCAAGGATCTGGTTTGGGAACTTATTACCGAACTCTATGGCTCCGTTAATAGGAACAATGGTTCCCAGATGAATTTCATGACCTAGAAAACGGATCTTAGTTTGGAAGAGTTGGATCTTGGGTTTGGAAATAGCAAGACCATTTCTTTTTATAATATGAACGAAAATATTGATATGTTTGAAGTGCTGCTCTATGGATTGGGCAAAGATGAGTACAACATCAATATAGACTATGGTGAAGTGTGAGTAAGGATTGAAGATTTCATTCATAATATTCTGGAATTCTGAGGGGGCATTTTTAAGACCAAATGGCATAACGTTCCATTCATATTGCCCAAAAGGGACGGTGAAGGCAGTTTTATAACGATCACTCTCATTGACCTGAATCTGCCAGAATCCAGATTTTAAGTCAAATTTGGAGAATATTTTTGCAGAGTGTAATCTTCCTAGGAGGTCTTTTTTATTAGGAATAGGGTACCTAATCCATTGGAGGACATCATTAAGGGGCTTATAATTGATAACTAAACGGGGTGTTCCTCGTTCAATCTCAGCTTGTTTATTGACATAAAAAGCTGCACAAGACCAAGGACTCTTACTCTTCCTGATAAGTCCTTTCTGTAGAAGATCATTAATCTCCTTTTGACAGATTTGGAGCATTTGATCATTCATTTGGGTAGGCCTGGCTTTGGTAGGGATAAGCTTTTCTTTGAAATCCTTATCATAGGGGAGATCAACAATATGCTTTTTTCTTTCCCAGAAGGCATTAGGGAGATCAGAGCATACTGTATCATGGATATGATCAAGGAGAGATTGGATTCTTTTCTGAACATCAGAATTGTTGAGCTGGACATTTACATTTTCAAATGAGACTTCTTCTTTGAGAAAATTAATTTGTTTTTGCTTAAGGTTAACGAGATTGATGTTTTTAATAAGAGGTTTTTGAATAAAATTGAAAATCACTGGTTTTCCCAAATATTCAGTAGTAATACCTTCTTTGGAGATTTGAAGAGGGAAAAGTGACCTAATAAAGGGCGTACCCAAAATGACCTCATTTTTCAAGTTTTTAACAAGGAGAAAAGGGGTTTCAACTTGTAAACCTTGGTGGTCGATAATAGCATTTGAAAGTTTGAAATTGATTTTAAGTTTGGATCCACTAGCAGTACTAAGCTGCTCAGAAGTTTTCTCAAAATACTTAGTCGGGATTAAGCCTTCTTGAATGCAGTTTGAATCTGCTCCCGTGTCAAATAATGCCACGGTTTCAAGAGTAAAATCAGCAATTTTAATAACAACGTTTATATAAAATTTTTGGATAGTAACACGATCAATAATTGCCAAAAAATCTTCATCAGTAAAGGTTTTTACATTATCAGTGTGCTCGGGGGTTTGGGCATCTCCTATCTGTTCAATAATAACATCTTGAAGGTTTTGATGGTTTTCTAATTGATCAAGTCTTTCACTAATGTTAAGATTCTTTAACTCTCTAAACTCTCTCTTAAGATTGGCTATTTCGGTATGGAGATCTTGGGTAGTAGAGGGTTTCTTCCACTCATTCTCAAGCCTTTTGAAGGCTTCGGTGACATCAAATTTGGTGTTATGAACTTCTTGTTTTTGGCTATCAGTTTTGACAGACCTAAGTTTCTCTATGAAGAGTTTCCTCTCTTCTTGGTTAGGGATGGAATTGATGGCTTCGTAAAATAGGTTTTCATGATCTTTGGTTATGACATTAATGCTTGGAGAGTCAGAGTCATCTCCGGCATCATCGTGTTGGATCTGGTTAAGATCTTCAGATGATTCGGTGTTATAATCATCATCAGAGCTCTCAGCCATGAGGTTATTAAGTTGTTCTATAACAGACTGTTCTAAGTTCAGGGAATTAATCTTGGTTTTGAGCCTACAATATATGGCAATATGTCCAGGCTTGCCACAATTGTAACAAACGGAGTATTTCCCTTGGTTCTTGGGTTGATCGGGTTTCTTATGTCTGGGCGGATAACTTGTCCTTTTATGATGGGGCTCACTTTTATGCTTGGCTTTAGGTTTTCTATGGTGTTTGTACTTAGAGGGATGTTTATCTTCTTTCTCTTTGTGGGTGTTGGATTTTTTCCTGGAACAAGGGAGACCGAATTGTTCACAAAAGGTTCCCAGTTCTCTATTGGTTAGTGTTTTCTCTTTGGCTAAATCATTCTGGAGTTTCCTATCTTGGCAGATTTTCAAAGCTACCTTCTGGACATAGGATATTAATTGTCCGTAACTAAGATTGTCATAAGGGATTTCTCCATTTTGATGTCTAATCTTATCCCTAACCCTGTCTCCTAAAGACTTTGGAAGGCCAGCTAAGAATTTTTCTTTCCAAATGCGATGTTCACAATCTTCTCTGGTATAGACTCGTGTAAGGAAGGTATCCTTGTACCACCTAAAGTATGATAATGTTTTACATCTTAGGTTTGACAACAATTCTCCTGATCTATCTCTCCAGATAGATGGATCTCCAATAAATTTGGCTCCTATGGTGAATATCAATTGGTTGACAGCATCGGGGACTAGCTCCCCTTTATTGGTTATAGGAGATTGGTGGGGATCAACTTTTACAGCATTGTAAATGGCATGTTTTTCGTCTTCAGTAAGACCATAATCCCACCATCCTTTTAATTGGCCAGTGAATCCTGCTGTTAAAGGCCATCACGATCCCTTTTTCATCTATATCACTGGTGGTTAGATAAGCAGTAGCAGCCATGCACATGTATTGCATAACTTGCATAATACCATACTCATTCTGACCATCAATGTTCCATATGTATAATTGGTTTGCATCAAATCTTTTGAGGGGGATGTCAGATTCCTCAAGAAGTAAATCTGGGGCAGTTGCACGTTGGTAATAAAGCTTGGAAGGCTTTTTCCAGGATAAAGATTGACTCATGAGCGGGTTCAAACCTAACTTCTCAGATCTTATTGATTCAGGTTCAGAGGAGTAAGGAGAACTACATTCCCCTAAAACGTTTATCAGGCGATCCTTAAAAGGGGGGGTTCTAGGATCAGAGGGCTTTATGGAACTTGAATCGGAAGGTTGGGGTGTCTCGGGAGCAACGAGGTGGGTCAAATTTCTGATGCTATCTGCTAACTCCTCGGAGATGATAGCCTTATTTTTTGCTTTAAGGAATTGTAAGTTTTTCCTAAGATCTTTCGAAGGATTGAAAGGTTTGAAGAAGGGTTTTTCGGTTGGCTTTGCCTCGACTAAATTAGAGGACATCTCTTCTTTCCTAGATCTGATAATATTAAGGTTTTCTCCTAAAGTTTGAAGATACTTATTGGTGTAGTTGGATTGTTCCATCAAGTCTTTGATATCTTTAGGATTGACTGGGTCAGATTCATCTTTTGATTTGAATGGGGCAGCTATGGCTAGGCTAGTACCCGTCTTAGTGTTGAGCTGGTATTGCCTATTTGGAGGTAATTCAGACTGGAGAATGGTGCCATCTTTAGGTTGCCAGCTACTGATAACATTTGTAACCTTTTCCTTTGAAGACAATTGCCTTTTGAAAGGATAATCAATCTTATTCACAATAGCATAAGCTTGGAACCAATCAAAGAAATATATGTTTTGTTCAACTCGTTCAAGAAAATTGTAAAACTCAGTTTGGATTTGATTACATTTTCCTCTAAAATGAGTAAAAAACCAGTTTCTTTGAGCGACGTTGTCATCAGAATAGAAATCTTTTTTGATTATTTCTTTGTTGATCACAAAAACCTTTTCAATATTATTAATCTCATCATACTCATCATTCATAGAGGAATATGTTGGCGATTGAATAGTTTTTTGATCTTCTTCTTGTTTTTGATATATGGGTAAAGGTATGGAAGTGGAGGTATCAAGGCCTTGGAGATGGATAGTTGATTGGGATATTGTTGAGAAAGATTTCCTAGAGGTTGTCTCAGTAGCACGGGATCTGAGATCCCCAGCTCTTGAACTTTCAGATCTGGCGACACTAAAGGAATTTCTTCTGTTAAAGGTTAATTTTACTCTGCCATCTTCATATTGTCGAATCTCCTGGATTTCAGGGGTTTCTTTAGGTCGAGCTGGTGCAGCTCTGTCTAGATGTCAGTCTTCGGGTAAGACAATATCTTCCCATTTAATGGTTTTTGGGACAGTGACATTTGCTTTTGAGATATCAGTGAGAAATAGAGTCGTTTCTCCAGGATTACTAGATCTTCTAACCATAGAACTGCAAGAGTTCATGACCTTATACTGTACTCTGTACATAAGGGCAATAGGGTTGGATCCAGATGCCATGTCTAGACCATGGGTATGTAGGTTCAAGATTAATACTTTGAGGATGTTTCTGTCTTGGAGACTAATAGTGAGATTAGGGTAACAATTAAAATAGATTGGACCATGTCCGAGGCTGGTTTCTACAGTTCCCAGGAGAGAGTCTGAAAATTGATTATGCCTCTTATCTCTTAAACACAAGAGTACAGAAGCATTAAGGCCTTCTCTCATGAGCGGCTTGATAGTAACTTGGACACAACCTATGTGCAAGTATCGGTATTTTTGTTTGTGGCCTCTCAAGGTTTCATTGGAGAGAAGGTGGAAATCTTCATCTTTAGAGGTGATTGTATTGATGGGGATATTCTTTTCAACAGTTCTTATGATGTAGTCAGAACTTTGAAAGAATCGTCCCTGGGGTTTGTAGAGGTCTTTTGTGGGAATTTTGGGAATTTCCCAATTGTCAAAATCTTGATTTATATCTTGAAATTTGATTTCTTCCTTGAAAATGTTTTTAGAAGAGGTTTGGGCTTCTTCATTCTCGGCGAGAGATGAAGAAGATGGTTGGGAGGACTTGAAAGAGAGATGGGTTGAGAGAGAGCGAAACATATTGAAATAAAGAGGTGAGTGGGTAAATTTTGTAATTGTTCCTCGCCCTATAGTATCATCACCATCATTTGGTTTCATAAAAACGAGTTTCCAGAAGTAAGATAAATAATATGATCTACACAATATTTTAGGTCATAAAAAACTCTTTTTTTGCCCATCATCAAATCAACTATAGCCACCGACAGTTAGATGATATTCCTGGTAATCGCAGCATCATCCGAGCTTCATTGCCTCCTTTAGGACTTATTACTCTTGCTGCCTATGCACAGGAATAACACGAAACTTATTCGTGCTTCCAGTTGAGTGATGAATCTTATTCGTTCTCTATATACAGATATATACAGGAATATTAAAATGACCTTTAATATTATGTTACCATATTATAGATCTTACTCCCAGCCAAACGTTCCTACTTCCCCATCTGGCTCTGATACCAGGGAGGGTCCGGAACCAGGAAAGTAAGATATATATATATATATATATATATATATATATATATATATATATATTTGGATTTGCTAACATGATCCCACTTAATTTTATGAAGGATTAGGTTAGCAAGAGCAAGTTTTAATGATTAGGGGTACTTTAATAATATTCTTTTCTAAAATATATTAAAAAAACAAAAAACCCATCAATACTTCTCTCCTTCCTTATGTTCTCTCTGTTAGAATTATTGATAGGATTGGCAATTGTCACTCAAGAGGGGGGAGGTGAATTGGGTGTTTATAAAAACATTGAAAAACAACCGATTCAAACATTCTTGGAAAAACTTAAAGAGTTTTAATGAAGCGGAAGACTTAAAGAACGATTGAAAACATTTTTAAGCGCAGATCAAAAAGAATATTTATATTAATATTGAAAACATATTAGTCACGAGATTGAATAAATTAACACCATGAAAACGCAATTCTCGTGCTATATAATTTCAAACGTGAAAATAGGTTTATTCGCGAAATATGATTAACACAAAATATAAATGTAAAAAGTAAAGAGATAAGGGATAAAGAATTTTGCACCAGGGATTTTATCCCGGTTCGGCAAAAAGGCCTACATCCAGTCCTCAAGCGACCCACTTGAGCTTTTCAATAAACCAAAGACGCCTTGCGTCCCCGAATACAACCAGAGCGCCCCGCAAGCTACTAGGAACCTCCTTTAGCTAGGGACCTCAAAAACAACTAGGAAGTCCCTTCCTAGATTTTACAGATAGCCTAACTACTAGGTGACCCACCTTTCGTCTAGCACTACCCAATACAAGGGTTCTCGCCCTAAGAAAGCGACACACATTCAACCTAAGGGATAACACTCTCTAATCACTAAGGGTAAACACTCCCCTTACATTGAAATGGTTTGCACGAAGAAATTTGTGCAACTAACAATGATGCTCTCTAGATAGAGCAGATACAACAATAAAGTCCTATAGAAAGAATTAGACTAAAGCACACTCAAAGTTCTTGAGAATTTTCAAAATGAAGAATATATGAAGATGATGATGATGATGATTTTCTTCTCAAAAAGATTTTCAAAAAGAAGGTGTAGGAGAAGAAGAAGAAGAAGAGTGATGATATGTGTGTGTGTGAGAATTCAAAAAGTAGAAGAAGAGAGTTTAAAATCAGAAAACGTGATCATCCATAAAAAGGAAATAAATCATTCTGAGAATCAGATTGATTTCAGCACGTTTTTCAAATTTTGAAATAGGGTAATCGATTACTTGCTCTCAGGTTTTTCACAAAAGTTGCAGCATTAAAAGATAATCAATTATTAGCTTCAGGTAATCGATTACTTTCACTTAAATGACCAGTCCAAGGAAGTAATCCATTACATGAACCTAAGTAACCCATTACTTACTCTCTGGTTACAAGTTACAGAAGATAATCGATTATTCCAGAAGGGTAATCAATTACTCCAGAATAAAATTAGATTTTCATAAAAATGATTGTAACCAAAGGTTTTCACAAAAAAGGTTTTCTTAAAAAGAATTTCCAGGAGCAAAGGGTTTTTTTTTAAAAAAAAAACTTCTTCTAATTTTCAAAAACAAAAAACATCATCTTCATAACTTAATAATAATAATAAATATGAACTTGAGTGCCTTAGACTAATTTTTGCTTTACATAAAACACTAAGCCCTAAGAGACTAGATCTTCAAGAGAGAATAAAACTTCTTGCATCATCATTGTACCTGAACCTGGTTAAACACATAATATTATATTTTGTTGTGTCATCATCATGGGGAAACATGAGCTTCAACACTCCGCCTTTTTGATGATGACAAACACTTCCTACAAAACAAAGGTTAGTACATGATATAATATGACAATCTAATAAAATGATAAGCATTATCATGCTTGAGCACATCAAGTAGCATTCAGCTCCCCCTGAATCATATGATTAGCCTTTGCTAATCTCTCCCCCTGAATTCATGAATCATTCACGAATCTGAAACCTGTCATGTTCCTGTTTTCTTATTTTGCTCATGCAACAGATATTTTCTCCCCCTTTTGACATCATCAAAAAGGTGGTATATCCAAAAAAAATAATGACACCTCATGACTGAATAAAAATATCAAACTAATAATAAAGCCATTGTCATGAGACATCACAACAAAATATCCAAAGACATACCAGGAAAAACAATATCCAAATCCAGAAACATACATAGTCAATCAAATGTAAAGAACTAGGGGGTCAGGATAATAACATAAATATGAAATTCAAATAGCAATAAAGTAAAAATCAGATAGAGTCAGGGAGCGGAGCCACAAGCTAAAAACCACTGGTGAAAGGGTCTCGATGCTGATGCCTCAAATCATAGATATCCCGCTGCATAGCTTCCATGTTCACATTCATTTGCTGCATATCGGAGGTAAGCTGAGAGAGACTAGAATCAACTGAGTGCATGTGGGCATCAGATCTTCGCATATAACCCCTAACATCATCCATAAAACTCTGCATGTATGGAGGAATGTGGTTCGGTGGCAGAACAACTTGCAACGGTGGGAGATCGGGATCATGTGCCGGTGCTTGTTCTTGATCATCATCATCTTCAGGGTCATTCCCATGAGCTGTCTTTCGCTCTTGCCTCATAGTCTTTTGAATCCAACCTCTTCCTTCCATATTGACCCAGCCCATGTTTCCAAGAAAGTTAGTGTCCATACGCATATCAGCATTAGGAGTAGTCCTCGACTCTCCATTCAGTGGGACTCGGAAACGCCTAAGAATATGGGTGATCAAGGTGGCATAGGGAAGGCGAGTTGTTTTTAGCTTCATGTTGCGGTCGATTGATCGACGCACTTTGCTGGCGGTTTCAGTCAAATGATTCAATACATACCAATCCCAATTAATGGGTTTGTTGTGAAACCAGGCCCATAGAATGATATAATCTGTGTCCAGAACCTTGAAGTAGTTCCCTTGTCGCGGAATCAAGAAACGATTGAGAATGAAGTGCAGCACACGATACACAAACTTCAAATTTCCAGACGTCATAGCCTTACCAGTTGGGATGTTCTCATCAATAAACTCATCCTTAGCAGCTTTTTTATCAAACTCGTCACCCCAAAGGCTATCACTACCTGAACCAGTGAAGTAAACTCCGTCCATGGGAAGGTGAGTGATGTTCTTCCAAGTATCCAAGGTGATCTTTATTTTTCTTCCTTTCACTTCAGAATAGAGAATCTTTTCCTCGGAATCCCATCTTAGATTAGAATAGAACACTCTAACTAGATCCTCATAAAAATCTCCGCCGATGGTGCTAAATTCAAATAATTCCTTTTTTTTAGAAGCATCACGGCAGGCAGATTGCAGTCCTCATCATCAAATGTTTCAGCATCCAAGAATCTAGGAGAAATCACTGTACAAGCTGCAAAGTACTTCTCAAAATCAACAATCTGAGCAGGACTGGAGAACCAACGATTGTAATTTTCTAGAGCTGCTGGTTGAGGAACTGTAGGTGGAGGAGTAGAAGGACCGGCTTCATTTTGTCTAGGTCGAGAGGGTCTAGGAGCACGACTGGTGGAAGGAGTTGGTCTCCGACTTTGAACAATAGGGGGTGAGGGCTCATCATCCTCAGATACTACAATTTGAGCTCTTCTTTTTAGTCGCCGACTAGCCATGATCTCAGATAAACAACAGACAGATAGTAGATGACAAACACAACCACTATGAACCAGATACCCAACTATGAGTCAACTGAGATGATATAACCAACTATTTAACAGACCATATACACAACCCAGCAATGCAGATCACACAATCCAGATATCACCAAGACAAAAATGCAGTGCTACTATCAAGGCCAATACTCTACTAATCTCAATATATCAACTTATTAACCAGAGATTCGGTAAGCATGAACATTATACCAAATGTAGTAGCAAGAAGGGCTTGATGAAGAAGGAGACTAAAAACCTGAACTGAGATACTCTGCACCCACTGAACCACTGAACCGAAAACGAACTGAACCAGAAGCAAACTGAGAACCACTGAACCAGAACCTTGCTGAACCACACAAAGAACACTGAACCAAGACTCACTAAACCGGAATCTTCACTAAACCGAGCCAGGAGAGATGAACCTTGTTGAACCAGAAACCTTGTTGAACCGAGGATTTGCAAAGGTGAAGGTTATGGTGAAGAAGATAAACAAAGGTGGTGGAGAAGAGGCTAATGGTGAAAGAATGATGGTTTATGGTGGTTTTTATGGTGGTTGAGGGTGGTTGGCCGAATGGAAGAGGAGAAGAGAGAGAGGAACGAGTTTTTGAGAGGAGGAGGAAAAACTATGAAGGTTTAAGAGAGGGGAAGGATATTTGAGAGGGAATGGTGATGGTTTGGTGGAGAGGTGGCTATGGCTATGGAGATTGGTTGTTGGTTGATGGAAGAAGAAGAAGAAGAAAACGTTGAAGAATAAAGAGAGAAGGAGGAGGTCGTGTATGAGAGAGAGGAAGAGAGAGAACGTGAGGTAAGAGTGAAGGATTTGGTGGCTAGGGTTATAGTCAACAAGGGGTCAAAAAGGTAGTCTTGGGTCAAGGCCCACTTGGTCCACACGATTTCCTTCCTTTTTGTTTATAATTGATGTCGGTAATCGATTACTAGCAAAGATGTAATCGATTACTTTTCCTTATGTAATCGATTACTTACATACCTGTAATCGATTACTGTCTCTCTGGTGAGTATGTGATGCAACTTCATTAATCGATTACTGGGCTGACTTTAATCGATTACTTCTTCTCAGGTGTGTGGTATGATGCTGCAGAGATAATCGGTTAATCTGAGTCATGTAATCGGTTAATTTGCCTCTAACTGTTCAGACCTGATGCAGTAAACACTGAGTAATCGATTACTGTTGCAGAGTAATCGATTACTTCTGCTCAAACTTCCAGAATTCTTCCTTTTCTGCATATTCCAAGCTTCCTTGCATGCTATGACTAATTTTTCTGATACTAGGGACCATGGGTGGATTTAGCTTGTGGGCAACTTACCTCTTGGAACATTGTTTCTTGCAAAACAGATTGTTCTTGATATCTCCAACGCTCAAGTTAGTAATTTAACGAGATAAACATTTAGAGCAATTGAAGAAATTAATATGAACCACATGAAACTTAAAGGTAATACTCAAAATCATATGCTCCTTTATAACTATGAGTTATATCAAGTTCAATCATAATATGCATTTAGATGGCAACTTAATCAACTCAAGTTTGCACTAGACACCATATTATGAATGAAGTACTCAACTTTTCCAAGATATGATAATCATGTGACATAGAGAATTTCAAAAACACTTTTACCACACATGATTTGTTTTCAAGGCTAATATAACTTGGAATAGTCGAAGTACGCTCTTGTATAATCATGGTTATAATAAGAATATGACTTATTTACCTCAAACCTTTTGTGCCATGAAGATTTTGCCTTAGACCGTTGCTTTCTTTTCTGATGTTTCATCAAAGTGAATTTTCCATTTCTTCTAGTGAATGCTTTGGTTCTTGATGACAAGATTTTCCTTTGGTCACTCCATCTATCTTTTGTTATCCACTGAGTCATTTTGAAGCATTTCTCTTTTGATTTCCTCTTGGTTTTTCCTTGGGCAATTGATTTTCTACATTCCTGTTACAAGGAGAAACCTTTGGTACCCATCTCATTTTGGGTCTAGGGGGATTAGACTCGGATTCCTTGGAAACCTTTGGAACCCATTTCATTTTATTTCTCATGTGATTGTTTTTCTTATAAAAGCATAAGTGAGAAATATGACCCGAACGTCCACAATAGTTACAAACAATGGGTTTGGGAGATGCTTTGAATTTTCCAAAATCATTTTTGTATAAAATACACTTATGATCCTTGTATTCAGAATCACAATTGTCAACAACTTTACTTGACTTTTGAATATCCACATTCTTATCTGAATTGTCAAATAAAGAGTTGGAGCAAAAGGATTTTGTAATACTATGAGAATCACAAGATGCAACCTCAACACATTTTTCAATAAAATTGCATTTTTCATGATATGTAGAGGTGTTATTTTCCAAAGAAATATTTTTCAAATCATCTCTCAAATCATTATGAGTAACATGTGGATTAAGGGAATGAAAGTCAATTTGAGTTACCTCGTGAGGAGTAAATGAGAATAGTTCAAATTTGTTGTCTACTGACTCCTCATCTGAAGAACTTGATTCCAAGTGTGACTCCAAGAATGCTTCAAATAGGCTTTCTAATTCATCATCTTCATTTGATGAATTGCTCCTCATGCTTTTAGTATCATCATTCAAAACTTCATCATGGGAGATGGTCAATTCATCCTTTGTGCTTGTCTCTTGCTGATTTGTCAGTTTGTATCTGTGAACACTTACACTTTCCAAAAGATCATTAGTAGGATAGTGTGTTTGTAAAGTATCCCAAATACTTTTAGCATTAACACAGTCCTTGATTCTAGCATATGCATCATCATTCAAGACATTTCTTAAAATCCGCATAGTTTGAATATTCAAGGCAAAACATTTTTTGTCAAATTCATTTAAAACATTTTTTGGTTTTAAATCAAAACCATTAAGCACAATATTCCATAAATGACAATTAATTGATTGAAGATAAAACTTCATTCTAGCACTCCAATGCACATAATTTTTCCCATCGAAAATTGGTGCATCATCGAATGAAAATCCCTCCATTTAAAATCAAAACCAAATATCCCAAAACTGCCAATACACAATGGATCTTTAACTCAAGCAGTTAAGCTTTTACCAGAGCACGAAATTCTGATACCAATGTTGGAAACCAACAAGCGGGCTTAGCAATTACTAGAGGGGGGTGAATAGTAATATGGAAGCAACAATGACTAATTTTCGGTGCAATTAAAAGATAATTGATAAAAAGCTTGTTTTTTCTGAAACTGGGCAATTTACTCGAGTGAATTTAGAAACACTCGCGTGTTTTTCAGGTGTTTTTCAGGTTTCTGAAAAACACTCGCGTGAAAATGAAGAACACTCGAGTGAAATGCTACGAAATACTCGAGTGATTTGGAAAACACTCGAGTGTTTTATGCAGAACAGAAAGGATCAGTTTCAGAGAAATTTAGCAAAATGATTCAATATCTTAAAGACTAGTCAAGAGCAGATATTAATCCAAGTAGAGAGCAATTAAACTAAGTTAAAACAAGTTGAAAACAAGTTAATTGCAACCAATTTCTACTTGAATTATAAAAGCCCCTTTCTAGAGAACTTAGGGTTTTGGTTTTTCTTGAAATCTAAGAAAGCTATAAAAGAGAGAGACAACACCAATTTTATCCTGGTTCACACTCAATATAGAGTGCTAATCCAGTCCCCCTAATCAACTTAGGAGTTTCTACTAGTGATCAAATTGTTAGAAATTACAAGGATAAATTGAGATTCCTCACTCAATCCTAACCCTTTTCAAGAGTGTACCAAACTCTTGAAATTTCTACCCCAATTTGATTTGGTGATGAAGAGTCCCTTCTTCTTAAGCTCCTTGGAACCTCCAAGAGCCCACCAAGCTAAGAATCCTCTTAGTCTTTGTGCTTGAGAACCTCTCAAGGCTTGAGAAACTTGGATACCTCACCAAGTACTTGGATACCTCACCAAGATTTTCTAAACAAGCTAAAGTGTTTGAGTGTTTGAGAATTTTACAACAAATAATTCTCTTACAATTGAAGCACACTCTCTTAACTCACTAAGACAAATAATAAAGATGAATGCTTGGTTGAGTTTAGAGAGAGAAATGATTTTCAACACTTGAGAGAGAATGAAATCAATGAAGGATTATAAGCTTGTTGTTGTAAGTGAGGTCAACTCTTCAGAATATAAGAAAGGGGACAAAAGGGAAGGAAAAACCAAGTTATTCTCCCTTTTTGTCCTCTTCTAACGTTTAAAAAATTTGCTGACAGACCTAAATCACTCGAGTCTTTTTGAAAACACTCGAGTGTTTTGGTCAACTCTGATAGGGTTACCTTTTTACTTTATCCAACGGCTATATTACTGAAAATTCATAAATCACTCGAGTGAATTGAGAATCACTCGAGTGAATTGAGAATCACTCGAGTGAATTGCTCAATGTTGGAAAAATTAAGTTTTTCTAACATTGTTTTCAATTCTCTTCTCAAGTTTAATTGGTTTTAATCTCAACCTTTCATGCATAGTTATTGTTTGACCTTATGTGAGAATAGAAACCTAAACTACCCACTCTCATAAAGAACATGAAAATCATGAAGAAAAACATGATTAATGCATAAATGTCATAAACCCATCATTCCAACACACCATAACTAGACCATAAAACATGAGTGTTAATCAAAGTACACCCTGTGAATTCAATGCTCCTAATTATGTGGATTATGTTTTGATGATGACAAAATAATTAACAAATCATGCCTTGAAGATAATGCAACATCAACATCAACAAGAAGTCAAGAAAAGAAGACAAGTGCCCAATCATTCTCAATCAAATATTAATTGTAAATTTCTAATTTATGTTGAGAGTAGTTGAGAGTGGGTAGAAATAGTTAGTCTCTTCTAGGAATAAATTTTTATATGTTTATTAAGTTGAGATTGACCAAAAATTAATACTTGAGAGGAAAAATAAAATTGAAAAATAATTTTTCCCATATCTGATCAAAATACTCGAGTATTTTGATAAAGACTCGAGTATATACTCGAGTATTTATAGAAAAACTCGAGTATTTGTGCCAGGTCAGCAATTATGACCGTTAGTCTTGTTCGTGCACCAATTCACTCGTGACCGACCAAAAAGACTCGAGTATTTACCAAAAGACTCGAGTATTTTTGTCCAGTCAGCAAAAATGAACGTTGGAGAGACTCAAAAACTCAATTGAGGGCATTTGAGTCTCATCCAACCCCAAGAGAGTATTCTGAACCTTATTGTAAAATTGCTCTTTGAATTTGTGCAAGAACAAACAAGACAACAACACATTATTGATCACAAGCTTTCATAATTTCCTTTTCTCAAGTGTTAATTCCCAAAAAGCTCAACTTCTCACTCATATTGTCATTCTATTCCAAGTTGAGTTTTAGGCCTCAATTCTTACATTGAGCTGTGCTTATTTGTGCTAATCCATTGTGAGATTAGTAATACACATACAAAAAGCTTGATTATTCAAAGTCTTGGATTGTTCCCAAGCAAACCCTAAGTGGCTTAGGGTGTTGGAAGTCTTGAGAGGTTCTCAAGCACAAGACTAGGAAGTTCCTAGCCCGGTGGAGTTTCTTGAAGGGAGTTCAAGGAAGCTTTGTGAAGAGTTCTTCAATCACCGGAATCAAATTGGGGTAGAAATCAAGAGTTTGGTACACTCTTGAAAGGGTTAGGTTGAGTGAGGCCATTCTCAAGCAATCCTTTGTAATTTCTAACAATTTGATTATTAGTAGAAACTCCTAAGTGATTAGGAGGACTGGATGTAGCTCATTGTTGGAGTGAACCAGGATAAAATTGCTTGAGTGTTGGTTTATTGCTTTTAATCTACTTTCTAGCTCAATAGACTTAAGTCATTTCAATCAATTAGGATTTATACAATTAGGTAGCAAGTTCAAGGAATCTTTGTGTTTAAAAGTTATTTAGATTGCTTGTTATTCTGTTGGATAAGTTCCTGTTTATTATTGAATTGATTTGAGTTAAATTGCTGAATTTTCGTTTCTGGTTTTTCTGCTATCTGATAGGAAAAACTCGAGTATTTAAGAAAAGACTTGAGTTGTTCATCACTGAAAAACTCGAGTATTTCACAAAAGACTCGAGTCTTTTGTGTCTGATTCCAGAAAATTCAGTCTTAGCTCCATTCTTCATCTATCAATCGAAATATTTGGTATTAGTGCTTCAAAATACTATTCACCCCCCCTCTAGTATTTGCTTAGCCCGCTTGTTGGTTTCCAACAAGTGGTATCAGAGCTCGGTCGAAAGATCGAGTGTAACAACTTTTTCGAAAAAGATCCTTTTGGAAACTTAATGGGCTCTAGCAATAACTTTGGTGGAGAAGGAGCTTCAATAAACCGTCCTCCACTATTTAATGGTGAAGGATATGTTTATTGGAAAACTCGCATGAAAGTTTTTATTGAAGCAATTGATATGGATATTTGGGATGCAATTGAAAATGGTCCTTTCATTCCCAAAAAGAAAATAAATGATGAAATTGTTGAAATTCCAAGGAGTAGTTGGAATGATGATGAAAAGAGAAAAGTCTCATTTGATTTAAAAGCTAAAAACATCATCTTTTCGGCTCTATCCCATGATGAATTTTATAGAGTTTCCCAATGTAAATCGGCAAAAGAAATGTGGGATACTTTGCAAGTCACACATGAGGGAACAAGTGAGGTTAGAGATGCAAGATTGAATTCTCTAACTCACGAATATGAATTGTTCCACATGTTGCCAAATGAAACCATTAGTGACTTGCAAAAGCGATTCTCTCACATTGTTAATCATTTGATTTCCTTGGGAAAAGTATTTCGCAATGGTGAAACTACTAACAAAATTCTAAGATGTCTTGATAGGAGTTGGCAACCCAAGGTAACCGCCGTCAAGGAATCAAGAGACATAAATAGCATGGACTTAGCCACTTTGTTTGGCAAACTCCAAGAGCATGAGATGGAGCTTACAAGACTTGGGATGCATGAGGAATCGGACAAAAAGAAAAAGAGCATAGCACTCAAAGCTTCAACCAAAGCTACAAAAGAAGTTGAAGAATGCTCTACAAGTGGAGATTCCGATGGTGAACCAAATCAAGAAGAATTTGGGATGTTTGTGAAAAGATTCAACAAATTCTTCAAAGGGAAGAAAGGTGGATCTTCATCCAATTTCAAGAGAACCCAAGACTCCAAACAAAGAGAAAAGAGTACCAATGATGGAGTTAAGTGTCATGAATGTGGTGGGGTTGGTCACATAAGAATGGAATGTGCCACATTCTTGAAGAAGAATGACAAGAAGACCCAAGAGACCAAAGGGAAGCGTGCATACATTGTTTGGGATGCACCGGAAAAGAGCAATGAATCATCTTCAAGTAGCTCCGGTGATGAAAATGCAAACCTTTGTCTCATGGCCAAGAACAATCATGAGTCCTCATCAAGAGCTAATCATGGCATGAGTGAAAGTGATGATGAGGTAACCTCTAGTTCTTCTTGTTCCTCTTCAAACTCCATTTCATATGATGATTTGCAAGAAGCCTACAATGAAATGTTAATTCAATTTAAAAGGCTTGCTAAAATTAATAAGGAAAAAGGAAAGAAAATTTTGGAGTTTCAACATGAAATTGATGAATTGCAAAAATCTATAAATGAGTTGAAACTTCAAAATGAATCCTTGGAACTTATTAATTCTAGTCATCAAAGTGATTGTGCAAATCATGAGGAAATTATCACTTCATGTGAGAGATGTGATGATCTTGAAAAAGAAGTGAAAGAGTTGAAAAACAAACTCACAATCTCACATAGTGATAGAAACCTCAACCGGTTGTTGAACTCTCAAAGACATAATCACAACAAAACCGGTTTAGGATATGTTCATAAAAAGGACAAAAAGTACAAGGTGGTTGGAACATTTTCTAAGAAAAATTCATCAAAGAGACCAACTTGTACTTATTGTGGAAAAGTTGGACATATCAACATTGAGTGCCACATTAAGAAGTTTGAAATGAAAAAGGGCACTTATATGTGGATTAAGAAGGGAGAAAGTCCCAACACTAACCCTAAGGGACCCAACATTGTTTGGGTACCCAAAGTGTGTTAGTTCCATGATGAACATGATGAATGTTTTGATAATGACAAAGAGTTTTTGAACAAGCTACATGTGTTGATCAAGTTTCAAGCTCAACAAGCAACAACAAACATCAAATGAAGAAGAGAGAAAGCAAGCTCATGAAGACCTAAGTTTGAGTGTATTTGTATTTCTTTTATCTTTTGCCTCTCAAGCTTCATAGGTTTTTATTTGGGTAGATTATTATAGAAGGTAGTGAATCTCATTCATAAGTCATGATTAAATCATAATTTGAGTTTTCACTTAACCTAGAATCAATAGGTGGCTTAAAGGTTTTAAAGGAAAGGTTGGATTTTGAGAAAACAAGTTTTGAACATGTACAGTACCAACTTAATCGATTAAGTGATAACTTAATCGAGTACTACTCGAGTACACGACTTGCTTAATCGATTAAGTACTGCTGAACTGATTTTTAAAATACGTTTTTCACTTCTCAAAATCAGTTTTCAAGTGCTACAACTTTTGGGTATTCTTTATAAACCTTTTCCTATTATTTGTGATTAATAAAAAGAATCATTTTTATACAAGATTTACAAAGAATCAAGCCACTCTATTCTCTCTCATTTTCTAAAGATCAAAGCTTTTCTATTTTCATATTCTTTGATCAAGAACCTTTGAATCTCTTATGGTGAATTGTCATAACTCTTGATTGAGATTCATAGGATTGTTTTGTGTTTTCTATTGTGTTGTAATCTTTGCAAGAAGGCAAGCCACTACAACAAACAAGAAGTCTTGGTGTGTCGATTTTATCATCAAGCAAGTGCATTCTTATTGAAGAAGAAGAAGAAGTCTTGGTTGTGAATCAAGCAAGTGAAGCCTTGGTGTGTGGTTTATCATCAAGCAATTGAAGACTTGTTGTGTCGATTATCAACAAGGGGTAGAGGTTAGATTAGAGAGAAGATCAATAGGATTACAAGGCAAGGGTGTCGGTTATCTCTTGTAGGCTAGCAAGAAGGGAGTCTTGTGAGGCAATCACTTGTAATTTGAGAACTCTAATTCCTCATAGTGAAGAATCTCTCTTGGTTGAAGAGGGGACTGGATGTAGCTTTCAAGTGGATGAAAGTGAACCAGGATAAATCACTGTGTCGTATCTCTAAACCCTTACTCTTTATATTCAAGTCATTTGATTGCGTTCTTGGTTGAAAACCTAGAAAGATTGATTTTCATAATTGATTGAATTGAATCTTTAATTGTTCAAATTGATAAAGGGAAAATCATTTTCATAACTAGGTTAATCAATAAGAATATAGGTGTTAATCATTTCCGCTGAATCTCTGATCTTGCATGTGAATTGATTGATTTTCGTATTCGAATGAAAAATTGATTTTTCTGTTTTCTGTCATATTTAATCGATTAAGTTCAAGCTTAATCGAGTACTACTCGAGTACACGACTTGATTAATCGATTAAGTGCTGTAGAATTTGCAAAAATCATTTGTTTTGATTGTTTCGATTTGTTTCGTTCGAAAATATTTCAAGGTAGCTTCAACACCTATTCAACCCCCCCTTCTAGGTGTATTCCTAGGGTTCCTTTGTCTCTCCAACCACCAATTGCGGTTTCCTCAAAGTGAACAAGTGATTTCATATTGTAGGTGTGCCTTCGAACGGGAAAACAATTGTGGTATCTTGATAGTGGATGTTCGAAGCACATGACGGGAGATAAGCGGCACTTCATTGAGCTTACTCCAAAGGAAAAGGGTTATGTCACTTATGGGGACAACAACAAAGGCAAAATCCTTGGTATTGGTAAAATCGGAAACTCTTCAAACTTGATTATTGATAATGTGCTCTATGTTCAAGGATTAGAACATAATCTCTTGAGCATAAGCCAATTATGTGATGTTGGTAATCATGTAGTTTTTACCTCTACCCATTGCCTCATTAAAAGTGACAAAGATGAATCAATCAAATTTGTTGGTAGAAGGTCAAATAATACTTACTTAGTTGATTTGAACAAAGTCACTTCTTTGGTCTCTACTTGTTTAGTGAGCAAAGAAAATGACACTTGGTTATGGCATCGTAGGACCGCTCATATTAATGTAAACCAATTGAAGAAAATACAATCTAAAGATCTAGTAGTTGGTTTACCAAAGCTAAATTTTTCTATTGAAGGTGTTTGTTCTCCTTGCAAGAAATGTAAACAAACTAAAAACACCTTTGGATCAAAAATGGTGATGTCCACATCAAGGCCATTAGAAATGCTTCATATGGACTTGTTTGGACCATCACAAGTAAAAAGCTTTGGTGGCAACTATTATGCATTGGTGATTGTTGATGACTTCTCTAGGTTTACTTGGACTTTATTTTTAACTACTAAGAGTGAGACCTACAAATCTTTTAAACATCATGTCAAACTTTTGCAAAACCAAGTAAATCAAAAAGTAATTATTATTCGAACCGATCATGGTGGTGAATTCGAAAACCACAAATTTGATAGATTTTGTGCTAAAAATGGTATTGAGCATCAATTCTCCGCACCAAGGACTCCGGAACAAAACGGAGTGGTAGAGCGGAAAAATAGGGTGCTAGAGGAACTTGCTAGAACCATGTTAAATGATTCTCAAGTACCTCAATATTTTTGGGCCGATGCCGTCAATACGGCTTGTTATGTTTTAAATCGTATTTTGAGAAGGCCCTCTTTGGATAAAACCCCCTATGAACTTTACAAGGGAAGAAAGCCAAATATATCTCATTTTCATGTCTTCGGATGCCAAGTTTTTGTTTTAAATAATGGAAAAGAACACCTTGGCAAGTTTGATTCCAAATCCGATGAAGGCATATTTTTAGGCTATTCTTCTCATAGTAAAGCTTATAGAATTTTCAATAAAAGAACTTTAACTATTGAGGAATCAATTCATGTGGTTTTTAATGAGTCTTCAAAAGAAGATAGTGTTTTATGTGATGCTAGTGAAGATGGCATTGTCTTTTCAAAATAAGAAAAAGAGAGAGAGAATTCAAAAGTTGATGAAGGAGAAGTAAAGGAAGAACTTCCTCCAACTTGGAAATCGGTCAAGGCTCATCCTATAGACAAAGTCATAGGAGATATGTCAAAGGGAGTACTTACTCGTAGGTCTATTCAAAACATTTGCCACTATGTCTCATTTGTTTCTCAAATTGAACCCGATTCAATTAAAAAGGCCATTGAGGATGATCATTGGGTTCTTGCTATGCAAGAAGAATTAAACCAATTTGAAAGAAATGAAGTTTGGGATCTAGTCCCTAAACCCGATGATCATACCATAATTGGTACTAAATGGATTTATAGAAACAAACTTGATGAATCCGGGCTGATTATAAGAAACAAAGCTAGACTAGTAGCTCAAGGGTACAACCAAGAGGAAGGTATCGATTATGATGAGACCTTTGCTCCGGTTGCACGTCTTGAAGCAATCCGAATTTTACTTGCTTATGCTTCAATCATGAAATTCACTTTATATCAAATGGATGTTAAAAGTGCTTTCTTGAATGGGTTTATAAATGAAGAAGTGTATGTCAAACAACCCCCCGGTTTTGAAAATAGTGAATTTCCAAACCATGTTTATAAATTGAAAAAGGCACTCTATGGATTGAAACAAGCTCCTAGAGCTTGGTATGATCGATTGAGTTCCTTTCTATTAGAAAACAAGTTTCAAAGAGGGAAGGTTGATAATACATTATTTATTTATAAAACCAAGGATGACATTTTGTTAGTACAAATCTATGTTGATGATATCATTTTCGGTGCTACTAACGTGTCTCTTTGTAGAAAGTTTTCAAATTTGATGAAAAAGGAATTTGAAATGTCAATGATGGGAGAACTCAAGTTCTTCCTAGGCTTACAAATAAAGCAAGTCAAGGAGGGGATATTTGTGCATCAAGGGAAATATTGCAAAGAGCTCCTTGAGAAATTCGGATTGGACAAGTGCAAGGAAGCCTACACTCCAATGAGCACATCATGATACCTAGACAAGGATGAACAAGGTACACCGGTTGATGTTAGTAAGTATAGGGGTATGATAGGTAGTCTCCTATATCTCACTGCATCTAGACCGGATATTATGTTTAGTGTATGCATGTGTGCTAGATTTCAAGCTAATCCTAAAGAATCTCACCTATCCGCAGTTAAACATATATTTAAGTATCTAAAAGGAACAATTAACACTGGTTTATGGTATCCTGCTGATGCCAATCTTAGTCTAGTTGGTTACTCGGATTCCGACTTCGCCGGATGCAAGCTTGATCGCAAAAGCACCAGTGGTACTTGCCATTTCTTGGGAAGTTCATTGGTGTCATGGTTTTCTAAAAAGCAAGCTTGTGTCGCTCTTTCTACCGCCGAAGCGGAATATATCGCAGCCGGTAGTTGTTGTGCTCAACTGTTATGGATGAAACAACAATTATCGGATTTTGGTTTGAAACTTGAAAATATTCCGATTAGATGCGATAACACGAGTGCAATCAATTTGACTAAGAATCCGGTGTATCACTCAAGAACTAAACACATTGAAATAAGACATCATTTTTTAAGAGATCATGTACAAAAGGGTGATTGCACAATTGAATTTGTTAGTACCACAAATCAATTAGCCGACATTTTTACAAAACCTCTACCAAGGGACACCTTTTATCATATTAGGAGAGAACTTGGTATTTTAGATGAAGCTAATATAGGCTAATTGCATTGTGTGTCATTTTTGGAAAATCACCATATTAGTATTACTCTAATATGTTATTGATTCTTAGTTAAATTGTCCTTGATGATATTTGAAATTGTATATGTTAATTGTGTGTGATTCTGTACTGTATTCCAAGTTGGTAGTGAAGCATTTGTGTTTGATTTGTGTTTGGTCTTTTAAAACTGTGTTTTTACTTTCTGTTCTGTCAAAATACTCGAGTTTTTCCAAAAACACTCGAGTATTTTAATTCAAAATTAAATCAGTTTTAAATTGAAAAAGTTTTTAATCAGGGTCTGATAAAAATACTCGAGTGTTTCTCAAAACACTCGAGTCTTTATTAAAATACTCGAGTGTTTTTCAAAACACTCGAGTCTTTCGAAACCCCCAATTTTTGAACTTTCAGACCAAACTCGAGTATTTTCCAAAAACTCGAGTATTTTGCGTTTTCCTGAAAATTGAACTTTCGGACCAAAGTCGAGTTTTTCAATTTTTACTCGAGTTTTCTGGGGAAATCTGGGCTGAGTCACGATCGACTCGAGTATATTTTCAAAAACTCGAGTATATTCTAAATAACAACTCGAGTATTTTGCGACCCTCTTCTCTCCCGGTTTTCTCATATCTCTCTCCTCAAAACTCAGATTTTCCTCAAAGTTTTGTCAAATCTTACTAGTTTTTCATCCTCTAAGCAATATTGAAAAACTTTAAAGAACATGAAAATCATGAAGAAAAACATGATTAATGCATAAATGTCATAAACCCATCATTCCAACACACCATAACTAGACCATAAAACATGAGTGTTAATCAAAGTACACCCTGTGAATTCAGTGCTCCTAATTATGTGGATTATGTTTTGATGATGACAAAATAATTAACAAATCATGCCTTGAAGATAATGCAACATCAACATCAACAAGAAGTCAAGAAAAGAAGACAAGTGCCCAATCATTCTCAATCAAATATTAATTGTAAATTTCTAATTTATGTTGAGAGTGGTTGAGAGTGGGTAGAAATAGTTAGTCTCTTCTAGGAATAAATTTTTATATGTTTATTAAGTTGAGATTGACCAAAAATTAATACTTGAGAGGAAAAATAAAATTGAAAAATAATTTTTCCCATATCTGATCAAAATACTCGAGTATTTTGATAAAGACTCGAGTATATACTCGAGTATTTATAGAAAAACTCGAGTATTTGTGCCAGGTCAGCAATTATGACCGTTAGTCTTGTTCGTGCACCAATTCACTCGTGACCGACCAAAAAGACTCGAGTATTTACCAAAAGACTCGAGTATTTTTGTCCAGTCAGCAAAAATGAACGTTGGAGAGACTCAAAAACTCAATTGAGGGCATTTGAGTCTCATCCAACCCCAAGAGAGTATTCTGAACCTTATTGTAAAATTGCTCTTTGAATTTGTGCAAGAACAAACAAGACAACAACACATTATTGATCACAAGCTTTCATAATTTCCTTTTCTCAAGTGTTAATTCCCAAAAAGCTCAACTTCTCACTCATATTGTCATTCTATTCCAAGTTGAGTTTTAGGCCTCAATTCTTACATTGAGCTGTGCTTATTTGTGCTAATCCATTGTGAGATTAGTAATACACATACAAAAAGCTTGATTATTCAAAGTCTTGGATTGTTCCCAAGCAAACCCTAAGTGGCTTAGGGTGTTGGAAGTCTTGAGAGGTTCTCAAGCACAAGACTAGGAAGTTCCTAGCCCGGTGGAGTTTCTTGAAGGGAGTTCAAGGAAGCTTTGTGAAGAGTTCTTCAATCACCGGAATCAAATTGGGGTAGAAATCAAGAGTTTGGTACACTCTTGAAAGGGTTAGGTTGAGTGAGGCCATTCTCAAGCAATCCTTTGTAATTTCTAACAATTTGATTATTAGTAGAAACTCCTAAGTGATTAGGAGGACTGGATGTAGCTCATTGTTGGAGTGAACCAGGATAAAATTGCTTGAGTGTTGGTTTATTGCTTTTAATCTACTTTCTAGCTCAATTGACTTAAGTCATTTCAATCAATTAGGATTTATACAATTAGGTAGCAAGTTCAAGGAATCTTTGTGTTTAAAAGTTATTTAGATTGCTTGCTATTCTGTTGGATAAGTTCCTGTTTATTATTGAATTGATTTGAGTTAAATTGCTGAAATTTCGTTTCTGGTTTTTCTGCTATCTGATAGGAAAAACTCGAGTATTTAAGAAAAGACTCGAGTTGTTCATCACTGAAAAACTCGAGTATTTCACAAAAGACTCGAGTCTTTTGTGTCTGATTCCAGAAAATTCAGTCTTAGCTCCATTCTTCAATTATCAATCGAAATATTTGGTATTAGTGCTTCAAAATACTATTCACCCCCCTTCTAGTATTTGCTTAGCCCGCTTGTTGGTTTCCAACACACCCAACTCCAAAAACAACAAAATACTCAAAAAGTTCAACATAGCTAAAAATAAAGACATAGTCATAAAAATAAGAAGTGCAAAGGAGCATCAGGACTCAGGCAGATGGTGGCTGCTGATCGTCATCGCGAGGATAGGGCTGAAGTCTCCCAAGAGCGGACAGAATCTGACTCAGATCGGAGCGCACATGGCCAAAGCTAGCATCCACACTAGCGGAGTGGGCATCAAGCCTACCATGAAGAGCAGAGTGCTGGAGGTCCATCTGAGCCCTTATGTCAAACAAGGTCGCCCTTTGCTCTTGAGCTTGAATTTCCAAAGCATCCAAGCGCCCATCTATCCGATCAACCCGACCAGTCATAAAATTCCTATACTCCTCAGCCTGATGTCCCATGGAGGCAAACCGTCCATCAAAACCGTCCATCCTCTCATCCATATACACCCTGAACTCTGCAAATTGGGTGTTCCAGGACCCCGATGTATCAAAGTTAATGTCATCAGTCGGATCACCATGGGGTACACTACCACTTCCTCCGGCCTGCTGGGCAAAAGCAGCCTGCTCCTCCTCTAGCTGCTGAGGGTCAACGCCCAGCTGATCTGCCGCCTGCTGAACATTGCCCTGACCCCTCAGAGCAGCTGCCTCATCAAAATATAAGCATCGATTACCGAAGTATTCGATGTCCATCTTACCCAAAGAGATGTCAGAAAAGGCATGGATTTTTGCAGGTAGACGAACGACAGACTCTATTTCTGGAATTTGAACCTCAAAATGTTGAAGGAGTCTGCACACATGCATTGGGTAAGGGAGGTGTTGCTTAGGTTTGGAGTCGGAGGCTTGTTTCATCTTAGCAAGGATAATGGAAGCCCAATTCAAAACATTACCATTTAAAATGGCATCCATAGCTCTAAGTTCAATTTGAATGGGGCGGGAGTAATTTGGAGAAGTTTGGGGCAACAAAATATGGCTAATGATATAGTGGAGGACTCTATTGTTGGCGGTCATGTGGTTTGCCTTCTTCTCGCCCTTGAGATATGCACGATCGGGGCGAAGTAAGTTACGGAAAATAGGGTCAACATCCCCTTTTGATGTTCCTTCGCCCGATCGTGAAATCCCAAAGACTTGGAATAAAGCCTTGGGGGTAACCTCAAAACGTTTTCCTAACACGGAGGTCTCATATGAATTCCCATTTTGCCTAAAGTTCGCATAAAATTGTCTAACTAGCCTAATGTAAATAGGGCCATTAAACGATATGAAACCCATAAGCTTTTGAGTTTCGAGGGCATTGACAAAAGGGAATCCTCTACTATTGAGATAAGCTTCACTTACCCATGTTTGAGCAGCATAATCGTTGGAAGCAAACTTTCTCTCCCTCTCAATGCAATTAGCTCTTTGGTAGAAATCATCCTCCTCCTCTTCAATGGGTTCCTCCATTCTAGGCTTTTTCCCTTTTCTTCTAATGTCCGATGATGAAGCCATTTGCACTTACAATTGAAAACTAGAAGAAATTTTGAGAATTTGGGGTTTTGGGAAGTTAGGGTTTTGGAAAGGGAATGATGAATTTGATGGTTAAAAATGTGGATTTGATGTGAAATAAGGATGGGAATGAGTTTAGAAGATGAAATCTTGTTGAAATATGAAAGAAATATTGATTTTGAGTGAAATATGTGATGAAAGGGATGAGAGAACAGAGAAAACGCAGGTATGGAGAGAGAAGAGTTCGTGCAGATCTGGGCAAAATCGCAGCAGCATCAAACTAAATCTGATGAATTCACTCGAGTGAATTTAAAAACACTCGCGTGTTTTTCATGAAACCTGAAAAACACTCGCGTGAATTTGAATTCACTCGCGTGTTGGCCGAAAATTGGATTTTCAGAAAACTGCGATTCACTCGAGTGAAATGGGATTCACTCGAGTGTTGGCCGAAACACTCGAGTGATTTAGAAAACACTCGAGTATTTTCCATCAGACCTGCTCAAAAACTTTTTCAATTAAAACTGATTTAATTTTGAATTAAAATTACTCGAGTGATATTAGAAACACTCGAGTCTTTTTATCAGTGAAGCTTAAAAACACAGTTTTTAAAACACAAAACACAAAATTCACCACATGTAATGAAGACAATAGATAGGAAACATAATCACACACAGTTAGAACATAAATTTTTAAGCTCTCAAGGCAAATTCAATCAAGTATCACTACACATTAAATTTAGACACATTTGGTGATTTTCAAATGGCACAAATCAATTAGTTTATACTAGACTCATCTAAAATACCAAGTTAACCTCTTATATGATAGAAGGTATCCCTTGGTAAGGGTTTTGTAAAAATGTCCGCTAATTGATTTGTGGTACTTACAAATTCAATTGTGCAATCACCCTTTTGAACATGATCTCTTAGGAAATGATGCCTAATTTCAATGTGTTTAGTCCTTGAGTGATACACCGGATTCTTAGTTAGGTTAATGGCACTCGTGTTATCGCATTTTATGGGAACACTTTCTAATTTTAAACCAAAGTCCGATAATTGTTGTTTCATCCACAAGAGTTGAGCACAACAACTACCGGCGGCGATATATTCCGCTTCGGCGGTGGAAAGAGCAACACAAGCTTGCTTTTTAGAAAACCATGACACTAGTGAACTTCCCAATAAATGGCAAGTACCACTAGTGCTTTTGCGATCAAGCTTGCATCCAGCGAAGTCGGAATCCGAATAACCAACTAAACTAAGACTAGTATCACTAGGATACCATAGTCCGGTGTTAATTGTTCCTTTAAGATATTTAAAAATATGTTTAACCGCGGATAGGTGTGATTCTTTAGGATTTGCTTGAAAATGGGCACACATGCATACACTAAACATAATATCCGGTCTAGATGCGGTAAGATATAGAAGACTACCTATCATGCCTCTATATTTACTAACATCAACCGGTGTACCTTTGTCATCCTTGTCTAGGTAGCATGATGTGCTCATGGGAGTATATGCTTCTTTGCATTTGTCCATTCCGAATTTTCCAAGGAGCTCCTTGCAATATTTTCCTTGATGCACAAAAAATCCCCTCCTTGACTTGCTTGATTTGAAGTCCTAGGAAGAACTTGAGCTCCCCCATCATGGACATTTCAAATTCCTTTTTCATCAAGTTAGAGAACTTTCTACACAAGGACACGTTAGTGGCACCAAAGATAATATCATCTACATATATTTGCACTAACAAAATGTCCTCTTTGGTTTTATAGATGAATAGGGTATTATCAACCTTTCCCCTTTGAAAGTCATTTTCTAATAAAAAGGTGCTTAATCGATCATACCAAGCTCTAGGAGCTTGTTTTAATCCATAAAGTGCCTTTTTCAATTTATAAACATGATTTGGAAATTCATGACTTTCAAAACCGGGTGGTTACTTAACATACACTTCTTCATTTATGAAACCATTCAAGAAAGCACTCTTGACATCCATTTGATAAAGAGTGAATTTCATTATTGATGCAAAGGCAAGCAAAATTCGGATTGCCTCAAGGCGTGCAACCGGAGCAAAGGTCTCATCATAATCAACACCTTCCTCTTGGTTGTACCCTTGGGCAACAAGTCTCGCTTTGTTTCTTATAATCAAACCGGATTCATCAAGCTTATTTCTATAAATCCATTTTACACCAATTATGGTATGATCATTGGGTGTAGGCACTAGTTCCCAAACATCGTTTCTAATAAATTGATTTAGTTCTTCTTGCATGGCCATAACCCAATGTTCATCCTTAATTGCATCTTTAATTGAATTTGGTTCGATTTGAGAAACAAAGGAAACAAAATGACAAATATTTTGAATTGACCTACGAGTTAACACTCCCTTTGAAAGGTCTCCTATGACATTGTCAATAGGGTGAGCTTTCACCGTTTTACAAGCCGGATCAAGTTCATCCTTGATTTCTCCTTCATCCTTTGATTTTTCCATCTCTTTGTCAACATTGGAAATCTCAAGTCCATCATCACTACCATCACATAAAACACTATCTTCTTTCGAAGACTCATTAAAAACAACATGAATTGATTCTTCAATAGTCATAGTTCGTTTATTATAAACTCTAAAAGCTTTACTATGAGAAGAGTAACCCAAAAATATTCCCTCATCCGATTTAGAATCAAATTTTCCAAGTTGATCTTTTCCATTGTTTAAAATGTACACTTTGCATCCAAAAACATGGAAATGGGATATATTGGGTTTTCTACCTTTGTAAAGCTCATAGGGGGTTTCCTTTATCATGGGCCTAATTAAAATTCTATTCATTACATAACAAGCCGTATTAACGGCATCGGCCCAAAAGTATTGAGGTACTTGAGAATCATTTAACATGGTTCTAGCAAGTTCCTCTAGCACCCTATTTTTCCTCTCAGCAACTCCATTTTGTTGAGGAGTCCTAGGTGCCGAATATTGGTGCTCAATTCCATGCTTATCACAAAATCTATCAAATTTATAGTTTTCAAATTCACCTCCATGGTCGGTTCGGATAATAATCACTTTTTGGTTTACTTGGTTTTGGGCAAGTTTAATATGGCGTTTAAAAGACTTGTAGGCCTCACTCTTAGCACTTAAAAATAATGTCCATGTAAATCTTGAATAATCATCAACAATCACCAAGGCATAGTAGTTGCCACCAAAGCTTTTTACTTGAGAAGGTCCAAACAAGTCCATATGAAGCATTTCCAATGGTCTTGTTGTGGACACATCATTTTTGGAACCAAAATGATTTTTAGTTTGTTTGCACTTCTTGCAAGGAGTGCAATCACCTTTAATATGAAAATTGAGCTTGGGTAAACTAACTACTAAGTCTTTGGATTGAAGTTTCTTAAGTTGATTTACATTAATGTGAGCGGCCCTACGATGCCATAACCAAGTATCACTTTCTTTGCTAATTAAACATTTTGAAACTAAGGAAGTGATATTATTCAATTCAACCATGTAAGTGTTATTAGACCTTTTTCCAACAAATTTGATAGATTCATCTTTGTCACTTTTTATGAGACAATGAGTAGAGGTAAATAATACATGGTTACCAATATCACATAATTGACTAATGCTCAAAAGATTATGTTCTAATCCTTGAACATAAAGTGCATTATCAATAACCAAGTTGGAAGAATTACCAATTTTACCTATACCAAGTATTTTGCCTTTGTTGTTGTCTCCATAAGTGACATATCCCTTTTCCTTAGGAGTAAGCTCAATGAAGTGTCGCTTATCTCCCGTCATGTGCCTAGAACATCCACTATCAAGTATCCAAAGTTGCTTTCCGGTTCTAAGGCACACCTACAAGACATAATCACTTGCTCATTTTGGGTACCCAAATTATGTTGGGTCCCTTTTTGTTAGTCTTGGATGATTCTTCCTTCTTAATCCAAACATAAGTACCATTTTGAATTCCAAAATTTTTGATATGGCACTTATTGTTTGTATGTCCAAATTTTCCACAATAAAAGCAAGTTGGTTTCTTTGTAAAATCAATTTTTGAGAATGAACCAACCACTTTATTTTTCTTTTTCTTGTGGACATATCCTAGACCGGTTTTGTTTGAATTGTGTCTAAGAGAACCAATCAACTGATCTAGGTTTCTATCACTTTTGTTAAAAGTGTTGAGTTTGATTTTGAAATCATTTACTTCATTTTCAAGCACACAACACTTTTCACAATGAGTGATGGTATATGATTGATTTGCATTCTCACAAACATGACTAGAGTTAGCAAGTTCCAAGGAAGCATTTTGGAGTTTTCAAATCATTAATAGATTTTTCTAATTCATTGATTTCCTTTTGATACTCCAAAAGCTTCTTTCCTTTTTCTTTGTTAACTTTAGCAAGTCTTTCAAATTGAGTGAGCATTTCATTATATTCATTTAGCAAATCATCATAAGAAATAGTATGAGAAGAGGTGTAAGAATAATTAGATGATACCTCATCCTCACTCTCATTGTCATTTCTTTCACTACTTTAGGAGGCTTCATTGTCATTCTTGGCCATGAGGCATAGCTTGGCTTCCTCATCATCCGAACTACTTGAGGATGACTTGGAATCCTTTTCCGGTTCATCCCAAATAATGTAAGCTCTTTTCCCCTTGCCATCTTGAGTCTTCCTCTCATTCTTTCTCAAGTAGGTGGGACATTCCATTCTTATGTGTCCTATCCCACCACACTCATGACACTTCACAATTTCACTTGAGCTTTTATTTCTTTGCTTGTTATCCTTGGATCTTTTGTCTTGAGGTCTCTTGTCCTTAGAGAATGATGAACTACCCTTTTTGCCTTTGAGGAATTTGTTGAACCTCTTGGCAAATAAACTAATGTCTTCCTCATTTAGAGCACGATCAGAGCCTTCACTTGAAGATTCATCTTCATCCTCTTTTGACATTTTGGTTGAGGCTTTTAGAGAGATGCTCTTATTTTTCTTGTCCGAGTCTTCATTTAAGTGAAGTCTTGATAGTTCCATTTCATGTTCTTGGAACTTCCCAAACAAGTTTGTCAAGTCCATAGATTTTACATCCTTAGCTTCCTTGATGGCGGTCACCTTAGGTTGTCATCTCCTATCAAGACATCTCAAGACTTTGTTAGTAGTTTCACCATCTCTAAATTCCTTTCCTAAGCCAATCAATTGGTTAACGATATGTGTGAACCTTGTTTGCATATCATTGATAGACTCATTAGGGAACATATGAAAGAGCTCATATTCATGAGTTAAAGCCTTTAATCTTGAGTCTCTAACTTCACTAGTTCCCTCATGAGTAATTTGCAAGGTATCCCACATTTCTTTAGCCGATTGACATTGTGAAATCCTATGAAATTCATTTTTGGACAAAGCGGAGAAGATGATATTTTTAGCTTTTAAATCATATGAAACTTTCTTTTTATCATCTTCATTCCAACTTGTCCTAGGAATAACAATGGCTTCACCATTAATCACTCTTCTAGGAATATAAGGACCTTTTTCAATTGCATCCCAAATATCGGTGTCTATTGCCTCTACAAAGACTCTCATCCTAACCTTCCAATAAGAATAATCTTCACCATTGAAGAATGGAGGTCGGTTAAGAGACATAGACCCTTCTTGTTGATTGCTAGAGCCCATTTGTTTCCAAAAGGATCTTTTTCGAAAAAGCTTTTACGCTCGATCTTTCGACCGAGCTCTGATACCACTTGTTGGAAACCAACAAGCGGGCTTAGCAATTACTAGAGGGGGGTGAATAGTAATATGGAAGCAACAATGACTAATTTTCGGTGCAATTAAAAGATAATTGATCAAAAGCTTGTTTTTCTGAAACTGGGCAATTTACTCGAGTGAATTTAGAAACACTCGCGTGTTTTTCAGAAAACCTGAAAAACACTCGCGTGAAAATGAAGAACACTCGAGTGAAATGCAACGAAATACTCGAGTGATTTGGAAAACACTCGAGTGTTTTATGCAAAACAGAAAGGATCAGTTTCAGAGAAATTTAGCAAAATGGTTCAATATCTTAAAGACTAGTCAAGAGCAGATATTAATCCAAGTAGAGAGCAATTAAACTAAGTTAAAACAAGTTGAAAACAAGTTAATTGCAACCAATTTCTACTTGAATTATAAAAGCCCCTTTCTAGAGAACTTAGGGTTTTGGTTTTTCTTGAAATCTAAGAAAGCTATAAAAGAGAGAGACAACACCAATTTTATCCTGGTTCACACTCAATATAGAGTGCTAATCCAGTCCCCCTAATCAACTTAGGAGTTTCAACTAGTGATCAAATTGTTAGAAATTACAAGGATAAATTGAGATTCCTCACTCAATCCTAACCCTTTTCAAGAGTGTACCAAACTCTTGAAATTTCTACCCCAATTTGATTTGGTGATGAAGAGTCCCTTCTTCTTAAGCTCCTTGGAACCTCCAAGAGCCCACCAAGCTAAGAATCCTCTTAGTCTTTGTGCTTGAGAACCTCTCAAGGCTTGAGAAACTTGGATACCTCACCAAGTACTTGGATACCTCACCAAGATTTTATAAACAAGCTAAAGTGTTTGAGTGTTTGAGAATTTTACAACAAATAATTCTCTTACAATTGAAGCACACTCTCTTAACTCACTAAGACAAATAATAAAGATGAATGCTTGGTTGAGTTTAGAGAGAGAAATGATTTTCAACACTTGAGAGAGAATGAAATCAATGAAGGATTATAAGCTTGTTGTTGTAAGTGAGGTCAACTCTTCAAAATATAAGAAAGGGGACAAAAGGGAAGGAAAAACCAAGTTATTCTCCCTTTTTGTCCTCTTCTAACGTTTAAAAAATTTGCTGACAGACCTAAATCACTCGAGTCTTTTTAAAAACACTCGAGTGTTTTGGTCAACTCTGATAGGGTTACCTTTTTACTGTATCCAACGGCTATATTACTGAAAATTCATAAATCACTCGAGTGAATTGAGAATCACTCGAGTGAATTGCTCAATGTTGGAAAAATTAAGTTTTTCTAACATTGTTTTCAATTCTCTTCTCAAGTTTAATTGGTTTTAATCTCAACCTTTCATGCATAGTTATTGTTTGACCTTATGTGAGAATAGAAACCTAACCTACCCACTCTCATAAATAAAATAAAATACATCAAAATTAAATGAGAATGAATAAATAACTAAGCACTTGATCTTCTTTAATGTTGGGCTTGCATTCTTCACTTTAAGTCCATAATTTAATTACATTGTCATCATCAAAATTAATCCACCTTAATCGGAGACTTGATTTTACAGCCAATTGTTAGAATTATTGATAGGATTGGCAATTATCACCCAAGAGGGGGGGTGAATTGGGTGTTTATAAAAACATTGAAAAACGATCGATTCAAACGTTCTTGGAAAAATTAAAGAGTTTTAACGAAGCAGAAGACTTAAAGAACGATTGAAAACGTTTTTAAGCGCAGATCAAAAAGAATATTTATATTAATATTGAAAACATATTAGTCACGAGATTGAATAAATTAACACCATGAAAACGCAATTCTCGTGCTATATAATTTCAAACGTGAAAATAGGTTTATTCGCGAAATATGATTAACACAAAATATAAATGCAAAAAGTAAAGAGATAAGGGATAGAGAATTTTGCACCGGGGATTTTATCCCGGTTCGGCAAAAAGGCCAACATCCAGTCATCAAGCGACCCACTTGAGCTTTTCAATAAACCAAAGACGCCTCGCGTCCCCGAATACAACCAGAGCGCCCTGCAAGCTACTAGGAACCTCCTTTCGCTAGGGACCTCAAAAACAACTAGGAAGACCCTTCCTAGATTTTACAGATAGCCTAACTACTAGGTGACCCACCTTTCGTCTAGCACTACCCAACACAAGGGTTCTCGCCCTAAGAACGCGACACACGTTCAACCTAAGGGATAACACTCCCTAATCACTAAGGGTAAACACTCCCCTTACAAAGAAATGGTTTGCACGAAGAAATTTGAGCAACTAACAATGATGCTCTCTAGATAGAGCAGATACAACAATAAAGTCCTATAGCAAGAATTAGACTAAAGCACACTCAAAGTTCTTGAGAATTTTCAAAATGAAGAATATATGAAGAAGATGATGATGATGATTTTCTTCTCAAAAAGATTTTCAAAAAGAAGGTGTAGGAGAAGAAGAAGAGTGATGATATATGTGTGTGTGAGAATTCAAAAAGTAGAAGAAGAGAGTTTAAAATCAGAAAATGTGATCATCCATAAAAGGAAATAAATCATTTTGAGAATCAGTTTAATTTCAGCACGTTTTCCAAAATTTGAAATAGGGTAATCGATTACTTTGGTCAATGTAATCGATTACGCTCTCAGGTTTTTCACAAAAGTTGCAGCATTAAAAGATAATCGATTATTAGCTTCAGGTAATCGATTACTTTCACTTAAATGACCAGTCCAAGGAAGTAATCCATTACATGAACCTAAGCAACCCATTACTTACTCTCTGGTTACAAGTTACAGAAGATAATCGATTATTCCAGAAGGGTAATCGATTACTCCAGAATAAAATTAGATTTTCATAAAAATGATTGTAACCAAAGGTTTTCTTAAAAAGAACTTCCAGGAGCAAAGGGTTTTTTTTTAAAATAACTTCTTCTAATTTTCAAAAACAAAAAACATCATCATCGTAACTTAATAATAATAAAAATGAACTTGAGTGCCTTAGACTAATTTTCGCTTTACATAAAACACTAAGCCCTAAGAGACTAGATCTTCAAGAGAGAATAAAACTTCTTGCATCATCATTGTACCTGAACTTGTTTAGACACATAATATTATATTGTGTTGTGTCATCATCAAAACATCATCATGGGGAACATGAGCTTCAACACTCTCTTCTCCATCCTCAGTCTCACCGTCGCCCAGTCGCACCGGCGGTGACATCAATGCTGCCACAGCCAAGAGCCAACCTTGCCGTCGTCGCTTCTCTGTCATCGAACATGTCAATGAACACGTTAGTCATCGTCATTGTTGCTACGCCAAGAGCCAACATTCTCGCCGTCGATTCTCCGTTAAGGCCTAACTAGTTTGCGACTTGCTGGTGGCTGGGCTAGGTGCGGGGCAGTTGGCTAGACCAGGGGCGCGAGGTTGGGCATATGTTATGGGTCTGGGATGGTGGAGCGCCGACAGAGTGGATCTGGGTGGGAACCGGCATCAGTGGTGGGGTGTTGGTGGGAACCGACATCTCTATCTGTGCAGTTTTTTTTTATGCAGAGTGAGAAATTGATTTTTTATTTCTTTTTAATTCCTTGAAAAAGCATTTTACCAAAATAATTCTATAAAGTAAACTTAGTCCAATATAATAGTAAGAGTATTTTTGTTCAAAAGTTTTGGTACTCTTTGCTAACCTAATCCTTCATAAAATCAAGTGGGATCATGTTATCAAACCTCATATATATATATATATATATATATGTATATATATGAGAATAAAGTTCCTCTTGTTAACAGGAGATCGTTTCTCTTCTGTTATCCAATCAAACAATGACACATGTCCTTATTAATTAATCTATTAAATTAAAAAATGAATAAAACAAAGAAAAGAGATAAAGGGGCAAAGCAATATCCAGAAATGGAGGAAACAGAGCAAATCAGAAGGGCAGTGCAACAGAAGAGGTGATGGCGCCGTCGACTTTGGAGGCTGATGGGGATAGTTGACTCGCGGTGGTGGTGAGAGACACAACCTCTACTGCAATTACAAGGATGTCGCCCTCTCCCATGGTCATCTTCATCAACCCCTCCAACGGTGGCTATCACGATGCCACATCACCCCACCGTCGATAAAAACAACGCCTGCCCCTCTCCTTGTTTTTTTTCATCGCTCCTTTTCCCTCTTAATTTAGTAATAATTGATAAGTTCTGAAATCTTGGATTTGTGTGAAACTAAACATATCTGTGACAATCTTTCCAAAAAAAAAATATATCAATGACAATCTTCACTTTCATATGTTGTTTTGTTGTTCAATTTCATGCTTTTGATTAGTTGCTGCCATGGATTTAGGTATATGTTAGTTATTGGCTTTTTTATTTTATTTTTTTAATTTCACTGCCATGGATTTAGAGAAAAGAGAAGAAAGAAGTTATGTTCCAGAAAGAAAGAAGAAAGAAGTTGCATAGAGAAGAAAGAAGTTTTGGTGAGCATAGAAGAACGTGAAAAATTACCGAGGAGAAAGAGAAGAAAGATTAAAAAAAAAAGAAAAAAAAGGAAAAAAAAAGCATTACTGGATTAAGGAGATAACTTCTCTCCTTTTACCATGAGATACTTTATTCTCTCTCTCTGTATATATATATATATATATATATATATATATATATATATAGTGTGTTCTGACTTAAAGCAATGTCTTATATATATATATATATATATATATATATATATTATAATATGAGGTGTATTGCATATGTTTGTTCATTTTTTTGTCCTTTTGTTTAATGTTGCTCATTTTGTTCTCTCTTTTATCCTACTCCCTCCGTTCCACCCTTTAGCCTTTTTAACTTGTTTTAAATTATTTGTCGCTTTAGGAATTCGATGTTGTATTAATTGATTTTTTCCAACTTTAACCTTGCATTTAATGTTGAAATATGTGAAATGGATGATAATTAATGTACTTTGAGGATATTATAGTAAAGTTATCTAATAATTTTCTTGAAAATTAAAGCATTAAATGACTTTCTTAATCCGTGCGAAATTTCTAAAATGATAGTTAAATTGGAACGGAGGGAGTATTCATTACCTCTGTTGTCGCTCAAGAACCGTTGGGTGCTCGCAAATCCGTTAGGTATGTCAAGACCCGTGGGTAAGAATCTGGGTCCAAATTTACATTAATGAGGCGAATTAGGGTAATGCAGTACTTGAACCCATTTCCAGCCCTACCTCCGTTCCAAATCTTTTGCTTTTTAGGTTTTTTTTTCATTTCATATCTTTTGTCTTTTTACATTTCCAATGCATAAACATATATTTTTTTTAATTTTAACCTTTCATTCAATTATTTCTCTTACTTCTCGTTAATTTGACTTTTATCTTATTTATGTATCTCTAAACCACTACTCTATCCGTTTCATATATAGTGTTTATAGAGTTTTTGTCTCATGTTTCATATGTATTTTTTTTTTACAAAACACAAAACATAATTAATGTTATTTTTCCCAACACACCCTTATTTATTATACTATCTTTTTCACTTTCAATATTTTTCTCTCTCTTCAATAATGATTATATAAAGACATTATAGTCGAAATACATCAAATTCTTACATCATTTAATCATTTCTTAAAATCCGTGTATAACTTTAAAACACCGTACATATTAAACAAAGGGAATATATATTAATTAATGGATACTCTTCCTAATAAAACTTAAATTCTACTGTAATTTTCAATAAGAATTAAATAAAAACATTTTAAACTAAACACATATGAAATTTACAATAGTCAACAATTTTTTAATATATGTGGAGAAAGTAAGGTAGAGAGGAGGAAGGAAGTACCGGTTTTTTTATGCATCAAAGATATCTTGTCGTTGATAATCGAAAATTAATCTCCTCCGAAGCATAGAAATCACATAAATAGCCTTTACCTCTATCAACAAAGTCTGTTCAATGTCCACAGTCAGATAAAACTCCTAATATTGTTACTCCCTCCGTTTCACTTTAAGTGTCTTTTTGGACTTTTGCACATAGATAAAGAAAGTGTTGATTACTCCCTCCGTTTCACTTTAAGTGTCTTTTTAACATCAAAATTTTGTTTCAAAATAAGTGTCTTTCTACCAAATCTAGGCAACATTTAATACTGTTTTTCCTTATTTACCCTTACATTTAATGTTGTTTTAGTTTTGAAATTTGTAATACTAGTAATGATGCATTGACAAAATAAAAAAATTAAATAGGGGTATTTTTGACAAAATACACATAAAACTTACAATAATCATCATAATCAACACTTTCTTAATCTATGTGCAAAAGTCCAAAAAGACACTTAAAGTGAAACGGAGGGAGTATGATGATTATTGTAAGTTTTATGTGTATTTTGTCAAAAATACCCCTATTTAATATTTTTATTTTGTCAATGCATCATTACTAGTATTATAAATTTCAAAACTAAAACAACATTAAATATAAAGGTAAATAAGGAAAAACAGTATTAAATGTTGCCTAGATTTGGTAGAAAAACAAATTTTGATGTTAAAAAGTGGAAGGGAGGGAGTAAAAGTGAAGGAGCAGTTGTTTGTTTGAGAAGAAATTGGGGGGGGGGGGGGGGGGGGAGTAATTGGGGGAGAGAAAACAAGGAGAAAACAAGATTTTCTTCTTGTTTGGTATAGGAGAGAAAATGAGGGGGAGAGAAAATGAGGTGGGTCCCACCAAAAAAAATTTTCTCTCCCCCATAAAAGAGAGAATGGGAGGAAAATGTGTGTTGACATGTAAAATTACCTATTTGTCCTTCATTTATTCACTTTATTTGATTGTTTTTTTATTTTTAAAGAAAATTAATTGGAAAAAAGTAAAGATATTTTTTTTCGATAAAAAAATTGTTATTTTATATATTTTGGACTCAGAATTTTTATCATATAGTAAAAAAATTGAAGTAAAAAAAATCTTTGGCTATGTTAAATATACATACATGTAAAAAAGAAAAAAAAATATTTATTTCTATTTTGTAAAACAAGGGTTTAGTTGTCTTTTGACAAATTTGTTGTTTTCTCTCTTCCCTCTTTTCTCTCCAACCAAACGAAAGGAAAGAAAACTCAACTTTTCTCTCTTCCACATTTCTTCACATTTTTTCTCATACCAAACAACCACAAAATCTACCCATTTTTTCACCATAATCTCTCTTCTCATTTTCTCTGGTACAACCAAACAAACCTTTAAAGTACTGGGGAGTGACGAAATCATTTGGAGTTGGCCATCCCATTCATTCCATCCCTCCCATATATCGCAACCCATTTCTCTCCTCTTTCTCCACTCATTAAACTCAACTCAATAATTCTCTCCTATCTCTTTCTTTTGAAGCTCTCTCTCTCATCCTTCACACGCAAACAATAACCATGGGAGGAGGCAATGGTCAAAAGGCCAAGATGGCTCGCGAAAGAAACCTCGAGAAGCAGAAGGCTGGTGCTAAGGGTAATCTTTCTCTTCTTTTCTCTACCACCTACCTAACAATTTCCATACCTCATTTTCCTAAAAGACCTTTATTGCCCAATTCTTCCTAGAGTAAGCTCAGTTGGTAAAAGTCCCTCACCATTAAAAAAAAAAAAAACAAAACTTTGCTTATAAATAAGGTTGTCTTATAGATCAGTTGGTACTAGTTATTGATTTTAATAATTTGACTGATTTGTGCAGGAAGCCAGCTTGACACAAACAAGAAGGCGATGACAATTCAGGTAAAAAGCTTTTATTTTTTTTTTCCCTCAACATTAACTGAATTTAATACATGAGTTCTTTTAGTTTATCTTGCTGTGTACTACTCCGTTACTTTCGTATGTAGTGTTTACGGAGTTTTTGTCCCATGTTTCATATATATTGTTTCCTATTTATTACATTTTCTTTTTCACTTCTAAGATCTTTTTCTCTCTTCAATGTAGGGGCATCATTATAGTCAAAATACACCAAATTTTTACATTATTTAACCATTTCTTAAAACTCATGCATAACCTTAAAACACATTACATATGAAATGGAGGGAGTATAATTTTCTGAGGATTAGGAGTCTATAGATTTGCTGTGTTATTTGGTGTAAATGGGGTTACATTGATAGTATTAGTTTTGGAAAATGCTATTCTAAAGTGAGTTTTTATCCTGAGCAAATTGCTGGATCAGTTGAGATATCTATGCATATTAGTCAGTGCATCTTCTTAACAGTCTTTTAGAAAATACTCTAAGGTGAGTAATTTAGGGTGTATCCACCTTTGGTTTTGACAAAAGGCATAGAGATCTCAAATTACTATGATCTAAAGAGAAAGACACACCTTACTGGCTCACTTAGGATATAAATTAACTTTGAAGGGCCTTATCTAGCTTTTTACTCGATGCTATTTTGTAACTGACAACACTGCAAATTTTTGGTTTTGTTTTGGATTTTAGTGATTTTAACACTAATGTTATATTGACATTATGTTAGAGCATCCAAAACCAAAATTTTGTTATTGCTAAGAAAGAGTTAATGTTATCTTAACATTAAAGTTGCTGCTTACTCGTTTTGTGCCCGGTTCCTCATCCTTTGGGTCCGGGGCTGTTTGATCTTTTGTAACTGACAATGAACTGCTCATCTCAGCATTTACGTCACCTGTCCGTAGCAAAGGTTGTAAAGTTAAAAACTTTAGAATTGTAATGCAGGTACTGAAAACTGGGGAGCTTTTGTTTTTATTAAAACTTGTGAAGTTTCAATACCAATAGAAAACTAGTTTAACTAGTATTAACTATCATTTTGATTTTGTGAATCATGAATGTGTAACACATGATAGAGGTAAGCCCTGCGCACATCATCATATACTCGTATATAACATGCCTCAAATTCTTAAAGGGTATCTTTGTAAGTTGGGAGATAAAGTGAAGGGAAGGACTCAAAGGGGTTTTGGGGAATTTTAGAGATAGAATTTCAATTGCTATATTGACAGCAGCAGAATTGAGCCCTTTACTGAATATTACTAATAATGTTGTAATTGATGATTGCAGTGCAAGGTGTGCATGCAGACATTTATGTGCACCACCACAGAGGTGAAATGCAGGGAGCATGCTGAAGCCAAACACCCAAAGTCTGATGTTTATGCATGTTTTCCTCATCTCAAAAAGTGAAACATGGGAGGGGAGTTCAATGTGGCCTCTTCTGTAAATCTATCAACATATGTCAAATTTCTCGTTATATTGTGTGTTCTTGTCTGTGTCTTTGTCTTCGGGGCTAGGGAGAGATGACATGGGATGTTAAGTTCGTTTTTCCCTTGATATAAGAAACTCTGTAACTTGATGATCGTTGGTGTTAATATTAAGTATCTTTACTTAAAAGTTCTATTTTAATCTTTACAACGCATGAGAGCTTGGCCCTATCAGTACTGAAAGTCTGATTACAAGTTTTCTGACCCTTGGAGTATGTTAGTTATTTTTGGGCCATAACTTGATAGTTTTGGAAGCTCAATTTTAATTTTTTAAGTGCTGAGGGCTTGAGGCTATTGATGGAGAATGATAAGTGGTGCTTCTTAAGGTATTGTTTGAAGATGTAAACATAATTATTTTGTATTAGAAAATGATGAGTTTTACTTGTAAAAACTAAAAACTGTTAATTTAGTTTTTTCACACTAACTCATTTTATTGTAGTTGTTAGTAAGACTCTAATTAGATCAATCCACACGTCATTACAGTCAACAAAGATTTTATCAAGTCAAGTTTTAGTACCGCTAACTTTTTCATTTAAGCTTGCACTGATACCAACCACTTTTGTCAATTTCAATAAAATTTATTGTGTTTTTACCAATTATTGTATACTCTCTATGTCCCTTAATATAAGTCACTTTTATCTAATTCACGCAAATTAAGAAAAGTAATTATTACTTTAAATTTTATTCTTAATTATTACTTTAAATTTTATCAAAAAAATATATTGTTATTCCAAAATTACCCCTATTTAAAACTCTATAACTTTATTCATTTCTTTTTCTATTGTAATTATTACCTTATCACCCTATGCAATTATGAAGGATGTATTTAGAATAAACTCTTTAATACTACCTAGATATTCTAAAATGACTTATAAAAAGGGACACAAATTCTATCAAAATGGTGCCCTATATTAAGGGACGCAGGGAGTAATATTTTGACATACACCGATATGCATACTACATAAACAAGTGGATATAGCTCACATGGTCATGTACTAAGACTTGAGGCTTGAGAATTGAAAGTCCCGAATTCGATCTTGGATATCACCATTTGGACTTTGCTTATAAAATATGCATATTATGCTCGTTACCTTTTATCCAATCAGAGCGGTTTCAAACGTAAACATAAGCAGGTTGTTTATGCAGGATAATGATGACACAAAACAACATACACAATTACGATAAGTTTGATAAAATGGAATATGAAAAGTTCATGAAGAGATCATATATTTTATTGACACTAGCAAAGAGCTTCGCCTTGTCTTTTATACCGAAAAAGTCGAGCTTCTACCCCTCAAACATTATGAAATATTCACAATCTCTGCCCACAACCATGAGTCCATGACCCATGTTGAAAGAATGGATATCAAGCATGTAAGATGCATCAGATGGCAAGAAAAAGCAAAGTGACTGTAAAACAGGCAGATACATGGCAAACAAATCAGGTGATGGAAGAAATCTTGACAGAAAAAAAAAAGATCAATCACGCTACTAATATCCCCCATATCGGTATATTTATGCTACTTTAAACATTTTCTTTTAAGAAAACAATGGGAAGATTGTGCAATTCTTAGTTGTGAGATCAAAATTACAATTTGAAGGTGCAATTTCAATTTTCATAGACAGACTAACTAGTTATTCTCAACCGAAACAATGATATTGTTACATTCCACAAGAAAACTAACCAGACTAAATATTTAACAGAGAAGGCAATCACAGCACATTTTAGGTACTATAAAAGATTCTCAAATATATGAACTCGGGTTTATAGATCCACATTTGACAATGTTTACTATGTCCTCATTCTGCTACTTTCTGCTGCCCTTACATGAGAGAAGTATGGATGTGCCTGCGCATATACACCAAGGATTTATTTATTTGGTTAAATCAGAAGATCATAAAGTATTAAGGTATATCCACAACACAAGAGCCAGGCCACAGTACATTAATAAGCAACTAAATATTACCATTGCTTCTCTAGCTGTTAACCTGTCCTGGTGATCATATCGAAGGAGCTTATCAAGAAAATCAATTGCCTGCATGTCATGTCAGATAAATTGAAATGATTAAAACCCATGCACATGAGAAATATGAAATTGCAGTATCAGCTAATTATGGGGTCCCAATGCCACATAGGAAGATGGATTGAATGACCTCTGGAGAAACAAGATGCTGATTATCTGCATTGATAAATTTAGACCAGGGCTTGCGAGTATGCCTGCAGAAGAAGATAGCAAAACATAATAAAAGATGTGTGAAGCAGCAATACTTCTTCATGTATATATCAAGAGGAAATGTAGTAGAAACAGAAGCAACAAACTTTCAAGGAGGGCAGTATAGCATTGCCATGGATATTATGACGAGAAGTTGTGAATTTACTAAATCAAATTTTCACCTAATATTAGTGATAGTGAGATGTAAAAGCGAGATGCAAGTTTAGCAAGATGCTCATTACCACTGGCTTTGACGTGAAAATTTGAGATTGTACCGTACCATAAGTTGTACCATACCATATGTCATGGAACAATCTCAAATTTTCATCTCAAAGCTAGTGGTAGCAAGCATCTTGCCAAACTTACATTCGATATACTATGTTTTACTTCCAAAAACTTCCTCCATAGCCTTTACTACTTTTTATTCCCTCACTTGATTCTCACACTAGGACGACATGATCTACAAGAAGCATGAATAACAGAACTGATTATTGGATTGGATATGGTCAGTAAGCACATCCAAACCAATGTGAGAAAATAAGGACTCAAGTTGATCCATGTGGAAATCCTATAGTTCTAGGTAATCCTTAGTGATCCTACCATGTATTCGCCTACTAATTTTAATCCCATCAAACTTATTGCACAAAAATAAGCAACACAGACTCTTTTCATTCTCGTGTGGATTACATAAGATGCCTTTTGGAACCCTATAGTAAGCCTTATCTAGGTCAATAAAAAACATATGTATATCTTTATGCTTCCTCAAGTGCCTCTAGATCAATCTTTGTAAAATGTATAATGCAAGGGTTGACCTACCTCGTATAAAACTGAATGGTTCTCTAAAATGGGAGTCTATTGTCTTAATCTCCCTCCAATTATCTTTTCGCAGAGTTTCATATCATGGCTCATTAGTGTAGTATGAGATATTAAGCACAATTCCGTATATATTCTTTGAACTGATAATGGGAATTAAAGTGTTTCAACTCTATTCATTTGGCATTTTTCAAGTCCATATCATTTCATTAAATAACTGCACCAAGTTATACCATTATCATTTGCTAAGAAATAAGTTGAAAAACACATGGAAAATGATACCTTCCTACTTGCGCATCAAGTTGAGGATCAAGCTCCAGATGATACTTATTCAGATATGCATTCAGTTCATCAGTCCCAAGCACCTGCAGATCACACGAAAAAGAAAAGAAAATACAACCTTCAGATCTGGAAATAAAAGTATTCTATATAAAGGGCCATTAGGAGAGGGCAACTTGTTTTTAAAAAAATATACAAGCATGGTGAACAACAGGAAGTGATTTAGGCACACTTTAATTACCGTCACTTAATAGAAGATAAAATATTGTAGTCTAGAACTAAAACATGACATTGAACTGTACAGAATCAAGAAACTTTTTTTTTATCACCTTTTGTTTTCTGTAAACTAGTTTTGTAACTTATATTACATTATTACAAACCACCAAGGATGTTACCTTAGCTATCTTGACAAGTTGATCATGGTTGTCGTGACCATAAAAGAAAGGTTCCTTCCGAAATATCTACATGAAGTACAATGAACAAATCACAACCCAAAATTAAACAATTTTACAAATATATATATGAAATTAGACTTCAGATACAAATAATGCCAATTGTATGCCATATATAATCAATAAGTTGTAACATGTAGATATAATTCTTACCATTCCAGCAAACATGCAGCCAAGACTCCACATATCTAAAGAGTAGTCATAGTCTTGCAAATCAACTAGAAGTTCGGGGCCCTTAAAGTATCTGAGAAACAAAAGCATCTAAAACATGTCAATTTTGGGTCAGTGACATTTAAGAACTTGATAAAGAAAATAACTCATCCCGACATTGGAATACTATAAAGTCTGGGAACATGTAAGGGTACATTTGTTTTAAGGCATGTCCATTCTCTATTTCCAGTTCTGAAAAGTAATTTCCATTCTCTCTCACAAAATAGAAATGTGTTTGCACTTTAGGTTTATATTGTGAACTTTAAGAAATATTTATCTGGCATGCATTGGTTTACTATAATATTTTGTGCAAGTTAAGTAACACTATGAATATGTTTAGCAGCAATGGAGGCCACAACTCTATTAACAAGAAACCACTTTAAGACCCATATTTTAGTGAAGAAATGTGTAATAGTGCTAAATTTTGTATTAGTATTAGTGATGCATTATTGGTTCGTGTTTCCACATATTTAGAATGACTTTTATGGATGTACTAACACCAGGCTCACAAGAATTCCAGTACCCTATTCATCTTGAAAATGTCATGCATTCATGCTTAAATGTGCAAATGATGCCATATATATATATATATATATATTTGATTTATGTCATAAACTAATACACTCAGGCTCATCCATTTTACATATCTTTGCTTTTTGGGATAGAGTTGAGACCGTTGTCAATTAGTCAGAAAACATTACCTTGAAGCCACACGAACATTATATTCCTTTCCAGGATGATAAAATTCAGCAAGACCCCAATCTATCAAGCGAAGTTTTCGTAATTCATGATCTATCATAACATTATGAGGCTTGACATCTCGATGCATTATGCCTTGAGAATGACAGTAATCCAAGGCCTGCAACTCAAAACTAAAGTATTCATGTATCATAAAATGATTCTCAATACATATTTGTGCAGCAGATAAAAAAAAAAATACATATTTGTGCAAATATTAAGTAAACTTTTCATGATGAACAAGGAAAAGCCTATACACATGAACATACAAGATTCATATAAGATTTCTCTAAGATAAAGGTACTTCAATTATTTCTACAAAAAAATATGCTAATTATGGAGAGATGGAGAGGACACGGTAGCAGCATTTATGTACCATGGGAGATTGAAAGATTGCAGTACCTTAAGGAGCTCATATATGTAATAGCGTATGTCGTAATCAGTCAAGGTTGGATACAAAACTTTGAAATCTGTACTGTTGACATACTCAAATATCAAGCTAGGAGTTTTAGAGTGTTGATCTCTGACAACATCAAGAAGCTTGACAATATTCGGGCCTCCACAAAGGTTCTGAAGTATTTTTATCTCTCTTTTAATCTGCAAAATGACGTTGAAGATCTCAGAAGGTAAGGAAATATTCTCAGAAGAACGAAAATGGTATAGTACATGCCACATAACTCCAAAAACTAAGATAAAACAAAGTTTCAAGCCAACATAAGACGTCAACTAATTATTAATACAATCAGAAGGATTTTTCAGAAATTGGAAAATATATAACTAATTCCAACAATATGAGTAGCTATCCATACTCAAGACTGCAATTATAGTTGTCATAGTTCATGCCTTAAATGATTCACATCAAATGTGGAATTCTGGTTTGGCTAGAACAATTTGATTTGAACAATTCTGCTAGCAATTTCCAAAATGGAATTTCCAGACTCAGGTTGCTGCAGGACAACACCATGTCCTGTTAGAACTAATGTGAAAAAAAGTGTTTTTTTTTCATAGTTTATAAAATAAAAAACTTCATACACCTCTGTTATTTTAGGGTGATAAAACTTTTTCCAACAAAGTTCATCAGGTTTGAAAACCTTAACTAACATAGATCTCTTATCTCAATTATGTTCTAACTCGACGATCCAACAACCATGCTATATGATTGGATTATGATATTAATGCTGCTGATAATGTTATAAGCCTTTATTTTATTTTCATAGAAGTTTCATGCATTATATTGATATTCTTAATTTACTGTTAGTAAAAGATTATGCTCTACCTTCTTATGTTTGATGTCTTCATGTTTTTGGAAATAATTCTTACACAACAATGTTCGGGAGATTGTGTCGAGAGGTCCAGTTTATATCCAGTAGCTTACAAGGTTGAGGAATGAGGAGTCCATGAGAAATTTGTTTGTGTAAGCAACATTACTCTCTAAGCAACGGATGAAACAGAATAGGTCTACTTATGAAATTTTCAAATCGATAATTTTTCGGTTCAATCTTCTATAATCAAAAAAATGATTGCAAGAGGTTTTTCAAAGCAGCCCTGGCTAGCTTTTATTCCAAGATAATAATTCCCAATGGGTGGAAAGCAACGTGAATCAATGAATAAACAAAAGCTCACCTTCTTTTTCTTCACAGGCTTGAGAATCTTGATTACACAGCGCTCATTACCATTAACATTTATGCCTTCAAAAACCTCACTGTACTTCCCCCTTCCCACTTTTCTCACAACCTCATAATCATCTTGATCACTGAAAACAGCATACAGTACATCGATAAAAATAATATTAGCACGAAAAATGTAAAAATTAGTAAATAAAAAAAAAGGAAGAAAGGGGATTTAAGGTTCTTCAGCATTAGCCTCCTAACTAGAAAGGAACCAAATGCCATCAATTAACTTCAAATTACAAGGTGATATTCAGCTTCTTCAGTGCTCATAACATATTGATATAAACTAGAAAGAATGTGACACCACTTTACAAGAGATTCAATCAAAATGATACAATCATGATATATATAGTAGTGTAGTTGTTGATATAAGCTAGAAAAGAATGTGACCATAGTTACATGGTAGGTAAATGGTAATTTACCTCAATTGCACAAAACGAAAAGCCGCAGCCGTAATTTAAAACCATATCCTCTAAGAGTTCAAAAAAACCTATGCACAAATACACTTAGCTTCATAACCCAAAAATCTAACTTCATTGTGAATTGTATACGGTAACTAAATCAACACATAACAGAAATCATCGAATCAACAAGTAGATTAGGGTTTCGGAGCATTACCCCCATTGAACAGTGAGAGATTCGTAATCCCAATACTCTTTGGGGCGAAGAACATTGACATCGGTGTAGACACGCGCCTTGGACATGATTCGGTGGCGGTGGTGGTGGTGGAGAACAGTGGTGTTCCTGATAGGGTGGATGGAAGGGGTGCGCAGGATAGGAGGTTGCGCAAGCGGCGCACGCAAGGCGACGAGGGCGCACACTAGCAAGATGCGGAGGAGTAGCGCAGGTGGCTCGTGCGCGTGGTTAACGCGTGTGGAAAGATTATTACTAATACTACAACTCATGCTTTTTACATCATGCACTTTATTAATAGTAAGAGAAGTCCGAGTTTAGAGTAACTTTTTGTGTTCACAGCAATCATCATTTTTTTGTTTTCCTGTTTTTATTTCAACTTTGGATCGGTGATGCTTTAGAAGAAGAAAGACAACAGAGGTGCATATGATATGTTTTCCTGTGTAGGTTGAAGCAGTCGTTTCGGGTGAGTGACATAAATGTTCGTTCCACTCGTTGGGGATTGCTCAGACCTCACCAAACCATTCGTGATGTTATTTAGCTTGTCTGATAAAGGAGGATTTGTTGTGGATCAACTCAATGAAAATTCAAAGAAGACTTTAATTATGATTACGTAATCAATTTTTTTTAATGGTTTTTTTAAAGGATTGTGCTATGTTAAGGTTAACGCATATAGAAAAAAAAAAAACTAAGTCTATATTCACCACCTTATTAAAAAAAATAAAAAATTACGTTTTTCAATAATTTTTATCTATAATTGCTTTTTAAATAAATGCTCTTCTAGTTAATACAACCTCCTTTTTACTATTGTTTTTTAACTCATCCTTGAACCATTATACGTTAATTAATGGATACTTTTCTTAATAAAATTAAGGCTTATTTATGGTTTTGGTCCCTATAAGTTGACCTCGTTTTGAAATTTAGTCCTTAAATCTTTTTTTGATCTTGAATGGTCCTTAAATCTTTTTAAATTTTATTTTTAGTCCTTAAATCTTTTTTTGACCTTGAATGGTCCTTAAATCTTTTTAAATTTTGTTTTTAGTCCTTCTGTTTGTCTTCTTCCGTCATCTGCTGACATGGCAAACGGTGTGTCATGTCAGCCCTTATATTGACTGCCAACGATGCATCTGATGTGGATCTCCCACTCATGTGAGCAGGAACCGAGCATGAACCGAGCATGAGCCGAGCATTAACCGTGCATGAGATATCGACCGAGTACGATGCAATTGGTAACGACATAGCTTGGTTCGTGCTCAGTTCATCGTGCTCGGTCGTGTTGGAAACCAACAAGCGGGCTTAGCAATTACTAGAGGGGGGTGAATAGTAATATGGAAGCAACAGTAACTAATTTTCGGTGCAATTAAAAGATAATTGATCGAAAGCTTGTTTTTCTGAAACTGGGCAATTTACTCGAGTGAATTTAAAAACACTCGCGTGAAAATGAAGAACACTCGAGTGAAATGCTACGAAATACTCGAGTGAATTGAAAAACACTCGAGTGTTTTATGCAGAACAGAAAGGAGCAGTTTCAGAGAAATTTAGCAAAATGATTCAATTTCTAAAAGACTAATCCAGGGAAGATATAAATCAAAGTAGAGGGCAATTAAACTAAGTTAAAACAAGTTGAAAACAAGTTAATTTCAACCAATTGCTACTAGAATTATAAAAGCCCCTTTCTAGAGAACTTAGGGTTTGGTTTTACTTGAAAACTAAGAAAGCTATAAAAGAGAGAGACAACACCAATTTTATCCTGGTTCACACTCAATCTAGAGTGCTAATCCAGTCCCCCTAATCAACTTAGGAGTTTCTACTAGTGATCAAATTGTTAGAAATTACAAGGATAAATTGAGATTCCTCACTCAATCCTAACCCTTTTCAAGAGTGTACCAAACTCTTGAAACTTCTACCCCAACTTGATTTGGTGATGAAGAGTCCCTTCTTCTTAAGCTCCTTGGAACCTCCAAGAGCCCACCAAGCTAAGAATCCTCTTAGTCTTTGTGCTTGAGAACCTCCCAAGGCTTGAAAACTTGGATACCTCACCAAGTACTTGGATACCTCACCAAGATTTTCTAAACAAGCTAAAGTGTTTGAGTGTTTGAGAATTTTACAATAAATAATTCTCTTACAATTGAAGCACACTCTCTTAACTCACTAAGACAAATAATAAAAATGAATGCTTGGTTGAGTTTAGAGAGAGAAAATGATTTTAACACTTGAGAGAGAGAATCAATGAAAGAGTGTAAGCTTGTCCTCTTGGATAATGGCCACTATTCAGAATATAAGTGAGGGGACAAAAGGGAAGCAAAAACCAAGTTATTCTACCTTTTTGTCCTCTTCTAACATTTAAAAAATTTGCTGACAGACCTAAATCACTCGAGTCTTTTTGAAAACACTCGAGTGTTTTAGTCAACTCTGATAGTGTTGCCTTTTTACTTTATCCAACGGCTATATTACTGAAAATTCATAAATCACTCGAGTGAATTGAGAATCACTCGAGTGAATTGCTCAATGTTGGAAAAATTAAGTTTTTCTAACATTGTTTTCAATTCTCTTCTCAAGTCTAATTGGTTTTAATCTCAACCTTTCATGCATGATCTTTATTTGACCTTATGTGACAATAAAAACCTAAACTACCCACTCTCATAAATAAAATAAAATACAATAAGAATAAATGAGAATGAATAATTAAACTAAGCACTTGATCTTCTTTAATGTTGGGCTTGCATTCTTCAAATTAAGTCCATAATTTAATTACATTGTCATCATCAAAATTAATCCACCTTAATCGGTGACTTGATTTTACAATCTCCCCCTTTTTGATGATGACAAAATAATTAAACCTCTAGCACTTGAGAGCTCCCCCTCAATCTAGGAACCTTTTTAACCTGTACAATCCAGAAAATGCCAAGCACAACGTAATACAATAATAATCATAATCAAGTGCTCATTGGTATCAGAGCAAGAGCATATATCATCAGAGTGTAAACAAGAAAGCGGAAAAAAAATATGCTCTTTTCTCTTTAATCTCCTTTCTCCCCCTTTTTGTCATGATCAAAAAATAACATTTTGGAAACAAAGGAGGAGAATGAAGGATACCAATAAGAAAACTTTCCCTTAAGAGTAAATAAGAATCAAAATATGACTATGAAGCGATAAAAAACTTTAAAGAACATGAAAATCATGAAGAAAACATGATTAATGCATAAATATCATAAATCCATCATTCCACACACACCATCCATAGACCATGAAACATGAGTTTTAAGCAAAGTACACCCAACTCCAAAAACAACAAAATACTCAAAAGTTTCAACATAGCTAAAAAAATAAAGTCATAGTCATAAAAATACGTAGTGCAAAAGGAACAACAGGACTCAGGCAGATGGTGGCTGCTGATTGTCATCGCGAGGATAGGGTTGAAGTCTCCCAAGAGCGGACAGAATCTGACTCAGATCGGAGCGCACATGGCCAAAGCTAGCATCCACACTAGCGGAGTGGGCATCAAGCCTACCATGAAGAGCAAAGTGCTGGAGGTCCATCTGAGCCCTCATGTCAAACAAGGTTGCCCTTTGCTCTTGAGCTTGAATTTCCAAAGCATCCAAGCGCCCATCTATCTGATCAACCCGACCAGTCATAAAATTCCTATACTCCTCAGCCTGATGTCCCATGGAGGCAAACCTTCCATCAAAACCGTCCATCCTCTCATCCATATACACCCTGAACTCTCCAAAGGAGGTGTTCCATGACCCCGGTATATCAAAGTTGATATCATTAGTCGGATCACCCTGGGGTACACTACCACTCCCTCCGGCCTGCTGATCAAAAGTGGCCTGCTCCTCCTGTAGCTGCTGAGGGTCAACGCCTAGCTGATCTGCAGCTTGTTGAACATTGCCCTGACCCTCAGAGCAGTTGTCTCATCAAAATATAAACATCGATTACCGAAGTATTCGATGTCCATCTTACCCAAAGAAATGTCAGAAAAGGCATGGATTTTTGCAGGTAGACGAACGACAGACTCTATTTTTGGAATAGGAACCTCAAAATGTTGAAGGAGTCTGCACACATGCATCGGGTAAGGGAGGTGTTGCTTAGGTTAGGAGTCGGAGGCTTGTTTCATTCTAGCAAGGATAATGGAGGCCCAATTCAAAACATTTCCATTTAGAATGGCATCCATAGCTCTAAGCTCAATTTGAATGGGGCGGGAGTAATTTGGAGAAGTTTGGGGCAACAAAATATGGCAAATGAGATAGTGGAGGACTCTATTGTTTGCGGTCATTTGGTTTGCTTTCTTCTCGCCCTTGAGATATACACGATCGGGGCGGAGCAAGTTTCGAAAAATAGGGTCAACATCTCCTTTAGATGTGCCTTCGCCCGATCGTGATAGCCCAAAGACTTGGAATAAAGCCTTAGGGGTAACCTCAAAACGTTTTCCTAACACGGAGGTCTCATATGAGTTTCCATTTTTCCTAAAGTTTGCATAAAATTGCCTAACTAACCTAATATAGATAGGTCCATTAAAGGATAGGAAACCCATGAGCTTTTGAGTTTTAAGGGCATTGACAAATGGAAAACCTCTACTAATGAGATATGCTTCACTTACCCATGTTTGTGTAGCATAATCGTTGGAAGCAAACTTTCTTTCCCTCTCAATGCAATTTGCCCTTTGATAGAAATCATCCTCCTCCTCTTCAATTGGTTGAGGCTCCTCCATTCTAGGCTTTTTCCCTTTTCTTCTATTGTCCGAAGATGAAGCCATTTGCACTTACAAGTGAAAACTAGAAGAAATTTTGAGAATTTGGGGTTTTGGGGAGTTAGGATTTTGGAAAGGGAATGATGAATTTGATGGTCGAAAATGTGAATTTGATGTGAAATAAGGATGGGAATGAGTTTAGAAGATGAAATCTTGTTGAAATATGAAAGAAATATTGATTTTGGGTGAAATATGTGATGAAAGGGGTGAGAAAACTGAGAAAACGCGAGTGAAGAGAGAGAGAGGTTCAAGCAAATCTGGGAAAAACACAGCAGCATCAGACTAAATCTGATGAATTCACTCGAGTGAATTTAAAAACACTCGCGTGTTTTTCATAAAACTTGAAAAACACTCGCGTGAATTTGAATTCACTCGCGTGTTGGCCGAAAGTTGGATTTTCAGAAAACTGCGATTCACTCGAGTGAAATGGGATTCACTCGAGTGTTGGCCGAAAGCTTGATTTTTCCCTAGACTCAAAACACTCGAGTGATTTAAGAAACACTCGAGTATTTTACATCAGACCTGCTCAAAAACTTTTTCAATTAAAACTGATTTAATTTTGAATTAAATTCACTCGAGTGATTTAAGAAACACTCGAGTGTTTTTATCAGTTATGCATAAAAACACAGTTTTAACACTCAAAAACACAAAATTAAACGCATTTAATGAAAACTAAAGATAGGAAACATAATCACACACAGTTAAAACATAAATTTATAAGCTCTTAAGGCAATTTCAACCAAGTATCACCACACACTAAATTTAGACACATTTGGTGATTTTTAAATGGCACAAATCAATTAGTTTATACTTGACTCATCTAAAATACCAAGTTCACCTCTTATATGATAGAAGGTATCCCTTGGTAAGGGTTTTGTAAAAATGTCCGCTAATTGATTTGTGGTACTTACAAATTCAATTGTGCAATCACCCTTTTGAACATGATCTCTTAGGAAATGATGTCTAATTTCAATGTGTTTAGTCCTTGAGTGATATACCGGATTCTTAGTTAGATTGATGGCACTCGTGTTATCGCATTTTATGGGAACACTTTCTAATTTTAAACCAAAATCCGCTAATTGTTGTTTCATCCACAAGAGTTGAGCACAACAACTACCGGCGGCGATATATTCCGCTTCGGCGGTGGAAAGAGCAACACAAGCTTGCTTTTTAGAAAACCATGACACTAATGAACTTCCCAATAAATGGCAAGTACCACTAGTGCTTTTGCGATCAAGCTTGCATCCCACAAAGTCGGAATCTGAATAGCCAACTAAACTAAGACTAGCATCCCTAGGGTACCATAATCCGGTGTTAATTTTTCCTTTAAGATATTTAAAAATATGTTTAACCGCGGATAGGTGTGATTCTTTAGGATTAGCTTGAAAACGGGCACACATGCATACACTAAACATAATATCCGGTCTAGATGCGGTAAGATATAGAAGACTACCTATCATTCCTCTATATTTACTTACATCAACCGGTTTACCTATGTCATCCTTGTCTAGGTAGCATGTTGTGCTCATGGGAGTGTATGCTTCTTTGCATTTGTCCATTCCGAATTTTCCAAGGAGCTCCTTGCAATATTTTCCTTGATGCACAAAAATCCCCTCCTTGACTTGCTTGATTTGAAGTCCTAGGAAGAACTTGAGCTCCCCCATCATGGACATTTCAAATTCCTTTTTCATCAAATTAGAGAACTTTCTACACAAGGACATGTTAGTGGCACCAAAGATAATATCATCTACATATATTTGCACTAACAAAATGTCCTCTTTGGTTTTGTAGATGAATAGTGTATTATCAACCTTTCCCCTTTGAAAGCCATTTTCTAATAGAAAGGTACTTAATCGATCATACCAAGCTCTAGGAGCTTGTTTTAATCCATAAAGTGCCTTTTTCAACTTGTAAACATGGTTTGGAAACTCATGACTTTCAAAACCGGGTGGTTGCTTAACATACACTTCTTCATTTATGAAACCATTCAAGAAAGCACTCTTGACATCCATTTGATAAAGAGTAAAATTCATGATTGATGCAAAGGCAAGCAAGATTCGGATTGCCTCAAGACGTGCAACCGGAGCAAAGGTCTCATCATAATCAACACCTTCCTCTTGGTTGTACCCTTGGGCAACAAGTCTCGCTTTGTTTCTTATAATCAAACCGGATTCATCAAGTTTATTTCTATAAATCCATTTTAAACCAATTATGGTATGATCATCGGGTATAGGCACTAATTCCCAAACATCATTTCTAATAAATTGATTTAGTTCTTCTTGCATGGCCATAACCCAATGTTCATCCATAATTGCTTCCTTAATTGAATTTGGTTCGATTTGAGAAACATAGGAAACAAAATGACAAATGTTTTGAATTGACCTACGAGTTAATACTCCCTTTGAAAGATCTCCTATGACATTGTCAATAGGGTGAGCTTTCACCGTTTTCCAAGCCGGATCAAGTTCATCTTTGACTTCTCCTTCATCCTTTGATTTTTCCATCTTTTTGTCAACATTTGAAATCTCAAGTCCATCATCACTACCCTCACATAAAACACTATCTTCTTTCGAAGATTCATTAAAAACAACATGTATAGATTCTTCAATAGTCATAGTTCTTTTATTATAAACTCTAAAGGCTTTACTATGAGAAGAGTAACCCAAAAATATTCCCTCATCCGATTTAGAATCAAATTTTCCAAGTTGATCTTTTCCATTGTTTAAAATGTAAACTTTGCATCCAAAAACATGGAAATGGGATATATTGGGTTTTCTACCTTTGTAAAGCTCATAGGGGATTTTCTTTATCATGGGCCTAATTAAAATTCTATTCATTACATAACAAGCCGTATTAACGGCATCGGCCCAAAAGTATTGAGGTACTTGAGAATCATTTAACATGGTTCTAGCAAGTTCCTCTAGCATCCTATTTTTTCTCTCAACAACTCCATTTTGTTGTGGAGTTCTAGGTGCCGAATATTGGTGCTCAATTCCATGCTTATCACAAAATCTATCAAATTTATAGTTTTCAAATTCACCTCCATGGTCGGTTCGAATTATAATCACTTTTTGGTTTACTTGGTTTTGTGCAAGCTTAATATGGCGTTTAAAAGACTTGTAGGCCTCACTCTTAGCACTTAAAAATAATGTCCATGTAAATCTTGAAAAATCATCAACAATCACCAAGGCATAGTAGTTGCCACCAAAGCTTTTTACTTGAGAAGGTCCAAACAAGTCCATATGAAGCATTTCCAATGGTCTTGTTGTGGACACATCATTTTTGGAACCAAAATGATTTTTAGTTTGTTTGCACTTCTTGCAAGGAGTACAATCACCTTTAATTTGAAAATTGAGCTTTGGTAAACCAACTACTAAGTCTTTGGATTGAAGTTTCTTAAGTTGATTTACATTAATGTGAGCGGTCCTACGATGCCATAACCAAGTATCACTTTCTTTGCTAATTAAACATTTTGAAACTAAAGAAGTGATATTATTCAATTCAACCATGTAAGTGTTATTAGACCTTTTTCCAACAAATTTGATAGATTCATCTTTGTCACTTTTTATGAGACAATGAGTAGAGGTAAATAATACATGGTTACCAATATCACATAATTGACTAATTCTCAAAAGATTGTGTTCTAATCCTTGAACATAAAGTACATTATCAATAACCAAGTTGGAAGAATTACCAATTTTACCTATACCAAGTATTTTGCCTTTGTTGTTGTCCCCATATGTGACACATCCCTTTTCCTTAGGAGTAAGCTCAATGAAGTGTCGCTTATCTCCCGTCATGTGCCTAGAACATCCACTATCAAGTATCCAAAGTTGCTTTCCGGTTCTAAGGCACACCTACAAGACACAATCACTTGCTCATTTTGGGTACCCAAATTATGTTGGGTCCCTTTTTGTTAGTCTTGGATGATTCTTCCTTCTTAATCCAAACATAAGTACCATTTTGAATTCCAAAAGATTTGATATGGCACTTATTGTTTGTATGTCCAAATTTTCCACAATAAAAGCAAGTTGGTTTCTTTGTAAAATCAATTTTTGAGAATGAACCAACCTCTCTATTTTTCTTTTTCTTGTGGACATATCCTAGACCAGTTTTGTTTGAATTGTGTCTAAGAGAACCAATTAACCGATCTAGGTTTCTATCACTTTTGTTAAAAGTGTTGAGTTTGATTTTCAAATCATTAACTTCATTTTCAAGCACACAACACTTTTCACAATGAGTGATGGTATATGATTGATTTGCATTCTCACAAACATGACTAGAGTTAGCAAGTTCCAAGGAAGCATTTTGGAGTTTTCAAATCATTAATAGATTTTTCTAATTCATTGATTTCCTTTTGATACTCCAAAAGCTTCTTTCCTTTTTCTTTGTTAACTTTAGCAAGTCTTTCAAATTGAGTCAACATTTCATTATACTCATTTAGCAAATCATCATAAGAAATAGTATGAGAAGAGGTGTAAGAATAATTAGATGATACCTCATCCTCACTCTCATTGTCATTTCTTTCACTACTTGAGGAGGCTTCATTGTCATTCTTGGCCATGAGGCATAGCTTGGCTTCCTCATCATCAGAACTACTTGAGGATGACTTGGAATCCTTTTCCAGTTCATCCCAAACAATGTAAGCTCTCTTCCCCTTCCCATCATGGGCCTTCTTCTCATTCTTTCTCAAGTAGGTGGGACATTCCATTCTTATGTGTCCTATCCCACCACACTCATGACATTTCACAATTTCACTTGAGCTTTTGTTTCTTGGCTTGCTATCCTTGATTCTTTTGTCTTGAGGTCTCTTGTCCTTAGATAATGATGAACTACCCTTTTTGCCTTTGAGGAATTTGTTGAACCTCTTGGCAAATAAACTAATGTCTTCCTCATTTGAGCACGATCGGAGCCTTCACTTGAAGATTCATCTTCATCCTCTTTTGACATTTTGGTTGAGGCTTTTAGAGAGATGCTCTTCTTTTTCTTGTCCGAATCTTCATTTAAGTGAAGTCTTGATAGTTTCATCTCATGTTCTTGGAGCTTCCCAAACAAGGTGGTCAAGTCCATAGATTTTACATCCTTAGCTTCCTTGATGGCGGTCACCTTAGGTTGCCATCTCCTATCAAGACATCTCAAGACTTTGTTAGTAGTTTCACCATCTCTAAATTCCTTTCCTAAGCCAATCAATTGGTTAACGATATGTGTGAACCTTGTTTGCATATCATTGATAGACTCATTAGGGAACATATGAAAGAGCTCATATTCATGAGTTAAAGCATTTAATCTTGAGTCTCTAACTTCACTAGTTCCCTCATGAGTGATTTGCAAGGTATCCCACATTTCTTTAGCCGATTGACATTGTGAAATCCTATGAAATTCATTTTTGGACAAAGCGGAGAAGATGATATTTTTAGCTTTTGAATCATATGAAACTTTATTTTTATCATCTTCATTCCAACTTGTCCTAGGAATAACAATGGCTTCACCATTAATCACTCTTCTAGGAATATAAGGACCTTTTTCAATTGCATCCCAAATATCGGTATCTATTGCTTCTACAAAGACTCTCATCTTAACCTTCCAATAAGAATAATCTTCACCATTGAAGAATGGAGGTCGGTTAAGAGACATAGACCCTTCTTGTTGATTGCTAGAGCCCATTTGTTTCCAAAAGGATCTTTTTCGAAAAAGCTTTTACGCTCGATCTTTCGACCGAGCTCTGATACCACTTGTTGGAAACCAACAAGCGGGCTTAGCAATTACTAGAGGGGGGTGAATAGTAATATGGAAGCAACATTGACTAATTTTCGGTGCAATTAAAAGATAATTGATCAAAAGCTTGTTTTTCTGAAACTGGGCAATTTACTCGAGTGAATTTAAAAACACTCGTGTGTTTTTCAGAAAACCTGAAAAACACTCGCGTGAAAATGAAGAACACTCGAGTGAAATGCTACGAAATACTCGAGTGAATTGAAAAACACTCGAGTGTTTTATGCAGAACAGAAAGGAGCAGTTTCAGAGAAATTTAGCAAAATGATTCAATTTCTAAAAGACTAATCCAGGGCAGATATAAATCAAAGTAGAGGGCAATTAAACTAAGTTAAAACAAGTTGAAAACAAGTTAATTGCAACCAATTGTTACTAGAATTATAAAAGCCCCTTTCTAGAGAACTTAGGGTTTGGTTTTACTTGAAAACTAAGAAAGCTATAAAAGAGAGAGACAACACCAATTTTATCCTGGTTCACACTCAATCTAGAGTGCTAATCCAGTCCCCCTAATCAACTTAGGAGTTTCTACTAGTGATCAAATTGTTAGAAATTACAAGGATAAATTGAGATTCCTCACTCAATCCTAACCCTTTTCAAGAGTGTACCAAACTCTTGAAATTTCTACCCCAACTTGATTTGGTGATGAAGAGTCCCTTCTTCTTAAGCTCCTTGGAACCTCCAAGAGCCCACCAAGCTAAGAATCCTCTTAGTCTTTGTGCTTGAGAACCTCCCAAGGCTTGAAAACTTGGATACCTCACCAAGTACTTGGATACCTCACCAAGATTTTCTAAACAAGCTAAAGTGTTTGAGTGTTTGAGAATTTTACAACAAATAATTCTCTTACAATTGAAGCACACTCTCTTAACTCACTAAGACAAATAATAAAGATGAATGCTTGGTTGAGTTTAGAGAGAGAAAATGATTTTAACACTTGAGAGAGAGAGAATCAATGAAAGAGTGTAAGCCTGTCCTCTTGGATAATGGCCACTATTCAGAATATAAGTGAGGGGACAAAAGGGAAGCAAAAACCAAGTTATTCTACCTTTTTTTTCCTCTTCTAACGTTTAAAAAATTTGCTGACAGACTTAAATCACTCGAGTCTTTTTGAAAACACTCGAGTGTTTTAGTCAACTCTGATAGTGTTGCCTTTTTACTTTATCCAACGGCTATATTACTGAAAATTCATAAATCACTCGAGTGAATTGAGAATCACTCGAGTGAATTGCTCAATGTTGGAAAAATTAAGTTTTTCTAACATTGTTTTCAATTCTCTTCTCAAGTCTAATTGGTTTTAATCTCAACCTTTCATGCATGATCATTATTTGACCTTATGTGAGAATAAAAACCTAAACTACCCACTCTCATAAATAAAATAAAATACAATAAGAATAAATGAGAATGAATAATTAAACTAAGCACTTAATATTCTTTAATGTTGGGCTTGCATTCTTCAAATTAAGTCCATAATTTAATTACATTGTCATCATCAAAATTAATCCACCTTAATCGGAGACTTGATTTTACAGGTCGATATCTCCCCTCGGTTTGGCAAGTCATGCTCGGTTCATGATCGGTTAATGCTCGGTTCCTGCTCGGTTCCTGCTCACATGAGTAGGAGGTCCACATCTGATGCATCGTTGGCAGTCAATGTAAGGGCTGACATGGCACACCGTTTGCCATGTCAGCAGATGACGGAAAAAGACAAACAGAAGGACCAAAAACAAAATTTAAAAAGATTTAAGGACCATTCAAGGTCAAAAAAAGATTTAAGGACTAAAAACAAAATTTAAAAAAATTTAAGGACCGTTCAAGGTCAAAAAAAGATTTAAGGACTAAATTCAAAACGAGGTCAACTTATAGGGACCAAAACCATAATTAAGCCTAAAATTAAATACTAGTACAATTTTTAATGAAGATTAAATAAAAATATTTTAGACAAAACACATATAAAGTTTACAATAATTAATAATTTTTTAATATTTGTCTCCAAATCTAAAAGTCTATTAAATATAAAATAGAGATAGTAATAAAATTTTGTAGCTAAGAAGCTCATTCACTAGCTAAGAAGTTCATTCACATTGACAAAAACAATCATAACTTAATAATGCATCCGTCCTAAAAAATAGTAAAATATTGAAAAAAAATTAAGGAAACGCTTAATTATGTTTTTAGTCCCAGAAAGTTGGGAGTGTTTTGATTTTTGTTTTTAAAAGCTTTTTTGATCTTGACTTATCTTTAATTGTTTTAATTTAAAATTTTGTTTTAGTTAGGGATGGGCATGGATACCCACGGGCGCGGGTAGTGTATACTCGTGCCTGTACCCGCGGGTATTTGTGCGGGTAACGAGTACCCGCGAGTATTTGTGGGTTTTAAATTTTTATTATATAATTATATAGTATTTTGTAATGATCATTATGCATAAAAATAATTATAAGGGTCTTGCTAACAAGTGTCCTTAGAGCACTTGCTAAGGTTACTAGAAGTGGTAAAACAATCATATGTTGACATTAATCACTCTCTCCAAAATCTCAAAAATCACATCTTTCTATTACAAAATTCTACTTTTAGTTGAGCACTTGTTAGCAATTTCCATGAATAATAACATACATATGATGAATTTTTGTCATTTTAATTTCATCTTTAAAATTCATTATGAAATATAAATAAAAGAAAATTTATATGTTCTCAAAGTAATAAAAAAATAGTAATATACATATAATATTTATTAGTAAAATATTATTATATACGCAGGTACCCGCGGGGCGGGTATCATAATACTCATCCCCACCCCGCAAGGAAATAGTGCGAGTACCCGTTGCGTGTATTCATGCGGGTACCCGCGAGTATGAGTATTTCGCCCATCTTTAGTTTTAATTCATGTCGTTAGGAAAAATTCTTTAATTGATGATGTAACAAACGAAACGCCACATTAGCATACACATGCAAGAATTGTGTGTCACCGGTAGAATAACGTGGATGATCTGGATCCGTGTGAGTAAAAGGGCCAAAACTCAATCTACAAACCAATGTTGTCAGAACCGAGCCGGACATTGAACCGGAAAAGACTCCGTATAGGGTTCAACCGTATTAACCACTTAAACTGGAAGATTGAACCGGTATTCATAATTTATATATATATATATATATATATATATATATATTTAAAAAAATAAAAATAAAAATTATTATTATGATAATCTTGATTATCTAGTTTAGCTTTTTAGCAATATGTGGGCTTTAGGTAACCAGCCCATGTTCCACCGTAGAGGCCTTAGGTGGGTGAATATCCCATGTTCCTCTTTCCTCCTTCCTTTTTCTTTCATTAAGAGGCAAAAAGTAGTTTCAGAAGACCTCCTCCACTACCCTCATCATCCTCAACTCCACCATCATAATAACCACCTCCTCATCATCAAAACATGTTCCTTTGGTTTGTACCAACATATACTCTCACAAATACCTCCTACCTCCATGCCTCCACTATGCTGTTCTAGAGCAGGTTACAAATCATCATCAATCTCTGCTCCAGTCACCGCGAACAAGGGCACCACCACCACCGTCGCCACCTCACGTCATCTCCTTTGCCCAGATCTGCGACCAACAATCGTCATCTCCCATTCTCCCTTGCGCCAACAGTGCTGTTTTTGTTTCATTTTCTTATTTAAAGGGTTAAACCGGTAACGGTTTTCTCGGTTTTTTCCGGTTCAACCTGGTTTTCAAGGTTCACAACCGGTTTTTTTTGCTCAACTTCTACAACGGTTTAGGACATTGAAACAGACCAGATTTATGATCGGTCGACGGTTGGACCGATCGAACCGTCCGGTCCGGTTCGGGTTTCATAACACTGCTACAAACACATTTGGGACTTGAGTTATTTAGGGTTTCTATCTTTCTCTTTTTTTTTATTATTTTTGTCTTCTCTAAGTATTGGATCCAAATTAGCATAATATGTTCAAAAACATATTAAAACTTTATTTTTTGCATTTTTTTCCCAAAACCTCGTAGCATTTTTTCAATGATGAATTCCTCGAGTTTTCCAAAACTCCAAGCTTTAAAATTATTGATTTATATTTTAAAAAAACACAAAAGCCTTTCCGAGTGAAATATAAATAAAATGTATGATAAAATGCATGATTATTTATTTATTAAATGTAAACTAATAAGGAAATAATATGCATGCTACTCTATCCACAAATCATCTTGCTAATCCATGTTGGTTAATTTTATATGTGAGAAAAGGTAAACTAAGTGGGCCATGCATGTGGGGCCCACATAGAAACTTTTGAAAATTCAAAAGAAGAAGATGAATGAATGTGGATGTTGTGCCACCAAAGCTAAGGAAAAGCAACACGTAGTTGCTAGTTGCAAAATCTGCAATGAAATTACACTGCATACTACCTCTATAAATAGAGGTTTGTATCAACATAAGAGAATAAAGTAAAGAGCAGAGCAAAACATCATCTCCTAAAATATATAGACTCTATCGGGTTCTATTATTTATGTATTGTGTGTTTGTAAAATTGGCTATTAACAAAAAGCCAAAAGTTTTTTTGAGTCTATTATTTGTTCTTTCAATACAAATATTTTTGTGATGATAAATTTTGTTCTTTGAGTATTCTATATTTTTTCCATAGCATCTAAATTTTTACAAGGCAATTTTATTTTAATTGTCAACATGTGGTATCGGAGCTAGTTGTATAAACATGGCAACAAGTTCAAGCACAAGTCAAGTTCAACAAGTACAAACAATTGTTTTCAAGTTTGATGGCAAATCAAATTTTGTCATGTGGAAATGCTTGATGGAGCTGTGTTTAAAAACCAACAGCTATGGAGAAATCATCATAAATGGTTTTGATGAGTCAACTGACGAAAATAAAGGAACAACTGATACACAACAAGTATAAAAAAATCGTCTACTTAATGAAAAAGCTTTTTATTTTTTATCTATTAATCTGTGGAGCTGTCTGTTCTTGAGAAAATTTTCTATGCTAAAACAACAAAGGTGGCTTGGGAAATTTTTCTCAAAATATATGAAGGTGCTAACCCAGTCAAACGAACAAGGTTGCAAGGCTTAAAACACCAGTTCGAGCTGATGGAGCAAAGAAGAGAGGAAAGCATTCGCGAATATTTTTCATGAATGGACAAACTTGTCAATAAAATGAAAATCAACGGTGATGATATAAAAGACACAGAAGTCATGGAGAAAATTATGCGCACACTTTTAACTCGTTTTGATTACGTGGTAGCAGTCATCGAAGAAGAAAAGGATCTCAGCACAATGACTCTAAATGATTTGCAAGCATCTTTAGAGTCACGAGAGATGCGAATGAACGAGAGGTCAAGTGGCACAATCGAGCAAGCATTAAAAACTCAAACAAATATTAGAAACGACAGATCTGTACAAAGAAGGATGAACAACTATCAAAGAGGTCAAAACTTCAAAGGAAAAGGGAGGAATCCTCGATCTAACTAAACTAAAGGCGCATGAGGTAATGGCTCATTTCAAAATAAATCTAATTTTCAATGTCATAAATGCCAAAAGTACAGACATTTTCAATCTGAATGCAAATATCATATTCAGTGTCATAACTGTAATAAGTATGGTCACTATAGTCGAGAATGTTGTGCTAAAGCATTGAATATTAGAGAAAGTCATGCTCGAGTTGCAGAAAGTGAAGATGACATGAAGATGGTGCTTTCAACAAGTAATTATGAAGCTGATAAAAATGACAACCAGTTGTTGTTAGACACAGGGTGCAGTAATCATCCATGTGAGAACAAAGAATTATTTTCTGACTTAGATGTAAGTACCGCAACTTAGTCAAGCTTGGTGACGACTCAAAACTTGAAGTCTTGGTAAAAGGAAAGATTTCCATCATATTAAAAAATGGATCTCTGAATTATATATCAAAGTATTCTACATACCTGTTATATGTCAGAATCTTCTAAGTGTTGGCCAACTAGCTGAGAAAGGCTATGATTTAAAATCCAACAAGAAAGGTTGCACCATAAATGATGCTAAGATGGGCCTGATAGCAAAGACAAACATGTCAAGGAATTGACTATTTCCAATGAACATAAGGTATGATGCTGGTCTATGTTGCAAAGCTGCAGCTGTTGATGATAATTGGCTCTGGCACATGCAGTTGAGACATTTTAACTTTGAAAGCATCAAATTTCTTGTAAGCAAGAAATGGGTCAGTGGCTTACCTTTTATTCAAGCTCCTGATCAACTATACGAAGATTGTGCAGCGGGCAAGAAGCATAGAGATCCTTTTCCTTAAGGACGTGCCTGGAGAGCTACAAAACTACTTGAGCTGGTGCACTCTGATTTATGTTATGTGGAAATTCCATCCAATGGAGGTAATAAATATTTTATTACTTTTATTGATGATTTTAGCAAGAAGAAATGGGTTTATTTGTTGAAAAATAAATCCGATGCTTGTGATACGCTCAAAAGTTTTTTGGCGTATGTTGAAAGACGAAGAGGTTATATTCTAAAAACCTTGAGAACAGATAGGGGAACAGAGTATATCGCGTGTGATGATTTCTTGAGAAAACATGGTGTTGATGGGTCATTCCCTCATTTGTGGAGATGAGAAAAAATAGTATAACTAACAAAACGAAAATAGAAAAGAAAATAAAGGCTAAGAGAAATGAGTGCAACAACAGGAACGAAGATAGCAGTGAAGAGAAACAAAATTTAGTAAACCATTTTAGTATAAAATGGCACCTAGTTTCTCATTTGTAAATAATCTCTCTCAGAAAACAAACTTGATAAGTTTGAGAAAGTGAGAGAGAGAGAGGAGAAAATCTCTTGAGAGAAAAACCAAGAGAGTTAACCCACCTTAATTTGGCGAGATTAATATTATTGTATTCTTGTTAAGTTTTTTATAGTGATATACATAAAAACTTTTTGCTCATTTTACTTACACAAGGCGGGAAAAGTTAGATCCTGGGAGTATCATATTTTTATATAGGTTATTTATTTTTGGTCACCTTTCCCAATAATTGGTACCAGAGTTTCAACTCAAAAATATATTTTTGTGTAATTTAAAATGGAGGAGTCGTCGTCATCGTCATTAGCAACAATGCTCAAATTGACCGCATCCAATTACTCCATTTGGAAGCCTAGAATGAAGGATGTCCTTTATTGCAAGGATTTGTATGAGCCCCTTTAATTGGCAGGACAAAAACCAGAAGGGAAGTCAGATGATGCATAGAACATTCTTATCAGAAAAGCTGTCGGACAAATCCGACAATGGGTGGATCAAAGTGTGTTCCACCACGTTGCGCAAGAAACAGACGCATATAAACTATGGACAAAATTGTCGTCCATGTATGAGTGGAAGACCACTCAAAATAAAGCATCAGTTATCCGACGGTTAGTAAACCTAAAGTACAAAGTTGGTCAAAGTATTTCGAGCATCTTAGCGACTTCCAAGGTTTGATCAACTTGTTGACAAATATGAATATGGCGCTGGATGATGAGTTGCAAGCATTATTGTTACTCAGCTCTTTACGTGATAGCTGGATACATTAGTTGTATCTTTTAGCAATTTAGCTCCTCAAGGCCTCCTTACTTTGGACATAGTTAAAGATAGCATGTTCAACGAAGAAGCAAGAAGGAAAGAACAAGGTGTAACAACTGAGTCAGAAGCCCTCATCTCAGAGTATCATGAAAGAAGTAGCAACAGAAAATTCGACAGGCGAGACAAGTCAAGGGGCAGGTCAAGAGATGACTCAAGAGGGAGTTTGAAAGCAAGAAAAGACCTGGAGTGTTACCATTGTGGCAAGATAGGCCACATGAAGAGAGAGTGCAGGTTCTTTAAACGGGAGCAAGATAAAGGTAACGAGAGAAGTGATGTTAGGCACACAACCGCAAGTACCTCTGGTGGAGATGAGGTGATTACTTTACGCAATTATGGCTTCGTTAATCTTTCCTCTCAAGATACATGCTGGATAGTAGATTCCGGTGCATCATTTCATGTCACCTCATGAAGGGACTTCTTTACATCTTACATCAATGGAGATTTTGGCAATGTAAGGATGGGAAATGATAAATTGTCCAAGATTGTGAGAAGAGGAGATATTTCCCTTGAAACCAATACAAGCTGTAACTTGGTTCTCAAGGATGTGAGACATGTTCCAGATATGCGCCTCAATTTAATCTCCACTAGATTACTTGATGACGAATGATACACCAATGTCTTTGCTGAAGGGAAATGGAAATTCAGCAAGAACTCGCTTATCATAGCACGAGGGAAGAAGGAGAACGCCCTATACATAACACATCAAAAGTCAGTAATGGGTACGTGAATGCTCTTGCGAAAGACTCAATTGAGCTATGGCATAAACAACTTGGTCACATGAGTGAGAAAGGCCTGAAAACTCTAGCAAAACGAGATGCATTGACAAGGATGAAGCAAGTCGTATCTCTAAAACCATGCACGCACTGCTTGGCTGGAAAGCAGCATAAAGCTTCATTTCAAAATGGTCTAGCACAAAGAAAACCCAATGTACTAGATATGGTATATTCTGATGTTTGTGGTCCTACGACAGTTAATACTCTTGGTGGTGCAATATATTTTGTTACCTTTATTGATGATCATTCCAGGAAGGTATGGGCATACGCACTAAGAACAAAAGATCAAGTGTATGAACTTTTCAAGCAATTCCATGCTAGCGTTGAACGAGAGACAGGTAAAAGCTTGAAGTGTTTTCGTAGTGATAACAGGGGAGAATATATGGGGATATTCATAAACTATTGTAGAAGTAGTGGAGTCAGGCATGAACGATCTGTTCTGAAGACGCCTCAACATAATGGCATAGCTGAGAGAATGAACAGAACAATTATTGAAAGAATAAGAACAATGTTATCTCATGCTAAGTAACCCAAAAGTTTTTGGGGTGAAGCCCTGATGACTGTGGTTCATCTAATTAATCTTTCTCCTTCATCACCCTTGAATGGTGATGTTCCGAACAAATTCTGGTCCGGAAAAGATGTTTCCTATAATCACTTGAAAGTTTTTGGTTGTAGAGCTTTTGTTCATATTCCTAAAGAAGAAAGATCCAAGCTCGATGTAAAGTCGAAAGAATGCATCTTCATGGGATATGGTAATGAAGAATTCGGTTACAGGTTATGGGATCCTGTAGCTAGAAAGATTATCAGAAGTAGAGATGTTTGTCTTCTTTGAAGATCAAAACATTGAAGACATTCAAAGAGGTGATAAGCCTAACCATAAAAAGAATATCCAACGAACGTAAATCCGGTTCCTTCTCCATTAGAGGATATTGACGAGCGAGATGAACCCAATGGAATTAATGATGTTGTTATAAATAAACCAGTTGATGCTGACATAGGTGATAATGTAATTGATGAGAGGCTAGAGGCACTAGCAAATGAAGAGCCAACAGTCGAATTCCAACCAAGAAGGTCGATAAGGGAACAAAGGCCTTCCACTAGGTATCCTGCAAGTGATTACATTCTCCTAACTGATAGGGGAGAACCATAATGTTATGAAGAAGTTTTGACTCATGATCAACAAGATGAATGGTTAAAATCTATGCATGAAGAGATGCAATATCTACATGAGAACCACACATATGATTTGGTAGAGTTACCAAAAGGTAGAAAAGAACTCAAGAACAAATGGGTGTAACGATTGAAGACGGAAGAAAACAACTCAGCCCAGATTTAAGGCAATGCTAGTTGTGAAAGGTTTTAATCAGAAGAAATGAATTGACTTTGAAGAGATTTTCTCACCCGTACTGAAGATGTCATCCATACGGGTAGTACTCGGTTTGGTTGCTAGCTTGGATCTCGAGATCGAACAACTAGATGTGAAGACAGCTTTCCTTCACGGATATCTTGAAGAAGAAATTTACATGGAGCAGCCATAAGGTTTCAAAGTTAAAGGAAAAGAAGATTTGATATGTCGTTTCAAGAAGAGCTTGTACAGACTTAAGCAGGCACCTCAACAATGGCATAAGAAGTTTGATTCCTTCATGATTGATCATGAATATCGAAGGACTACTTTAGACCATTGTGTATTTGTGAAAATATTTGATGATGGTGAATTCATTATACTTCTTCTCTATGTCGATGACATGTTGATCGTAGGACAAAATAATGAAAAGATTGGCAACCTAAAGAAAGAGTTGAGCAAGTCTTTTGCAATGAAAGACTTAGGACCTGCAAAAAGAATCCTCGGTATGGATACATCCCGTGATAGGAAAAATCAGAAGTTAAGATTATCACAACAAAGTTATATCGAGAGGGTGTTAAAGCAGTTTAACTTGGATAAAGCAAAACTAGTTTCCAATCCATTTCCTAATCATTTCAAGCTTAGTTCAAAGCAGAGTCCTACAAGTAAGAAAGAAAAAGAAAACATGGCTATGGTACCATATTTCTCAGTTGTCGGAAGTTTGATGTATGCAGTGATTTGCACAAGACCAGACATAACACACACAGTTGGAGTTGTAAGCAGATTCCTGTCCAAACCAGGCCGAGAGAATTGGAACACGGTGAAATGGATTCTCAGGTATCTCCGGGGAACCTCCAAAATGAAGCTTTGGAGGTGGAAAATTTGAATTGACTGGATACACAGATGCAGACATGGCAGACGATCTCGATTCCAGAAAATCTACTTCAGGATACCTGATTACTTTTTCAGGGGGAGCAGTTTCATGGCAATCAAAGTTACATAAATGTGTTGCCCTATCAACTACAGAGGCAGAGTTTATAGCAGCTACTGAAACATGCAAAGAAATGCTCTGGATGAGTCTAATCTTACAAGAATTAGGCCAAAAGCAACTCAAATACATTTTGCGTTGCGATAGTCAAAGCGTGATCTGTTTGAGCAAGAATTCGAGTTTCCACTCGAGGTCAAAGAACATTGACGTACGACATCATTGGATACATGATGTGTTGGAGTCTAAGAAATTACAACTTGATAAAATCCATACTGATGACAATAGCTTAGATATGATGACTAAGACTTTACCTAAGAACAAGTACGAGTTTTGTAGTGAAGCAGCTGGACTACTAGAGCTCTCCACCTAATTCAGGAGGGGGTGATTGATGGGTCATTCCCTCATTTGTGGAGATGAGAAAAAATAGTATAACTAACAAAAAGAAAATAGAAAAGAAAATAAAGGCTAAGAGAAATGAGTGTAACAACAGGAATGAAGATAACGGTGAAGAGAAACAAAATTTAGCAAACCAATTTAGTATAAAAGGGCACCTAGTTTCTCATTTGTAAATCATCTCTCTCAGAAAACAAACTTGATAAGTTTAAGATAGTGAGAGAGAGAGAGGAGAAAATCTCTTGAGAGAAAAACCAAGAGAGTTAACCCACCTTAATTTGGTGAGATTAATATTATTGTATTCTTGTCAAGTTTTTTATGGTAAAATACATAGAAACTTTTTGCTCATTTTACTTACACAAGGCTGGGAAAAGTTAGATCCTGCGAGTATCATATTTATCTATTGGTTATTTATTTTTAGTCACCTTTCCCAACAGTTGTTAAGCATCAGATGACTTCCATATATACTCCTCAACAAAATGGAGCGGCGGAAAGAAAGAACAGAACGATCATCAATATGGTGAGAAGCATGTTGCATTGCAAGAAATTACCCAAGAGTTTTTGGGAGAAAGCTGTAGCGTGTGCGGTCTACTTCTTAAACAGATGTCCAATCAAAAGCATTCGCGATAGAACTCCACAAGAAGCTTGGAGTGGGAAAAAGCCAGATCTCAGTCACTTGAAAGTTTTTGGCTGTATTGCTTATTCACATGTTCCTGATCAATTAAGGAAGAAGCTAGATGTCAAGGCAAAAAAATGCATCTTTGTAGGATAGAGTAAAGAGACAAAAGCCTACAAGTTGTGCAATCCAAAGACTCAAAAGGTAATTATCAGCCGAAATGTTACCTTTGATGAAGATGCAACATAGGATTGGTCAGAAAAAGAAAAGGAATTGTTCCCCGTGCCTGTAATTGTAAATGAAGAAATTGATGAAAAAATTGATGAATCACCAGATTCCCTTGCCGATGAACCAATAGATGAATCAACACCAGATTTACCACCTCGAAGGTATCCACAAAGGGAGTGACATCCACCTTCTCTCCTAAAGATAAATTATATAATTGGTAGAGATGATTATCTGGATGATAGGGAGGAAGAGGCTGTTGGAATAATTGATGGTAATGGCAACGTCACCCAAGAGGGGGGAGGGGTGAATTGGGTGTTTATAAAAACATTGAAAATCAATTGAATCAAACGTTCTTAAAAGATTTAAAGAGTTTTAAACGAGCGGAAGACTTAAAGAACGATTGAAAACGTTTCTAAGCGCAGAATAATAAGAGTATTTATATATATATTGAAAACGTATTATTCACGAGATTGAAAAGATTAACACCATGAAAATGCAATTCTCGTGTAATATAATTTCAAATAAGATTATTCGCAAAATATGATTAACACAATATAAAAGCGAAAAGTAAGGAGATAAGGGATAGAGAAATTTGCACCGGAGATTTTTATCCTGGTTCGGCAAACAACGCCTACATCCAGTCCTCAAGTGATCCGCTTGAGCTTTTAACAAAACCAAGACGCCACGCGTCCCCGAGTACATCCAAAGCGCCCCGCAAGCTACTAGGAATCCCACCGTTCGCAAGGGACCTCGAACAAAAACATCTAGGAACACTTTCCTAGATTTACAGATAGCCTAACTACTAGGAATCCCACAGTTCGTATAGAACTACCCAATACACAAGGGTTTTCTCACCCTATGAATACGACACACGTTCAATCCTAACGATAACACTCCTTAATTACTAAGGTAGTCTCACCCCTTACAAAAATATGATTTGAACGAAGAAATGTGTGCAACTAACAATGATGCTCTCTAGATAGAGCTGATACAACAATAAAGACCTATGACAATGATTAGCACTAAGGTACACTCAAGATTTTTGGCTTTTAAAAATGAAGGATGATGATGATGATTAAGAGTTTTCTCCAAGAGATGTTTTTCAAAAAGAATGAATAATTGAAGAATGAGTAATATGTCAGATTAGTCCCTGACTTTGTAAGCGTCGGTCAAGTTAGTCCCTGACTTTGTAAGCGTCGGTCAAGTTAGTCCCTGACTTTATCGAAATAGCAATTTAGTCCCTGAGATAGGAGAACGTCGATCAAGTTAGTCCCTGCCGTCACTATCGCAGGGATGTATTTGCTTTAAAATGGGATAAAGATAGGGACGTATGTGAATTAAAATGAAATCTCAGGGACTAAATTGCTATTTCGATAATGTCAGGGACTAACTTGACCGACGCTTACAAAGTCAGGGACTAATCTGACATATTATTAATTGAAGAATAGAAGAATAGCTTCGTAGATAATGTAGAAGAAGAAGTTTTAAATTTGAAAAACGTGATCATTTAAAAAAGGAAACAAATCATTCTGAGAATCAAAAGATTTCAGCACGTTTTTCAAAATTTGAATTAAGGTAATCGATTACATTGGTCAAAGTAATAGGTTACTTGCTCTCTGGTTTTTATAAAAGTGTTGCAGCACAAAATGTAATTGATTATTAGCTTCAAGTAATCCATTACTTACACTTAGTTGACCGGACCAAGGAAGTAATCCATTACATGAACCTAAGTAATCCATTACTTACTCTCAAGATACAAGTTTTCCAGAATGTAATCGATTAGCTCAAGATGAGTAATCGGTTACCTTGGCATAAAAACAGTTTTTCACAAAAATACTGTATCCAGAGGTTTTCGCAAAAGTTTTCATAAAAACTCTTTCCAGGAGCTAAGTTTGTAAAAAGAACTTCTTCTACCATTTTCACAAAACAATATATCATCATCATCATATCATAGTAAAGTTACTTGAGTGACTTAGCCTAAACATTGTTTTACATACCAACTTCTAAACCTAAAGGTTTAAGACTAAAGGCATGCACAACTTCACGCTTCATCCATGTACCTGTAACATAGCAATATTCATGTTTGTCATCATGTTGACATCATGTTGTCATCATCAAAATTTCAACATGGGGAAAATGATTCTCAACACTCCCCCTTTTTGATGATGACAAACATTCTCTGCAAAACAGATGTTAGTACACAGATAAATATATAAAAATAATCAACATGAATGCGCATGAGCTCAAAAGCTCGAATAACATAAACTCAAGGGACTAACTCCCCCTGAATTTATGAGCATAATTTTAGCACAAATTTTAGCACTCCCCTTGTATCCAGTAATTCCCTGTTCTATTCCTGCTTTACTCCTGAAAACTCCTGTTTTGCACATATAACTATTATTCTCCCTGTTTTGCACTATTCTCCCCCTTTTGACAACATAAAAAAAGGGTGGTATAGCATCAACATCAATAATCACATCACATGACATAATATAACCAAATAGAGCATAATATAGCCAAAAAGTCAATGTCATGATCAAAATATCCAGAGTTATACCAAACAGAGCATAAGCAAAATAGAAACAGAAACAATTCAACAATTTAAACATACTAGGGGTTATGCATGATAATAATATCCAGACAAATAAGATAAAATGCATGAAGATGAAGTTAAGGTAGATTCCACAAGCTACAAGCCACGAGTGAAGGGTTCCCTATTCTGGTGACGGAGATGATAGATGTCCTCTCGCATATGCTCCATACTAACGTTCATGCTCTGCATATCAGAAGTGAGTTGAGCCATTCCATTATCAACCAATCTGATGTGAGCATCTGATCGGCGCATATGGCTTCTGACGTCATCCATGAATGTTTGCATGTAGGGATGTATGAAGTCGGGTGGCAAGATAGCTTGTAGAGGAGGTAGATCAGGATCATGTGCTTCTTCTTCTTGTTGTTGTTCCTCTTCTTCATCAGGGTCATAATTATGATTCGACTTTCGCTCTCGACGCATCTTCTTAGGAGCCCAACCACTTCCTTCCATGTTCACCCATCCCATGTTTCCCAAAAAAATTGTATCCATCCGCATGTCCGCATTTGGAGCAGTCCTCGACTCTCCATTAACTGGAATCCGGAAATGCCTTAGGATGTGTGTGATCAATGGTGCATAAGGAAGTTTGGTTGTCTTCAACTTCATATTCCGATCAATAGAGCGTCGGACTTTGCTTGCAGTCTCTATCATGTGATTCAAGACATATCAACCCCAGTTGACAGGTTTGTTATGAGACCAAGCCCATAGGATAATGTAATCAGTGTCCATCAACCTGAAGTAGTTACCCTGACGAGGAATGAGACAACGATTGATAATGAAGTGAAGCACACGGAACTCGAATTTCAGATTTCCCGAAGTCAAAGTCTTGCCAGAAGGAATTCTATCATCAATAAATTCTTCTTTTGCAGCTTTCTTGTCGTACTCATCGCCCCAAAGATTGTCTGAACTAGAGCCAGTGTAATTTATCCCATCCATATTCAAATGAGTAATATTTCTCCATGTGTTCAGATTGATCTTAATACTTCTGCCTTTAACCTCAGAATAAAGAACATTTTCCTCAGAATTCTAAACCAAATTAGTGTAGAAAACCCTGACCAAGTCTTCATAGTAGTCACCCCCGATAGTACTAAACTCAAACAATTCTTTTTCTTTTAAGAGTACTACAGCAGGGAGGTTACAGTCTTCGCCTTCAAAGGTTTCTGCATCTAAGAATCTGGGAGAGATCATTGAACACGCTGCAAAGTATTTTTCATAATCCGCTATTTGAGTAGGATTTGAAAACCATCGATTGAGTTTCTCAACAGCAACGGGTTGAGGAACCGGAGGAGGTGGTGTAGAAGGACCGACTTCACTTTGTCTAGGTCTAGATGGCCTACCAGCACAACTGGAAGAAGAAGGTTGTGCTTGATTCTAAACGACTGGTGGTGAAGGCTCATCCTCATCAGATTCTTCGATTAGAGCCCTTCTCTTAGTACGACGAGTAGACATATTCTCAGATAAACAAAATTTAGGCATACAGCAGACACACAGAACCAGAACAGCAGTGAACAAATGCAACAATATACCCAACTACTCAATTGATCAAGCCCAAGTAGTGCAGTGCAGTTCTCAAAACAGATAATACCAGATAATGCAGTTCTATTTCCAGTGCAACTGAACCTCTAATTTCAACATATCACAAATATTAACCAGAGATATTGGAATATGAACATTGTACCAGAATCAGTAACGTGAAGAACTTGAAGAAGAAGATAGGAAACCTGAACCGGAACTGAACCAAAGTCAAACCCAATGCTGAACCGAACCGGAAAGTCACTGAACCATAACCAGAATGAATCGTCTGAATCGGAGAACTCTGAACCGAACCAAAATCCTTGACAAACCAGTGAACCGAGAAGAGAAGACCAAAAAACCAGTGAACCCTTTGCATGAACCGTGTTGAACCAAGGGTTTGGGTATGGTGAAGGAAGGTTGAAGATTAAGGAAGAGTTTAATGGTGAAGGAGGTGGTTAGAGGTGGTTTTTATGGTGGTTTAATGGAGATTTTGAGAAGGAGGCCCTATGAGAGAGAGGAAGAGAAAGAGGGACGGTTTTGAGAGAGAAGTGGGAAAGAGATGGAGGTTTATGAGTGAGAGAGGAAATGAGAGAGAGAATGGTGGTGTTTTGATGGAGGTTTGATGGTGGCCATGAAGGTTTGTTGATTGTAGGAAGAAGAAGAAGAAGAAAAAGAAGGAGTAGCGTGGAAGGAGGGAGTATGTCGTGTATGTTGGTAAGGAATGAGAGAGAGAATGTAAGAGTGTATGTGGCTAGGGTTAGGTCAAAGTATGTGGTCCACACTTGGTCAAAACGGGTCAACAAAGGCCCAACTGATCCAATTGATTTCCCTTTTTTTCTAGATACTGTAGCAGATAATCGATTACTGACAGGATTTAATCGATTACTTTACTCATGTAATCGATTACTTCCATACCTGTAATCGATTACGTCCTCTCTGATGAATACATGATGCAACTTTTGTAATTGATTATTGGGCAGGCTGTAATCGATTACTTGCTGGCATTTAATCGATTACTTCATTTCTGGTGGGTTGTATGATGCTGCAGAACTAATCGGTTATCCCCAGTCCTGTAATCGGTTACTTCCCTTGAACTGATCAGACCTGATGCATTAACCACTGGGTAATCGATTACTGTTGCAGAGTAATCGATTACTTCTGCTTAAACTACCAGAATTCTGCTTTTTCTTCTCTTTTCAAGCTTCCTTGTACTCAACGACTGATTCTTTGAATATAGAGAACCTGTGTGGCTATAGCTTGTTGTCAACTTACCTGTTCAACCCTGTTTCCTGCAACCACAAAATGTTTCTGGCTATCTCCAATGCTCAAGTCAGTAAGGTTTTTCAATGTGAAACAATTTGAGCAATTGAAAGAATTAGAATAAACAATATGATGAAAATATTCAAAGTCACACAAGCCTTATATAACTATGAATTGTGACAAGTTCATACATAATATGCATTTGAATGCTAACTCAATCAACTTCAAGCTTGCACTCAATATCACATTATGAATGAAGTACTTTTGTTATTCCAAGAGACAGTAATCATGTGATAACATTATTAAACAAAATTTTACTGCACATGATTTGGTTTTCAAATTCAATACAACTTGGAATAATTAAAGTAGGCTCTTGTATAATCATGGTTATAGTAGGAAGATGACTTTGTTACCTCAGACTTGTTGTGCCAGGCTGAACGATTTCTTGACCAGAGTGAGTGTGTTCTCGACCATTGCTTCCTCTTATGATGTTTGACTTTATGATGATTCCAATGTCCTTTTGAGAAGTTTTTGGTCTTAGCAAACTTGTTCTCCACCCATCAAGTTATTGGCTTCCAATAAGTCATTGTGATCGTTTTCTTCTCATGATATATTTTTGTTTCTTTCTTTGACAACTGAGTATGCATGTTCCTGTTACAAGAAGAACTTTTTGGTACCCATCTCATGCTGGGTCCAGGAGGATTAGGCTTAGATTGCTTAGAAAATTTTGGAACCCATTTCATTTTATTTCTCATGTAATGATTTTTCTTATACAAGCATAAGTGAGAAATATGTCCCGAATGTCCACAATAATTACAGATAATGGTTTTGGGAGATGCTTTGACTTTTTCAAAAAGGTTTTTGTGTAAAATATCCTTATGATCCTTGTATTGAAAATCACACTTGTCAACAACTTTACTTGACCTTTGAGTATCCACATTTTTATCTGTATTATCAAGTAAGGTGTTGGAGCAAGAGGATTTAGCAAAATCATAAGAATCACAAGCAACCTCAACTTGTTTTTCAATAAAATTACATTTTTCATGATTAGTAGAGGTGCTATTTTCTAAACAAAAATTTTTCAACTCATCTCTCAAGTCATTATCAGTAACATGTAGAGTATGGGAATAATAATCAAGTAGAGTTACCTCGTGAGGAGTTAATGAGTATAATTCAACATTGTTGTCTACAGACTCCTCATCTAAAGAACTCGACTCAAGGTGTGATTCCATGAATGCTTCAAAAAGACTCTCTGACTCATCATCTTCACTTAACGAGTAGCTCCTCATGCTGTTGGTGTCATCATTAAGAATTTCATCATGGGAGTTGATCATCTCATCCTTTGTGTCCTTTCCATGTTGCTGTACTTTTTCTTTCCTGGAAACACTAACACTTTCAAGATCATCAGTAGCATAGTGTATTTTTAAAGTGTCCCAAATACTTTTTGCATTAAAACAATCCTTGATTCTAGCATACACTTCATCATATTTAGCATGTCTTAGAATGCGCATAGCTTGAATATTCAAGGCAAAACACTTTTTATCAAATTCATTTAAAACGAGTTTTGGGTTTAAATCAAAACCATGAAGAACAACATTCCATAAATGACAACTTATGGATTGAAAGTAAAATTTCATTCTAGCACTCCAATATAAATAGTTTTTCCCATCGAAAATTGGTGCATCATCGAATGTAAGATTTTCCATAGAAAAGCAAGTAAAAAATCCCAGTACTGCCAATATCCACAATGGATCTTTATACTCAAGCGATTAAGCTTTTACCAGAGCACGAAGCTCTGATACCAATTGTTGGAATAATTGATGGTATTGGCAACGTCACCCAAGAGGGGGGGGGGTGAATTGAGTGTTTATAAAAACATTGAAAATCAATCGAATCAAACGTTCTTAAAAGATTTAAATAGTTTTAAACGAGCGGAAGACTTAAAGAACGATTGAAAACGTTTTTAAGCGCAGAATAATAAGAGTATTTATATATATATATATATATATATATATTGAAAACGTATTATTCACGAGATTGAAAAGATTAACACCATGAAAATGCAATTCTCGTGTAATATAATTTCAAATAAGATTATTCGCAAAACATGATTAACACAATATAGAAGCGAAAAGTAAGGAGATAAGGGATAGAGAAATTTGCACCGGAGATTTTTATCCTGGTTCGGCAAACAACGCCTACATCCAGTCCTCAAGCGACCACTTGAGCTTTTCACTAAACCAAGATGCCACGTGTCCCCGAGTACATCCAGAGCGCCCCGCAAGCTACTAGGAATCCCACCGTTCGCAAGGGACCTCGAACAAAAACAACTAGGAACACTTTCCTAGATTTACAGATAACCTAACTACTAGGAATCCCACCGTTCGTATAGCACTACCCAATACACAAGGGTTTTCTCACCCTATGAACGCGACACACGTTCAATCCTAAGGATAACACTCCTTAATTACTAAGGTAGTCACACCCCTTACAAAAATATGATTTGCACGAAGAAATGGGTGAAACTAACGATGATGCTCTCTAGATAGTGTAACACCCTTATTTTATATACAAAATACAAGTGAAATTCTATATTTAATATAATGCATTTAAAAATTGCATTTCACAAATCAAGTTTACAAATTAATATTGGGCATCCATTTACAATATAGATAGCATAATCATATCGTTTCATTCTTTCCAGTTATCCGCTGCGCTACTCAGATCCATAAGCTCCTTAGCAAACACCTAAAATGTTAACCACATAAGGGTGAGACCTTTTCACAACATAGTGAATTATGAGATAGTAAAAAGCACATAATAGAAACTTAAGCATCATAATCAAACCAAGCCATGAATAACAAAATGCTTCACTTTCATTTTCCAAAATCAATCTCATTTTCCATTATCCTTTCCATTATCATGTTCATTATTTATTCCCTTTAATTCCTTTATCAATTCCATTTTTATTTCCTTTATTCATTTTCCATTATGTGTAACCTCAACCAGAGATCTACACCTTACCATCGTGTGTAACCCCAAACAGAGATCTACACACGGTGTATGCAACCACAAACAGTGATCTGCATACACTGTGTATGCAACCACAGACAGTGATCTGCATACACTCCATCTCGTTTATGTAACCTCAAACAGAGATCTACATAAACTTCCCTTTTCCTTTTTACCTTTCCATTAATCATTTTCCATTAATGTGTGTAACCCCAAACAGAGATCTACACACACAGTGTAAGCAATCACAGATAGTGATCTGCAAACACTTCCATTTTTACCGTACACCACTAGGATTTGGATACCCGCTAGGTAATTGACACACCTGTCTAGGGACTTGGAACACCTGCCCAGGACTTTACACCCATCCAGACCATCACCTGTAGGACTATGTACTTTTACCAATCCATTAATTATTCCAATTATTGGTGTGGAAAACTGATCCTGTGGGTCACCCGGCGCCTACAGGGCGATTTGGCCTGATGGGTAATTGGCCTAGCCGGGTACCTAGTGTTCCAGGCCCCACTGATCAGTTTCCACTTTAGTTACCTTTATCATTATCAATTAAACAACAGTCCATTCCAATTAACCAACAATCTAGTCCATTCATTTAAAACATAATCGAAAATTCCAACAACATTCACAAATATGCATAATCATAATCCATTCCAAACCATCACACATATATTCATAAATAAGTATTTATCGTCCATCATCATATACATTTCCAAATACTCACATTAAGGTCACATTCCACAATTAGCATTTATACACATTCAATACTTTTGCCCTTAGAACCATTGCCCCTTGTTATCACATAATCCAATCTACCCATACATAATCAATTCACAACAAATATCCTTTTAGCACCCAAAATTAGCTTCACACATTTTCAATAGACATGAACACCCTTAATTAACTAATCCTATCATAACATTCCAATTCCTTTCAAGTTACGCATCATAATTACCCTTTACTTCCTTATATAACATTTCCATTTTTATTTGGCCTTTTACACCACCTACTATCCAACCTTAATTCAAAATAACACATATATCCACAAATCAGTCGACATACTCAGGTATGTCTCAGAGTGCTTAAAATAAATCATCTCCCTAGGGTTCTTCACTTCCTACTTTTACAACATACATAGAGGGATTTTTAGCAATTTTATGACGTTTAAATTAAATTATTAAATTAATTCCAATTACATTCATTCTTAAACCAACTTATAACTGGTGCTATTTTACTACCCACAACCCAATTCAACTACTTAGCCCAAATCCTATTATATACCCCAACTATCCCTAACTCAAAGTGTGGAAAAGAGAATCCCCTTACCTTAGAGAGGGAGAGAGCCCACACAAAGCTCCAAGGACTCCAAATCTACTCCGGATCTACCTTGATTCCTATCCTCTTGACCGATCTCCACTCCGTTCTTCAAGATTGGAGGAGAGAGAAAGCAAACCCTTGGAGAGAGAAAGAGGGCCACGAATTGAGAAAGGGCCACCAAGGGAGGAGATGAAGGCAAAGTCATGAGGAAGGAGATGGATCTCATGGGTGAAGGTTTGAAAGGGTGGATTTGGGGTGGTTGATGGTGGTTTTGTTGGTGTGTGTTGGTTGTTGATGGAAATGGGAGTGAAGGAGAGAGAAAGAGCTTCCATGAGGGGGAGAGAGACATCAAAGGTAAGGAATGAGGGAGGAGGTGTTTGTGTGTTGGATCTAACCCCAAATCAAGCTTAGATCCACATATGAGGCTTGGGAAAGGAGTATGGATGCTTGGGGTTAATTATGGTGGGAGTGGGTGTATGAAGAGAGAGGAGGCCATGGAGGAAGAGAGACCCATGAAGGAGAGATAAGGAATTAAAAAGAAGGTGTGAGGAAGAAGATGGGCCACCATGGAAGGAGGATTGAGGGTGGGAGTTTGGGTGTTAATGGGTGTTGGTGGAGATTTGGTGGTGAGAGGAGAGGGAAGAAGAACGTGGAAATGGAGGAGAAGAGAGGGAAGGTCGAATGGATAAGGGGGAAGGGAATAGGTGGTTGAAATAAGGGGAGAAAGGGTGAAAAATACGTTTCTTCCCTTACTTTATTTTTTTTCTGCATCAAACCTGAAGTAATCGATTACTTGCCTAAAGTAATCCATTACTTTGCCAAAATAATCGATTACTTCCTCCAATTAATCGATTATTTTTGCAGCATCATACAATCACCAGAGCACTGGTAATCGATTACTTTGCCTGAGTAATCCATTACTTTGCTCAAGTAATCGTTTACTTTGCCCAAGTAATGGATTACTTTGCCCAAGTAATCCATTACTTTTAATGCAACTTTTGTGTGATTTCACCAGAGAGCATGTAATCGATTACACCCTTCAGGTAATCGATTACTCCTCTAAAAACTCCTATTTTTGACAAATTCTAACTCTAAGACACTACTCTTAACTCCTATCCAAGGTTTCCTATGGTTTTCCTCATAAATTCTAACTTAGGCCTTCCTAATTAAACTTGGAATTAAAATTTGGGATGTTACAGATAGAGCTGATACAACAATAAAGACCTATAACAATGATTAGCACTAAGGTACACTCAAGATATTTAGCTTTTAAAAATGAAGGATGATGATGATGATTAAGAGTTTTCTCCAAGAGATGTTTTTCAAAAAGAACGAATAATTGAGGAATAGAAGAATAGCTTCGTAGAAAATGTAGAAGAAGAAGTTTTAAATTTGAAAAACGTGATCATTTAAAAAAGGAAACAAATCATTCTGAGAATCAAAAGATTTCAGCACGTTTTTCAAAATTTGAATTAAGGTAATCGATTACATTGGTCAAAGTAATCGGTTACTTGCTCTCTGATTTTTATAAAAATGTTGCAGCACAAAATGTAATTGATTATTAGCTTCTAGTAATCCATTACTTACACTTAGTTGACCAGACCAAGGAAGTAATCCATTACATAAACCTAAGAAATCCATTACTTACTCTCAGGATACAAGTTTTCCAGCATGTAATCGATTAGCTCAATGATGGCCTCTCGCAAGTGTACGAGAATGGTCAAGTTATAGTATAAAAAGTATCGTATCCACAGAGATTTTGTAACTGAGTATCAACAAATTATAAACTTGATTATCCAAACCGATTAGGAAGTCCAAGAATAGTTGAATTCAAAAGCAATAAATAATCGTAAATTAAGTTGTGATTGATGGATAGAAGTTCTAAGGATTTGGTTTTGGCCACAATAAACATAAATAAATAATAATGATTCTTTCCTCTTATTATGTTTTATTCATTTAGAAGGTGAACAATCCAAAGTTAGATATTAGCTTCTCTCGAAGTCAAATAACGTATTTAATATGTATAACTTCTACTCTCGTGATAATTATAACATATTAAACCCATTAAGTTTTATGATTGTTCATTGGTTCCTCTTAAAGATTAGATCTACTTTCGTGATCTAATACCTTAAGTTCAATTATAAAGTTCGGATGTCAAAGTTCTCCTTTCGGTACTTCCTTTAACATCTTTTATCTTATAACATTGTTGTCAATAATTATAAGCATTAAGCATAATATAATTGAATTGTAAATGAATAAAGCTAGAATACTAATGAATAGGAGGTATGAGCATCTGTAACACCCCGTAATTTCCTCATATTAAATAAAAACACTAAAGAGATTTATTTTGAGAAAGGTATTTTAAAAGGAAGTTTTCCTAAATGATTTTCTTAAAATTCATGTTAATGAGTGATTTTAAAAGAAATAATTTTCTAAGGTAATGCTCAAAGTTTAGGAAATAGAGTTCGAAATCTATATGTTTAAATAAAATGTTGTGATTTATTTTGGTGATGAAACATAATTGTTTGCTAGACATGTGTGAGTATATACGGTCTTGATATGTAGGAATTTTCTTAGGATTATCTAAGAGTGTAATTATTAAAAAGAATATAATGTACATGAATATATATGTATGAATAATATGTGATGCATGGATGTGTGGATCTATGTGTGTATGTCGTATAACCATGATGCCTTGCAAGTGTTGACTATGTGCATGTTTGTGTGTGGTACGTGTATGCATGAGACTATGTTATGTGATTGATGAAAATGAAATTGTGAGAGAGTGTGTGTGTGCATGTTGTTTGGCCAAATATAGTTCAAGAGGGCCAAGGGAAGCTTATGTGCTTAAGAAAGTAGAAACTAAGTGGCAAACAAGTAGGAGACATAGAGTGGTGAGTAATGAAGCCTAGGGTGATGACTCATGGTGCATAAGGATGACTTTTCTTCCCACCTTGTCTCCCACGGTTGACCCTCTCCCATGCAACAAATGGGTTGGCCCAAATTGCCCTTCCTTCCACACCATGAATCAAGGTTAGAAAGGGAATTGTCCACCCCTTTCCCTTGCCCTTAAACCCGTATGAATGAGTGAGTGATAGGCTAATTCATTTCCTTCTTCATTCCACATTCTTCCAACACCAACACACCAAGTCCAAGAGTAACATCAAACTCTTGAGACTCATAGAGAAGAAGAGTGAAACCGTGAGGAGAAGAGAAGAAAGAAGAGTGAAAAATCTCAAAAGCCTTAAACCAAACTACTTCAATTCCTTTCTCAATCACTTTAGTCTTCAAAGATCAAGGAGAAAACCCCCATCGACCCTAGGAGAAGGAGAGACCGAGGCAAAATCCCAAGAGGAGAAGGAGAAAAGCTTTGAAGATTTAAGATTAGGAATTAAGGTAGAAAGAAAGAGTTTGGATTGAACTATTTTGTGTTGTAAAAGAATTTATTTTGGACTTTGATTTAATTTTTGGGTGATGCATGTAATTATTTGATCTTGAAGCCTAAGTGTCTTGCATGTCATTTTTGTGCTTTGATCTCTTACTTGTAAATGATCTTTGTCACAGTTTTGTTGAGGTTGTGTTTAGAATCCTTAGATTGCTTTGATTTCCTTATGCATGTTGATTTTGGTGGCCTTACAATCCTTATTTTCTTTGCATGTTCCCTTTATACTTGATCTTGGATTCTTAGGAAGGAATGAATGAATTAAATCCCTAAATCAAGAGCTAAAATGATTCGGCCATGAGTAGGAATGTTTGGGTCTCGATGTTTTTAATTTGATCTAAGTGTTTTCATGCTATTTCTATGTTTAGAGAAGTTGATCTCTAATTTATTCTTCACGGTTTGTTTGAAGATTGAGTTTAAATCTATGTTTTTTCCTTGATCTTCTTTTGCATGCCTTGATCTATGGTTAATCTTTGAGAAAACATGAAGCTTGAATTTTTCATGCTTAAAATGAAAATAAAATCTTGATTCCTTGTATGCATGACACGGTTTTCTAAAGAGAATGCACCCAACAAGCTTTAAAAATAATTTTATTATGAAAAGAGTTTGAATCAAGATTTTGTGTGTGTAATGATGATGATGATTCGGTGAATCATGTAAGAATGCTTCTATGTCTTGCATGATATGATCCATGACTTTAGGTGTTTGCATGAGACAATAAAATTGTGAGACCTTACCTTTTTGCATAACATCATTCGGCCAAAGTCTAGGAAGAGTGGGGAATCATACTAGATCATCATTTTGTTTATAGACATGTTGAAAATTTTCTCCCCTAGAAATTGTAGGTGCATGCATGTGTTGCTTTAAAAAGATAAAGACCTTGACACAATTCTTGATTTTATTATGTTAAGAAATTGAATTACTATTTGCTAAATCTCTTGAGAAGCTCACGGTTTTTCTAAAGAGAATGAGTAAACAAGTTTTTAGAAAATGATCTTTGCCTTAATTCATGATCTATGTGCATATATGAGGAATAATTGATTTGGCCTTATCATGATGCTATTCGGCCTATGCATGTTAGCTAAACTAGAATGCATTTTAATAAAATGACTTAAAAAGAATGAATCATGCTAAAATAAATTGTTTGAACTTGGGTTGTGGACATGTGTTCTCTATTCGGCTCTTTGCTTAAAAATAAAAAGGAATAAACAAATAAATTCAACTAATCCTGGAAGAATATGTATTTGCATGAATATGTGGTTATGAGTGTGTTGTGTGTATTCGGTTGAGAATTAAAAGAAACTAGGATCTAAGTACCTACAATGAAATAGATTGATTCATGTGATTTGAGTTGTGGTGATTGATTTATTTCCTCTACTTCTATTCGGTCCAGTGATTTAAGTAGGTCTGGGGAGTTTAATTGCATGAAATAAAATGTATATGATAAGAATATAAAGCGTTTAAATGTGTTGGTTTGAAGCTTGATTTAAATTGGTACTTGCATGCCTAAGTGTATTTGCAAATTGTATGTGGTGTGATTTGTTTAAATGTCATGGCTGTCCCAAAGTTGTTTTAGGATTAAACCATGAGTTTTAAAGTGATAATATTAAATTAAAAAGCTAATTAAAGTTAGAGACATTTTTATAATACTTTCGGGGTTTTATTAAAGTAACTTTGTAAAACCATATTGCTGTCCAGAATTATTTGGACGTGCTTTTTATGTTTGAAAATGTTTTCATATGATCTAAAATCAAGTTTTCAAGTGGTAGTTGATTTTGATTATATTCTCAAAGCTTTCTCAACAAAGAAAGGACAAGTATTAATCTAAGAAAAGATTTTCTCAAATAAGTTAATGACGTAAAATGTTTTATCTAATATGAGGAATGATAAAGGAAAGAGGTTGGGGCAGATGGCAGCACAAGGTTTCAAGGAGAGCACACCTTCAATAGCTGGACCTCAGGTGAGAGAGAAGCCTTCCCTAAGACACTGTGGTAGCTAGGTGATTTATTAGGACGTCCCGTATCATCTCAAAGATCGGGACTGAGTGGTTGGAGTCAGTAGTATAAGTGGCAATTGTTTGATTGTGTGGCCACTTATATGAATGTGACAAAGACCACAATATTATTGTGTGATGTGATGTATGATAGCATGCTTTGTTATTTATTTATGATTTTTATTGTTATGATAAGTAAACGGCTGTTGGACATGGTTGTGTCCTTGATAAGAAAATGGAAATGAGAGTGATGGGGTAATAAGAAGAGAAAGATGAGGAAAGATAAGAGGTTGAATGGAAAAGAGAGATATGAGTTGACTGGAAAGAAAGTTGAGAATAAGGTTGAGAAAGAGCCAGAGCTGGGGAGTGTGATGTTGATTGTGGAGATGAGAAGTGAACTGAGTTGAGCTGAGCTCCTCTGTTTTTGGTTTTAGTCTGGGAGCTAGTGTTGAGCTGGGCTTGCTCCTCCACTAGCGCTCAGCACAAAATGTGTTTTAAAAAGAAAGGAAATTTTGAAAAGGTTTTGAAAAAGGTTTGTGAAATGAAGTCTTTGAAAAGGTTTTTGAAATGAGCTTTTGAAGAAGTTTGTAAAACGATGTTTTCAAAGGAAATTTTATGAAACGATCCTTCTGAAAAAGTTTTATGAAAGGACATAATTTTGAGGAAAGTTTTGTGAATCAACCTTTTTGATAAAGTTTTGGAATGACATTTTGAGAAGTTATTTTTGTGAACGTTGGTGAGAATAGACTTCTATGTGGGAATTTTCAAAAGGATATTTTGTGAAAGTTTATGATATGAGATCTTCCAAAAAGTTCATGAGATGTGTTTTGAGGAAAGTAAGGTTGTTTTGGAAAGATTGTTTTGAGAAAAGATGTTGAAACGAGTGGATTGCGAAAAATAGAGAATGCTGAGAAAGTTTGAGGAATGAGATTGGAAATGGTGATGTGATCCCAGCTCTGTGCTATGTGAGTTTTGAGAAAGAGAAAGATTGTGCAAAGTTAGTGGTCGGGACTCACTGAAGGGATGTACGAAGGGTGAGCCGACTATTAGGTTAATTAAAAAGATAAAAGACTTTTAAAAGACATTAACAGCGAACGTGGTGAGTTATGAGAGTTAACCGAAGTAGTGGAGAGGAAGGAACGATAGGTATCTGCGGATACTTAGGATGAGATTGCATTAGGGGAGGACGATGACGGTGAAACGTCAAGAAGTCTAGAGTATTGTTGTAGACAGAACGAACTTCATAAGTGGTGCACTAACGTGGTGGGGACTGGGTCTATACCGTGGTAAGTTCTGTGCGCGCACTACAACAATACTGTCGCCCCCTAGATTGCAAATCGAGAACAGTGAGAGGGACTAGAGTGGGGCGTTGTGTTTGCCACTGCGAGGCAGTGTGCCATGTTATTGTGAATTGATATTATTGAGGCTGAGCCTCCTGGTCTGGGACCATTTGTGTTGACAGCTGTCGTGCCCGCACGGTAAAGGTCCTATACTCCTGTTTGCTTCCGACTAGGTTGGATGGATAGCCGAGGAGATGTAGGCTGGATACGAGAGTGCTAACTACGAATAAAACGCGTACCTCGATGATTATTTATCCCCGATCATCGATGGTTATAATTCGATAAAACATTATAATGAAAGAATTATAAGAGAAAGAATTCAAGAGTGTGGAAAGTGAGAAAGAAATTGAGAATGGAAATGTGGAAAAGAGAATGAGTTCTATGAAAGAGAATGGAAACAAGAGTGGAGAAGTATGAAGGAAATAATAATGATAAGATAAAATAAATATGGATTGGGAGTAATGATGATAGTATGTTTGCTTGTGTGTATGCTGTGTATTGTTGCGTGCGTATGCCCTATTATTTTGCCTATCGTAATTCCACACCGTCGACGCTACGCGTCCGGATTGCTTACTCTCTCCTGTTCGTTGGCGTATCGGTACTGCCGGCATTTCAACGGGCAGATGGAATGTTGTATGGATGTCACCACATGGAGTAAATATGGAAGAGGATGGAAGCGAACCGCAAGGGGTTGGGTATGGATCGGTCATGTTCAGATCGTGATCTCCGACCCAGAGCATCAACTGAGCGGAGCTGATTTAGGACCACTTCTGAGACAAGTCACCGTGCGAAGATATAAGAACTACAAGGAGAAGGCGCAGTATGAGAAATGGTGGAATTATACTACCAGAGGCGGAGGGAAGCTGGGGCACGATAACACAGTAGAGACCGCAACCCGAGGGGCATCATTCTTGGGAAAGAAGAAAGGACACAAGAAGAAGGAGGACCTTCATCCGATTGCTTTCAATAGGGTAGTTGAAAAATAGCATGGTTAAGTTTAGATCATAGTGAATGTATTGTGTTAAGGATTACCTGAGCGATGGTATACTGATGTAACTCAATTATTCTAAAGCATGCACGACTTTTATGGAACGTGAGAAAACTTCTTATGGACGTGTTTAAGTCCTTTTGCAGAAATGAATGAAATTGTTCATTTTGAAACAAACCGTTTTCTTGAAAACATGTTTTCTGAGATTAAAGTAAGTGAGTTGTGGTTTTACACGTAACAACTTGGTTTTCGAAAGAGAAGGTTGAAGGACATGGATAACTTTTCAAGAATGCTTTCAAACCCTTCAACCACGTAAAAAAAAATGGCCTCATTTTTGCAACATTAAGAAATAAAAGTCAATCGTTTTAGTTTTCAAAAATCGGGCTGTTACACCATCCATTAAATTGTTGTCAATTAGGAGGCATGGCCATCCATTGAAATAATAAAAGAAGAGGAGGCATTACCATCCATCAACATAATAAAAATGAGGAGGCATAGCCATCCATCAAAGAGTTGATTTTAGCTTTAATTGTCAAAGGTGGCTTAGCCTTCCAATCCTTTATTAATCATTCATTTAGTATTTAGCCATAACAAGAGTATGAGAATCAAAATAACATTATTTACATTTTATTTGGTTAATACCGCATCCTTAGAATAAGGGGGTTACTCGGCCATAGTTTCGGTATAAATCATAAACATAACTCAAAGAAAGATTAATACAAAAGAGTTTAAAGAGGAACTACAAGTGTGAAAACCTCCAAGCTTAGGATCTTAACTTCAATCCTTAGCCTAAGGCCGCCAATCTTGAAAGCTTTCACTCCCAAGAATCTCACTCAAGAACACTCACAAAAACTCCAAAGAAATTCTCAATCTAAGAATGATGCTTAGAATTTGAGAAGGAAATATGGTGAGAAGTGTATATTCCAAGAGCATAATGTCCTCTAGGATATGGTGTGTTTTGAAGCTTGTTTGATGGGGTATTTATAGGGAAAGTTGCAAACAAACTCGGATTGAGTTCGTGAGTTGGAGAAAAGTTGGATGCTGCAACTTGGCCGCTTATTTTGACCCTTTAAACAGCCGAATTTGACAATGGCTATTTCTGATTGAATTGTGTGTTTTTGAATCAGATTTGTATACACACCAATTTTGACAAATTTGGAGTTCTGTAGCGAAAGTTATGCCCAAAATATCGCTGATATGTCAAGGATCATGATCAGCTAGCATGTTACACATTTAAGGCCGATTTTGACCATGTAAACGGCCGAATTGTATAACGGCTCCTTCTTCAAAGTTGTAGGGAATTCTCTTAGATTTCCAATAATACTAAGTTTGCTTCATTTGGATCATCCTAGCCCGAGTTATACTCTGAAAACTGAGACATGTCAACCAGCCCAAAAGAAACGGGTTAGGAAGCAATAATTCATAACTCTCTAATTAGGCTCAACAACACACATATCTTTCTAAAACCTAAAATTAAGCATGAATGGAGTGTAAATGAACTACATGATACACACCAACTTATGACTAATCAAATTATTTATTTTTATTTTATTTTGTCAATGTTTGCTTTAAGGAACGAAATTTGATATTATTCTTGACAATGTTAAGCAATAATCCAAGCTTTTGAGGAGTAAAACCAATAGAATATCACACTAATTGAGCACTTATCACTCAAGATGAGTAATCGGTTACCTTGACATAAAAACAGTTTTTCACAAAAATACTATATCCAGAGGTTTTCGCAAAAGTTTTCATAAAAACTCTTTCCGGGAGCTAAGTTTGTAAAAAGAACTTCTTCTACCATTTTCACAAAACAATATATCATCATCATCATATCATAGTAAAGTTACTTGAGTGACTTAGCCTAAACATTGTTTTACATACCAACTTCTAAACCTAAAGGTTTAAGACTAAAGGCATGCACAACTTCACGCTTCATCCATGTACCTGTAACATAGCAATATTCATATTTGTCATCATGTTGACATCATGTTGTCATCATCAAAATATCATCATGGGGAACATGATTCTCAACAGAGGCTACCTACTTTGCCTTATTTGCATACTGTGATCCAGTGACATATGAAGAAGCATCCAATAATGATTGTTGGATTAAAGCAATGGATGAAGATATTCATTCAATTGAGAAGAATGACACAGGGGGTTAACAACACTTCCAAATGGAAAAAAACCTATTGTTGTCAAGTGGATGTACAAGACAAAGTACAACCCAAATGGAGAAGTGGATCGCTATAAGGCAAGATTAGTAGAAAATTGATACAAACAAAAACGCGACATCGATTATTTTGGATTGTTTGCTCCATTTTTAGATTGGATACGGTACGTATGATCTTGTCTCTTGCAGCCTAAAATAAATGGAAGATTTTTCAAATGGATGCCAAGTCTGCTTTCTTGAACGGTGTACTTGAAGAAGAAGTTTATGTAGAGCAACCACCAGGTTATCAACAACAAGGACGAGAAGATAATGTCTACGAGTTGAAGAAAGAATTGTATGGATTGAAGCAAGCACCTAGAGCTTGGTACACATGTATTGACATATACTTCATCAACAATGGATTTCACAGAAGTAAGCATGCTTTATATGCCAAAACAAATAAAGCTAGAGATTTCATTGTTGTTTGTTTGTATGTGGACAATTTGATTTTCACTGGCAATAATTCAAAATTGCTAGCCGAATTCAAGGAATGCATGTCCACACAGTTTGAGATGACAGATATGGGCCTAATGTAATATTTTCTAGGCATTGAAGTGAAACAGATAAGTGAAGGAATTCTTATATCTCAAAAGAAATATGCAACAGATGTATTGAAAAAATTCAATATGGAGGCTTGTAAAGCTATGATGACACTTGTAGAAGAAATATTGAAGCTTAGAAAAGAGAGTGGCGGTGATTTTGTCAATCCAACAAAATTTCAGAATGTTAGTTGTAACAACCTATTTATTTTACTTATTTTGAAAATATGGATTTAAAAATTTCTTTTAATTAAAATACTTATTATAATTTTTCCCGAAAATCGGACAGGGTTCCCTCTGTTTTATGGACATTCCCAAAAATTAACTTTGACCTGTAACCTGTTCAAAACAGTTTCACTAATAACCAGGCATCCAGAATAAATATACATATATAATCTAATTCTTCTCCCAATATCCGGGGATAAAATACTAAGATGAAACTGCTTAGATTTTCGAGGAACCAAATAAAGATCCCGGGCCACCAAATATACAACTGGGATTTAAAATACATTTATAAATAAATTCTTAAAAATACTTAATAAACATAGACGTGACCCGGTTAAATTCTAGCTAAGAGAAAATAACTCACACTTCCCGTGGGGAAGTGTGCTCCTGCTCGGCCCGAATATCAACTATGCTCCTGTCCTGTACCTGTTGTGGATGTAAGGGTGAGAATTGCACTAACTGATAAAGCATAGAACATAACCCAAGTCAAGCACATTTAGCAAATAATCAAATATTACGAATATAAACACACCCAATCACCTATTCACTATAGACACAACCATCTCCAATTCTTTGTACCTTTCCTTTATCTACTTTCCTATCCTCTTTCCTTTTCTCTCCTTTCCTATTCTACCTATTCTATTCATTTTCCTCGCACTTCCTTTACTCCCTTGTCTTTCTCTTATTTCTTTACATTTCTCTTGATCTTTTGTTATTTTCCTTTATCTTTTATTACTTTCCTTTATCTTTTATTTCTTTCCTTTATCATTTATTGCTTTCCTTTATCTTTTATGGTGTCGTGGGGCTCCCGCCACTGCGTTCCCCGTCCGTCGAGGATACGTCTTACCGATGCGTACGGATCCCCAAAGGCCGCACGTCTTACTCAACCCATGCGTGCGGGTTCCAACTACCACACGTCTTCTAGGGTCCAGTACCCACTGACCCCGTTTTCTATCATAGGCCACAGGGTCACCACAACCCACCTGTGCCGTTTACCTTTTATTTTTATTAGGCCACAGGGTCACCACGACCAACCTGTGCCATTCGCCACCACTGGTCGCAGAGTCACCACAACCCATCTGCGCCAGGACACAGGGTCCCCACAACCCACCTGTGTCAGCCACAGGGTCACCACAACCCACCTGTGACGGTGTGCTCTACTTGGCCGCAGGGTCACCACAACCACCTGTGCCAGCCACAGGGTCACCACAACCAACCTGCGACAGTGTCTTTTAATTGGCCGCAGGGTCACCACAACCACCTGCGCCAGCCACAGGGTCACCACAACCAACCTGTGTTGAGCCACAGGGTCTTATGACCAACATGCGCTCGAATTCTCTTTTATTAAACCACAGGGTCTTATGACCAACCTGTGACGTTTTCTGTCTTTCCTTCTTTACCCTTTTTAATTCAATTACATTTTAATGGTTCATTTTATTCTAATTCTCTCATCGGTACTCTCTTTAATTTATTTCTTTTCTTTCCTTCTAAATCACTTTATTTCTAAAAATAGAATTCTCACTAGATTTCCTCAATTCTCACTCCTTTGCTAATATTAATACTAACTCTAAACCAAACTCACATCCCCATCAATTCATGCATCAACTTTCACATATCAACATTTAAAACATAATTATTAACATTTAAACATTTAATCAACAATTAGCATTTAACATTTTCAGTTAGCAATTAACTCATATAAGCATGCCAAATCATGAAAGTAAATTCTAAGTTCCCTAATCACACATAATCAGATAATCTCAGGCATGACTACACAGTACCAGTTACACAACCACCGTGCGGCAATAAACCCCTTACCTTAAAATAAATAAGATAGAGTGAACCTTAACCGGGTTAGGAGTCCTAATGCAGGAGGGTTGTCGATTGAGTCCAATGTCCACAATGGTTAGTTAGAGAGATGCCCAAAATCCACCAACACACGAAATAGAGTAGCTTTATGATCTCCCCTCCAATCCCATGTGGTTCGGAGTTTCTAAGGGTATGGAGACCCCAAGTGGCTCTTGAAATATGGAGGCAAGGAACAATAACAATAATAATAATAATTAATGGTAATACCAGTACCCAAGCCATAGGAGGAAATAGGAGGAATGGATTAAAAGAAAAAGGGACTTGATCCACTTACCCCAAAACTTGAAGGAGAGAGATGGAGAAGAGTTGATGATGATGATGGTGCTTATTGGAAGAAGGAAGGAGTGCCTAATGGTCTTGGAGCTTCAAGCTTCCACCATGGCCTTCAATGGAGGTTGGGAGGGAGAGGGACGAAGCCCTAGCTCCATGGAAGAGGAAGGAGATGAGGGAGAAGAGATGGGGTTCGAGTATGAGTGAAGGAGGGAGTGTTTGGGGTGTTTAATGGGGTTTTGGGGTGGGAAATGGCGAAAATGCCCTTAAAAACGCGTTCCCAGTGTTGCAGATCGCAGAATTTTCGCTTAAGCGAAGCATTTTCGCTTAAGCGAAATGCTTCCAGTGATGCCATGTTACCTATTTCGCTTAAGCGAAATCTATTCGCTTAAGCGAGCCCTTGAGGTGTTGATTCTGTGACATTTTCGCTTAAGCGAAATCCTCAGGCACTGCTATTTCATTTTTCTATTTTTCAGCTATTTTCTCCCAACTTCAAATAGCCATAACTTCTTCGTTCACCGTCGGATCTTGCTCAAATTTGACGAGCAACTTCCTAAAAATCATACCTTCATATCCAACGGTGGAATTTTTGTTTTGAATCCTAAATCTTTTATTTTGATCTTCTACCCTAAGTTATGTTTTAACACCGAATTATCTATTTTTCTGGCCTGTTCCTAATTTCAATTTAATGCTCCATTCTTTTCCTAACCAGATATTATTATTATTTATCTTTCCTAATGCTTGAACACTTATTTTAATACCTTTTTATGGTTTTATTATTATTATCTCAATTATCTCGAACGGTTATTAATTTATTTGCACTTAGGTTTTAAAATTTGGGATGTTACATTAGTGGGCTGCCTGACATAGTTTATGGAGTTGGCCTCATAAACAGATTCATGGAACCGACAAGGCAATCCCATTGAGAAGCTGGAAAGAGATTATATAGATATGTCAAAGGAACAATCGATGAAGATATTTTTTATTCAAATTCTAAAAGCCCAGAATTGATTGGATATACAGACAGTGATTGGGCTAGTGAAACTGAAACTCGGAAAAGCACTTCAGGTTATGTATTTCATCTTGGTACATGAGTGTTTTCTTGGTCCTCCAATAAAAAACAAATAGTTGGTCTTTCAACAACAGAGGCAGAGTACATTGCAGCAACAAATTGTGCTACTCAAGCAGTTTGGTTGCGGAGTATATTGAGTGAGTTACAACACCAACAAGATGGTCTAATAAAGATATTCTGTGATAATAAATCAACAATTGCTTTGACAAAGAATTCAGTCTTTCATGGACGTAGCAGCAAGCATATTGACATCAAACATCACTTTATTCGAGACTTGATCAAAGACAAAGAAATTGTGGTTGAGTATTGCACGTTTGAAAATCAAGTAACAGATATTTTCAAAAAACCACTCAAGACTAATTTGTTCTTAAAATTGATGACGATACTTGTCATGGCACAACTTGGTTTAAGGGAGGAAATGTGAGAATAGGTAAACCAAGTGGGCCATGCATGTGGGGTCCACATGGAAACTTTTGAAAATTCAAAAGAAGAAGATGAATGAATGTGGATGTTGTGTCAACGAAAGTTAAAGAAAAGCAACGCGTAGTTGCTAATTGCGAAATCTGCAGTGAAATTACACTGCATACTACCTCTATGCATAGAGGTTTGTATCAATGCAAGAGAATAGAGTACAGAGCAGAGCGAAACATCATCTCCTAAAAAATATATACTCTAATGAGTTCTATTATTTGTGTGTTGTGTGTTTGTAAAATTGGCTTTTAACAAAAAGTCAAAAGTTTTTTTTAGTGTATTATTTGTTCTTTCGATACAAATATTTTTGTAAGGATAAATTTTGTCCTTTGAATAATCTATATTTTTCCCATAACATATTAATTTTTACAGGGCAATTTTATTTTAATTGCTAACATTATGCAACAGAATAAAAGTAAGCAAAGAACAAAGACAACTACCCCATTCATTGTCAACCATGGCAACCACCTAATCTATTTTTCCACTAAGGCAACCACCACCCCCTTTGTTTTCAACGTTGCCAGCTTCTATGCTTTATATTTTCTTTGTTTCTGAAGTTTATATATAGGCTATGCATTGTAAGCTAAATTCATAAGTTGAAGTATAAGAAATATAGCTCATTTGAGTCTTCTCTCTTTGAGAGTTTATCCCCCTATTGTTTCTGTGCCATATTGGTAATCAGAGCAAGGTTTCCTAAGCTTCCTACGCCCTTAGGTTTCTGAGAAGAGTGTTTGTGAGTTTTCCTAGCCGGAGCCAATTCGGGCTTCTTCGAAAACACACTTTCTGTAACACCCCAATTTAATAACGTGAATATGTTCTTATTTAGTAAAAATCTGGGCAATTTTTTTTTAAATCATTGGTGACGTGGACATGAACTCGTTCATGTTAAAAACATTTTCATATTAAAACATTTCCTTATACAACAATTGGTTCATGTCCGCCTCACACATCGAGTTCCAAATCGAGATGTTACCACATCATGCTTTGGAATCCTCCTTCTATTTTCATAAAGTAATTCATTCATCAAAATATTCCTTGCGTTCACAATGTCAATTCTGAAACCGGTTACCTTATCAAAGTAGTAAAATTCCAAAACATATGGTCCCATAAAACTATTACAGTAAGGTAGAGCCGTTTCATCTTAGTACATCTCAAGAAGTGAAATATAAACTCAAAACATACAACTAGCTAACTACGGGTGATCATCATCACCGGGCACTCCTTGAATCTCGAACAGCTTCTCGATGTCTTCAAAATATTCCCTCATCGTCGTCGGAGAACGACGGACATATCGTAACCTCATGAACTGTCAACACAAGTCAGCGCATCAAATCTATCACGTCAGATCCCTCCAACATGAACACAGGGTTGGTGACCTCCAAGTGAATAACACCTTTCCATTTCCAACCGATTGGGTTCAGCTCCCGAACTCTAATCGAATCTTCCTCATCAACGCTTTCTCGATATTCCAAAGTTGTCACGATCATTGAAAACATCGGGGAGCTCCTCAACCCGGCAAACACGACACGTCAATCATACATCTTGAAGAATTCCTCGAGCAGGTATACACCATGCTAGATCTTTTGCTGCTCGTCACGTACGCATCTCGGATTCCAATCATATTAAACTTATCATTTCTTTCCTTGCACTTTTACTTCCACAATTTCCAAAACTTGTCAACACATCGCGTCATTATCCAAATCCTTTTTTCTTTCATCACTTAATTAAATATCACCGCATTATTCTCATCAGCATCATTATTTCTTTTCATACTTTCCATTTTCTCACTTAATTTCCCTCATGGATTAATCATTCATACTTCTCGCATGGTTCCATACATCAACATTATCACATATAAAATATTCATCATGCATAAATAATAAAACAAATCATATGATCATGGCATATTCACATTAATAATTATCATGCGTCATAAGGTGCATGGTCCTAGTCCCCTTCGTATACGTGACCACACACACACAAACAATTTGCCACGATACTACTGACCCAGAGACCACTAAGTTTCGATCTTTGAGATGATACGGAACGTCTTAATATTTACCTAAATACCACAGTGTCTGAGGAAAGCCCCTCTCTCACCTTAATTCCAGTAATACTAGTCCGTCAACTGTTGCGGGTTCTCCCATCCGTCAATTGCTCCAACTCTAGACTTGCAAGTCTCTTACTCCTTCCTCCTCCTTCTATGCTCTCGGCCCCTCTTCCTCTCTTCTCCTCTCTTCTATTTTTTTTGTCTAAGTATAATGGCAAGAAGTAAAACAAGAGTGTGAGGGTGTGAGGGTTTATTTATAAGGGTAGGGTAGTTGGGGGTATATTATTTAAAATGTGGGGTGCCAAGAAACTAAGGGTCTCCCTTTCCTATCATACTTCCAACGGCTCCACCTTCACAAAATAGGGGATTGGGTTTGCATTTTTGTATTTTATTTCATGATGCATGCTAAGTGAGGTTTTAATAAATATAAGTAGGTTTAGGGTGGGTATTAATTCTCAAGACAAAAGAATAAAAGCACTTGCATGCATTGGCCAAGAGTTTATAACATGTCTCCTACAGGGACAATAGGGTGGTTGTGCATTAATTATGGTAGGGTGTACTTTAATTGGGATACCCTAGGGCATTGTGTATTCATAATTGTATGTCTAACAATTTAAAATTCAAGGTGCACAAAATATATTAAAACTGTATGACACTTCTTAGAAGTAGAAAATAATATTTTTCCAATACAGTACAATAACTAAAAAAAAATCATCATTCAATTTACTAAAACAAAACATCATAATCCTTCCATAAAATACCAAAATTTCGTGAACAGTAAAATAATTCCAGAACAACACCAAAATAAATTCTATTTTTCAATACGATCGTTTTGACTGTAAAATTTGTCAAATTCCGATATACAGATAAAAAGTTATGAATTTTCAAAGTTACGTAATCAAATAAATAAATAAATAAATAATCTCTTAAAAACATAAATCAAAACAAAATAATCCACCATTATAGAAACAAATTCCAAATAATTATTTCCACTCGTAATTTAAATCAAATAACGAATTTATACGAATTTAAAAATAACTGACCAATTAGAAATTCTCGAAAATAATTTTATTAAGATGCTGAAAATTGCGGATGTTACATTACTCTCCAACTTAAAAATTTTCTCGACCTCGAGAAATGATGCGAAAAGAAAACACAACAAGCGAAAGAAAACACACAACTTATACGACTCCCAAAACTTTCTTCAGTTGTCACATCCTGACCACAACACTCCCGTCGTCCAGCCATTGACGTCTCGAATTGAGCCAATTCCAATGGGACTTAAACAAAAGGATTTCTTTCAATGTTTTTCAAAGCCATCAATTTTAGGGTTCCATCGAACGTTTCCAAAAAGAACGATAGATGTGGGCCATAGGATTGAATTTATAGAGATATTGCTAAGGAGTTTAACGGGGTTTATGTGGTCTTCAAGAATTTCATAGCTCTTCTGTCATTCCTTCCCATACACTAGGAACTCACACACCTACTTCTTTCACTTAAGACTTAGAGTGGGACTCTATTCCTATCCAATCACCCTTTCGCCACATATTATAATCACAAAGGTTCCAATCTTAGGAATCAACTTAGGCAACACTCACATATCCATAGTCTTTCACATCCTTAAAGATGCAGGGTCTTATTCTAAACCATTAGAATACCTCTAATTATCAGGTAACTATCGTCCTTTAATAACCTTATGCTTCATAACCATCTCATTTTTAACTAATCTTTCTCTTACTTAGCAGAATTTCATCCTTATCTTAACCTATATCCTCAAAATATTTACACTTTCTTCCCTCCGGATTCATTCTATACATCGGAAATTCCCTTCACGCCTTGGAAAATCCTCGGTTACTAAGGCACTTAAGAGTTTAATCATTACACTTCATCCTAAATCCTAAATCCTCAAACAAACTCATACTACTTTAATCCTCCGTTTCTCCCCAACTTCGATTTAACTTATCACTATAATACTTACCGTCACTAAAATTCCTCACTTAAATTACATTTGACTTCTGATCTTTCACTTAATACGGTTTAACATTTACTCTAATCCTCAAAACTCAAATACTTTCATAGCATAACTTCAGTTTTCAAGCCTAACTTTGGTCAACCTTCTTCCTTGGATCATTCCATCCTTTCATCTTTGATTGTTTCATCCACTTAAAACTATTGCTTCCATCCCTTTTGGAGCAACTGATACCTTTTCTCATCATGATCCAATCCTATAAATAGGGTCTAGTTCCACTAAATTGTCCATAAAATAGGTTAGTTTCGTCACTAAACTCCTTCTAATCCTCAGAATTTCCTATCGTTCATCACTATTGACTTGCATCCCTAAACACCTCAAAGATCAAACGTCCAAAATTTCCTTCTCCTAATTCCTAATCATCTGATATTTCCACCACTTCTCCCTCATAAGTTCAACTTTATGGACACCTCAAGCTACAGGTTCTAAGGTTGTATCCCCCAGAGATCATCATCCTAAGGGCCACTTTCACTCTCTTTCCAGCATTTCCATAATCATACCCTCAAAGGTCTTTCCTTCACAAAAGAATCCTACATGAAATGGCAGAGCTATGCAGGGTGATAAGGGTCAACAATTACATCCTTGGGCTCAACAAAGTTACAGTTTCGTCAAAGCAATTCAACAAAATAGGGTCATCGTTAAACAATATGCCATTCTTCAAAGGGTCATTGTCACATAATTCAAAGAAATGGGCTCATCGAGGTGAGTATATCACAATTAGACTGGCAAAGATAACACCATGGAAGAATCAAAATTAGGCAAGAATCAGCATAAGATAAGGGCTCGACTTAGGATTAATTCACTTCCTATCGTCGTCAAATGCAAACTCGAACAGATAGACAAACAGATCCTTTGACAAGCTATGCAGCGGAAAGGCGGAGCGATCCATCGAGAAACGGGCTAGATATCCAGCAAACAGGCTAATTAACCGACAAGCGGAACAACTGGCCGAATGCCAAAACTATTTCAATGTTCCTCCTAACATATCATGCAGCTTCTCATCGAGTAGACATAACACAACTCAACACAAGCACACAGCAACAAGTTCACGCAGAGAAGCTTTGCACTCTCATACTTGAGATTACTAAGATAAACTTCAGCTCTGATACCAGAAATGTAACACCTCAATTTAATGACATGAATATGTTCTTATTTAGTAAAAATCTGGGGAAATTTTTTTTTTAATCATTGGTGACGTGGACATGAACTCGTTCATGTTAAAAACATTTTTGTATTAAAACATTTCCTTATACAACAATTAGTTCATGTCCGCCTCACACATCGAGTTCCAAATCGAGATGTTACCACATCGCGCTTTGGAATCCTCCTTCTATTTTCATAAAGTAATTCATTCATCAAAATATTCCTTGCGTTCACAATGTCAATTCTGAAACCGGTTACCATATTAGAGTAGTAAAATTCCAAAGCATATGGTCCCATAAAAGTATTACAGTAGGGCAGAGCCGTTTCATCTTAGTACATCTCAAGAAGTGCAATATAAACTCAAAACATACAACTAGCTAACTACGGGTGACCATCATCACCGGGCACTCCTAGAATCTCGAACAGCTTCTCGACGTCTTCAAAACATTCCCTCATCGTCGTCGGAGAACAACGGGCTTATCGTAACCTCCTGAGCTGTCAACACAAGTCAGCACATCAAATCTATCACGTCAGATCCCTCCAACATGAACACAGGGTTGGTGACCTCCAAGCGAATAACACCTTTCCATTTCCAACCGACTGGGGTCAGCTCCCGGACTCTGTCATCCAGAGGGTGCATCGAGCTCTTGATGATATACTTCATCTGCATCTGCGTGGTATCAAATACCAGCAGTAGAAGAAACAGGGTAGAAGAGAGAGTGAGCGATCCCAAACGATCTCTCGCCGACGGGTGGAATTACAGTAGGTACAAATATTAAGACGAGCACAAGCATGCAATAATATAATACACACATCAAAATACATCACATAATTCACCTCATCACCATCAACATTATCACACAATAATGCTTGTCTTTTCAACCACTCTCTCTTCAAGTGTACATCTCTTTCTTTATTCATTCTCAATGTCACATCACAACTCTTTTGCTATTTCAAAACATCTGATCATCATAGTACTTATTCATATTTTCGCATTCTTAATTCTTTTTAGAACATCATTATTTTCACTTAATTCATTTCTTTCAATTCATATCACAATCTCATTTTCATATCAACATCTCTCCCTTGGCCTTAGCCATCACTTGGCCATACTCGATCTCATCATCAATGTTCGTACGTTTTCAAACTTCAACTTCTAAATATTTTCAACATTCTTAATCATTCATTATTATTAAGTTTTATCAAATCACAACCATCGATGACAGAGGATAAGAACACGTCATCGTGGATTTAGTTAGCACACGTACATCTCCTCCAATCCATCCAAACCTAGGCGGAAGCAAACGGGACGTACAGGAACCTTTACCCACGCAGGTCGAACAGCCGAGAAACCAACCGCATACCACACATATGTTAGAGCCACAACCGCACTGGCCGACTATCATGATAATCATTAATTTCCCAAAATCCATTCAACTGCCCGCCTCGTTCAGGTTCCCTCTCACCATTCCGAATTTGATCAAGGGGGCGACAGTAATTTTATAGTTCCAGGTGCAGAACATGTGACGCGCTCATTTCGAAAAGGTGTTCGATTTCGAATCATTTGGACTTGTATAGTTTTCAAAAATTAGGGTGGAAAATTTTTTCTTTTAAAACACTTGATTGGTAAGTAAAATCAAAGAATTGAAATTCGACAAGTTAAAAGGAATTGGAAAGCAGTCGAGGGTTTTCGCAATAAATATTATTTTCATAAATGAAACCTTTAGTCCCTCAATTGCGAGTGCTTGTAAAATAAAACTGATCAATACCGGATTTCAAAACTTATTAAAAGCAAGCGGAATATTGAAATGCGTGAAGTGAACCTTAATTGTAGATAATAAGTCATAAAAGGTCTGATACAAAATAGTTACAAGTCCATTGGAAATAAAACACTCTGACAATACCTCACCAAAAGAACATTTACAAAACATAAAACTCAAAAAGAAAGGGTATCATCAGAGCTGGTCACTGGTCCACTGCAGCTATTCCATAGTCAGAGATCACCGGTTTCGTCCCACGAAACCTACGAGGACGAAAGCGAACTACGGGATTGGGATGGTAGAGAGTGATCTCTACTTCACCCTCAAAACAGCCCGGTGATCCCGATACTCCCAAACGCCGTCAAGGAGCGGGCGAATCTCGATGCAAGGCAGGCATCCGGCCATCACCTAAAAGGGCAGGAGAGTAAGCCTAACACAGTCGCATTATCGAATAAGCCTAAGCCCTAACATTCACATCCAGATAAACAGCAGCAATCACCAGTGCAGAAAATGCATATACATATGAGCAAACACCAGTTTAATTATTATCTTCAAGATAAGTGGCATGATGCATGTACATGTTCTCCAACTCTAAGGCCTCTATGTCCACCGGGTCCAGATCTGAGGAACGGTGCGTCCCAGATGCGGCATGGCTTACGGCACGTCTGCCAGCGTAAACGACACAACTTACAGTGTTTCCACCAGCGTAAAAGACACGACTTACAGTGTTTCCACCAGCGTAAACGGCACGACTTACAGTGTTTCCACCAGTGTAAAAGACACGACTTACAGTGTTTCCACCAGCATAAACGGCACGACTTACAGTATTTCTACCAGCGTAAAAGACACGACTTACAGTGTTTCCACCAGCGTAAACGGCACGACTTACAGTATTTCTACCAGCGTAAAAGGCACGACTTACAGTGCGTCCACCTGCGTAAACGGCACGACTTACAGTGTTTCCACCAGCGTAAACGGCACGGCTTATGGTGTTTCCACCAGCGTAAACGACACGACTTACGGTGAACCCTGTGTAGGCTTTCATAAAATATCAAGTTTAGTTACAAAAACAGTTCACAGGTTCACCGGCGTAGGAAAGGCATGCCTTACGGTGTTTCCACCTGCGTAGGTGTTCCTCAGATTGGGACTGGTCTGATAACCTAGATCATGTCATGTATGTTCTCGATGCAACTCTTGCAATCCTAGGTTATCATGCATATGTTCAAGTTCCAGGTTTATTATTAGTCCAACTATGTCATAATCAGTTGACATCAGTCCAGCATGGATACATACATAGCCATAGGCATCCAACATGTATCCATAAGTATCTAAGCATACATATGACATAGCAGATTCATACTAGTTCTAGTTTACGTCTATGTCTGAGTGTTCGGTCAAGGTCCCATCATTTCTTGACCTAAGTCACCTCAAGTGACTAAAACTTGGGATAAGCAAGTCTTAACTACTTAAGACTTCGGTTAAGTGAGTCCTAATCACTTAAGACTAGGTTTAACTGAACTTTAACTGGCTTAGTCGTGGACTAAGTCCACTAATCACGGATTAGGTCTCACTAATCGGGGATTACGTCTAACTTAATTGACTAATCTTGGATTAAATCCGGCTAATCATGGATTAGGTCCAAGTAATCGTGGATTAGTTGACTAATCAGGGGATTAGGGTTACTAATCGAGGATTAAGTCCAACTAATCTTGGGTTAGTTGACTAATCAGGATTAAGGTTACTAATCAAGGATGAAGTCTAACTAATCTTGGATTAGTTGACTAATCAGGGTTTAAGGTTGCTAATCAAGGATTCAGTGAAACTTAATTAGGTCTAGGTGTTAATTAGTTATCTAAAACTAGGTTTAATTAACACTTAGTTAGCTAAACCATTCTTAGTTATTGAGTTAACTCCCTAACCAAGGCTTTGAAACCTAAAACCGTGATGATCACACTTAATCATCTTATCTAATTCACAATTAGAGCCTAATTAACTCAAATCTTTGGGATCAACACTTAAGCCTAGTTCATTCAAGGATCTAAGCATTCCCTTAACAACATAACCTATGGAATTAATCACCAACACAAAGCATAATCACAAAATTCAGCATAGAACATTTCATTAACAACATAACACAAGTAATATAATCATCAACACAAAACATAATCATAAAATTCAGCATTGCACATTCAACAATAACAAGTCATCATTCATCCAAATTCGGCCTCCAAGCCCAAAATCAAAGTCTAACTAGTGCCCTTGAGTCTCATGGTGACTCACCCTAGTTTCTAAGCTTAAGACTTATTCTAGCAAATGTGTAAGCTTCTCTCTTACCTTTTGAAGACACTAAAAATGACTTAGAACCTTTGGGTCTTCTTTCTCACCAAAACCGTGAGCAACACTCCCTCCTTGGACACTTGAAATTTGACTTCCAAGCTTCTAAGACTCTAAGACTCCTCTTGATCTACCAAGCTAAAGATCCTAATGCCTTGAACAAGGTTTGGCCGTGAGCTCTATTTGGGTTTTGATTGAAATTTCTTCAACACAACTTCAAGCAAGTGGCATATTCATGATCTAGAGTATGAATATGCCAAGGTTTCTTATGTTTGGTAAGTGTTTAGGTTGATTAAGGGTGTTGGTGTTGTGAGGCTGTGAGCTCCTCAAGAGAAATGAAGGGTTGAATTTGAACTTCTAAGCTTCAATCACTCATGCATGTTGGATATTCATGATCTAGGCTTAGAGTATGTAAGGTTTCTTGGTTTTAATGGAAGAAAGAGTTTGGATGGTGGTGTTTATGGGTGGTGGCCGTGAGCTTCTTGGAAAAGAAGAAGAAGAAGAAAGTGGTGTGAAGATGGTCATGAAGAAAAGGGAGCAAAAGTGGGGTTCATTCACACATGGTCACTTTTATAAAACTTATGGTCAAAGGTGAAGAGGTAAGGTGGCATAAGGATGGGTTTTGGAGTGGACACCTCACTACTTCATGCAAGGAAATAAAACATGGTGTTGACACCTATTAACTTTGACCACATGCATGAAGTGGGAGGTTGACACCTCACTTTCTTCATGCAACTCACAATTCACCTCATGGTTACCCACACACACACATGCCACGGCCTACACATGCACACACAAGGCCCATCACACAATCTTGGCCCAACATCACTCACAAGGCCCATTAGGTTCACTTAGGCTTAATCTAGTCCACTTAACCCTTAAGCCATTCATTAACCAAACTAATCTAACTCTTAACTATGCTATTAGACATCTAAACTAAATCAACTTAAACCACACAAGTCTAAACCTAATAAATTGGGTTTAAGCTAACCCTAATCACGTTTAGCTATCTAAACAAAATTAAGCCCTAACTGTGATGCTCTCTTTTTAACTTGAAAATAATTAATATTTCCAAATAGTTGAACACTTGCTATCAAAATTAGGGCTAGAAAATTTTTCCTTTTTAATATTAGTACTTGCTCAATCAAAAACCCTTTTGGATATAAACTATTTCTTGAATTCGGCTTAATAATAATTTAGTTCCGAAAGGACTCTTGAGAAAGCAATTCCTTAATTTTCGAAAACATTATTTGTAGTTATTATTAAAACATATCATTTGTCTCTCGAGTGGTTTTGAAGAAGTAAAAACATAAATTTATCACCGAATCCCTTTTTAAATATAAATCAGAGTTCGCGGAAGTAAAAATAATACTTATGGGGCTCTGCTGAGGAAAAATAAAACATCATATATATATATATATATATATATATATATATGTCATAGCATAATATGAAACCCCATGAGTACAGTAAGTAGCAAGTAACATCAGTCGAGATAGCAAGAGTTTATAAAAACATATACAATCCAGCTGTATGAAATAAAACCTCACTCTAAGACCTCCCAAAATATATACAATATATCACATAGTCTCAAAATAGAAGTCTCAGAGCAGGTCTTCAGTGTCCTCAGCAGCTCCTCAGATCCTCCACAGCTCTATCCCTAGGATCTAGGATCCAAAACACCTATGCTATGCAGGCTCCTATGAACCAGCCGGTCCACCTCTAGCAGAAACGGTCGGCTCAACATGCACCTCCTCCTCGCTCTCATCCTCCACAGGGTCCTCCTCGACCTCGCCCGACTATGTAGAGACCCCACCACTGGGTCTAGGATCTGCTGAAGCAGTCCTATCATAATCAGTCGGACCAGGAGAAGGAGTCTCCTCAGTGACAACTCTATGGGAAGAAGGATGGGAACGAGTGGCAGCTCTAAAACGAAAACTATGAAAACGACGCATAGGTCGAGCCGGGGGTGGTCCTCTATATGTATAAAAAGGTGGAACATGCATAGTATAGACTAATGGGATCCTAAATCGACGAGGTCGCACACGCACCAGAGGGTTAGGCTGGTAGAGAGTGATCTCAACCTCCCCCTCAAAAGTGGCACGGTGCTCCTCATACGTCCATATACCGCTAGGGATAGGGCGTATCTCGATGCAAGCTAGGTATCTGGCCATCACCTAAACAGGGCACATGGAGTAAGTATACACAAATACATAATTGATAAAGACTAAAATTTACAATCACAAATATATCATGGACAGATCATAATGCAAATACATATGAGCACACCAGTTTTCAACATTATAACTCTTATAATGCAAGTGGCATGATGTATGATTTTCTATCCACAACTGAGGCCTCTAAAGTCCATCTTGGACGTCCATCCAATACACCCTTGTGTTCCCGGAATACCGACATTCGTTCCCAGAACGTAATGCCGAACCATACTTGGATAATAAGCATCACTCCCGGAGTGTGCACCACGTTCCCAGAACGCATAAAAAACCAGGTCCCGGACACTGGCCACATATCTATAATGTGTCATCAAGTAGGTTATAAATTGGTACTCCCGGAGTACCCTCCTCATATTCCCAGAATATGATAAACGTTCCTACCAACCAGACTTCCAGTCTATATGTATGCACAAACAGCAGGGTTGGTTTTATCTTTACATTAATTAATGTGATTTAGAAATATTCCAATTTCTATTTTGAATGACTTGTTTGAGGCAAAATCTTTGACATAAAAATTCTCCTTTGAATTTTCTCAAAACATGTCTTTAAAACTTAGATTGGGAAAAATATAGTCAATGGTATTTAAATACTTAACTTTTTATTTTTCAGATTCAGGTACTAACCGGTTACAGTCTCAGGCTAACCGGTTAGAATTACAGACCTGAACTGTTTACCATTGCAATTCAGAAAAACCCTTTTTTCTTGAATTCTCTACCCAATCTATGCACCATTTAAACCTTGTTTCATGCCTCAAAATCACAGTTTCCATCATTCAAAATTAAAATCACATTTGTTTCCAGTAATACATAATTTTCTCTTGAAAATTATTTTATTGAATTAAGGTATAAACCCTTTACTCTCAATCCGAACCATGACACTTTATATTCAGATTATTTATAATGGATTTACAGTATAGATTTGAGCAGATGTCCCAAAGACTTAAGGACTGATTCAATAAACTAATTTTTCTTTGAAATTCTGCAGTGTCTAACCGGTTACGAATATCGAGTAACCGGTTAGATTATGCAATCAGTCCTTCAAACTAAAGGTTTTAACACACCATTTCCTTTAATTCTCAAATCTAACCACAATCCATCATTCAATAAGGTTCATATACCTTAAACAAATATGTTTCATCACAGAAACCATATTCAAAGTGCATGCATCAAGTTCTTTGCATCAAATTGCATAAAAAGTCACATAAACACAATTTAACACAACAAAAATCATAAACAACAATTAGTTTCTGATTTCCAGTCTTAATTCATTTGCATGCATCAAATTAATGTTGCTCAAACAGAATTGAGCCAAAACTTTGGTCTCCAAGCCTTTGTGCTTAAAACACATAATGCCCTTTTTGAGTTTTGTGAACTCAAATCCTAATTCATTTGATTTTCAGTCTAAATCTAGTATAGTGTAGACTTCTCCCATACCTTAAGACTGAATTTGATGAAGATTTGACACAAAACTTGAAGAAAATCCCCAGATTTCCCACAAACCACATCTCTGTTCTCAGCCACGAATTTCACCAACAGGGTCCAAATATCAGAGGATTTGACACAGGAATTGACCAAAGAAATTGGGGAAAATGATTAGAACTCAATATAGGTAACATGTACTAAGGAATGGAAGTGATTTGAGACTTAAGGATTGACTATACTTACCAAAATCAGATCTAGAACTCAGCTTCCAGAACATGCACAACAGAGAATTCAGAATTCAACTCCCAACTTCCCAAGTCGATTTCTCCTTCCACACAGACTCTCAACTCACAAATTTGGTGTTTTTACAAAGCTCAAGATGTAAGCTTTGCAATGGTGTATGGCTCTCGATCTCACTCTCAGGAACAAAGACGAATTTCTCCACACGAAAATGGAACCCTAGTTCCCTTCCTCAACAAGAATTCAGCTGCATCAACCCTCAAATCCTCAGAAATTCCTCTATTTATAAGCAAATTGAACTTGCATGCAGGGCGACGCGTGTATTGCCACGAATCTCAGGCAGTAATCGTGGCGATTACGGAGTTAATCAAGTGATTACTCATCAAAATCCACTAACCCAGTTTCTGGGTTCATCGTCTAACCGGTTACAGGGCAATACTAACCGGTTAGATTAGTACAAAATTTAAAAATTATTATTTTTAAATCTTTCCCTCCAAGAACCTTATTAATATTACTTTTAAGTCCTCATTCAGGGACCAAAATGCAATATCCTCATATTTTCATTTATTTGCCATATAAAAATATTTCAACCCATTTTTATATTTTAGGCTAATTAAATACAAAATATAAACTTGGAAAATTTCTATAAATTAATAATAAAACTTTTTATTATTAATTTCCTATTATTCGGGAGACGAAAATTAGGGGTGTTACACTAACACATCAATCTAAGGCAAAACATTAAAGCACGAATTATTTGGGAACTCAAATTCAGGGATGTTACAGAACACGCTATGATCCCTTGGGTGTTAAGTCCCGATCACATATAGACTAGCTCTGCCTAGAAGAGTACTCTAGGTTTCTTGACGTTTCACCGTCATAACCCTCCCTTATCACAATCACTCACCTGAGTATCCGCAGATAAACAGGGTATCTTCCTCTCCACTACATCACACTCAACTCGCTGCGTTATTCAATGTCTTTTAAAGTTTTATTAATATTTTATTAATCCTAGCTTTGGATGAGTCACCCCTGTTCATCCCTTTGATGAACCTTGACCTCTAATCGAATCTTCCTCATCAACGCTTTCTCGATATTCCAAAGTTGTCACGATCATTGATCACATCAGGGAGCTCCTCAACCCGGCAAACACGTCACGTCAATCATACATCTTGAAGAATTCCTCGAGCAGGTACACACCACGCTAGATCTTTTGCTGCTCGTCACGTACGCATCTCGAATTCCAATCATATTAAACTTATCGTTTCTTTCCTTGCACTTTTACTTCCACAATTTCCAAAACTTGTCAACACATCGCGTCATTATCCAAATCCTTTTTTCTTTCATCACTTAATTAAATATCACCGCATTATTCTCATCAGCATCATTGTTTCTTTTCATACTTTCCATTGCCTCACTTAATTTCCCTCATGGATTAATCATTCATACTTCTCGCATGGTTCCATACATCAACATTATCACATATAAAATATTCATCATGCATAAATTATAAAACAAATCATATGATCATGGCATATTCACATTAATAATTATCATGCATCATAAGGTGCGTGGTCCTAGTCACCTTCGTATACGTGGTCACACACACACAAACAATTTGCCACGATACTACTGACCCAGAGATCATTAAGTTCTGATCTTTGAGATGATACAGAACGTCTTAATATTTACCTAAATACCACAGTGTCTGGGGAAAGCCCCTCTCTCACCTTAATTTCAGTAATACTAGTCCGTCAACTGTTGCGGGTTCTCCCATTCGTCAATTGCTCCAACTCCAGACTTGCAAGTCTCTTACTCCTTCCTCCTCCTTCTATGCTCTTGGCCCCTCTTCCTCTCTTCTCCTCTCTTCTTTTTTTTTTTGTCTAAGTATAATGGCAAGAAGTAAAACAAGAGTGTGTGGGTTGTGAGGGTCTATTTATAAGGGTAGGGTAGTTGGGGGTATATTATTTAAAATGTGGGGTGCCAAGAAACTAAGGGTCTCCCCTTCCTATCATACTCCCCACGGCTCCACCTTCACAAAATAGGGGATTGGGTTTGCATTTTGTATTTTATTTCATGATGCATGCTAAGTGAGGTTTTAATAAATATAAGTAGGTTTAGGGTTGGTATTAATTTTCAAGACAAAAGAATAAAAGCACTTGCATGCATTGGCCAAGAGTTTATAACCTGTCTCCTACAGGGACAATAGGGTGGTTGTGCATTAATTATGGTAGGGTGTATTTAATTGGGATACCTAGGGCATTGTGTATTCATAATTGTATGTCTAACAATTTAAAATTCAAGGTGCACAAAATATATTAAAACCGTATGGCACTTCTTAGCAGTAGAAAATAATATTTTTCCAATAGTACAATAACATTAAAAAAAAATCATCATTCAATTTACTAAAACAAAACATCATAATCCTTCCAAAAATACCAAAATTTCGTGAACATTAAAATAATTCGAGAACAGCACCAAAATAAATTCTATTTTCAATACAATCGTTTTGACTGTAAATTTGTCAAATTCCGATATACAGATAAAAAGTTACGAATTTTCAAAGTTACGTAATCAAATAAATTAGGCAAAACTACTTTATTGGTCTTGTAAGTTATTTTTTGGTTGCGATTTCGTCCCTTAACTTTTTTTTCGTTTCAAATAAATCCGTAAGTTTGTAACTTGTTTCAAATATATCCTTCCATCCAATTTTGTCTTAACACCGTTAATGGGAGCCTCCTATGTGACAAGCATTGGTCTTATGTGGCTAAAACTCAACGTTATACTCCCGAAATGATGTCATATGAGGCCAAAAAAGAAAACCAAAACAGTCAGGGATAGCCCAATAAGCTTCTATTTTGGTCTCATACGACATCGTTTTGGGGTGTAACGTTGTTTTTTAGCCTTGTAAGACCATTGGTTGCCACGTAGGAGGCTCCCATTAACGGTGTTAAAACAGAATTGGACGGAAGGATTTATTTGAAACAAGTTACAAACTTCTAGATTTATTTGAAACGAAAAAAAGTTAAGGGACAAAATCACAACCAAAAAATAACTTACAAGACCAATCTAATAGTTTTGCCAATAAATTAATAAATAATAATCTCTTCAAAACATAAATCAAAACAAAATAATCCACCATTATAAAAACAAATTCCAAATAATTATTTTCACTCGTAATTTAAATCAAATAATAAATTTATACGAATTTAAAAATAACTGACCAATCAGAAATTCTCGAAAATAAATTTATTAAGATGCTGAAAATTGCGGATGTTACACTTTCTAAGCCTTTTTGTCAAAAACCGACCGCGTAGAAGTGTTCGAAGGTCCCAAAACCTTGGGATACTAAGTCTTGTCGCTGGAAACCGCCGCATGCGCCCGAAAGCGCCCCCGCCGGAAACCGACGCGCCACCCTCCTGGTACGTTGCTTCTGTTTGCAAGTTTGGAGGTTGAAGACAACTTTGAAAGTACCATTCTGCCCTTCCTTTCTTATAAAATCACAAAATTGCCATTACCTTGTATTTACAAAATTGCCATTATCCTTAATTCACTATTTTGCCCTTACTGTTTACAATAATTACAAAATTGCCCCTCCTAACAAAATTACATTTTCACCCCTGAATTCTGAAAAAAAAGCTATAAGTACTCTTTTGCCCCTTAACCCCTAAAATTACCAAATTAGCCCTAGACACCAAAATTACCAAAATAACCCTTCCTTCCCAAATTACAAAATACCCTTTAACCACCAAAATTGCCAAAATACCCTTTACCTACCAAAATCACCAAAATACCTCTGACCCTCTTAAATTACCAAAATACCCATAGACTTCCAAATTATCATTTTACCCTTTAACCCTTAAATTATCCTTTTACCTTTTATCTCCCAAATTACCTTTTTATCCTCAACTCAATACTCACTAATTTATCCGTCCACTTCCATTTACTCCCAAAAAAAATTACCACTATTACCCTTTTACCCCCCCCCCCCCAAGCTCTAAAATTATCATTTTTCCTCACTTTTCCAAATAACTATTTTTTCATACCCATTACCAAACACCACAAACATACAAAATGATACCAAGACCAATTGCCAATAAAAATGAAAATGAGAAGCTTAGAAAACAAATCCAACAACTTCAAGCTACCCTTGAAATTCAACAAGAACGATTGGATGAACAAGGAAGACAATTGGACACCAAGGTTAAATGTGTCAACTGCCAAGGTTATGGGCATATTGCATCCAACTGTCCAAATCGAAGAATCATCTTGATCATTGAGGAAAAAGATCATAAAGGATATGAAAAACAGCTTGAACCATGTCATCATGATTTCATTGGTCCACCAATGTTTGATGAAGAATTGACTACCCCAAATCAAGAGAAAGAAGAAGAGCTTGACCCATTTCATCGTGATTTCAATGGTCCAACAATGTTTGATGAAGAGTTGACTCCCATAAATGACGGAGAGATCACGTTAGTTAAAGACAATCTTCACACAACAATCATGAGAGAAGAACTCCACAATCAATGCACCGCTCAAGAGAAAATTTGCAATGCCATTAGTGATAGCGGAAGTTTTGACTACACCATATATAAATCAAGACCTCCAACCAGTGATCATCCACATTATCCACATCCTTACAAACTACAATGGTTGAACCAAGAAGGGGTTTGGTGTGACGTCCTCTGTATGGATGCTTGTCATCTCTTATTGGTGAGTCCTTTGCGATTTGATTGGAAAACAGGTTTTGAGAATAATTGCTCATTCATAAAAGGAGACATCAAAATCGAGTCAACGCCATCAGATCAAACATAAGTTCAGCAGGTTGAAGTGCATCTCAAGAAGTTGTATGCCTACATTAGGACGTGCACTTTCTTGACTAATGGAAAAAAGTTTTTGTGCTGCAATAAAGATGAATCTATTAAAGTTAATTTTACCGGTGACTTGATCGTTAGTTGGCCTTTACCTGATCCTCCCTGAAAATCTTTGGCAACCAAATATGGAAGATTAGTTGACTACTTCGAAGATTTGTTACATTTGATGTTACAAACATATCACCTTAGTAGAAAGCTAATGCTTAAACTCGAGGACGAGTTTTCAACAACCCCGGGAGAATGCAACAGAATAAAAGTCAGCAAAGAACAAAAGCAACCACCCCACTCATTGTCAATCATGGCAACCACCTAATCTATTTTTCCACAAAGGCAACGACCACCCCCTCGAAAACATTGCCAGCTTCTATGCTTTATATTTTCTTTGTTTCTAAAGTCTATAAATAGGCTATGCATTGTAAGCTAAATTCATAAGTTAAAGTATAAGAAATATTGCTCATTTGAGTGTTCTCTTTGAGAGTTTATCCCCCTATTGTTTATGTGCCACATTATATACACATGCTTTGCAAAGCTCACTGTCGACCTAGTTCTTTGTACAATGTTTTTGATTTAATGATTAGATCAGGAACTCATGTGGGCCAGGTGACCAGGTGATCAGTCTGGATCACATCGTGATTTTACCAAAATTATAATCATTATCATAAAGAAATGACCCGTGTGGAATGTAATATGCAATTATGCATTATGTGTCTGGGCCGTGTAGAATGTAATATGCATTATGTATCTGCCAACCATCATTTTCTCCTTTGGCCGTTTTCCCAATTTTGGATCAACATGTGTGTTTATTTCTGCATGACAGTGTAGCACAATGTCCTTTGCTTTTGGTCATACACTTTAGTACATTTTGATTGTTGTTGTAGTAGTATAATAATAGGCGAAGCCTCATTTAAAGGAAAATGGGCAAGGCACCTTTAAGGTTTCCGTTGTGGAACAAAACTATGGTGAGATAGAAATTTGTATGAGATCTAGTTCAAACCTGACTCACTAACTTGTGTGTGAAGAAAGAGCTTATTTCTACTGCCATGAAGGGAACGAGTGAATGGTATGCTTCTGATCTTCTGAAACTCATTCTTTGGTGGCTCTAGTGCCAAAGGAATTTTTTTGTGCTTACCAGATAATGACACTTTTCATATTTATAGTTTTGACTTTTGAGCTATAGGTGTGGCAAAAAGTTTTGAGCTATACATACATAGAATGGTGCTCAGCACCCACTTGCCTTGAAATTTGTTGTTGTTATTTTTGCTGATTGCTTGGATAGAAGGAAAATTGACTTGAATTACTTGATTACAGGATTGTCTCCCAGGAGATTCCAAGTGATGTCACCATTCAAGTTGGAGAAGCTTCTTTTTCGTTGCATAAGGTATTTGGTGAATCAATTCATACACGGGAGTAATGTTTTGTGTTATACACTGTTTATCATATTTATTCAAACCATGAACTTTTTTTATCTGATAGTCAAAGTTTTTGACGGGTTTGAACCCAGGTGCTAACACTACATGTCCTTCTTGAAGTATTCAAAAGTCGAAACATTAAATAACTTGTAAAATTTTCGGACCATGATAAAATTGAACTAATTTTTAATAACACTTGGTATTTTTCTTCGATAGTCTGCATTTCTGTAGATGCAACGTAACCGCAACAACGATCACAATTTAAAACCTTTGTGACGTAAAATATGATGACGTGGGGTATGGTAAAGGTGTTACAGAATCATTCATCCAAATCCAAGTTATTAGTCTGAGGATTGTTAAGTTAATATTGATTTCTAGTAATGACTGGAACATCATTCAATTTTTTATGCCAATTCTTTGTTTTTAATCTTCAAATAGAACTTCCATGGAAAATACTTGATAGCCAGAAGAACTCATTTGACCGAATTTTTAGAAAATGAATTGAATTGTTATTGATCTTCCGGTATTTGAGCTGTTTGTACGATTTTGATGTGTTCAGCAACTACCCTTAAATCCAAGAAGTTTCTACCTTAATTGTTTCCATCTTTTCTGACTACTTAACAATACTCAACTTAGATTAAGAATCAAGATATATTGGTATGGAATTATTACTATTATTTTGAGCTTCAGTGATTATTAAACTCTTCTACAAATCTAATGAAATTTGCAGTTTCCATTAGTCTCCAAGTGTGGATACATTAGGAAACACTTCTCAGAATCTAGCGATGCTAATGTTTCAATCATCGAACTCTGTGATGTTCCTGGTGGAGCAAAAGCATTTGAATTGGCAGCAAAATTCTGCTACGGTGTAAATTTCGAAATAAGCACCGAAAACATTGCTATGCTTCGCTGTGTGGCAGAATATCTTGAGATGACTGAGGATCTTTCAGTTGGGAACTTAGTGGGAAGGACTGATTCATACTTAAATGAAGTAGCACTTAAGACCATTTCAGGGGCAGTGTCTGTTTTACACATGTCAGAAAACTTCCTTCCAACAGCAGAGAAAGCGAAATTGGTGAGCCGAAGCATAGATGCTGTTGCATACTTAACCTGCAAGGAAAGCCGATTATTCCGTTCATCTTCAAGAAGCGAAAGTAGCGCTGATGAAGTTATGTCTTCCATGGCATCTCACCATGGGCCAATAGTTGATTGGTGGGCTGAGGATCTTACGGTTCTCAGAATCGACATCTTCCAAAGAGTTTTAGTTGCAATGATAGCAAGAGGGTTTAAACAAAATGCTATTGGTTCGATTCTAATGCTCTATGCCCAGAAATTTCTTGGAGGTTTGGTAAGCCCAGTTACTAAAGAGTTTTCCTATCTCTTCCTAAATATTCTCTTAATTCTTCTATAACACTTAATGAAGAAATATGAAATTAAAAAAGACAGATGTCCTTATCCTCTTACGAAAATAAAATGCACTCTATACTTTCTTTATCAGGAGGGTTTATTATTATTCATTACTAAAAGATGGAAGTCTCACACTTAAATATGGTTTTCTGTATTGAATCTTGATCCTTATTTCTGAGGAGCAGGACATAATTGGAAAGGGAAGGAAGAATATTGAACCGCAAGACCACGAGAAGAGGGTTGTTTTAGAGACTTTAGCGAGCCTTCTGCCAAGGGAGAATAAAGGAATGTCGGTCAGCTTTCTTTCTATGCTGCTTCGGGCAGCTATATATCTTGAGACAACTGTTGCTTGCAGGCTTGATTTGGAGAAGAGGATGGCCATGCAGTTAGAACATGCTGTTTTAGATGATCTTCTTATTCCTTCCTATGCATTAACCGGGGACACATTGTTTGATGTAGACGCTGTGCAGAGGATCATGATGAATTATCTAGAATCTGGAATGGGAAATCATTCAGACTACCACTCAGATGATGAATATTTTTCTCCTCCACTAAGAAATGTTGACCGAGTTGGAAAGCTAATGGAGAACTACCTTGCTGAAATAGCCGCTGACCGAAATTTACCAGTTTCAAAGTTCATCAGTCTTGCTGAACTAATTCCTCAACAATCAAGACCTACAGATGATGGGATGTATAGGTCCATAGACATCTATCTCAAGGTATGGTCCTGTATTAACATGGTTGTTCTATATATCAAAGTAGTCATTACTCATCAATAGATAGTTTTCTTTCTTCCTATTGATATAACACTCACATTTTACTAATCAAGATTAGATTCCTGTCTCCTATACGTCATCATGTTTTTTCAGGCTTTAGCCCATATTAATTGGCTTAGATTTTGAGGTTATCATATTTTATTTGCCACATAACAAAATCGAACATACAATAGTGTTATTATCATTGATTCAAGGATTGAATTTAATATTATTCTGATATATAATTTTTTGTAATGAATTATTGCTGATAAAGTTTGATTTGTTAATTCTCAGGCTCATCCTGCTCTAAATGACTTGGAGAGGAAGAAAGTTTGCAGCGTGATGGATTGCCAGAAGTTATCAGGAGAGGCATGCGCACATGCTGCTAAAAATGACCGACTTCCTGTCCAAATTGTGATTCAAGTTCTTTATTATGAACAGCAACGTCTTCGCGATACCATGGATGGAAGTGTAGGTTGGGATACTCCTTCCATTCCTGCCAAGCTGAGTGTATACTCTACTGAGCTTAATCCTTTTTCACATGAGCTCACTAAATTAAGAAGAGAAAATGAAGAACTAAAACTAGAGCTAGTGAAATTGAAAATGAAACTAAAAGAGATTGATGAAACTGCGCTTAGATCAGCAGGTAGCAGCCCTTTAGTAAATACTTCACCTTCTCATAATAAACCTCCTTTGACTCGAAAATCATTCCTAAACTCAGTGTCCAGAAAACTAGGGCGTCTTTCCCCTTTCTTGCGTGCCGATGCTGTCACAACCCCTTCCAGAGATGGCATAAAACTGGATAAAAATAGACGCCACTCCATATCCTAAGCGAGTACAAGTTTTTTTGCTTTTTTTTTCAGATGCATGAAAGTAGGACTAGTCTTTTCTAGTTTACTTTATCTGTGTCATGATTCTGTAGATTATATTTCTATGATCGTTACATTGAGAACTGTATTTTGATTTGCAATTGGTGGTGAAAATACTATAGAATTTCAGTCTGGTTGCTTGCATTGCCGTATAGACTCCAGAGACGGTGATTGGCAACACTAATGCTCTATTACATGAATAATAGAATCAAGTTCAAGAGTATTGTATTATTTGAACGATTGCTTCGGATAACTTCCGGGGACACCTAATTTATTATGCACAAAGCACGCATACTTTGCTCATAAACTAATGCCTTTACATTGACTTATACACATGGCTGATAGGTTTGTTTGAATCAGTTGTTCAAATCACATTTTCATCAATCAATTTAACATTCATTGTCACTTGAAGATTCTTCCTGTTAGCCGCGTAATTAAGTCAATGTATAATCCCATATACCAGCATATTCAATCATATTTCATTGCAACTAAAGATACCATAAATTGGACAGGGTAGGGAATTTTCGTTTTATGCTTTCATATTTCGCAGAGTGACAGCTTCTTACGGAAAATAATTCTGTATAGTTACAGTAAAGGCCATATAAAATTTAGTGTTTTTAATCAAGGAGAAATGGAGGAACATCTGTTTACCATTTCAACAACAAAGACAATTGTCATTGCCAAAAAAGTTTTTAAAAATATGAATCAAGGATATCAGTGAAACAATTTTTTCAGATTTACTTATTTCATAGATATTTATGTTGGTCAACTTGTAACATTACAAGGAAACTATGTCTTCCTAAGGACCATACGATCACTGGACAAATACAATGTCTGATAACAGCAGTTAGTGGGGTCTGTGTCTAAATTATTGAGTCCTTCACTCCTTTGGGATAAAAAGCTTTTAGAAAGGTAATAATAGATCAAGTGACAGCCTAGCAGTGTCAATATTGATGTCTGAGCCTAATAATCAAATAAGGAAAGAGATCATTTCAATTCATAATATTCTAAAGGCATTAAATTTGGTATGTTATGCATATCGAGGGGCATACCTAACTAAAACATGTTAAGAGGTGTTTGAATAATTTTGCTAGAGAATCTGCTGTCCAACTGATGGCAGACAGGTAGTACATCTCCAACTTCTTGTTGGTTAGTAAGAATGTGGATGATGCGTTTGTGGAATTAACAATATCATTATCAGATTCCTCAAATAAGCTGCATCAATAACATGCACTTCAGTAGAATACTAATTAAATCATAACGGGGTTCCATTGCTTTTGAGAGATGCTTTGTGAGAAAGGCCTCACTTTCTCTTTGGACCGGGCAAATAACAAAGCTCAAGTTATTCGCAGGGTTCAAAGAAGGGTTGGACCCACTATTTGAGTTTATAGTAGGCAGTCTCTTACCTTACATTTATAGAGGTGCTTAATTTCATGACTCGAACACATGACCTACTTGCCACATGACAATCACTAATGTTACGTGTACATTTAGAATTGACATCTGGATGGACATATAATACCATTCCATGACAATAGCCTTCCAAAGCTAGGCTTTTTTTTTTTCTTTTTTTTCCATATTAAGAAAAACCACTATCTAAATTTGCTTTCTTGAAAAGCTGAATTGCAAGTTGGCAACCTTATCAAATGATTTGAAAAAACAAAGGAATATGAGATATCTCATTACCTTGAAGAGAGGGTGCTACATGACTAAATTATTAGGAGAAAATTAATGAGCTTTATATGTGGATGTCCACCATGATCCATGAAAGGATGGCTGTCATGGCTTTAGTGGCAAGAAATGTGAGACCGATGGACCAAAGAAATATCAATGGCCTTCATAGAACCCCATTGAAAAAAGTTATCTTTATACAAGACATCATCAAACCCCACCACACTAGATAACTTGATAGAACATTCCACACAAACATCATTCACACAGTAAGTCTTAAACAACTACAGTAATTAAAATATATCACATTGACCTCAAATTCTTTCAAGTCAAGTTCAGATTCAATACTTGTAAAAGCCAAGGTGACTGTTTTAATCTCTCTTGTCTTAATCTCTCTTGTTTTAATTGTTCTTCTATACCAAAACTGTTTCTACTTCCACTTTGCAACCCTGAAGTTGAATCAGGCACCTGAACAAGGTGTATCATGCTTCCATTTGATTCTTGCCTTGTTGTATGATTGCTCTTATAAGTCTTGCAACTTGTCTTGTTCATATGGCTGGATCCAGTAGAAGAAGAAGACAAGCTATGTGAATCTGAAGCTAGCGGTGTCTCGAATTTCTTCCTACGGTTGTAACTCGACGGGCCTAGTGTCAGCTCAATCTCAGTCTCATCTATGTTCTCTAGCCCTCCATCATCTGATTCTGCAATGTGCTCCTCATCAGCAGGCCTTTCAAGATCAAATTTCATTTGAGGCTTTTCCTGTGCACCTTTGTGATGAGCATTTTGAGTTAAACTAATGGCATTTTTTAAGTACCATTCTCTTTCACTTACTTCATTATCTCTTCTTGCTTCCAAATTTTTCATCAATATCTTTTGGATGCGATACAAACGATGAAGTTCATAAACCTATAACGAAAAAAAATCTATTGTCATTCAGATTTAAATGATAATGCCGATAATGGAGGAAGGATAAATGTAATATCCAGAAGGAACAGAAAAAGAAGTACCTGCTCTTTGAAGGTTTCTTCATGTTTAAGCATGGCCATCCTCATGTATTCTTTGTCACATGACCTAACAATCTTCTCCATCAGTGATCTTTGTTTAGATTTTGCAACGTTGAACTAATTCTGAACCAATGGTAGACAGTAAAGTAAACTCTTGTTTGTTGGAAATTTGTGCTCAGAGGTGCATCTTCATGGTAATATCAGCAACCTTCATATAAGGTTATAAAAGTTAAGCTTAAATGAGGAAGATTCTAACAGAATGAAGTTGATCAATGAAAAGTTGTTTATGTTGAAAATAGAATGGTGCTAGGAAAGCATTGCTATAATGACATTGAAACACTTATGCTTAATGAATATGATGACATCAACTTCCTTTTAGTGTAATCTGTCTGTTCCCTTGCTTTCTCTCCTTCCAAAAATTTGGACCACAATTGAATGAACCCCACCAAAAAAATATCTTCCGGCATCTTTTTATGTTGAATTTTCCTAGATAATAACTTCTCTTGAACATACATACATGATGTCATTATTCAAGTTATCCTTTCAATTATGGCAATATTTAATTAATTACATAATCAAGGCACTGTTTACTCTTCTTTTCATATAAACCAGTTTAAAAAAGAAGGCTTGAAACAATATGATTAGAGTTAGGACCATAAGGAAATCCATTAACTTCACTTTTTTAACCTTTGTACTTCCCTTTCTCTCTCATTCATGCATGTTTTCTGCTAACACAATGACTGATTTCCAGTTTACATTCATACATAATGATTTTTCTTTTAATAAACTATCTCTAAACAATTATGTTATTCCAGAAGTTTAAAGGGATGAAATGATTTAGGCAATGCTTTTTTTGTAATGTTTTAGTATGAATCAAGGTACTTGTCAGCAATACGTATAAGTATGAGATAATATATTTGTTTTATATCCACTTTACAATCTAATTTATATTGTAACCTGGCCCTAAATTATCACACAAAAATGACATAACATAATCTTCAAACATCATCATATCATCTTCAACACTCAATAGAAAAGCTATGATACTTAAAAATCAGCTTGTAAAGTAATAGAAGAAATTTGAAACAGAATTCTTATCACTTGAACAATAATTGAATGATATTTTGAGAGGCTTAACATATATGAATCCACTGAATTCCAATGCAAGAAGTTGTAAGAAATAGAACGTAGCTTCTAACCTGCAAGAACTCAATGAGCCAACCACAATTTTCTGGTTTGAGAAAACTAGACAACAGAACAAAAGAAACTCTCACAAGCAAAGACAAGAAAATACTCCACTTCCTTTGAACTCAACTTCAGGGACAACTTTGTTTAAATTGAAAAAGACTCTGCTAATCTGCACTCACATTCCCCATCAGGCTAGTCAGTTTATACTGTTGAAGGTTAAATAGAATACAACAGGAACTGTTGGAGAATTTAAGATTCTCTCCTAAGGACACAGAAACCAAAGTGCTATTCCATGAGGTTTGAAGCATGCCAAACAAATCCCAGTGCCTTGACCAATGTGATTCAAGTTTTGTGGACGAGATGTTTGAGACAGGTCCAGCAAGGAAGATATATTAAATTAACTATGAAACGAAAGGAGAATAAATAACTCCATGCATTATTAGCACTATAAAAAATTTATATAATTGTTGAGGATCACAAGGTGTTGGTTTGCTCAAGACAAATCATCAGAAGAACAGCTTAGATTGTTGAGGTGAATCACATGCACCTAAAATTTCTATATATCATAAAATAGTTGTCTTAGCTCAATTGTGGCAATAATATAATACTATAAGATTGTTGCATATTGTAATGTTGTATAATTGAAGCGTGCCTATATGAAGGAGCTTAAGGTGGCATCTTTCTATGCCGCCGACAGATTGATCCTGACCGTACCATTGGTGGGTACCCCTCGTAACAGGCCACACGATCTCAAATCCAATCCAACACTTATTAAGTTTTTCAGTTTTCACACATAGTAGCATAAATAAAGGGGGACAAAAAATCATGGGTTTATCTAATCCTTAATTCTTTTGTTGGATTCTTTCTATATAACATTGTAAGTGCAAAGAGAGAATCATCAATTTTGGATGTTTTGTAACTGAGGAAAATGAGAGGTTCAATGTTTGTTGGGTTTTTTCTTTGTAGCATGCATCACTTGGGAGGAAGACCCGGTGCAATGATTATAGATGATAACTGGCCATGTGTGTGCCATGTTATCTAATGTAACTTATGAATGCGTATGTGATACCTTATTAAATGTGAAAAATAATTTACTACTCTCCCTTCCACGTTATCTATCATTTTAGCATTTTTAACTTGTTCCAAATTATTTGTCGTTTTAGGAATTTGAAGATATATTAATTAATTTTTTTCAACTTTAACCTTGCATTTAATGTGTTGAAATATGTGAAACAGAGGATAGTTAATGTACTTTGAGGATATTATAGTAAAGTTATCTAATAATTCTTTGAGAATTGAAGTATTAAATGACTTTATTAATCCATGTGAAATTTCTAGAGTGAAAGTTAAATTGAAACGGAGGAGTAACATATGTGCATGTCATGCTAGTATATTGGTACGTTAACCAATACAATAAATTGTAGTAATAGAAAAAATTAAAGAGTGCCTTTGAATAATTGTTTAAAATCATAAAAGGGATGATTTTGTATTGAAAATGATGAAATTAATAAATCGAAAAATAACCAACAAAACCCAACACATTTAGTAGATGACTGAGTTCTTTAAGCATGATGTCAGGGGTTCGATCTTTGCCGTGGGTATGGAAAATGTTTTGTTGGTAGAGGCAAAACTCACTTCGGTCACTTCGGTGATCTCTACGTTTCGGAGGGGATTAGTCTTCGGCTATCGGCCGGAGGATACTATAACATCCCGAATTTAATTCCAAGTATAATTAAGTTGGTAATAAGCTTAGGGTGAAGGGAATGGTAATACTAAGATAAAACTAGTGGATTAAAGGGGTAGTTTTAGAATTAAAAACATAGGACATTAAGAAATTAGAAATAAAAGATTTACAGCTCTAAACCCAAATTCCACTGTTGGATATGAAGATAAGGATTTTAGGAAGTTTGCTCTCAAATTTGAGCAAGATCCGACGGTTAACAAAGAAGTTATGGCGATTTGAAAGCACGAAGAATATAGATGGAAAATAGAAAGAAAAAAAATAGAAAAGGCAAATAGCAATGACTAATCGATTAGTCTCCCGTGAAAATCAGAAGTGAAATTAAGCCACACTAATCGATTAGTTCGAGTGGTTCAGCTTAAAAACACGTTTTGGCCTCCTTCTTCATTCATACTCCCATTGTTTTCTCTCTCTAGGGCATGAATTTTCCCCCTTTCTCTCTCTCTAATTTCCTTCTCAAATCATCATACAAATCCAACATAAACCACTAAAAATCAATCCCCATCACCCATGAATACTTTATCTTGCCTCAATCTTTCCTATTTCCCCTCATGCACTCAAAACCCCAATTTTCCCTCTCCTCCCTTGGAACTTCAAGAGCAACCACCATGGGAGATCACAATCTCTAGGTGAGTGGATTCAAGTTTCCTTCCTTTCTCTTTTGATTCACACGAAAATCATCATCATCATATATAACTATTGTCACCTCTATTATGTTACGGTGATTTAGGGTTTACTCTCTCTCTCCTTCATAGCCATTGAAGCTCTCTCTGTCTACAAGGTTAAGGTAAGAAGGTGGTGTTACCTTGGCTTAGGGTATAGTTTCTCTTTTTTTATAGGGATGACTAGGGGTAGAGGAATAAGTAGAATATAAAACCTTAGGGTAGTTGATATGAATATTGAAAATGAGTTTACGTGATTATAAGTAGAAAAGGAACGAATGGCTAAATAGAAAATAAATGAGGAAGTAATTAAGAACAACAGAGTTGAGAACTCATAAGGAGATTAAAAGAGAAATAAGGAAAAACAATAGAAAGAGAATAATGATAAGTAAATAATGAAAAGAAAATGAATGTGGCCATGGAGGGCCTGAAATATTGTTGCGCTGACTAATGATCCGTATGGGTGACACTGTCCCATTAGGCGAAATGCACTGTTAGGTTGCAATTCCCCTAGGTGGAAAGTCTCATTAGGTGGAAAGGCCCTTCAGGTGGAAATGCCCTTCAAGTGGAAATGCTCATTAGGTGGAAAAGCCCGTTAGGTGAAGGGTGTACCCACGGATCATTACGCGCAATTAATAGGATATAGAGATTGGTAGGATGAAGATAATGGTGATTGTATGTTTGTATAGATTGTGTGTTTGCATGGATTGTGTTATTATGTTTGAATTAATTGTGATTGTGTGTGTGCATGGAGGGTGTGTCCTAATGGGTGGGAAATTTTTGAGGGGTGGATAAATTCCTGTTGGGTGGAAATTCCTAATGGGTGGAAACTTCCTAGTGGGTGTAAATGCCTGACATGTGTGATAGTCCTAATGGGAAAAAGAATAGAGGATAGATAGAAAGTGCGTACGAGGTACCCTTGCGTAGGGTGAAGTACTCGGAAATAGAAAGAATAGTATGATGAATAGTAATAATTAGTGAATGGGGTCGAACAAGTGAAATCAATGACTTAGATAGGACCAGAAAAAGAATAGGTCGTGAATAATAAGTACTTAGAAAGACAGCGTGTACGAGGGACTCTTGCGTAGGGTGAAGTACTAGGAAATAGGAAGAATAGTAACTAATGAATTAATTGAGGTGAGAAAATGAGGCATAAGTTTAAAGGGAAATAGTTTAGGATAATTTAATAACATAGGTATAAGAGAAGTTGATAGACATGTTATTAATTGGAGACTAGCATGATGATAAGTAAAAGAAATTATAAATTGTAGATGGATAAATGTAATGGAATAGATAACCTATTATATGGAATAAGAATGGACATTAGTATGTAAAGTTAGAGACAATATAAGGGTTAAGGGATTTTACAAACATAACTAGTGAAATAAATTAATGGGGCAAAGACTTAAAATGAATTACCTTGGTTTATTGCTATACTTTTGTAGAATCCATTATTCTAAGTTCTTTGTAGTGCTACCCTTCTTGCTATTTTTATTACAGGTGCAGAAGGAGCTTACACGAGTTATGGCCAAGCAGGAGTACACTCCACAGCGTGGAGTGTAATTAGTTAGCTGGGTGACCACGTATTGGTCCGGGGTTTTATTTTGAGAATTATGCTGTATATATATTTAAGGCTTAATTATGTCACAGGTCCCTGAAATTTAGGGTGCTTTTGTCAAATACCCTTATTTTTTTTTCAATGTCTGACTCTCCGAAGTTACTTATAGTTTTGTCAGATACCCCTATTACCAATTCTGGCCAATTTTGCTGACATGTAACATCGGAATCCTGATCAGACGTAGGAAGTTAAGCATCTGGTGCCCTGTGGGCGAAGATCCTCTTTTTATAGAATTTAAAAAACTAAAAAACTTAATATTTTTATATTTTAAGTTAAATAAAAAAAGAAAAACAAGAATTAAAGAGAGAGGTCGTCTTCTCCCATGTGACATCACGCGGAACCACATGACCAAACTCCTGCGTTTGACTAGGATTCTGATGTTACATGTCATCAAAACTGGCCAGAATTGGTAGTAGGGGTATATGACAAACCTAGAAGTAACTTCGGGGAGTCAGACATTGAAAAAAAAAGTATAAGGGTATCTGGCAAAAGTACCCCAAACTTCAAGGACTTGTGACATAATTAAGCCTATATTTAATTTATCTTTTGGGAGCTAAATAACTCCAAGAACGGGTTCATAATTTTGGAAATTATGTAATGAATGAATTAGATTTTATTTTGGCCCTGCTGGCCTACTGTTGTTTAAATGAAAGTTTTTATGCAGGTCAAACAGGAAAAGTATATTTTGGGAATGTCCCTAAAACAATGTAAACTCCGTCCGATTTTACTGAGATTTTCATAAGTATTATGATTAAATAAAAGTTTTAAACAAGAAATTCTTAAGTCACTAATCTAATCGGGGTAATTAGAGTCGTAATTAAGATAGGGTGTTGCAATTTGGTATCAGAGCAGTTTCCCTCGGCCTTTGGAGTGTGGACTCACAACTCCTTTGGTTTACTCACCAAGCAAGAAACCGATATATTTAGTCAAGTGTCTAAGTATCTAGAGTTGGATTAGAGAACCCACTAGGATGATGATTGAATATATGCATGTTTGATGTGATGTGCCTATATATGTTTACTTACTATTAAGAATGCATTCGTGATATTGATTGTTAGTGAATTCCCAAGTACGCTAGAGTTATAATAAAATTAGGTAGAAGCTTGAGAGGAAAAATTTGGTAGAATAAGAATAGAATAAGATGAATAGGACGTATAGGTATTTAATAACTAGAGTGTGAATAGGAATGAGTAGCACCCACTTTGATATTTGTGAATATAAGTGAAGTGTTGTTATGCATGTTTGAATGACAATTATGTAATATATGAATGTTTGAATGATGAATATGCTGGATTAAAGGCCTTAGGAATAGTTAATAAGTTGTAGGACTCTGGGTAGAATGTAATCAAATTCTGGGATGGTGTTGTCATTTAATAGAGTGTAAGGGTAGGATTGGTCCTCCTTACTCTTGCAACTGTTAAGTGATGATATCATCCGCAAACCCGACAGTGATGTTGCTATTGATAAATGTGAGATTGGAATTGACCACCTCGATCCTTGCACTTATTAATAGTTGGTGTCATTGAAAGCTTCTAGCTAAAAACATAAACCAACCCACCATAGAACTTCCCAAGAAGCATCACCTTTAGAAGAGAGGAAATCAGCCTGAATAGTACCCTTCCCAAATCCTTCATGCAAAATTCTTGAGGGAACCAAGCTGACCCTAGAAACTATCTCCAATTTTCCTTGGAGAGTTAGACCAAACCTTGGTAGTCCTAGACCTATGGGGAGTCTTATTAACAAGACTTTTGAACGATTCGCCGCGAGAAAAATAAACCTTGACAACTTCATAGAGTCTCCACGCCGAGACTAACCAAGTTGAACCGTAGTCCGTGCTCTTTATTGAGTACAAGAACTTAGTGGCATACTAATGAAGAGTGGTATGCCAATGCCAAGTGGGGGAGAACCTAGTATATAAGTCTAGAATCCTATTTGGGTGTCAGTGGACGAAAGTGTAGGGGAATAAAACCGACGGAAGTAAAGACCATAACCACAAGCCTTGTCGATGGGATGGTTCTCCATTGAAGGAATTGAACGGAATTTCGGCGACGAAATTCCAGTAAGTGGGGGAGAATTGTAACATCCCTAATCTAATTCCAAGTATAATTAAGTTGGCAATAAGCTTAGGGTGAATAGAATGGTAATACTAAGATAAAACTAGTGGATTAAAGGGGTAGTTTTAGAATTAAAAACATAGGACATTAAGAAATTAGAAATAAAAGATTTACAGCTCTAAACCCAAATTCCATCGTTGGATATGAAGATAAGGATTTTAGAAAGCTTGCTCTCAAATTTGAGCAAGATCCGACGGTTAAAAAAGAAGTGATGGTGATTTGAAAGCACAAAGAAAATAGATGGAAAATAGAAGAAACATAGAAAAGGCAAATAGCAGTGACTAATTGATTAGTCTCTGAGTAATCGATTAGCCCGTGAAAATCAGAAGTGAAATTAATCCACACTAATTGATTAGTGGTGGACTAATCGATTAGTTCTAGTGGTTCAACTTAAAAACGCGTTTTGGCCTCCATCTTCATTCATACTCCCATTGTTTTCTCTCTCTAGGGTACGAATTTTCCCCCTTTCTCTCTCTAATTTCCTTCTCAAATCATCATACAAATCCAACATAAACCACTAAAAATCAATCCCCATCACCCATGAACACTTTATCTTGCCTCAATCTTTCCTATTTCCCCTCAAGCACTCAAAACCCCAATTTTCCCTCTCCTCCCTTGGAACTTCAAGAGCAACCACCATGGGAGATCACAATCTCTAGGTGAGTGAATGCAAGTTTCCTTCCTCTCTCTTTTGATTCACATGAAAACCATCATCATCATATCTAACTATTGTCACCTCTATTATGTTATGGTGATTTAGGGTTTACTCTCTCTCCTCCATAGCCATTGAAGCTCTCTCTCTCTCTCAACAAGGTTAAGGTAAGAAGGTGGTGTTACCTTGACTTAGGGTATAGTTTCTCTTTTGTTATAGTGATGACTAGGGGTAGAGGAATAAGTAGAATATAAACCTTAGGGTAGTTGATATGAATATTGAAAATGAGTTTATGTGATTATAAGTAGAAAAGGAATTAATGGCTAAATAGAAAATAAATAAGGAAGTAATTAAGAACAACAAAGTAGAGAACTCATAAGGATAATAAGAGAGAAATAAGGAAAAACAATAGAAAGAGAATAATGATAAGTGAATAATGAAAAGAAAATGAATGTGGCCATGGAGGGCCTGAAATATTGATGCGCTGACTAATGATCCGTATGGGTGACACCGTCCTATTAGGCGAAATGCATTGTTAGGTTGAAATTCCCCTAGGTGGAAAGTCCCATTTGGTGGAAAGGCCCTTCAGGTGGAAATGCCCTTCAGGTGGAAATGCCCATTAGGTGGAAAAGCCCGTTAGGTGAAGGGTGTACCCACGGATCATTATGCGCAATTAATAGGATATAGAGATTGGTAGGATGAAGATAATGGTGATTGTGTGTTTGTATAGATTGTGTGTTTGCATGGATTGTGTTATTATGTTTGAATTAATTGTGATTGTGTGCGTGCATGGAGGGTGTGTCCTAATGGGTCGGAAATTCCTAAGGGGTGGATAAATTCCTGTTGGGTGAAAATTCCTAATGGGTGGAAACTTCCTAGTGGGTGTAAACGCCTAACATGTGTGATAGTCCTAATGGGAAAAAGAATAGAGGATAGATAGAAAGTGTGTACGAGATAACCTTGCGTATGGTGAAGTACTCGGAAATAGAAAGAATAGTATGATGAATAGTAATAATTAGTGGATGGGGTCGAACAAGTGAAATCAATGACTTAGGACCAGAAAAAGAATAGGTCGTGAATAATAAGTACTTAGATAGACAACGTGTACGAGGGACCCTTGCGTAGGGTAAAGTACTCGGAAATAGTAAGAATAGTAACTAATGAATTAATTGAGGTGAGAAAATGAGGCATAAGTTTAATGGAAATAGTTTAGGATAATTTAACAACTTAGGCATTAGAGAAGTTGATAGACATGTTATTAATTGGAGACTAGCATGATGATAAGTAAAAGAAATATAGATTGTAGATGGATAAGAGTAATGGAATAGATTCTTATTATTATATATAATAAGAATGGACATTAGTATGTAAAGTTAGAGACATGGTTTTAAAAACCGGATCGGACCGGCTGAAAAAAACCGCTCTGAAAAAACCGGTGAACCGATGGAGGTGTCGATCTGGAGTAAGCCGAAAACCGCTCTGAAAAAACCGGGATTGAACCGGCTGAACCGGTATTAAACCGTCAAAACCGGTGGAAAACCGGTTTGGCCCGGTTTGAATTTGGAAGCCCAAATTAAGCAAAAAGTTGGATTTTTTTTTAATTTTTTTTAAAAAATAATGAAATCCTATATGCTGGAAACTCAAACGACACCAATACAAGTCTCACTAGTTGATTACACGTTTGCTCTCATCTCAACGAGAAAAAATATTAAAACTTTAGATTTTAGAACTAAGAAAAATCAAAAATCAAAAAGCCAAAAAGCCAAAGAAATGAAGTGAAAGAAAAAAGAACAGTAAGTGACGCACAAGAAGACAGCATCAATAATCAATAGAGAAAAAACAAAAAGGCAGAAAAAGGTAAAAAGTACTAGATTATATGATTATATACACATGTGTACATTAAGACCGGTTGGATCACGGTTCGATCACAGTCCAACCATTGAATCTTGAACCTGTACCTTGACCGGTTCAATAACCGGTCCGGTTTTCAAAACATTGGTTAGAGACAATATAAGGGCTAAGGGATTGTACAAACATAACTAGTGAAATAAATTAATGGGGCATAGACTTAAAATGAATTACCTTGGTTTATTGCTATAGTTTTGTAGAATCTATTATTCTAAGTTCTGTGTAATGCTACCCTTCTTGCTATTTTTATTACAGGTGCAAAAGAAGCTTACATGAGTTATGCCCGAGCATGAGTCCACGTGTAATTAGTTAGTTGGGTGACCACGTATTGGTTTGGGGTTTTATTTTGAGAATTATGTTGTATGTATATTTAATTTATCTTTTGGGAGCTAAATAACTCCAAGAACGGGTTCATAATTTTTGAAATTATGTAATGAATGAATTAGATTATATTTTGGCTCTGTTGGCCTACCATTGTTTAAATGAAAGTTTTTATGCAGGTCAAACAAGAAAAGTATATTTTGGAAATGTCCCTAAAATAAAGTAAATTCCGTCCGATTTTACTGAGATTTTCATAAGTATTATAATTAACTAAAAATTTTAAACAAGAAATTTTCAAGTCACTAATTTAATCGGGGTAATTAAAGTCGTAATTAAGATAGGGTGTTAGAGATACCCTTGGTGTACACAAAAAAAAATAAATCGAAAAATATCAAACTTAAATTTGTAATGACATTTTTTTTATTCTTAAAACATTCATTAAAATTACCAATTACTCCCCCTATCTTATTTATAATTCTATCTTATTTATAAGATTCTTTTGAGATTTTTTACTTTCATCGAGGAAAACAGTTAAATTTGTTAGTGTCATTAAAACTTTTGGAATTTGATATACTTTTTCAAAATTATCGCTATAATTATTATTGAAAATCTAAAAAGTTTTGACTTAATAGAGATATTTGTGGAAAGAAGTAATTACATGTTGTTGAAAATTGAAATGATGTTTTATAAATAAGATCAAAATAAAAAACCACAAAAGGGTCTTATAAATATAACCGAAAGAAATATATCATAGAAGGTATAATCCATGTTAGATTGAGTAGATTAGATTAGATTAGATCCTATGTACATCGTCACCCTTATCAAGATAGTAATGCTGAGGAGGCTAAGCTAGCTTCTATTTTTTTCTCTGGCAACATACTAATTTCTTTGAAAATTGAAGTATTAGATGACTTTCTTAATTCGTACGAAATTTTTAAAGTGACAGTTGAATTGGAACGAAGAGAATATACCTGAGATAAATCTTGTTCAAATTAAGAATATCTACGGTCCATTGAGGTTGTTTTCTTGATGGGTTTTCATCGCACACAAATTTTAAATCTGGATCTCGATTTAAAAGAAAGAAAATTCTTTCATGCTTCTCTTTTAGTATTGTTTTAATTGATTTTTTTAATTTGTTTTATAAAAATTCTTTTTTAGTTTTGCTTTTAACCTTAAATTTCATCCATTTTTATTCTATTATAAATAGGCCAACATCATTCACTTTACTTTATTATCATTGTCGTCATATTCAACTTCATTTATAATTGTCGTTCCACCAATATGACAACATCCTTGACAATAAAAATTTTTCAAAAAATGATGATAGATGTCATCTCCTACTTATTTTATGGTCAATGTTATAATTTATCATTATTTCAACATTTATCTCAATTATTAGAGATTTTGATTACTAAATTAATAATACTATGAAAATATGCATTGAAACAAAACTAAAAGAGAACATCAAATAATCATCCTTAAAAGAAAGAGTTGTTAACGATTATTAGTTACTCTTTACATAATCATCAAAAAGTTATTACATTTGTTACATATGTAATATAGTTTAAGTTTATTAATCTTGTTTCGTATGGATCGTTGTTTCATAAACCTAGTACATAATTATACTTTATTTTTCAACTATATCTTTATTTGTCATAATATCTTTTTCACTTGCACCCCCCCCCCCCCCAAAAAAAATCTCATGTTTTTATATCATTTAACCAGTTATTAATCATTGTCCATAACCTTAAACTACACTACATATAAAATGGATGAAGTACTTTTTTTTATTTATGATAAACATGTAGATAATAATTATCAATAATTTCATTAAAAAAATATCTTAAAAACATTTGTTACCATTTTTCTTAAAAAAAATATATATATAATGTATTTGATATGCATATATTACTTAAATCAATCACTCATTAATCAATTTTGATCTCTCTCATCTTATAATATTTTTCTTAAAAAAATATACTACACCGTCTCTCTATTTATATATATAAAATTTTTTGAGATTTTTATTTTGTTTCTATTTATAAGATCTTATACCAATTTTCGATGATAATTAATTATTTCTTTTCTCAAACGCCCCTATTTACTTAACACTTTTTAGTATCCCAATACTATTAATGGGGATAATTTTTAAAAAACATATATATATATATATATATATCAAATATTCACATTTTCAATACAATTAATTAAAGGGTTTTCTTAAGGGCTGAGGATAAGAGCCTAAAAGTGAATGTATTTCATTGGGAAATGTTGTATTGGTAGAATAAAAAGACTTTGTATTTATTTCCCAATAAAATACATCAACTTTTAGGCTTTTATCCTCAACCCTAAGGGTTGAGGTTAAAAAAAACCCTTAATTAAATTAATCAACTTTCTTAATGGACGTGAAATTTACCAAGAGGGTCTTATATATAGGGACGGAGGGAGTATTTGATATACATGCACTCCCTTCGTGTCATATGTAGTGTGTTTTAAAGTTTTACACGGATTTTAAAAAATGATTAAATAATATAAGAATTTGAGGTATTTCGACTATAATGTCCATATATAATCATTATTAAATATAATCATTATATTTAATATTAAGATTAGTCACTGCGGTCGGCGGTGGACACTCCGATCATGGACAAAAAAAAATGTCCATATATAATCATTATTAAAGAGAGAAAGATAATGGAAGTGAAAAAAAAGAGTGTGATAAATTGGGGTGTGTTGAAAAAATAACATTAATTATGTATTGGATTTCATAAAAAAACAATAAATATATATAAAATATAGGACAAAAATTCTATTGACAGTGTGTATGTAACGGTGGAATTATTTCTTAAATCAATAACTCATTAATCGATTTCGCTCATCTTATAATATTTTATTATTTTTCTTAAAAACATACTCCATATTTGATATACATATACTCCATTAGTTTCATATGTAATGTGTTTTAAGGTTATGCACGAGTTTTAAAAAATGTTTAAATGATATAAGAATATATGGTATTTCGACTATAATGTCCATATATAATCATTATTAAAGAGAGAGAAATATATTGGAAATGAAAAAGAATGTGATAAATAGGGGTGTGTTGAGAAAAGTAGCATTAATTATGTATTGAGTTTTGTAAAAAAACAATATATATAAAACACGGGACAAAAATTTTATAAACACTACATATGAAACGAAAGGAGTATTATTTAATAGCATGTTTGGTTAAAATTCTTAAAATCAATTCTGATCCCAAAATCACGTTGGAACAGAAGCAACTGTTTGTAGTGTTGGCCCACAATCAATTTTGAAATGCCAACACTACTAACAATTACTTATGTTCCAACGTGATTTTGGGATCAGAATTGATTTTTGAATTTAAAACCAAACATGCTACTCCCTCTGTCCCTAATTATAAGTCACTTTTACCTAATTCACGCAGATTAAGAAAAGTAAATATTACTCTCAAATTTATCAAAAGAAATATATTGTCATTTCAAAGTTACCCCTATTTAAAACTTTACAACTCTATTCAGTTCTCTCTCTTCACCTCTATGTAATTATGAAGGGTGTATTTGGAATAAAGTTTTTAATGCTACCTAGATATTCTAAAACGACTTATAAAAAGGAATACCAAATCTATCAAAATGGTGCCCTATAATAAGGGACGGAGGAAGTATAAATTAATCACTCATTAATCGATTTTCGCTCATCTTATAATGTGCATTAAATTAAACATAGTACATTATGCAATACACGAAAGTTAGCATAAAGAAAGGACCCGGAGGGAGTGCGAGGATGGACGTGGAGCGGAAGCACGCGTTGCCGGGTCTGGAAGGTGCATTCTTATGGAGCGGTGGGTCCTTTGGGTTTGCTGAAAAGCCTGACCTAAATAAGGGCTTGTTTTTTGTTCGGTCCCACTTGAATTGAATATTCGATAATATCAAGGATCCCGGGCAAACATATTGTTTTTGATAAAAATGTGATCGTACTTCACTTAAAATTCAGGGTAATAAAAAAAAAATTGCTAACAATCCCGAGCGTGTGGTTCAGTGATAGGGATTGATCCACGTTTAAGCAAGATCAGGTGTTCGAATCCTGCCTTGTGCATGCAGCAGCGTTAAATCTCGTGGCCAGCTGTCCCACCCATTAGAGGTGCCTACAAGCCAGCGAGGAGATTAGTCACTGCTGTCGGCGGTGGACACTTCGGTCATGGAAGTTGCATTGGGAATGAAACAAAAATTAAATACTCCCTCCGTCCCAATATCTTGGTAAAAAAAATGCAAAAGAATTTGTCCCATATTAAAGTAAAAAAATAAATGAAAAATCTTAAAGATTGTATATTGTATCAATGATGGATAAGTAAATAAGGAAAACATATCTAAAAAAAATTTCGGAGGTAATATTGAAATATGTATTAATTGTAATGATATGAAAATTTGTATAATATCAATTTGTAATTAATGAGTGAATCATACATTATATTAAATAGATACTCTCTTATTTTCATTGACTTGGTTGACTTTTACCAAGATAATGGGACGGAGGGAGTAAGATAACAATTTTCTAGGGATGTTTTTGGAAAGTGGCATTGGGAATTGTTATGGATCGGTATCACGAACAAATAATAACCGGTATCACGGACCAACAAACATCAATTCGGCATACCGGCAATTCGGCATCAGTAGTCAATCAATACGTAACCGACATAACGGTTCGTCATTATACTGCTAATGATGGCATTCATGGAGCCGTTACTCTTCGGCCTTAATGTCCATCATGGATTATCATTACAGTGTCTCCTTCCAACCACCCTATAAATACAGGTAGTGGCCAAGGTATGACCAGACTCATCTCCCGTTGTTTACACACGGCACACACACCACCCCCAAAATATCCCGACTCGGTGACGGTGTTCTTTAATCGAGAACCTGTTATCATCGTCGTACATCAACAAAACCGGCTTGCCGGTACATGTGGGATAACACCCCGCAACAGGAATGAAATAAAATTTAAGAAAGTTGGTTAGCTTTGCTTATATTTTAAACCAAGAGAGGTATGTTTTTTGTTGCTTATATTTCAAGCCGGAGGGAGTATGGTTTATTATTATTGAAAGTTGAAGTTTTTAAAGTTCTCGAAAAAAAGAAAGACTTGAAACTTCTGATGTTTTTTTTATTTCTAAAAAACTTAACAAATGCTCTTACATAATCATTATTTGGAAGAAAAAATAAGTCTATACTCCTAATATTAAGGTTAGAGATAGATTGAAGGATGGCTTTTGTAATGGTTAGTGGCTGCATAATCCTAATGGCCAATATAACATAAAATCTGGCTATAGATACTTAATGGGTCACCAGGTTAGATTCTCAATATACAAGCAGGTGTGGAATCATGCCTCTGTTCAGAAACATTGTTTCATATTTTGGATGGCGGTCCAAGATAGGCTGAGAACGAAAGAGAGGATCCTAAGTTTCAAACCATTAGACTCTTTTCTCTGTCCTCTCTGTAACAGTGAATTAGAAACTAGGAATCATTTATTCTTCCTTTGTCCTTGGAGTAGATCTCTGCTTGATTATGTGGCAAACTGGATGTGTGTTTCGGTGCATTACAGGTTTAGCAATTGGACTTGTTGGTTGAGGTTTGGCTCGACTCATAAACTGCGTAGAAGTTTACATTCTGCTCTTATTGTTGCTGTGATTTATAATATATGGTGCGAACGGAATAGAAGGATTTTTTCACATTGCTATCAAAATCCGGAGCAGGTGTACAGAGCTGTAATTAGGGAGCTAACACGAAGATTTTCATCCGTTTATCCTGATTATAAGAATTGGCCGAATAGTATTTTAGTTCATAGAATTAGAGAATTTGTATAGGTTATTCTTTATTTTATTCTTTATAATTTTGAGCCCTTTATGTTAGTGAACTCTTCCTAGAAGGTGGCGTGAAACATAAGGGGTAGAGTTTTGTTTTGTATTTTTGTTCGTTGGTTAATAAAATTTTTTTATTTACCAAAAAAAAAAGTCTATACTCCTTTCCTTCAACGTCCCACTCTCCTAAAAATACTCCATCCGATCCTATTTATAAGACTATTTTGGTGTTTTTATTTTTGTCCTATTTATAAGACCCAATTTCAATTTTTAATAGCATTTAATTACTTTTTTCTACAAACACCTCTATTAACTCTACACTTTTTAAAGTTCTAATAATAATTATAGGGGTAGTTTTGAAAAAGTATATCAAATTTTCAAATTTCCAATACCATTAACAAATTTAATCATTTTCCTTGATAGGAGTGAAAAACCTCAAAAGAGTCTTATAAATAGGACAGGAGGAAGTAAGTCTATACTCCTCTCCTTTCCTTCATTATCTGTCCAAATAACTCTATGAATTATTTTCCTTAGGTGTTCTTCTTCTTGGCAGTACTCTTCAAAGTTTCTTCAAGCTTTCTTTGTGGAAAGCTCTCCCTTTCTCCTCCTCCCTACATTCCTTTTCTTATTTTTGTTCTAGAAGGAGTATGAGTGACTAGGGGGGACAATATTCTAACATCAGTTGGGGGACGGGGACTCTCAAATACCGGATCCAATCCATTTAATTTCGAATACCGGACTTAATCTCACATTAATCCACCCATTTCAAATAGGGAGTTGATTTTCTAACCTCTCATTTTGGGTTTTTGACCCCCATTAATTTTTCTTTCTAAAAATATCCTTCTTCATCTTCTTCTTCTTTCTTTCTTCTTCACCCCCTCCATCATCATCTTCTTCTTCTTTTTTCTTTCCTCTTCAAACCCCTCCTCCCCCAAATTTTCTTCTTCTTCTTCTCTTTCTTCAACTCCCTCTTTATTCCTTCTTCTCCTTCTTCTTCTTCTTATTTTGCTCTCGCACACACTCACACTCATTCCATTTTCCTCACACACTCACTAACTCACCCCCACACTTGTAACATCCCTAATTTTAATCCCTAATATATTTATAAGTTGTATTGACTTAAATAAATGTTTCTTAAAAATCAATTATTTAGTTTTGTATTTTTATAAAAAAAACACATTATGTTAATTACGAAAATATATTTCATTTATTTTATGTTCTAAAGTAAATTCATTTAAAATAGTTATCCTATATCAAAAACATACTTTATATGTTTTACTTTACTTTTGATATATTTTATATGGAAATATTTTATTTGAAATATTTATAAGTTTCTTATTTTGTGATTTTCATTCCAGTGTTTAGAAATTTATTATTGGTATTTTGGGTTTTAAAATAAAAAGATAAGTAAATATATGTGTGGGTATGTGTTAAAAAATAAAATAAAATAAAATAAAATAAAATAAAAATAATAATAATATAGATAAATAATAAAAGAAGTATGTGTGATTGAAAAGAAAAAGGGGTTTGTTAGTACATAAAAATAATAATAATAATAAAAAAAGGGGTTGTGCGTGTGTGTATTGTGCATAAGGATGAAACCCTATTTCCTCTTCTCCTACATGAGCCGCCACCCTCCCTCTCAATGTCTCCCTCTCCTCCGTCCATCGGCCCAGTTCAAGCCGCCACTCGCGCCACCACACACCATCACTGCCTTCATCTCTTTCTCCTTGCTGGTACGCGCGCGAGCGCGCTCCTTCTCAAACCAGCCACGAATAGCGACTCCCTCCGGGCCAAGGAAGAACCGCCGTCGCTCGTGGTCGTCGCTGCGGCCATGGAGGAAGCCGCCAACATCTCTTTCCCTCTCCAGTTCGTGCGTTTTATCTCTCGGTCACGCTCTCTCTCTCCCATCACGCCGGTCTCTCTCTCCGCCGTTGCTGACGAAGTGGCGCCGCCCCTGTCGCGCGATCTCCCTCTCCCCAGTCGCGATTCGCGACTTGCCTCCACCGGGGTCGCGATCCGCCGCCACCGTTGCTGGTTCTCGTGCCGCACCGTTGCTGGTTGTTGTTGTTGCCGCCGTGAGCCACCACCGGAGCTGCTGTGGTGCGTTGGACAATGTTGCTGCGGTTTTGGTGCTTCAAAAACTGGTTTGGGACAGCCTCCATCGCGAACCGGATTCGGGTTGAGGCCGACCGAACCGGCCTTGATCTCTTTGCTGTCTCAAAAACACTAACGGAGGGTATATTCCTAATACCTTTTTAATTGCTCTGAGTTATGTTTAATAATAAGTCAATAATACTGATGGAATTAATATTGATAATAATGACTTAGTGTTAAACTATTTTGGAAATAAAATTTGTAATTATAGTTTATATTGATTTTAATTATATTGTTATTAGTAATGATTTTTAATTAGTACGTTGATTTATGTTAGGGCAGAATTAACTATTATGTCGAACGATTAATTTTAAAAGTACTTTTGTTAAATGTGCTGGGTTCCTAAGTAAGTGAGCTGTCGTTTAGTTTGGTTGAGTTGTCCCTGAACTAAATGATATCTCAGTTAGCTAGGAATCTGATATATATGACATAACGTTAATTCGAGTCAAAACGTTGAGCATTAATTTCAAATTGAAGGGGAGTGTATTATTGAGACTTTTGAGATCTGTTTAGACTTATTTTTGAACAAAGAACGCTCTCTTTCAACCCGAAATTAATGGTGTCGAGTCACGACATTTGATTTTGTGACTTGAAGCTAAAACTACTTAATTTTAATGTATTTTTGACTATTATGTTGGTATTGAAAGTTAATATATTTTCAAGAAAAAGCTTTATTTAAGGGACTATGGTTCTAATTTTATTTGATTTTGATTCATGAATTTTAATTAAAGGTTTTCGAAATTAACTTGTTTGATTTTCAAGTTAAAGCCCCTTTTCGTAAAACGCATTATATTGATGATATTTAATTCGTGTGACATGGTTAGACGACGAAGGATTTTAGGAACCGCTGTGATGCGAACAACAAACCGCGTAGCGTCGTGAGCAGGAACAGGATAGCCCCGTCGTGCCTCGAAACAGGTTCTGATAGAACCCCAAGGTAAGGGGTTTCATTACCAATCCTTAAGGGGTGTATTTCTGGGTAGTTATATCTATCGCTTGGACCCGGGGAAATGTTAATTGCTAACGAACCTTAGGGTAACCCGCTAATAATGAGGAAAGATAGATGGAGTAAAGAGGGGAAACCAATAGTGATGAATAAAAAGGTAAGTAATAGAATAATTAATTAATTAGATTGGTAGGGTGTGGCAAAAGAATAGAAATGGTGAATAGCGAAATAAATTTAGAAATGAACAAATGAGAGTAAAGAGAATTAAAGTATAATTGTATATGGCAGAATCAGGGAAAAGGTTAAAACAGAATTGGTAGACAAAAGAATGACAATTAATATGGAAAATTAATATTGGATAAATAGGGTGATGTATCGTAGGCCTTCGATTTGGTGGAGACGATACATCGTAAAATTGGGGTTGTATTGTAGGCCTTCGATTTGGGGGAGACAATACAACGTAAACGGGGCGATGTATGTAGGCCTTCGATTTGGTGGAGACATACATCGTCGAAGGTGTATGTATGTAGGCCTTCGATTTGGTAGAGACATACATACACCGTAAATAAAAAGGAAAAGGAAATAAAAATGGGAAATGTCACAGGTGGTTGTATTGACCCTGTGGCACGGCGCAGGTGGTTGTATTGACCCTGTGGCCTGATAAATGGTAAATGTCACAGGTGGTTGTATTGACCCTGTGGCGTGGCGCAGGTGGTTGTATTGACCCTGTGGCCTAAATAAAATGGTACATGTCACAGGTGGTTGTATTGACCATGTGGCACGACGCATGTGGTTGTATTGACCCTGTGGCCAAATAATAAAGAGGTAAAACGGTAATGGAAAAGCGATGTATGTAGGCCTTCGATTTAGTGGAGACATACATCGTGATTGGTGTATGTATGTAGGCCTTCGATTTGGTGGAGACATACATACACCCTAAATAAAAAGGAAAAAGGAAAGGATAACAGATAAAATAGGGTAACCGGTAAAGGAAAAACGATGTATGTAGGCCTTCGATTTGGTGGAGACATACATCGTGATTGGTGTATGTATGTAGGCCTTCGATTTGGTGGAGACATACATACACCGTAAATAAAAGGGAAAAGAATAAGGAAAAAGGTAAAGGGATATAACGGGATTTATTTGGAAACGGGGGAAAATAATTAAAAAGGAAAAATGGAAAAGGAAATGGAAAATGGTAATGAAAAGGAAAAATGGACAATAGAGTGGATATTGAGAAATGAAATAAGAAGGTAAACAATGGAATTGATATAGGAATTAGAGGAAATAAATAATGAGAATAATTATGGAAATGCTAAACATAAACGAATAATGGAGAACGGATAAAGGATGAAAACAAGAGGATGGGAAAGGAAGAAAAAGAAATAGGTTAGTTGGAAAGAGAGGGAATAGAGAAATTAGGGTGATTAGGAAAAAGGAGTAAAAAGGATAGAGCAAAAGTAATGAGGAATAAGAATAATTAGAGGTTAGGGATTATTTAAACGGAAACAATTAAAAAGAAAAAGAATTGGGAAACGGTTAGGAAGTAAAAAGGGGAAAAGATGTGCATGAATTAAGTAGTATAACATAGGCTTGAATGGTCTTGGTGTGTCGTATATATCTGCTTAGAAATCTCTCTTTAAGTTCTGTGTGATGCTTCCCCTGTGTGGTTAATATTTTTCAGGTACACAAGTGGAGCATACACCAGTGCTGGCCGAGCAGGAAACCCTCACCACGAGGGGTGTCTTTTATGATACCAAGAGTGAATTCTAATTAAGTTTAAGAATGTATTTTTATAATTAAAATGTGTGTATTACTGTATGCCCAGAGTTGGATAATTGTGGGCATTAGGTTTTCATTTATTGTAATATTTATGATTTAAGCTTTTGAACTATCCTGGTCTGGACAGGTACAAAAGGAAATTTTGGGGAAAGTCCGAAAAACAAAGGAAACTCTGCCGGATTTTCGTCGGAATTTTCAAGTCCATATTTTTATAAATCTTAAATTAACTAAATTATTGTGAGGGTGTTACATTTATGGTATCAAAGCAGTTTTTCCTCGGCCTTGGAGTTTGGACTCACAACTCCAGCGGTTTACTCAACAAGCGAGTGACCGAAAGTCAGAGTCAAGTTTAAATTAGATACCTAAGTACATATATATTTATAGATATTCATGCTTAGTCGCGTAGTTATTATATATGTGTATTAACTTTTCTTTCTTCAGGAATTAAGCCCCATGGCTAGTAGGCGCAGTGACAGATATAGGATCGCTGCATTGCTAAGGAACAGTGAAAAGCCTTAGAAAACATCGACAAATTGTAAGACTCTAATTGAAATTTAACCCAAACCCTGTGATAGTGTCGTCGTTTAATGGAAGGTAAGATCAGGATTGGCCGTCTTGATTCTTGCGTCTGTTAATGGATAACACTATCCATTATGAGGACAATGCCACGTTGTTGATAGATGTGAGGTTGGGACTGATCACCCCGATCTTCGTGTCTATTGACAGACGATATCATTGCAACCTTCCAGCTGAAAACCAAAATAATCGAGATAGGAACCCCAAATCTGTGAAAAGCCAAATTTGATTTCAGTGAGTCCATCAAGCCCCTTATCCATATTCGTAATCGGTTGTTCGGATTGATTCAGATAATCTCAACAACCTCATCAAGTATTCTCCTTGAGACCAATCGAGTTGAACCATCGAACCGCGTGTCCCATCGAATAAGAGAACTTAGATGCGTAGATACGAGAAAATTATCAGATTATAGGAACTCAGTATAACTCTAAGCTCACCCATAGATAAACAAATTCGACACTACCCTCAATCTCAAAGGATCATCAAGAACTTAGACAGTTGATTCTTAGAATCGACCAAGCCTACCCATTGACATTGACACACCCGGGTATGTCGATGCCAAGTGGGGGAGAACTTAGTAAACCAGTTTAGGTCACATTCGAGTGAAGAATGCTGATGAGAAAGAAAGACGAGCGAGGACAAAGTGTAAAGTGTCCTCGTATACCCATGAAGAGGCTAGGCTTATTGTTGGTAGGAATACCGTACGAACCATTAGTTATCATTCTCCCTAGCTCTTCGGAGAAGACATCTTAAGTATGCGTGAAATCGCCATCCTCGCGTGCCGGAACGAAAATTCAAGTGAACAAATAATCGATTACCTTAACCTGATAATCGATTATTCCTTCAATGCAACATTTTTAGGACTTCCCACCAGAGGCCTTGTAATCGATTAAAGCCCTGAAAGTAATCGATTACAGCTCATAATAATCGATTACTTCATATGAGATAATCGATTATATTTGCTGCAACTTTTTATTGTTTTCATCAGGGGCCCTGTAATCGATTACTGACCATCCAAGTAATCGATTACTTAGTGGAAAAGTCATATTTTGACGATTTTCTACCTCTAATTCATTTCCATAGGCTCTACACCCAATCCAAGCTTGATACCCCACACAAACCTCTTCCTAAACTTAACAATTCTCATAATAACTTGGAATAATTTGTCCTACGTTACATATTTAAGTTGAAGATGTTATGCTGGACATGAGTTAGATGTCTAGTAACGCTATCCTAACCTGGGAGTACCAGGAAACTATAAACTTCAATATCCCGCATCAGTAGATGTGGAAGTTCTCGAAGAGACGGTTGGGAACCAACCTTTGGTAACTTAAGAGGTAGAGCTAAACTTTGACCTTGACCTTAGAGTAGGACCAATTCCTAGGTATTCCCAGGACAATTTGAAACTGTCGAACAAGCGGAGTTGAAGCATCCATGGAGTAGGATGCGAATGTCGCTAAGGTTAATCTTTAAGGTGAACCCTGTTGGACCCGCATCAAGGGAGTAAAAAGCATGGTTGAGCGTCGTTATCCTCAGTTCGATACTCGACTCAGAGAACCTTCTCTAGGAACCAAGAATTGTAGGTATAAGTCGGGGTATAGAAGGAGCTACCTGTTGGCCAATCTTGCCAACAAATTCCCCAATAGAATGACCCCAAGCTATTGAACCGGGTACTAGAAATTGGAAAGGTGTTGTGATTAAGAGGATCACAACCGTACAATGTTAAGAATCCTAAGGAGTAAGTGGAAGTCAAGGCGAATCCTTCACTTAGACACACTCTAAGTGGGGGAGTAAGTTAAGAAAGAATAGAAAGCTTTGGCGGAATTTTTTCTCAAGTCGTTGTTAACCCTTACTTCGTGTAATATGAATTTCGGGGACGAAATTCTTATAAGTGGGGGAGGATTGTAACATCCCTAATTTTAATCCCTAATATATTTATAAGTTGTATTGACTTAAATAAATGTTTCTTAAAAATCAATTATTTAGTTTTGTATTTTTATATAAAAAAAACACATTATGTTAATTACGAAAATATATTTCATTTATTTTATGTTCTAAAGTAAATTCATTTAAAATAGTTATCCTATATCAAAAACATACTTTATATGTTTTACTTTACTTTTGATATATTTTATATGGAAATATTTTATTTGAAATATTTATAAGTTTCTTATTTTATGATTTTCATTCCGGTGTTTAGAAATTTATTATTGGTATTTTGGGTTTTAAAATAAAAAGATAAGTAAATATATGTGTGGGTATGTGTTAAAAAAATAAAATAAAATAAAAATAATAATAATATAGATAAATAATAAAAGAAGTATGTGTGATTGAAAAGAAAAAGGGGTTTGTTAGTACATAAAAATAATAATAAAAAAAAGGGGTTGTGCGTGTGTGTATTGTGCATAAGGAGGAAACCCTATTTCCTCTTCTCCTACATGAGCCGCCACCCTCCCTCTCAATGTCTCCCTCTCCTCCGTCCATCGGCCCAGTTCAAGCCGCCACTTGCGCCACCACACACCATCACTGCCTTCATCTCTTTCTCCTTGCTGGTACGCGCGCGAGCGCGCTCCTTCTCAAACCAGCCACGAATAGCGACTCCCTCCGGGCCAAGGAAGAACCGCCATCGCTCGTGGTCGTCGCTGCGGCCATGGAGGACGCCGCCAACATCTCTTTCCCTCTCCAGTTCGTGCGTTTTATCTCTCGGTCACGCTCTCTCTCTCCCATCACGCCGGTCTCTCTCTCCGCCGTTGCTGACGAAGTGGCGCCGCCCCTGTCGCGCGATCTCCCTCTCCCCAGTCGCAATTCGCGACTTGCCTCCACCGGGGTCGCGATCCGCCGCCACTGTTGCTGGTTCTCGTGCCGCGCCGTTGCTGGTTGTTGTTGTTGCCGCCGTGAGCCACCACCGGAGTTGCTGTGGTGCGTTGGACAATGTTGCTGCGGTTTTGGTGCTTCAAAAACTGGTTTGGGACAGCCTCCATCGCGAACCGGATTCGGGTTGAGGTCGACCGAACCGGCCTTGATCTCTCTGCTGTCTCAAAAACACTGACGGCGGGTATATTCCTAATACCTTTTTAATTGCTCTGAGTTATGTTTAATAATAAGTCAATAATACTGATGGAATTAATATTGATAATAATGACTTAGTGTTAAACTATTTTGGAAATAAAATTTGTAATTATAGTTTATATTGATTTTAATTATATTGTTATTAATAATGATTTTTAATTAGTACGTTAATTTATGTTAGGGCAGAATTAACTGTTATGTCGAACGATTAATTTTAAAAGTACTTTTGTTAAATGTGCTGGGTTCCTAAGTAAGTGAGCTGTCGTTTAGTTTGGTTGAGTTGTTCCTGAACTAAATGATATCTCAGTTAGCTAGGAATCTAATATATATGACATAACGTTAATTCGAGTCAAAACGTTGAGCATTAATTTCAAATTGAAGGGGAGTGTATTATTGAGACTTTTGAGATCTGTTTAGACTTATTTTTGAACAAAGAACGCTCTCTTTCAACCCGAAATTAATGGTGTCGAGTCACGACATTTGATTTTGTGACTTGAAGCTAAAACTACTTAATTTTAATGTATTTTTGACTATTATGTTGGTATTGAAAGTTAATATATTTTCAAGAAAAAGCTTTATTTAAGGGACTATGGTTCTAATTTTATTTGATTTTGATTCATGAATTTTAATTAAAGGTTTTCGAAATTAACTTGTTTGATTTTCAAGTTAAAGCCCCTTTTCGTAAAACGCATTATATTGATGATATTTAATTCGTGTGACATGGTTAGACGACGAAGGATTTTAGGAACCGCTGTGATGCGAACAACAAACCGCGTAGCGTCGTGAGCAGGAACAGGATAGCCCCGTCGTGCCTCGAAACAGGTTCTGATAGAACCCCAAGGTAAGGGGTTTCATTACCAGTCCTTAAGGGGTGTATTTCTGGGTAGTTATATCTATCGCTAGGACCGGGGGAAATGTTAATTGTTAACGAACCTTAGGGTAACCCGCTAATAATGAGGAAAGATAGATGGAGTAAATAGGGGAAACCAATAGTGATGAATAAAAGGGTAAGTAATAGAATAATTAATTAATTAGATTGGTAGGGTGTGGCAAAAGAATAGAAATGGTGAATAGGGAAATAAATTTAGAAATGAACAAATGAGAGTAAAGAGAATTAAAGTATAATTGTATATGCCAGAATCAGGGAAAAGGTTAAAACGGAATTGGTAGACAAAATAATGACAATTAATATGGAAAATTAATATTGGATAAATAGGGTGATGTATCGTAGGCCTTCGATTTGGGGGAGATGATACATCGTAAAATTGGGGTTGTATTGTAGGCCTTCGATTTGGGGGAAACAATACAACGTAAACGGGGCGATGTATGTAGGCCTTCGATTTGGTGGAGACATACATCGTCGAAGGTGTATGTATGTAGGCCTTCGATTTGGTGGAGACATACATACACCGTAAATAAAAAGGAAAAGGAAATAAAAATGGGAAATGTCACAGGTGGTTGTATTGACCGTGTGGCACGGTGCAGGTGGTTGTATTGACCCTGTGGCCTGATAAATGGTAAATGTCACAGGTGGTTGTATTGACCCTGTGGCGCGGCGCAGGTGGTTGTATTGACCCTGTGGCCTAAATAAAATAGTACATGTCACAGGTGGTTGTATTGACCCTGTGCCACGGCGCAGGTGGTTGTATTGACCCTGTGGCCAAATAATAAAGAGGTAAAACGGTAATGGAAAAGCGATGTATGTAGGCCTTCGATTTGGTGGAGACATACATACACCCTAAATAAAAAGGAAAAAGGAAAGGATAATGGATAAAATAGGGTAACCGGTAAAGGAAAAACGATGTATGTAGGCCTTCGATTTGGTGGAGACATACATCGTGATTGGTGTATGTATGTAGGCCTTCGATTTGGTGGAGACATACATACACCGTAAATAAAAGGGAAAAGAATAAGGAAAAAGGTAAAGGGATATAACGGGATTTATTTGGAAACGGGGGAAAATAATTAAAAAGGAAAAATGGAAAAGGAAATGGAAAATGGTAATGAAAAGGAAAAATGGACAATAGAGTGGATATTGAGAAATGAAATAAGAAGGTAAACAATGGAATTGATATAGGAATTAGAGGAAATAAATAATGAGAATAATTATGGAAATGCTAAACATAAACGAATAATGGAGAACGGATAAAGGATGAAAACAAGAGGATGGGAAAGGAAGAAAAAGAAATAGGTTAGTTGGAAAGAGAGGGAATAGAGAAATTAGGGTGATTAGGAAAAAGGAGTAAAAAGGATAGAGCGAAAGTAATGAGGAATAAGAATAATTAGAGGTTAGGGATTATTTAAACGGAAACAATTAAAAAGAAAAAGAATTGGGAAACGGTTAGGAAGTAAAAAGGGGAAAAGATGTGCATGAATTAAGTAGTATAGCATAGGCTTGAATGGTCTTGGTGTGTCGTATATATCTGCTTAGAAATCTCTCTTTAAGTTCTGTGTGATGCTTCCCCTGTGTGGTTAATATTTTTCAGGTACACAAGTGGAGCATACACTAGTGCTGGCCGAGCAGGAAACCCTCACCACGAGGGGTGTCTTTTATGATACCAAGAGTGAATTCTAATTAAGTTTAAGAATGTATTTTTATAATTAAAATGTGTGTATTAGTGTATGCCCAGAGTTGGATAATTGGGGGAATTAGGTTTTCATTTATTGTAATATTTATGATTTAAGCTTTTGAACTATCCTGGTCTGGACAGGTACAAAAGGAAATTTTGGGGAAAGTCCGAAAAATAGAGGAAACTCTGCCGGATTTTCGTCGGAATTTTCAAGTCCATATTTTTATAAATCTTAAATTAACTAAATTATTGTGAGGGTGTTACAACACTCACCTCCAAACTCACCCACAATCACCACCACTCACATACTACATTATTCTGTTTTTTTTCGTATAAAAAGTGCCCTACGCCAATGTCGAAGCGTACGAAACATGTCGTACGCCTCGACAGAGGCGTATGGCTTTTTTTTAATTTTTTCCCCAGTACATTAATGCCTGGGCATACGTGTAAAATACACGTACGCCTCGGCATTGGCGTACTGGGCTTTTTTAGCCAAAAAAACCCGTACGCTAGCCCCCTGAAGTACTGGGCTTTTTCAGGGGGCTGGCGTACGGGTTTTTTTTTGGCTAAAAAATCCCAGTACGCCAATGCCGAGGCGTACGTGTATTTTACACGTACGCATACACGTACGCCCAGGCATTGACGTATTGGGAAAAAAAATAAAAAAAAGCCCTACGCCTCTGTCGAGGCGTACGACATGTTTCGTACGCTTCGACATTGGCATTGGGCACTGTTCTTTCATAGAAAACTTGGTACTTGAACTAAGCGGTTAAGCGTCTGTCCAAGTCTTCTACTATTGCTTTTAGACTGAGGAGTGGCACCCTGAATACCAGGATACCAGCTCTATTGTCGTTTGTTTGGGTGTGGTGTGTGTTTGTGTGAGAATGAAGGATGCATACCTGGTTATCCTCTACTCTCTTATATAAGCTAATAACCTTACCGTCAGGTTTCCCTCCTCATCAATGGGAATTGCCGAATAACCGCAAACGGCAGTTGATAATAGCAGGAGTAAAGTGAACATTATTGGAGAGCTGCTGCTCATCATTGTATGGGAATCCAAGGGAATCCGGTTTTATGACTTCGTCTTCTGAGTAACCGCCATACCGATTTTACGAGGTAAAGGAATCCTATGCTGTTCTATCTCAAGTCTTCTTCATCAGGATGGTGGCTAACGGGCCTCCTTAACCGGTAATCCGCTTTACTGAAGTATTGGGCCTTTGGAGACTGTTTTAAGCTGGAAAGCCAATTAAGCAAAGACATGGGCCCTTAAAGGGCCTCTAAATCCGGTAAACCGGTTTCGTGATGTCTAAGACCTTCGGAGGACCTTTGTTCCCGGTAGTCCGGTCTAATGAAGTATATTTATAGATCCGGTCCATAACAGTTGCCCCCCAGACCATGGTTTATGGTTGTAAACCTTGGTATAAATTGAATTAAATACTGGAAATCTGTAATACAATAGTCCTCTAGGAGGGGTTAATCCGGTAAACCGGTTTGACAAGGACCTTGAAGACCATTCCTGGGGTTTACCGTTTAGCCCTCATACTAACCAGTAAACCGGTTTTGTCTATGGAACTGAATCCCTAAGTACTTCTTGTTCCCTAGAGGAAGCACTTCAGATCATACGGTTATCCGGTAAACCAGTAATCAGGTTTTCCGAGGATCTTGACATACCTTCTCTTTTTGCGTTACTGATCAACATAGAACGATCGTTCTAGTATTCCGCCAAACCGGTTAACCGGTTTACACCTTCACCCTTGTATAAATAGTTGTTTATTTGTCGGAAACCGGTTAAAGAAAGAATAGTGATCTTTAAAATTTGGTGGTCTTTGAACAGTCATCCTGGTTAAAGTTGGTAAAGATACTGATATACCGATTTTCCTATAATATCGAGCCATTCCTCCGTTTGACTGAATTACCGGTTTAGAGGGGATCCATCGAATCCTCTTCTTGGGATCATCAAACAAACTAACCGGTTTGTCGGACTATCTCAAATCCTGACATCGTAATTTGGTTACTCGGTTTCCTGGATCAGAGTGATTGCCTTGCTTGGTCCATCATCATCAATTTAGTCACATCAAGCTTCTATGAACACGGTTACCAAGGATTCAGGCTTTTCCCAAAAGAATCTTTTCCTCGACTGCCACACCAGCGCCTGTTCCCAAGGTGGTATTTTTGAATTTTGAATTTTCAAATATGCATATGGCTCCAAAATTTCATGGCACTTGGCTAGGTTGCTTCAGTGATAAAACCGGTAAACCGGTTTCAGTAGCTCTACAAGATGGAGAATTGTCCTCTAACCGGTATCTTGGAAATTCGGTTTCTCGGTTACCAGACGCATTTTCTCCGGTTTTGATGCTTCATTCCTTGTCTTCTCGTGAATTCCAATGTGCACAGTCTTCAAGAATTCAATTCAACACTTCCCAAGAGCATCCCTTTTTAGTCTGCCGTGCCATCTGTTGTTTCCCAGGTATGATTTTGAGTTTGGAAATTCAAATATACCTTGGGTGAGGTGCCTTTCAACTTCTTCAATCAGCAAGTTGACACCTATAATCCGAATTACCACTCGAAAATTGGGGGTAATTTTAAGACTTCTGTTCAACTTCCACAACTGACATAAAGCTCTTCATGCCATTGTTGTCATAAAGTCTATCTTGTCATTAATGACAAGCTTTACTACTGACACAGCTTTTATCAAGGCATCTGAAAAGATTCTTCTGATGGACTTTATCTTGACTAGACCTTCCAAGTACTTCAATTTAAATGCTTCTAATTAATGCCTGAAGTCCTTCCATTGGCCATTCCAGAAACCGAATTTAACTATAAATAAGGGGGCTTGTTTAATTCCAAACTCACTCCTTCACCACTTGAAGAATTTAGAAACCAAAGAGTAGTAGGAAAAACGTGCTCTGTTCTTTTCCTTCTAAGAAATTCGTCTAGCTCTTTCTTAGCTTCCTTCTTTCCAGTTCAAGCCTTCCATACACTTTCAGGTAATATCTTACTCCTTTCTAATGGATGATCTTCCTATTTATGTCATTTATCCTATTGAAACCTCTTCTTCTTCTTCTTCATCTTCTTCACACAATTTAACAACTGATAGTATACCCCCTATTAATCCTTCTTGTTCACACTTAGGAAGTACTTCTATTAGTTCTTCTGAAAAAATGATGCTGGACGAACTTGCTAGACAATTCGTAATAAAAAATTATTTTGTCGAAGTAGTTAGCAAACCACCTCCTCCTCCTAATGTTTCCTACCTTTCTCAGGAATCACAGATGGGAAACAAGAGATCGGAAACTAATCCGGAGGAATTCATCAAACCAGACGATATTTCTGGCTATGAGATGGTAGACTTAGATGCCTTAGGTAGACCTTCCAAATTTGTAGATTTGGCCAAACTTCGTCATTATCACCTCCGAGCCGATTTCGTGAGGCCCGGCCTTACTCCCGATTTTTATGCTGTGGCAACTCCTAGTAATCAAGATCGGATCTGTACAGTGGGCACTACTGATGAAAAATTTTTCTTCATGTATAGTGTTTTGTTTGATGTATGTGGTGTAAGAATTCCCTTCACTGACTTTGAAAATCAAGTTCTTACACATTTAGAGGTTGCCCCCTCTCAACTTCACCCCAACAACGCCTGATGTTACCTTAGAGCCTTTCAGCTTTTTTGCCATCATTTTAACCTCCAATGCACAATTTCTGTCTTTTTTTATATTTTTGGTCCCTTCCAATCCAGCAAAGTGAAAGGAAAGTGGGCTTGGGTGACGCTTAAATCCCATAGTGGGAGGAGGGTATTTGAGTCTTACTCTGAGACATGGAAGGATTTTAAAGACAAGTATTTCAAAATAATAGGAGCAGAAGATGTTTGGCCCTTCTTTTTCGACCACGGGGGAAATCCCTATTTTCCTCTCTTCTGGTCACCTCGTAATTCCCTCATTGCGGCTAAGCTGTTTGCGACTCCGGAAAACCGCTTACTGATTTAGAGAGGTCTACTGTTTCTTTTCTTCTTTCATTCTGCGACCGCTTTGGGCGCATTAGTACAAGATCCATTGTGGACTCTTCCCCTGACGATTTACAAACGACTTTTGGTAGGAATTTCTGCTTTATTAATTTTGCAAATATTTTATACTGCACTTTTCCTTCTCTTCCTATTTCTAACACGAATTTCTTTTATGCAGCTGAAATGGCTTCACCTTCTGATTTGACAGCACTTGCAGCAGCCCTTGGAAATGCTCCTCTCAATATGCGTCCCCGAGTCAGCAAATCTACTGTTCCATGGCCTCCTCGTTCTCCAGCGATTGTGGAGGGTATGGACACTGCTCCTGCTGGTACTCCTAAACGAATGAGAAATGATGGTCCTTCTCATCCTGAAGCCGGCAGTTCGGCTAACCCCCAGGGTGGAAGCTCTTCTCCATGGCCGGATGACTTATCTGAAAGCTTCAACCGGATGCTTCTCTCTGACTCTACTTCTCATCAATTAGGTAATATGAGCCGAAGAGAATTTGTCGCTTTGCTGAAATCCCTCAAAAGGGAACAACTTAAAGCTGCATCAACTATTCAATTCCTTGAAGAGAATGCTGAGAGAGTCCTGTTCGTTGGACAAGATGCTATAAACTTAGCTGACCATGTCAAGAGGGAAGCTGAGTTGGTTCAGCAACTGGCTTCAGAGACTGCTAAAATGAACAAGGCTAAACAAGAGTTGTCCCAAGCTGAGGAGGAGTATACTAGAAATTTGAACTCCAAAATCACTGAAATGAATGAGGCACATAACGCTGCTCTTACTACTTTGAGGGATGCTTTGAGGGATATGGAGTCAGAGAGGGACATGTATAAGGAAAAGTGGATTGACTCAGTTCAATCTTCCTTCATGAATGCTGTTGAGCAGGTCAACTATCTGAATCCAAACTTCTCAGCCAAGGGAATGCATTATCTTCATCGTGTTGAAGATGGGGCGCTGTACAGCTATCTCTATGATGGTAGGAGGGTGCCAGTGGATTTGGCTGATCCTGGTTGTCCTGATTTCTTGGCTACTGGAGGAGAAGAGGTTGACAATGATGGTGACCATGATGATGATGATGATGACGAGGCCACTCTGTGAGGGGCCGGTTTACCAGTTTTTAATCGTTTTGTTGTCTTATGCCTTTTATCTTGTCGTCTTTTACAATTTCAGCATTTCTATCCTTGTATCAAGTTAATCTGGTTGTAACTCGTTTTTTATTAATGAAGAATTTATCTTGTTTTCACAAGTCTCGTTTTCAAATTATATCCATACTTGGTAGACTTTAAGAATTTTCTATTCTAGTCAGCGAATGAATTCTCTTATCCTTGTCAAACTCCACTAGAGTCTGAAAGTAGTCTTACCATCAATACATGGGTGGTGTCTAATATTTTTAGAACATCTTCTAACCCATTTAACTCCCTATAAGGTGGCTAGCCAAATAGGTGGTGTACTTTAAGTTGGATTTTTTAATAAGTAATGCTTCTTTCAGAACCGTAAAACCGGTTTATTCAACACTACTAGGTTTGATGAAAAGTGTTCATATGTGCAATCACTAAACCGGTTTGTGGACGTATTCAAACCATGAAACCGGATGTTTGAACCAATAAGTTGTTAAACCGATTTACTGCTGTGAAATTGTTGAATCGATTTGTGGATGTAATCAGGTAAACCGAATTATAATTGTAAAAAAAAACACTTTCAAACCATAAAACCGGATTGATGTGTTCTATAAGTAGTTAATCCGATTTATGGATGTAGAAAACTCATAATGCACTTCTAAACCGTAAAACCGGTTTAGTGTGCTTAAATAATAGGAGACCAAAAAATAGAACAATTGCTGCAAACTGAAGTTTTTGATTATTTCAATGAAAAACTTGTACAGGAGAAAGCCTTCATATCTACTAATAACAATGGCGCAATGGCCTTATTGAAAAGGAAATGGCAATGACTAAGTAAGCCTTATTCAAAGAAAAACATCCTAAAAGTTGCTTTCTCCTCTCTAGGGGGTTTTTAACTGTAGTAAATTCGAAGCTTTGCTGCATTCCATGGGTTCTTGATCTTGTTCCCTGTTATTGTTTCCAGAAAATAAGCTCCATTATCTGTTTTTGCACGAATTCGATATGGACCCTCCCAATTAGCAGCTAACTTCCCGTGTGTTGGTTCTTTTCCATGCACATATGCTCTTCTTAGGACCAGTCCCCTTCCTTGAATGAGCGGCGGATAACCTTCAAATTGTACTGCTTGGCTGATTGTTGCTGGATTGTTGCCATGCGAATAGTAGCCATCTCCCTGGATTCCTACAAAAGATCAAGATTCTCCCTTAGAAGCTTAACATTTGTATCAGGGTCAAAGTATCTTGACCTCAAGTTAGTGGATCCTATTTCTAACGGGATCATAGCTTCACTTCCATAAGTCAATTTAAAGGGAGTTTCTCCAGTAGAAGAATGAGGGGTGGTTTTGTACGACCAAAGTATGGACTCTATGATGTCCACCCACTTGCCTTTACTATCTTCTAGCTTCCTTTTTATACAACTTAAGATACATCTATTTGCCGCTTCTACCTGACCATTGGTCTGTGGATGTTCCACAGAGGACAAGCGTTGTTTCCCAATGTGGTCGCCAATGTTCCTTTTTTCAGCTCTTTCATTAGTTTATCCTGCGCATCCAAACGCTTTCGGAGGCACGCCAATTCCGTTTCCAAATTCATCTTTCTTTGCGAACGTTGTTTCCCACTGTGGTCGCCAATGTTCTGTCGTAGAAAACTTGGTACTTGAACTAAGCGGTTAAGCGTCTGTCCAAGTCTTCTACTATTGCTTTTAGACTGAGGAGTGGCACCCTGAATACCAGGATACTAGCTCTGTTGTCGTTTGTTTGGGTGTGGTGTGTGTTTGTGTGAGAATGAAGGATGCATACCTGGTTATCCTCTACTCTCTTATATAAGCTAATAACCTTACCGTCGGGTTTCCCTCCTCATCAATGGGAATTGCCGAATAACCGCTAACGACAGGTGATAATAGCAGGAGTAAAGTGAACATTATTGGAGAGCTGCTGCTCATCATTGTATGGGAATCCAAGGGAATCCGGTTTTATGACTTCGTCTTCTGAGTAACCGCCATACCGGTTTTACGAGGTAAAGGAATCCTATGCTGTTCTATCTCAAGTCTTCTTCATCAGGATGGTGGCTAACGGGCCTCCTTAACCGGTAATTCGCTTTACTGAAGTATTGGGCCTTTGGAGACTGTTTTAAGCTGGAAAGCCAATTAAGCAAAGACATGGGCCCTTAAAGGGCCTCTAAATCCGGTAAACCGGTTTCGTGATGTCTAAGACCTTCAGAGGACCTTTGTTCCCGGTAGTCCGGTCTAATGAAGTATATTTATAGATCCGGTCCATAACAGGCACTTTTTACATGAAAAAAAATAGAATAGTGTAGTATATGAGTGGTGGTGATTGTGGGTGAGTTTGGAGGTGAGTATGGGGGTGAGTTAGTGAGTGTGTTTGTGTGTGTGTGAGAGGAAAATGGAATGAGTGTGAGTGTGTGAGAGAGAAAAATAAGAAGAAGAAGAAGAAGGAAAAGAAGGAATAAAGAGGGAGTTGAAGAAAGAGAAGAAGAAGAAGAAGAAGAAGAAGGAGGAGGAGGAGGAGGAGAAGAAGAAGATTGGGGGGAGGGGGGTTTGAAGAGGAAAGAAAAAAGAAGAAGATGATGATGATGGAGGGGGTGAAGAAGAAAAAAGAAGAAGAGGATGAAGAAGGATATTTTTGGAAAAAATAATTAAAGGGGGGTTAAAAACCCAAAAGGGGAGGTTAGAAAATCAACTCCCTTTCAAATATTCATTCAAGGGTGTCATTAGTCAATTCCGAATACCCAATATACATTTCACAATACTAGCCAAACCATCAAGTTTCAAATTCCATAATCCTATACAAATTCCTATGTTCATCTTTATTCAAGAAGTTAATTAAGTACTCCTACCGTTCTTAAATATAAGACCATTTTGACACTTTTATTTTGTTCCTATTTATAAGAACTATTGTCAATTTTCAATGATCATTAATTACTTTTTTCCACCAACGCCCCTATTTATTTAACACTTTTTAGATTCTCAATAATATCAATAGGGGTAATTTTGAACTTATGTATCAAAAGTTCACATTTCCAATACAATTAACTAAATTATTCCACTTTCTTAATGGACGACGTGAAATCTCTCAAAGGGGTTTTATATTTAGGGACAGAGGGAGTATTAATTTATGCAATTCAATCAACATTTCAATATTACTCCTTCCGGCTTGAATTATAAGCAAATCCAACTATTTTTACGCTTATTAAGGAGGTTAGTTGATTGTATTTAATTTTATCAAATTTATAAAAAGTATAGGTATTTTAGGAAAGTAGTATTGGGAATGAAACAAAAATTAAATAAGATCACAATTTTTTGGAGATGTTTTAGGAAAATGGTATTGAGAATGAAACAAAATTTAATAAAGTTAGTTAATTTTGCCTATATTTTAAACCAAGAGAAATATATTTTTTGTTGCTTGTAATTCGAGCCGAAGAGAATACTTCAATATTCATTCCGAAAATCCAAGTATCAAGTTCTATATTTATCACACCAATTCAACAAGTATAAATGTCATGCCAACTTCACCTATGGTAGTTGTTTCACAAGCATGACAATATCCATGACCTCAACAATATTTCAAAAAATCATGACATATGTCATTATCTCATACTTACTTTAAGGTCAATATATTATAATTTATCATTATTTCAATTTTTAATCACAAATAATCAAGATTTTTAATCACTAAATCAATATTGGTCTTGTACTTGAGCAAACTTTTGCTGTTTTGTTTTGTTTTTTGTTTTTGTTTTTCTTTTTTGGAAATCAGAACCTTAAACTTTTCATAAGATGTATAATCAAACTATTCTATTCGTTTAATACTTTCCATTTACATGAAAGTGGTTTCAAAGCCCAAACTCATTCTGATTAGTTGTAAATGAAATGAACTTTTAATCACGAGTGCATGTATGTAATAAATGAAACAGGCAACAAAGATGAACCATCTTTCATTATTGAGACAAAATCGTCAAAGCATGTAAACAATTGAGGGTGCTTAGAACATGATAACTGCAAGGTGATCCTTTAACTGTTACAAAAATTATTAAAAAAATAATACAGCTTCAAGATAAGTATATACGAGGTTCTTGAGTACTAGAGGCCCATGCTTTACTCTGGTTCCTTCCAATTTACTTTAGAAATAGAAATGTTTAATTATAAGATGAATATTTCAACATACTATACATAATTGTATTCCAAAGAATCCCAAGATCATACAAATACAGCCACAAGAGTATTAAATATAGGAAGAAAATCAAACAAACCATCCTAAGCATATGGAAATTCAATGCACTCTGCCACTTATCAATCAATCGGAATCACTATAGTGTAAGAGAACACAAACAATTTAGGTTTGAAATCAAACTCCAAAGAATCATTGATTAAAAATTGAAGCAAAACTTTTGAGGATGAATTAATCATACAAAGTTCATAACCAAGGTGACACCATAAGTGTTAAGATTCTCTTAAAAAACTAAACAAGATATTATAATCAACATTCTACATCAAAAAACTAAAAATTTAATAATTAAGTGTTCGTTGACTCAGGTTTTCAATAACTTTTCACTACTTTCTAACATCTTATCCTCAGCCCTAAGGTTACCTCTTATCCTTAACCTTAGGTTAAGCAAAGTAGCAAACCCTATTAACATGCACAATTATCAACTTGACATTCATAAATAAAAACTAGATTTTCACGTAACTTCCTGCCACAAGTCTTCTAAAATTTGGTCTTTCAAATCATATGATATCATAGGAGAGTTTTGCATCACACTGACTAAAATTTAAAAAAGTAGCAAACATAAGTAGCAACTTCACATAGCCCTGTCCAGCACAGGATACAACATGAAGGAGGAAAAAGAAAACAAAAACACATTCATGACTGCATGCAGCACAACCAACGCATATTTGTCATCTGTAAGTCATTAACCCTTCTTAGCTGGGATCAGACTTCTCCAGAGCTGCAACCAAATGTACCATTGGTAAGAACCAAATGAAAATAGAAAATTGACATACTAAAAAACAATAATAGAGGGAGATAGAGATTACTGTTGTAATTCAAAAGCTTCTCAATGAGATCCACATGGGTCATAAGCATTCGCCGACAACAATAACGAACCAGCTGCAAAGCATCCAGTGCATCTCTGTATTCCAACATCAGGTTAATACTACTATATCTAAAATCGTTCACCCTTAGCTAGACACTAAAGTGCTATCAAGGTATACAATGATACAATGGGAACTAATATCCCTTAAGGGACTCAGTTTGGGAAAACTAATATTGTACGAAGCAATACACCAACACTGAAAAGTTTAAACCTTAAGGAGGTTGCAACAAGCATAGCCTATGTCCAAAATTAAAATTCTTGATCCCTGGATTTCTTTTTTCGAGTAAGGGGTTGAAATGTAGGAGGCTATACAGACATTGGAATGGGGGATGAAAAGGGATTAGGGTAAGAGCCAAATGAGTTATCAGCACATTGGCAAGTTAGCTAAATCAAACATGTTGCACATGAATAAATACCACTGATTGACTGATCTACAAACACAACGCAATAATGAAGCAAATAACTTCTAAATAAATCAGACATAAACACAAAACGAGGGGCCATAGCATAGCAAAAAATCTACATCATGCACATATACATGGGCTATTACATTAGTAAACATCCCTCCGGTCAAAATGCGTTTCAAATGTAAAATAACCAGCTGATTTATCTTCATAACCAAAATCTCGAATGAAAGACTAATCATGCTATTACATTAGTAAACTTCACTACAGTCAGTTTGCCAAAGCATACCACACCAACAATCGAATCCAAAATACAAGATGGTGACTTTAATTTAATTGTTTTGATAAACCACCACAATCTCACTAGTAATTACAAAGTCTCGTCAACTACCACACCTGTTACCCTCTCATATAAACCACAAACCCAAATTTCAATTAAAATAGAAGTTAAACCCCATTCAATAGTTATAACTAGATGGCAATCCCATATTAAATTTCTGCAATCGTAACAAACCAAACCAGAATTGAATAAGCAATGAAGCAATGACAATTAAAAAAAAATCCCCTTCACACAATAGAAGACAAAAAAACCTAAAAATTGAAACTTTAAATTAAAAAAGTAGAGAAGGGGAGAAGGGGTACTGACCCTTCACTGTAATCAGCTTGTAGAAGATCAAGATAGGAATCCCATTTGTTTCCGATGACCTAAAAGGAAGAAAACGAAATAAATAAATAAATATATATATATATATATATATATATATATATATATATATATATATATAAAGAAGGGAATTAATTGAGATGAAGAAGAAAGTGAGAGTATGAAGAAATGAAATAGGGTTGGGTGGGTTAGAGCGGGGGATAGGAGAGACCTTTCCACAGGTAAAACACCGAACGGGGATAATCATCTTCTTCCTTCCTCGGTGCTTGTTGCTGCAAACTCCAGAGACGAATTTTTGATACTATTCAGAGAAACCCTCGGCAACGAAAGTACGAGAATTCTACCGCTGTATGACAGCTTCATCCATTGCTTTAGAGTTGTGTCTTTTTTAATACGAGTTCTTTATTGGGTGAAACTGATGGAGCCCAATTGCTTTTGATTTATTATTGTTGTTTTACATGGGGGTGTAGGTGGGTCAATTTTTACCCGCGAACCCGATTAACCTGACCTAATCCAACGTATATTTGACGGGTTGGGTCGATTTAATGAGTTGGATCGATTTTTTTAAAAGTCAACCCAATCAAGTACGGGTTGGGTCATGAGTTTCTTATTTAAAACCTAACCTAACCTGACCCAACCCACATATTTAAATATATATTATTTATTTATTTATTTATTATTTATTAATATAGGTTACGGTTAATCTATTAATGTTGAAGGAACTGCTTTTGATTCTCTTTTTTTATGGATAATTTGGTTCATAATCAAAAAATAAATTTAATTATTGTTTATATGATTTTTTTTAATTTTATTTTTATATTTATTCAGATTTTTTTATTTATTTTATTTTATGGAAATTAGGACATATATCTGATTACCCAACCCGCAATTCTATGGGTTGGGTTGGGTCAGTTTTGACAATCAAATAGAGCATAACCCAACCTAACCCAACCCAATTTACTTTGGTCAAGCTGGGTGCTAAATCTCCTCAAAACTCAACCCAACCCGACCCGTACACCTAGTTTTATATATGTGAAATTTGCATTTTCATTCTTCATCATTTGTTTTTGTCAATTTTTATAATATTATTAAAAATATTATACTTATTAAAAGTGATAGCTAATGGTTCAAGAATTTATATTCTAGAGAAAATAATAAAAATGCAAAACGTAAATGGGTTCGTAAACTTAGTGAAATCAAGGTCTCATTTTATTGAATAATGGAGAGGAGTACAAAGAGGGGTATTTGTTACAGGGGACACTTTTATAGTGGGTTTAGACAAGAAAGGACAACTTTTGATAAGACACCCTTTTTTTATCTCCCTCAAGACTACGTTTTTTAGTATCAATGTTTTCCTCTCCTCCGGTCTACTCTAACTCTCTTTGATTCTGATTGCCTTGGCTTTTGTTTGGTTTCATTGCCTTGAATTGCCTTTGCCTTTATACCATGCTCTCCTTTTATGGTTGGCCAGTAGCTTGGGCTTTACGTTCTTTTTCCTTTGCCCGGTGGTCATTGTGTTGCTTCTTCTCCTTGTTCAATGGTTCCTCTTGTTGTTGCCTTTAGCAAGGAGTACAAGTAATTCTACTTTTGTTATTGATTGGAATAGCACAATTTTCATTAATGGCATATTGAGTGACATTGTTGATTAAGCGTTGGGCCCAAGAGTGGGAAAACTTGTTGGAGAAGGCTTTGCCTTGGGATTCCACGATTCCTTATTGTTGTTGCCTGGAGGGGACGCTCTGGGAGAGGGGCGCCTTTCTCGTCCTGGTATATGCTGTGCCATGGGGCCTTGATCAGCATTTGGGCCTTATTGTTGGACCTTGATTTATTTCTTTTCTTTTTATTTTGCTAACAAATCAAGACTCAATCCTATTTTTCCAATCCTAAACATTAATAAAAGGGCATTTACTCATTTGTCAAGACCCAAAATAAAAACTTTGACAATAATATCTTTTATGATTATTTTCTTATATTTTGATTTTTCAATCACTTATGATATTTAATTTAGAATAATGTTCCTCCTTTAAACAGGAGGGAAGTTGCCTCCTTGAGCTAATTAGATTGTGCCACATGTAAGTTAGATAATGGATTGAAAAAGGATGAACCGTAAAAAACTCAGTTCCTTGTGTAACACCTTATGATTTTTACCCTTAAATTCCCATAATTAAAAATGTGAACTTAAAAATTCCTTTTTAATTTATTAAAAATCAACCGCCAAACGGACGGAGTTTCGTTTGTTTATCGGACTTTTCCAAAATCTCAACTTGTTGAACACATTCTCAGAAATATAAACAGTAGCCAGCAGGGCTCATCTCATGTATATATGCATCATATAAGTGCCTCATGGGCTCAAAAATATAACAGCTTGCATAATTTTTCAGAGTACTAGCGGAAAGACTAAGTATGTGCATCATGAATCAAAACATAAACCTTGACCAAATAAAAACATCCTAAGCCTCACTCAAAAAGTATATACAACACATGTACAACAAAATAATATAGGAGGCTTAGGTCAAGTAAAGAGCTCTAAATCCCCAACAACACTACTCTCCCTGTGAGGGAGAGTAATCATGCTCGGCCAGTCCTGGTATATGCTCCAGCTCAGTACCTGAAAAATGGTAAGGAGGTGAGCATTACACAATAAAATAGGGAAGCAGTTTCTACTACGATATAATGAACTATCAAGCCAAACACAATTAATCATATATTTCACACATTCAACTATATCATGCCCAATTAAATCAATTACATTCACATTAATAACAAATCATTCTTTTCATCATGCTACACTCTTTTACTTCATGTATTTTTTTCCACTTCATTCACAAATATATCTTTTCTATTCTCATGATTTCATAGTTCCTTTCTCATTTCATATCCATTATTGTTGTTCATCAATATAGAGAATTATTCACGTGGATCCATCATTGCGTGCAGTCCCACAACCCGGACAACGCCTTACAGCTGCGCACCATATGCGTCTTACGCGATCTATGCGTGCAGTCCCACAACCCGGACAACGTCTTACAAGATCTGGATCGCACTAGTCTAGGCGTACAGTCCCACAACGCGGACAACGTCTTACAAGACATCAAATAAAATCAGTCGAAGCGTACAGTCCCACAACCCGGACAACGTCTTACACGACATCAGATCAAACCAGTCGATGCGTGCAGTCCCACAACCCGGACAACGTCTTACACGACTTCAAATCAAACCAGTCGATGCGTGCAGTCCCACAACCCAGACAACGTCTCACACGACTTAAATCACACCAGTCTATGCGTGCAGTCCCACAACCTGGACAACGTCTTACAAGATCTGGCTCATTTACTTAATTTGCCCTTAGTCTTTTGAAACTTCACCATAATATTTTCATTTTTGCATTCAATGTCATGAAACCAATATTTTCTTTATCCAATTATAAGACTAAATTTCAACATAATTAGAGCAATACCAAATCACACAATCAAATATCAATCACCATATTTTAACACAAAATACATCTTTATGCTATTCCAACATATTATCTATCCTAGGGTTTTGGACTTATGCCTACATATAACTCTTAGTACCCACTATAAGCATAATAGTAACTACCCCTCTAGAATATGGTAACACACACCCCCTTACCTCAAACACTTAGAGATAGGGAGAGTGCTCTTGCTCTAAGCTTGAGTCTTGCACCAAAAAGCCACAAACCAAGGGAAGAGGAAGGAACCTAATACAATGGAAACAAATTGTTATGTTTTGCCTTTAACCTTGATAGAGTCCATGAAACCAAGAGATTTCCCTAGGTTAAAGTTGAAATTCTCCAAGGGAGCAAGAGAGAGAGATTCGAACAAGAGAGAGAATGAGAGAGAGAGAGTTCTTAAACTAGATAACTTACTTGGAGCAACAAAGAAGGAGTTTGATGATGGAAATGGATACAACACACTTGAGCCTTGATTGTTTGAAGTAGAAAAATTAGTTCCCTAGAGAAGAAATGAAATGGGGGTCGAACAATAGAAAAGAAAACATGTGGCTCACTTTTATTTTTTTCAGCATCAGCCCGAGTTAATCGATTAGCAGCCCAACTAATCGATTAATCCAATGCAACCTGGCCAAAAATCAACATTCTGGTCATACTCGATTAACCACTAGGTTAATCGATTAATTTTTGCACCACTTTCAGGCACTACTCGATTAACCAGTAGGTTAATCGATTAACCTGCAAAATCATGCATTACTCAGTACTTTAAATCGCCATAACTTCTTCGTTACCCGTTGTATCTTGCTCAAATTTTAAGGCAAGCTTCCTCACATACCCTACTTCATATCCAACGGTGGAATTTGTGTTTTGAGCTACAAATCTTGTTCTTTAAGTTCCCTAAAGTTCTATGTTTTAAACTTAAATTTACTCACCTATTTGACCAAATTTCTAACTTATACCATCATTCCTCTACTCTATGTCTATCACAATATAAATCATACTAGGAATTAAACTTGGGATGTTAAATCCTCTCCCACTTACCAGAATTTCGTCCTCGAAATTCAGCTTTCATCGAACAAGTGTGGATAAGACTGCCTGATCTTGCTTTCCAACTCCCAGGTAGCTTCCTCAACATTGTTCCTGCTCCATATAACTTTCACCAGAATTATCTCCTTGCCTCTCAACCGTCTAACTTGCTTGTCTTCAATCCTTACTGGCACCACTTCGAAAGTCAGGTTTTCCTTCAAGGGCGAATAATCCAAAGTGACCACATGAGCAGGATCATGAATGTACTTCCTTAATTGCGAGACATGGAATACATCATGAAGCCTGACTAAATGAGGGGGCAAAGCAATCCTGTAAGCTATTGGGCCAACCTTCTCTAGAATCTCATAAGGTCCAACAAATTGCGGAGTCAATTTCTTGGACTTGATTACCCTTCCAATTCCTGTGACCGGAGACACTCTTAGAAAAACATGATCCCTAACATCGAATTCCAAAGGTCTCCTTCGCCTATCAGCATAGTTCTTCTGGCGATCCTGAGAAGTTTTCATTTTGTTCTTAATCATTGTGATCTTCTCAGTAGTTTCCTTTACAATATCAGGACCTGTCAGCAAATTCTCACCTATTTGGAACCAACAAAGAGGCGTCCTACATTTTCTGCCGTAGAGAGCCTCAAATGGGGCCATACCGATACCGGAGTGGAAACTATTATTATAAGTAAACTCCATCAGTGGTAATAATTGTTCCCAGCTGCCTGCCTGCTCCAAAATACATGCTCTCAACAAATCTTCTAGTGTCTGGATAGTACGCTCAGATTGTCCATCTGTTTGTGGATGATAAGCCGTACTAAATTTCAGTTTAGTACCCAATGCCTGCTGGAGACTCTGCCAAAATCGAGACAGAAACCTCGGATCACGGTCAGATACTATACTGGTGGGAACACCATGCAGCTTCACTATGTCCCTGATATACAACTGAGTCAACTTCTCCAGAGTGTACTTCTTGTGAATAGGGATAAAGTGAGCACACTTCGTTAAACGGTCTACAAGAACCCATACGACATCACATCCTGCAGCAGTTCTGGGTAGACCCGTCACAAACCACCAGGCTTTTGGTGCTCAATTTTAACTTTCTGACAAGTCAGGCAATGGGACACATGGTCTGCTACATTTGTTTTCAACTTTGGCCACCAATAAATCTTCTTCAAATCTTGATACATCTTTGTTGCACCAGGATGAAAATTCATTTTGGTTCGATGAGCTTCCCATAGGATATCCCTTCTAACTTCGAAATCCATAGGAACACATATCCGGCCCCTAAACCGAATAATACCATCCGAACCCTTTACAAAATCGGGCTCTTCATTGCCCGATGCCCCTTCCAACAACTTTTGTAGCTCTCCATCATCAGCTTGTCTTTCTTTGATAAGATCAATCAATTCATTGGTAACCTGCAACATTTCTAGAACAATGCTCTTCTCTTTCACTTGCATGTTCAAATTGAGGTCACTGAATTCTTGGATTAACTTCACCATCAAATTGCTGACATGGAAAGTCTTGCGACTTAGTGCATCAACCACTACATTGGCCTTGCCCGGATGATACTGGAGATTGAAATCATAGTCCTTCATAAATTCCATCCACCTTCTCTGTCTCATATTCAACTCTTTCTGATCGAAGAGGTAGCAGAGACTTTTGTGATCGCTGAAGACTTCAAATTTTGAACCATAAAGATAATGCCTCCAGATTTTCAGAGCAAATACTACTGCTGCCAACTCAAGATCGTGAGTGGGATAGTTATGTTCGTGCTGCCTCAACTGCCTGGATGCATAGGCTATGACTTGTCCTTGCTGCATTAACACACATCCCAACCCTTGTTTTAAAGCATCACAATATACTACAAAGGATTGGGTCGGATCCGGCAAAATCAACATCGGGGAAGTAGTCAATCGCGTTTTTAATTCTTGAAAACTGTTCTCACATTCGGGGGACCAAACATACGGGACACCTTTCCGAGTAAGAATAGTCAAAGGAAGAGTCAGCTTAGAAAACCCTTCAATAAATCTTCGGTAATACCCAGCCATACCAAGGAAACTTCTGATCTCTGTAATGGACTGGGGTCTCTCCCACTTAAGCACCGCTTCCACCTTAGAAGGGTCAACAACAACACCCTTCTCAGAAATTACATGCCCCAGAAAGTGCACTTCATTCAACAAAAAGCTACATTTAGAAAATTTTTCATAAAGATGCTTGTGTTTGAGAACTTGAAGCACGGTTCTCAAATGCTCCTCATGCTCTTTCGGGCTCTTGGAATAAATGAGAATGTTATCAATAAACACAATGACGAATGAATCCAAGTACGGCCTGAAGATCCTGTTCATATAATCCATGAAGATTGCGGGAGCATTCGTGAGACCAAAAGGCATTACCACATATTCGAAATGTCCATAACGGGTTTTAAAAGCAGTCTAGGAATGTCCTCCTCTCGGATACGAATCTGATGATATCCAGATCGGAGGTCAATCTTTGAGAAAACTGCTGCTCCCTTAAGTTGATCCAACAAATCATCGTGCGAGGGAGTGGATATTTATTCTTCACTGTCATCGCATTTAACTGGCGGTAATCAGTGCACATTCGGACACTTCCATCCTTCTTTTTGACAAAGAGGATAGGGGCTCCCCACGGAGAAACACTTGGCCTAATGAACCCCTTAGCCAAAAGCTCCTCCAACTGCTTCTTCAACTCTTCCAACTCCGGAGGTGCCATTCTATAAGGTGCTTTAGATATCGGGCCACACCGGGCATAAGATCAATGCCGAATTCCACTTCTCTAACTAGAGGTAATCCGGGAATTTTAGCAGGAAAGACATCCGAAAATTCACTAACCACTGGAATCCGACTTATATCTTATGCTTCATTAATGTCCATGGCCGACACCGAGACTTGACAGAAGATTACTGACTTCTGACTACAATCAAGTAGGACACGGTGCTGGGACATCCAGTCCATGCCTAGAATAATATCCAGCTTGGTTAAGGGCAAACATATTAAATTCACTTTGAATTCCCGCTCCAATACTCGAAGTGGGCAATCCAAGCACATTAAAGATGTAACCACAGCTGAATTTGTAGGAGTAGACACAGACAACTTGAAAGGCATCTCAACTGTAGATAGTTTTAATCTCCCCATACAATTGACAGAAATAAAAGAATGCGTGGCTCCACAATCAAAAAGAATGCCACAAGGAATATCATTAACATGGCCAATACCTTGGATCAACTCATCAACATCAGTAACTTCTTCTCCATCAAGAGTGTACACCTTTCCTTGCTGCAGTGGACGACCATCACCAATCTTCTGAGCCCTAGTCACATTTGCTTCTTTCTTTACTGCATTCTTTGGGCAATTAGCAACAATATGACCTGGCTGCCCACACCTGAAACATGTGACATTAGGCTGGTTCTGATTCAGATTCCAACATGATCCCCTGTGCAGCCTGCTACAATGAGGACAAGGCGGAATAGGACCAGGAGCACTCCCTATTGGGCCTGATCTAGGCTGAGGATAGGGACCTGGTCGCTGCATCGAGCTCTTGCCCTTTATAGGACCACCACTTCTTTGCATTGTCCTGCTTTTATCTTCGGCCCACTTCCTCTTAAGACCCTTCTCATACGTGCTTGCCATGTTGACCAATCGTGCCAAGTTACCAATGTTGTGATACTCGCAAGAAAGGCGAATATCACTTCTAAGTCCAGCCTCAAACTTAATACAATTGTCACGGTCACTTGCATCTCGATAACTGCCAGAAAAAAGGATGAGATCTTCAAATCGAGCTGCATAGTCCCCAACTGACATGGAACCTTGAGTCAATTGGAGAAAAGCAATCTCCTTCTCCCTCCGCACATCTTCAGGGAAATACTTCCCTAGGAATCGGTCTTCGAATACCTCCCAAGAAATAACCGGATGCACTGCCACCAATCCCCTCCTCTGCTGATCCCACCAATGTTCTGCTTCATTAGTCAGCATGAACTCAGCTAGGCGGACATGCTGCTCCACTGGTGGTTGAAGAGAACAACGAATCTTCTCAATCTCCTGTATCCATCTTTGTGCTCCATCTGGGTCATTCCCACCTTCAAAGCGGGGTGGCTCATTCTTTCGGAATCGAGACATCCAGTCAATCTCAACTGGAGTTGGCGGAGGAGGCTGCAAGCAGCAGCTGCCATCTGCTCCCCCTGTTGTTGCTGCATCTGAGATAGATGCTCCAGAATGGCTGCAAGTATATTATTACCTGCCCTTCTTCCAGCCATACTGTTCAACCATGGAGGACAGACCAGTAAGACTTAATAATTATGTACATAATACTATAAATAGCCTATTAAAATTTTAACTATTTCTATAAGCATCGATTACTCGCTAGGTTAGTAATCATTGGAGTATGCATAACTCCAAGGCCGAGGAGAAACTGCTCTGATACCATAAATGTAACACCCTATGATTTTTACCCTTAAATTCCCATAATTAAAAATGTGAACGTAAAAATTCCTTTTTAATTTATTAAAAATCAACCGTCAAACGGACGGAGTTTCGTTTGTTTATCGGACTTTTCCAAAATCTCAACATGTTGAACACATTCTCAGAAATATAAACAGTAGCCAGTAGGGCTCATGTCATGTATATATGCATCATATAAGTGCCCCATGGGCTCAAAAATATAACAGCTTGCATAATTTTTCAGAGTACTAGCGGAAAGACTAAGTATGTGCATCATGAATCAAAACATAAACCTTGACCAAATAAAAACATCCTAAGCCTCACTCAAAAAGTATATACAACACATGTACAACAAAATAATATAGGAGGCTTAGGTCAAGTAAAGAGCTCTAAATCCCCAACAACCCTGCTCTCCCTGTGAGGGAGAGTAATCCTGCTCGGCCAGTCCTGGTGTATGCTCCAGCTCAGTACCTGAAAAATGGTAAGGAGGTGAGCATTACACAATAAAATAGGGAAGTAGTTTCTACTACGATATAATGAACTACCAAGCCAAACACAATTAATCATATATTTCACACATTCAACTATATCATGCCCAATTAAATCAATTACATTCACATTAATAACAAATCATTCTTTTCATCATGCTACACTCTTTTACTTCATGTATTTTTTTCCACTTCATTCACAAATATATCTTTTCTATTCTCATGATTTCATAGTTCCTTTCTCATTTCATATCCATTATTGTTTTTCATCAATATAGAGAATTATTCACGTGGATCCATCATTGCGTGCAGTCCCACAACCCGGACAACGTCTTACAGCTGCGCACCATATGCGTCTTACGCGATCTATGCCTGCAGTCCCACAACCCGGACAACGCCTTACAAGATCTGGATCGCACTAGTCTAGGCGTACAGTCCCACAACCCGGACAACGTCTTACAAGACATCAAATAAAATCAGTTGATGCATACAGTCCCACAACCCGGACAACGTCTTACACGACATCAGATCAAACCAGTCGATGCGTGCAGTCCCACAACCTGGACAACGTCTTACACGACTTCAAATCAAACCAGTCGATGCGTGCAGTCCCACAACTAGGACAACGTCTTACACGACTTAAATCACACCAGTCTATGCGTGCAGTCCCACAACCTGGACAACGTCTTACAAGATCTGGCTCATTTACTTAATTTGCCCTTAGTCTTTTGAAACTTTACCATAATATTTTCATATTTGCACTCAATGTCATGAAACCAATATTTTCTTTATCCAATTATAAGACTAAATTTCAACATAATTAGAGCAATACCAAATCACACAATCAAATATCAATCACCATATTTTAACACAAAATACATCTTTATGCTATTCCAACATATTATCTATTCTAGGGTTTTTGACTTATGCCTACTTATAACTCTTAGTACCCACTATAAGCATAATAGTAACTACCCCTCTAGAATATGGTAACACACACCCCCTTACCTCAAACACTTAGAGATAGGGAGAGTGCTCTTGCTCTAAGCTTGAGTCTTGCACCAAAAAGCCACAAACCAAGGGAAGAGGGAGGAACCTAATACAATGGAAACAAATTGTTATGTTTTGCCTTTAACCTTGATAGAGTCCATGAAACCAAGAGATTTCCCTAGGTTAAAGTTTGAATTTCTCCAAGGGAGCAAGAGAGAGAGATTCGAGCAAGAGAGAGAATGAGAGAGAGTTCTTAAACTAGATAACTTACTTGGAGCAACAAAGAAGGAGTTTGATGATGGAAATGGATACAACACACTTGAGCCTTGATTGTTTGAAGTAGAAAAATTGGTGCCCTAGAGAAGAAATGAAATGGGGGGTCGAACAATAGAAAAGATAACGTGTGGCTCACTTTTATTTTTTTTTTCAACATCAGCCCGAGTTAATCGATTAGCAGCCCAACTAATCGATTAATCCAATGCAACCTGGTTAAAAATCAACATTCTGGTCATAGTCGATTAACCACTAGGTTAATCGATTATTTTTTGCACCACTTTCAGGCACTACTCGATTTACCAGTAGGTTAATCGATTAACCTGCAAAATCATGCATTACTCAGTACTTTAAATCGCCATAACTTCTTCGTTACCCGTTGTATCTTGCTCAAATTTTAAGGCAAGCTTCCTCACATACCCTACTTCATATCCAACGGTGGAATTTGTGTTTTGAGCTACAAATCTTGTTCTTTAAGTTCCCTAAAGTTCTATGTTTTAAACATAAATTTACTCACCTATTTGACCAAATTGCTAACTTATACCATCTTTCCTCTACTCTAAGTCTATCACAATATAAATCATACTAGGAATTAAACTTGGGATGTTACACCTTGAGCTATTGACTGAAGAGAGTTGCAACATTCACGGTGTAACATCCCGAATTTTAATTCTAATAATAATTAGAATAATAGTAAGATTTGGAAGTAAGGATTATCCTACAAGGGATTTAAAATTATGGATTAGGAGTTCTTTGAGTGCCATAGAGGAGTCAAGGAGCATTGGCATCGAAAAGCAAATTTAAAGAAGACCAAACGAGTGTTAAAAATCGATTTTTCGGTGTTATAAACACCCGACGTTAGGAAATTCAAAATAAAAGATTTAAGACTCAAAACACAATTCCCACCGTTGGATATGAAGTTATGATTTTTAGGAAGTTACTCGTCAAATTTGAGCAAGATCCGACGGTGAACGAAGAAGTTATGGCTATTTGAAGTTGGGAGAAGATAGTTGAAAAATAGAAAAGCAAACTAGCAGTATCTGGTCATTTTACTCGAGTATTTTGTTAAATACTCGAGTATTTTGGCTCATTTTGTCAAAACACTCGAGTATTGACAGAAATACTCGAGTATTCTGCTACCTGCAGCTTTAAAATCGTGTTTTGGGGGCTGAATCCCCCATTTCAACCCCTCCTTCTCTCTCTCCGCCCAGCACCTCCTCCAACCACCACCACCGGAGCTCATGGCCGCCACCCCACCTCCTTGTTCCTCCTCCTCCTCATAGATCCTTTCTCTCCCTCTCCTCCCTCTTGATCTCGTTTCTCTCTCCTTCCCTCACTCTCTCATCCTCTCTCTAGCCCTTCTCCCTCCACCACCAGCAGCCACCACCGCCGCCCCACAAGCCGCCACCACCAAAGCCACCACCACCATGAATGCCTCTCTCTCCCTCCTTTCCCCTCTTGACTCTTAGTTCCTTTCTCTCTCATCTAGGGCTTTGAGTCCTCTCACCTCCGGCCACCACAACCCGCCGCCACTGCACCGGCCACCACAGCCACCGTGAGCCGCCACCCCCACCGTCCCGATCCATCACCATAACCATAAACCCCTCCCTTTTCCATTCTCTCTCTCTCCTCCCGGTGTCGAAGAGCAACACCGTCACCGTGATCGAGATCGATTGTCCCCACCGTGCTTGGAATCAAGGATTGGGGAAGCTTAGGATCCAGTTGGAGCCGAGCTAAAGCGTGAGTCGGGGAGTAAAGCGCCAGATTAAGGTTACCCCTCACTATCACCGATTGAGGTAAGGGGTTTCATTACCAGTCCTTAAGGGGTGTATTTCTGGGTAGTTATATCTATCGCTAGGACCTGGGGAAATGTTAATTGCTAGTGAACCTTAGAGTAACCCGCTAATAATGAAGAAAAATAGATGGAGTAAATAGGGGAAACAAATAGTGATGAATAAAAAGATAGGTAGTAGAGTAACTAATCAATTAGATCGGTAGGGTGTGGCAAAAGAATAGAAATGGTGAATAGGGAAATAAATTTAGTAATGAACAAATGAGAGTAAAGAGAATATAATGTGACCATCGAGTAGAATAGGACTAATGATGTAATAATAGGATATGTAATAAGGAAGACAATTAGGAAAAGAAAAGATAGATAAAGAAGTGTTAAAGCAATTAGTAACGAAATAAACGGAATAACAAGAAAGAAATAAATAAACGGAATTATAAGGAAGAGAAGAAGAAAAAGAAAAGAAAAAGAATAGGTAAACAACTAAGAGTTAGTATGAGAGTAATTAGTAACGAAAAGTACTTAAGTATAAGATGGCAAGGAAATAATAATAAGTCGTTAAGGGAAGGCGTGAGCTAAGTGAGACGATAATAGAGGATAAGGAAGTGTTAGGAAACTAAATGTATTAGATAGAATTAAGGAACTAAAAGTAAAGGGATAAAACTAATACGATAATAAAGAGATAATAAGAATGGTAAATGTCGCAAGTGGTTGTATTGACCCTGTGGCACGGCGCAGGTGGTTGTATTGACCCTGTGGCCAAATAAAAATGGTATATGTCACAGGTGGTTGTATTGACCCTGTGGCACGGCGCAGGTGGTTGTATTGACCCTATGGCCAAATAAATATGGTACATGTCACAGGTGGTTGTATTGACCCTGTGGCACGGCGTAGGTGGTTGTATTGACCCTGTGGCCAAATAAAAAAAAGGTAAGGGAAGTTTATGAAGATCTCTGTCTGAGGTTACATAAACGAGATGGGTGTATACAGATCACTGTTTGTGGTTGTATACCCGTATGCAGATCACTGTTTGTGGTTGCATACGTATGCAGATCACTGTTTGTGGTTGCATACACAGCGTTTGCAGATCACTGTTTGTGGTTGCAAACACGGTGTGTAGATCTCTGATTGAGGTTACACATAATGGAAAATGAATAAAGGAAATAAATAAAAATGGAATCGGTAAAGGAATTAAAGGGAATGAATAATGGTCAAGGTAATGGAAAGATTTAGGAAAAGGAAAAAGGGATAACGGAAACGGATAGGGACATATCAGTGATTAAGGGAAAAGGGTAATGAAAATGGAATAAAAAGGGAATAAAAATGGGAAAGGAAATGAAAATGATATTGGAAAGGATAAATGGCTAATAGAGTGGTTATGGGAAAGGAAGAAAAAGAAATAGGTTAGCTGGAAAAGAGGAGCATGAATTAAGTAGTATAGTATAGGTTTGAATGGTCTTAGTGTGTCGTATATATCTGCTTAGAAATCTCTCTTTTAAGTTCTGTGTGATGCTTCCCCTGTGTGGTTAATATTTTTCAGGTACACAAGTGGAGCATACACCCGTGCCGGCCGAGCAGGATTTTCATTCCATTACGTGGAATGTTTATTAGATATTATGAGTGGATAATTATTTAATGTAATTTATAATATGAATTAGTAGCTTGCCCCGCAACTTGTATTATTTGGGCATTAGGATCTGTGTACTTATTAAACTGTTGTTGTTTATGTTTTTAAACAATTCTGGACTAACAGGTTTTTAGAAGAAAATTTTTGGGAAGTCCGGAAAACAGAGGAAACTCTGCCGGATTTTCGTAAAAGTTTTTATAAGTAATTAAGCTTAAAAAGAAATTTTAAATCTCTAATTTTAATAAAACCTAAAAGTAACTAATAAAAGTGAGAGTGTTACATTTTGGTATCAGAGCAGTTTTTCCTCGGCCTTTGGAGTGTGGACTCACATCTCCGATGGTTACTCACCAAGCGAGTAACTGATTTGTTTAGTAAGAGTCTAAGTCTAGGATTAGGATATTTAGGTTATTGATTAAGTATTCAGTCTTTAATTGGCTGTTCCCTTCATGACCTAACAGTATGGCTGGACGACGTGCCGAAAATGAGCGGATGGCTGCCATATTGGAGAATCTGATTCAAATGAATCAGAATCAGGCCCGAATGCAGCAGAACCAAGCTGAAAACATCGCAGCAGCAACAGCATTGAATCCACCACCCATTCCTGTCGAAATTGATTGGATGGCTCGATTTAGGAAATGCGAACTGCCTAGGTTCGAAGGAGGGTATAATCCTGATGGAGCTCAGCGATGGCTCAAGGAAATTGAGAAGATCCTTCGCACCATGGCGCCACCTTTTGAACAAACTGTGTTGCTAGCGCAGTATATGTTGACTGATGAAGCAGAGTATTGGTGGGAACGAGTGCGAAGAGAATTGGAGGCAGCCAATCAGGATATCACTTTTGATCTGTTTAAGGCTCACTTCCTGGGGAAGTATTTTCCTGAGGATGTTCGTAGGGAAAAGGAGATCGCTTTTCTGCAGCTGGAGCAGGGAAGTATGAATGTCGGTGAGTATGCGGCACAATTTGAAGATCTGATTCGCTATTCTGGCAGTTATCGGGATGCAGACGAACGCACCAAGTGTATTAAATTTGAAACAGGTCTCAATGCCAGAATTCGGACTATCTTTGTGCACCAGGGTATAGCTAACCTCTCTCAGCTGGTGAATATGACTAGCGCTTATGAGAAAAGTTTGAATCAGCAGGAAGCAGAGGAAAGGAGCAAGAATATACCAAATGAAGTAGGTCTCAACAAGGGTAAGGGACTGGCTCAAGGATCAGGTCCGTACGCTGTTAACCGCACCAGAGCAGTAGTGCCAGAGAATGCGGGACAGAGTGCGACCGCTCCAAGGACAAGGCCACCATGTCCACATTGTGGAGGATCCCATACTCGTATGTGTTGGATGCTTGAACAGGGTAGAAAGGAAGGTCTCTGCTTCCAATGCGGGCAACCCGGACACCGTGCTGCAAACTATCCTATGGGCACGTAGAACGAGGAATGAACTTATCCAAGGTACTTTTCATGTTAATGTTGCATCAACTGATTACTTTAGCGTCTTTGCCTAGAATAAGTGTGAGTAGTGCAATCTACAAGGAGTCGATAAGTGTTAAAACCTTAGTTAGAAATTTCACCAAGCTCAATTGTGATAGTGTCGTCCTCTAATAGAGTGTAAGGTCAGGATTGGTCATCCTTTCTCTTGCACCTGTTAAAAGGTAATGCTATTATTCAATAATGCAATGATGTACACTTAATAAATGTGAGATTGGGACTGACCACCTCGGTCTTCGCGTTTATTGACATACTATATTATTGCAATCATCTAGTTGAAAAATCAGAAACAACCATCGAGGAATTCTATCCCTGTCGAAAGCCACTTTAATCCTATAGGATCTTTCCTAAGACTCATGAACAGTGATTCACAAACCAACCCCATTCAAGACACTCTTATTCTGTATTTCCACCGAGAACATTCAACTCAGTAATTGAACCACCCTTCTAACTCGTATGAGAATTTAGCCGCATGCGTAGGTATGAAGAGTCGTCATATCATAGAAAATTCGAAACCACACCGATTAGACCGATTAACGGTCAACTTAAATCCATGTACCACCTCTCCAACCAATTAAGCACCCAGCTCATCTATCCCTGGAGTCAACTCAGTTTCCTCCCTGCCTTCGACTTACTCAGGTATGTTGATAATAAGTGGGGGAGACTTGACGACTCGATTCGGATCCTATCCGAGCGACAATAACTCGTAACCATACCAAAAGCTATAGGACCACCAAATAGATAATTCCAAACGCTCTGCGGATGATCGAATGAGGGTTAAACTAGAGGTAAAACTAGACCTTGACCTTGACCCTCAGGTGGAATCGATCTCTAGGAATTCTTTTACCGGATTGGAATTATTAAACGAATGAGAAGGAAATAGCATCGAAGTAGAATGCAAAAGCGGTGAAGATTGATTTTAAAAGCGACTTTGCTAGACTCACTTGAAGGAGTAAAAGGTGAACGGGATAAAAGTGAAGTCACGAAGTGGAATTTCAATCAAGATGTTACGTCGGAACACCGCAAGTGATAATCTCAGTCTTTTGGGACCCTGTGCATTTGATAGGACCCCGATTGACCGAGACCAACCAGTTAGTCGCAGATCCATAGAAGCGCATCCTTCGGCAACTCTCTGCTGAAAATGCATACTTTGGGGATAATCTCCATTGTCTTCTTGCTTGACATGTATCCAGTCCATCCTGGGTTATCTTGCAAAGACCATGAGACTCATTCTTGAGTGCTTCATGTTTCTTCTTTTCATCTTCACTCTCTTCAAGCTTCAAGCATCTCAGATGCAAAGGTGAGAGATTGCCAAGTCGTAGAAACCCGACGTAGTTCTAAGCTTACCGATAGATAGTCACCCACGTGTCCTCTTCTCAGCCTTGGATACCGGTAAGGAACTTGCGTACTCTATTATGAGAAACGAACGAGCATACCCCCCCTAGCATTGATATAATCAAGTGTGTCGATGCTAAGTGGGGGATGATTTCAATCCAAGAAATGGGAGATGGAACTTTAATAATAAGGAAACTGACGCTCCTGTGCAGGCAGAGATAATACGTAGTATTAGAAGACCCGCCTTGAAATAGGCATGGACCTAGCCACACCTAGAGCGGGAAATAAAAACCGAAGGGAAGTAAAAAACGTAGTCCGGAGTTTACCAATGGGATGGTTCTCCATTTAAGGAACCAAACGGAATTTCGGGGACGAAATTCTAATAAGTGGGGGAGAAATGTAACATCCCGAATTTTAATTCTAATAATAATTAGAATAATAGTAAGATTTGGAAGTAAGGATTATCCTAGAAGGGATTTAAAATTATGGATTAGGAGTTCTTTGAGTGCCATAGAGGAGTCAAGGAGCATTGGCATCGAAAAGCAAATTTAAAGAAGACCAAACGAGTGTTAAAAATCGATTTTTCGGTGTTATAAACACCCGACGTTAGGAAATTCAAAATAAAAGATTTAAGGCTCAAAACACAATTCCCACCGTTGGATATGAAGGTATGAGTTTTAGGAAGTTACTCATCAAATTTGAGCAAGATCCGACGGTGAACGAAGAAGTTATGGCTATTTGAAGTTGGGAGAAGATAGTTGAAAAATAGAAAAGCAAACTAGCAGTATCTGGTCATTTTACTCGAGTATTTTGTGAAACACTCGAGTATTTTTGGTCGAAAAACTCGAGTATTTACATAAATACTCGAGTATTCTGCTACCTACAGCTTTAAAATCGTGTTTTGGGGGCTGAATCCCCCATTTCAACCCCTCCTTCTCTCTCTCCGCCCAGCACCTCCTCCAACCACCACCACCGGAGCTCATGGCCTCCACCCCACCTCCTTGTTCCTCCTCCTCCTCATAGATCCTTTCTCTCCCTCTCCTCCCTCTTGATCTCGTTTCTCTCTCCTTCCCTCACTCTCTCATCCTCTCTCTAGCCCTTCTCCCTCCACCACCAGCAGCCACCACCGCCGCCCCACAAGCCGCCACCACCAAAGCCACCACCACCATGAACGCCTCTCTCTCCCTCCTTTCCCCTCTTGACTCTTAGTTCCTTTCTCTCTCATCTAAGGCTTTGAGTCCTCTCACCTCCGGCCACCACAACCCGCCGCCACTGCACCGGCCACCACAGCCACCGTGAGCCGCCACCCCCACCGTCCCGATCCATCACCATAACCATAAACCCCTCCCTTTTCCATTCTCTCTCTCACCGTGAACCCTCTCTCTCTCCTCCCGGTGTTGAAGAGCAACACCGTCACCGTGATCGAGATCGATTGTCCCCACCGTGCTTGGAATCAAGGATTGGGGAAGCTTAGGATCCAGTTGGAGCCGAGCTAAAGCGTGAGTCGGGGAGTAAAGCGCCAGATTAAGGTTACCCCTCACTATCACCGATTGAGGTAAGGGGTTTCATTACCAGTCCTTAAGGGGTGTATTTCTGGGTAGTTATATCTATCGCTAGGACCTGGGAAAATGTTAATTGCTAGTGAACCTTAGAGTAACCCGCTAATAATGAAGAAAAATAGATGGAGTAAATAGGGGAAACAAATAGTTATGAATAAAAAGATAGGTAGTAGAGTAACTAATCAATTAGATCGGTAGGGTGTGGCAAAAGAATAGAAATGGTGAATAGGGAAATAAATTTAGTAATGAACAAATGAGACTAAAGAGAATATAATGTGACCACCGAGTAAAATAGGACTAATGATGTAATAATAGGATATGTAATAAGGAAGACAATTAGGAAAAGAAAAGTTAGATAAAAAAGAGTTAAAGCAATTAGTAACGAAATAAACGGAATAACAAGAAAGAAATAAATAAACGGAATTATAAGGAAGAGAAGAAGAAAAAGAAAAGAAAAAGAATAGGTAAACAACTAAGAGTTAGTATGAGAGTAATTAGTAACGAAAAGTACTTAAGTATAAGATGGCAAGGAAATAATAATAAGTCGTTAAGGGAAGGCGTGAGCTAAGTGAGACGATAATAGAGGATAAGGAAGTGTTAGGAAACTATATGTATTAGATAGAATTAAGGAACTAAAAGTAAAGGGATAAAAATAATACGATAATAAAGAGATAATAAGAATGGTAAATGTCACAGGTGGTTGTATTGACCCTGTGGCACGGCGCAGGTGGTTGTATTGACCCTGTGGCCAAATAAAAATGGTATATGTCACAGGTGGTTGTATTGACCCTGTGGCACGGCGCAGGTGGTTGTATTGACCCTGTGGCCAAATAAATATGGTACATGTCACAGGTGGTTGTATTGACCCTGTGGCACGGCGCAGGTGGTTGTATTGACCCTGTGGCCAAATAACAAAAAGGTAAGGGAAGTTTATGTAGATCTCTGTCTGAGGTTACATAAACGAGATGGGTGTATACAGATCACTGTTTGTGGTTGTATACACGTATGCAGATCACTGTTTGTGGTTGCATACGTATGCAGATCACTGTTTGTGGTTGCATACACAGCGTTTGCAGATCACTGTTTGTGGTTGCAAACACGGTGTGTAGATCTCTGATTGAGGTTACACATAATGGAAAATGAATAAAGGAAATAAATAAAAATGGAATCGGTAAAGGAATTAAAGGGAATGAATAATGGTCAAGGTAATGGAAAGATTTAGGAAAAGGAAAAAGGGATAACGGAAACGGATAGGGACATATCAGTGATTAAGGGAAAAGGGTAATGAAAATGGAATAAAAAGGGAATAAAAATGGGAAAGGAAATGAAAATGATATTGGAAAGGATAAATGGCTAATAGAGTGGTTATGGGAAAGGAAGAAAAAGAAATAGGTTAGCTGGAAAAGAGGAGCATGAATTAAGTAGTATAGTATATGTTGGAAACCAACAAGCGGCTCAATATAGTCTAGAGAATGGTTGTATGAAAATAAATTTTCTTAAAAATTCAAGACAGATTACTCGAGTAACTCAAGACTTCACTCGAGTAATACGCAAGCAAAAATAATTTCACTCGAGTATTCAGCAAATCACTCGAGTATTACGAAAGCTATTTTTAAATCACTCGAGTAACAGAAAACCTACTCGAGTATTGTTCATAAACTGAAAGTAGATTACTCGAGTGACAAGAACTTTACTCGAGTAAACTGGGTAAAATTCAATTAAAACTCAGTTTTCAATGGAGTTCTTCAAGAATAACAATGCTATGATGATTCAACAAATTATGAAAGATTAATATGAACAATTTCAAGAAATATTAACATGCAATTTTAGATCAATTGAGTAGAATTAAGAAAACCCCAATTCTAACCTAAAAATGCAATTGTTAATGAATTAATGCAATACAAGGAATGAAAATAAAAGAGACACAATGATTTATCCTGGTTCACTTTCACCCACTTGAAAGCTACTCCAGTCCCCTCTTGAATCAAGAGAGATTCTTCACTAGAAATCTTCAAATGTAGATTTTACAATGTTTTAAGATGCAACTAGATTCTTAGTTCTCCTATCTTAAAACCCAACTCAAAGTGTGTACCAAACACTTTGATCTAATCTACCCCTTTTGAGAATTCTAGATTTCCTTGCTAATTGATTGAAGATGCTTCCTACCAATCCTTTTTTCTTGCTTTGATTTGATCCTCAAAGTCTTCCTTGTGATATTTTTCACTTGTGTTGAAACTTCAATGATGCAATCATAAATTGCAAATCTTCAACAACTACTAAGAACAAAAACTATGATCTCAAGAATATTTGAACAATGAGAAAAATAGAGTGAAGAGTGAAAAGTTCTTTGTTGAATCTTGATAGCTCTTGAAAGATGTAAAATAGCTCTTGAATTGCTTTTTGAAAGTGTATAGAAAATTGTAAGAATGAATGTGTATCTGTGAAAGAGAAAATTAAGTCCTTTTATAATTTTCCAAACACTGATTGAATTACTCGAGTAAACCATATAACTTCACTCGATTAAAACATGTCAGATTAAGTTACTCGAGTGATGTGTAAACCATTACTCGATTAACCTGTCATGACATAAATTACTCGAGTGACCCAATACTCATTACTCGAGTAAACTGATCAGAAACTGAATAAAAACAAGATTTTTCTAAAAAGATTTTCACAAAACTTTTAATAGAGCTATTTAATCAAGATTTAAAGTATCTTCACTCTTAATCAAACATTATTTAAATATTCTTAAAATCACCTAAGCTACCCACACCAATGAGATGCATTGCATAAAAATAAAGATTACATTGAAATGGAATTAATAAAAATCCTAATTCTAATCTTCATGTGGTGTAGCTTGCTTGTTGCCAATGTTGTTGCTTGGAGAGAGATTGTTAGCATCAAAACATGAGAATCCTACAAACTCCCCCTTTTTGATGATGACAAACCTCCTTTACAAATAAGCACTAAGTTTTAACATACTCCCCCTAAATGTAAAACACCTAGGAAAAATATAATAAAACTTAACCTACAAGAACAACATCAACAAAATATTCTCCCCCTTTTGGCATCATTAAAAAGATAAAAAAAAATTGAGAAAAGTCCTTTGCCAAAAGTTGAAGGTAAGTAGTTCACAATGATATATAAAAAAAATTACAATAAAGACAATACCAAAATAAACCACAATAGTGCCACAACGAATATAAACGCAAAACGAATATAGCACCATAATCCATAATATCAGAGTATCATACTATGCAGCAAATCATAGTGTAAAGCAAAAAGACATCAACCATAGCAAATAATCAAACGAAACTAACCAATCTAGACCATACACAAGGTCCTAAAACATAGTAGCAACAGAGTCATAAACATGAAACAGAAACATAAACATAACATAATCAGAAATATGCATATGAAACATGAAACAGAAATCAATCAGCAAAACATCATCAGCATCCACAGGTCTAGGAATCAGGTGGAGGAGGAGGGAAATGGTGAGAAAAGAGGCCAGACATATAATCCATTAAACGATGCTCCATGGCAATATTCTTCACATCCTGTCTCATCTCCAACTGAGTGAATTGAGCATTGATGTGTTCAACCAATGACTCATGAGCAGCCTGTGCATCAAATGGAGTACCAAGATTGTCCAAATTGATATAGTCCTCAACACGATCAGAATTCATCGGATCAGTAGAAGAAGGAGGAGCAGAAGAAGATGCACCAGCCCTATCACCAAGTAAAGTCCTTTTCCTAGAACCCGAAGCTCTTGCAGCCTTTGCAGTTTCAATCATTTCCTTAATCTGTGATTTCCATAACCAAGTGCGACTTTCCCTATGCCAAGCAATTTTCATATAACTAATGTGTGAATCATTAAGACACCAGTTATTTTTCTTTTCCGTCACAGCTGGCTCATCATCAGGGATTGGAACACGATAATACCTCATAATCTTGGTAACATGCATAGGATATGGCAAGAATTGAGTAGGAGGAGATTGAGCAGCAACTTCCATACGAGCTAAAAACATTTTATTCCAATTCATCTCATATCTCTTTTTGATCCCATGAAACAAAATAAGATCATCATCTCCCAATTGTGCATAATTTTGATTACATTTCGGAATCAAACAATAAGAAACAATGTACATGAGCACTCTATCCACAGCATGCAAAGGTGATACAGTTCTAGTAGACCTATCACTCCAAGATTCACCAGTACGCAACAAATCAGTATAAATCTTATTAGTATCCACATCCAAATCCAGACAGTCATCATCACCAATAAAAGTTCCCTTGTTTTCTAAACCAAACAACATTGTCAAATCTTCAGGCTTTATAACAAAATGATGTCCTCTAACCATTGTTTGATACTCACCATCTAGCTTAGTAAAATTCTGATAAAATTGTCTGACAAGCCTAGGGTAATAATGAGTCTCAAATTCTAAAAACCTCTTCAAATTCTGAAATTCTAAATCCTCTACAAATGGAAATTGCTCCTTATGCAACCAAGCAAATTTAACATACCGTGTAAGACCAAAAGAGCGATTGATAAATGTCGGTTCCCGCAAGTCTCGGTTGATTCCAGAAAACCAGGGGTCGTTACGGCCTGCTCCTTGCTTTGCTTTCTTTCTAGGAGGTTGGGATAGTGAGGAAGAAGCCATTGATTCAGAAAGTGCAGATTCGGTTTTGGGGTTAGGGTTTTGGTTTGGGAATTTTCGGATTTGGGAAAAATTGGGGAAAATGATGAGTGAAATGAGTAGAAATGATGATATAATGATGAAATATGGAAGAAATTTGTATGATTTGTGAAGTTTTGTGGTTGAGAATGATGATTTGATGAAGAACCGTATAAGAGAGAAGAGAGAAATACGAACAAGAGAGAGAAAGAAACGTGAAAAATGATGCAGTTTTCAACAGTTCAGATTTTAAAATCACGTAAGTTACTCGAGTGATGTTCATGCGTTACTCGAGTGATTCGAGCAGTAATCGAGTGAAAAGAAATGTTACTCGAGTATGCCGAAGATTAAAAAAATTTTACTCGAGTGATGGATGAACTAATCGAGTGATACGAAAGTCATTTTAAAATTAATCGAGTGACAAACAGAATTACTCGAGTAATACGAAAGAGATTTTAAAATTACTCGAGTGAAATATCTGTTACTCGAGTGAACTGTCCAGAATTTTTAAAAAAAATTCAATTTTTCATGCAGAAACATTTTTCATACACAACCACATAGAAACACTTAGCATTTAGCAAGTAACACACATACAAATAAAGCAATTAACATATGATAGAAAACATACACACATAACTACATATCACAAAAAATAATAAACACTTTAATAAGATACAACAACTCAAAATATAAATCACATTGAAATAGGCTTGAAGGTGATTTCGAAAAGCATCAAATATAATTAGCTAATAGTTGATTCATCAAAAATACCAAGTTCTCTTCGAATTTTATAAAATGTGTCCCTTGGTAATGGTTTTGTAAAGATATCAGCTAATTGATCCGAAGTTTGAACAAACTCAATAACACAATCACCTTTTTGAACATGATCTCTCAAAAAATGATGCCTAATTTCAATATGCTTTGTCCTTGAGTGTAATACTGGATTTTTAGTCAAATTAATTGCCGAAGTGTTATCACACTTTATAGGGATTTTTGTCAAATTTAAACCAAAATCAGATAATTGTTGTTTCATCCAAAGGATTTGAGCACAACAACTACCAGCTGCTATATATTCGGCCTCCGCGGTTGATAAAGCAACACAGTTTTGCTTTTTGGAAAACCACGATACAAGTGAATTACCAATTAAATGGCATGTTCCGCTTGTACTTTTTCGCTCAACTTTACAATCGGCAAAGTCAGAGTCCGAATAACCTATAAGTTTTAGAAAAGCATCCCTAGGATAATAAAGTCCAGTATTCGTTGTACCCTTTAAGTATTTCATTATTCTTTTGACAGCAGTTAGATGCGACTCTTTCGGTTTTGCTTGAAAACGTGCACACATACATACACTAAACATGATGTCAGGCCTAGATGCAGTTAAGTATAACAAACTACCAATAATACCACGATACTTCGTTACCTCTACCGCTTTTCCAGCCTCATCTTGATCTAGGTAGCATGCAACGCTCATTGGTGTAGAAGCGGATTTGCACGAACCCATCCCAAAACGTTTGAGAAGCTCTCTACAATATTTACTCTGATGAATATAAATGCCATCATTAAGTTGCTTTATTTGAAGGCCAAGAAAGAATGTAAGCTCTCCCATCATCGACATCTCGAATTCGCTTTGCATCAAGTCTGAAAACTTCTTACACAAGTTATCGTTAGTAGCACCAAATATAATATCGTCAACATATATTTGAACCAATAAAATATCCTTACCGGAACGTTCAATAAAAAGTGTAGTGTCAACAGTGCCTCGTTTAAAACCTTTTTGTAATAAAAAATTGCTTAGTCGGTCGTACCAAGCTCTAGGAGCTTGTTTCAAACCGTACAAAGCCTTTTTCAGTTTGAAAACGTAGTCCGGATGCTCAAAACTCTCGAATCCGGGAGGTTGTGACACGTAAACTTCCTCTTGAATGTATCAGTTAAGAAAGGCGCTCTTAACATCCATTTGATACAATTTAAAATTCATTATCGAAGCAAAAGCGAGAAGAATACGAATAGCTTCTAGTCTAGCAACGGGAGCATATGTCTCATCGTAATCGATTCCTTCTTCTTGACTATAACCTTGTGCTACCAACCTAGCTTTATTCCTAACAATAATACCCGATTCATCTAACTTATTCCTATAGATCCACCGAGTACCAATTACAGGACGATCATCGGATTTTGGCACAAGCTCCCAAACTTGGTTTCTTTCATATTGATTTAATTCTTCTTGCATGGCCATAATCCAATGATCATCTTGAACAGCCTCTTTGATACTCTTAGGTTCTATTTGAGATACAAAGGCAACATAATAACAAAAATTATTTAAAGTGCGTCGGGTTACCACTCCCTTTGCAATGTCACCTAAGATGTTAGAAATCGGATGATTTTTGGTTGATTTCCAAGCTATTGGTAATTGAGGTTGAAACTCTTGTGCTAAGTCTTTATCTTGTGCTTGCACCTCTCCATCTTCAATTTGATTCTCTTCCATTTGTTGTGGTGTTGACTTCTCATGATCCAAAAATGTACCTATATTATCAACATCACAAGAAACAACACAATCTCCTTTCGAAGATTCATCAAATAAAACATGCACGGATTCCTCAACGGTTAATGTTCTTTTATTGTAGACTCTATATGCTTTGCTATGAGTTGAATAACCTATGAATATGCCTTCGTCGGCTTTGGAGTCAAACTTGCCGACCGGTTCCTTTCCGTTATTTAAAACAAACACCTTACACCCAAAAACATGAAAATGTGAAATATTTGGCTTTCGCCCTTTTAAAAGTTCATAAGGTGTTTTATTTAAATGCGGACGAATAAGAACCCTATTAAGCACATAACAAGCAGTGTTTACCGCATCGGCCCAAAAATATTTAGGAACATTTGATTCTTTCAACATAGTACGAGCAAGTTCCACTAATATTCTATTTTTCCTTTCTACAACTCCATTTTGCTCCGGAGTCCTAGGGGCCGAAAATTGATGATCAATACCAAACTTATCACAAAACGCATCAATCCTAGTGTTTTCAAACTCACCTCCGTGGTCACTTCTAATAGACACAATTTTAAAACTTAGTTGATTTTGGATGAGTTTGGCAAACTTTTTAAAACATTTATAAACTTCACTTTTTGCGGATAAAAATAAAGTCCATGTGAATCTGGTAAAATCGTCTACTAAAACAAATCCATAGTAATTGCCACCTAAACTTTTAATTTGTGAAGGGCCAAACAAATCCATATGGATGAGCTCCAAAGGCTTTGTTGTGCTTATCACATTTTTAGGTTTAAAAGAACTTTTAACTTGCTTGCACTTTTGACAAGAGTCACAAATGCCATCAAGCTTAAAATTTAGTTTAGGCAAACCAATCACTAAATCTTTTCGCAAAAGTTTGTTTAATTGATTCACATTCACATGAGCAATTCGTCTATGCCAAAGACGAATTTCATCATCAAAAGATTTGAAACATTTTGAAAATAGTGAAGTTATCTCATCCAAATCAATTAAGTAAGTGTTATTAGAGCGACGACCAACAAACTTAACACTATCATCTATAGAAGACTTAATGAAGCATAATTCCGGAGTAAAAGTCACATAATTGCCCATATCGCATAGTTGGCTTATACTAAGCAAGTTGTGTTCTAAGCCTTCTACGTATAGGACATTTTCTATGACAAGGTTAGATACGTTACCGATCTTCCCGACTCCTAGAATTTTGCCCTTGTTGTTGTCGCCGTATGTCACAAATCCACCATTTTTCGGAGTAAGTTCCATGAAGTACGTTTTGTCTCCCGTCATGTGTCTCGAACAACCACTATCCAAGTACCATTTGCGCTCTTTGGTTCGAAGACACACCTACAAGAAAGATATCATTTGGTTGACTTAGGTACCCAAGTGGTCTTGGGTCCTTTGTTGTTAGCATGGGGAGAAGTCCCCTTAACAATCCAAATATATTCTCCGCTTGGTATACCAAATTTCTTTATATTACATTTATTCGTGGTATGCCCAAAGATCCCACAATAATGGCAAGTTGGGTTTTTAGAAATCTTATTCTTTGAAAATCCACCAACTTTGCGATAATTGCGTTTCTTAGGTTTAGTATAGCCAAGACCGGATCTATTGCTATTGTTCCTTTGAGTTGAAAGCAAATGATCTAATGAAGTATCTCCTTTCATGAGCCTTGCAAGTCGATCATTCAAATTAAAAACTTCTTTTTCCAAAGACTTGCAATTTTCACAAGATGGAGTCTCATTTGATTTCAATTCACAATTGCATGTAGAGTTTGCATAAATGAGTTCAAGAGTTTCATTTTGAAGCTTAAGTTCTTCTAAATCTTTTTGAAGTTCAATTATCTTTTCATGTTGCTTCATTATGAAATTCTTTCTTTCAACATTTATTTTAGCAAGTTTCTTCAACTCTTTATGCATCTCTACATACACATTGTACAACTCATTGAATGAAGGAGAATTAGAACTAGAGCTAGCATCGGAAAGATAATCTACCTCATTGACGTTGTCACTTGATTTAATGCTCGAAGATTCCTCTTCAACAAGCTTCGTCATCAAACATAGATTTGCAAGTTCTTCATCATCCGATGAGCTAGATGTTGATTGACTCTCCTCTTCATCCCATACTATGTAAGCCCTTTTTCCTTTAGATGAGTTGAACTTAGAGTTGTCGTCACCTTCCGACTTCTTAGAATGAGTTGGGCATTTTGATCGATAGTGACCAAGCTTTCCACACCCATGACATTTGATGTGATCCTTGTTAGTCTTATTTCTTGGTTGTGAGTCCTTAGAATCTCTTTGTCTATTCTTATTAAAGTTTCCCTTTCTCTTAAAGAACCTACCAAGCTTTTTAACTAGCAAGCCAAGGGTCTCATCATCTATATCGGAGTCCGAGTCATCCACTTGAGAGTTTTCCTCTTGTGCCTTAAGAGATTTTGAAGTTGATTTAAGAGCAATCCCCTTTTTCTTTCTATCGGCATCTTCATTCATGGATAACCGTCCAAGCTCTATTTCATGCTCTTGAAGCTTTCCGAATAGAGTTGCTAAGTCAATTTGATCCACGTCTCTAGCTTCCATAATGGCTGTCACCTTAGGTTGCCATTCCCTGCTAAGACATCTCAAAATCTTATTAACAACTTCACCATTAGTAATAACTTTTCCAAGTGCAGAAAGATGATTTATGATATGAGTGAACCGCTTTTGCATGTCACCTATATTTTCATTAGGTAGCATACGAAAGAGTTCATATTCATGCATGAGTGTATTTAGCCTAGCCCTCCTAACCTCCGAAGTGCCCTCATGTGTGACTTGTAATGTGTCCCACATTTGTTTAGCATCAACACATTGAGATACTCGAAAGAACTCATCATAAGAAAGAGCGGACGTGATGATATTTTTAGCTTTTAAATCAAATGCAACTTTCTTCTTATCATCATTGTCCCAACTCGATTGTGGTTTGATCGAAACAACATCATTTACTTTCGTTTGAGGAACAAAAGGTCCATTCTCTATGGCGTTATAAATTTCCATATCTATGGCTTGAATAAAAATTTTCATGCGGACCTTCCAATAAGCGTAACCCTCACCATTGAATAGTGGAGGACGATTAATGGAAGTTCCTTCACCACCAAAAGGATTTGAAATTGAGCCCATTGTTTCCAAGTAAACAAGGATCTTTTCGAAAAAGCTTTTTAAGGCTCGGATTTTTCGTCCGAGCTCTGATACCACTTGTTGGAAACCAACAAGCGGCTCAATATAGTCTAGAGGGGGGGGTGAATAGAATATTGAAGCCTTATTACAGATTTTTCGTCCACCTAAGAGAATGGTTGTATGAAAATAAATTTTCTTAAAAATTCAAGACAGATTACTCGAGTAACTCAAGACTTCACTCGAGTAATACGCAAGCAAAAATAATTTCACTCGAGTATTCAGCAAATCACTCGAGTATTACGAAAGCTATTTTTAAATCACTCGAGTAACAGAAAACCTACTCGAGTATTGTTCATAAACTGAAAGTAGATTACTCGAGTGACAAGAACTTTACTCGAGTAAACTGGGTAAAATTCAATTAAAACTCAGTTTTCAATGGAGTTCTTCAAGAATAACAATGCTATGATGATTCAACAAATTATGAAAGATTAATATGAACAATTTCAAGAAATATTAACATGCAATTTTAGATCAATTGAGTAGAATTAAGAAAACCCCAATTCTAACCTAAAAATGCAATTGTTAATGAATTAATGCAATACAAGGAATGAAAATAAAAGAGACACAATGATTTATCCTGGTTCACTTTCACCCACTTGAAAGCTACTCCAGTCCCCTCTTGAATCAAGAGAGATTCTTCACTAGAAATCTTCAAATGTAGATTTTACAATGTTTTAAGATGCAACTAGATTCTTAGTTCTCCTATCTTAAAACCCAACTCAAAGTGTGTAGCAAACACTTTGATCTAATCTACCCGTTTTGAGAATTCTAGATTTCCTTGCTAATTGATTGAAGATGCTTCCAACCAATCCTCTTTTCTTGCTTTGATTTGATCCTCAAAGTCTTCCTTGTGAGATTCTTCACTTGTGTTGAAACTTCAATGATGCAATCATAAATTGCAAATCTTCAACAACTACTAAGAACAAAAACTATGATCTCAAGAATATTTGAACAATGAGAAAAATAGAGTGAAGAGTGAAAAGTTCTTTGTTGAATCTTGATAGCTCTTGAAAGATGTAAAATAGCTCTTGAATTGCTTTTTGAAAGTGTATAGAAAATTGTAAGAATGAATGTGTATCTGTGAAAGAGAAAATTAAGTCCTTTTATAATTTTCCAAACACTGATTGAATTACTCGAGTAAACCATATAACTTCACTCGATTAAAACATGTCAGATTAAGTTACTCGAGTGATGTGTAAACCATTACTCGATTAACCTGTCATGACATAAATTACTCGAGTGACCCAATACTCATTACTCGAGTAAACTGATCAGAAACTGAATAAAACAAGATTTTTCTAAAAAGATTTTCACAAAACTTTTAAAGGAATTAAAGGGAATGAATAATGGTCAAGGTAATGGAAAGATTTAGGAAAAGGAAAAAGGGATAACGGAAACGGATAGGGACATATCAGTGATTAAGGGAAAAGGGTAATGAAAATGGAATAAAAAGGGAATAAAAATGGGAAAGGAAATGAAAATGATATTGGAAAGGATAAATGGCTAATAGAGTGGTTATGGGAAAGGAAGAAAAAGAAATAGGTTAGCTGGAAAAGAGGAGCATGAATTAAGTAGTATAGTATAGGTTTGAATGGTCTTGGTGTGTCGTATATATCTGCTTAGAAATCTCTCTTTTAAGTTCTGTGTGATGCTTCCCCTGTGTGGTTAATATTTTTCAGGTACACAAGTGGAGCATACACCCGTGCCGACCGAGCAGGATTTTCATTCCATTACATGGAATGTTTATTAGATATTATGAGTGGATAATTATTTAATGTAATTTATAATATGAATTAGTAGCTTGCCCCGCAACTTGTATTATTTGGGCATTAGGATCTGTGTACTTATTAAAATGTTGTTGTTTATGTTTTTAAACAATTCTGAACTGACAGGTTTTTAGAAGAAATTTTTTGGGAAGTCCGGAAAAAGAGGAAACTCTGCCGGATTTTCGTAAAAGTTTTTATAAGTAATTAAGCTTAAAAAGAAATTTTAAATCTATAATTTTAATAAAACCTAAAAGTAACTAATAAAAGTGAGAGTGTTACATTTTGGTATCAGAGCAGTTTTTCCTCGGCCTTTGGAGTGTGGACTCACATCTCCGATGGTTACTCACCAAGCGAGTAACTGATTTGTTTAGTAAGAGTCTAAGTCTAGGATTAGGATATTTAGGTAATTGATTAAGTATTCGGTCTTTAATTGGTTGTTCCCTTCATGACCTAACAGTATGGCTGGACGACGTGCCGAAAATGAGCAGATGGCTGCCATATTGGAGAATCTGATTCAAATGAATCAGAATCAGGCCCGAATGCAGCAGAACCAAGCTGAAAACATCGCAGCAGCAGCAGCATTGAATCCACCACCCATTCCTGTCGAAATTGACTGGATGGCTCGATTTAGGAAATGCGAACCGCCTAGGTTCGAAGGAGGGTATAATCCTGATGGAGCTCAGCGATGGCTCAAGGAAATTGAGAAGATCCTTCGCACCATGGCGCTACCTGTTGAAAAAATTGTGTTGCTAGCGCAGTATATGTTGACTGATGAAGCAGAGTATTGGTGGGAACGAGTGCGAAGAGAATTGGAGGCAGCCAATCAGGATATCACTTTTGATCTGTTTAAGGCTCACTTCCTGGGGAAGTATTTTCCTGAGGATGTTCGTAGGGAAAAGGAGATCGCTTTTCTGCAGCAGGAGCAGGGAAGTATGAATGTCGGTGAGTATGCGGCACAATTTGAAGATCTGATTCGCTATTCTGGCAGTTATCGGGACGCAGACGAACGCACCAAGTGTATTAAATTTGAAACAGGTCTCAATGCCAGAATTCGGACTATCTTTGTGCACCAGGGTATAGCTAACCTCTCTCAGCTGGTGAATATGACTAGCGCTTATGAGAAGAGTTTGAATCAGCAGGAAGCAGAGGAAAGGAGCAAGAATATACCAAATGAAGTAGGTCTCAACAAGGGTAAGGGACTGGCTCAAGGATCAGGTCCGTACGCTGTTAACCGCACCAGAGCAGTAGTGCCAGAGAATGCGGGACAGAGTGCGACCGCTCCAAGGACAAGGCCACCATGTCCACATTGTGGAGGATCCCATACTCGTATGTGTTGGATGCTTGAACAGCGTAGAAAGGAAGGTCTCTGCTTCCAATGCGGGCAACCCGGACACCGTGCTGCAAACTGTCCTATGGGCACGTAGAACGAGGAATGAACTTATCCAAGGTACTTTTCATCTTAATGCTGCATCAACTGATTACTTTAGCGTCTTTGCCTAGAATAAGTGTGAGTAGTGCAATCTAGAAGGAGTCGATAAGTGTTAAAACCTTAGTTAGAAATTTCACCAAGCTCAATTGTGATAGTGTCGTCCTCTAATAGAGTGTAAGGTCAGGATTGGTCATCCTTTCTCTTGCACCTGTTAAAAGGTAATGCTATTATTCAATAATGCAATGATGTACACTTAATAAATGTGAGATTGGGACTGACCACCTCGGTCTTCGCGTTTATTGACATACTATATTATTGCAATCATCTAGTTGAAAAATCAGAAACAACCATCGAGGAATTCTATCCCTGTCGAAAGCCACTTTAATCCTATAGGATCTTTCCTAAGACTCATGAACAGTGATTCACAAACCAACCCCATTCAAGACACTCTTATTCTGTATTTCCACCGAGAACATTCAACTCAGTAATTGAACCACCCTTCTAACTCGTATGAGAATTTAGCCGCATGCGTAGGTATGAAGAGTCGTCATATCATAGAAAATTCGAAACCACACCGATTAGACCGATTAACGGTCAACTTAAATCCATGTACCACCTCTCCAACCAATTAAGCACCCAGCTCATCTATCCCTGGAGTCAACTCAGTTTCCTCCCTGCCTTCGACTTACTCAGGTATGTTGATAATAAGTGGGGGAGACTTGACGACTCGATTCGGATCCTATCCGAGCGACAATAACTCGTAACCATACCAAAAGCTATAGGACCACCAAATAGATAATTCCAAACGCTCTGCGGATGATCGAATGAGGGTTAAACTAGAGGTAAAACTAGACATTGACCTTGACCCTCAGGTGGAATCGATCTCTAGGAATTCTTTTACCGAATTGGAATTATTAAACGAATGAGAAGGAAATAGCATGGAAGTAGAATGCAAAAGCGGTGAAGATTGATTTTAAAAGCGACTTTGCTAGACTCACTTGAAGGAGTAAAAGGTGAACGGGATAAAAGTGAAGTCATGAAGTGGAATTTCAATCAAGATGTTACGTCGGAACACCGCAAGTGATAATCTCAGTCTTTTGGGACCCTGTGCATTTGATAGGACCCCGATTGACCGAGACCAACCAGTTAGTCGCAGATCCATAGAAGCGCATCCTTCGGGAACTCTCTGCTGAAAATGCATACTTTGGGGATAATCTCCATTGTCTTCTTGCTTGACATGTATCCAGTCCATCCTGGGTTATCTTGCAAAGACCATGAGACTCATTCTTGAGTGCTTAATGTTTCTTCTTTTCATCTTCATTCTCTTCAAGCTTCAAGCATCTCACATGCAAAGGTGAGAGATTGCCAAGTCGTAGAAACCCGGCGTAGTTCTATGCTTACCGATAGATAGTCACCCATGTGTCCTCTTCTCAGCCTTGGATACCGGTAAGGAACTTGCGTACTCTATTATGAGAAACGAACGAGCATACCCCCCCTAGCATTGATATAATCAAGTGTGTCGATGCTAAGTGTGGGAGGATTTCAATCCAAGAAATGGGAGATGGAACTTTAATAATAAGGAAACTGACGCTCCTGTGCAGGCAGAGATAATACGTAGTATTAGAAGACCCGCCTTGAAATAGGCATGGACCTAGCCACACCTAGAGCGGGAAATAAAAACCGAAGGGAAGTAAAAACCGTAGTCCGGAGTTTACCAATGGGATGGTTCTCCATTTAAGAAACCCCCATTTCAACCCCTCCTTCTCTCTCTCCGCCCAGCACCTCCTCCAACCACCACCACCGGAGCTCATGGCCGCCACCCCACCTCCTTGTTCCTCCTCCTCCTTATAGATCCTTTCTCTCCCTCTCCTCCCTCTTGATCTCGTTTCTCTCTCCTTCCCTCACTCTCTCATCCTCTCTCTAGCCCTTCTCCCTCCACCACCAGCAGCCACCACCGCCGCCCCACAAGCCGCCACCACCAAAGCCACCACCACCATGAACGCCTCTCTCTCTCCCTCCTTTCCCCTCTTGACTCTTAGTTCCTTTCTCTCTCATCTAGGGCTTTGAGTCCTCTCACCTCCGGCCACCACAACCCGCCGCCACTGCACCGGCCACCACAGCCACCGTGAGCCGCCACCCCCACCGTCCCGATCCATCACCATAACCATAAACCCCTCCCTTTTCCATTCTCTCTCTCACCGTGAACCCTCTCTCTCTCCTCCCGGTGTCGAAGAGCAACACCGTCACCTGATCGAGATCGATTGTCCCCACCGTGCTTGGAATCAAGGATTGGGGAAGCTTAGGATCCAGTTGGAGCCGAGCTAAAGCGTGAGTCGGGGAGTAAAGCGCCAGATTAAGGTTACCCCTCACTATCACCGATTGAGGTAAGGGGTTTCATTACCAGTCCTTAAGGGGTGTATTTCTAGGTAGTTATATCTATCGCTAGGACCTGGGGAAATGTTAATTGCTAGTGAACCTTAGAGTAACCCGCTAATAATGAAGAAAAATAGATGGAGTAAATAGGGGAAACAAATAGTGATGAATAAAAAGATAGGTAGTAGAGTAACTAATCAATTAGATCGGTAGGGTGTGGCAAAAGAATAGAAATGGTGAATAGGGAAATAAATTTAGTAATGAACAAATGAGAGTAAAGAGAATATAATGTGACCATCGAGTAGAATAGGACTAATGATGTAATAATAGGATATGTAATAAGGAAGACAATTAGGAAAAGAAAAGTTAGATAAAGAAGAGTTAAAGCAATTAGTAACGAAATAAACGGAATAACAAGAAAGAAATAAATAAACGGAATTATAAGGAAGAGAAGAAGAAAAAGAAAAGAAAAAGAATAGGTAAACAACTAAGAGTTAGTATGAGAGTAATTAGTAACGAAAAGTACTTAAGTATAAGATGGCAAGGAAATAATAATAAGTCGTTAAGGGAAGGCGTGAGCTAAGTGAGACGATAATAGAGGATAAGGAAGTGTTAGGAAACTAAATGTATTAGATAGAATTAAGGAACTAAAAGTAAAGGGATAAAAATAATACGATAATAAAGAGATAATAAGAATGGTAAATGTCGCAGGTGGTTGTATTGACCCTGTGGCCCGGCGCAGGTGGTTGTATTGACCCTGTGGCCAAATAAAAATGGTATATGTCACAGGTGGTTGTATTGACCCTGTGGCACGGCGCAGGTGGTTGTATTGACCCTGTGGCCAAATAAATATGGTACATGTCACAGGTGGTTGTATTGACCCTGTGGCACGGCGCAGGTGGTTGTATTGACCCTGTGGCCAAATAACAAAAAGGTAAGGGAAGTTTATGTAGATCTCTGTCTGAGGTTACATAACGAGATGGGTGTATATAGATCACTGTTTGTGGTTGTATACACGTATGCAGATCACTGTTTGTGGTTGCATACACAGCGTTTGCAGATCACTGTTTGTGGTTGCAAACACGGTGTGTAGATTTCTGATTGAGGTTACACATAATGGAAAATGAATAAAGGAAATAAATAAAAATGGAATCGGTAAAGGAATTAAAGGGAATGAATAATGGTCAAGGTAATGGAAAGATTTAGGAAAAGGAAAAAGGGATAACGGAAACGGATAGGGAAATATCAGTGATTAAGGGAAAAGGGTAATGAAAATGGAATAAAAAGGGAATAAAAATGGGAAAGGAAATGAAATGAAAATGATATTGGAAAGGATAAATGGCTAATACAGTGGTTATGGGAAAGGAAGAAAAAGAAATAGGTTAGCTGGAAAAGAGGAGCATGAATTAAGTAGTATAGTATAGGTTTGAATGGTCTTGGTGTGTCGTATATATCTGCTTAGAAATCTCTCTTTTAATTTCTGTGTGATGCTTCCCCTGTGTGGTTAATATTTTTCAGGTACACAAGTGGAGCATACACCCGTGCCGGCCGAGCAGGATTTTCATTCCATTACGTGGAATGTTTATTAGATATTATGAGTGGATAATTATTTAATGTAATTTATAATATGAATTACTAGCTTGCCCCGCAACTTGTATTATTTGGGCATTAGGATCTGTGTACTTATTAAACTGTTGTTGTTTATGTTTTTAAACAATTCTGGACTGACAGGTTTTTAGAAGAAAATTTTTGGGAAGTCTGGAAAACAGAGGAAACTCTGCCGGATTTTCGTAAAAGTTTTTATAAGTAATTAAGCTTAAAAAGAAATTTTAAATCTCTAATTTTAATAAAACCTAAAAGTAACTAATAAAAGTGAGAGTGTTACACACGGCAACAACTGCTGCGCCACCGTCCCTACCGCCTGCTTCTTCATCAACCAAAAACCATACTGATCTAAATTTTTTTTTATTAAGAATTGGTTTGAGATTGGTTTCGCCGTTTCAACCTTAGATCTTCTCTGTTTTTCAATTTGTTGGTTTTTCTTATCTAACTTTGATGATTAAAAGGTGTGATTGCAAAATTAAACATAGGAACTTAAGTTTTGCTTTCCACTTCATCTGCAATTCCAGTATTTTGTTCCATTAATCCTTTTCATGCAGATCTGATAACTTTGCTTTGGGTTCATCAATAACCGAAAAGAAAACAAAAGGATGTTTGAAGGAGATGCTTGAGGATGTGATGCGGTGAGGGTTGGCTATAGCAACTAGCAGGTGGCAACAGTTGCTAGTGAAGTTGGGGTTTCTCGTTTTAAAAATTCAAAAATTGAAAGGGGCTTTTCATAAATACTAATAAACTGATTATAAACAAAAATCTGCTTGTTACTGCTTCAAAAGAGATGAGTACCTACCGGACTTAAAAAAACTCACAAATGAGAACGATGGTGGGTGGCAACTGGCATATGACAATGGTGGTTGCTTATGATGTGAAACTGGCAGTTGGTTGGGATCGATGGCAGACATGGGTGGCAAATGGTTGTAGCATGCCAAGTTTGCTTGTGCAGATAGAATATGAGTTTTTTTTCACCAAGAACAGAGATTTTTTTTTAAATAAAAAAATTTAAAATGTACACATGGCCCATCCTAATTTGGTTAAGGAGGCAACTCCCCTCCTGTTTAAAGTAGGAACTTTATTCTATATTTAATTTCCAAGTTTTATAATGACTATTAAAAACTTATTTATATAATCCTTTTTATTTTGAAATGGAAATATGGCATTAAGGTGATACAGGGATTACAAAGTTATTTGCCAACAAAGGTGGCGGTATATCAAACCATACATTTCTAGGCTTAACATGAGCTGCCTTTGCAAGGCAATCAGCCATTGCATTGTTACTTCTAGCAGTATGCAAAAATTGAAAGCTAACAAAAGAGGGGACTAAACTTTGGCATTCCTGCAACACTTCATGAAAATATGAGCAGATCCTCCTCGTTGCATCATTCTTCCACGCCTGAACCAGTATCACACAATCCGTAATGACATGAACATGAGAGAGGCCAATGTCATTAGGAATCTCTAAAGTCCACTGGAGAGCTCTTGCTTCTCCCATTTTTGCGTCCATGGAGGCCACCGAGCGTGATACAGCAGCTGCCATGAAGTTTCCGTGCATATCCACAACAACCATGCCAAAGCCAGTTGCTCCTTCCTTCAGAGATGCATCAAAATAAATTGTTGCACCATCAAAATCACCCAAGCTTACTTCTTCATGTGTTTTTGTCGAGGAAGTAGACTGGATTGGCGGTACCATCATGTTGTTTACCTTTTCTAGAACTTGTTCCACCGTAAGTCTCCTCTTGTTGTGGATTCATTCGTTCCTGCGAAACCAGATTGCATGTAGCATATTGAATATGATCACAAGTGCTTCTTTATTTGACTGTAACAGGTGGTTTGTCAACCATCCTTGGAAATCAACCTCCTTCCTTTGTTCAATGCACATTGATAATACGCTTCCAAACCAGATTTGGGATACTTTAGAGCAGCAGAATATTACGTATTCAATAGTTTCCTCATCAACTCCACATAGAGGACAAATTGAATCAATGTGCATTCCTCTCTTCAATAGGTTTGTTCTCACAGGGGCAATACCTCTGCATAGTCTCTAGGCTAGCTCACGGCACCGGGGCATGCAGTTCACCTTCCAAAGCTTCTTCCATGGAAATTATTGATCTAGAATATTTGATGATGAACTTCCCATTTGTGATTTGTAAGAACTACAATCGGTGGATGAATTAACTAGATAACACTAGGAGAACACCTAGAAGGGGGGGTTGAATAGGTGTTAAAGAAACCTTGAAAGATTTTCGAACGAAATAAATCGAAACAATTAAAACGAATGATTTTCACAAAATTCTTAGTTGTTAATCGATTAAGGAAAGGAGTTAATCGATTAATGTCTGACAGCTGATTTTGGTTAATCGATTAGCACACCCTGTTAATCGATTAATCATTGTTAAAACTGAAAAATCACTTTTCAAACGAAAACGAAAATCAATCAATCAATTAACAAGCATTTGGAAGTCTTTTTGTGAGGAATCAACAAGCAAGTGGAAGACTTGGTGTGGGGTTATCACCAAGCAAGAGAAGAGGTTAGATTAGAAGTTCAAGAGGGTTGCAAGACAAGAGTGGGGTATCTCTTGGAGGCTATAAAGTGGGGTATCTTAAGAGGCAATCGCTTGTAATTTGAGAACTCTAATGATAGAGAAAAATGATAGAACAAGGGCTAGGGCTGTTTGTAAGAGAAAGTGTGGGTTTGTTGCATTAGTGAGTAGAGTTGGGCACACAGGGACATTTAGGATGAAGACTTTGCAACCTAAACACAGATGTGGCAGAGTGTTTGATAACAAAAATGTAAAGTCTGAGTGGGTGGCTAAGGTTGTACTTGATAAGGTTAGGACAAACAACAATTATAAGTTGAGGGAGATAATGGAAGATATAAGGAGGGGGTATTCCACTGGGATCACGGCACGAACAACCTATAGAGCAAGGCAAATTGCTAAAGGTATTGTAGAAGGGGATGCAATTAGACAGTATTCCCTTCTGTGGAGTTATGCTGCTGAACTTAGGAGGGTTAATCCGGGCAATGCATGTAAGATGGGGCTAGTTAGACTTGACCCTGTTCTGCTACCAAGATTTGGGAATTGGTACGTGTGTCTTGATGGGGTGAAGAGAGGTTTCATTGTTGGATGTTGGCTGTAACACCCCAAAATTTTAATCCCTGATTAATGAAATGTTAATTATAAAGTTTATTATAATTAATTATTTCTATTTTTAATCTTTGATTAAAAACTATGTTTATATTATTAGTAAATGTGTGAATGTGATTTGGAAATTATATTTATGTGAAAATAAGCATTTTGCACATTAGTCCCTGCTTTCGGACCTAGAAGTAATTTTAGGAAAGACTTTGGAGGGAAAGAAAATAAAACAATTATTTTTCAAAATTTGCCTAAAAGACTCGAGTCTTGCAGAAAAAGACTCAAGTGGATTTGACAGAGTTGAACGAGTTAGTGCGTTTTGGTGAGTCACCACCAACGATTCCCGTCGTGTGACACGAAAACACCTCCAGCAACACGTCTCCACCTTCGTGTCGTCGTGCATGAGCTTCATGAATGGCTATTTAAGCCATGGTTGACGAATCAACCAACCCATTTGGTCAATTCAGGAAGCTTTGCATGCATTAGGGTTCTTGAGTTCAGTCATTCGATTCTCCCTCTCTGTTTTGATTCGAGTCACAAATTATACACCAATACAAAGCTCACATCTCGAGCTTTGTATAGACACAAAAATTGTGAGCTGAGAGTTCGTTTATTGGAAGAATCGAGGCTTGGAAGTTGGAGTTCGTTTGTTGTCAACAGTCTCTGGAGCTTACTTTGGTCATTGATTTTGGTAAGCTCACGCACCCTCTGAGTCTTAAACATGTTTCTCTAGTTAGTATGTGTTGCAGAGAATCTAGAGAAACTAATTTCCCCAATTCTTATTGTTATTTCATGTGTCAACCAATTCGGTTTTGGTGCTCTACTCAAACTGCTCTGCATGTTAGTGCTTGAAGTGGCTTTCTGTGTTGGGGAGCTTTTCTTTCCAAATTTTCTGTTGGTACACGTCTTAGAGGTAAGGGGAAAGCCTTCTATTCACTAGATAGAGTTTAAATTTCATAAATTTGATTAGAGAGCCACCAAGAGGCTCTAAGGGCTTAGTTTGAATAGGGAAATTGGTTTGGAGACCAACCTGTGCTCTAAAGTTGTTTTGAGCAAGTTTTATATGTTGCATGCAAGCTATTTGGAACTTAAAAACATGAGTATTCTTAGTATTATGCAAATTGGTATGTTGAGTTGTGAATTTTCTAAGTTTTATGCATAATCTTGTGAATCTCTGTGAATTCTGTAATTTGATGTGTTCTAAGTGCTTGAACATGTTTAGTATATGATATATGAACTCTGTTGATCATTGGATTTGATTAGAAATGGTTAGAATTGAAAATGGTATGTTAAAACCAGATTTTCATTCTGTACTGTCTGTTAAGACTCGAGTACATGGCTCGATACTCGAGTATTTCGTGATGCACCAGTGCATCTCTTTGCACCAACACTCGAGTATCAGGTCCAGGACTCGAGTATTGACTGATGCAGCAAGAGTATTTATAGATTAACCACTCGAGTAATGCATGAATCACTCGAGTCTTCTGGGTTGATGAACGACTCGAGTATTTCATGAACTACTTGAGTATTTTTTTTAGAAAATCTGAAACTTGACTTTTCTGAAGAAGCAAGAACTACTCGAGTAGTATAAGGAACACTCGAGTCTTTTTGTCCAGAAGCTTAAAAATGGCATTTTAATTCTGAATCATTTCGTTAATATTTAAGTGACAATAATCCAAGTGATCTAGGACTTAAAAGTAATTGATTGATGATGGTATGAAATTATTGGATTAATAATGTGAGATATTATTAATTGAGATATACCAATCAATTCTTTTAAGTCAAGAAAATTGCATACATCCTGGAGTTCGAACGGTAGATCGTTTTTCATGTTATGATAACATGAGGAGGGCCTCTGGGAGTGCCAATTGACGGCTTGCTTGATGACATATTATGGTGGACGATGTGGCCAGCGAGAATAATATGCTGATGATATGGTTATTCCGTTAAGACGACGGGACGTTGCTCGAGGAGCACGTTATGTACCATTTCCAAGCTTGTCGTGTACATTCTAGGGTGAATGTACAAATGTTGTACCCCTAGGAGTACAACGCACTGTTGAGTGCTGATATGAAGTAAAGGATGGACGTCAGAGAGTGTCATAGATTGATGGAGTTAGGGTTGAGAGCTAGACTCATACATCATTCCACTCATCTAATCTAAAGTTGATAAATGAAAATAAGTATGAGCATTCTACTTGCATTAAATATTTGCTAAGTGCTAAATGTGGTTGTTGATTATTGCTGCATACATTCATATTTATATTGTGAATTTATTTATACTCTATTTATTATGTGTATAGAATTGCTTATCCCTGTGCCCTTGTAGGTGATGTCACGTTACATCGCTTGCATCGAGATCCGACCACTTCCTAGTGGCATATGGATCTACGAGGATCACCGAGCGGTATTTGAGGGTGAGGTAGAGATTACCTTCTATCATCCTAACCCGCTGATTCGGTTTCGTCCTCGTAGGTTTAGGATCCCCATCATATACACTATGCATATACCACCCTTTTACACTTACCATGGACCACCTTCCACACGACCAGCTCGCTCGTATCACAGTTTTCGATTCCGACCTACCCACTCACACCCTTTTACTTCTAGAGTTGTCCGAGAGGAGACTCCCCCATCTGTTCCGAGGAGTCCTATTAGGGTCCCGCCTTCACCAGACCCTGTACCCAGTGGTAGGGTACCCACTCCATCGGATGAAATTGAGGAGGACCGTGTCGAGGACGAGAGCACAGGCGAGCCTGTTGTGCATTCTACCGGGAGTCATTGGAGGGACGATGATCCTTAGTATGTGCATAGGGTAGATGATGAGGATCAGCGATCCGGTGTGTTTGCTGCTGAGGAGGAGATGCTGCTGCTGATGATTGATGGTGACTGCTGCTACTACTAGGAGACTTCTACTACTACTACTTCTGCTTATGATCAGCTTCAGAGTCTTTATTTTTGATATGTAGATACTGTATATATAGCTTTTGAGAACTCTGGATGCGATGGTCTATTTTGATGTTATATATATGTATACAGTTTTATGGACTTGTACTGGGGTTGGAGACTTTTCTTGGACTATGTATCTTATGACTCTTATATATATAAAAATTATGTTTATATTACAACTTGTTACATAGTCCTATCATTTCCGCTTACTCTGATAATTTTTTTAAAAGAGTTCGGCTGTGATGTTTTAAAATGGTATCAGTTCCGCACTGTGAAATAATGGATGACGTCACTTAAAGTTTATATTACGTAAATACTTTATTGTAAAGGTAGATGCTATCCAAATTATGAAATGAGTTCCTTGTTAAAGAAAACGCCGAATTCAACATTTGAAAATGATACGACATCTATTCTCCAAGGATTCCATATTTTGGTTTGTGCACCCGCTTCTTTTAGAAAATGAAAAGGAAAAATTTAACCGTATATTTTCTATCTTTAAACAAGCCCATATCTATTCGAGTAATTGTTAATTTATTACTCTAATTACTAGTATTGTAAATGAGGGTGTCACACTGAGTGGTATCAGAGCAAAAGTCAGATCCTGTAGTAGTTGAAGTAGTCCCAGAAAGGTAGTCATCAACATCAAGCAGGTATCCACAGGGTATATTTATTGTTTTCTTTAATGCTAGTATCTTGCTTGAATTGAGCAATAGATACAAATTGAATGCTTTGTTTGGAGTTATTGTTATAGCCCTAGAATAGGTTGTGTGATGAATGTTTCTTCAGTCCATCATATGTGACCATAAGCCCATTGTGCAGGTCTATTATGACGACTAGAAACCAAAATCATACTAACGCGATGTTAGAAAGAATCACCGCTGTGTTGGAGTCTATGCAGCAACGACAACAACAACAATCTCAGCAACCATCGCAACCAGTTAATCCACCTCATCAGTGTAATGTTGGTAATGCCGAGGCTAAGAGTTTGGTGGATTTTAGAAGTTGTAATCCACCTAAGTTCGAAGGAGGATTTAAGCCTGAGGAGGCTAATAAGTGGATTCATACCATGGATAAAATTTTCAGAACATTAGACTGCACAGAAGCTCAGAAGGTGGCATATGCAGTCTATATGTTAGAAGACGAGGCTGAGAATTGGTGGAACCATACAGTTCAGCTCCTGCATTATGAAGGAAGGGATGTTAACTGGGGTGTGTTTATGGAGAAGTTTCTCAATAAATACTTCACAGAAGATTTGAGAAGAAAGAAGGAAGTTGAGTTTTTGCAGTTAAAACAAGGAGACATGAGTGTGGGTGAGTACGTAGCTAAGTTCGAGGATTTGATGAAGTACTCTCCATAATACCAGAACAATCCAGATGAGAAAAGCAAATGTATCAAGTGGTGGCTTGAAGCCTAAACTGAAATCTATTTTCAGTTATCAACGGATTCAGAGCTTTCCTGCACTGGTAGATATGTGTAGGATGTATGAGGATGACAAAAAGGCAGAAGGGTTGCAAGCACCGGAGAAGAAAGACAATCAAATTTATGGACCTCAGAGACGCAAAGGTTTGAACAATCGAGGCAAAGGTCCATATGATCACCGAGGAAAAGGCAAGGGAAAAGTTGGAGGAAATGATAGAAGTAATTTCCGGAGTAAGGCTCCCTATTGTGACAAGTGCAAGCGTTGTCATCATGGTCGTATTTGTTGGGAGACAAGTGGCTATTTCAATTGTGGAAAACCAGGGCATTTTGCAAAGGACTGCAAGGAACCGGCCAAGACCAATCCGAAGGGGGCAGCTGATAAGTCTGTGGTTCAAGGCAGAGTTTTCATGCTTAGTGGTGTGGAAGAAAGCCAATCCTCTGATCTTGTGCAAGGTAATTACTTGCTGAATGGTCAATCTTGCCATGTGTTGTTTGATTCTGGTGCAACGCATTCATTTGTTTCTTATGAATGTGTAAATCGTTTGAGGTTGCCCATGTCTGAATTACCTTATATTCTTACAGTAGAAACCCCCACTAATGTTCCTGTAGTTGTATCTAGAGCATGTCTTAACTGTTGTATAGAAGTGTTAGGTCAACTCTCTAGGGTAGATTTGATCTGCCTACCCTTATCGCAATTCGATGTGATCTTGGGAATGGACTGGTTAAGTCGAAACCAAGTGACCATTGATTGTGATAAGAAGATAGTTATCTATAAAGACCCAAAACCTTCAGGCTATATGTGTTTGTTCAACACTGAAGTAGAAGAAGATGGCCCAAGGATTGAAGAGATTCCCGTTGTCAGAGATTTTCCTGAGATATTCGCAGATGAGATACCGGGTTTGCCACCTAAGAGAGAGATTGAGTTTGGAATCGATCTAGTTCCGGGGGCTGGTCCCATTTCTATTGCTCCTTATAGAATGGCACCACCGGAAGTGGCTGAAATGAAGAAGCAGATTGAGGAGTTATTGCAGAAGCAGATGATCCGACCCAGTGTGTCACCTTGGGGTGCTCCGGTTTTGTTTGTCAAAAATAAAGATGGTAGCATGAGGATGTGTATTGATTACCGGCAGTTGAATAAGGTCACAATTAAGAACAAGTATCCTTTACCAAGGATAGATGACCTTATGGATCAAGTTCGAGTGGCTTCAGTATTTTCTAAGATTGATCTGAGGTCGGGGTATCACCAGATCAGGATTAGAGAAGAGGATATCTCAAAAACTGCATTTCGATCCCTATACGGACATTATGAGTATGGCGTGATGCTTTCGGATTGACTAATGCACCAGCTATTTTCATGGACTACATGAATCGAATATTTAGACCCTATTTAGATTCATTTGTGGTTGTGTTCATCGATGATATCCTAATTTATTCCAAAAGTCCGGAGGAGCATGCTGAGCACTTAAGGAAAGTGTTGAATGTCGTAAAGGAGAAGCAATTGTATGCCAAACTTGCAAAATGTGAGTTTTGGCTGAGGGAAGTTAAGTTTTTAGGACATGTGATATCCATCAAGGGAATAGATGTTGATCCTGCGAAGGTGAATTCAGTTCTACAATGGGGACAACCGAAGTCAATCATGGAAGTGAGAAGTTTTCTCGGTTTGGCTAGGTACTATAGAAGATTCATAGAAGGTTTCTCAAAAATTGCGCTACCGTTGATGAAGTTAACTCGGAAGACCAACCATTTATATGGGATGAGAAGTGTGAAAGGAGTTTCCGAGAGTTGAAGGAAAGGTTGACATCATCTTCTGTGTTGATTTTGCCTGATCCACAGAAGAGTTTCGAGGTGTATTGTGATGCATCAAAACATGGAGTTGGGAGTGTGTTGATGCAAGATGGAAAGGTGGTAGCTTATGCTTCGAGACAACTAAAGGTTCATGAAATGAACTATCCAACTCACGATTTAGAGCTGACAGCTGTTGTTTTCGCTCTAAAGATTTGGAGGCACTACCTCTATGGCACTACGTTTCGGGTATTTAGTGACCATAAGAGTTTAAAGTACCTTTTTGATCAGAAAGAGTTGAACATGAGGCAACGTCGATGGATGGAGTTCCTTAAGGATTATAAGTTTGAACTTCATTACCATCCTGGGAAGGCGAATGTTGTGGCAGATGCATTGAGTCGAAAAGCAACGCATATCAGTTCAATGATGGTCAAAGAAGCTGCGTTGATAGAAGAATTTAGAGATTTGAGCTTGGCAATGCAAGTGTGTAAGATCCATGAAGAATGTTTTGATAAATGCCAAAAGGTTTTGAACAAGCTTCAAATGTGTTGATCAAGTTCAAACTCAACAAGCAACAACAAACATCAAGTGATGAAGAGAGAGCCAACTCATGAAGACTTAGTTTGGTAGTTTGTGTTTTAATGTTTTATCTTTTGCCTCACAAGTCTTTTAGTTTATGAGTTTGGGTAGAGTTTCTTAGAGGGTAGTGAATCTCTTTTGATTGCATGATTATATCATATTTTGAGTATTCACTTTGCCTAAAATCAATAGGTGGCTTAAAGGTTTGAAAGAAAAGGTTTAGTTTTTGAGAAAACAAGTTTTAAGTGATTTTTAATGTTAATAATCGATTAACAGATTTTTGATAATCGAGTAACAGTATATTTTGAACTAATAATCGATTAACAATTTTTGATAATCGATTATCTTGACTTTTACTCGAGTAAATTTTTACAGGCTTGCGGCATTACTCGATTAAATCATGTTTTACTCGATTAACACTTTTTATACTTGAGTAACAAGATCAGATATGGTTTTTAAAATGCGTTTTTCACTTCTCAAAAGCACTTTTAACCATTCCTAACTTTTGGGTATTCTATATAAACCTATTTCTAACCTTTGTGATCATAATCCATCATTTTGATATTCATTTTACAAAGAATCAAAGCCACTCTATTCTCTCTCACTTTCTCAAGATCAAAGCTTTAACTTTTACATTCTTTGATCAAGAACCTTGAATCTCTCATGTTGATATTTTCATAGCTTTTGAAAGAGATTCATAGGATTGTTATTTTGTTTTCATTTGAGTTGTAATCATTGCAAAGAAGGCAAACACTCTACAACAAAGGAAGTCTTGAAGAAGTTATTCATCAAGCAAAGTTATTTGGAAGCCTTGGTGTGGCATATCATCAAGCACTTGGAAGTCTTGTAGTGAAGCAAGCAAGTGAAAGTCTTTGAAGAATCTCAAAGCATTGGAAGTCTTATTGTGGGGTATCGGCAAGCAAGAGAAGAGGTTAGATTAGATATCAATAGGGTTACAAGGCAAGGGTGTGGTATCTCTTGTAGGCTAGCAAGAAGGGAGTCTTGTGAGGCATTTACTTGTAATTTGAGAAATTCTAATTCCTCATAGTGAAGAATATCTCTTGGTTGAAGAGGGGACTGGAGTAGCTTTCAAGTGGATGAAAGTGAACCAGGATAAATCACTGTGTCGTATCTCTAAACTCTTAACTCTTTACAATTCTTGTTATTAATTGTGTTCTTGGTTGAAAACCTAGAAAAAGTGATTTTTCATAATTGATTGAATTGAATCTTTATTGTTCAAATTGATAAAGGGAAAATCATTTTCATAACTAGTTAATCAATAAGAATATTGGTGTTAATTGTTTCCGCTGAATCTCTGGTTATACATGTTGGTTGATTGATTTTCGTATTTGATTGAAAAGTGATTTTTCAATATACAGAGGCATTAATCGATTAGTTCATGTTATTAATCGATTAAGGCTAAAGAATTTTTGTGAAAATCATTTGTTTTAATCGTTTTGATTTGTTTCTTGCGAAAATATTTCAAGGTTTATCTAACACCTATTCAACCCCCCTTCTAGGTGTTTTCCTAGTGTATGCTAGTTGTTTCACCCACCGATTGTAGGTTCTCACAAAGTGGAGCCGACAAGTATCAGAATGGGAATGTTGCATATCTCAAATGAATTCTTGAAAAGGAATCGAGAGTTACAACAAGAAGATGATGAGCTTAAGGAGAAGCAGAGGTTTATGGAGGAAGGCCAAGAGTTAGAATTTCAAGAAGGGAATGATGGAATTCTTCGCTTCAGAACAAGGATTTGTGTGCCCGATAATTTAGAAGTAAGGAGAATGATTCTGGATGAAGTGCATAAGAGCAAGATGAGTATGCATCTGGGAGCTACCAAAATGTATCAGGATTTGAGGAAAATATTTTGGTGGCCTGGTCTTAAGAAGGATGTGGCAAGGTATGTAGCGTATTGTTTGATGTGTCAGAAGGCTAAGGTGGAACACCAAAGGCCAGGAGGAGAATTACTTCCCTTAGAGATTCCGCTATGGAAGTGGGACAGTATCTCAATGGATTTCGTGTCCGGTTTGCCAAGGATAGTTACTGGTCATGATGCAATCTGGGTGACTGTAGATCGCTTGACGAAGTCAGCGCATTTTATTCCGGTAAATGTGCACTATTCTTTGGAAAAGCTCACAAAGTTGTATATCAAAGAAGTAGTTCATCTGCATGGTGTGCCATCAAGTATAGTGTCAGATAGTGATACAAGGTTTACATCGAAGATATCTACATAAAGCTCTGGGTTCTAGTTTGAAGTTGAGTTCTTCTTATCATCCCCAGACTGATGGTCAAACGGAAAGGACTATTCAGTCATTAGAGGATATTTGAAGAGCCTGTGTTTTGGAAGGTCAAGGAAGTTGGGAACAAATGTTGCCGCTCGTGGAATTTACTTACAATAATAGTTATCATACGAGCATTGGAATGGCACCATTTGAAGCTCTATATGCGAGAAAGTGTCAGACTCCACTATGCTGGTTTCAAGTGGGGGAGAGTTCTCTTATTGGTCCAGATTTTGTGCAAGAAACAACTGAGAAGATTAAGATGATACAAGAGAAGATGAGGACTGCTCAGAGCCGGCAGAAGAGTTATGCTGATCGAAGAAGGAAACCATTAGAGTTTGCCGAAGATGACCATGTCTTCATTAGAATAGTACCAACCAAAGGTGTTAGTAGAGCTTTGAAAACCCAGAAACTATCACCTAAGTTTATTGGTCCCTACCAAATTCTTAAAAGAGTTGGTCCAGTAGCTTATCAATTAGCCTTACCCTCATCTTTAGCTAATCTTCACAATGTGTTTCACGTGTCTCAGTTGAAAAATTATGTTCATGATCCCACCATTGTTCTTAGAATCCAAACTGATGGCTTAGAAATACGAGAGAATCTATCCTTTGAAGCTATGCCTATCCGAATTGAAGATCAAAGAGTCAAGCAGCTTAGAGGGAAGGATATTCTTTTGGTCAAAGTTATCTGGGTTTGTGGTGATGTCATGGAAACATCTTGGGAATTAGATGATAAGATGCGTCGGGAATATCCTGAATTGTTTGTATAAGTTGAATTTCGGGGACGAAATTCCTTGTAAGTGGGGGAGTAGTGTAACACTCCAAAATTTTAATCCCTGATTAATGAAATGTTAATTATAAAGTTTATTATAATTAATTATTTCTATTTTTAATCTTTGACTAAAAAACTATGTTTATATTTTTAGTAAATGTGTGAATGTGATTTGGAAATTATATTTATGTAAAAATAAGCATTTTGCACATTAGTCCCTGCTTTGGGACCTAGAAGTAATTTTAGGAAAGGCTTTGGAGGGAAAGAAAATAAAACAATTATTTTTCAAAATTTGCCTAAAAGACTCGAGTCTTGCAGAAAAGACTTGAGTGGATTTGACAGAGTTGAATGAGTTAGTGCGTTTTGGTGAGTCACCACCAACGATTCCCGTCGTGTGACACGAAAACACCTCCAGCAACACGTCTCCACCTTCGTGTCGCCGTGCATGAGCTTCATGAATGGCTATTTAAGCCATGGTTGACGAATCAACCAACCCATTTGGTCAATTCGGGAAGCTTTGCATGCATTAGGGTTCTTGAGTTCAGTCATTCGATTCTCCCTCTCTGTTTTGATTCGAGTCACAAATTATACACCAATACAAAGCTCACATCTCGAGTTTTGTATAGACACAAAAATTGTGAGCTGAGAGTTCGTATATTGGAAGAATCGAGGCTTGGAAGTTGGAGTTTGTTTGCTGTCAACAGTCTCTGGAGCTTATTTTGGTAAGCTCACGCACCCTCTGAGTCTCAAACATGTTTCTTTAGTTAGTATGTGTTGCAGAGAATCTAGAGAAACTAATTTCCCTAATTCTTATTGTTATTTCATGTGTCAACCAATTCGGTTTTGGTGCTCTACTCAAACTGCTCTTCATGTTGGTGCTTGAAGTGGCTTTCTATGTTGGGGAGCTTTTCTTTCCAAATTTTCTGTTGGTACACGTCTAAGAGGTAAGGGGAAAGCCTTCTATTCACTAGATAGAGTTTAAATTGCATAAATTTGATTAGAGAGCCACCAAGATGCTCTAAGGGCTTAGTTTGAATAGGGAAATTGGTTTGGAGACCAACTTGTGCTCTAAAGTTGTTTTGAGCAAGTTTTATATGTTGCATGCAAGCTATTTGGAACTTAAAAACATGAGTATTCTGAGTATTATGCAAATTGGTATGTTGAGTTGTGAATTTTCTAAGTTTTATGCATAATCTTGTGAATCTCTGTGAATTCTGTAATTTGATGTGTTCTAAGTGCTTGAACATGTTTAGTATATGATATATGAACTCTGTTGATCATTGGATTTGATTAGAAATGGTTAGAATTGAAAATGGTATGTTAAAACCAGATTTTCAGTCTGTACTGTCTGTTAAGACTCGAGTACATGGCTCGATACTCGAGTATTTCGTGATGCACCAGTGCATCTCTTTGCACCAACACTCGAGTATCAGGTCCAGGACTTGAGTATTGACTGATGCAGCAAGAGTATTTACTGATGAACCACTCGAGTAATGCATGAATCACTCGAGTCTTCTGGGTTGATGAACGACTCGAGTATTTCATGAACTACTCGAGTATTTTTTTAGAAAATCTGAAACTTGACTTTTCTGAAGAAGCAAGAACTACTCGAGTAGTATAAGGCACGCTCGAGTCTTTTTGTCCAGAAACTTAAAAATGGCATTTTAATTCTGAATCATTTCGTTAATATTTAAGTGACAATAATCCAAGTGATCTAGGACTTAAAAGTAATTGAATAATGATGGCATGAAATTATTGGATTAATAATGTGAGATATTATTAATTGAGATATACCAATCAATTCTTTTAAGTCAAGAAAATTGCATACATCCTGGAGTTCGGACGATAGATCGTTTTTCATGTTATGATAACATGAGGAGGGCCTCTAGGAGTGCCAATTGATGGCTTGCTTGATGACACATTATGGTGGACGATGTGGCCAGCGAGAGTAATATGCTGATGATATGGTTATTCCGTTAAGACGACGGGACGTTGCTCGAGGAGCACGTTATGTACCATTTCCAAGCTTGTCGTGTACATTCTAGGGTGAATATACGAATGTTGTACACCTAGGAGTACAACGCACTGTTGAGTGCTGATATGAAGTAAAGGATGGACGACAGAGAGTGTCATAGACTGATGGAGTTAGGGTTGAGAGCTAGACTCATACATCATGCCACTCATCTAATCTAAAGTTGATAAATGAAAATAAATATGAGCATTCTACTTGCATTAAATATTTGCTAAGTGCTAAATGTGGTTGTTGATTATTGCTGCATACATTCATATTTATATTGTGAATTTATTTATACTCTATTTATTATGTGTATAGAATTGCTTATCCCTGTGCCCTTGTAGGTAATGTCACGTTACATCGCTTGCATCGAGATCCGGCCACTTCCTAGTGGCATATGGATCTACGAGGATCACCGAGCGGTATTTGAGGGTGAGGTAGAGATTACCTTCTATCATCCTAACCCGCTGATTCGGTTTCGTCCTCGTAGGTTTAGGATCCCCATCGTATACACTATGCATGTACCACCCTTTTACACTTACCATGGACCACCTCCCACATGACCAGCTCGCTCGTATCACAGTTTTCGATTCCGACCTACCCGCTCACACCCTTTTACTTCTAGAGTCGTCTGAGAGGAGACTCCCCCCATCTGTTCCGAGGAGTCCTATTAGGGTCTCGCCTTCACCAGACCCTGTACCCAGTGGTAGGGTACCCACTCCATCGGATGAGATTGAGGAGGACCCTATCGAGGACGAGAGCGGAGGCGAGCTTGTTGTGCATTCTACCAGGATTCAATGGAGGGACGATGATCCTTAGGTATGTGCATAGGGTAGATGATGAGGATCAGGGATCCGGTGTGTTTGCTGCTGAGGAGGAGATACTGCTGCTGATGATTGATGGTGACTGCTGCTACTACTAGGAGACTTCTACTACTACTACTGCTGCTGCTGCTTATGATCAGCTTCAGAGTCTTTATTTTTGATATGTAGATGCTGTATATATAGCTTTTGAGAACTCTGGATGCGATGGTCTATTCTGATGTTATATATGTGTATACAGTTTTATGGACTTGTACTGGGGTTGGAGACTTTTCTTGGACTATGTATCTTATGACTCTTATATATATAAAACTTATGTTTATATTACAACTTGTTACATAGTCCTATCATTTCCGCTTACTATGATAATATTTTTAAAAGAGTTCAGCTGTGATGTTTTAAAATGGTATCAATTCCGCACTGTGAAATAATGGATGACGTCACTTAAAGTTTATATTACGTAAATACTTCATTATAAAGGTAGATGCATCCAAATTATGAAATGAGTTCCTTATTAAAGAAAACACCGGATTCAACATTTTAAAATGATACGACCTCTAATCTCCAAAGATCCCATACTTTGGTTTGTGCACCCGCTTCTTTTAGAAAACGAAAAGGAAAAATTTAACCTTATATTTTCTATCTTTAAACAAGCCCATATCTATTCGAGTAATTGTTAATTTATTACTCTAATTACTAGTTTTGTAAATGAGGGTGTCACTTTGGCCCTTTATTGGTGTTGATGGGTGTCATTTAGAGACACAATATGGGGGAATATTGCTCATAGCAGTGGGTAGAGACCCAAATGATCAATATTTCCCATTAGCTGTAGGTGTTGTGGAAACAGAATTGATCGAGGCCGTACCCGATACAAATAAAAACAGTTTAAGTATAGTACTAGGCAGTGACTCCTAGGTCGTCTCCCAAGGAATATCTTATCAAGCAAAAGGTCGAACACATAGTATGCATAGAAAACAAGGGGGTTTTTTTTATATTGAATATTGAATAATTGAAATCAAAACAGAATTAAATTAAAACGAAGAAACAGATAAGGAAAAGCGGATAAACCCCTTTGGCTCGCGTTCACAACTCTATCATCGGTCACAAAAGATCAATTTCTTTCCTATTCACTGTCCAACTCGTGAGAATTAAATACTAAGCGAAAATTCAATTCTCACCCCAAAACCCAAACCTCTAATTAAGCATTAAAAGCCAAAGCATGGAGTTTTTACGAGTTTGCATAAATTAAGCATTCATACACATGGATTATCTCTATACAATGGAACTAAGCGAACCATAACATATCAATAAGCATGAAAACAGTGAATAAAAACGAAATAGCATTAAGAACAAAACCTCAAGAGTATGTGATACATTACCAAAGGGATTTAACCTAAGAGTTTAGCCTTCCATGATGAAATAAGTCAAAAACGTGTAGAAAAAAGGGAAGAGAGAGAAACCCTAGCAGCCACCACAAGCTTGGAGAGCAAAACTAAGCCTTCTCTATGAGAGAGAATGTAAAAAACGTGAATGGAAGATCTCTCCAAGGGTTTACACGAATTTGGCTTTTTAAATCACAAAACGGGCCTAAATCATGGGCCCAAATCCTAAGGAAAGCTTATCTCTAAATTAAATCTAAAAATATCTTATAGATAAAATCTAAATCTTAAAAGATATAACTAAATCTCAACTAATCCTAAAGATAGATTACAATCTTCACTTCATCATATATCTTCTCTTCCAACATTAAATCTTCATTCCCAAAATGTCCAAAAAGCCCTTGTGCCAAATATGACCTGAAAATAGAAATAGAATTAATTAGGCTAAATAATCCCAAATTAAACAATATTCAGAATATTAGTCCAATAAACTCTAAATCACTAAATCAAGCTAAACAATGTCAAATGGGCAACAAGTCTTAATAATAGGAGTAAAATAATGCAAGGAATAATGGAAAATAAAATGCTCATCAAATACCCCCACACTTATCCTTTTGCACTCCTGGGCAAAACTAAGAATTAGGACTGAGAAGATCAATATGCACCAAAGTGAATCATGTAACAAGATTACTAAAACTAATGAATGCAAACCTAAGAGATTACATACTTCACAATGAATTCTAGAAAATGCAAAGAAATGGGCAAAATCGAGCACACGAAGAGAATAAGGACCAAAGAATCAAAGCATCCATGAACATCATCCAATTATTTCAAATATGCAAAGAAAACCAATGACATCAAGAGGGTAGTCACAAAGATGATAGAAACTCACAAGGATCACTCAATAGTGTTTACACTCAAGTGTTTAAGGTTAATCAGTGTTTACACTCAAGGCACATCATGAAAAACAAACACAACCATAGGCTTGACAAGCCTCTAACATCAACAATCAACACACATGCACATTAAGATCAAAAGGTCTTTTCAGGGTTGTAATGGGGCCAAGGACAAGGTAGGATAAAAATATGGGAAATGTAGCTAAAACCCAGGGAATAGAGGAGCAATGGGGAACAAGTAAAAAAAATAAGCACAATCCACCCCAGAATGAAATGGTAAACATAACAACAACCTCTAATTCCAATCCTCCATGCCTCAATCAACCTTTTATTCCATTTTTTTTCTTTTTTTTTTCTTCTTCTTCTTCCTTTCTTTTTTTTCATCATTCATTTTTTCAATTTTTTTTTCATTGCAGAACTTCATGAACGAAAGGAAAGAAGAAACAACAAAAATGGCATAATGAGATAAAGCCATAATTACATCACCGACCATAGAGGCAAAACCCAGAACTCACAAGAGATGAAGAACAAAGCACCCTCGCTTACTTAATACCCATTCCCAAAACAATTCCAAAGCTCCAACATTTCCTAAGGTTAGGACAATCATGGTTTTTCAGTCATAGGCTTGTAATGAGCTGGGGCTATCAAAGGATAAATTCATTCAAGGTAGGCTCATATGGCTAGTGGCTTATTCAAGAAAAAAACAATGCCTAAATCATTTCAAAATGTGCATGGGAATATCAAGTATCAACAAGAGTCAAGTCAAGTTCTAGAGTGCAAGTAATCCAGAGTGCAATCACACATGAAAGAAAAATTAGGTGGCATATATAGCAATCCACCCACAATTAAGGCTCAAATCCTCACAAAAGGGACAATTCTATCACAGTGTTACCACGTCTTAATTATCAAAAGCAACTTTACACACAGAAATGCATGAATTCAGACACAAGATACCAAGACTCTACTAAAATGAAGCAAAAACATGCAAGAAAATGCCCAAAACTTAGCAAAACCTAAAAAAATCAAAGCAAAAATATGCAACCTAAACTACTCTCCCCCCCCCCCCCCACACTTAAATCACACATTGTCCTCAATGGAACACAAATAGCAGAATCAGACAGATATAGACAAGTGCAATAAAAAGAGTAAAGAAGGAGAAAAGAAGACTCCCTAAATCATGGTGGGTCAAAAATGGGGTCGACCAATGAGGCTTCCTCCACAGGTGCATCATCCAAAGTAGGAGAGGTTAGGAAAGGCTTGAGTCGGTGGCCATTGACTTTGAAGCTCTTGTCTGTGGACTCACTCTTGATCTCCACAGTGCCATAAGGAAACACCTGGGTGACTACAAACGGTCCAATCCATTTAGAGCGGAGCTTTCCACTCATGAGTCCAAGCCTAGAGTTGTAGAGCAACACTTTTTGACCAACCAAGAACTCCTTTCTGCAAATTGAGCTATCATGGAGCTTCTTGGTCTTCTCTTTGTAGAACTTGGAATTCTCATAGGCCTCCAAACGGATCTCATCTAGCTCACTCAACTGCAGCTTCCTCTCCTCACCCGCTTGATCAAGAGCTAAGTTACATTGCTTCACAGCCCAATATGCATGGTGCTCTATCTCCACAGGCAGGTGGCATGCCTTACCAAAAACAACCCGATAAGGTGACATCCCTATGGGTGCCTTGTAAGCAGTCCGATGGGCCCATAGAGCATCCTCCAATCGTGTGCTCCAATCCTTTCTATAAGGCTTCACCATCTTCTCCAAAATCCGCTTGATCTCTCTGTTTGAAATCTCAGCTTGCCCATTGGTTTGGGGGTGATATGGTGTAGAAACTTTGTGCACAACCCCATACTTCTTGAGCAAAGCTTGCATGGATCTATTGCAGAAGTGTGTGCCTTGATCACTGACTATGGCTCTAGGTATGCCAAACCTGCAAAGGATATTAGTCCTGACAAAATCTACAACAACCTGAGCATCATTAGTCCTGGTGGCCTTAGCTTCCACCCATTTGGATACATAATCCACAACAAGTAAGATATAATAAAAACCAAAAGAAACAGGAAAGGGACCCATGAAATCTATACCCCAGACATCAAACACATCACAGAACAACATAGGTTGTTGCGGCATCTGTTGCCTCCAAGATAGGGTGCCTCCTGCCCTTTGACATTGCTCACATGAGCTGCAGATTTTGCATGCATCCTTGAAGATGGTAGGCCAATAAAATCCAGAATCCAGCACCTTTCGTGCTGTCCTTTGAGTGCCAAGGTGGCCTCCAACTGGTGAAGCATGGCAAAATTGGAGAACCGATTGGATCTCCTGGTCTGGAATGCACCTGCGAATGACCTGATCACTGCAAAAACGCCACAAATAGGGGTCATCCCATACATAATACTTGGCATCGCTCTTCAATTTGTCTCTTTGAGCTTTGGATCCAAGGGTGGAAAAACAGATGCAACTATATAATTTACAATATCAGCAAACCAAGGAATAAGGGGAGGGGGATGTGAAACATGCAAAACTAAAAGCTGCTCATCCGGGAAGTCATCCCGGATAGGAAATGCATCCTCCTCTCTCTCTATTCTGCTCAAGTGGTCTGCGACAAGGTTATGCGCACCACTCCGATCCTGAATCTCAAGATCAAACTCCTGGAGGAGCAACATCCATCTAATCAACCTAGGTTTGGAATCTGTCTTTTTCAAAAGATACTTCAGGGCAGCATGATCAGTATACACCACAACCTTAGAACCTAACAGATATGATCTAAACTTATCAAGTGCAAAGACAATGGCTAACAGCTCTTTTTCAGTTGTGGTGTAATTAACTTGTGCTGAATCTAAAGTCCTAGATGCATAATAAATCACATGAGACATCTTACCAACCCTTTGGGAGAGAACTGCTCCCAAAGCATAATTCGAGGCATCGGTCATGAGCTCAAATGGGAGAGTCCAGTCAGGTGGTTGGATGATGGGAGTGGTGGTGAGTGCTCTCTTTAGCTCATCAAATCCTTCTTGCATTGGTCTCCAAACTCAAATGTGGTATCCTTTTGAAGCAAGTTGGATAGTGGAAGGGCTATCTTGCTAAAGTTCTGAATAAACCTTCGATAGAAACCTGCATGGCCAAGAAAAGAACGCACCTCTCGCACGCAAGAGGGGTAAGGCAAATGTGATATTACATGCAGCTTAGCAGGGTCAACCTCTATGCCCTTATGCGAAATAATGTGCCCTAAGACTATGCCTTGTTCTACCATAAAATGACATTTTTCAAAATTCAAGACAAGGTTAGTCTCAATGCACCTATTAAGCACCTTAGACAAACTATCAAGACATGCATCAAAAGAGGAACCATATACACTAAAATCATCCATGAAGACCTCTATGCAATGCTCAAGTAAGTCATTAAAAATACTCATCACACATCTTTGAAAAGTGCCAGGAGCATTGCATAGGCCAAAAGGCATCTTCCTATAAGCAAATGTACCAAAAGGACAGGTAAATGTAGTCTTATGTTGGTCCTCTGGTGCAATACAGATTTCGAAATAACCAGAGAAACCATCTAAGAAGCAATAGTGAGATTTACCTGCCAGGCGCTCCAACATCTGATCAATGAAGGGAAGAGGAAAGTGATCCTTGCGGGTCGCCTGGTTGAGCTTCCTATAATCAATGCAGACTCTCCAACTGTTCTGCACTCTAGTGGGAATCAGCTCATCCTTCTCATTTTTGACAACTGTCACCCCAGACTTCTTGGGAACTACTTGAACCGGGCTTACCCAAGTGCTGTTTGAAATGGGGTAGATAATGCCAGCTTGCAGCAGCTTGGTGACCTCTTTCTTCACCACATCAAGAATCTGGGGGTTCAACCGTCTCTGGGGTTGTCTCACTGGTTTAGCCCCATCCTCCAATAAAATCCGATGCATGCACATGGAGGGGCTAATACCAGGTATGTCTGCCAAAGTCCATCCTATTGCCCTTTTGTTTGCTCTAATCACATCCAGCAGCTGCTTCTCTTGATCAACAGAAAGGGAGGTAGAGATGATCACTGGAAGTTTCTGCTCAGCCTCCAAGTAAGCATATTTGAGATGAGGAGGAAGGGGCTTCAGGTCCAATAAAGGTGCCTGCATCACAGATGGAACTAAAGGAGCAGCAGAATTGCATTCTGCCGCCTGCACCTGAACAAGTGAATTAGACTCATGCAAAACAGAAATGGGGTTAGCATGATCTGAATCTATATCATATGAATCAACAGATGCAGTAGCAGAATTTAAAAACTGGTCAATTTCAATGCATGCAGTGCACATTTCGGAATCAGAACATGCAGAACAAGTAAATGAGCTAGTGAAAGATGGCAAATCATAATCATGCAAAAAGTCTAGAACATGCTCATCAATCAGATCATCAATCAAGTCAACATGAAAAACAGAGTGGTCATCAGAAAAATGTTTCATAGCATCAAAAATATTGAATCGAACCACACTGTCATCAAATTCCATGGAAAGTGTACCTGCATGCACATCTATCTTGGTTCGGGCTGTTTTCAAAAATGGTCTCCCTAATATGATAGGGACAGCACTACGAGAGGTGTCCTCTTCCATATCAAGAATATAAAAATCAGCAGGAAAGATAAGCTCTTTAACCCGAACCAGGACATCCTCTATCAAACCTGCGGGGTAGGCAGTAGATCTATTTGCCAAGTGAATAACCACACCCGTAGGTTGAAGGGGTCCAAGTGAAAGAGACTTGAAAACAGACATAGGCATAACATTAATAGATGCTCCTAAATCTAGCAAAGCATTCTCAAATTTAGTATTACCTATGATACAAGGCACAGAGAAAGTTCCAGGATCCTTACACTTTTCAGGAATATGAGGGACGGGTTTACCTATAAGAGCAGAGACATTTCTTCCCATGCTGATCCTCTCATTGCCCTTGAGCTTCCGTTTGTGTGTGCATAGATCCTTCAAGAACTTTGCATACCTTGGAATCTGCTTGATTGCATCAAGAAGGGGTATGTTGACTTCCACCTTCCTGAATGTGTCAAGTATCTCTTTGTCAATCTCTTCCATTTTCTTGCTTTGAGTCACCCCCCTTGGTGGGAAAGGAAGAGGAATGGGGGGTGGTTGTTGGGCAGCAGCAGGTGTTGTGCTTGTGGAAGGCTAAGCTGGATGGGATTTTCTGGTACTTGTGTGCTCACTCTCCTCGACCATTTGGCTCTTCTTGTTGGTTGAAACTAGATCATCTTTGTTGAGGTCAGATTCTGGTGTGGGTGTGACAATCTGCTTCCCTGACCTTAGACTAATGGCATTCACATTCTGGTTTGGATTGATCACTGTTTGGGATGGCAACTTGTTAGAATTCTGAGATTGCATAATGTTGATTGTTGTTGCCATCTGTCCCATCTGATTGGTCAAAGATTGAATGGAGGCATCTTGTCTTTGAATGGATGCTCTAGTTTCCTGTTGGAATTGGAGATTTTGCATGGTCATCTGTTTCATCAGCTCTTCCAATGAAGGCTGCTGCTCAGAACTAGGAGCTGGTGGTGCAGAATTAGCCTGTTGTTGTCTCTGTTGCTGGACTGGAGGAGGTACATATGGTGGTCTAGAATTGTTCTGAAATTGAACCTGTGAAGGTTGCTGCTGATCAGACCATCTCAGGTTGGGATGGTTCCTCCAACCAGGGTTGTATCTATTGGTAGAGAGATCAAAGTTCTGTGGCTGCTGGTTTCTACTATTGAAGATGTTGGCGGCATATGCCTCAGGTTGGTCAGCACCAGTCGTTGGTTGCTGCTGCACAAAAGGGCATGCATCTGTGGGGTGCTCAGCGGATGTGCATATGCCACATAATCTAGCAGGCAGGGACAACTTCTTCTGGTTGATGGCCAATTGAGTGACCAAAGTTGTAAGTGAATCTATCTTCTGTTCAAGCTTCTCAACCTTACCAGAACTTGTGCCAACATCATTCACTCCTCTCACTATGATTGCATCGCTGTTGCCCCTTGCATGGAATTGTTGACAATTGGAAGCCATCTTCTCAATCTTGACTCTGGCTTCTAAAGGTGTCATGTCTCCTAGGGCACCACCACTTGCAGCACCAAGCATGTTTCTCTCCATGAGGTTGAGACCTTCATAGAAATATTGAATAAGCAGCTGCTCTGAGATCAGATGGTGGGGGCAGCTCGCACACAATCTCCTGAATCTCTCCCAATACTCATAGAGACTTTCTCCACTTTGTTGCCTGATGCCTGATATATCCTTTCGGATTGCTGTTGTTCTGCATGCAGGGAAGAATTTCTCCAAAAATGCCCTCTTCAGGTCATCCCAGACTGTGATAGAACCAGGGGCCAGATCGTACAACCAGTCCTTGGCTAGCCCCTCTAGGGAGTGTGGAAATGCCTTAAGACAAACATGATCCTCTTGCACATCATGTGGTTTCATAGTAGCACAGACAATATGGAACTGCTTGAGATGTTTATGAGGATCCTCACCTGCAAGACCATTAAACTTGGGCAACAAATGAATTAGTCCAGACCTTAGCTCATACGGGTCATCGGGATACTGGATGCACAAATCTTCAATAGTGAAATCAGGTGCAGCCAGCTCCCTCAATGTCCTCTCACGTGGTGGAGGTTGAGCCATATTTTCAGAATAATCAGAATAAGAATCAGAATTTATAGGAATAGAAGAAAAAGAAGCAGACTCACTATGTAAAGACTCAATAGACTCACTACCTATGGACTGGTTCCTATTTTGTCTAACTAGTCTGTGATAAGTTCTATCAATTTCAGGGTTATATGGATGAAAGTAGCTTGGGTTGCCCCTAGTCATGTACTGAACAGAACACCATGTAGCATAGCAAACTGTCACTAATATACATGACCAAAGTAGGCAACAAAATTTTTTATTTTTTTAAAATTTTTTTCTTTATTTTTTCAGCACCCTAAAATCATGAAAACATACCACAAAAAGTTTGAGGACAAAATTCAAAAGGGAACCAAGTCAAACAATTAAATCAGAGACCAAAAACTAAGAAAATAAAACTTGTAAAATAAAAAAGAAATAGTAAAACGGCTTTTTCAGGATCCAGACGAAGGAGTTTTCTAACAAAGTGAGAAAAATCAGATTATTCAGAAAATTCCCTTCGATTTGATATAAAATTCGTCAAATTCCGAGTTACGGGTCAAAAGTTGCGACGATTTGAAGAAAGTGCTGCTAAAACTTGGAAAATTTTTCTGGAACTCACAACCAGTGATGATCTGAGTGATCGTGGTGCCTCGAAACCTTTTTATATGATAAAAGTAGTGTGGATATAAATTTTCGTGCAAAAATCCCACCCACAACTATGTGAACTAGCAACCACAGAATCAATCAAATACACTAATTGCAACAAAATAGCAAAACAGCAAACAGTGCAACTTCAACCGGTTATCAGAATTGACTACTAGACCCTAAATCAGACACGACACACTATAATAACTATACTAACTACGACACTAACTAACTACTAATGACCTTTGGCAAGAACCGATATTCCCCGGCAACGGCGCCAAATTTGATCTAGGCCGTACCCGATACAAATAAAAACAGTTTAAGTATAGTACTAGGAAGTGACTCCTAGGTCGTCTCCCAAGGAATATCTTATCAAGCAAAAGGTCGAACACATAGTATGCATAGAAAACAGGGGGTTTTTTTTTATATTGAATATTGAATAATTGAAATCAAAACAGAATTAAATTAAAACGAAGAAACAGATAAGGAAAAGCGGATAAACCCCTTTGGCTCGCGTTCACAACTCTATCATCGGTCACAAAAGATCAATTTCTTTCTTCTTCACTGTCCAACTCGTGAGAATTAAATACTAAGCGAAAATTCAATTCTCACCCCAAAACCCAAACCTCTAATTAAGCATTAAAAGCCAAAGCATGGAGTTTTTACGAGTTTGCATAAATTAAGCATTCATACACATGGATTATCTCTATACAATGGAACTAAGCGAACCATAACATATCAATAAGCATGAAAACAGTGAATAAAAACGAAATAGCATTAAGAACAAAACCTCAAGAGTATGTGATACATTACCAAAGGGATTTAACCTAAGAGTTTAGCCTTCCATGATGAAATAAGTCAAAAACGTGTAGAAAAAAGGGAAGAGAGAGAAACCCTAGCAGCCACCACAAGCTTGGAGAGCAAAACTAAGCCTTCTCTATGAGAGAGAATGTAAAAAACGTGAATGGAAGATCTCTCCAAGGGTTTACACGAATTTGGCTTTTTAAATCACAAAACGGGCCTAAATCATGGGCCCAAATCCTAAGGAAAGCTTATCTCTAAATTAAATCTAAAAATATCTTATAGATAAAATCTAAATCTTAAAAGATATAACTAAATCTCAACTAATCCTAAAGATAGATTACAATCTTCACTTCATCATATATCTTCTCTTCCAACATTAAATCTTCATTCCCAAAATGTCCAAAAAGCCCTTGTGCCAAATATGACCTGAAAATAGAAATAGAATTAATTAGGCTAAATAATCCCAAATTAAACAATATTCAGAATATTAGTCCAATAAACTCTAAATCACTAAATCAAGCTAAACAATGTCAAATGGGCAACAAGTCTTAATAACAGGAGTAAAATAATGCAAGGAATAATGGGAAATAAAATGCTCATCAAGAATCTAGAGCCACTTAGAAGTGGTTCTTGGAGTTGCTTCTAGAGGACATTGGTGATGTGCAAAGTAATAGATGGGTGTTTATTTCTGATAAACAAAAGGTAGAACAAATCAGTGTTATTTTATTTTTTTTTTTTAATATTTTTGTTACTTATTGTAATTAAATTAATTAATTCACTTGATTTCTGTTAAACAGGGGTTGGTTGAAACATTTGAGGAGCTCTCAGATGGTGTGGAGCACAGATTCTGACTAAGACATTTATATAACAATGTCCAGAAGAGATTTGAGGGTGCTGGTGGAGCTGATGTGAGGAGTTTGGTGATGGCAGCTGCTAAGGCAACAAATGAGCAGCAGTGGCAGAATATAATGGAAGAGCTGAAAGAGGTAAACCTGTGGGCATATGAACTTCTGATGAGTCAACCCAAAAGTACTTGGTGCAAGCATGCTTTTAGTCCTTACCCTAAATGTGACGTAGTCATGAATAACCTTAGTGAAGCCTTTAATAGTACAATTTTATTTGCTAGGGACAAGCCTTTCCTCACCATGTTAGAGTGGTTTAGGACTTATATCATGGGGAGGCACGCTAAACTTAGAGAGAAATTGAGCTTGTATGTAGGTAAGGTGATGCCTAAGCCTAGAAAAAGATTGGATAGGGAGATGGAATTCAGTGAGAACTGGATTCCAAGATGGGGAAGGCTGAAGTTGATATTTGAGGTGCTACATATTTATCGGTCTGAAGAGAGTTATATGGTTGATCTTAATCTACGCACTTGTGCTTGTGGGTTTTTCCAATTGGTGGGGATACCATGTAGGCATGTTGTGGATGCCATTTGCTTGAAGAGGGACAATCCTGAGGATTATGTCCATAGTTATTATAAGAGACAAGCATATGATCTGACCTGTAATCAAGAGATAAGCCCAATAAATGGTCAAGCTATGTGGCCAAGGACTAACAATGTCCAAGTGCTTCCTCCTCAGTATAAAAGAGGTGCAGGGAGGCCAAAAAAACTGAGGAGAAGGGAGTCAGATGAACCCAGAAATAGTAGAAATCTGAGCAGAAGTCACAACACCCAAAGAAGTGGTACTTGCCAAGGAACTGGTCACAACAATAGATGTTGCCCACTTAGGAAGGTATATCAAGTCTATTTGAATTATTTAATGTCATTGGTTTAACTCTGTTTGTTTCATATATAGTACTGAGTACTCTCTTTTTGATTTTTTTTAGAGGATCCTAAGCATGATAAGGGCACAAGGGGGCAATGATGGTGTTGGTGTTGGAGTTGTTGAAAATGGAACCCAGGGGTCTGCTGTTGCCTCTGTTGCTCAAAATGTGAACCAACGGGTTGGTCCTGCTCCAAATGGAACCCAAGGGAGTGTTGCTGCCTCTGATGCTCAAAATGTGAACCAAGGGGCTGTTGGTGCCTCTACTGCTGAAGATGGAAACCATGGAATTTCTCATTCCGTTGCTGGGGAACCTGCACCAAAGGTAATGAATTTGACCCCAAAAATGTGTAGTTAGCTTTATCTGCAGAGGAGGAAGGCTAAGGCTTCTGTTGTTGTTGTTGTTGGTGCTTTTGATGTTTTTGCTGCTGCTGATGTTTTTCCTACTGCTGCTGTTGTTCCTACTGCTACTACTGATGTTGTTCCTACTGCTTCTGGTGTTGCTAAGGTAATGGAATCAACTCATTTCGATTATATTCAAAAAATTCCATATCAATTCATTTCAGCTAATGGATTCTGTTATTAATGCAGAGAAAGAAGAGTAAGCAAAGTGAAGGAGTGTTAACAAGTACAACTTCACAACCTATGACAAGGATCCTAGTCCGTAAACAAAGTGCAATGACACAGCCACTGACATGGCGCAGGGTGAGTAAAGAAAGGGTGAAAGGAATTTATATGTCACAACCAAAGATGAATGTATGTACACTTTTTCTTTGTTGATTTTTGTATTGATTGCATTTGCTGAATTTATGATTGTTAATTTAGTTGTAATCTGGATTGTTGTTGATGTTAATGCTATAAGATAAAAAAAATGTACAAAGGTTCCTCATCCAAGAAACTAGTTGTTGATGATTTCCAAGATCCATGTCCGAATATAACTATTGCTCAGTTGCTTAATGGATACATGGCCATGATGGAGAAAGTACAGAATGAGTCAAGGAAGAAGGGCATAGTGAGTAAAGGGGATAACAAGGAAAAGGGAGATGGCAAGAAAAGGGGAGGAAAAGATTGAAGTTGGACCAACCTACTAAGTTTTATTTTCATTTCTGCAGTAATTTATTACTTACTAAAACTTCATGGTACTGATTTAAGGGATTTAAATACCCTGTATTTTGTGTACTAAGTCATGTTGTGTCTTTTGTGTACTGAATTCTGAATTATGGGGTTGTAAATAAGCCCTCTTTTTGTGTACTGAAATAGGTTATATGCACAGACTTATGGGTGCCCTGCTTTTGTAATGGATTATTGGGGTTATATGCATACCCTGCTTTTGTAATGAATTATGGAGGTTATATTCCCTACTTTTGTAATGGATTATGGGGTTTATATGCATACCCTGCTTTTGTAATGAATTATAGGGGTTATATGCCCTACTTTTGTAATGATTTCTAGGGGTTATATACTCTATTTCTACTCTGTTTTACTCTAAATATTCCTGGATGAGCTGATTCACATTCACAAACAAAGCATATTCACACTCTAAATATTCAGTGCATGATTTCATTTCAGTAACATAACATAATAGGCATCCTTCATTCATTCAGTACACAAACAAAAGAAAAGGGGATATTGCAGTTGTCTTCATTACATGATACACCCCCTATTACTTATTGTTATCATACACCCTAAATCTTTTCTAAGGATTGCAATTACACTTCAGACTACAAAACAAAACCACACTCAATGACATGAAAAATGATATCATCCACAATTGACGCTTGTTTCTTTCATGTCCTAATTTTTGTTTCAACTTCATTATCTTTTTCTTCAACTCTTCATCACCACTATCCTCAATGACTTGGTGCTGTGTGTGTAACATACATATTATTTCCTTATTAGTTTGTATTTATTTTAATAAATAATCATACATTTTATCATAATTTAGCATGCATTTAATTCATAATCACTTGGAAAGGTATTTTGTGCTTTTATTGTGTAGATTGCTTATTTTGAGGCTAGAGCATTGGAAAATAAATGAATAAATCAAAGAAGATATGCTAAGAGATATTGTGAGCAGAAATCTAGAAAAAGATAGAGATAGAGGCATGTGAGAGGAAGGAGATTGCGTATGGATTTATTTTTCTATTTGGGCCCAACACTTGGAGAAAGGAAAATCTATAAAAAGAGGAAGATAGAAACCCTGTAGGAGAACATTAGACATAACATGTAGTAGTAGAATTTTAGTAGTAGTAGTAGTAGTAGGATTAGAATTAGAATTAGGATTATTTTCTCTATCATAGCCAGAAACAAATTAGAAAATAAGGATTCAAGGTTGCACAACTCTCTCCATGAAGAACTAGAAGGCGATTGAAGACGGAAGAAATTTCTCATCTTTCATCTTTTGGTTATTTCTACCTTTTATTCCTTTATTCTTCTTTTTTTTGTTTGTATTATGTATATGATTGAGTAGTTTTCCGTTTCTAAGGATTAGGATTAGCCCATGGAGGCATTGACATGATGATTTGATATTTTATCTCTTATTAATCTTTATTTATTTTAGATTTAATTATGGTGTTCTTAATGCTTGTGATTGTGTCGGATCCCACTATTGCATGATCTTAGATAGTAAGGGAAGAACCGAAAGGTGAACCTTAGTATTAGAAAATACATAATTAAACTTAAGGTTTTAGATCACGAAAGTAGTTCTAATCCTTGAGAGAATTCAATGAATTATCAAAGATCTTAATGGATTTAATGTACCCTAATTACCACGAAAGTAGGAATTGGGCCTCATTAGGTACGGTGCTAAGATTCTGAAAGGAACTAGTATTCTACATTAGGATAATTCACCTTCAAAGTAAATCTAATTTAATAACAGATATATCTTTAATTGATTGTCAATGTTGATATGTGGTGAAACTAATCCTTGGAAGATTTGATTCTTATCTTATCTCATATCTTTAGATATATTTTATTTTATTTTATATCTCAATCTAATCTTTTATTTTATTTTTTCATATCTCTAATAGATTCGTTTAGCTAATCTATACTTGTAATTAGTTGGTAATTAACAAACAAAATCCCTGTGGAGACGATATCTTTTTATACTACTACTTGACATAACCCGTGCGCTTGCGGGGCGTATCAAGTTTTTGGTGCCGTTGTTGGGGATTTTGTTTTTGTTAATATTGACTGTTATTATAAGTTGATTAGACTAAACTTTTTTTTTAGTTTATATTTTTTTAGATCCAGTATGGAAAATAATGGACCAAGATGGACACCTGACATAAGTCTTGAAGAATTTCAGAAATCTTTTTGTGATTATTATCCCCCTACACCATGTATTGCACGATCACCTCTTGATGAACCTCTCTTCAAGGAGTTAGCTCGGCAAGAATACATGCGAAAAAGGGAAGAATGGGAAAAAGAGCATAATTGGAATTCTCCTTGGGAATATCCTACGCCACAATATCATGCACAACCGGTTGTTGATGAGCTTTCATATGTGGATTTTTATTCATATTTTCCAACACCTCAGAAGTCCAATTTGGAAATCATGCTTGAGAATTTCATAATAAACCAAGAGAAGGCAAATAATGATTTCAGAGCTAGGCTTGATTTTCAAGAGAAGCAATTTGAACAACAAGCAGCTTACAACAAGATGATAGAAAACCAAATTGCCCAACTAGAGACATCATTCACAGAAGATCTCAACACGTTTCCAACTCACACCGAGACTAATGAGACAATTGAAGGTAGTGAGGATGAAGTGATTGAAGAGTTCCCAATGCAAGACATGAGTGATGATGAAGTATGCAAAGAACAGATGATAGAGGAGCCTTGTCAAGCAGTGCATGATATGAGTGAGGAGGTAATCCAAACTGTGCATGATGTGAGGGAGGAGGTAATCCAAAAAGAAGAAGAATTTTTATTGGAATTTGCTTATGTCAGCCTGTGTGTAGGGAACGTCAAAAATTTGGAGTTAGACACATGTATTGGTTTCCATGCATGTTTCGACTTTTCAAAGTTGGATTTTCCTAATTGTCTATTTTCCTCCTCTGTGAAACAATTGATTTTGGAGTCTGGATCATTGCCTAAGTACTATGAGATTCCATCATTAGTGATGAAGGCTTCAAAAATTGCTCGCAAAGTCAAGCTTCTTGGGCATCACAAGAATTCTATGCATACTTTGAGTGGTGTCACTATTGTTTCTTTTGACCCAGGAGGAATTAAAGAAAGATTCATATCAATTCTCCAAGATGGTCTATGTTTCAAACAATGGGACCCAAGAGGAATCAATTGTTGTGCTAAGTTTGTTACTTGGCCCTTGTGTCACAAGATATGGGATCCGGGTGGAAGCTTCGTAGGTCAAGCTTAGGACCTTAAATAAGCGCTTCTTGGGAGGCAACCCAAGTTTTAAATTGCTTTTGAATTTTATTTTGTTAATTTTTAGGATTTAAATAAGTTTTATTACGGGGTTTCGTCTTTGTTTTGTAGGTTTGTTAATGATTGGAGTATCGAGGAGTTGATTTAAGAGCATAAAGGAATTAATTTGAGAATAATATGGAGCACTTTGAAGAACCATGGGGAAGCCACGGCATGTACAATGACCATAGGAGTCTGCAAAAAAAAAGGGGGGGGGCTGTTCAGACCACCACGGGCTGCCCGTGGTATGTACCACGGTCGTGGTGCTTGGTACGTGGCTTCACCTCAAATTCCAGTAAGCTCCATGGGCTGCCCGTGGCGTGTGCCACGGCCGTGGAGCGTAACCCCTCTGTTGCGTAGCTCTTCCAAGTTGCCACGGCTTAACCATGGCGTGTACCACGGCCATGGACCGTGACCTCAAAAAAACAAAAAAAAAATTCAAACTCTTCTCTTCTCTCTTTTGCCCAACCACCTGTTTCGCACCCATGCATACCACCATAACAGACCCCCCTTGCCATCGCCTTCTCCCAGACCCAACCGCCAAGCCCCTCCTCTGCATCACCAACACCAAGACCTCCAACCACCGCCGCTCCACAAGACCTACACCATCCCACCCTTCCTCTCTCCATACCCACACCAGACCCAACCCGCATCAACCGCCTCCCAGTCCCTTCAACCCTGCTTTCAGAATCGTCCCATCCAGCCGCCACGATCAGCCCCATCACGACCCTTCCAAACCTGCACCGCCATCCCCGACACCACCGCAACAGCCCCCCCTTCACTGAACACAGCAGCCACACCCTTCAATCACCATCGCGACTTCCACTCCCTCTCATTCTTTGTTCCCTACCACAAACAGCCTTCTTCTTCAGCAGACCCCCATTGCCTAGCCAACCCAAACCCAATGAACCCGAATTTTCAAATTTCAGACCCCTTAAAAAAATTCAAATCTGTTTGGGGTTTGCTTCTAGTCAATTTTTGGGTGAAAATTCCTCTTTCATCATCAATAATAAGGTGAGATCTTCCCACTTTTCTTTATTTATTTATTTTTTCTCTCTTAAGTTTTAATTTTACATTGAGGACAATGTAGAATTTAAGCTTGGGGGAGTGCATTGCATTTTGCATTTAGCTTAGGATCATTTAGTTTAATTTTTCATTCATCATGCATTTATAATTTTTTTTATAAGCATATATTAAAAAAAAATTCATTCATTTTGCATGCATTTAACTGACTCACCATTTAGGCAAATTGACTTATATCTGTTTTGGCTTGCACTTAATGTGTTTCCTTAAGAATATTATTTTTGAAAAGTGACTTAGCATGTGATGATCTACTTGTTTGGAATGATGGTTGCATGAATAATCATTAGGATACTAAAAATTGGCTGAAACTTATTGTGATTCTTGCTCTTCATTAAATTAGCTACTAAAAATGTGAGTTTTGAGCCTAATAGGGGTAACACATAATGAATATTTTTAAACCCCTCTTCTTTCTTAATATCTGAGTGATGTTCAATTTGATTGTGGATTCTAGAACTTGACCTGTGACCATCTTGAGACTGATAATTGTTTGCATGCATGAATATGATAAAGGCACTTAGGACTGTTTTTCTGGCCTTCAACAATTTTGATGGACACTTTCCATTAGTTGCCCATTTTGAGCTTAATGAAATAATTGTTTTCCTTGGTACCCATTCATAATGTTACATCTTTTTGGTACCCTTTGGATTATGAATGGTGCAATTGAGAGAGTAGTTCTTTGGATGAGATGTTATATTGAGCTTAAAGCATTACCCTCTTTATCTCTCTTCTGGAAAAAAAAAGAAAAACAAAGGAAATAATTGAGTGTCAGGTACCCCTTTTGAGAGCAGGTAATTGCTTATTGGGGAAATACTTGATATGTGAAAAAAATATAAAGGAAGAGAATAGAGAGAATGAAAAAAAAGAAAAAAAAAGGGAATGAAATATCACAAATTTTTGGAGTTGATGTGTAACTACAATGATTATATGCTTCATTCATAATTCAAAGGGGTACTGTGTTCATGATTATATTGTATAAGCCCTTTGTGTGATCCTTTGTTTCTTATACCCCACCTGACATCTTTAGCCATGGCCTCATTACAACCTAATTAAGACCTTTTGATTCTTGCATGTATTCAATAATTTCAGTTGAGATTTTGGTCTATGGTCAAGCTTATGGTAATTCACATTCATTGATGAACTTGAGTGATATGTCTTTACCCTCTTATACACATTGAGAGAAGGTGAGTGGAGTGACCCCTTTTAGTGATGAGCAAGGTTGTGATAAGTTTAAGGTTCTAATTGGGTAGACTTTTGATTATTTCATGATTGGTTAGTGGATGTTAGTTTGGGAGAATTACAGGTTATGTCATTTGATAGAATTTGTTTTGAGGAAGTTGTGTTTTTGTGCATGACATTATTGGATTATGAGTTTTGTTGCCTGGATGATGAGTTAGTTAGCATTTCATATAGGATTCATTCATTGCATTGCATGTTTTGCTTGAGGACAAGCAAAGATTCAAGCTTGGGGGAATTTGATGTGTGTGTAACATACATATTATTTCCTTATTAGTTTGTATTTATTTTAATAAATAATCATGCATTTTATCATAATTTAGCATGCATTTAATTCATATTTCACTTGGAAAGGTATCTTGTGCTTTTATTGTGTAGATTGCTTATTTTGAGGCTGGAGCATTGGAAAATAAAGGAATAAATCAAAGAAGATATGCTAAGAGATATTGTGAGCAGAAATCTAGAAAAAGATAGAGATAGAGGCATGTGAGAGGAAGGAGATTGCGTATGGATTTATTTTGCTATTTGGGCCCAACACTTGGAGAAAGGAAAATCTATAAAAGGAGGAAGATAGAAACCCTGTAGGAGAACATTAGACATAACATGTAGTAGTAGAATTTTAGTAGTAGTAGGATTAGAATTAGAATTAGGATTATTTTCTCTATCATAGCCAGAAACGAATTAGAAAATAAGGATTCAAGGTTGCACAACTCTCTCCATGAAGAACTAGAAGGCGATTGAAGACGGAAGAAATTTCTCATCTTTCATCTTTTGGTTATTTCTACCTTTTATTCCTTTATTCTTATTTTTTGGTTTGTATTATGTATATGATTGAGTAGTTTTCCGTTTCTAAGGATTAGGATTAGTCCATGGAGGCATTGACATGATGATTTGATATTTTATCTCTTATTAATATTTATTTATTTTAGATTCAATTATGGTGTTCTTAATGCTTGTGATTGTGTCGGATCCCACTATTGCATGATCTCAGATAGTAAGGGAAGTACCGAAAGGTGAACCTTAGTATTAGAAAATACATAATTAAACTTAAGGTTTTAGATCACGAAAGTAGTTCTAATCCTTGAGAGGATTCAATGAATTATCAAAGATCTTAATGGATTTAATGTACCCTAATTACCACGAAAGTAGGAATTAGGCCTCATTGGGTACGGTGCTAAGATTCTGTAAGGACTAGTATTCTACATTAGGATAATTCACCTTCAAAGTAAATCTAATTTAATTAGAGATATATCTTTAATTGATTGTCAATGTTGATATGTGGTGAAACTAATCCTTAGAAGATTTAATTCTTATCTTATCTCATATCTTTAGATATATTTTATTTTATTTTATATCTCAATCCAATCATTTATTTTATTTTTTCATATCTCTAATAGATTCGTTTAGCTAATCTATAATTGTAATTTGTTGGTAATTAACAACAAAATCCCTGTGGAGACGATATCTTTTTATACTACTACTTGACATAACCCGTGCGCTTGCGGGGCGTATCAAGTTTTTGGCGCGAATTTTGGTAGTAGTAGTAGTAGTATCAAGTTTTTGTAGTAGTAGTAGTAGTAGTAGTATCAAGTTTTTGTAGTAGTAGTAGTAGTAGTAGTAGTAGTAGTAGTAGTTAGGATTATTTTCTCTATCATATCCAGAAACAAATTAGAAAATAAGGATTCAAGGTTGCACAACTCTCTCCATGAAGAACTAGAAGGCGATTGAAGACGGAAGAAATTTCTCATCTTTCATCTTTTGGTTATTTCTACCTTTTATTCCTTTATTCTTATTTTTTGGTTTGTATTATGTATATGATTGAGTAGTTTTCCGTTTCTAAGGATTAGGATTAGCCCATGGAGGCATTGACATGATGATTTGATATTTTATCACTTATTAATATTTATTTATTTTAGATTTAATTATGGTGTTCTTAATACTTGTGATTGTGTCGGATCCCACTATTGCATGATCTCAGATAGTAAGGGAAGAACCGAAAGGTGAACCTTAGTATTAGAAAATACATAATTAAACTTAAGGTTTTAGATCATGAAAGTAGTTCTAATTCTTGAGAGGATTCAATGAATTATCAAAGATCTTAATGGATTTAATATACCCTAATTACCACGAAAGTAGGAATTAGGCCTCATTAGGTACGGTGCTAAGATTCTGAAAGGAACTAGTATTCTACATTAGGATAATTCACCTTCAAAGTAAATCTAATTTAATAAGAGATATATCTTTAATTGATTGTCAATGTTGATATGTGGTGAAACTAATCCTTGGAAGATTTGATTCTTATCTTATCTCATATCTTTTGATATATTTTATTTTATTTTATATCTCAATCCAATCATTTATTTTATTTTTTCATATCTCTAATAGATTCGTTTAGCTAATCTATAATTGTAATTTGTTGGTAATTAACAACAAAATCCCTGTGGAGACGATATCTTTTTATACTACTACTTGACATAACCCGTGCGCTTTCGGGGCGTATCACTTGGGGATTAACATCTTCATCAATAGGAGTGTAACCTTTCTTCATCAATTTCTTCATCAACTCATCTTGCCAATAAAAGTAATCGCACCTCCTATCTTCATCCTATCAAACGAACCAACATTAGCACACATTAACAACCAGGTTTAATAAGGGGTCAACAAAATTAGGGCACAAATTACACTCACTTTCAAATAGGGCATGGATTAAGAACTAATACCTGCCATAGAGGACATCTAAAGATTCTCCTATCAGGATTGGCCCTGCTATTGGAGGTTAAAATCACCAACTTCCCGCACCGACATGACGGTGGCTCCGTTGTCATAAGTCCAGCAACCCCAAACAGTGAGGTGGAAGAAGATCCCGATCTGGAGCTACACGACTTGATGGTGTGTAACATCTCAAATTCTTACCCCAAGCGTAGTTCAGTAGGTTCGAGTTAGAACCGAGCTTAATCCGAGCAGTCAGTCGGGATGTAGTGAGGTAGTCATAGCCGAAGCGAGTGTAGGAGTCTAGCCGACCAGCTAGCGAAGTTCGGGGTCACGGAATCCCACCTTAAAAGTCATAAGCCGAGTATTATCCGACTAAATAGTTAGATCTGAGATCATTAGATCCGAGCTCATGTAAGCCCAAGCGTAAGATCCGAGTTCATAGGAACCGAGCAAGTAGCTCTGAGCTCTTGTGAACCGACCTTATCTTGTAGATAATCCTTGTCAGTGAGCCGCCGACCCTGTCAAGACGGCTCTTGGTCATATCTTAGCAGTACGCTTTTGACCATAGCAAGTTGCCTTGTACAAGTTTGGCCTATGTTCGGCCTCTGTTCGGCCACCAAGAGGCTTCCTTAGTCAACCTCCGTTTAGCATCCAGTGCCTTAAGCCGAGATTGCTGCCCAAACCTCTTAGTAGCCGAGCTTGTTGTGCCGAGCTCATGCTATCCGAGCATGTAGTGCGAAGCTCATGCTATCCGAGATCATGATGACCCAAGAGTTAATCCGAGCAGGTAGTGTTGAGCTCATGGTAGCTGAGCTCAATGTAACCGATCCCATGCCGAGCTTAAGAGATCTGAGCAGTTATCTTCTACCACATGTTAACCAATCATTTACCGAGCTGTACCCGAGCCTAATAGAACCGATCTTGTAACGCCCCAAAATATTAAGTCATAAAAATACGAGTTAACAAAAACTTTTTCCTTAGAGTGTGAAAACCAAAAGTACTTTTCATTAGAGTAATATTACTTTTACGAAATGTTCTGAGTGTAAAGCATGTATAATACAAAACCCCCCAAAAATCCCTTTTTACACCCAGAGCATTGGTCTTCACAACTCGATCCTTCTGCAAAAGGATTCGGATGACGAGACATCATCCTGGCTGTTTCTTCTAAACATCTTTCCTCTTACAGGAGTGGCTTCAGTCTTGTCCTTTGAAAGAACCTACCACCACAAACATGGTAGATGGGAGTAAGTCACTTGTCATATCGCCTAAGTAGATTATATGATTGGTCAAACACAATCATCACATACATCATTTCAATATAGTAAATGCATGCTCAAGAGTATTATTAAAGAATATAATCTAAGATCATTAGTCTTTCATGATATGCATGCACGTCTCTCAAATCATTTTCTCCAAGAGCAACTCTTCCAGAAAACAACACTCTGGGATAGGCGATCGTGCACTCGATGTTTCCACCACCTGTATAGCGGCCACACCGTTCTATACTGGAACCCCATCGACCACGATCCTAAAATGATACAAGGGGATGATCCCTGAACCATTGTCCACCAATAGTTCTAGGTCCTTGTCATTTCTACAGTGGCGGCCACACCGTTCCAACCGTCTCATGTAGCGGCCACACCGTACTACATGGTTTCCAATCCCGCATGCACCTCACTCATATACGATTCCCTGTACACCATGCATGAGATGCATCACACATATAATGATCATCACATTATACACATGGCGGCCACACCGTTCCATGCCTTCATATAGCGGCCACACCATACTATATGGAATCACACACATATGGCGGCCACACCATTCCACATGTCTTCGTATAGCGGCCACACCGTTCTATACGGAATCCCCTCACAATTTCCACACATATGGCGGCCACACCGTTCCACATGTCTTCGTATAGCGGCCACACCGTACTATACGGAATCCTTTAAGTATAATGACTTCACGTAGGAGCTAACCTCAACATATGTGAATCGGGGTAATTCCACCTATCAAGCTCCAACATATCCAAATCAAAGCAACAAGCCTTCACGCATTTGGATAAAAGTTATATACTAATTAAGCATCATCACACTCACATCGTCATTATTGCTTATTCAAGTCATTTTACTCTTATCCAAACTCTGATCCTTCCATAAATGATATCAGACTCAAGTCATGCTTCATTAAGTCTTTGATCAATATCTTGACTTGGATTATGATCCATTAGTCACATACATTCAACAGATTTAACAATTAATCTAATCCTTATAACCAAGACATGAATCTTGAATCATTTCTCATCATCACCGTTAAGCCAAACAAAGACATTATCAATTTAATTAGAACATAACCAAAATTCCAATTAAAAGATAATTCTTAGAAAATTAGATAAATAATGATTTATCCTCGTTGACTTATGAGCATCATGCTTAACTTATTTAGAAACTAAAATAATAGTTAAGCAAAACCTTCCAGGATTATAAGAACAATAAATTAATTATTCACTTGTCTCAGGTCCTAACCGGTTACAAAACCCACTAACCGGTTAGAGACAGCAGTACCTGAGAGCAAACCATTAATTCTTAAACTTAATCACTTTCAATCTCAAACTATTGTCTTTCTAATCCTTATGCAGCAATTAAGGTATGCTTCCAGTGTTATGACAACGCTTAAGCATATCAAGGCTTACTTTGCAAGTTCTAAGTCCATCAACATAAACCTCAAAATAAAAGCTCATTATCAACCCATAACATAATCCATCATTCATTAACTTATTTACTCCCAATTACTAGTTAAATTATTAGCCCAGACCTATTTCATATCCACCTTTAGTGATTGCTATTCTAAACTTGAATAACTAGTGTATGCTGTCAGGCACTAACCGGTTACCAACATCCACTAACCGGTTAGTCGATGCAGTCCTGCAACCTGAGAGCAGAACAAGTTCTTTTTACAACTCAAATCAATTCCAAACTCATTCCCCTTCTTCAGAACAACTTAAAACACGATTTAGAACATATATATATCAAGTTCCAATCTCAACTCATTGCCCACACAAAGCCTTAACTCCTTTCATATAGCATAACTTATGACAAACACATATAAATTGAACTCATATCAAATCTTTTCCATACTTGTTCATACTTTCTATAATTCTAGTGCAGCATAGAAAACATAATCCTAATGTTGTTTTGTACCCAAATTCAGCCAAGTACATCGTCATCATACCAATTTCCATTTCCAATACAAAGAGTAATTTAATTCAACTAGGATATGTATTATCGGGACCATGGCCACTCAATGATTTGTGATTAACATACTAATCAAATTAGCACAACAATAAGGTGTCATCATAATTTCTATTCATCAAGTTTAGGTAAACATAGAGTAATTCCAAACCATAAATGATTATCAATCTAAACTTGATCAATCACTCTTCCTTCTCAGGTTCCAACCGGTTAGAACAACCTGTAACCGGTTAGATTATGCAGACCTGAGAGCAAAACCTTAATATTTCAATGTCCAAAACTTGTTCCGTGTTCACTACTAGCTTATAATCAAGAACACACAACATCAAGTGCATGTTTTCTTATCATTTACCAATTCCATTTCACTTGATGCATAACCTCAAACTCATAATCAAAAGTTCATAAACTTAAGCATCACTTTAGAATTTCAGCATGAATTACAAACTTCCAATCAATCTAATTCAAAGCACAAATCCAGCATAGCAAGAATGAATCTAATAGGTTCAATTCAAGCATACATATAACCAAGAACAATTTTAGTTCCAAACCAAAGGCAATTCCTTCATTCTATCAATTACAATTCGGCCAAGATTCATGAGTTCTTTTCACTCAATATCATCAATTCATTTCAGCCCTTAATTTGATTATTAATCCAGTGACCAAGTGATTGTCTGGACCTCCAAGTCCAGCAATCATGTCTTGGTCCAAATCACATAGCATACACATAACAAATTCACAATCTATAATCCTAGCAATATGAACGACTTCTCCCATACCTTGGACAATTAGGACAACACTTGGACAAGCTTTAAGACACCCTATAACAGCAGCTAACACAGCAGCAGCCACCAAGAACAGAGAGCAGCCACTCGAAAATCCAGCAAAAACCCCTTCAATTCCAAGCTCACACACTCACAACTCACAAGCTTGATGTGCAACAACTCAAGGCAAGTTGTATGCACGAATTTGAGTAGAGATTTTGGCAGAGTTTTGGTATAGAATTCGCAAGGAAACCAGAGCAGGAATTCAATCACAAGAACCCTATTTATAGAGAAACAAAATGGAGGTGGAAGGAAGGGTGAGTCATTACCAATGCCACCCATCTTCATCCCATGGCCTACAGCTGTCCCAAACCTCCAATTAGGGTTCCACGCGTCCTGGGAAGGCTTAAGGAAGAAGAAGCTTCGTGATTTCCAGCTCAAACCGCCTTAATTTTATGCAGATGCAGAAGCACTAACCGGTTACTGGTTTTTCTAACCGGTTAGCCACTGCTAAAATTCAGAAATTCGCTGTTTTATTGAAAAATTAATATAAAAATATTTACTTCTCAAAACACAATTTCCACCGTTGGATGTCAAGATAAAATCATTATAAACCTTGTCTAAAAATTTGAGCATGATCCAACGGTTAACGAAAGAGATACAGTCCAATCTTTACATGATATTTTACTAAAATTTCATTTTCTTTAATGATAATTCCTTTTCCAATAAACTCTTCTCATATCATATTCTTATTTATGAACTTTCTTTATTAAAATAAATATTTTATTTATATTTCCTCTTTATAAAAATGAGGGATGTTACAGATCTCGCTTCAGCGTTGTGTCGTTTCGACCTCTACAGGTCGTGACCTCTTGTCTTCAGTGTCTCTCTTTCCGAGGTGGTTCCGCCCTTAAGCCGAGCACCGAGGTTCTAGTCAGTCCTCATGTCTTCATCGTTATTATGTTGAGAGAGCTAAACCTTAGAGAGTCGGCCTTTGCAGGCTGTAACGCACCCAGTGCTCAACCCTTTCCTCCCAGGTATGCTCTTCGGCCTTGTGGTGTGAACTAGCAAAATATCCGGGGGGCAAATCCGGAATAGCACCTTGTCATTCATTTTCAGCCACACCTTTATGAAGCTTCTTAGAGAAGCTTATCATGTCAGTCACACATTTATTTTCCTCTTACTACAAAAGCAAACCCAAGCATCATAACATCGAATGTTATGTTCTCTTTCTCCTCTTTGCATTTCTCTCTCTCTCCTCTTCGCAAACTCTATGAAGAGCAAGAGGGAACCTCCATTATCACTCTTTCTGTCCTTCACCAGATCCCGCTAGAGTGTAGTTCGTATTCTTCCCCTTTCCGTGAGTATAAGCTAGCAAGAGTTGAACTCTTCCTCCTTCCTTTCACTGCTCGAGCGGCAGTTTCTCGGTGGGAGCTTGAGGAGCTAGGAAAAAGGGGTGCAGCTAGAATTTTAGAGTTTGTGTTGGTGTTCTGCTGGTTTGAGGTAAGGGGATGGGTGTTATCCTAGCTTAGAGTTGGGTCTCTAGTGTGCTCATAATGAGTACTGAGAATGGGTGTTAGAGTAGGATATTGAACCGTAGGTTAGTGGATAGGAATTACTAGAAGAGAACAAAGTGAACGAAAAGGAACCCATAGAAATGAACTGTGAATATGTGTATGGTTGATAACATGAATAAATGTATGAATTGTGCTATATGTTATAAATGCTTACTGTTAATTGAGTAATATAGTATGACCATTGGTGGCCGAGTATAAAGAATGGTGTGAAATATTAGGGAATAAATTAATGAGGAATAATAATTATAAGCCAAAGTCTTTAGCAGGAGGGTAAGTTAATTGGTAAAGGGGTAAGATGTACACGGGGTGCATGCATGACGTACACGGGGTGTATGCTTACCAAAAAGAAATGAGAAAAGTGTGAATAAAAAGGAAAAAAGGATTAAAGACATGGTAAAAGGGTAAGTGGAGAATAATGGTCAAGTAAGACACAGTTGATGTGTTCCTGTGCAATGGGTTGAGTAAGACACAGTTGATTTGTTCCTGTGCAATGGGTCGAGTAAGACACAATGATGAGTTCCTGTGTAATGATCGCGTAAGACACAGTGATATGTTCCTGTGCGGATAAGTGGAGAATAATGGTTGTGTGAGACGGGTCGAGTAAGACACAGTGATGAGTTCTTATGCAATGATCGCGTAAGACACGGTGATATGTTCTTGTGCAGCTGTAAGCCGAGCATCATGGGATGATGTACGCAGTAACGACTCACACAAGATTCCTATTAATGGAATCAGTTAGGATGTGCTCCGGGTCGAGTAAGTCACAGTGATGTGTTCCTGTGCAATGACCGCGTAAGACACAATAGATATGTTCCCGTGCCGCTGTAAGCCGAGCATCATGGAATGATGAATGCTATGATGGACACTCCCTAATTCCAATGAATGTAGGTGAGAATGTGAGACATGATGAAAGGTAATAAACAAGAAAAGTAGAAGATAAGAGAATAGGAAAAGATAAGTGGAAATGGAATATACGATGATATTTGTGTTTGATGCATGTTTCGGATTGAACTTTATGATTATGTGAGTAAGTGATTAATTGTGTTTGGCTTAGTGTCTTCTTATTTCATATTAAAAACTTCTTCCCTAAGTCTCGTGTAATGCTCACCCTCTTGCTACATTTTTACAGGTACTGAGCATGAGCATACACGTTCCCCGACCGAGCAGGTTCACTCTCCCTCACAGGGAGAGTAGGTCTTTGTAGTAGGGTATTGGTGTATGTTTTGAGTTTGTATTTTGGGAATTATGAAAAAGAAGTGTATTTGGCTTATGTATTAAAATAACTCTGATGTATTTTAAACATGATATGTTTTGGCCCTGCTGGCCTTCTGAATTTAATTGTGTATTTGTTTTATAATGTTTACAGGAAAAATTATAATGTTGGAATGTTCATAAAACAAAGTAAACTCTGCCCGATTTGATAGAGATTTTTATAAGATAATGAGTTTTAAAAAGGAAATCTTAAAGTCTCTATTTGTTATATGGGTAATTAAGGGTAATTATAAATAGGGTGTTACATGGTGCAAGGGTGAGGATAAGAAGAGAAAAACGAACAACAAAATAGAGAAGAAGATAGATGAGAGCTCGCTGGCACACAAAGAAAGAACCAAAGATAATGAAAGGAAATAGGAGAAATGAATGAGAGAGGAAGGAGAGAGGAGAAATATCGAGGAAAGGAAGGGAGAGAAATGAAGACAGCAACTGGGGAGGGAAAAAAATAGGGTTCTGGAAATAATTTAGGTTTTTTCTTAATTTAAAAAAATAAAAAAATTTAAGTGAGATGACACATGGACCTTCGGTTTTAACGCGTGGCTGACGTGGTATACACGTGGCTGAGGTGGAATGGAGCTGATAAGGACTCTGGCGGTCCACCTCAACACAGACTCGCCAGAATCGGGAGCAGGGGCAACTGACACACCGAAGTTAAGTACAGGGGTATTTTCATATAAAAAAAGAAAAGAAAAGAGGTATATGACAAAATAGGGTGAAAGTACAGGGACCCCATACATAAATAAGTCGCCTAGTTTAAAAGATCTCAGGGGAGTACATGCTCCCACAATCCCACCTGCTCCTTAGATCCTCCATCACTTGTTTGCATCTTTCTTTTGCGGATTGGTTGATGTGAAAAGTCTCAACGTTCCACATATGCAGTAATTATGTGCTTTGATAACAATGTGAGTTTTTTTTTTCGCAATGTAAAACGACTTTTTTGCAATAATGACATCATCCTATTGTGTTTTATTTTTGATGCATCGCAAACTGGACAGTCTGTATGATATCCCAATTGATAAGAGGGGGAGGTCGTGTTTGTATTCATTACCTGACCAGAAAAGTTTAGTTGTAGCTTGATTATCTTTTTCACTACCACCTTAGGGACTTTGAAAATTCTCATATAATAAAACAACGGGTGAGGTTAACATACATATTATGCAAAAGTTTGCACTGCTAAGTACCATAGTATCTAATGGGTATTAAGTAATATAAAAAGTAGGTCCATACATTGAAAATGTATGCCGATATAAAGGTTTCCCGAAAGAACACGAGAGAGATACACATTTTTTAAAATCATTTAATATTAATTTTAACACCAATTTATGTATATATTTTTTATTTTTTATATAAAAACCCTTTTAAAAATTTTATTTTAGTCATATTTATGAAAACATTTTTTGATTTTCAATGATATTTAATTATTTATTAACACAAACGCCTATGTTTTATGCAACACTTTTTAAAATTCTAATAAAAATTGTAGGAAAAAATAATTTTGAAAAAACATATCAAATGTTCACATTTTCAATATCAATAACAATATTTATTTCAAAAGTGTCTTATATCAAGGATAGGAGGAAGTATTGTCTATACTTCATCCGTTTCTAAATATAAGCACTTGGATTGAACTTGAACGTGAATTAAAGAAGTTAGTTAGTAATATTGTTAGTGGCATTGAAGTATTTCCATTAATAGTTGGAAAGCATCCAATACATAGTTATAAATGATTTTTTTAAATGTGTGTCACATAATATACTACTTCCGTCCCTATATATATAAGACTCTCTTGGTAGATTTCGCGTCAATGAAGAAAGTTGATTAATTTAGTTATTGTATTGAAAATGTGAATATTTGATATTTATTTTCAAAATTACCCCTATTAATAGTATTGGAAATCTAAAAAGTGTTAATTAAATAGGGATGTTTGTGGAAAAAAATAATTAATTGTTATTGAAAACAGAGGACGGAGGGAGTACCTGTTAAGGATACTTTAAAAAGTATTTCTCTGGTTTTCAAACATAAGGAGAAAAAAATTAACTTCATAAGTTAATTTAGTGTATTTAATTTCCTCGAATACATTAAAACATAGACGGTCCCCAAGAGTCAGCTCAGTTGCTAGAGCTGCGGGACACGAAACATTTAAACCAGGGTTCAAATCCTGAAAACAACGTTAAATATTTGCCTATAAACAAAATTTAAAAAATTGACTACTTTAGAAAACATTCATTAGGAATAAAACAAAAATTAAATGATACAATCATTTTATTAAGATATTGTATGAATAATTTTATTGATAATATAAAATTAGTTAAATTAGTACTCTTTTATTTGCTTATAGTTGAGATCATAGAGAGTAAATTTACATGATAAAATTGTGTATTTAATATATTGGGAAATGATATTTTTAATTTTCTCTTATTCACTTTGTTAACCTTAAACCTTAATATATGCTAACAAGTGCCCTTAAGATACTTGTTCAGAGACTAAATATAATTTAAAAACATTGAAACTTGAACATTTTTATGTTTTCGAGAAAATAGGGAAGTTGAACTTACGATGTTTTTTCCGGTAGTTCTAGAAAGCTTACCAAATGCCCTTAAAACACTTACTTTTATATATATATATATATATATATATATATATATATATATATATTGATGTTAAAGTTTCACATAATTAAAATTAATATTAAATATTTAAAAAAAAAGGAAAATGTGTGTCTCTCGTGGTCCCCTGGAAATCCAGTATATTGACACATATTTGCAATCCTTATCACCCATTTTTTATATTAATTAACACCTATTAGATATATGATACGTATCAGTGCAAACTTTTGCACATTAGGTATGTTAACCAAATCCTAAAACAGCAGGTTGTTAAGAATTGATTTCATCGACACAACTCTTTCCGCTTTTTTTTTTAAAACGAAAAAATTCATTAACCATCAGAAACAACAATTATACATCAAATCCTAACAAAGCATTTGAACTTAAGTACCCATCTACTATGTAGGATTGTACATAAGGACAAACACTAAAAAACTAGAGTTCAGCTAAAATTCTAGTAGCTATCACATTGTTGCAGCAAGAATTTAAACTAGGGAAATACCTACTAAGTCTAATAATTACAAGATCTCTCTTAACTAAATTAAAAACATGAAATGGAGCTCTAGCCTTGTCTGAAAAGATCCTGCAATTTCTTTCCATCCAAACATGATAAAGAATTGTAGTCATTGTTGCTCGAACAAATTGCCTTCTCTTCTTATACTTGAAGCCAAATATAATCCAATGGGTCCAAGCATAAAAATTATAACGCCAGCCATCAATACCAATCCAGTTAGACACCGGTTCAAGGAACTCTTTCTGCTCTTGATCAGTGAATAACATAACATCATCATAACATTGTGATTAAGCGTTTTTAGATGAGAGGTGATGATTTTTTTTTAGAAATTATTAATTAGATGATAAGTGTGTTTGGTATGACAAGCTTATAACTTATCTAGTAGCTATTAGCTTACTGATTTGGTCAATAAACTACTAGAGCTGTTTGGTGAACAAAAAATAAAAGATGCTTATAGCTTTCAAAAAGGAAGCTTATAGTTTTTGAAAGCTAGCTTTTAGAAAGCTATATCAGGTAGCTTTGAGAAAAAAATAAGAGCTTTCAATAAATCATATTTCAATTTTACCCTTTTTTTATTAAATTATATTATTATTTATTCTAGCCCAAATTAATATTACCCCCCAAATTTTTTACTTTTTCCCCTCAAACCCAAAAACCTAGAATCTTTCTATATATTCAACATCTGTACGCAACACACCAAAACCACTCATAAAGAAATCCTATATTTAACTACTAATTCAGGAAACATAAAGGTATGTGATATTTATTTCAACATTGATCATCAAATTTCTCTTTCACTTTTTTGTTATCCTCAATTTTTTTTTATTTTGTGAATTTGGTTCAGATTGAATTTGTGTGATTTTGTGATGACGGTGTGTCCAATCAATAGGCTAAAAGTTTTGTTCTTTTTTCGTGTCATTGTTAATAAAGATACCGTGACATTTTTATAAAAATAATAAAAATGTTTAAAGTGTAGTAGTACTTAGTAATAATTATTATGAATGTTATAATTTTTTTATCATTTATATCTATATGAATGAAGTATATGCCTTTCTCTATAAGCTACTAGTGTAGTATTATCGTCATTGAAACATGAATGTCAATATTAATTATTATTCTATATGTACTTTTCAGTCACTTAACATGTTTAAATTAGTTGCACAGCTAGTTTTGCCAAACAGCTCTAGTTCAATAAGCTAGCTATACAGCTATAAGCTCGCAGCTATAATCACACAGTTATAAGCTAGGTTCAAGCTCACAGCTATCAGCTACAAGCTCACAGCTATAAGTTAGTTTTGCCAAACAGACCCAATGTATATGTCTAATAAAGACAAGTAAGGGTTCAAAATTAATACAGCCACATCAATTTTTTTTTAATTAACGAGTTAACTTTTAATCCAATGTTATAAAAAAAAGACTTTGAACAATTTTTTTTTTGGGCTGCCCAACCAGTTTCTCAAGTATTATCTACGTACATTCGGATTCGACCCGGGTCGCGTGCCTGGTTATGGTAGGCGAGTCTCCCAACATGAATTTTCTGCATCCACAAGAAATCGAACTCGAGACCTTGCTTAAGAAAAACCAAACACCATATGGGGGAATATTTGCGGCAGTTCATAGAACCGTCGTCGGTGCTTTATTTAAAATTCAGATTTGCGTCGGTTTGTGTAACTGCTGCAACTTGCAAGACTTACATGTACAACTCGCACGTACGCCATTCGCTCCCTTCAATTGCAGTATCTCCCTTGCGTTCTCTATCTCCTTTCCTACGTGCTCACTCTAGCTTCCCTTCCAAATCACTCAACAAGGATCGGTGACATTTCTCACTCTTACTCCATCAGGATCGGTTCGTTCATTTCTCACTCTCGTTCATTTCTCTAATCTCAATCTCTAAGTTGCGCTGCTTCTTTTGTTTGCATTTTTGAGTTTTAGGGTTTCAAAATTTAATTCAATTGCTGGTTTTAGGTCCTATAGTTTGTGCATTAGGGTTTCAAAATTTGATCTCTCTGCTTCATGTTCAAGTTCCTCTACTTCTCTTGTTTGCATTTTTGAGTTTTAGGGTTTGAAAATGTGATTCAATTGCTGGTTTTAGATCTTATAGTTTGTGCTTTAGGTTTCAGTTCTAACATGGTGACTAATATATGTTGTTATATGCCTCTAATTTAGAATTAATTTGAATGCATCTAATGTACTTGAAAAAATGCCCAAATCAGTGGTTATATCATATATGAGATCTCCTTTATAAGCCTTTTATACACACACAACATACTGTAGGGAATTTTTGCATTTTTGCGGTGGAAGGAGGCATTAGTTATTGTGCTTAGAAGAGACTGTGCGGCCTGAACTAGGGTCTAGGTTTGCCTTTTCCTTCCTCAGAATTACATAGGAAATTTGATATTGACTAATGATGTAGGTGTGTATGAGGAAAAAAGTTGGTCACACTGATCTTGTTAGTGTTGAAGAGGTTAAAGGCAAATGAAGATGAAAACCATGGCTGAGGTTTTCTCTGTTTTTATATACAAGGCCAATACTTCCTGTTCCTACCTTTACTGTTATAAGTGGTGGAAAACATGCAGGCAATAATCCCGCTATTCAGGTATACTTTTAGTTGCACTTTCATTTCTCAGACATGCTCTTTATTGGCAATGAAGGGAACTCATCTAACATCTAGATATTGGATATGCCTTTATGTTTTGTTATCGAAATTCTGCTTTAACCTGACAAAATTTCCAATGGCATATATCCTAAGTGATATGTATAGAGCTTAACAGAAATTTCCATCTATAAAGAATAGTTGCTTTTTTAATTTTTATACAAGTTTTATTCTGTATGTTATTTATCTTGTTAGTTTTCAATTATAATGAGCATGTATTAAAGAATAGTTGCTTTGTTGCATTTTTGTGCCTTTTTTATCCTCTTTACTCTATCAACATATTGTCAAGACTCATCAAGAGCAATATAGGGGTATCTCATTGCCTTTAAATTTGCTTTGGAATAGGTTTCTGTTCCTTCCTCGAATGAAACTTATGAACAATGAAGTTAAGAGGCCAAATGAACTTGGAAATATTTACATTATACGTCAAATTAATTATAAATTAATTAACTCTGGGCCATACATTTTTGTTGTAACCAACATCTGTCCAATTATTTGTTGTTTAACTTTGGCAATAGGATTGTTGTTTTGATCCCGTTCATTATCTTATCTATTAACTTCAATTAACCATGATATAGTTTCTCTTCAATAAATACATTTCTGTGTTTCACTTGTTGCTTCCTGATGATTTAAATTCTTTCAAGAAAGACTGAAAGCAATTTTACATAATACCTATCAGGAAATCATGATTCTCCCAACTGGAGCTAGCAGATTTGAGGAAGCACTGCAAATGGGCTTTGCGACCTATCATTACTTAAAGGTGATTTTGCTTATTTTATTTTGTGAAAATCCTATCTTCTTGTTTCTTATATTTTGAGACTTTTTCTCATAATCCCACTTATCATTATGTTCCCAAGTTAGGAACATATCAAGTTTAGTTGAACATATATATCAAGATACTGGAAAAAATTCTGAATTTTTTTCATGTATCTTTTGAATTTTTTCTGAAAAAATTCTGAACATATATGTCATGTGGCAGGTATTCTTTTGAATTTTTTTCTAAGGATAAAATTCCACCAGGCCAATATGCTATGGAAGTTAATGGTAGCACCTACTTTAAAGCTCATTGTTGTATGGGTTAATATTGATAAGTTGTCAGGATATATCTGGTTGACCTTCAACTGTAAATTAGAAAATGGAAATATAAAAAGTTGTATGCCAAATTTCTAACTGGTATTATTTGGGAACATGTCATCCTTGCTTGAAAAGCTTGCAAACCTTAAGCTCCTCTGAAAATGCTGAACATGTAAAGTTCAGCTGCTAAGTGTATATATGTTGGTTAAATATCTGATTTTTTGATAGTATGACAGGAATCTTACCATAGCACATTCCTATACTTTTTTTTTTGGTCTGTTCTTTTATAATCCTTCCTTTTTAAAATTGGTATGCTGTTACTCCTTCCTTTCTCGATCTACTCGATAACTTTCACTACAAGAAAAGTGGCTTTTTGGGTCGGATTATTTGCGGCAGTTACTTCAACCGCCGTCGGTATATAATTTTTTAAATGAAACTTGCGTCGGTTTGTACAAGTGACGCAAGTCATTAGCATCGCACAATCCAATCAGATTTATGGGGGTTCTAATTATTATAGAATGTCCTTCATATTTGTGCAAGGAAAACATCAACAAACTCGTAAATAGTATGCTACTCACAATGCTCTGTTGGAGATAAAAGAATTGATGCTAAAGGAAACATTTTTGTTGAATTCAATCATTTCACTGGTATTCATTGGAGAATTGAGGCCATGCTGCAAATTTTAATTTAGCATTTGCTTTCGTTTTTCCTTTTTTGAGTTTTTTTTAATTATTTTATTTTCTTTAAACAAGTTAAATATATAACCTTTGCACCTTTTCAATTTTTTTCTGCATGCATATATGCTCCTGCTTATCACATGTTAATATGTAATGTCATTGCTTTTAATTTGTCAATTTGTTTTTCGTGTTTTAGTCTCACTGGTCATTAATTTTCAACAATTTGGTATTTCTTTTCACCTACACGTTCCTTTTAGACCTTTTACATTTTGTCTCATTCCACCTCCTTATTTCATTTAACTGAAACCTTTTCATGGTGAAATTGGAGTCTTAACACATATCAATAGCTCACTGAAACCTTTTTATTTATTAAAAGTTTCAAATATGTTACTTGGTCTTGTTGGCTTTCTATTGCAACACTCCTAATCCTGATTTATACTGTATGATAATCATTTCTCTTTTTTTTGGCATGATCTATTGGCACATCCTAATTGTTTAATGCCTTCCTTTATTTGTTTTTATCAGAAATTAGGCAATGCGGTTCTTGGCCTTCCATATGTATTAGCAAGCCTCTCATTCTGTCAATCATTTAACTTGGATCTTCTAAAGGCCTCAGCTACTCTTACACCAGATATTTAGGATCTTCCAAACCTCTCATTCAGTAATCATTGTTCCTTGCCACTTTGTATGTGCTCCTTAATCATTTCCCAATTGGTACTTAATCTGATTTTACACAGCATATGAAATTTTTGTTCTGAAGTTTGACAATAATCATCTTGTGAAATCTTTACAGGTTAAGGAACAAGCTTCGAAGAAAGGCCTTAAATTATGAACATCTAATTCTCTGTCCATAATTAGTTTAAATGTCGTTAGTACCTGAATTCCATTTTGTATGCATTTTGTGACCCGAAGTCCTATTTTCAAGAATGCATTGTTGTATGCCTATTGTTCTGAAGATGGCTGAATTTGATCATAAGGTTTTGTCTCATTGTCCATTATTTTTATAAAGTAATAGTTATATGAACAAGTGGTTCTTGTTTTCACTTGTAGCATGTCTAACATTTTGGAAATTTATTTGATTGACCAAGGAAATTTATATACTCTTTACTTAAATAATACTTTACCATTATGAAATTTAGACACTCGAATTTCCAACACTTCATCTGCTAAACCACTTACCACTTCCCAACTCATGTTCCCATATATAAACAAATGAAACACTTCATTAATGGTTTCAAATATAAGCAAAACTTAACTAACTTTTTATTCCCAATACAATTATTTCTAAAATATCTCAATAAAATGATGCTATTATTTAATTTTTGTTTGATTCCTAATACAAGTTTCCTAGAGTAATCTACTTTTTTTTTAATGAAAATAAGAAAATTAAACACACTCAACTAACTTTCTTTAAAAGTGTGAAGAAGTTAGCTAGAGCATAAAAAAAATAACGTAGGTCTCTAATAAAGGCAAATAATTGTTTTATTAACGGGTGTTCTTGCATCAAAGGAAGAAAGTAATCTCTGTCAGAGCGTATGATTATTCTTCTTAGAAAGTGTTATTCTCAAAAGTTGAACATTAATTTTTGCTTTCGTACGATATTTTTTGATATTATAAGATATGACACCACTGGTCTAATTTTTTATGAGTTAGGATTCGTTGATATCAGGTGTAAAATTTGGTCACTTATATATTCATATATTTTTTATATGTTATGAAATTTGTCAATTCAACCATTGAATTATATGTTATTATCAAGTAGATCAAGTTTAAAAAATTTTATAGAATATAAAAATTATTTGATACTTCATCCGACTATTCTATTTTAACGGATAATACGTTATTTAAAATATAAGTAATTATCTATTATGAGATTAAATACCTATGAATCTCCGAATGATCTGAAATTTGACATATATGATCATCATGATAATAACATGTAATTCAATAATTGTATTGACAAATTTCATAACATATAAAAAGTTATGTGAAGGTGTAAGTAACCAAGTTTTATATCTGGAGTCAACGGATCCTTACTCATTTTTTATTGGTAATAGAGACAAGTAATAATGGTTGAAAATTAAAAATGGTTGTTTACAAAAAAAAAAAAATTAAAAATGGTTGTGGCCAAAATTAATTATTCAGAAGTTAACGGATGCATGTGGTTGTGTACAAATTATAAACTATTGGCTTGAGACTTTTTCATGACATTATTTGCTAAGCATCTTTACTGGAGTATTCACTTTTTTGTCTTGAATGTAGTCCAGATCAATAAGTTTGTTATACTTAACCAACAATTACGAGAAAAAATATGCAAAAAGTTTCAAGAAACCGAAGAAGAGTTATCTTCATTTCGGAAACAAGCTGTCCCACATTGGATAAGAACTTAAAACCAAACTAGCTATTGAGTATTGAACTCATGATCGGGTGGTTTTAAAATTATTTAGGTTAAGAGAAAAAAAATTAGGTTTAAGCCCGCGTAAGTTAGCTCAGTTGGTAGCTGCAGAGACATTTAGGTGTTTAGGCCTCCAGGTCCTGGATTTTAGTCTCAGGTACTTCCTTTGTAATAAAAAAAAATTAGGTTTAATTATGTCAGAAATCCCTGAAGTTTGTGGTACTTTTGTCATATACCCTTATACTTTTTTTCAATGTCCGACTCCTCGAAGTTACTTCTGGGTTTGTCATTACCCCTACTACCAATTTTGACAAATTTTGATGACATGTAACATCATAATCCTAGTTAGACCTCAAGAGATTGGTCATGTGGTGGTGTGTGATGTCACACGGGCGAAGACGACCTCCCTCTCCAATTTTTTTTTTTTAATTTTTTTATTTAACAAAATTTTAAAAATATTAATAAATTAACAAAAAAGGCTTCGCCCACGTGGCACCAGATGCTTAACCCCCTACGTCTGATCAGGATTCCGATGTTACATGTCAGAAAAATTTGCCAGAATTGGTAATAGGGGTATATGACAAACCCATAATTAACTTCGGGGAGTCAGACATTGAAAAAAATAAGGGTATCTTACAAAAATACCCCAGACTTCAGGAACTTCTGACATAATTAAGCCAAAAAATTATGCGGAGAAGGAGAGAACAGTAAAGAGTAGACCGTTGTGCAATGCTTTATTTTTTAAAAATTTTTTATTGAAATAAAAACAATTTTTTAAATACAAATTAAAAATAGATAGAAAATCTTAAATTAAAAAATAAAAAACTCTAAACTTAATTTAAAAACTCTAAACTTAATTTTAAAAAAATATAATGAACCACATAAAGATTTAATAAAATATAACTTAATATTTTACTCTTAATAAAATAGTTTATCCTACCTTTTTTTAATGTGCTTAACAACTAAGAAGGTACTATCAACGCAGCAGTCCAATAGAGGAAACAAGGGAGCCTATCAACTCAGCAGTTCAAGAGAGGAAGCAAGGGAACGTGAGGAGCTAGAAAAGTCAAAGATAAAGTTAAGATCATACGAATTATTACGTGCATGAGCAGCTAATTATTAAGTAGGTGCACATTATGGAGCCTATAATATTTGAATTATTGACCCTTGATTACATTTTATCCCCCCTTAATTAGTTCCTAAATATATATATTTTTTAAAATTTTTATTTTGTTTCTGTGTATAGGATTCAATATCAATTTTCAATAATGACAATTAATTACTAATTTTGATAAATATCTTTATTTACGTAACACTTTTTAAATTCTCAATAATATTAATAATGATAATTTTGAAAATACATATCAAATATATATTCACATTTTCAATACCATTAACTAAATTAATCAACTTTCTTAATAAACGCTAATAAATATATCAAAACAGTCTTGTATATAGAGATGAAGTGAATAATTTCTAAATCGTTGACATTCTATTTACCTCCAGGTCATGGCTATTTAGGTAAGATGGTGCATAAATTGTCTTTTACTCTCTTCATTCCAAATCTTTTGGTTTTTTAAGTTTGGACACATATATTAAAAAAGTGTTGATTATTGTAAGTTTTAAATGTTTTTTTTTTATATGTCCTTATTTAATTCTTATGAAAATTGCAATAGTGTTTAATTTTTATTGTTAAGTATGTTCATTAATTAACGTATAGTAGTTTAAGGATGAAAGAGCAAGAAAAAAATAGAATTAACGATGAGTAAAAAAATGATTAAATAAAGGATTAAAATTGGCAAAAAAAAATATAACTATGCATTGAAACTGTAAAAAAATAAATAAATAAATAAATTATGGGATAAAAAGAAAATTCTAAAAGGCCGGAATGAAGGGAGTAATTCCCCACACTTCTACGAATCGCACATACACTAGCAACCTGCTTTAATAAGAGAACATGCATGGAGCAGAGAAGAAAAAACAATTGATGAATTGTGTTGGTAAAGGGAAGTGGGAATGACAACAATAATAAATTAATTATACTCGAAACATATTCTTTAATACTATTTTAAGATAAGTTTTAAAAAAAACACTATTTTTAAGATACTAGCCCCCAACCCCGAGAAATACGAAATCGATAAAACATTTTGTAAAGTTGCAATTAATTTTGTAAAGTTGAACCATTACATGTGTCAGGAAGCATATCATAAAAAAAATTCAAATCCAAATAACAAAAGCATGTACATAAAAAGAACGCAGAAAACCCAAAGCATATTTTTTTTTAATATATTAGATTTATCAAAATAAAAAAATAAAAAAAAGCCGGAGCACCAAAAAACCGGTGAATGGTAGAAGAACCTTTGTTTTATATTTTACTTGTTTGGATCATTACATGTCTCAGGAAGCATATAATAAAAAAAATTCAAATTGAAATAACAAAAAACATGTACATAAAAAGAATACAGAAAACTCAAAGCATATTTTTTTTTATATATTAGATTTATTAAAATTAAAAAAAATAAAAAAAAAGAGCCGGAGCACCAAAAACCGGTGAATGGTAAAAGCACCCTTGTTTTATATTTTACTTGTTTGAACCATTACATGTGTAAAGAAGAATATAATAAAAAAAATTCAAATCCAAATAACAAAAGCATGTACATAAAAAGAACACAGAAAAACCAAAACATATTTTTTTAATATATTAAATTTATTAAAATAAAAAAAATTAAAAAAAAAAGGCCGGAGCACCAAAAAACCGATGAATGGTAGAAGAACCCTTGTTTTATATTTTACTTGTTTGAACTTACCTGTGTCAGGAAGCATATAATAAAAAAAATTCAAATAGAGATAACAAAAACATGTACATAAAAATAATACAGAAAACTCAAAACATTTTTTTTTAAAATATTTTAGAGTTATTAAAATAAAAAATTTAAAAAAGAGCCAGAGCACAAAAAAACGATACATGATAGAAGTACCTTTGTACTGTTTGCTTGAGATAGTCAAAATGGGTGGGAGGGAAGTCAAAATAGGAGGGAGTAGTTTTTAAAAAGTAATAAATAAATAAATAGGAGGGAGTAGTGGGCTGGAAGGGAAAGTTTAAAAAAAAAAAAAGGGGGGAAGGGAGTAGTGGACGGGAGTTTTAGTGGGTGGGAGGGAATCTTGGCTAATATAATAGTATATAGATTATTTGCCTCCATCATAGTATTATATCAAGAGTTTAATATATGTGCATTGACAATGTTAAGTTTTTTTTATTATTGATGTATTATTTATCATTTATTTGAATTACATTTTTTTGCAAGTTAATCATTAATTATTCATTAACGATGGATTATATTTTTTTGGTCCGTTTTCCTTGCGTTCCCCATCGATATCCCCAAGAGCATCCTTAATATCGGGGAACCCTTGAGATTAATCCGGAGCGAGCTGCGTGACCGACTCTCCCAGCGGGATGTTTTTAATGAGAATCGAACACAAGCTATTAGCACCCGTGTCCCATTCCCAAAATTTCAATTAGGACCTTACACCAACTGAATCAAACCCCGTTAATAACGATGGATTATATATCATTACATAGACTATTTTCTCTTACACCAAATCGCCTTTAACATTTATTCAGATATCTAAAAATTATCAATTAGGAATTTTAACAAACTCATTTTGAGAAATAATCTAGAACGGTTTAGAAAAGTTAATTGTAATTACGTGTCTTAATTCACAAACCATGAGATTAGAGAAATGAATTATATTTATAATAGATTTCTCAAGTATATATGGGTTATAAAATTTGCATTTATTTATTGAAGAAAATATATACACTTGTTTAATCATGAATAAATACTTGTATTTACTGATTAATTAATATAATTCACAATTTTTTTACGTACATTATAGTTTTGTTAGAAACACCTTGAATTGATAATTATTGAATAAAAAAATAAATAATTCTCCATATCGTTCTGGGAAGGTTTTGGCTATATCGCTCGGTAGCATGATTGCCAATTTTCCATGTGCAATGTTTAGAGCACGCCATGGCTAACAGGTCTGCATCATGAACTCAATAATGTCATGTGTCAAAGGACTTTTAAAAAAAATATTTTGGTTTAATGTCACTTATATTTTGAAAGATATTCATGCAAATTTTTTATGTATCAATCATAATGTAACACATATGATATTTGAATACAATTAATATTCAATTGGCACGGGAAGTATCCACTTACATGTCATATAATAAAGACTATTTTACAATTCTTTTAAAATATTAACTCAATCATAATTATTGTTTAAAATTTAATTTTTAAATTAAAAAAAATCAAAAAACAACTCTGGTCACAGTGATTAACATCTAGATCCTTTCTATTTCTTTCTTCACGACGAAGAAGATGTATCCTTCATGTAATCAAAAACAATACCAAAACTGAAGAGTCCAGCAGTGGCATGGAGAACAAGCCATTGTTATGGTTACTGTATAACCATTTAGTTTTCCAAATAGTAACTCTAATGTTAGTTGTTGTACGTGTTCGGTATAACATCAACACTGTGAGAATTAAAAGAACTCAATTTAAAGGAATCTAATTTTCCAAACAGTGTCTGATGTTGTTGTGTTCTTTTCTCTCACTAAGGAAAATGCGGGCTGAATGAGGAAGTATTACTATTGTTTAGTACAAATTTAAATTAGGATTAGGTATTTGTTTAGTTTTAATTTTTGTTTTTGTTTTTGTTTTTCTTAAGTAAAGTTTAATTTTTTTTTAATTATAATCGAGTTAAATTTTTTAGAATTTACAAAATATTATTGTAATATAACTATGTAAGAGTTGATAAGAAAAAGTTAACTATATTAAATCAGCACAAGTGTCATAATTTAATTAGTTAAAATGGAAAAATATTAGTGTCATTTCTTCTTAGATGGCACAAAAGCTTTCTCTTTAAAAAATTGAAAATCACCTACAAGTTGTTTTATACTCTCTATGTTTCATTATCTCGAGAACAAGTGTACTTTTAAATTAGTGACGTACTTGTACATTTTGGATATCTGTACACGTACGGTATTTTTGGGTACTTATAATTAACTGGTATATCAAGATATTTTTAAGTGTGGATCATGTAAGATTTTTTGTAATATCTTAGTATGTCTCATGTGATGTGCATGTGATATGTATTGATGTGTGTTTAGTAAATAAATAATTAAATATTAATGGGCTAAATCATAATTAGATATAAGGGAGGTTGTTTGTGAAGGCCCATTAGCTTGATGGAAGCTAATGGATAATAGTTAGGTTTTTACCTATTTATAGGAAACAGATCCTGTTGCTGGCCATAAGGTATTCTTTTCTCTCCCCATCACAAAACGACTAAATAAACAACATTGAAAAGAATAGCATAGGGGGCAAAGGAATATAAACGTGTTTCGTGGCTTTTGATCAAATGACGTTTGGAGAACTCTCTTTCAACTCTAGCAATGGATAGAGGTTACTAATCATTCCTTATTGTCTCTATAATATGTGAAAGTCATGTAATTTCAAGATCCTTATTATTGTAGTTGTAACGAATAAATTAAACTACAACTTATATGTGGTATCAGAGCCACATTAAGAAATTCATGACTTTCCAATTAAGATTTAGGATTTGGATTAAATCCTAATTATGGTGTTTAGGGAATGAATTTTTGCATAAATGCAAATCATGAAATTTAGGAACTTTGAACCTAATTTTGAAATTTAGGGCTTTGTTTCAGTATGAATCCTTATTATGAAATTTGGACTTTTACGCTTCCGCATTATTGTTAAATGAAATATTAGGATTAGTTGAAATATGGATTGAATTTGAAATCTGAATTGTTTATCGTTTTACCCATCAAAGTTTTTCCAATTGGGTATAATGTATACCCAATGTTTCAATTATATATTTTTAAAGTTCATCAAGTTTTTTCTAATTGGGGTAAAACTATTAATTGATATTTGTGAAAAGCATTAGGTATTGTTTTCATCACTATTTATGATTCGTTTTACTGTATAAAAGCACATTACAGTGAATGACGAATAATTACATATTTCTTGAATAATTACATATTCCTTTTGCATAATAATGAATATATATAACAAGTCAAGTATGCCAAGGACAATCTACGTTTATATTTATATATTTGCGATTAATATGAGTTGTTTTTTTAAAAAAAAATTAGCAAAAGAAATTTTTTGAATTGACATTGCTTGATTTGATATTAATGTACGATGATTTGATCATCATTAAAGTTATCAAATCATAAAGATATTAATTCCGATTGTATAATTTTTATTATAATAATGAATTTGATTTGATGTTAATTGTATGTTGATTTTGTTAATCACCAAAGTGGTCAAATCAGTAAGTAAATTAATTTCAATTCATATGATGATATTTCAATTACTCATAGATCTGATGCTATATGAATGACATAATGGTTTGATGTTCTATGAATATATTGTAGTTCATTGTTATAAGACATTTATGGATCGCCCAAAGGTTTGATTAGTTGTTCTTATAATTAATAGACATGACTGTAGGCAATATGTTTGTGCTATTGGTTTATTTATATATCCAAAGACAATAGATAATACTAATTGTTTCATATATCATTATCAATTATTGATTATTAATTTTATTACCATCATTATGTTTGAATGTTGTGTACTAATGTATAACTCAAAGGAGATCGTTAGTGTACATTAATCTATATATTCTTAAGTTTCAAGATTAAAGTCAACATAAAAAGTCAATACTTCAATACACTGTTCATGAACAGTGTAGTTTGGAAAATGTTTTGTTTATTGCAGACCCACACGTAAATTTTTTTTTTAAAAAAAGGCTTCTCATAAACGCTACACATCCTTTCATCCTCACTCCTCTTCCCTCAAGCTTCCATGAGAAGCTTCCTTCTTAAGTGAGATTTGTTACAAACAACTTTCTCTTTCTTAAGTGAGATTTGTAACAACTTTCTCTTTCTTCATATCTCTGATCTATTTCTCTGCCTCCTCTAAAATGAATCTTTATCTATTTGCTTACTACTCTTCAATTCAAGAAGGAAGCTTTCTCAATGATTTGTGTGTCTTAATAGGAAGTTGACCAACTAAGATGCTGGATAGTCAAATAGGCTAAGGGTGGTGGTGGCAGATCGAGGTCAAGATCGCCATAGCTCATAGTGGGTGAGACATGATTTTCGTGAAATCCTAATTTTCCTATTTATCTGTATTGTGAATTTTATGTTTATTTTGCTTTATATTTTCTTCAATTTCAATGATCAAACCTTCTAAATATATTACCCACTCTTTCTTCGTAATATTGAAGTGATGAAATTGAAGATATTGATGGCACGGTGGCTGTTGGTTTCACTGGGTCGAATTTTTCAAGTTTCTCTCATGTCGATTATGCATAAAAGAAGAGGTAGTTCAAACTTTCTCTGTGCATTTTCACATTTTAAGCCAAAGAGTATGCATCTTCAATAGGTTCTGCAATTTTATGTTTTTTTTTTATCTCAATACTTTATTTTAGTGCATATGAAACTTGGTTTTTTATGAGCAAAAGGAAATTAAAAGTGATACAACTAGCAAGACAGTTTATGCTGTAGGAAGACAACTAGCAAGACAAATTGACATCCTTGGTTGATGGGTTAGTTTTTATATTATGTTCATTTGCTGGGTTGACTATAAGGTGTACGATGAAAAGCCTATTTTAAGTTCTAACAATATCAAGTCACATTACTTTTGCATGTTGTTGTGACCATTTTTTCAAATTTGCAGATCTCAACATATGGTAGCCAACTAGCCATATTCTCTTTCATTTTCAACTTAGATCAGATACAATATGATTATTGTGTAATCTTAATATCTTCTATTTTGGAGCCGTAGTTTTTGTTTTAAGTGCAGGTACTTTTTCAATTTAGTTAGTAAAATGCAAGCATGCTCAAACTTTTTTGTTACTTTCATAACATCTAAGTTTTACAAAGTCATGGTTTTAAAAGTGATTGTAATGGTTCTACTGATATTTGTTTAGTTTCCATTGGTCATGAATTCATAATTGGGAACTAGGCTTGGTTAGTGTATTGAATTCATGCAGTTTATATAGATATATGGATCTGAATAAGGTATCGGGAAGATAATGCACTATGTGCTTCGTGTCTTGGTTATAGAATTGCAATAGGTTGATGCATGAGTGGATCTGAATATGGATCCTTATGCTTGATATATTTTATTATGTCTTTTGATGAATATGTAGGTTTTCATTAATACCTTTTGTTTGATCTTATTATTTGTGTTTTTTTTGCTACTTTGAGTTTGCATGTGTTGCATTGCACTTTGATACCTATAACAAAAATTATGGTAAAATTGGAGTTCTCAAAGGAAGTTAACAGTTAAGAAAAATATTAAATCTGTTAATGAATATTTGATTTTTATATGACATTAATTTTTGTAATGATTTAATTTCAAAGTTTTAGAGATTGATTCTTCTACTCTTCTTTTCAGGAAAAGCATCCTTTACTTGATTGGGGTTTTCGGTGATGCATTGATATAGTAGTAATTACATGAGTTGTTAGATTGAAGGTAGTTTATGTCTTCAAATTTATTTGTAACTCATAATTTGATCCCTTTGCATACCCTTAAGTGTTTCCTTAGCTTCCTTTTGTTTTGTGATATGTAGAGAATCAAATGTTTTCCTAGCTTTCTTTTTGTTTTTATTTCTGTTTACCTTGCCATTTTTGTTATTGTCTGCTGTTATTTGCGTCTACTGTTTGCTGCTACTCATATGGCATATTATTGTTGTTGTCTGCCACTGCATGTTGCATCAGTTTGTGTTGTTGCTATTTGCTGCAATTTGTGCAGTGAAATAAGGTTATAACAAACTTATTTTCTGATCTATATTGGCCTGAAACAGGAGAAAATCTTTGGCATGGAATATTATTTTCAACAGCGTCATTCTACTCAGCGTGGATGTGAATCACATCAACTTTTTTTGTTTTATTATGAGAACACCTTTGTTATTAATACCACTTTCTCTTTTAATATATGTACAACTTCACATTTTTTTAAGAATTTTTCTGTCACTTCTAATGAATGTGTTGTCAATTAACATAACTATATCCTAATGACACACATGCACTACGATTAATTACAAAATGATAGCTATCTTAATTTATAGACGTATTATCGCCGTATCATAACATCATAATTGATTAATAGGCCTTTCATAACTTTATGACTTGAATGTGTGATTGCAAAGTATTAGACAACCTCTTCAATTATCTATTACTATATGCATTTTAGCTCCGTAATGTCTTTTCCTTTGTGACTGTTTCGAAGTTGTTGGTTCAGTGTGGTATTTAGTTGTTAAGTGTTTATTAAACTCAATCTAAAGAAATATGGATGAGGTGGATTTTCCATGTTTGATATGAGATTTAATTCAGAGAATGCTGTAGTGTTTTGCTGTTAGGATGAGAAGGTGCAACAACTTTGGTATTCTTTAATCCAAATGCTGGTGGCTTTTGTTGTTGTGTAGAAGCAGTGAATATAAATCTCTCATCATTATCAGTGATCTATTTATTTGTTTCATTTCATAGCAGTAAGGCCCAATGATTTTTATATGATTTCGACACATTATTTATATCATGCAGGGTATTGTGAGCAACGTGATTGATGCTCACAATACTTAGTTTTAAGTGAATACTTGAAAAGAGTATCTGGGTAAGCTGAAGTTATTAGGACCCATCATTAACTTCCTATTATTTTTTTGGTCTTTCTAACCTATGCACCGAGTGCATAGGTTAATCAAACCTTAGAAAGTAAATTATTATTGAAAATTAATACACTTAATGACTTAAAAAATAATTATTTAGTTCTTACAATCATGCATAGGATAAAAAAAAATCCATCATCAAGAACTTGGGAGTTCGACAAATGGCAAATACATCATGGAATAAAAAAGAACTAAAAAAATTTTAATTTTGATGATAAAAGTGACCGACAGGACATAATTAATTCAATCGAGTCATAACAAAATTCAACTAAAATCATGGGGTTTTCATGAACATTGATTTCACAATCTTATTATATCTTATTATATAGCTATATATATATATATATATATATATATATATTATATTCATAATTGATTAATGTTTGACCCGTTCATGGCACAAGTCTATAGCTAGATTGCTAAATAGATAATCATACAACTCTTTTCTTTCATATATAGACAGTTATACACTGTCTTAGGAATTATCCACTTCTATTAAAGTATTTTTTCCATCATGTTTGAATTATTATATATGTTGCTTAACACTACACATATTTATTGGCCTGCAACATGAGAAAATCGATGAATCACATCAACTTTTTTTGGTTTTGTTATGAAAACACCTTTGTTATTAACACTTTCTCTTTAAATATATGTACAAATTTACCTTTTTTTTTATTAATATTTCTTTGTCACTGTAATGACTATGTGCTGTCAGTTAAAACTATATATCATAATCTCACATGTACAGTACGATTAATTACTGCATGAGACCTATGTTTATTTATAGTCGTATTATAATATAATAATTGATTAATACTTAATTTGCGCATTTTCAATAATTTTTAGGAAAACAACTTTGCTAAATCAACAAAATATGACTAATTAGTTATCTAATTTATCTCTTCATAATTAATTAACGATTGACCTATGCATCGCAGCTCTCTTATTTTGATTTTTTTTTAAAAAAAATTAAAAGTTTAATGTTTTACGTGGATATTTTGATTTGATTTTTCGAAAGCGATTTGATTTTTAAAGTGATAAATTCACCATAATCATTATTAAGAAACCAACATACAAGTTATGGAATAATAAGATAAAGAAACCATTTAAGAATAACATTGTAATATGTATTTATATTATTCGATAGTAATTAATTAGCAATTACCCGTGCATCGCACAGGTCTATTAGCTAGTTGTTTAAGTAACATGTACCTTATGTCTCAAGACATTTATGTTATGTAGTACATGTTTATAATTTTTTGCATTCTCATGACTTGTATGTGTCTCTGTTATTTGTTAAACTTTCTTACTAGAGTTTGCAAGTATTATTGTTGTTATTAATAGTGTTAGCAACTATAAAGTATGTGTTTCTAAAGAATTTTGTTATTGAGTCAAACTTAATCAAAGATCCACATAAAATTTGGTGGATTGATCCTGAATTAGTCGAAACATGTTTCTAGCATAATGAATTTTGTTTAATCCATACCATAAACTCACATGTAAAGTACGTGTTTGTGGGAATAAAGTGAAGGCTCTAGTGGAACTTGTCAGGATTTAATGTTTAATCCTTGACATTGGGCATCACCTAGACTCATTGGAGACCTTTTAGGTACCTAGTTTTTCTAGGTGTTTGGTTCATTATCTAGGATTGATGTTACTAAATACTCTTCTATGTATGGTTATGGATGCTTCAATTTATTTAAGTATAATTATCTCATTAGTATTTATATCTTTGTGATAATTATATAAATTGATTTAAGATGAATTTTAAATGATATTTTGCTAATTTGTGGCATAAGTGTTGGGTCATAAATTCAAAGAAAGAATGTAAAGCTTTATAAGGAACAAAGTCTTTCCAGATTTGAATTTTATTGTCATAATTATTTGTGTAGATTGTATTAAAGGAAAGAAAACCAAACACGCAAAGAAAGGAGTCACAAGAAGTACTCAGCTTCTTGAAAATGTGTTCGTCAAAACTTGTAGACCTCTAATGTTAACTTTCTTTTGGAAATGAAAAGGTATGTCAACATCTTTATTGATAACTATTTATGTTATAGTTATATGTCTACTAGTATCGTGAGAAAACTCAAGTAGAGGATGCCTTGAAAATTTACTTGAACAAAGTAGAAAGTTAATTAGACATATAGGTGAATGTTGTCAGGTAAGACAGAGGTGGTAACTGCCATAAAAGAAGTAATTAAAATGGGCAACATCTATAACTGTTTGTTAAACTCCTCAAGAAATAAGTTATTTGTGCGTAATACACAATGTCAGTTACACTGCAACAAAATGGTGCATATAGGGCATAATAGAACATTAATGAATATGGTTACGGGTATGATATTTAGTCTTTACCCGCAATGCTGATGAATGTATGTCTTGAAACTGTCATTTGTCCATTGAACAGGGTTCCTACTAAGACAGTGTCAAAGACAATTTTAAATTGTGTGCTTATAGGATACCCAATTTAAGGCACCCGCATATTTGCGGTTGTCAGACATAAACAAGGATTGCAATCCGCAATAAAAGAAAATGAATATAAAACATCAGTGAATATTTCATTGATTATCCAAATAAATCAAAATGTATAGACCTTATTGTTCTAACTACAAGAATTATTGAAACTGAAAATGACAGGTTCATTGAAAATGGTGAAATTAGTGGGAGTATAGTTCCACGTAATGTGGAAATTAACGGAGTTAGGGTGCAAGTTCCTGTAATTTGTTCTTCTACCTCAACAATAATTGTTTCTTTTATTGTTATTGTTGAATCGTATAAGAATAAAGTACGAAAACATTTAAATGAATTCACTATTCACAATGATTTTATTGTAGAAGAACCATGAGAAATAACATTAAAAAAATTGTTATTTCAAATGTATGAGTGATTTATCGACAAGAATATGAATTTGACTTAGTTATTAATGATAATAATGTGTTGTTTTCACAAACCGTAACTTGTGATAATAATGATAAATAGTTAGATGTCATGAAAGTATAAATAACTATTAATTTTTATTTATTTTTTGTTTGGAACCTTGTAGAATTTCCTAAAGGTTGCACGAGAGTTGGGGGGTAAGTGAGCCTTTTAGACCAAATATAACTCTTGTGACAACCTTGAACATTACAATTCCAAATTTGTTGTGAAAGATTTCCCTCACAATGTTGACATTAACTATAAATGAGGTATTTAACCAATTTCCTAAAAGATTTATTCAGCATTATCATCATGACACATGTAGTCCATAATGATTTGGAATTGCAGTAGAAGAATGTGAAAACAGCCTTATGAATTTTATAGGAGGATGTTTACTTGGATGACCCATTGATGTGGTTCTCAATTGAAAAGAATGAACAAATTATGTGCATATTTGAGGAAATTAATATACAAATTTAAACAAACGTCCCACCAATAATATTTAAAAGAAAGTCAATGATACTATTGTTTATTTTAGATATAAGGAAACACGATTAACTTGTGTAAGTATCTGAAGGTCAATGGGAGTGAATTTATTATATTGATTCTGTATGTTATTATATTTTGCTTGCAACTTATTATCTTTGTCTTTTACACTAGACTAAGAAGTTTTTTCTAGTAACTTTGAATGGAAGATTTAGGTGAGTCGTGCATGTGATTAGAAAATGAATATTCTAGAATAGGTCACATGAATTGTTAGGCTTATCTCAGAAAGCATATATCATTAAAGTACTAGAATGATTTAAAAAGAATAAAATTTACGTTAAGGAAATATTAACTATACTCTTAAAGTTTTGAGGTATTAACATGAAACGAATAAATACATGCTTACTTCTGTAATGAATGATCACATTGAGGTGATCAGAATGTTGAATTTGTAGCAAATTTTGAGGTTACAATTCAAACTAATTGACTGCAAAATTTTATTTCGGGGCTTAGAACTGTTGACAATATTGCTTAGCTGCTGAAAATGTACTGTGGTGTTTTGCAGTAATGACAGATACTATAAAGGTGCTAAAAGTATGTGAATGAAGTACTTTGTCTCTAAAGAATAAGATTAGAAACAAAGATTGTCAATAGAGTTTGTTAGCATCAATCTTATGATTTCTAATCCCTTGAAAGAAGGGTTATTGCCTAAACATTTATTGAACATGTTGAAAGTATAGACATTACTGTTATTAAGTAAAATTGAATTTGATGTTGACATCCTTATGTATGATGTAATTGACACTCTGAGCTAATTTATGGTATGTTTGATATGTTTATGATTACCTGTTCTCTAGAACAGCATGCATTATTGTATTAGAGTAATGTAAACAAGTATTGTATTGGATAAAGACATTATGGACCAATTATGTATTTCCCAATTATAAATCGTGTCAAGGAAAAGACTATTTTGTGGTACATGGAAGGAACTATGTCGAACAAATGATGTACAACCGCCATGACCCGAATTAATTCCTATCTTTAATCATGATTAATAGAGTATCTGAGTATGAAATGATTTAGCTATATAAATGCGCATTAATTATTTGTTTAATTATTTTGTTGATTAAACCTTAATGTTGAATTATATCACATGAGTCAAGTGGAAGAATGTAAGATTTTAATATCTTAGTATGTCTCATGTGATGTGCATGTGACATATATTGATGTGTGTTTAGTAAATAAATAATTAAATATTACTCCCTTCGTCCCAAAAAGTTAGTAATTTTTTGAAAATTCAACAAAAATAAGAAAACATGCTATTAATGCATTGTCCCCCAAATCAACCAATTACCAAAGCAAGTATTTAATACATGCTTCCTCAATTAACCAATCATAGAATATACAGTACAATTTCAATTTTTTTAATTCACTATTTTAACTTTGATTTGGGAAGGAGGGAGTAATTGACTAACTTTATGGGACGGAGGGAGTAATTGACTAAATCATAATAAGATATAAGAGAGGTTGTTTCTGAAGGCTGAGTTATTACCTATTTATAGGAAACATGTCATGTTCCTGGCCATAATGTATTCTTTTCTTTCCCCATCACAAAACGGCTAAACAAACAACAAAGAAAATGATAGCATAGGAGGCAAAAGAATAAAAACGTGTTTCGTGGCTTTTGATCAAAAGGCGTTTGGAGAACTCTCTTTCAACTCTAGCAATGGATAGAGGCTAGTAATCGTATTCGTTATTGTCTCTATAATATGTGAAAGTCATGTAATTTCATGATCCTTATTATTGTATGTAACAAATAAATTAAACTGTAGCTTATAGATCATACCAATAATATCATTTTTGCCTTAGATTTTATATTGTAATGTCAGAATCAATCTTTCATCCTTATATTTGATTTATTTTGAGCAATAACCTCTAATTTTAACATACTCATATGTTATTGCAATACCCAAATCGTTTATTTTCACATTGTTATATATATATATATATATATATATATATATTTATAAAATGTGAATTTATATTGTCGTACCCATACTCCAGTTTTTTAGAAAATGTCCTACACGTACACGATACTGTACCCGTATTGGTACCGTAGCTATATTGGTGCAACATTGTTCATTATAGTAGCATTTTTTTAGGAATTTTATATTGCTACTATTTACTCTCACCCATTCAAAATGTAAGATTATTTTGAAATTTTTTTAACCTATTTTTAACACTTTATTCCAATTTACAATAATATGTAAATGATTCTTTTCAAAAATACACATATTAAATTAATACTTTCTAAAATCTCAATAACAATTAACAGGGATGATTTTAAAAAAATATATTAAATGTTTATATTTGCAATATTATTACAAAATTAACCCATTTTCTTGATAAACGTACATTTCTAAAAAGAAATCTTATACCTAAATTAAAAAAAATGTAAGATTACTTTACAATTTTTAATGGTATCTAATTATTCTTTTGCACAAATATCCAAAACCACTCTAAAATTTTAAAGTCTCAACAGTATTTAGAGGGGAAGTTTAAAATATATATATATATATATATATATATATATTAAATTTTCACATTTCTAATAATACTAATAAAATCAATAATTTTTTATAGACATCGAGTTTTTAAAAAAAAAATTTAGGCATATTTATGTATTTAGTCCCTAGATGTTGGGAATATTTTTTTGACCTTGATTCATCCTCATTAGTTTTGAAAATTTAGTTTTAGTCTCTGCCGATCCGTTAACTACTGAGTTAGCTAACGAAATGTCTCATTAGCATACATGATTGCGTGCCACCGGTAGAATGATGTGGATGATCCAAACCCCCAAAAGTCAAAGGTCAAAAGCCCAATCGACAAACACATATGAGTTGAGCTTTGGCCTTTTGACTCCTGTGGGTCTGGATCATCTACTTGCACACGTGTATGCTGATATGGTATTTCGTTAGCAATACCAGCATATCAGCACTTAATTGATATTTCTTAAAGGTATGAGCTAAACCCAAATTTTCAAAACAATTAAGAATGAATCAAGGTCAAAAAACTTCTAAGGACTAAAACCAAAATATTCCCAACTTTCAATGATTAAAGACATAAATAAGCCAAAATCTTATATTGAGCGCTGATGGATTAATTACAAGGATAAAATGAAAATGTAATCATCTGGAAGCTGATTTATTTTTCACAGCTAGTATGGATATATTTACATCGGACATTATGTGAGTATGAAAAGATATCATATCTTGAGGAGTAATAGATATAATTTGAATAATGTAAGAGAATCGTCCATTGTGTGTCGTATTCTGAATATATATATATATATATATATATATATATATATATATATACCAACCGATACTCGGATCTGGTTTACTCAGAATCCGACTCATCCGGTCCGGCCCAACTGAGCTCGCACTAAACGGTAGGAGTCTCTCATCGGGGATTGCTCCATACCGAAGGCTCGAATTCGAGATCAGTTGGTTAAGGGATAAGTAAACTACCATTTGACCAACCCACGTTGGTTCGTATTCTGAATATTTCAATAATAAGATTATTGCATAGTAAGAAACACCGGCTGTCAAACCCAGCAATGATTTTTTTTTTTTTATAAGAAAACCCCGCAATAATTTAATCCAGGACTTACAGATAGAGAAATTTAAAAATGATTATTCTTCTCATCTAACATATCATTTTCTTCCCTTAAAAAAAATTTATTTTCTTACCCTTCAAAAAAAAAAATCATTTTCTTGATTACACGAGTTTGTTTACGGTAAGAAATGTTTGCACATGGCCACTAAAACCAATGGCCTGTGAAAGATATTCATTCCACATTTCCTTTGTTGAAAGTTAAGATAAGATGCAGTATTTTATTTTGTCTTTCTCTTCATTCTCTAATAATTCAATGGGTTCAACTACCATACTATAAAATCATCATAAAGATGATCTACGTCACACAAAATTAATAATTGTTTGAAAAGATAACAGTCATGCATATCTGATTAGAGTTTCTTTATTAGAACACCAAATTTTTATACCAATATTATATATTGTAAACACTATTTCTATCGCTCCCATATTTCTTTTTATATATTCTCATTTTCCTAAAATACATTAATTCGGTCACACATTATTGATATCAAAATAATCTAATCAAGAATTACATATTAAATATAAAACAAAGATAAGATGTTTGATTGGTGTCATTTTGTTTATATTAGTAATTATTATGAATGAGTATGTGATTAGGGTCTAAGGAGTAAATTGAGTATTATTATTATTTTAATTTATGTTAAAAAAAAAAGTTTTTCCTTTATTTTGGTTATCATTCAAAAATTGTCATTTTCTTAAGCCATGAACAGTGGCGGAGCTTGAAGAATAAATCATGGGGTACCACAAATTGTTTGATATTTAGTGTTACAACACTACCATTCTATCTAGTGAAATTGCTTTAGCATACTCAAGTTCGACTCCCATACTCCATCATTTCCTTAGAAATTTTTAGCTTTATGACCGAAAATGCAAGGGACCTCACAGTTATATAAGAAGCAAGTTGTCACTGTGCCAAATGGTTCTAATATGCTACTAGTGTATATGTATATAAATTTATATAAAATTTGAGGGGGAGCAGGTGCTCCCATCTGCTCCTTAAAAGCTCCGCCACTAACCATTGAAGTAATATTTTTTGACCCAATTAAAAAATGGGAAAATGAAAAATGAAGACCTGGAGGTTCAAATTCGAACGTCAATTATAAAAAGAAAAAACTCAAGCCTCATAATAATCACAATCCCTCACAATAATTATGCTCTTATGAACTATTCAAGCAGACAGGGCTTCAATTATTTAAGATTTTTTTTTTCATCCGTAAATTTATCTGTATATAATAAATATACAAAAATATAACCCCTTATTAGTTGTTTGATCGTAATCGTAAAATCAGTCTTCCATATCTTAGGTGAAAGGACACTTTGGTCTTGGAAAAAAAAAAATTATCACATTCCATAGCAACCTGTATGCGAATTAAAGGATGAACAAACATTACTCTTTTACATATATCAGCTAAGGATGTAGTATGTCTTTTGCCTGTCTCATCACATGTCCTGAGGAATCTTAAAGGCAGGGCACAGCCTAATAATATACCGAATATTTGTATAAAGTAATCTTGTGAACAACTGTAAAGAATGGACTAGTGTCCCAACCAGTCAAACTAAACTTGTGTAGGTAACTTTCAATTAAGGTTCCTCATATAGATAAGAGACTCCTGCTTCATTATTATTCCTGATTATATATATCTTACCTGATCAAAATTTAGAGATCTATTACAAGTTATACAGATTTTGTTTATTTACTGAAAGGAAAATGATTGTGTTCCAGACCCATTTTTTTTACACCATTTTGAACAACTTTTTTTTTTTTTTTAATTTTTATTATAAGCATTTTGAACAACGTTTATTTTGTGTTAAATGTGAAATGGTTGATACCGTATAGACATAGTAACACAGATTAAAATCAAAATCTGTGAGTGCACATCTATTTCAACCTAATATATAATATAGTGGGGGCCCTAAGCAACCAAAAGGAAAGTAACCTTAAACGTGCATGCCAGTTTGGATTCTTCTCGTGTTAAATTTTAGCAGCCTCTCTTTATCTCTATTTTTTTCTTTGTCCAATATATTTTCTCAACTTGGCAATTTGGTCTAAATACAACAATTATTTTGGGAATTTAGATTCAAGTAAGGCCCCCACGAAGGCACGAATGATGATAATTTTTTTTTTTCTGAGCTATGCACAATCAACCTTTAAAATGAAGTAATTATTTATGAGAAAATGATATATTTAATAAATAAAAATATGATTGTCTAAATTTTCAATACATTTTTTTTCCGAATTCCTTGCAGAACCACCGATATCCTCAAGAGGACCCTTAATACCAGGGAGCCCTTGAGATTAATCCGGAGCGAGCTGCGTGACTAGCTCTCCCAGCGAATGTTTTTAGTGGGAATCGAACTCGGGGCTACTAGCACCCTTGTCCCATTCCCAATATTTCAGTTGAGGCCTTACACAAACTGAACCAGCCCCGTTGGTAATTTTCAATACATTTTTATTATTAATGTTTATTTATCCTATATACTTGATACATAAGTTAGAAAGACAAAAGAATAACTAAGTTTAATAAAATAATAATTCTTATACAATATTCTCTCCGTTTCAAAATATTGTTGAACCTATGAAAAGTAAAAACAAAATAAAGAAACTACATTATCTAACAAAATCACAATTTTCAATAATTATATAATTAATGCATATGAAAATTTATTGGTTCAAATAATTCATTTATCACAAAAATTTATTTCTCAATTAAAAAATTACAATTTCCAAAACATTTTATTTAATGTTTTAACTACAATTTGGGGAAAATTTTTTAAAACTTTTCATTAACTTTTAGGATGGAAAGAGTATTTTATTTTTAGTTTTCAATTTTTTCATGCACCATTATCTTTTTACTCCCTCCATCCCATAAAGTTAGTAAAAACCATTGAATTTTTTTTTTCAAATTAAAGTTAAAATAGTGTATAAAAAAAATTGAAATTGCATTGTATATTTTTTGATTGGTCAATTAAAGAAACATGCATTAAATATTTGCTTTGACCAATTACCAAAGCAAAAAATTAAATTAAAAATTAAATTTTATAAGTTGTTTGCTTACCCCCAACGATTTATATAAAAATTAAATTTTATAAGTTGCTCGCTTATCCCCTAGCAAGGGTTATAAAAGATATATTTTATAACCCTCGCCGAACCCTCAGCGAGTGTTATAAAATTTAATTCTTATAACACTCGTTGAGGGCATAGCGAGGGTTGTAAAATTTAATTTTTATAAAACTCGCTGACCCCAGCGAGTACTATAAAATCAAAATTTTATAACCCTAGCTTGGGGATCAGCGAGTGTTATAAAATTAAAATTTTATAACACTCGCTGAGGGGTCAGCGAGTTTTATAAAAATTAAATTTTACAACTCTCGCTGTACCCTCAGCGTGCTTGTTAAAATATATATTTATAAGTCTCGCTGAGGGTTAAGCGTGAGTTGTTTAATTTTTTTTTAAAGAGGGGGTAAGGATGGAATAAGAGAAGAGTATTTTGGGATAATTGGAAGTTAATAAGGTTATTATGGAATTTTTACATAAATAAGGGGGTCAACTAATTAACTGGGGGACAAAAAACTAGAACCCTTTATTAATGTTATAAAATGTAAAAAGTGGTGTAATTCAAATTAATTGAAAATAAACATTATTGATAAGATTAATTGTATTCTTTTGTGTGTATATATTGAAATTGCATTGGTTGGTGTGAGGTTGTATATTTTAGCAAATGGTTGAGATTTTGATTCCAATTTTTAGGAGTATAAAAGATTATAATGAAAAGCATAACCTTACCAAAAAAAAAAAAAAGTCAAATAGTACTTGAATAATTAGTTAGCGTCGTCTAAGTGAACAATCCTGTCCTAAACTTCTCTTTATACTCCGAGACAAAAGATGTTAGTTACTGTGTAACCATCCATTGTTCCAAGACAAAAGGTGATAGTAGTTTTCCTATTAGGGTCCCTCTCAACCCTGGTCCTAACTTGATTTACAAAGATAAGAGCACATATTTGAATGAGAGGAAGGCGGCCATAAACATTAGACATAGCCAACCTCAACAGTGTCACTTTGCAAAGCCTACCATGCTTCTTTCTATTAGTATTCATAGAATAAACTTTCTTGCTGTATAAAACAACAATAAAAGTCAAAAGATACTATGACAACTGTATAGTATGTGACCCTGGCAACTTCCAAGCACATATATATATATATAATATATATATATATATATATATATATATATATATATATATATCCCCTCACACTTTTCCACTTAAGCATCATTCACTCCTTTGCAACCAAGAATATCTGCATTCTCTTCTTTTATTTCCCTCTGCAAAAGCAGAAAATGGGTCGGCTTGATCTTATACTTGTGTGGTCACTCTCATTAATATGTCTTAGTCTTTATCCATATCCTACTTCTGCCCAGCTTAGTACTAACCACTATGCCAATATCTGCCCCAATCTTGAAAGCATTGTTAGACAAGCAGTTACAAATAAATTCCAACAAACATTTGTAACAGTCCCTGCCACCCTTCGTCTCTTCTTTCATGATTGCTTTGTCCAGGTAACCAATTCCACAATTTTGATCATGAGCCATATTGTATATAGAGACCAAGAACCTTATACCTTTTATTTTTGATTTTTTTTTTAATCACACCTCTTATTTTATTATATGATGATTAATGAAGTTACCAACAGCGTAATCAAATTCTTAATCCTATAATTACCTTTTACATTTCACATTACCATCAATTCTATTTTATGTTATTTGTCCACTTATACCAATCAAAACATTTATCTTCTATTGCCATCCTCCTTAGACCTTATTAGGATCGGAGTCTCTTGCATTGAGCTTATGAAAATCTTTATTATTTTATTATTATTATTACAGGGTTGTGATGCATCAGTTTTGGTAGCATCCACCGGAAACAACCAAGCAGAGAAGGATCACTCTGACAATCTCTCATTGGCGGGTGATGGGTTTGACACAGTGATTAAAGCAAAAGCAGCAGTAGATGCTGTGCCACAGTGCAGGAACAAAGTTTCTTGTGCTGATATTCTGGCCTTGGCAACTCGGGATGTTATTTCACTGGTTAGTAGGATTGCAATAACTCTATATATATAACTCGGAATTATTATTAAGCTATGAACAACATATTAGCTAGGGTCGCATTTTATTAAATTGGGACGGCAATTGTGATCACAATATTATTGTTGTACATGTTTTCACATAATTAAAAACTTGAAATCCTTTGTTCTACTTCATGTACCACTTGTTGTGATTGATTGAAAAAATACTAATTTGTCGTGTGATTGGATAGAAAAATATTACAACAAGTGGCACATGGAATAACACATTTTTGGGACAAAAAATTTGCACTCGTTTTCACAATGATATTATGAATAGATTACAACTGCATAGGCCGCATTTCTATATGATTTCCTACTAAATCCTACAATTGCGAACACAAAATAATTGCAACTAGTGAATTACAATTTAAAACCATGATTACAAATTATATGATGCAATTTTTTAACTACAGGCTGGTGGACCATCCTATTCAGTTGAATTGGGAAGATTTGATGGTTTAGTTTCAAGAGCTTCAGATGTGAATGGGAGACTCCCTCAGCCAGGTTCCAATTTGAACCAGCTCAATGCTCTGTTTGCGGCAAACGGGCTCACCCAGACAGACTTGATTGCCCTCTCAGGTAATGGGTCCCATTACAATAACTTGTATATGGATGATTCCCCTATGGATATTAAACTCTGATACTGTAGATATGTTGGTTGGTACGTCAAACATTTAAGTCATAGTAATATACTGTTTACACCTTATCACACATCAAATACGTACAGTAGTTTTTGTCATTTAGTAGTTGTTTCACTAAAACTTTTTCTAACTTACGTGATGCAACCAACAAATCCCAAACACCATTGACGGATTTGGAATTTTTTAAACATATCATTAGAGGTTTGATTCCTATTATATTATATTTCATAAAAAAAATTTATGTAAAAAACACCTTTTCAGGAGTGGCAAAATTTATTTTAATAACTTCCAAATTTGGGAAGAGTTTAGTCTCTATTAATTGACTAGGCGATACATCTTGTGTATATCAAAAACTTACATAATGTTGTTATACACCAACCCTATTGATACATTGCATGGGTTCTACTTCGGTATCCTTTCAAAATAAAGGGTGGTACCCTCTCATATTTATCCAATCAAATTACGACAACTACTCCAATATACTACCATGTGAAAAAAGTGTATAAGTTTAATAAAATTTTGCAATCAAATCTGTGTGATCTTATATTTGCAAGATTTTTTAACTAAATCTATTCACAAACCACTCCCAAATCATGAACCTTAATATAAGTTTTTATTCATCTTGGACCAGCAACCTCAACATCATGCCATTGATATCAATTTTCTTGCTAGATAACGATAAAAAAAGAACTGTATTTTTATTTTTCTGATCAGCTTAAAAGTTGTATTGCTGCAGTTGAGATATAATCTTCAGCACACAAGAACATATGTTTTCGTCTAAATTTAGCGTAGATTTTTGAGCACCAAAAATATATAAAAAGTGGAGAACATCTTAACATATAATTTTCGGTCTTTATTGAGTGGAATATCTCGGTGTTTTTTGACATGGTAGTATATTGTACTTGTCATGATTTAATTAAAAAATATGAGAGGGTACCAAAACTCTTTATTTCGAAAGGGCACCGAAGTAAAACCCACATTGTATAGGTGCGATATACCAATAAAAAAAGTAACATCAAATCTAAAGAAGCAAGAGATTCAATAGCAAGTTTTGACCTTAAGATAATATATAGAGCCAACATGATAAATCAACATTTGCATTATCCCATTATTAAAAATATATCATTTCTCTTAATCTAAATCATGAAAAGAAAATTTGTACTCTTGTTAGATGTACCAAATTTACCGTGCACCAGAGAAAAATCAAAAATATGGAGCAATTCAGCCAAGCTTGCCAAACGGATGAAATATTATTATTTTCACATAATTTTATTGGATAGATTTGTTTCTTATCGTGCAAGAAGTATTTTTCTAGGCACATCATTTTACATACAAAAACCACCAAGAAAATGAAGCATAATCCCCAAAAATTGTCACTTGGCAGGTGCACACACCCTTGGATTCTCCCACTGCGGCAGGTTCTCCAATAGAATATACAGCTTCAGTGGCCAAACTCCAGTGGACCCATCATTGAATCGTCAATATGCAACCCAACTACAACAAATGTGCCCAAGGAACGTGGACCCAAGAATAGCCATTAATATGGACCCAACAACTCCTAGAACATTTGACAATGCTTATTACAAGAACCTTCAACAGGGTAAGGGACTCTTCACCTCTGACCAAGTTCTCTTCACGGACACAAGGTCTAGGGCCACAGTAAATTCTTTTGCTTCTAATAGCAACACTTTCAATGCAAACTTTGTTGCTGCCATTACAAAATTGGGCCGTGTTGGAGTCAAGACCGCAAGGAATGGGAAAATTCGTACCGATTGTTCCGTGCTTTAAGTGACAACAATGAGTGTATGTTTTATGCTTGAAATTTTACATACACAAAGGATATATTCTTGAAACAAATCCGCCTCAAAATTATCCTAGCCATATGATGACGTTGGGTTATTCATGAACCAATGGTTGGTTTGGATGATTTTTAAGTTGAATTGTTAAAAGGATATATTATTTCCCTTTTACATAAACTTAGATTATTTGTTGTTGATAAGGTTGTTTCAGAATAATTGAGAGTTGTTTGGATATTTAGGGAAGGAATGTAAGTGGAGGGAGGGGCCGCGGTTGGGTTTTTCTATTTGTTTGATTGTGTCAAATAATTCCAGGTTCTCTTTATTAGAGAGAACTTTCAATTGTTCATAAAAAAATAAATGAGAGGATTTTAGACTACGTACGCATTACTCATTTTCTTCTCATCACATAGGAAAAATAGCAAAAGAAATCAATAATCATCACAATAATATAATTTACAAAGAAAAATACAAAATACTTAACAAAATAAAAACTAACTAAGGCATGCACAAGTACACTGGACTGGACTTAAGAGTATTTAACGTTACAAATGAATCATTTGGTATAGAAGACCTCTAATTGGTTAATATCCTCCAAGATACAACAATCACTTCTCATAAACTCTACACTAAAACTGATGAGATCCCCTTATTTTTGAAATGAGCAATTTGAACAAAGTTGAATTATTCAAATGATAAATTGCAATAATTAGTAAAGGTATAAAACACAAAGGCTAATTTACGCCAACTAATAGTAGTTAAAAAACATTGTTTTATGATAATACTACTTCTGTCCTTAATTATAAGGTCTTCTTGGGAGATTTCACGTCCATTAAGAAAGTGAAATAATTTAGTTAATTGTATTGGAAATGTGAACTTTTGATACGTATTTTCAAAATTACCCCTATTAATATTATTGGGAATCTAAAAAGTGTTAAATAAATATGGATGTTTGTGGAAAAAAATAATTAATGCTCATTGAAAATTGGTAAAAGGTCTTATAAATAGGAACAAAATAAAAGTGTTAAGAGAGCTTTATAATTAGGGACAGAGGGAGTAATAGATTATTATTAAAAGGATGTCTCTAATACATATCATACGATACATGTTAAAAACACTTATATTGAGTAAGTATGTAATGAAAATTGATATAATTAATGCACACAAATATTTAAATATATTAATTTCTAATACAAACATGTTTAATATAACTTTTTTGACATGTGTCATAAAGGACATATTATAATATCCAGATCAAAATAGGAAAACTATGTGTATATCAATAAAAAAAATCCAAAACATCTATATATATTTTTTAAAACTTATCCAGTATATTAAAATTAAAAACCAAAAAAAAAAGTGTCATAATAAAACACAAGCCAAACAACATAGCATCACCTACAAAACGGAACAAAAACTTATAAGTCTTTGAACTGCTGCTCATCTTATATGTTTATAAACAGGTGTTTAGAGCATTTAATTTGCACCAGAACCAAACTATTTATCCTTAAAAATTAGGGATTGTCCCAAACATTATACACCGATGTGGGAAAAGCACCTTATGTCCTTATTTTAGGATTGTCCATAATTTAGGATAAAGAGAATCCCAAATGCTACATTTTTTTAATCCAAAAAATGGAGAGGGGGAAGAGAGAGAAACAACCACAACCAAATCTAAACAAAACAATGATTATTTTTTTAGAAGAATGGATTGAACAAAAAATTTATCAATAAGAAAATATACACAAGAGTAAGAATCGATTTTGAAATTACAATATAAAAAAAGCCAAAAAACCACAACAACAACACTAATTCACTAAAAAAATAAACAAAATTTGAAAAAAATTACTTAGCCAACACAAAGCAGATTCGATTTTGGCCTAATTCAAGTTCATTATCGTTGCATGTAGTGACCCAAAGCCAAGATGAGCTATGCGATTTTGCATATGCACAACGATGAGAGAGATCGAAGGGAGAGGAGATCGAAGATGGGTGGAGATGGTTTTGGGGTTGAGTGATGGTTTTGGGGCTGAGACGGTTTTGGGGTTGTTGTGATGTGGGTGGAGGGGAGGTTGAGAGGATTACATTGTGTGAGTGTGGAGAGGGATTATGTGAGTATAAGTGATTGAGAGGGAAATTGAACTGGGCATCGAGAAGGAAGAGGGATCGGAGAGGGGATCAGGGAATGGAGATGGATCAGAGAAGGAAGAGAGGGAAATGACTCGAAGATGGAGATGGAGATGGATATGGATTGAAGGAAGAGAGGGGGATGGAGATGAGTGTTGAGGAAGTTTTTGGAGTGTGAGTGTGAGAGGGTTTTGTGAGGGTTGAGGGTTGACCGAGTGGGTTTTTGTGAGTGGAGTATGTGAGTGGGCCACTGATTTGAGTGTGTGAGTGTGAGTGATTAGAGTGTGTGAGTGAGTAATGTGCATAGATGCACATTGTGAAAAATTATTATCATTGCACCGCAACAGTAATAAAAACTATTCGTTAACTTTTTTCTATATAATGTGCGATGTCACACAACAATTTCTCCTAACAAGTTTTTATTCATACTTCTCAATTCACACAACAATTTTTTTTATTTTTTTCTTTATTTACTTCTTACATTTTTCTTGCCCTCATCTCATTCACTTTTTATTTTTTTCATCCTTTTGTTTTGGTATTTTAACGGATCCTGATCAAAATGAATTAGATGCTCTTAGGAGATTGTTAGCTACTATTTCTAATTCTAATGTACCAAGTTCTCAAAATACTCATCCTACATCAAATACTCAAAGTTTTCATGCACCTTTTTACCCAAACCCTCAATGTGCTCCACACAACCCATATAATCCATTTTATCCAAATACCTAAATGAACCCACCCACTGCAAATCATCAACTCTTCCCACACCAATATCCAATGTTTCCTCCACCACCACCAACCAACCCGGTCATAAACACTAGTCATGTGCAATCCTACGACAACGATCCAGCAACACCTATGGGGTCGATTAATGAGTCTGAAGACCCACCATTATGTACACAAGATGGTTTGGAAGCTATTATCCTGATGAAGAAGAAGGGTTTACAACAAAAGCAAAGAAGAATCGAGAAAGATGTGCAGTTGAGAAAGACAAACTCCTAGTCTAATCATGTTTCTGAAGATCCTATGGTTGCTGTAACACCCTCACAATTTATTAGTTAAAATTGAGATTTATTAAAATAGGTACTTGAAAATTTTTACGAAAATCTGGCAGAGTTTCCTCTGTTTATCGGACTTTCCAAAATTTCCTGCTTTGGTACCTGTCCAAACCAGAATAACCTAAAACATAAAACTTATATAACTACAGTCAGTTTAATCCCAATACCCGCTTAACAATATAACACAATCTCAGGGCATACAACTACTACATATTTAAATTACAAAATAACAGTCTTTAACATAATTAAACTACGGTTCACTCATAACAAAGAAAACACTCCATGTGATGGAGTGTTATCTTGCTCGGCCTGTAATGGTGTAAGCTCCGCCTCTGTACCTGTAAGAAAAATTGCAAGAAAGGTAACATTACACAGAACTTAGAAAGATGAACTCTAGAAAGTATAGCAATAAGCTAAGTCCATAGCACTTAACACAAATAGATCACCCTATAATCTACACCACTATTCACATAATCATTTCTAATCAGTTCCCACATCTTTTCGTTATTTGACACTTTTCTGGTTTATCCGTTTCCTTTAATATTGGGGTTTCACGGACCCATCACTGCGCATAACTTCATGTGCGTCTTACCGCTGCACACGTCAACACGCGTGTCTTACGCAACTATTGCACACCCTCCAGTGTGTCTTACTTGGCTTGGCATCTGTAAAACCGTGATTATTATCATTTTCTCGACTTTATTACTTTTATCTTTTATTACCAATTTTCTTTCTTTATAACACTTCATTCTATGTACGTCTTCCCACTGCTAGGATACATAGTACGCTACATAATCTCGTGTTCATCTTCCCGCCTTGGGATACAAGAACACCATTTATCATTCGTTCATCTTCCCTCCTCGGGATACATAGAACGTTATCATTTATCATTTTGCGTACGTCTTCCCAACTCGGGGATACATGGTACGTAGCTCATTTTGTGTACATCTTCCCCTCCTCAGGGATACATAGTACGTTTCAATTGCTTAATTATTATTTTTTTCCTCGGTTGCTTTCATTGCTTTCTCTCTCATGTGTTCCTTTCTTAATTATCTTTCACATTTTATAAGTCTTTTAGAGTCTTGTGTGTGTCCATCATTGCGCACAACTCCATATGCGTCTTACAGTTGCACATGACGTATCATGTGTCTTACACAATCATTGCACGTAAATCCTTACGCGTCTTACTTGACCAGGCACCCATACAAACCGATCTTATTATTCTGCACCACTAGGATTTAATGCACCTGCTAGGGCATTTCTCACCCATTAGGAATTTATCACCCATTAGGAGTTTTTGGCACCCATTAGGCATCACCCATTAGGTTCGTTTCTTTTTACTTCACTCATTCTTATCTTATTCTTTTTCGTAATCGATTCCATTTTCTTTAGTTCTATTTACATTCTTATTTCTATTTATTTTGCAGCACACTGATCCATTGGGTACCCAAGCGCCTAACGGGGCGTTTGAACCTAATGGAGCGTTTGCACCTGATGGGGCGTTTCACCTAATGGGGCATTTGGCACCTAGCAGGGCACCTAGTGGGTTAGTGTCCCCCAAAGGATCAGCTGCTCAATCGTTATCTTTGTTCATTATTCTTTCTTTATTCATTATTTTATTTATCATACATATTACTCTTACTAGTCTTTATATATCACATATTCAATATCTTTAGTTCATACTCTTTCTTTAATTCATTTTATTCATCACATATCAAGCATACACTTCAAACAAATACAACATGTCACATCATTCAATATCACTTATCAAACTCAACATTATTATCTTATGCTATTTCCCTAGCTTATTTCGTTGCTTATTAAGTTCACACTTTCAACACATATCTCATTACATCTATCAACATACATATAAACATTTCACAACAACATATATTCACAAATATCATTATGTGTTCAATTTCTTTATTCTCATGCTCTAATTATTGTCTATATTAACTATCCTAGGGTTCAATCTCATACACTATACACACATCCTTAGCAATTACTATGAACTAACTAGAAACCATCTCCTAAATCAAGGTAACACTCACTCCTTACTTATTCTTCGACCAATATAAACAATATTATCATTTATCTTATTAGTTTTATTCTATCCAACTACCTTAATTAATCCCTCTGCTCTCACTTACTCGTTTAATTCATTTCCCTGGTGTTCCCAATTTATCGCCCAATTATTCCCTTTTCCTCAACCGATCCCAATTATTCGATTATCTTATTACACGTTTTCCTATTAACAACTACTTCATTCTTCCTATTCCATTTTTATCAGCAGGTGTAACATCCCGAATTATAATTCCAAAAGTAATTAGAATTATAATAAGACTTGGAAGTAATAATTATGCTAAAGAGGATTTAAGATGATGGATTAGGATTTATTCGAGTGCCATAAAGAAGTTAAGAAGCATTGGCATCGTATAGAAAATTTAAAGAAGACCAAATGGGTGTTAAAGTCAGTGTTTTCGATGTTAGAAACACCCTGTATTAGGAAATTTAAAATAAAAGATTTACAACTCTAAACACGAATTCCACCGTTGGATGTGAAGAAAAGTGTCTTAGGAAGCTTGTCTCAAAATTTGAGCAAGATCTGACGGTTAACGAAGAAGTTATGGCGTAGTCAATGCGAAGTCAACAGACTTCCGCACACTAGAATCACGAATCAGGTAAAAGTATCCGGATATCAGCCAAAGTATCCGGATACTTCGTGCAGAATCAGCATAAAACATGTTTTTGGCTTCCTTCTTCATTCACTCCCCCTTTTTTTTCTCTCTCCTAGGGCCACAAATTTCTTCTCCTTCTCTCTCCAAATCCTACCTCAAATCATCAAATACATCCATTATAAACCCTTAAAAATCAATCTCCATCACATACAAACATCATCTCCTTCATCAATCTCTCCTATTATTCTCTCTCTCATGCCATTTCTCTCTCTCCTGTCTCTTCCTTGGAATTTCATACCCACTCTTAATTTCCACCATTCCAAGTTCAAGGTATGTGAGATTCAAGCTTTCCTTCTCATTTTCTTTCATGTACACGAATTTCCCCCATAATCTTTAACTAATTTCACTGCTTTTGCTTCATGGCTCATTTTCTCTCTCCTCTATGGCTATGAGGCTTTCTCTCTCTGCACTAAGGCTTGAGAATCAACATTCTCTCTCTCTCTCTCTCTCCACCTTTATTTGAGGTAAGAAGGGGTGTGTTACCTTTACTTAGAGGGTATTTTTCTAGCTTGTATATAGGGGGAATTAAGGGTAGGGAATAAAATAGAAAGGTGAACCTTAGGGTAATTGACTAGATTAGGACTTGGAGCAAGTGAACTAAGAATTAGAATTTATGAATATGCTAGTTGTGTATGTTTTTGTGGTAGAATTGATTAAATTGGGAATAATGATGATGGTTGTAGAATATAGCCTGGCTTGAAGGTCAATAATGAATATAGTGATTAGGAAGTTGAATATGTTATTAATTTTAGTGCCTTGAATGAGATTATAATGAACTTGAATGATGATGAAGAGTAAAATGCAGTTAACGGAAATAAGAAGGTAATTAGGTAATTGGTAAATTAATTAAAGAGTGTCAAATGGTTAGAGAAGAAGGTAATTAAATGGTATGAATAAATGATTATGATATTATGTATTATTTATGGACCCTCCATAAAGGAGAGGATACATTCATGACCCTCCCTATGCGGAGTGAGAAATATATTATCAGGACCCTGCACTTACTCTCTAAGTGGAGCGAGAATTATACATTCATGACCCTCCCTATGAGGAGCGAGAAATTATGTATTCAGGACCCTCCCTATGTGGAGTGAGAAGTATATTATCATGACCCTCCACTTACTCTTTAAGTGGAGCGAGAAAGTATATTGTCATGACCCTCCCTATGCGGAGTGAGAAATATATTTTCAGGACCCTCCACTTACTCTCTAAGTGGAGCGAGAATTATACATTCATGACCCTCCCTATGAGGAGCGAGAAATTATGTATTCAGGACCCTCCCTATGCGGAGCGAGAAAGCATATTATCATGACCCTCCCTATGTGGAGCGAGAAAGTATATTATTATGACCCTCCCTATGCGGAGCGAGAAATATGCTATCAGGACCCTCCACTTACTTTCTAAGTGGAGTGAGAATTATGTTGTCATGACCCTCCCTATGAGGAGTGAGAAATATATTATCAGGACCCTCCATTTACTCTCTAAGTGGAGCGAGAATTATGTTATCATGACCCTCCAATAAGGAGTGAGTAATAAATGGGAATAAAAAGGTAAAGAGATAAATGAAATAGAATAGGACCCGCCCTTAGGGTGTGAATAAATGGTTGATATTAGGACCCGCCGATAGGTGAGCGTAAAAGATAATAGAAGGAAATTGATAGAGTAAGGAAAGGATAAGGAAGATTGGAAGGAATAGAAATAGTGTAGTTGCTTAATAAGTAAAGGAAATATGATAGGGAATGTAATTTAAGTAGGTAACGGGTAGTAATATCTTGGTTGTTCCTATGTCATTCTAGAATGTATTTTGTAAGTTCTGTGTAATGCTACCCTTCTTCCTATTTTTACAGGTGCAGAAGGAGCTTAAGCAAGCATGGCCGGGCAGGGGTACACTCCACACCGTGGAGTGTTGTGTAGTTAGTTGGGTGATCACTTGTTGGTCAAGAGTTTTATTTTGGAATTTGAAATGTATTATATTTTGGAAATCGAACGAAGTTAAGAATTGTAAAGGTTTTCTGGAATAATGTACCTGAACTTAATTGTATTTTGGCCCTGCTGGCCTCTGTTGTCTAGTGAAAGTTTTTATGCAGGTTAAACAAGAAATTGTATTTTGGGAATGTCCATGAACAAAGTAAACTCCGTCCGATTTTACGGAGATTTTCATAAGAAGTAAATATTACTAAGAGTTATCATAATCAACTAGGAGTATTAAAGGAAAATTTTAAGTTCACAATTAATTAAGGGTAAAAGTAACTAGGGTGTTACAGCAGGGACTACCCTAAGGTTCATTAACAACATTCCTATTACCCTATCCTTAGCTTTCACTATAACATTCCTAGAATCTAATCCCTAAGCAGAGGTAATACCACCTTCTTACCTTAACCATGTAGTGAGAGAAGAGAAATACCAAACCCTAACTCAAAACCTTTCTCTTAAAGCTTTAGAACCGAAATCGGTTAAGCCAAGTGTGGTGATGAAGGAGAGCGACTAGGAAACACTAATAAGAGGATGTTGATGGGTCTTCCTCCTTTTCTTGAGATGGTGAGAGAGAATCAAGAGAGAGAAAGAGCCATTATCCCCTTTATGAAACAAATGAGATGATAACGATTAAAGATGATGATGATGATCTAGTATAGTGAAAGGAAAGGAAAGGAAGAAACTTGATCAAACTTACCTAGACACTTGTTTGAGAAGAGGAGAGAGAGAAAACCAAAGAGAGAGGTGATGATGAAGCTTGATGGAAATGGGGTCACCATCACGAGAAAGAGAAAGGAAGGAAGCTTGATGATGTAGGTGCCTTGGATGATGGATCAAACCCTAGGAGATGAGCTATGGAGCTTTAGCTTCAAGAGGAAGCTTGTGGGTCTTGCTTAATGAGGAAGAATGGAGCAAATGGTGTGCTCCACACGCCTTTAATTCTGTCCCTGTAGACTCGGGCTACTCGAGTAGTCAGTGCACTACTCGAGTAGTGCAACGGTTTTCTTTTTCTTCTAACTCTATTGGCATGGGCTACTCGATTAGTGCATGCACTACTCGATTAGTCCATAAATTTCCATTTTGATTTCTTTTCCTTGGCATTTCAAAATGCCACAACTTCTTCGTTACCCGTCGGATCTTGCTAAAATTTGAAAGCAAGCTTCCCTACACACTAATCTTCATATCCAACGGTGGAATTTATGTTTTGTAAATCTTCTATTTTGAATTTCCTATTATAGGGTGTTTCTAACATCGAAAACACCGTTTCTAACACTCGTTTGTTCTTCTTTAAACTTCATATCCGATGTCAATGCTTCTTAACTCCTTTATGGAACTCAAGGGAATCCTAATCCACCACCTTAATTACTCTTGAACATAATTATCATTTTTATTATCCTATTATTATTCTAATTATCCTGGGAATTAAAATTCGGGATGTTACAGTTGCGGTCGACCAAAAATCTAGGAATTTTTGGGCAAGGATAACAGGTCAATACAATAAGTTTTTCAACAAGAATACGAAGCCTAGAACTCTGAATCAAATAAAATCTCGATACCATAGACTTCAAGGAATAATTTCCAAGTTTGTTGGGTGTAACAAACACGTCGCGGACTCCATGACAAGTGGGAGCAACAATGAAGATATAATAGAGAGAGCTATGACAATTTATCATCAAGATCAACGAGAGAAGTTCACCGCAGAGCAAGTTTGGCGATTAGTAAAAGATAAACAGAGATGGTTTAATATAGCTGAAATAGAAGGCTCATAAAAAAGAAGGGAGAACTTTGCATCCGGAGCATACACTTCATCATCTAATCCGCCAACACCAAGCAGTGATGACAACCCCCAAACCCTCTTTATGGAATGTCCAATTGGACAGAAGCAACTTAAAGGAAGGGAAAATCAACAAAAAGTGCATCTCTTATGCCAAAGTGGATGCATTCAACAAATTCAGACGTGAATATTTGGAATTAGAGAAACAAAAGATGACTTTGGAGGAAGAAAATTTGAGGATCAACGAGTTAGAGACACTTTGCAAAGATACATCAGGGATGACAAATTTACAACTACGAGCTCATGAAAGGGTTTGCAACTTTATCAACGAAAAACTTGAACATTGATATGAACTTTGTTTTAATTTAAGTGTTTTCCATTACGTATTTTTAGGTAGTTTTATTTTTAAAAATCTAGCATTTGTTCTGAGATTTAATGAAGTCGTTGTTTTAGTTCTAAGATTTAAAAATCAAGCATATGAACTTCGGTAGTCATAAGCATTTGTTGTACTTTGTCCTAAGATTTAATGAAGTCGTTAATTTTATAAATCAAGAAGTTATTTTATTTTTATAAAAAAAAAATTAGCCATTATAAAAAAACTAGTCATTGCAAAACTAGTTGTTATAAAAAACTGGCCGTTGCAAAACTAGCCGTTAGTATCATCCAAGTTGTCTATAAGTATTAGCAACATTCTGAATGTATTCACAACACTCTTCTTTGCAACCTCATTGTTCACATCACTCTTCTATACAATATTTTCATTCATCTTTTAATACCCCAAATGGATCCCACCAATCCTTCCAACATGGAAAACAACATTGTTTGGAGAGCTATAAACTTTTTGTTTGATAGTAATGATGAAGAAGATAACATTTCCACCAACTGCAGATGTAAATGACCAAATGTCCTGAGAAATCTTGAAGAAGGTCATGCTCGATTGTTCAATGGTTATTTCTCTGATCATCCAGTATACATGAATGATCATTTTCGTCGCAGGTTCTGAATGCATAAACATGTGTTCATGAGAATTGTAGATGTCGTTACTGCGCATGACAAGTATTTCATAAAGAAGACCGATGCAACCGGTATGCTTGGTCATTCACCCCTACAAAAATGTACTAGTGCTATTAGAATGTTTGCGTATGGAGCAAGTGCTGATAGTTTTGACGAGACTGTGAGAATGACCGAGATCACATCACTGCAATGCCTCAATAGGTTGACAAGGGTCGTGATCAATGTATTTGGGGGTACACACTTGAGAAAGCCCAACAATGATGACATTCAGCGGTTACTGCAAATTGGTAGCAATCGTGGCTTTCCAAGAATGTTAGGTAGCATCAATCTCATGCATTGGGAATGAAAGACTTGTCCAGTAGCATGGAAAGAACAATTTAGCTGAGGTGATCATGAAAATCCAACAGTGATGCTCGAAGCAGTTGCGTCAGCAGATCTATGGATTTGGCACGCTTTTTTTGGGGTTGCGGGATCTAACAATGACATAAATGTGTTAAACCGATCCAATGTCTTCAATGATGTTCTTACTGGTCAAGCACCTTAGGTAAATTTCATGGTCAATCAAACTCCTTGCAATATGGGGTATTATCTCGCAGATGGCATTTATCCTGCATGGCCTGTATTTGTCAAAAGTATCTCTATGCCATAAGAAGTTAATAGATAATTCTTTAAAAAAAAAAGGAAAGCTTCAGAAAGGATATTGAACGTTCATTTGGAGTGCTACAACAACGATTTGCAATCCTATGTTGTCCAGCTCGACAGTGACATTTGGATCAATTATCTAATATAATATATGCATGCATCATATTGCATAACATGATTGTTGAAGATGAATGAGATACATATGGCGGTGATAATTTTGGTTAGTGCACTGATGTTGAGGGGCAATCCGAAAATACCTAATAATGACGGTCATCATAATTTTCAAGAGTACATTCATTTGAGATCTAATCTTCATGATAGGTCTGTTGATCAACAACTTCAAGCCAATTTGATTGAACATGTTTGGAATCATTACGATGGCGTCAATGATCAAAGTTGAGCAATGTATGGTGTGGCTTATTTTATGTATTTCTTTGTTTTCCGTAATCAAAAATATATTTTTATCTTATATTTATCAGAATAAAGTATCTCCTCATGTTAGGAGATAAGTTGTCTACTTAACCCACTTAGAGATTGCCATGTGTCTTTAAATTATTTAAGGCATTTTTTAATTAAAAAAAGAAAGAAACTTAACAACAAGGAGAGAGAATAGCGAAGAAAAAAACACAGAAAGTGCAAAGCAGAGTGAAAACTTAAAACGCAGCAGCGACAACAAAGAGAGGGGGAAACGTGGCAGAGGAGAAACCCACCTGCCTCCACCGCTGCGTTTGCCATCCGTCGTCACCCTCTGCCTTCGCCAACCGCCGTCACCCACTACCGCCGCGTTTGTCGGTCCCGTTATCCACCATCGTTGCGTAGCAAGACACCATTACCAACCACCGTTGTGTAGCCAGACCCGTCACCCACAACCTCTGGCAGGTACAGTCATCGCCTCACTTTCCCTCTTCCGCCACCACTATTACGTAAACAAGGATTAAGTTGTATTGAAAAAGTATTTAAAAAAAGTATCATGGGAAAATTCATGCTAAAAGTCACCGCTTGACTTAATATCATTGGGAACATTCATACTAAAAGTCACCGCTTGACTTAATCTCAGTATCAATCTATTGGGAGTCATTATTTTAGTATTAATTTTAAGATTGATACTTATTAATCCGAGCACTCAAAAAGTATTAAAAAAAGTTGTACATTTTTTTATTCGAAAAAAAAATTATTAGTATTATTTTTGTTTGAACTATGCAGGGAATGTCTTTCAATGAAGATGAAATTTCTCAAAATCAAATGAGGAAGGGGATGAGAGAAGAGGAACAATCTCAAGTTCGATCAAAATTTGATGAGAACTTCACTTCTTTTGAGGACCCACATGTTGGTATGACATTTGAAACTGATCAAATAGCTTATGATTTTTACAATGCATTTGCATTTAGAGAGGGTTTTGCTTCGGAAAAATTGGAATTATAAATAAAAAACAGTGAAATAGTCACAAAGTATCATTTTGTTTGTAATAAGGAGGGCTTTAAAAAACCGGATAAGAGACTTGAAGGAAAAGAAGTAAACGTCGTCGAGATGAAAGGGAAGGGTGTAAGGCGCTCGTGCATATCGATAGAACAAAAGAGGGGAATTGGGTAGTGCAAAAGTTTGCTATTATTGATAACCATGATTTGATAAATAGTGCATCCAAAAAATGTCAATTGCGATCTCATGACAAGGTGCATAAGAACCCTTGTATTAAGAATCTTGTAGATAGCATTCATGGTTGTGGGTTAGGTCCAGCACAATATTCACGTATTGTTAATTTCATGAATGAAGAATCAGTTCTGGTGACACCGAATCAAGTAGCTGGACAGTTGAGAGAGAATAGGAAAGAGTTGTAGATTTCAAACCCCACTTTCTATCCCCAAACCCCAATTTTAAACAAGAAATTACCAGAATGCCCTAATTAAAAAGATATTAGAATACAAACCCCATTTAGTATCCATGAACCCCAAACCCCATTTATTCATGAACCACAAAACCCTTTTCATATTCCTAAAATTATCCATGAACCCCAAATAATATACCTTTTCTCTCCCTTTCAAACCCAACTTTTTAACATCCAAAAGTAATAGTTTTTTTGCATCCACTATCATCAACATCAAGTTTTTGGTGCGTCACTGGAGTAGTGTTCGTGTTTGTGATTGCTTTGGCACAAAGGTACGTTTTTTTTTTGCTGTAACTGTATGTACTTTTCCGACAATCCAGTTTCGGAAAAATTCTTTCCGACTCGGGACTCTCGCAATTTTATTAAATTTTCCAACTTATCATTCTCGGAAATATTGTGACATAAATCATGAATCACTGGCACCTTTTTCCGAGTGGTACCTTTCGGAATTTTGTTAAGATTTTCGAAATACGTGTTTAGGAAACAAGATTTTTTGGCAATTTTCAAAGAGATTTTCTAAACACTTGATCATAAAACATGTTCATAATCCAATTCATAAAAATATCCACAAAAGCACAAACCAAAACACTTGTTTCAAAAACACTTATTCGGCATTTATAATCCATTACACAACACTTGTTCCAAAAACACAAACACAACCTAAATCCATAAACTATACATATCCAATGATCCATAATCCGAATCAACCCCTAATCCAACAGCTTGCTCACGCCTATACGACCCGGTTTGTCGGCGGCATCCTTCACCATCATCAGCCTTGATGGCTGTAGTCTTCATTCTAACCATTCTGCATGCATTAAAAACTATCTATTAACCAATTTTTTTAAAAGAAAATCGGTGCAAAAAACCAACATCAGGGCATTTCTGACAGACAGATCTTGCAAATATCAATTCCGAGATCCCCGAGTTGGAAATTTCCGAGACTGATCTGTCAGAATCAAGCCCAGCAATAATAATGAACTATAAAACACAATACCCATTCCAAACACATCATAAACAGAAAACCCATAACAAATGCACAAACAATAACACAAAATACCCATTCCTAACACATCATAATACAAATGCAACTAACCAAAACCCCAAATCTAACCTACACAATAACCTACAAACAAACCCTAACCCTAAACAAATGATAAGAACATTATAAAACTAAACCCATGAGAAGAACATACCTTTAAAACATATGAACCAGGTAATCCAAACGAACCGAAGGAAGCAAATCAGAATGCGAACCAGAAGCAAACCCAAGGAGAAAGATGAACCACAAACAGGAATGGGAGGGACAAAGGGGAAAACGAACCAAGAAGATGAAATGAAGGAAGAAGAACAAGAAGATGAAGGAATGGAGGAGGGAGTATCACTGAAGAAGAAAGGTTGAAGAAGAAATGGAAGATGAGGAGGTGAGAGGAAGAATAGAAGGAAATTTTGTTTTAAAAAGATTCAAGGGTATTTTTGTCTTTTCCAGTGTAAAGTTAGCGTTTGGGGATAGAAAGTGGGGTTTGGAATCTACAACTCAATAGGGAAAATAATATTGGAAGAGAATGTATGGTTATTCTTAACAAATTCTTGGAGAGACAAGCTAACGACTCTCAATTTTTTTTATGCCTTTGAGATTGATGGGAACAGTGTTTGTTGTAGTATATGCTGATGGTAGGGCAAGAAATGCATACCTAAAATTTTGTGATGTTGTGGTTTTTGATGTCACATACAAGACCAATAGCTTTTCGATGTCGTTTGCACCATTTACTAGTGTAAACCATCATAGACAATCTACATTGTTTGGTTGTGCTTTCTTAGAAAATGAGAGAGAAGAAACCTTCGTTTGGTTATTTAAACAGTGGTTGCGTTGTATGTGGGATAAAGCCCCAGGTGCGATTATAACTGACCAAGATATTGCTATTGAGAATGCAATTAAGAGAGTTTTTTCGCATTCTCACCATCGTTATTGTTGTTGGCATTTTTCTCTTCATGAGGATGGACACATTCGACCTTTTCGCTCAAAGCCAGAGTTCGATGAAGTTTATACAAGATGGGCTAAAAAAGGCAAATCAATTGAAGAAATAGAACAGTGTTGGAAGACATTGGGAGAAAAATTCAAACCTTCTTTTGTTGGTGTTTTGAGTGAAAAACAAAGAAATGAAATGAAGGCATGGAAATGGTTGGAAGATATGCATGGAAATATGCATCATTGGGTGAAAGCTTATTTGCGAGGCACATTCTTTATAGATACTTAATTATTAGTATTGTTTATTCAAATTTAACTTATTTTGTATATGTTGGAAAAAACCTTATGCGAGTTACAATGTATATTATTACATTTATGTTAAGGATGAAATCAAGTCAAAGAAGCTAAAGCATGAATGCTTTTTTCGATGGCTTTGTGCATAGTACCACTCTGCTAGATGAATTTGTTGATCAATATGACAAGGCATTGGCGGATCGTCGATCAAAAGAGGAGAGTGAGGACTTTGTTTGTAGGAGAACTCGTCCAGACTTGGAACATTTGATTGAGATTGACACTCATGCAGGAAAAGTGTATACGAGGAACATTTTTAAACTTGTAGCTGTAGAATTTATACAAGTTTGGAGTTGCAAGCATAAAAAATTAAGGAAGGAAGGAGATTTTACCACTTATGAGGTAACATATACTTGTTGTAACACCATATATATATATATATATATATATATATATATATATATACTACCCTTAATTACCCCAAAGGACAACAATAAAGCGTGCACCAAAAACATATTAGCTGAATAAGGAGCATTTTTGTTCCCTTTCAAAAAATAAATTTTTGCCAACTAAGTGTTGCACCATACATTATAAATATTCAAACCAAAACTAAAATCAGAGTTGTACATAAATCATAAGGTTTTCCCAAAATATTTTACAACCAAAGAAAATAAAGTGCAACGACACATGAGTAATCCAAAATACAAGGCAAAACTCTAAACCGACCCACACTAAATACACCATCACTTTCCCTGGGAGGGAAAGTGCACCTGCTCGGCCGGGGGCTGTGCTGACTCAATCTCTTTACCTGAAAAGGTTGGTAAGGAGGTGAGTATTACACATGAAATAAAAAGCAGTTCCAAAACTAAACATAATAATAAACCAAGACATACACCAATAAACACTAAGCACATAATTTGAAATCATTATTAACATATTATCCATTCATAATCATTCCCATTCTAGCTTTTCATTTCAGTTTAACCTTGCCAATACACCACTAGGCCTTTGAACACCTGCTAGGTCATATTAACACCCATTAGGAATATTTTACACCCATCAGGTCCCATTTTTACACCCATTAGGCCACAATACACTCGTTAGTCCCCATTTTCATTAACATTTCAATTTGTATCAATTTTACTCTTTTTAGTTGCAGCACTGTAATCCATTGGGTACACCATCATCTAACGGGTCGTTTTGGGCCTAATGGGTCGTATTCGACATGATGGGTCATGTTGACACCTAGTAGGGCACCTAGTGGTCGGTGTCCCCTAATGGATTATAAGCTGCCATTACTCTTTAATTTCATTAACATTAAACCATTTATTTAAGTTCCATACATACAACACCTTGTATGTATCAATGATGACCACCATCATCATTCCTTTCATTCGATTTCACCAAACCGAACTACTCCATTAGCACCTGTTACATGATTTCCAAAATATGCAAATCCCAGTGTATACATATATACATACCACCCACACACAGTACATATATTCGGCATACACACACAGTTTATCACAAGCATATATGAAACCACATCTAACCTCAACATAACACATGTATACTCAGTCAACATTATGTATTAATTTAAAACTACTTTCAATGTCAAGGTAAGACCCACCCCTTACCTCAACCGTGAAGGAAGAAGAAAATAGAACCTTCAAGACCTAGCCTAGATTGTAATCCCGAGTTCTCCTAGTTCCCAATCGACTCCCTTGACTGCACGAAGAAGAAAATGATGGACCAACAACAACTAGCTCGCCACACGAAGAAGAAAGAGACTCCGAACCTTGGGGAGTAGTTCAAATGGCTCTCTTTGGGTTTTCAGCACACAAGTCACACATAGAGTAAGTGAGTACAATGAGAATGTCTCACTCTAATTGTACTTTCATGAAAGATAGGGGAAAATGTGTGGTTGATATGAAAAGCTTCCCCGAGAAGCTTCATAAAGTTGTGGTTGAAAATGAATGCCAAATCTGGAATTACGGACTTGCCCCAAGTCCCTTATTCTAGCAGAAACTGAGTAGCACGTCGGGAGGAAGAAGACAACATGCTTTAAGAACACTGGCCAACAAAGGCCAACTTCCGAGGTCCAGCTCTCAACACTGAAAACATAAGAGCTCGGCGCAAGCTAGAACTCGGTGCTTGGTTCCCTTGGTGCCACTACCTCGGGATTAGACACTTTAAACTGTGACACCCTTTTTCCGAACCAAGTAAATATTACAATAAATATGTATTACTTGATAAATATATGGACTTGTTATTGAATAGAAAATACGAAAGTAAAATTTCTCTTTTAAAACGGGTGCACAAACCAAAACTTGGAACCCTTGGAGAAGAAATTCTAAATCATTTCCAAATAGTTGTATCGAATTCGGCATTTTCTAAAATCGTTTCATAAGTTGAATAGCATTCGTATCGTATTTTATATGATAGAGAGTAAGTAAAGCTATCCTTGCTTTGGTTTTGTAAAACTGATACCATCTAAACCCCTTTGTGGCCGAACTCTTTAAAAGATTAAATCAGAGTGAGCGGAAATTATAGGACTATGCAACTTAGTAGGAATAGAACATAGATTTTATATACATATACATAAAATTCAAGTGATACATAGTCCCAGCATAAGTTTCCAAGGTCCATATACAAGTCCATAAAGATCTATGTACATAATAAAACCATCACCCTAGAATACTCAAAAGTATATCTACAATATATATATATACATCCCAAAATATAGACTCTAGAGGTGGTCACATAGATCTGGCAGCATCAGTAGTAGGAGTAGTGATGGTAGTAGCAGTCTCTAGGTAGCAAAAGAAACATCCACATCAACAGCAGCAACAACATCTCCTCCACAGCATCCCCACACCGGATCCCCTGATCCTCATCATGTACCATATGCACATACCTAAGGATCGTCATCCCTCCAATCACTCCCACTAGAATGCACGACAGGCTCGCCTCCGCTCTCGTCCTCCACTGGATCCTCCTCGATCTCATCCGATGGAGAGTGCACCCTACCACTGGGTACAGGGTCGGGAGATGGTGTGACCCTAACTGGGCTCCTCGGATCAGAAGAGGGAGTCTCCTCGCGGACGACTCTCGAAGAAAAAGGGTGTGAGCAGGTAGGTCGAAAATGGAAACTGTGATAAGAGCGAGCAGATCGGGTGGGAGGTGGTCCATGGTATGTGTAAAACGGGGGTACGTGCATAGTGTATATGATGGAAATCCTAAATCTACGAGGACGAAATCGAATCAGCGGGTTCAGGTGGTAGAAGGTAATCTCTACCTCCCCCTCGAACACCGCGCGATGGTCCTCATAGATCCATGTGCCACTAGGAAGTGGCCGGATCTCTATGCAAGCAATGTAACGTGACATCACCTACAAGGGCATAGGGGTAAGCATTTCTATACACATAATCAATAGAGCATAAATGAATGCGCGATGAGAATATGTAAATATGCATCAATAATCAACAACCACATTTAGCACTTAGCAAGTACTCAATGCAAGTAAGATGCTCACACTTATTTCATTTATCAGCATTACTTTACATGAGTGGCATGATGCATGAGCCTAGCTCTCAAGCCTATCTCCATCAATATATGTCACTCTCTGACGTCCATCCCTGACAACCCAGCACTCACCAGTGCGTTGTATTCCTAGGTATACAACAATTCGTACATTCACCTAGAATGTACACGACAAGCTTGGAATCCGTGCCACCCGAGCACATCCCGTCATCCAAACGGACTGTCATCCAAACGGTATATCCATATCGGCATCCACTAAGCCGACCACGTCAACAACGTGTCATCAAGCAAGCGTATTGGCACTCCCAGAGGCCCTCCCATGTTTACCAAAAACATGATATACGACCTACCATCCAAACTCCAAAATGAATGCATTACTTTTAAGCCTAAAAGAAATTGATTAATATATCACATGCCACCTAGGCACATTCCGTCATCCAAACGGACCGTCATCCAAACGGTATCTTTATATTAGTCAATTTCTTTTAAGTTCAGATCCCTTGGATTATGGTTATGAAATTTTTAACCAATTGAGTCAGAATTGAAAATGGTGTTTCTCAGGTTCTGGGTAAATTACTCGAGTATAATCCAGCATACTCGAGTGTTCTTCAACTTTTCCAGATTACTCGAGTGTTCTTCAAGACACTCGAGTGTTCATGACTTGCTGGGAATTTGGGTTTCAGATTTATTAAAATACTCGAGTAGTTCATGGGTACTCGAGTGTTCTTCATGAACCCCATAACACTTGAGTCACCCCTACATTACTCGAGTTGTTTGCCTTAACATGTCCTCAGATATTACTCGATACTCGAGTACTAGACACAATACTCGAGTGTTCTTGCTCAAATTACATTATTTTACAAACATATTACTTGAGTACCCTGTCCAATACTCGAGTGTTTCTCAGCAGAACAGACTGAAATCTTAATTTTAACACACCATTTTCAGTTCTACTCATTTCTAGTCCAATCCAAGGATCAACAGTGTTCACATACCATATACTGAACATGTTACAACACTCATTTCATATCAAATTACAGATTTGACAGAGAATCAATCATTAATGCATAAAATACACAATTTGACAACTTAACACCTCAAATTGCAAAATAAGCAACAAATTCATGAATTAATGTTCATTATAGCTTGCATGCATCATGAGAAACTTGCTCACAACAACCATAGAGCATGAATTGGTCTCCAAACCAAAGTTCCTATTCAATCTAAGCCCTTAGAGCCTCTTGGTGGCTCTCTAATGACAATAATGAAAATTAAACTCTATCTAGTGTATAAATTAACTTCCCCTTACCTCTCAGACGTGAATCAACATAAAATTCCCAAGAGAAAGCTTTCCAACACCAAAAACAGCTTTGAGCACCACATGCAAGACAGTTTTGAGTGCAACACCAAGATTGAATTGGTTTACATGGAAGACAAAGATAACAATTGGGGAAATTAGAACTTCTAAACTCTATGCAACGCCTACTAACTATAGAAATCGAATTGAGACTCAAAGGACTCGTGAGCTTACCAGAAATCGGAATCAAAGTGAGCTCCAGACAAAGGTTTGACAGAGAACAGCTCCACTTCCAAACTCCAATTCTTCCACCACACTCACTCTCAACCCACGAATTTAGTGTCTATACAAAGCTCGTGATGTGAGCTTTGTATTGGTGTATGATTTGTAGCTCAATTCGATTCAGAGAAGGAGAATCGATGAAGAGAAGTTTGGAACCCTAACACTCGAATTCTACACGAAATTGGCAAAATGGCCTATTGATTCATCAACCAAAGGTTTAAATACATGGCTAAGACACTCATGCAGCTCGACACGCATACTGGGACGTGTTGTGGAGGGTGTTTTCGTGTCAAGGCGGCGGTAACTCGGTGGTGACTCATCAAAACGCACTCACGTTGAGCAACTCTGACCAGAATACTCGAGTATTTAAGAAAATACTCGAGTAATTTGCCCAGTTTTTGAAAAATAATTATTTTATTTACTTTCCCTCCAAAACCTTTCTAAAATTACTTCAAAGTCCCCAAACAGGGACTAATGTGAAAAATATTTATTTTCTCATAATAAAACTATCTAATATTATTATTCATAATAAATCACTTTGAAATCAAGAATAAAAATAATTAATTATCAATAAGCTTTAAAATTAACATATTAATAATCAAGGGTTAAAAATCTGGGATGTTACACTCTTCCCCACTTAAAAGGAATTTCGACCCCGAAATTCTTCTTTAAATATTCTACAATTTCCAAAATTACAGAAAAGATTGTTCTGGTGTTATATGTTTTCAAAATATAATTAGGGAGAGCCCTTCCCCACTTAAAAGGAATTTTCTTATACTTCTTCAAACTCCCATTCTCAAAATGTTTCATAAAATATTTCAAATAAAACTTTTCTCAAATAACACCTTTGCGTTCAAAAGCATATTTCAATCCCTTTTTCTCATAAAAGAGTTTTCTTAAACTCCCTCGAAAGTTATTTCATAATTAATTCAAATAAAATCTTTTGATCATTTCGGACAAGATGTTTCGATACATAGCTTCAACTGAAGCTTTTCCCAATAAACTTTTCGAATAATACCTTTCATATATGTATATACATAAATACTTCTTAATTAAAACATTTTCCAAAGATATTTTTGAGGAAAAACATGTTCCGTTGCGCACTCTGATCTCTCCAACATGAGTAAGGAATTATTCGTATGACTTTATTCCTTAACAGTCATAAACATTAGGGTGATCAATCCTAATATTTTAACTGTCAGTAATAAAATCATCCCTTACAGATATAATCTTTCTCAAGAAAGATTATAAGATATATCTTTAAGTTGGATGAACTTACAGATCGGGAGTGTTATTGCCACTATCAGACTTAGACAGATTGTCAATTCTAGAGACATTTCCGTTGGGGAGACAAATACTTGTCCTATCCCGGTGGTTGTTAATCCCTCTAGTCTTAACTAATCTTTCTCTTTCTGTAGTGCCCAAAGATATTTATCACATCCAACTGTGATAAGGGTTTTGATCACAAAAATTCCAGTTAAAGATCTGCTCAGGTTTTCCGATTACAAGTGATTTAATTAACGCAATTGAAAACATTGATTATGTTAATTCCGATAAGAGAAAGGATAAATCAGATTACCTGTACATAGATCTAACTCGCATCCTAGCAGGTTGAACGCCCATCCGAGCTTAACTCGCTTGACGTACATTCCCTTCTTACCCTTAACCTTTGCTGAATCTGACAAGCCCAAAACCTTAATCTCTTACGGCTGCAACCAAATGTCCTCATAGATATATCACTACTTAGCCCAAGGTGACACACCTCATACATTACACATAGAGTTGGGCAAGCTCTTTATTGCTTATTAGCATACTAGCTAATTCCTACAATCGGGGTCTCTTTAACTTGTCATTCTTCCACCTTTCCCATTCTTCTAATTGAATACTTCCTTTTGCCCAAGTCCCTCTTATACTGGTTTTGGACACTCATTCTACCAACCTCTTATGCTCATCCATTGTACTTATAAATTCCACATACGTTGTCCAATATTGAGAAAATTCCTTATGCATTAATACTTGATAGCTGATTAGAGGTTCGGACCTAATCCATTCTAAACTTCACATATTTGAACCTTCCGTCCGGGTCGTACTGCAGCATACTTCCTTGGTCCTTTGAACTTGGCAAAGCCTTTTCTGAGACTAACACTTTCTCGTTCTACGTTTAGCAATTCAACCCCTTATATCCTTCTCATGCCTCTTGAGAATTCTCTTCAGTTCACAAAGTCGTCTTTTCGAATGCTAATCAAGCGATGTATCAATCTTTGGTTCCAACATTCATCTTACACGGTTCCCACAAGTTCCTCACTACATCACTTAATATAGAAGTGGCATGACCTTTTATCCACTCATCTCTTGTGTGTGTGAATCCAAAATTTTCACTCCCAATTCATGAATCGTTCAAGATATAAATTCTTGTATAAAGAAGAATTTCTTTCGTATGTTAGTCTCTTATTCCCTTTCAACTTCCCTACTTAGAACAGCCTCTTAGTCACCTTAAAGTTTCCATGAATCGTTCTTCGACTCAATATTTGTCATTACCTTTCACTTTACTGATTAAGTATTGAGGCTCAAAATCAAAACTTTCAGACCCAACCATTGATGATAACTCCAATTCAATCTCTTCTTTTAATCGAGTTAATTCCTTCATACTCCTTTGATCTCTGAATTCCCAAGACAAAGAGCCCTAAAGACAAAACCTCCGGATCTTTTAGAGTGAACATACTTGTTGCAAGCTCCAAGTCATACAACAAGAGCTCACCCCGGGTGTATTCGATCACTTTGATGCATACACCCCCACCTTCCTTCCTTAAGACTACTCTCTTCCGAGTCCTTACCTCGACAAAGGAAATTATTCTTTAATACTTCCGCATGAATCGAGTAAGAGCAATGTAGGAGAGGTTGTTAGCCTTCACTTCAATTACTGAAAATCCTCGTTGCATTCTTATTTCATATGAAAGGCTAATTCTTCGGGTTACCTTGTTTATAAGAGTTTGACCTAAGGAAGTCCATCTATAGTTCTATGATAGCACTCAATCAGACGATTCCCAAGATCGCATCCCAATGCGATAAAGGTAGACAAATCAAATCTATTCTAAAGACTCCTCCTGACACTTCTATACAACCGTTAAGACTTACCTTAGGAACGACTATAGGAATGCTCGTAAGAGTTTCTATCATATCAAATTAGAACAACTCAAATACAGACAAAGTCAAACGATTCACACATTCATATGGATGCATAATACCGAATTCAGTCAACGCATTGCAAGACTAACCATCGGCAAAAAGTTACCTTGCACGAGATCGGAGGATCGATTAGCTTCTGCTCCGCTAAGGGTAAACACTCTGCCTTGAGTCATTGGTTTGCTAGCAGGTACGTTGGGGTTACTCTTCACATATTCTCTGCAGTAACGTGCAATATGACCCTGCTTTCCACAATTGAAACAAGTACTTGTTGCCCAACAAATTCTTCCACGATGATGATGCTTACACTTCGCACAGAAGGGAGCCTTGCTTCGGAAATTATTTCCATCACTACTTCCAACTTTTCCTTTGCCTTTCCCACGACGATCATACTGACCCTTGCCTTGATTGTTGAAACCCTTGCGCCTCTGAGGTCCATAATTCTGGCTATCTTTTCTTTCTGTTGCTTGCAATCCTTCAGCTTTCTTGTCATCCTCATACATCCTACACATGTCCACCAATGTAGGAAAACTTTGGATCCTTTGATAACTGAAAGTAGACTTCAATTTGGGCCTTAAGCCTCCTTCAAACTTGATACACTTGCTCCTTTCATCCGGATTGTTCTGGTAATATGGAGAGTACTTCATCAATTCCTCGAACTTGGCTGCGTACTCACCCACACTCATGTCTCCTTGCTTCAGTTGCAAGAATTCCACTTCCTTCTTTCTCCTCAGATCCTCAGGGAAGTATTTATTGAGGAACTTCTCCATAAATACATCCCAATTAACATCCCTTCCTTCATAATGCAGGAGCTGAACCGTATGGTTCCACCAGTTCTCAGCCTCATCTTCTAACATGTAGACTGCATATGCAACCTTCTGAGCTTCCGTGCAATCCAACGTTCTGAAGATCTTATCCATGGTATGAATCCACTTATTAGCCTCCTCAGGTTTAAATCCTCCTTCAAACTTGGCTGGATTACAACTCCTAAAATTCGCCAAACTCTTAGCCTCGGTAATACCCACATTACACTGATGAGGTGGGTTAACCGATTGCGGTGGTTGCTGAGATTGCCGTTGCTGCATAGCCTCCAGCACCGCGGTAATTCTCTCTAACATCGCATCGGTGTGATTCTGATTTCTAGTTGCCATAATAGACCTGCGCTATGGACTTATGGTCACATATGTTGAACTAAAGAAACTTTCATCACACCACCTATACTAAGGTCCTAACTAAAACCTCAAACAGAACATTCAATTGTATCTAATGCTCAAAAGAAGGAAGATACTAGCATTCAAAACAATAAATATGTTCTATGGATACCTGCTTGCTGTTGATAGCTACCTTTCTGGAACTACTTCCACTACTACAGGATCTGACTTTTGCTCTGATACCACTCAGTGTGACACCCTTTTTCCGAACCAAGTAAATATTACAATAAATATGTATTACTTGATAAATATATGGACTTGTTATTGAATAGAAAATACGAAAGTAAAATTTCTCTTTTAAAACGGGTGCACAAACCAAAACTTGGAACCCTTGGAGAAGAAATTCTAAATCATTTCCAAACAGTTGTATCGAATTCGGCATTTTCTAAAATCGTTTCATAAGTTGAATAGCATTCGTATCATATTTTATATGATAGAGAGTAAGTAAAGCTATCCTTGCTTTGGTTTTGTAAAACTGATACCATCTAAACCCCTTTGTGGCCGAACTCTTTAAAAGATTAAATCAGAGTGAGCGGAAATTATAGGACTATGCAGCTTAGTAGAAACAGAACATAGATTTTATATACATATACATAAAAGTCAAGTGATACATAGTCCCAGCATAAGTTTCCAAGGTCCATATACAAGTCCATAAAGATCTATGTACATAATAAAACCATCACCCTAGAATACTCAAAAGTATATCTAAAATATATATATACATCCCAAAATATAGACTCTAGAGGTGGTCACATAGATCTGGCAGCATCAGTAGTAGTAGTGATGGTAGTAGCAGTCTCTAGGTAGCAAAAGAAACATCCACATCAACAGCAGCAGCAGCATCTCCTCCACAGCATCCCCACACCGGATCCCCTGATCCTCATCATGTACCATATGCACATACCTAGGGATCGTCATCCCTCCAATCACTCCCAGTAGAATGCACGACAGGCTCGCCTCCGCTCTCGTCCTCCACTGGATCCTCCTCGATCTCATCCGATGGAGAGTGTACCCTACCACTGGGTACAGGGTCGGGAGATGGTGTGACCCTAACTGGGCTCCTCGGATCAGAAGGGGGAGTCTCCTCGCGGACGACTCTCGAAGAAAAAGGGTGTGAGCGGGTAGGTCGAAAATGGAAACTGTGATAAGAGCGAGCTGGTCGGGTGGGAGGTGGTCCATGGTATGTGTAAAACGGGGGTACGTGCATAGTGTATATGATGGAAATCCTAAATCTACGAGGACGAAATCGAATCAGCGGGTTCGGGTGGTAGAAGGTAATCTCTACCTCCCCCTCGAACACCGCGCGATGGTCCTCATAGATCCATGTGCCACTAGGAAGTGGCCGGATCTCGATGCAAGCGATGTAACGTGACATCACCTACATGGGCATAGGGGTAAGCATTTCTATACACATAATCAATAGAGCATAAATGAATGCGCGATGAGAATATGTAAATATGCATCAATAATCAACAACCACATTTAGCACTTAGCAAGTACTCAATGCAAGTAAGATGCTCACAGTTATTTCATTTATCAGCATTACTTTACATGAGTGGCATGATGCATGAGCCTAGCTCTCAAGCCTATCTCCATCAATCTATGTCACTCTCTGACGTCCATCCCTGACAACCCAGCACTCACCAGTGCGTTGTATTCCTAGGTATACAACAATTCGTACATTCACCTAGAATGTACACGACAAGCTTGGAATCCGTGCCACCCGAGCACATCCCGTCATCCAAACGGACCGTCATCCAAACGGTATATCCATATCGGCATCCACTAAGCCGACCACGTCAACAACGTGTCATCAAGCAAGCGTATTGGCACTCCCAGAGGCCCTCCCATGTTTACCAAAAACATGATATACGACCTACCATCCAAACTCCAAAATGAATGCATTACTTTTAAGCCTAAAAGAAATTGATTAGTATATCACATGCCACCTAGGCACATTCTGTCATCCAAACGGTATCTTTATATTAGTCAATTTCTTTAAAGTTCAGATCCCTTGGATTGTGGTTATGAAATTTTTAACCAATTGAGTCAGAATTGAAAATGGTGTTTCTCAGGTTCTGGGTAAATTACTCGAGTATAATCCAGCATACTCGAGTGTTCTTCAACTTTTCCAGATTACTCGAGTGTTCTTCAAGACACTCGAGTGTTCATGACTTGCTGGGAATTTGGGTTTCAGATTTATTAAAATACTCGAGTAGTTCATGGGTACTCGAGTGTTCTTCATGAACCCCATAACACTCGAGTCACCCCTGCATTACTCGAGTGGTTTGCCTTAACATGTCCTCAGATATTACTCGATACTCGAGTACTAGACACAATACTCGAGTGTTCTTGCTCAAATTACATTATTTTACAAACATATTACTTGAGTACCCTGTCCAATACTCGAGTGTTTCTCAGCAGAACAGACTGAAATCTTAATTTTAACACACCATTTTCAGTTCTACTCATTTCTAGTCCAATCCAAGGATCAACAGTGTTCACATACCATATACTGAACATGTTACAACACTCATTTCATATCAAATTACAGATTTGACAGAGAATCAATCATTAATGCATAAAATACACAATTTGACAACTTAACACCTCAAATTGCAAAATAAGCAACAAATTCATGAATTAATGTTCATTATAGCTTGCATGCATCATGAGAAACTTGCTCACAACAACCATAGAGCATGAATTGGTCTCCAAACCAAAGTTCCTATTCAATCTAAGCCCTTAGAGCCTCTTGGTGGCTCTCTAATGAAAATAATGAAAATTAAACTCTATCTAGTGTAAAAATTAACTTCCCCTTACCTCTCAGACGTGAATCAACATAAAATTCCCAAGAGAAAGCTTTCCAACACCAAAAACAGCTTTGAGCACCACATGCAAGACAGTTTTGAGTGCAACACCAAGATTGAATTGGTTTACATGGAAGACAAAGATAAAAATTGGGGAAATTAGAACTTCTAAACTCTATGCAACGCCTACTAACTATAGAAATCGAATTGAGACTCAAAGGACTCGTGAGCTTACCAGAAATCGGAATCAAAGTGAGCTCCAGACAAAGGTTTGATAGAGAACAGCTCCACTTCCAAACTCCAATTCTTCCACCACACTCACTCTCAACCACGAATTTAGTGTCTATACAAAGCTCGTGATGTGAGCTTTGTATTGGTGTATGATTTGTAGCTCAATTCGATTCAGAGAAGGAGAATCGATTAAGAGAAGTTTGGAACCCTAACACTCGAATTCTACACGAAATTGGCAAAATGGCCTATTGATTCATCAACCAAAGATTTAAATACATGGCTAAGACACTCATGCAGCTCGACACGCATACTGGGACGTGTTGTGGAGGGTGTTTTCGTGTCAAGGCGGCAGTAACTCGGTGGTGACTCATCAAAACGCACTCACGTTGAGCAACTCTGACCAGAATACTCGAGTATTTAAGAAAATACTCGAGTAATTTGCCCAGTTTTTGAAAAATAATTATTTTATTTACTTTCCCTCCAAAACCTTTCTAAAATTACTTCAAGGTCCCCAAATAGGGACTAATGTGAAAAATATTTATTTTCTCATAATAAAACTATCTAATATTATTATTCATAATAAATCACTTTGAAATCAAGAATAAAAATAATTAATTATCAATAAGCTTTAAAATTAACATATTAATAATCAAGGGTTAAAAATCTGGGATGTTACATAAACGAGTACATACGACCTGTTGAGGTCGGCACTATCCAACATCAACACAAGATCAGTGCAGTCTCAAAGAAACAGGGTTGAAACTGATACGAGCTTGGTTCTCGCAATATCAGTTATCACTGCTCGGCATATGCCGAGCACAACAAGATGTGAACTGCTCGGTTTCTCCCGAGCATGACATATAAGTGTACTCAACACTACAACTCGGATTACCTAAGCTCGGCTACTCTTGCTCGGCACTAAACCAACATACTAACTGCTCGGATCCACGAGAACAACACAACTTACTCGAAATCTACTTGGTTCCGCTTACCCAATACCACCAACTCGGTATTTGCTCGGTTAACTAACACCAGACCACTTGCTCGAATCACACACCCGAGCTCGGCTCAACCTGTCCTGATCTAACTCATAGATCCTTCTGAGCTCGAACTGTAAGTTCCATGATGAATGTTTTGAAAATGACAAACCATGTTTTGAATTTGATTGAAGTTGTTGATGCTTTAACAATTTGATCACTTGGTGAGAAACTTGCTCCCTCTCAATCAATGCATTTGATATTTGAAATCCAATTGATAGAAGCTTGATTCTCCCCCTATCTTCAACAACTTAGCTCAACCTACATAAAAACAACAAAACAACCTTTCTCCCAAAAACATATCATTTCTTTCATTTTTCAAAACATACCATTTCTCCAAAACATACCATTTCTCCACTTTTTCAAAATATCGTTTATTCAAAACATACTATTTCTCCCCCTTTGGCATTATCAAAAAGTAATATATATACCAATTGAAATATAAAATACTAAGCCAAAATAGAAGAAATAAACATCTATTCAAAGTAATATATACAAATATCAATTGAAATATAACAAGTAATATACTTTGAAATGTGATACCAATTGGCAAGAGAATATAATAATGAATTATGAACCAATAGAAATACTAAGAAGTCATAATACCAATTGAGATATCATCAATGTAAAAAACTAAGATATATTGTGATATTTCTTCAATAACAACAAAAACATGATAATCATCTAATCATCAAAATTAGTATCAATTGAACTTTAGAAAAGAAATTGAGAAGATACCAATTGAGAAGATACTATAATCATCAATATTTAACAATATCACTTGTACCAAATTTGTAGGACTTCTTTTGAGATGCAAATGGAATACCAATTGAAGATGCAAATGTATAAATAACACTTGTAAGCCCTTTGCTCTTCAATCATACCTACAAAACAATTATGCTTTGCTTTTTGGTATCCAAATGGTCTTGGATCCATTTTTGTTAGTGTAGGGACTTTCACCCTTTTTCATCCAAACAAAATCTCCTTTAGGTATACCATGCACTTTAATATAACACACATTTGAAGTATGTCCATGAGTACCACAATAGAAACATGTTGGTGCATTTGAAAAATCAACTTTAGAAAAATCAACAACATTTCTATGAGAATTACTCTTAGCATTAGTATAACCCAAACCAAACTTGTTTGAATTTCCTCTTTGAAAATTTAACAATGTGCGCAATTTAATATCACCATTTGTGAAACTTGCAAGCTTATTTTTCAAAATAGCATTTTCATCCTTAAGCAACTTTCAATCCTCACAATCAACCACAATATTCACTCTACTAGCACAATCACAAGAAGAACTAGCATATATAAGATCAAGAGTTTCATTTTCAAGATTAAGCTCATCAACTTGTTTTTGAAGTTCTAAAATCTCTTTTTGATGTTTCAAAATGAGCTTCTTTCTTTCAATGTTTTTCAAAGCTAGTTTTTCAAGTTGTTCATGCATTTCTTCATAAGCATTATATAACAATTCATATTTAGAAGAAATTTCGGATTTAGTATGACTTACATTGCTTTCGTCGCTTTGATAACTTGATTCATCATTTGAACTTTGTTCTTCATCATCTGCTAGAGTTATCAAGTTGAGACAAGCGGCTTCTTCATCATCCGAAGAACTACTCGATGTGCTTTTCTTGTTATCTTCATCACTATCCCAAACTATGTATGCTCTTTTAGATTTAGAATTTTTCTTGTCTTTCTCCTTCTTCTTGAGATACCTAGAGCATGAGTACTTGAGATGACCGGGTTTTCCGCATTCATGGCAAACTACACCTTCTTTTGAAGTCTTGGTCTTGTAGTGTGGAGAATCCTTCTCTTTACGTTTGTCTTTGTTCAACCTTCCTTTTCTCCTTAGAAACTTGTCAAACTTACTTAGTAAAAGTTTCATGTCTTTTTCATCAACATCCGAATCGGAATCTTCACTATCATCATCATCGGAGCTCTCTTTCTTTTTGTATGATCTATTGACTTTAAGAGCAAGTCCCTTTCTTTCTTTGTTCTTATCCGACTCTTCATTGATACTTAATCATCCAAGCTCCATTTCATGTTCTTGAAGCTTTCCGAAAAGTGTTGCTAGATCCATAGCATCCAAATTCTTAGATTCAACAATAGCCGTTACTTTTGGTTGCCAATTCCTGTCTAAACATCTCAACACTTTGTTAGAAAGTTCACCTTGTAAGAAAGTCTTACCAAGAGCAAGTAAATGGTTAATAATATGAGTAAAACGCTTTTGCATATCATTAATAGATTCATTTGGAAGCATTTGAAACAATTCATAATCACGCATTAAAGCATTCAATCTAGCTCTCCTAACCTCACTAGTTCCTTCATGAGTCACTTGTAAAGTGTCCCACATTTCCTTAGCACTAGAACATTGAGAAACTCTAAAGAACTCGTCATAGGATAAAGCGGAGGTAATGATATTCTTTGCTTTATAATCATATTTAACTTTCTTTCTATCATCATCCTTCCACTTATCCTCGGGGATCAATTGTTCTACACCTTCAACTAAACTAGAGGGGATATGAGGACCTTTTTCAACTACTTTCCAAATTTCACTATCTATGGCTTGGATAAAGATTTTCATTCTAACTTTCCAATAAGCATAGCCTTCTCCGGCAAACAATGGAGGACGATTTATCGAAGCACCTTCACCACCAAAGGGTACGAATCCCATTGCGATTTTCTTAAAGGATCTTTACGAAAAAGCTCTTATGCTCGTGTCTTTCGACCGAGCTCTGATACCAATTGAAGAAACCGCAATTGGTGGTTGAAACAACTAAGGAACACTAGGAACACACCTAGAAGGGGGGGTTGAATAGGTGTAAAAGAAACCTTGAAAGATTTTCGAACGAAACAAATCGAATCAATTAAAACAAATGATTTTTGCAAATTCTACAACACTTAATCGATTAACCTGAAATTTAATCGAGTATTAATCGATTAAACCTGAAAGTTCAAAAGTCCTTAATCGATTAAACGAACACTTAATCGATTAAAACTATCAGAAACTGAAAAATCACTTTTTCAATCGAATACGAAAATCAATCAATTAACACGTAAAATCAGAGATTCAGCGAAAACAATTAACACCTATATTCTTATTGATTATCCTAGTTATGAAAATGATTTTCCCTTTATCAATTTGAACAATAAAGATTCAATTCAATCAATTATGAAAATCAATCTTTCTCTAGGTTTTCAACCAAGAACACAATTAAAGACTTGAATGTAAAGAGTTAAGGGTTTAGAGATATGACACAGTGATTTATCCTGGTTCACTTTCATCCGCTTGAAAGCTACATCCAGTCCCCTCTTCAACCAAGAGAGATTCTTCACTATGAGGAATTAGAGTTCTCAAATTACAAGTAAATGCCTCACAAGACTCCCTTCTTGCTAGCCTACAAGAGATACCACACCCTTGCCTTGTAATCCTATTGATCTTCTCTCTAATCTAACCTCTACCCCTTGTTGATAATCGACACAACAAGTCTTCAATTGCTTGATGATAATCCACACACCAAGTCTTCACTTTGCTTGATTCACAACCAAGACTTTCTTCTTCTCCAATGAGATTTGCTTGATGATAATCGACACACCAAGTCTTGCAAAGATTACAACACAATAGAAAACACAAATGACAATCCTATGAATCTCAATAAATAGCTATGACAATTCACAATAAGAGATTCAAAGGTTCTTGATCAAAGAATATGAAAATATGAAAGCTTTGATCTTTGAAATTGAGAGAGAATAGAATGGCTTGATTCTTGTAAAATTGATTACAAAAGTGTTCTCATTCATCACAAAGATTAGGAATAGGTTTTTATAGAATACCCAAAAGTTGTAGCACTTGAAAACTGATTTTGAGAAGTGAAAATCGTATTTTAAAAAACCAGTTCAGCAGTACTTAATCGATTAAATCTCAGCTTAATCGAGTAGTAATCAATTAAATTCATCCTTAATTGATTAAACATGTCTGATACTTGTTTAAAACTTGTTTTCTCAAAACCAAACCTTTCCTTTAAAACCTTTAAGCCACCTATTGATTCTAGGTTAAGTGAAAACTCAAATTATGATTTAATCATGACTATGATAGAGATTCACTACCCTCTAAATAATCTACCCAAATAAAAGACCTAAGAAGCTTGAGAGGCAAAAGATAAAACAATTACAATTACACTCAAACTAAGTCTTCATGAGCTTGTTTTCTCTCTTCTTCATTTGATGCTTGTTGTTGCTTGTTGAACTTGAACTTGATCAACACATGATAGCTTGTTCAAAACACTTTGTCATTATCAAAACATTGGAATGTTATTAAAAGGGAATTGGAATGTTATTAAAAGGGTCCTTAGATACATCAAAGGAACCTGTGATACTGCACTATGTTTTGGAGGATCAGAGTTTACTATCAGGGGCTATGTCGATTCAGATTTTGCAGGTGAACTCGATAAAAGAAAATCTATTATAGGATATGTGTTCACACTTGTAGGAGGAGCGGTTAGTTGGTTATCCAAATTACAGTCTGTCGTAGCTTTATCTACTACAGAAGCTGAATATATGGCAGCTACCCAAGCTTGTAAGGAAGCAATTTGGATTCAAAGGTTATTGGAAGAACTTGGGCACAAGCACCAGAAGATTACAGTGTACTGTGACAGTCAGAGTGCCCTGCACATTGCAAGGAATCTAGCCTTTCATTCAAGGGCACAACACATAGGGGTACAATATCATTTTATAAGAGAAGTAGTAGAAGAAGGGAGTGTGGATATGGGAAAGATTCATACCAAAGGGAACCTAGCAGATGTGATGACAAAGCCAATCAACACTGATAAGTTTATATGGTGTCGATCTTCATATGGCCTATCGGAAACGTAAGCAGTATGGAATTGACAAGTTAAGAAAGGTTTTGAAAGCTCGTCAAAAATTACTTTAAGTGGGAGATTGTTGCTGACTTGTTGCTAAAGTCATTTTTGACTTTGCAACCAAGTGGAGGTCTGCACCGAAAGCAGCCTCATGGAGGCACCGAAAACAACATCATTTTTTGACTATTTGATGGCACTGAGGATTGGAGGAGGAGCTGGGGTGCTATATAAATAGAGGCCTCAGTTCCTCATTTAATTCATCCCATTCCAGTCCCAAACACATACAATAAATACATCCCAGTGTAAAATACTTGTAGTGTTTTCTTAGTATTTCTCCTATATTTTTATATAGAGAGAATTGTATTCTCCTAGTATAAGAGAGGGTATTATTGTTCTCTCCTTATATTTAGAGAGAGGTTGTAATATTTCCCCAATTAGTGAAAACCTTCTATACTTGCTTCGTGGTTTTCTCCCGAAAGGGTTTCCACGTAAAATATATGTGTCAGTTCCTAATTTTTCTCAACTCTATTTTAGCTATGTGATATTATTTCCATTACTCTGATACCCAACACATGTTGTGTACATGTAACCGCTTCATGTGTTGCAAATCTTCTTTGCAACTGCCTCCAATGTATTTGTCGAGGCCATCTTCTTGTTTTATAGCCATGCACTTAAGTCTTTGCCATATACTGATGGCTGAAGGCATTTCCTCATATAGTGTCGAAAGTTGATATTTTCACATGCCATTATGCCTCTGTCGAAGGCATGTAATTTGCTACTATCCTTTAGTATGTCGAAGGCATTCAATAACAAGCTATTGTGCCTTAATGCCCTTCTTAATTGTCCAACCACAACACTATATTGTTTTTACCATGTGTCGAAGGCTTCTGGCCCAAAACAACTTCTATGCTATTTTTAACTTGTCATTTGCCCAAAGTTCATACATATATACTTTGTCAAAGCCTCCATCCATCCTTTGGTCGAAGTATATTAATTATGTGCTTTCGACATGCTTCTTTGACAGATAATTGATAACTTGTTTGATAAATATCACTTCTTAATATCTTGCACATGGTCTTCCTACTTCACGCCAAAATATTATTTTTGGTACTAACAAAGGTTTAATGACGCTTGTAAACGAGGATGCCGTTAATGAGGAGGGGGAAGGATGGGGCTGCGAAGGTGTGATCCATGGCCAAGAGAGAAAGAGATGGAGTGGGTTGAATGGTGAGGAAGTTGAAGAAAAGATTGGTTTGCTCGTTTATATTCATTTGCCTATTCTCTGGGAAACCCAGATCTCAATTTTCTATAAGTTATTTTGTTTTGCTCAGAGACTCTACCTTCATCTTTAAGTGTTGATTTTGTTTTGGGAAATCAAGAAGACATGGAATGTTGTTGCTGAATGTTGATATAGGTTTACATTCTAATTTATTACTCCCTCTGGTCTCTATTATAAGAAAAAATAACCGTTTTCACACGGTTTAAGAAAATTAGTTGAATGTATTTAATTTTTTTAAAATTATACTCCCTCCGTCCCTAAATATAAAGCCGTCTTAACACTTATATTTTGTCCCTATTTATAAAGCCCCATACCAATTTTCAATGATCATTAATTACTTTTTTCCACAAACACCCCTATTATTTAACAATTTTTAGATTCCTAATAATATTAATAGGGGTAATTTTGAAATTACATATCAAAAGTTCACATTTCCAATACAATTAACTAAATTATTCCACTTTTTTAATCGATGTGAAATCCCCCAAAGAGGCTTTATATTTAGGGACGGAGAGAGTAAAAAAATATGACTACTTTTGTAAAGTTCTATTGGGAATGAAACAAAAATTAAATGAGATCACTATTTTCTAAAAACATTTTAGGAATAATTGTATTGGGAATATAAAGTTGGTTAAATTTTTCTTATATTTGGGACCAAAATAAGTATGCACCCTTTTTCTTATAATAGGGACCGGATGAAGTATTGATTAATATCCTTAATAAATTGAGATGGTTGAAGTGAGGTTACATCCATACACAATCTACTGACTTGGATGCCAAATTCTACATGACATGGCTCATTTTGCGGTATGATGTTGACGCCTGTCACAAAAACTCTTGAATCACACAAGCTCGCATAGACATTGGCAATTATATTATCTTAAAACAACACAAATACTAAGCAAGACAAAAACCATCCAAGTTATTCAAAACCATAAACTGGACTTCGACTAAATATACATTAGAATGAAGTATTAGAATTAGGTGAATGCTTCCATGCCTTCTAGTGAGGGAAGGCATCAATGCCAATCCAATTGGACCAATCATAGGTTGACATTTGTGTCATTTTTACATAATCATCATCTTTTGTGTCATCTTATGTGTCATATTTAAGGATTAATTTTCACAATTTTAAACTTGAAACTTAATCATGGTTAAAAATAAAAAATTAAAGCAAAAAAATAAAATTAAAACTAACCTAATCCTAATCTAACAAGTTCACAACCCTTTAATCGTTATCTAACAAGTTTATTTGCATTTGTGTATAGTCTGCGATAGAGAGAGAGAGAGAGAGAGAGAGAGAGAGAACTTGTGCAGTGCTCTAATGTCACCGTCACCGCTCCAGCCATCACGGGAGAAGAAGCCCCGATGTCACCACCCCGCTGTCCCAGCCCGCTGTACCATCCCCACCGTCCCCATCTCTTCCTTTCAGTTCCTTTCATTTACCTTTCTACATTTGCTGGTCCCCAAGAGCACAGATGTCGTCGCACCACCCGAAGAGAGAAAACCGGAGAACCGCTGTTGGAAATGCCCCCAGTGTCGTTGTTGGATAAGCCCCAATTGGTGTCGTCGTCGCGTGATAAGTCACTGTCGTCCCCACCACTCCAGCCCTTACGCGATTAGCAGCCTCGCCGTTCCCGTTTCCTTGTCTCTGCCACCACTAACTTGGATATCCCCATTCTCCATTGTTGTCGTCGTATCTACTGCTGTCCTGCTCCATTTTACCCAATTTTGTTCTTGTTGTGCTGACGCCGTCTCCACCGTCATGTGGTCGAGGGCTTTATTTTGCGCCGCCATCACTATTCCTCTAGGTACATAGACAATACTTTTATTGTTTTTAACTTTTTATTGATAAGACAAAATATATTCATTTACTTGTATTAAGAAATTATTGAGAGTTGTTTGATGCAGTATCTTTGCATAATTGAGTGTGAATAAGGACAGGATATGAATTATGAAGCATACGGAGAATATTCCAAATGAGTAAATTAAAGGTTGAAATCAAAACCAAAATTATTTCCATGTTCAGCTAACAAGGCTCTTCTCTATAATTTTTGTTTTTATATTTACCTTGTTATTGCTGTTCTTGACATCAGATAGGAAAAATGGTTTGATTGGTTGAGCCAATCTATGGTTAATTAACCATAGTTACAATTAAAAAATAAAATAAAACTAAACTAAACTAAAAATTACAACAAAACAAAACAGTTCTTCAACCTAATCCTATTATACACGACTGAACTGTGGAGAAACCCAAGAGCACAGATTTTTGTCTCACCACCCGAAGAGAGAAACCCGGAATGTGTATTTTAGGCATGGTCCATGTGTTCCTATTGACATTTGTTATTGTAGTTCACTGAATCTTTTTATGTGCTATATTTTAAAAAGAAACTTTACATGCATTTAGATGGACACCGATCAAGAAACGTTCATCAATGTGAGTGAGGCTAACGAGGATGTCCCTCAAGAAAAAGCACACATAGATGAGATTGGTGATGAGGAGGCAGGAGTTCATGAAAAATTTATAACAGAGTTAACCGCTGATGACATATTCTCTATGGAGTTTTATAGCAAACAAGAGGCTTTCAAGTTATATAGTAATTACGACAGGTGGCATAGGTTTGTGTCGAGGCGACATAACACAAGCAAGGTGAAGGGAAAAGTTGTCATGCGTGAAATGGTTTGTAACAGGGAGGCATTGAGAGAGAGAAAGCATCTTGTGAGATTAAACAGAATCAGGGAACACAGGTCGTTAACTCGCTGCAATTGCCCTGCCAAGATTCGTGTCTGGCAGAACAAAGAGACAAAAAAGTGGGAAGTTGTGGGTTTTGGGGAGAAGCACAACCACGAGTTTACCTTGCTGCAGTTCATGCACAAGATCCCTAAGTATAGGGGCTTGGGTGAAGGTGATAAAGCTCAAGTCGATAGCTTGCGTGCACAAGGTGTAAGGACGTGCCATATCTTGGGATATATGTTGGCCCAAAAAGGCGGACATCAATATCTTGGATTTTGCAAGAAGGATATTTACAACCACTTCGATCGGCGTAGGCGTGCTAGAGTTCAAGATGGGGATTCTTTTGCTGCACTTTGTTACCTTCAAGCAAAGGCGGCTAATGATCCCACATTGTTCGACAAGTTCACCTTGACCGAGAATGGAGCATTGCAGCATTTGTTTTGGGCGAATGTGGGAAGAAAGGTTGATTATCAATGCTTTGGAGACGTGCTTGCATTTGATGCAACTTACAAAAAGAATAAGTACAATAGGCCTTTGGTGATTTTTTCTGGCTTAAACCACCATGGACAAACTGCTGTTTTTGGTTGCGCAATTGTTGCTGATGAGACAATCGAAACGTACAAGTGGGTGCTGCAAGCATTTTTGGAAGCAATGTGCTAGAAGCATCCTAACGTAGTGGTGACAGATGGTGATTTGTCAATGAGAGAGGCTATAAAGCATGTATTCCAAGACACCTATCATCGGCTTTGTTCGTGGCATCTGTATAATAATGCCACAGAACACGTTAAAAATTCGCAGTTCCTGAAGGATTTCAACACTGCAATGTATGCTAGTCTTACCCTGGAGAAATTCGAGTCTCATTGGAAAAAGATGACAGCAAAAGGGGAGATTTCAAACCTTGAGTGGGTTAAGACAACCTTGCAAACAAGAGAATGTGGGCAACTGCTTATTTGCGAGGCCAATTCTTTGGTGGTATTAGGATCACATCACGGTGCGAAGGGATCAACTCTTTCATAAACAAATATGTATCTAGAAAAAGTAGCCTCGTTGATTTCATGCGTAGCTTTGATAATGCTGTGAGAGACTACAGAGATAACGAGGTTGGTGCTGATTACGAGTCCTTGTACACCGAACCTGTGATGAAAACGACTTTGAATGATCTTGAGCGCCATGCTTCGAAGATTTTCACTAGGAAGATGTTTATGGTTGTTAGGGACGAGATACACGAGGCCAATACTTTACTTGTCATTGAACAATCACAAAGTGAAAACAATGTGAAGTATAAGATGAATAAATTTCTCAGCCCACGCCTTGAGCATGAGGTGATGCACTATACTGATGAGAATAAATTTTCATGTGATTGTCAGATGTTTGAGTGTCGTGGAGTTCCTTGTGCTCATATAATTACCGCTATGAAGCATGCTCACATGAATATTTTTCTGGATAGTCTTATATGTAAAAGATGGACAAAGAATGCTAAGGGTGATCACAAATCCTCCGCTTCTGTAGAGCAGACTGATTCAGAGAAGCTATTCATTATACGTTTCGGTGCCTTGTCAGCAGATTGCAATGCATTGATTCAACTTGCTAGAAAAACCTGAGGATTTTGTCGAGTCCCGTGCTGCAATCGGTCAACTTTTTGCTAAGTTAAAGAAAAAACATCAACCTAATGGCAAGCACATACCATCTGAAAATGAGGTCGGTGATCCCACTCTGGTCAAGACCAAAGGTGCCCCTTGCAAAAAAAAAAAGCTTGGTAGAAAGAGGAGGTGTTCTTATTGTCGAAAAACTGGACATACAAATCCTAAATGTCCAAAGAGAATTAGAGAGGAAGGAGGAATTAATGAGGAGATGTCACACTCAGAGTCCGAGTCTAATGAAGAAGACATGGATAATTTAATAATCATACTAGCTGAAATTTATTCATAATATTTAATTTGGAACAATGCATGTTGTAGTTTTTCAATTGTTTTATTTTTACAATTGCAGGTTGATGCATCATTAGAAGCAAATGACGAAAGTCCTAGTACTACGATTGAGAGAACAACCACGAATGATAAGGTTTCTATGTGTTTGCATAGTAGCTTTTTTTGTAATTTATAATCGACCACTTAATATTTTGTTAATACTTGAATGCAGAATGAGAAACGGAAAGGTCCAGTTGCTTCTAGTAAAAAGCCCAAGAAAGACTCCTGTGGCACAACCCAAAATTGTGTAAAGGTAACAATTTTGATTTTATTTTATTTTTCTTAGGATCATACGCTGATTCTAGTATAAGATGTTACTGATCATAATTAGGATCTGATAATTGCTACTGATTTTTGTTTTTGCTAAAAATATATTAGTGTTTGCTACTGATCTTTTATGTAGAATGAGGTGCCAAAACGGTCCAGTTGCTTCTAATAAAAAACCCAAGAGAGATTCATGTAGCACAGCCCAAAATTGTGTAAGGGTAACAATTTTGATTTTATTTTTTTTCGTAGGGTCATACGCTGATTCTAGTATAAGATGTTTCTGATCATAATTAGGATTTGATAATTGCTACTGATTTTAGTTTTTGCTAAAAATATATTAGTGTTTGTTACTGATCTTTTATGTAGAATGAGGTGCCAAAAGGTCCAATTGTTTCTAATAAAAATCCCAAGAGAGACTCATGTAGCTCAACCCAAAATTATGTAAAGGTAACTTAAATAGTGCTACTGATTTTGTACGTTGATTCTTTTGATAGTGCAGTGTCTTGTGGTGTCTTATTTTCTGAATACCTTGTGTTGTTTAATTTAACTATAAGATGCAGCCATCCATTTCTACACCTTTGCAACCAGCAGGACCTACTCAGCCAAGTAGTAATTTTGGCTTTAGTAACTTTGGCCAGACACAATTCCCTCATGTTCCAATAAGCCCGAGATATCAATTTTCCCCCAAACTTCACACGTACCATGTTTACCAACAATTCCCTCATGTTCCAATGTTCCCCCATTTTCCTGTGTTTCCCCTATTGTTTGTCGTGTTAATAATTATTATGGTTTGAGAATCAGGACTTAGTAGCTAGAATATTGAAGTTATACAGTAATTCATTTTAATTGACCAGTTTGGCATCTGAGCACGCGTTGGATTTTATTAGTACACATATTAGAAATTAAGCTAATTAACAGATCACACGTTTCTTGTTTCTGCATAATTGGAAAGAGTCATTTTAAGTTATGTACTGTGCAAAAGTAGGCACAGGTACAAACTGCTTATTCAATGGCACAGATTTAGTATGAGTAATGGAAACTAATGAATGAACATGAGATATTTTTTCAAAACTACCTATATAATTATTATAGAGACTCTAAGAAATATTAATAGTAAATTCTATTAATAGGTTTATCTCAAGCAATCACATTTGTTAACGAATTATTAAACTTTAACCAATTATATCCATAAACGGAATTTTAGTACCATATCAATTAAATTGAGAAAGCATAACTTTAATAAAAAATATCCATAAACCAATCTAAAACAGGAGTAGTTTTTATTTCAACAAATAATGCAAATTAAATGAAAAAAAATTATGAAGTCAATATAACTAATTCTAATTATTTTGGCCACTGCCGCAACATTGCATCCGTGTTGCTACGAATAAGCTTCGAGCAACTGCTGAAGTAGGCATCTACCAAATTCAAAGTTGTGTTCATTCTTACCCCATCCTCATACTCCAAAAACTTTGGGTGAAAATTTTGTATTCCATATTTATCCAAGTTAATACTCATAGTGTTGATGTTTGGCTACACAAAATTAATCATTAGTGATTAAATAATTATTGGCTAAGAAAACTTAAAAAATAATCAATTCAACTTTTCGATATTGATACCTTTCACCACAATTAGGCACTCCATATACATCCTTTAGTGGTCAATCACATATATTTGGGAGTTCCGGTGGCAACATATCCTTCAGTGCCAAAACGTATAATCCAAGTTGTTGTTAGTTTCTTAATTACATCTTGTAAGTATTTGATAATTTATTTAAAAATATCATTGAAGTAAAAAAAAAATTACCACAAGTTGTATTTGGTTTTTTCTATAATCATCGTTTTCCTTAAACGAATTCATCCAATAGATTTGTTTATCCTTGATGGACACGATAATCAGGTACCAATGGTAGTCACCATGATAGTCACAAAGAGGGATATAGATCTAAAATAATAAATAAACAAATCATGTGTACATGATATTTAAAAAAAATTAATTTGCTTATAAAAAAAAAGTTAAAGAAATTAATGCTTACATATTCGAGATTTTTTGTGATAGGCTTGTAGCCTTTACCAGCATATTTGGCATGACTATCTATTGAAGTCATAAATCCATCATAACCAAATACATCCTCCTAAAAAAATTTAAATTAAGAAATAAAATTAAAATAATGGCAATAAGGATAATGGTAATAAATTTAAACTATTAAAATAATACTTACGGCAAAAGATGTTGGTAAAGACCACATTGTTAAATGATGCAATTGCTTCATATTGTACTTTTCCTTTAATGCCATCATATCAATAATCTACGATAAAGTATATAAAAAAAATTGGTCATTAATAAATACATAAAATACTAAAAAACTTCAGTGATAAAAAAAATAAGAGAAAATTCTAAGGTTACACACAACAGGTTTGATGGGTTTTCCGGGAAGGAGATTATTGATCATATATCCCCTCGTCACTTCGTCATCATCAGCTCTAAACAACAATTCACTGTAATCAATAAAAAATAATAAAAAATTAAAAAAATAAATATTAGTAACATAATACACCAATATAAATAAAAAAACACATAAGTATAAAAGCACATTCTTAAGTTTCAGGGAGATCTCTGGCAAAAATATAGAGCGCCAGCTCCTCGTCTGATTTACTCAGACCCATACGAGTTGTAAGTGAGAAATGTGTTTCAAAATTCATTGGAATATGGGTCACATTCAGAGCCCGACTCCTTACCAATTTGTTATAAAAATTAGTTAACCCAATTATAGTTAGTTACCAATTCGTAATGATGATTAGTAACAGCCCAATTATATTATCTTTACTTTTTATTTTATATTTTATATTTTACATTGGGCTGATGATTATCTTCACTTGTTGAGTTCATTAATCTTAATTTTTAAAGATAATCTAGAAATAAATTAGTTATCTTTACTAACCTTTGGAGCCCGACTCCTTACCAATTTTCAAAATAAAGGGGGTTAACTAATTATCCAAAACTAATTTTTATAATTGGATATTATCTTTACTAACCTTCAGAGCCCGACTCCTTACCAATTTTCAAAATAAAGGGGGTTAACTAATTAATTGGGGGTCAAAAAACTAATTCCCTAAAAAAAAAGTAAAGATAATTGGGCTGTTACGATAATTGAGACATGGACATAAAATTCAAATCAGTAAGATAATTTAAAAAAAGTAAAGATAATTAGGATAACGTGAAGAAAGAAGTAAGATAATTAGATAATTTGACTAAAAAAAAAGTAAAGATAATTGGGCTATTACGATAATTATTTATATCATATTTTTTTTTATGAATATCATATCTTTTTCATACATTGGAATGTTTCATATTATAATTTTTGAGTCCTATTTTACAAGAGAAGATGAAACCTATTATGAATTTGTTTCAATTAAAGATAAACATAAAGTAGGATAAACTCAAACTATGAGAGAGTCATCCACTAATTAAATAAATACAAATTATTCACAACAAAAGAAGAGGAGGCGGCAGCGAATGGAGACAGCAATGGCTGCGAACGGAGACGAGGAATTACAGCGGCGGTGCGAGAGGGCAGCGAATGGAGACGGGGAGAGACAGCGACAGTGCGATAGGCAACGAACGAAGACCGGAGATGGGGAGAGACGACAACAAGAGAGGGCGGCGGCAGAGAGGCACCGAACAGAGAGAGTGTGAAGGAGGAGAGACAATGGAGATGGTGATTCGGAGAGCCACTGCCATGGAGAGCAAAATGAACATGAACAAGATGAAGGAAAAGTTCAATGAAGAAGATGAAGATAGGGAGAGACTATAGGAAGCAAGGGTGAGAGGCAGAAGAGATTTTTATTTATTTTTTTTAAATTTGAAAATTAATTTTTTTTGGCTAACTATGGTTGAGTTAAAATTATTAAAAAAAATTGCAAAATAATCCTTACTATATAATAGCTAAGCAAACACTTTATATACCAACTAGATTTAAAAATCATACATGTCCTATTCTGATTAGTACATGTGTAGATGGCATGAGTGCCATTTAAAATATAATTGGCACCAAAGCAAAACCCTTAAAATTAATACAATTAGAAATTAGAAATTAAAGGATAAAAATATTTAAAACATTTGCTTTTCAAGTTGCGAATCTTCATATATAGCATGACTCTTGCTGCTCACCATATCATGGAATGAGCCAACATTTTATTAACCGAGACTCTTAATTAACAACCGTTGTAATAAGTGGGGGTAACTCGCAAGATCATGTATAAGTCTTTAAATTAAAGCTTGGGAGTTGGAAGTGTCAATTTCAATCTTTAAGGATGTTATTTGGTGGTTTAATTTTTCATCCTCTGCAGTTACATAGGTGTCTCAGCATGACCATCATGCCTCCACCACCAAAAGAAGATTATAAATCAAATGAATGAATGCATCTTTAGGTTGGAATCTATAGACTATAATGCTATATTTAGTTTTCAACTGAGGAAAATACTAAAACACTCGCAGCTATAAATCCCTTAGCAACACCAGGTAAAATCACAAAAAGTAACTGTTATGCACAAAATTCAACGTTGTCATTTGAGCGAGATCTTTCATTCTCTGCCATTCTGACCTTAGAGAATGCACAAACTAAACAAAGATGAGAAACAGGACTACGCTATTCACACATATAAGACCACTTTGCATGCAATTGAAACAACTAAAACAAAAAGGATTCTTGATGTAAAATCATGAGTGGCTGTTGTAAAAGGTGATACAGGAAAAGCCACAATTTCCTACACACCTGCACCGTCATAAGCAATACTCGAAACACAGAAGACCAAGGAAAACAATTTAAGGTTTGCAAAGACCGAATATAAGCTTTCTTAAAAGTAATTAACAACATAATGCCTGCTGATACCAATATGAGATCCTCATCTATTCTGTCAAGTGGATTCTTAGATTCTTGCAGTTGTTGAGATTTTATTATTTGTTTAATTTAACATGCCATATTTTCCTAAACCAAAATATTCAACAAAAGAGTAAAACCTGTACAGAATATGGTAACAAATCCAAAACTTCCTAACCTCTAATATGTATGACAGTAATGTTTGAATTTATAGTCAACATCAGATTGAGTGGACCTGACCCAATCCATATCATTTAATTTGAGGAAAATTAAAATTTATAGCTCTGATCAGTACAACGTTAAACCTGTTTTAGTTCATTCTCTGATGCACGCTGACAAACCTTCTCAAAGTGTAGTGGCCAGTCTTCCCCAAGTATAGTAGGATTCAACTCCATTGCTGTTTGAAAGTCAGAAATAGAAACAGAAACAGAGCCAACTGGCTTTTGAATGCACCGATCCATTTGCAGCCCATTCAAACCAGGTTGGACTGTATCACAAAGTTTATTTACAGACTTTGATGCAGTTAAATCCAAACAGCGCTTTATCATTCTTTTGAGGTAAACATCAAGCGCATCATTTAATAAACTGGCTGCATCCGCTGAAATCTTAAATCCTTCTACTTCAAATTTCTGCTCCAACCTTTTTGTCAAAGAACATGTATCAGGTAGCTGACCAATGCTTTGACAGGTATCGGTGATGGTGCCAGATGCTGATCCTTGACATAACCTTGTTCGTGCTATTTTATTGTAGGTGGGAATTCCAAGAGGCGCTTGAATAGGCCTGCTATTAATTCCCAGGTTCTGAAAATCCTGATCAACCTCCTCCTCGTCTTCGGCAGACAGAGGGGGCCTACTATTTACAGAATGTAGATCAATCGAATTTTGCTGCTCATGAATCTTAGGGATCGATTCATCAAGCACAATGCTATTGCTCTTCCCAGGAGGACTAAGTGGGCTGGGATGGTCCCTGAATCTGCGGCCACGCAAATTTGGAGTTCTACTTTTTCGAGGTGATTTGGGAAGATCGAGCTGAAGATTGGTACACCCATTTGGTGTTTTGACATCCAAGGAACCTTCTATGCTTCTTTTTCTTTTCCTTGGTGGGGCTGTCTCGGAGAGGCATACTTTTTTCAATAGTGACGTGAGGAAGTGATTATGAAGCTTCACATTGTCCCTCCCAATAGTTGCTATGCAGCACCTATCAAATTCACATTTGCTAATCTTGAGACTGAGATATCTCGTGACAAGACTAAAGTACTTGAACGCCTTCATACTACCAAGCCTCCTTTCAATCTGTGACCTTAGGTCAAACGAATCTACAGGACAAAAATACCGGGCCGCTGGCATCCTGCTTCCCCAAGTAGCCACTATGATCAGATTCTAAACATCAATTCGTTAGTCAAGAATCACATCAATCATTATTTAGCAGTAAAGCACAATCTCAAATAAAAAAGATATTGCAAAACTTATAATTAGGAAGTAAGAGCCAAGATTTTAAATCGCTGTTGGCAATATTATGATTTTGTAAGTCTTTGCAACCGCAATTGCAGCCACATTTCACGGCAATTCGACAATTGTGGTAAACACGATAAAACTACAACCACAATATAAAATCATGAGAGCAACATTAATTGCAGTAAAAAAAAAAAAGTAATATGTCAAATTGGTCCCTGACTTTGTAGGCACCGATCAATTTAGTCCCTGGGATTTTCGAAATTGCAAATTGGTCCCTAAGATAGGAACACATTAGTCATATTAGTCCCTGACGTTAATGATTGTCAATGGTCCGTAACGTGGACTAATGGAATGGCCAAAAAAAACAATGATCATTTAGTATCGGTCAAATTAGTCCCTGAGATTGTCGAAATTGGTCAAATTAGTCTCTGGCTCTATGGACCATTAAAGTCAGGGATTAATATGACTAACGTGTTCCTATCTCGGGGACTAATCTGGAATTTCGATAATCTCAGGAATTAATTTGACCGGTGCTCACAAAGTCAGGGACCAATATGACATATTACTCAAAAAAATCATTACAGCTAACATAAGCTATTGCTTCCAGCTGATGCTGGATTAAAACTGCACTAAAATGCGAAGATAAGCCCATTCACTTAAACCCATAAATAGATTCCAGTGAGGCAACAATTCTTGAGAAGTGTCATACCGTTTACAACTAGGAGTGCCAGGTGGAATAGTCTTGGCACACAAAGTGAACCTAGACTACCAGTCCAGGGCGACGAGTTCTTGAATGCATCAAACTGAAACAAGGTACGGATGCAATTTCAATCTCAACCATTGATTTGCATCTTTCGTATGATATTTTAATAAAATTTATTTAAATTAACGGTTGAGATTAAAATTGAATCCATGCCTTAGTTTGAGTTTGATGCATTTAAAACTTTATGACGCGCAGCCTAATGATCTGACTCTTAGAGACAGTCCTATAACTTACTTGTCAAGTCTCCACTAATTAGAATCAAAATCGGTACTTTCGATGAGAGAGTAAAACAGTTACATGAAGACATATATACCTGAGAAAGCGCACAGTTTAAAAGTTCTTTACTACTTTAACCTAAACAACGAAAAAGATTAATAAAGTACATATCAAAATAGCGGTCCTGGCAGTAAAGGATGAAACAAATGGCGCGAAAGAGAAAGAAGAGAATGCAAAACCTATGAATTACGGAATGAGAGTGAGGTTGAAGTTGTTTCTTGCAATTGCGGCAGTCGGATCACTCCTTTGGTGGGAATGTTGGAGCAGAAGAGAAAGGATTATTAGGGCTAGTAGTAGTTGTTGGTGTTGGCAAGGATAGAGAGGAGAGAAGAAGGGCGCATTGACCTTTCGGAAGCTTCCGAGTCGTAATGGTCAAAAGGCACGTGCGCTCAAGACTCAAGTAGTGTAGTAGTGTAAGTGAACTACTGTCTACTGCAAAACTGTGATAAGACTAGGATTCGTGTGCCAATCATAAGCGGAATTTACCAAAGAGCCCTATTCTGGAGGCGGGTTTGCTGTCCATTGGGCCATGACAGATTCAAGAATCCAACCCTCTCCTGCTTCCCTTCGTATAACTTACTCCTTTGATCTATATTTATAAGTCAATTTTTTTAAAAAATTATTGGATTATATTTATAAGTTAATTTTGTATTTTTAGGAGATATGTATCGTTCGTTTTCTCATATTTATCTTTTATTTATTAATATGAAATAATACATTTGTTAATATTTTTAATACAAGTTAAAAAAAGTAAAGTTGTAATGTTAAAATACATTTTTAAACTTACGAAAAATGTAATTACCCTCGTTGATCTAGGTAATATTGTTAAATATGACCTATGAATAAGACCATAAAAAAATATCATTTTGTAGTTTTTGTTTGTCCTTTTTATATGGTACATCTTCCGGCTTATAATATAAGCAAATCTAACTACTTTCACACTTATTAAGAAGGTTAGTTCGTTGATTGTATTTAATTTTCTCAAATTTATAAAAAGTAGAGGTATTTCAGGAAAGTTTTATTGGAAATGAAACAAAAATTAAATGAGAAAACAATTTTCTAGGTATATTTTAAGAAAGTAATATTGGAAATGAAATAAAATTTAAGAAGGTTAGTTACTTTTGCTATATTTTAAATCAAATGAAATGTGTTTTTTGTTGCTTGAGTTTCAAGCCAAAGGGAGTACTTTATATTTTCTAGAGTTAATAATCTATTAGGTCCCCCAAAGATACACGTGGCGTCAACTTAGTAGCCAAAAGATTTTTGGAATCAATTAAGTCACCCAAAGATCAAAACGACATCACGTTAGTCCCTCCGTCCATAAATCTCCCAGAGAATTTGTTAAGTGCCACGTGGCGTGTTCTCATTAGCTATCTTTCTCAACGCATTAAGACTTGACACCATTAGATTATTCTTCAAAGAATGTTAGTCCCCAAACCCCATTTTTAGCGCCAAACCCCGTTTTATTTTTTGATGGTGTTCTGTTGGAATATTTTCCGATATGCCCGAGTCGGAAATTGTATTTTTCTAATTACTCTCTTATTAAAAAAATTACTTTTAAAGTCGGAAAATACATTTTTCCGAATCGGGGGTATCGAAAAATATTCCAACAGATCCCATCAGAAAATAAAGTTTGGGCCTAAAAACGGAAGATACACCTAGTATCAACTTAGTCCCCGAAAGATTTTTTTGGAATCAATTAAGTCCCAAAAGATCAAAATGACATCACATTAGTCCCTCCGTCCATAAATCCTTCAGAGAATCTGTTAAGTGTCACATAGCGCGTTCTCATTATCTATCATTCTCAACGCATTTAGACACGATACCATTAGATTATTCCTCAACGTGACATCAACTTAGTCCCCGAAATATTTTTGGAATCAATTAAGTCTCCCAAAGATCAAATGGCATCACGTTAGTCCCTCCATCCATAAATTCGTTGGTGAATTCGTTCAGTGCCAAGTGACGGGTTCTCATTGGCTATCTTTCTCAACGCATTTAGACACGAAACCACATAATTATTCCTCCTTTGAATTTATAATCATATCGTTGGATATATCAAACGATTTAGATTTTAAGATGAAAAATTAAAAAATTAAAAATAAACAATCCTTCCATTCCATTTTGATTGTTAGATATATCCAACGTTTAGATTTTAAGTAAAAATACCCTACTCCCTCCCTCCCATAAAGTTAGTAAAAAACATAGAAAATTTTTGTCCCAAATCAAAGTTAAAATAGGGAATAAAAAAAATAAAATTGCATTGTATATTCTATGATTGGTTAAATAAGGAAACATGCATTAAATATTTGCTTTGGTAATTGGTTTATTTGAGGGACAATGCATTAAAAGCATGTTCCCTTATTTTTGTTGAATTTTCAAAAATTTACTAACTTTTTGGGACAGAAGGAGTATTTCATCTTCAACTTCCCCTCACTGCAATGCCACTGCTGCGGTCATAGCCGCCGCCACCCACTCTCTCTCTCTCTCTCTCTCTCTCTCTCTCTACCGGTGTTCTAAATTAGCATATTGTATGTCTTTTGTTGGTTTTGGCCTCAAAATCTCGAGAGGGGAGGTGAATCGAGTTTTATTAATGTATTGTAAAAACCGTTACAAATTAAAAAATTTGATTTGAGATGGAAAGATTAAGCGTTTGAAACGGATCGCGAAAACGATAGATAATGATAAACGAGTAGCGCGGAAACGTAAAAATGAAATATGCGGAAATTAAAAGAGATAGGGATAGAAAAGCTTGCACATGTGAATTTTATACTGGTTCAGCCTTCCCGTCGAAAGGCATAGTCCAGTCCCCAAGCGACCCGCCTGAGAGTTCTTATACCAAGCAATAGAGCTGCACCCTATTACAACCAAGAGCACCCCGCACACTACTAGGAACCTCCGTTCGCTAGGGGCCTCAATCACACAGCAGGGGTCCTCGCCCTACGACGTATCAAACGTCCACTAAGGGATTCTCTCCCTAATCACTAAGGTTTAGAACGAATACAATGAGAGTGATTACAATAGTTTGATGTGTTCTTCAACAACACAGATACAACAATCAAGTACTATGATAATGAAGTAGATGTTTCTCTAGAAGTCACTCAGCCAATAAGGATTTATGTTCTTAAAAAAAATGAACGTGAAAAGCAGAAGACTTGTGAAGAAGAAGAAGAGAGAAACGTGTAGAAAGAATGAATGAATGATCTGATCGAATGAATGAATTAGCCTCAATGTTGGAGTGATTTTTTATTTTAAAAAGAAAACCTTTTAGAATCAAAAATGATTTTGAATAAGTAAAACAAAATCAAAATAAAATAAAATAAGATTTGAAATAAGTTTTAAAATCAAAACTAAATCAAAATGATTTACGAAATAAAATAAAGATTTGATTCTTAAAACCAAAAAGGAAATAATTCAAATTTAAAATCATTTTCGAATTTTATAAAATAAATCAGAATCTTTTATATAAAAACAAATCAGGAAATAATCAAAATGATTCTGACACGTTTTTCAATAAAACATGAAGTAATCGATTACTTTCTGAAGGTAATCGATTTTTCCTTCAAAAATAGAAATTCTTAAATTCATTTGAAAACCATGTAATTGATTATACAAAGAATAGTTAATCGATTACATCACTCCTGTTCAATGTATGATGCAACTCATAATAATCGATTACACTAGTAAGTTAATCGATTACTGAGCCTCTGATATGCATATGATGCAACATCATGTAATCGATTACTACAGAGCTTGTAATCGATTACTAAGCCTCTGAAAAATATATGATGCAACAATTATAATCGATTACTTGACCCATGTAATCGATTACTTCCATAAGAAAGTAACTGATTAACAAAATTCAATTAATCGATTACAACCTCTCTGATTTTTCTATGATGCAACAAAGTTAATCGATTACATTATGAGATAATCGATTACTCTCTCTTGAAAACATACAAATATACAGAGTTTTGTAACATCAAGTATTTTTACTCAGATTAAATGCAGAAAACATTTTTTCATGCAAAAACACGTTTTTCTTCTTCTCTCCTAAAATGAAAAAACTTATTGGCTTTTGTAACTCTTAAAGAAATAAAAACTTCATTACCTTACAATTGATCTAAGGAGAAGGTTTCTAATAATCTATGCCTTGCTTGAGTCTTCAATCTTGAATGACACTTGCACTTGTGAGCTTGAACTTGAGTTGGCTTGTTATCATCAAAACACTTTCTTGAAATAAACTTGAAGTCCATAGAGAGTTTGAAGCATGTCTTCCAAATAGCTTGACTTCCAACACTCCCCCTTTTTGATGATGACAAACAACCATTCTGATATGCTCTTTATTATCTGCATCACAAGTGTTATACAAGCAAAAAACATATATCTATAATAACAGTAACCTTCCTTAGAACAATAATCACAGGAATATAATGAATCATATTATCTCCCCCTGTATAGATGCATAAAATATATCACTTCGAACAAGATTTGCATCTTTCAGAGTATCACTCCCCCTGTATGAATCAATTCACAATATTTCACGATATCAGAATATCTCTCCCCCTTTTGTAATCATCAAAAAGTTGTGCTATCTCCCCCTGAAACACTAAGAAGATGCATCAATAATAACAAGAGAGATAAACATAGTCACATACTCAAAAGAGGTGAGAGGCAGAAGTTAAACCAATTTCTCTACGAATAAAAAAGAAATTTTCTTTTGGAAGCGGTTTCGTAAAGATATCAGCCAACTGCCGCGAAGTATCAACATACTCAATAATGCAATCACCCTTTTGAATATGATCACGAATAAAATGGTGTCGAATCTCTATATGCTTAGTGCGAGAATGTTGCACTGGGTTTTTGGTAATACAAATAGCACTGGTATTATCACATTTTATGGTAATGTGATCTAGGCTTACACCGAAGTCTAGGAGTTGTTGTTTTAACCATAAGATTTGCGCACAACAACTACCCGCGGCGACATATTCAGCCTCAGTTGTAGATAGGGCCACACTAGACTGTTTCTTGCTAGCCCATGAAACCAATGAATTGCCAAGAAGATGACAAGTGCCGCTAGTGCTTTTTCTATCTACTTTGCAGCCAGCAAAGTCAGAATCAGAATACCCAACAAGATTACACGAAGAACCTTTGGGGTACCATAAACCCATGTCAGTTGTGCCAGACAAATATTTCATTATACGTTTGGCAGCAACCATGTGCGTTTCTTTTGGATTCGACTGAAAACGGGCACACAGACACACACTAAACATTATATCCGGCCTACTTGCCGTTAAATAGAGAAGGGATCCGATTATACCTCGATATTTCGTAATTTCTACAGATTTACCTCCTTCATCTTTGTCCAAATAGCAAGAAGTGCTTATAGGTGTTGCTACTGCCTTGGCCTTATCCATGCCAAATCTTTTCAATAGCTCCTTGCAGTACTTCGTTTGGCTAATGAAAATCCCATCCTTTGCTTGCCTTATTTGCAATCCCAGGAAAAAGTTCAGCTCGCCCATCATAGACATCTCGAACTCTTCCTGCATCATACTCGAAAATTCCTTGCAAAGGATTTCATTAGTAGAACCGAAAATAATATCATCAACATAAATTTGAATTAAAAGAATGTCTTTTCCTTTCTTTTTAATAAAAAGAGTGTTATCAACCTTCCCTCTTTCAAAATTATTTTCGAATAAAAATTTGCTAAGACGGTCATACCACGCTCTAGGAGCTTGTTTCAGACCGTACAAAGCCTTTTTCAATTTAAAAACATAATTCGGGTGTTCATAACTTTCAAAGCCGGGAGGTTGACACACATAAACTTCTTCATTTATAAAACCATTAAGAAAGGCACTCTTTACGTCCATCTGATATAATTTAAAATCTAAAATGCATGCAAAAGCTAAAAGCAGTCTAATGGCTTCCAACCTAGCAACAGGGGCAAATGTTTCCTCATAATCTATCCCCTCTTCCTGGTTGTAACCTTGTGCAACTAACCTAGCTTTGTTTCGAACAATTAAACCAGCCTCATCAAGTTTATTTTTATAAATCCACTTAGTTCCGATAACCGGATGAGACTCAGGCCTAGGAACAAGTTCCCACACCTGATTTCTTTCGAACTGGTTTAATTCCTCTTGCATTGCCAAAAGCCAATGCTCATCAAGCGTAGCCTCAGAGATATTCTTTGGCTCCACTTGAGAAACAAACGCAAAGTAATTACATAGATTGCTAATAGAATTGCGAGTACTTACACCTTTTGTGATGTCACCTATGATTTGATCAATGGGATGGTGCCTCGAAGTTCTCCATTCTTTAGCAAATCAGCGTTGAGCTCCATGGATTGTTCTTGATTTTTCTCCTCAACTGATTCAACTGATTTTTCCTTGTTTTCGGAATGCTCCTTTCCTTTAGCATTTGGCTCCTCATCCTCATCAATGAACAAATCTCCAAGAATACCTGAAATGTCATTAACAGATACCTTTCCCAACTTTCTGGGATCGGATTCGTCAAATGATACATGAATAGATTCTTCAATAGTATTACGAGATTTATTGTAAATCCTATATGCTTTGCTCGAAACAGAATATCCAAGGAATATGCCCTCATCAGCTCTAGCCTCAAAACTTCCTAGATTTTCTCTACCATTATTATGCACATAACATTTACATCCAAAAACACGAAAATGGGAAATATTCGGTTTTCTCCCCTTGTACAGCTCATAGGGGGTTTTCTTTAGAATAGGCCTTATTAAAACACGGTTCATAACATAACAAGCTGTACTCACTGCATCGGCCCAAAAATATGCAGGCAAATTCATGTCATTAAGCATTGTTCTCGAAAGCTCTTTTAATGAACGATTTTTCCTCTCCACAACTCTGTTTTGCTCAGGAGTTCTTGGAGCTGAAAAATAATGCTTAATTCCATGTTTTTCGCAAAATTTTTCAAAAAGATGATTTTCAAATTCTCCACCATGATCAGTTTTAATGGATGCAATGCTCAAATGCAATTGGTTTTGAATAATCTTGGATAGCTTTTTAAATTCATGAAATGCATCATTTTTATGAGTAATAAACAGTGTCCATGTATACCTAGAATAGTCATCCACCACAACTAAACAATAATAGTTGCCACCAAAGCTTTTTGTTTGACACGGTCCAAAAAGATCCATATGTAAAAGTTCCAAGGGCCTTTGAGATGAAACAAGGTTTTTAGAAGGAAAAGATGCCCTTGTGAGTTTTGATTTAGAACAAGGATCACATTTTTCAGAAATAGAAAAATTTTGCTTTGGCAGACCAACTACTAAGTTTTTAGAAGAAATTTTATTTAAATGAGCCATGTGGATGTGACCTATTCTATGATGCCATAGCCACGATTCATCCTCTTTAGATAATAAACATTTCGCATCATTTGAGGGTATTGAATTAAAATCAATAACATAAACATTGTTTATCCTGCGAGCAATTAGCTTAATAAGATTATCAATTTTACCCTCGATAATCCATCTATCAGAATCAAAAATAACCCTATTGCCCTTATCACACAATTGACTAATACTTAGCAGATTGTGTTTTAGGCCCTCAACATGTAAGACATTTTCAATACAAGGGTTAGGAGGTGTACCAATTTTACCGACTCCGAGAATCTTTCCTTGATTGTTATCTCCGAAAGTCACATGTCCTTGGTCCTTTGGCACGAGATGTGAAAATTTAGATTTATCTCCAGTCATATGTTTTGAGCATCCGCTGTCCAAGTACCACCACGACTTCCTTTCTTCCGGAGTAACCTACAAGCAAAGAGTTCAAGGTTTCTTTTTAGGTACCCATATCTTTTTGGGCCCTTGAGCGTTAGTATAGCCATAGTTTAAATCATGCCACCTTCTAGTTTCATTGTTTGGTTTAACGAACTTCACTTTTCGGTGTATGCATTCATGTGCACCATGACCCTTCTTACCACAAATATGACAAATAATTAAAGGTTTCTTATGATTACTAGCAGGGACAAAAATGGTACTTAATTTCTTTTGATGCTTACCGGGTTGATATCCTAAACCCGCTCTATTGAAGAAACATTTTTGTCTCCCTAGCATCAAATTTAAAGTATTTCTACCTTTTGTAAATTTAGCAAGGATTTCTTTTAGATCCTCAACTTCTTTAACCAAGTCCTTGCAGAATTTACAAGAAGAAGAACTAGCTTTAAATTTAATGTCATTACTCGGGGTGTTTGAAGAAGTTTTCAAAGTCAAATTCAGCTCCTTATTTTGATTTTTCAAAAATTCATTTTCTTTAATAAGTTTTTTATTCTTTTCTAAAAGTGAAGCTGAATTTTTCTTTTCTAGAGAAACCAATAAGGATAACCTCAACGATTCCTCATGCAATTCTTCAAATGCCTCTTGTAATTCATCATAAGAAAAATTTAGATCAGAAGTTACCTCTTCTCCGTGAGCCATTAAGCATATGTTGACGGTCTCCTCTTGTTCGTCTGAATCTTCATCCGAACTTCCTTCATTGTCCAGCCATGCCAAGTATGCTTGCTTCCCCTTCTTTGAATTTGAGGTGCCTTTTTCTGAATTCTCTTTCTTTTTCAGTTGGTAGCAATCTGCTCTAATGTGACCAGGCTTGCCACACTCATGACATGTAATAGTTGAGCCTCCACTCTTGTTGTTGTCTCTTCTGTTGAAATTTTTCTTCCTCAGAAATTTCCCGAACTTTTTGACCAATAGACCCATGTGTTCATCATTTAGCAATTCTTTGTCCGAGTCACTTTCTATAACAGATGCTTCAGCTTTGAATGCCAAACTTTTAACCTTCTTGTTTTCTTCTTCATGTTGAGCCAACCTTTTTAATTCACTTTCGTGCTCTTGTAACTTCCCAAAGAAAGTTGCCAGCGTCATAGTTGAAAGATTTCTTGATTCAGCAATCACCGTCACTTTGGGTTGCCATTCTCTTCCCAAGCACCTTAGGACTTTGTTGATGAGATCCTCATTGGTGAATTTCTTCCCCAATGTCGTCAGTTGATTTACAATCATTGTGAAGCGTTTTTGGATCTCTTGAATAGATTCTCCATCTTTCATTCTGAATAACTCATATTCACCAGTCAGCGTGTTGATTCTCGATCTCTTTACTTCAGTCGTACCTTCATGCGTGACTTCCAGCGTATCCCACATCTGTTGTGCTGTCTCGCATGTTGATATCCTGAAAAACTCATCATAGCTCAAAGCAGATGTTATAACATTTTTCGCTTTCAGATCGTACTGGACTCTACATTCCTCCTCCTCCGTCCACTTAGCCATAGGCTTTTCGACGGTGTTACCATTAACCACATAGGTAGGAACATAGGGACCATTTACGACTGCATCCCAAACTTTTAATCCTACTCCTTGAATAAAAATTTTCATACGGGCTTTCCAATACGCGTACCCTACCCCATCAAACATGGGAGGTCGGTTAATAGAACTCCCTTCACCACCAAACAGAGAGTTTGAAGCCATACTCTTGAGACGGTTAAGTCTTAACACAAGAGACTAGCTCTGATACCAATTGTTGGTTTTGGCCTCAAAATCTCGAGAGGGGGGTGAATCGAGTTTTATTAATGTATTGTAAAAACCGTTACAAATTAAAAAATTTGATTTGAGATGGAGAGATTAAGCGTTTGAAACGGATCGCGAAAATGATAGATAATGATAAACGAGTAGCGCGGAAACGTAAAAATGAAATATGCGGAAATTAAAAGAGATAGGGATAGAAAAGCTTGCACCGGTGAATTTTATACTGGTTCTGCCTTCCCGTCGAAAGGCCTAGTCCAGTCCCCAAGCGACCCGCCTGAGAGTTTTATACCAAGCAATAGAGCCGCACCCTATTACAACCAATAGCACCCCGCACACTACTAGGAACCTCCGTTCGCTAGGGGCCTCAATCACACAGCAGGGTTCCTCGCTCTACGACGTATCAAACGTCCACTAAGGGATTCTCTCCCTAATCACTAAGGTTTAGAATGACTACAATGAGAGTGATTACAATAGTTTGATGTGTTCTTCAACAACACAGATACAACAATCAAGTACTATGATAATGAAGTAGATGTTTCTCTAGAAGTCACTCAGCCAATAAGGATTTATGTTCTTAAAAAAAAAATGAACGTGAAAAGCAGAAGACTTGTGAAGAAGAAGAAGAGAGAAACGTGTAGAAAGAATGAATGAATGAATGATCTGATCGAATGATTGAATTAGCCTCAATGTTGGAGTGATTTTTTATTTTAAAAAGAAAACCTTTTAGAATCAAAAATGATTTTGAATAAGTAAAACAAAATCAAAATAAAATAAAATAAGATTTGAAATAAGTTTTAAAATCAAAACTAAATCAAAATGATTTACGAAATAAAATAAAGATTTGATTCTTAAAACCAAAAAGGAAATAATTCAAATTTAAAATCATTTTCGAATTTTATAAAATAAATTAGAATCTATTATATAAAAACAAATCAGGAAATAATCAAAATGATTCTGACACGTTTTTCAATAAAACATGAAGTAATCGATTACTTTCTGAAGGTAATCGATTTTTCCTTCAAAAATAGAAATTCTTAAATTCATTTGAAAACCATGTAATTGATTATACCAAGAATAGTTAATCGATTATATCACTCCTGTTCAATGTATGATGCAACTCATAATAATCGATTACACTAGTAAGTTAATCGATTACTGATCCTCTGATATGCATATGATGCAACATCATGTAATCGATTACTACAGAGCTTGTAATCGATTAATAAGCCTCTGAAAAATATATGATGCAACAATTATAATCGATTACTTGAACCATGTAATCGATTACTTCCATAAGAAAGTAACTGATTAACAAAATTCAATTAATCGATTACAACCTCTCTGATTTTTCTATGATGCAACAAAGTTAATAGATTACATTATGAGATAATCGATTACTCTCTTTTGCAAACATACAAATATACAGAGTTTTGTAACATCAAGTATTTTTACTCAGATTAAATGCAAAAAACATTTTTTCAAGCAAAAACACGTTTTTCTTCTTCTCTCCTAAAATGAAAAAACTTATTGGCTTTTGTAACTCTTAAAGAAATAAAAACTTCATTACCTTACAATTGATCTAAGGAGAAGGTTTCTAATAATCTATGCCTTGCTTGAGTCTTCAATCTTGAATGACACTTGCACTTGTGAGCTTGAACTTGAGTTGGCTTGTTATCATCAAAACACTTTCTTGAAATAAACTTGAAGTCCATAGAGAGTTTGAAGCATGTCTTCCAACTAGCTTGACTTCCAACATCTTTATCTTTGCTGGTTCAGGACTGCTTCCTCTCTTAATTTGGGCTTTTTGATAACTTTCTTATGTCAACAGTTCATTGTTTTATTCGGGAACGGATTGGAGAGCTTATCTAGTTTATGTGGCTTCATACCTTTTGCCTTTATTTTAATGTTTTTATACTTCTTTTTTACTTCTAGAAGTATTCGTGGTGGTCAATTTCTTTTGTTTTTCTCATCTTAATATTGTTTTTCTCATAATTATTTTTCATTTAAGTATGAGGAATTGTTTCTATTTTTCAATATGAACAACTTGCTTGCCTTGTTATAAAAAACCTGTAATGTGTGCTAGTTGAATGGAACTGTGATAGTGCGTTTCAACTCAATGGAAGGGAGAGATAAGGTTCTTGTTATAGGGGTATTTCATTTTGATAAAAAACCTCTTATTATTGCCCCCTGGAATGGAAAACCTTTGGCTAGAGGAGTCCTGCAATCAATGCCAGTTTGGATCCAGCTTCATGGTTTACATGTCCAATTCTGGGGTGCTATGTCATTGAGTAAAATAGCAAGCTTAATAGGTACACCAATTATGGTGGACCAGGTCACAAAAGACAAAAACAGAATAAGTTTTGCAAGGGTGCTGGTGGAGGTGAACCCTGCAATCCTACCAGAGGAGGTGATGTTTGAGGATGACAAGGGAAATGTGGTTAGTCAAAAGGTTTCTTATGAATGGAAACCTGTAATGTGTGCTGCTTGCCATATGTATGGGCATGACAGCGAAAGCTGCAGGAAGAAGACAAGGCAAGTTTGGGTTGAAAAAAAGCCTAAGAGTGGTGCAGAAGAAAGCCATGATGTTCCAAGCAACTCTGAAGGGGCTGAGGAAATTGTCAACGCAGTACTTAATCAAAATCAAGTGCAGTAGGTTAATAAAGTAGTTGCACAAGGCCAAGATGAAGTGGATGTGCAGGGAAGATTAGCAATTGCAGATAATGGTGAGGATGGAATTTCAGAAATGGTGAATAAGGAGACCAATCCTGGTGAGGCACTAAATAAAGTTGGGACTAGCTCTGAAGTGGCTGCATCTAAGCACTATCAGAATGAGTCATTGAATGAGGAGGGTGATTGGACCCCAGTGAAGACTAGAAGCAAGGCAATCAAGGCTGCTGGCTTAGGCCACCATCCAACCCATGGATAATTTAGCATGCTGGAATATTCGAGGTCTCAACCAACCTCGAAAACAAAGGCAAGTAAAATGGTTGATTCAAGAGTTTAATTTGGATATTTTTGCAATTTTAGAAAATAAACTCAGAGCAAATTCCTATGACTATGTCAGAAATTTGATAGTCCCTGGCTGGGGGTCTTATATTAACTTGGAACATCATTCCATTGGTAGAATTTGGGTAGCTTGGAAGAACGACATGTTTGATCTTACTATCCTCAGAACTAGTAGCCAACTGGTCCATTGCAGGGTGAGACACAAGCATAGGCCAATGGAATTTTTAGTTACTTTTGTGTATGGTGCAAATGACCCTGATATAAGGGCTCATCTTTGGCATGATATTTGTGATTTGAGCTCCAACATTGATATACCCTGGTTGATTATAGGGGATTTTAATGCTTTGCTAAATGTGGAGGATAAATTAGGGGGGGGGGGCAACCAGTTGACACTGGAAAGCTTGACCAATTCAGAAACTGTGTGCTTCACTGCAATCTGTTAGACATGAAGGCACAAGGATGCACTTATACTTGGAATAATAGACAGGAAGGAGTTGATAGGATATACTGCAAGTTAGATAGAGCTCTCATAAACCAGCAATGGATGAATGTGTGGCTAGATGCTCAAACAAATTTTCTGAATGAAGGAATTTCAGATCACAGTCTTGTAGTGGTCACTTGGTCACTTGGCATACAACTGCGTTCAAGAGTAGGGGATCTTTTAAATTCTTCAATATACTCACCACTGATCCAGAGTTCATGGCAATTGTTAGTGACTCTTGGGATGTAAATATCCAAGGGACAAGCATGTATAGATTGATGAGGAAGTTGAAGCATGTCCAGGGGCCACTTAGACAACTAAACAGCACCAGATTCAAAGATATTGACAAGAAGGAGTGTGTTTGCAGGGAAAATCTGTTAAGGGTCCAAGCTGAACTTGCAGAGGATCCATTAAACATACATATGCAGAAAGCAGAAAGGGAGGCTAATCAAGAGCTTATCAAAGTTTCTGAGGCTGCAGTGTCCTTTTTGAAGCAAAAAGCAAAAGAGCACTGGTTGTTGAATGGAGACCAAAATACTAGGTACTTTCATGAAGTCATAAAGCAGAAGAGGTACAGAACCAGAATTCTTTCTGTGGAGGATGATCAAGGTATGACTCATTCAAATCCAGAATCAATAGAGCATACTTTTTTATCTTATTATAGATGCTTGTTAAATGGTACTGCTGAGCCATGGAATGTACTAGAGGATGAAATTAGTCAAGGGAGCAGACTGGCTTTAGACCAACAATTGGCTTTGATTGAGCCTATTACTGAGGCAGAAATTACTAAGGGCTTTATGTCCATGCACATTGACAAGTCTCCAGGCCCTGATGGTTTTGGTGCAGGCTTTTTTAAAAAAGCTTGGCCTGTGGTGAGCCAGGATTGCATTGCAGCAGTGAAGGAGTTCTTTAACTCAGGAAGATTGTTAAGAGAGTTTAACTGCACTAATTTGGTTCTTATACCAAAGAAAGAAAATGCAACCAGTGTGCTGGACTATAGGCCTATAGCTCTATGCAACACTGTGTATAAGTACATCTCCAAGGTAATTTGCAGAAGACTTCAAGCTGTCTTATCTGATTTAGTAAATGATAATCAATCTGCATTTGTCAAAGAAAGGAGCATTGTCCATAATATTCTAATCTGCCAAGAGTTGATGAGATTATATGGCAGAAGACACACTTCACCAAGGTGATTCATGAAAGTTGATATAAGGAAAGCTTATGATGTACTCAGTTGGGAATTCATTCACAACATGCTGGTAGCACTTAGATTTCCTATGAAATTCATTGGCTGGATCATGGAATGTGTGACCACTACAACTTTTTGTCTAGTTCTGAATGGCCACAGAGGGGAAAAATTCAAGAGCTCAAGAGGTTTGAGGCAGGGGGACCCCATGTCTCCTCCACTGTTTGTGCTTGCAATGGAAATTCTCACTAGGAAGCTTAAATATGCAGTGCTGAATAAGAGCTTCAAATTTCATCCACTATGTAAAGAGGTGGCTGTGGTCAATTTGGCCTTTGCTGATGACCTCATGTTATTTTGCAGGGCTGATTATGAGAGTGTACTCACTATAAAGGAAACATTCAGCCAATTTTCCTTAATATCTGGACTGTATGCAAATCCAAGTATGTCTCAGATTTTCACTGCAGGGATTTCTGAAGAAATGAAAGATCAGCTTGAAGCTTTATCTGGTTTTGTGAGAGGACAGTTTCCTATGAGATATCTAGGACTGCCTTTAGCAGCAAGGAAGTGGTCTATCAGTACCTGCCAAGATTTGGTTGACAGAATAACCAAAAGGATGCTTACTTGGCAAACAAGAAATCTATCCTACCAAGGTAAAATGTAGCTAATCAACTCTATTCTGTAATCATTGCATGTTTACTGGGCAGGAGTCTTTATTATACCTAAAAGAGTGGTCAAGGAAATAGAGAGCAAGTGTAGGAATTTCCTTTGGAGCCTAAACCAGCTAGGAAGGCCAAGGGCAGCTGTAGCATGGTCCAACATTTGCAAACCAAAAAAGAATGGAGGTCTGGGGTTCCAAAATGTGCACTTATGGAATATAGCAGCAGTTGGAAAACAAGTGTGGGACATTGCTTGCAAGAAGGATGTCTTGTGGATCAGGTGGTTGCATTTTGTTTACCTAAAGCATAATGACTTATGGGATTGCAGTACTACTCATGGCAGCTGGCACTGGTTGCAGATCTTAAAAGCCAAAGACATGCTAAAAGATGGGAATGTTAATGGCAACTGGATTGGAGATCAAGTCTCAGCATACATAGTCAAGCAAGGCTACAAATTCTTGCTTGGACCACAAGAAACCTTTGATAGTTTCAAGCTGGTATGGAATCCTGCATCTATTCAAAAGCACTGCTTCATTCTTTGGCTCACTGTCAAAGATAGATTGAGAACTAAAGATGCTTTGGCGGCTTATACTACAATTAATCCAGTCTGTGATCTATGCAATCAAGCAATGGAGACTAGAGACCACCTCTTTTTTAGCTGTCCTTGGAGCCGTGAGCTTCTAACCTTAGTTTCAAATTGGTGCTGTCTGGATTGTGCTCATTACAGATTTGACCAGTGGTGTAGATGGCTACGATTTGCATTCAAGAACAAGGTGAGAAGGAAGTTCATCTATGGAGGAATGGCAGCAGTGGTGTACCACATATGGATGGAGAGGAATAGAAGAATTTTTCAGCATCAGAACAAAAGGCCAGATCAAGTTTATGTATTAGTTAGGAAGGAATTTTCCTTGAGAACTTCTCTTTATTTTAAAGATTTTAGATTATGGAGTAATAAGGTACTAGTTGATAGGATTCTTAGTGAGATTTGATTTCTTGTGTAATAAGTTACTTCTACTTTAAACTATCTATTACCTAGTGAACCCTTCCTAGAAGGTGGCATTAGGCTAATAGTTAGCTTTGTGTAATATTTGTTCGTTGGGTAATGAAATTATTTACTTACCTAAAAAAACATTTTGTGCTCTCTACAATATGAACATCATCATTCTGTGCTTGCCTTGTTATAATTACCAACATTATGAAGGATTTATGGACGGAGGGACTAATGTGATGTCATTTTGATCTTTGGGGGACTTAATTGATTCTAAAAATCATCCGGGGACTAAATTGATGCCACGTGTATCTTTGGGGGATTAAATAGACTATTAACTCTATTTTCAATGTGTCATTTAATTTCTTTTCTCTAATTTGTCTTACTTAAAGGTTATGATCATTTATGTATTTTTTAGTTGTTCATTAATGTTACTTTTCAATGACAATTAGAAACGTAAAATTGTAATGTTGTAAAATCTTGTTAAAAAATCAATAAAGCCCTACACAGTTGGTAGATGACTGATTTTTTAAGCATGATGTCAGAGGTTTGATCCATGTCGTGAGTATAAAAAAGACTTTGTTGGTTGAGGCAAAACATAATTAGGTGATCTTTACGTCTTGGAGGGGATTAGTCTTCGACTGTCGGCTAGAGGATACTTTTGGTATGCAAAAAAATATCTTGTAAAGAAAACACTAAAACTAACAACATCATCCGTTTCTAAATATAAGTCATTGATATATCCTAGATACACGGAGTAAGGGAGTTCATTAATTTTGTTAGCAATATTGAAATTGATAACATTTGATATTCTTTTCAATATCATCCTTATAATTGTTGTGGAAATGGGGACTCTAGTTGAGTAAATAAAAATGTTTGAGAAAAAGATGTAATTAATGTCATTGTAAATTGAGATAAATGACTTATATATATAAAAAAAAAAGGCCATAGGCCACTTTAAGTGTTTATATTTTGGAATGGAGGTATTTTTTTCCATTCCTTAACTTTTATCTTTAAAGCATTTTCTTTTTATTCCATAACTTTTGTCTTTTTATAATTTGAAGACACGATCATTTTTTTTTAATTTTAGTCATTCATTCAAACATGTTTTTTACTCCTCATTAATTAATATGTGTCTTAAGTTAAGTTACACAGGAATGATTGGTGTCTTAAGTCTAGCTCCTTATTCAATATTAGGTAATATTATTATATTGGTTTCTTAAGTTATTTTTATATTAAAAATCAGCTTTTTAAGTTTTATTTTTTAAATAAGTCCTGTAATTTGTTGCAATCCAACAAATTAGTCATTTCCATCAATTTTCTCGGTTAAGTGACACGTGACACCATAAGAATTTTTTTTAAAAAAATTCATTAAACCATTTTTTTAACACATGACAAGATTATTTGAGTGACACGTGTCACTAAACGGAAAAAAATAAGTGAAATGACGGATTTGTTAAACAGCAACAACTTACAGGACTTATTTGATACAAAAAAAAAACTTAAGGGATTGATTTGTAACCTAAAAATAACTTAAAGTGTTGGAATTGACAACGATCATCCAAGAGGGAGGTGAATTGCGTGTTTACAAATTCATTGTCAAATATTCGAATTAAATCGTTTTCTATAATTTAAACAATCTTTGCAGCGGAAAACCAATTATAACGTTGAAAATGATTGTGCAGAAGCATTTAACAATATGAATAATAATAATAATAATAATAATAATAATAGTAATAATTACAATAACGGCAGTTGTGCGTATTAAAGATAAATAATTCAAGAAGTATTAAAATGATTATGTGCAAACCTTAAATATTATAAATATGAGCAGATACAATAAAATGAATAAGAATAAAAACGATACCACACAACAATTAATTTAAAATAATTAAATTAATGTTTTAAAAAAATAATCGTTACGTTGGGAAAGAGATAAAAATAGCAATTGTGAAATATTAGCAACAATAACAAATAAACATGCACTAACATTAAATTAAGAGAGTAGGGATAGATAGATTGCACCAGTGATTTTTATACTGGTTGTTCAACCTTCCCAACGAAAGGCCTAGGTCCGGTCACCTAGCGACCCGCTTGAGATTTTATAACCAGTAGAAAGAGAACACCCCATGTACAAGAGCACCTCACACACTACTCAGTCTCACTTATCGTTAGGGGCCTCAACAATACTCTCGGGTTCCTCACTCTACACAGGGTGCCACACCCTCACACTAGGGATGCCGGCCTCTTCCTAGACTCGAAGGTACCCTCACTACTAGGTGTCCGACCGTTCATAAAGGATCACTACCTATGAACAACAGGGTGACTCACCCAATTACAAGAACAAGTGTATAATGTGATAGTAAACTGATAATCACTCTTAGTAGTGCGGATATTACAACTTGAAGCTCTCTAATGGAAAGGTATTATATTCACTCAAGCTTAGGCCAAGATGTAACACCCAATTTTATAAAGAATATTTTCTAAAAAAAAAATAGTTGGCAACATAGAAAAAATATTACGTTTATTGTTTTCACGAAATATAGTTTGGTTACAAAAAGTTGGTTAAAAGTTGGGTTATACATTTGCACCAATGCAAGTACAATTTTCTATTCACAGTTCTTTTCTTTTCGCCTTCTTCATCAGGACATACTTTGCCTCTAAGATATCAGTCGTACCTAAAATATCAAGAATTATCAGGAGTGAGTCATTTCCTCAAAGGATAGGAACTATTATTTGCAAAATGTTGTTATTTAATAATTCATAATAACAAAGCACAAAATTATATGTATAACTAATTATGAATTATGTGTATGTACTACATTCCTTACTTTTTGTCTTCTTAGGTCCAAAATTCAATTAAGGGTGTTTAGCCTTGGTATAACATTAGCATATGTTTTTGGATCATTGGAATTGGATGGGTATTGCGTTTATATTGGTTAGAAACCGGTTTGTTGTCATTTTGGCCTTCTAATATAGGTATAACTGGTTACATCAGCTTTTCACAGCTAAAAATTGTACAATTTATTACTGTGTAACAGTTACAGAGTTCGCGTAACCGGTTACAGTTAGCAGTAAACTAGAAATCATTGTTTGGATTATTTTATCCATAAAAACCAATCCATTTGCAAAGGCCTATGGTAATGTTATACTAGTATTCATTTACTTTTTCATGTTTTCCATGCAAATACATAGGCTCTTATTCACTTTCGTCATGCTATTCATAAATCTTAAATATTCCAACCACTTCATTTTTATTCTTAATAAGTCCAATGTATTTCGGATATAATGTCAACATTGATTGATTATACACACACGCGCTCGCGCGCGCGCACACACACATATATATATTACCATTTCATGCCTTTATGTCTTATTTTATAATCAATTCTTTTACTATTCTTTCATTCCAAACATATTTTAAATGCTATTCCACCATAAAAACACATCAACTGATCCATCAATTCATTCAATTCATGTTTATGTCATATAATTCATTCTCGTCTATCTTGTAACACCCTACCTTAATTAATACGCTAATTACCCAGTTGGATTAGGCTACTTGAAAATTTCTTTTTAAAACTCTTACTTACTTATGAAAATCTCCGTGAAATTGGATGAAGTTTACTTTGTTTATATAACTTTCCAAAAATATTAGTTTTCCCTATAAATTTGTTCTCAATACAATTATAATATTAACAGAATATCCACATAACATAATTAAAATATATATTTACAAGTCTTTGTATTTGTTTGATTTCCCAAAATAATATATATACATAAAGTTTTCATATTAAAACCCCCGACCAAACATGGTCACCCATCTAACTTCTTACACTCCACTGTACTCCTGCTCGGCCATGCATTAGTGTAAGCTTCATCTTCGTACCTGTATAAAAAAGGCAAGAAGGATCGCATTACACAGAACTTATGAAATAAGTTCTAAAAAATCATAGCAAATAACTAAGTCATTATTATTAACTATTAAATTAAGTTACATTATGCTCACTAAGCTCTTAGCCATTTTTCATGTTTTCAATATGTCTTTCTAGTCTTTCTTATCTTTCTCTATTATAACTCTCATATATCTTTTCTAGTTTTCCTTATCTTTCTCTATTATAATTCTCATATGTCTTTTCTAGTTTTCCTTATCTTCCATTATCATAGCCTTCATTTGCTTTTCTAATTTTTTCATTCTTTCTTATGTTTCACTCACCTCACGGCGAGTCCTAATATCATTACTTCACACACCACTAGGGCAAGTCCTATTCTTATCAATCTACACACAACATAAAGGCGGGTCCTATCTTTCTCAATTTACACACACCATAATAAAGGCGGGTCCTATTTGTTAGATAATATCAAATCTCTAAGCCTAATCCTTATCATTCTGTTATAATCTCCTGTTGTAACAAACTTAGTTAGAATAGCATATTCTTATTGACTGATTCATAGTTTACACTAGTAGGATAATGGCACTGTTATGTATAAATATAGGCACTGCTCATGAATGAATACATAAGGAAAATATTCTCTTATATGGTATCAGATTGTCCCTTGCCTCACAGCCTTCTCGATCCACACCATGACTTCCCCAGCAAACTCTAAAACCACCACCACCATACCTTCTACCGAGTCCACTCACCTTGTTGCACTTAGTGCTGGTGCACACTCCTGTATCAAGCTCTCATCCACGAACTATTCCGCCTGGCGTGTACACTTTAACACCCTCCTTGTTGGCTATGGCCTCATAGGCTTTGTTGATGGCACCCATAAGTGTCCCTCGTCCGATCACAATGACTATAACCACTGGATCCGTCAGGATCAACTGATCCTACTTGCTATTCTTTCGTCTGTCTCAGATACAGTCATCACTATGCTTGGTAATGTCACTACCTCCAAGCAAGCATGGGATGTTCTCCAAACTGCCTTCGCTAACAAATCTCGCTCTCGTGTTATGTCACTTAAGGTGCATCTCTTCAACTCCCAGAAAGGTAATTGTGATGTCCTCTCATATCTTCATCATATCAAAGCAACTGCTGATGAACTGGCCCTCATAGGGTCTCCCGTTGATGTCACGGACCTTGTACTGCTTTCCCTTAATGGTCTTAGGCAGGAGTATCGCGAGGTTGCTGCCGCTATCCGTGCTCGTGAAACTGCTATTAGTTTTGTTGAACTCATTAAAAAACTCATTGAACATGAGTCTTACCTGAAGCGAACTGATTCTTCTACTGCCCTTGCCTTGCCTACTGCACATGCTGCACACCGCTACAAAGGTCCATCTCCCTCACAGAAACAGCAGGTCTCCGGCTCTCATGCCCCCCGCTCCTCCTCTACCTCCAGTCGTGCCCGTGTTATTTGCCAATACTGTGAAAAACCTGGTCATACAGCTAAGGAGTGTTACAAGCTTCATGGTTACCCAAACAGGACCACTCCTGGCCCCACGACCAATGTTGCACATCATCAACAGCCACCCACGACAAACACCTGGCTTCTTGACTCTGGTGCATCCCACCACATAACCAATGCACCACATCATCTCACTAATGCTCAACCCTTCTATGGCTCTGACCAACTCCTAGTTGGTGATGGCTCTGGACTACCCATAACCCATACAGGTGATGCCACTCTTAATACACCTTCCTGCAAATTAAACCTTTCTTCTATTCTCTGTGTCCCCAAAATAAAGACCAATCTTCTATCTATCTCTAAATTGTGTGCATCTAACCGTGTTAGTGTTGAATTCTTTGAATCACAGTTTCTGATCAGGGACATGCAGACGGGGATGGTGCTACTGCGAGGAAATCGAGTCAATGATCTCTATCAGCTTAATCCCTCTCCCTCCAACCCGCAAGCCCTACATGCTCATCTCCACACTCATTTTTCTCCATCATGCTCTAGGCCATCCTAATTCCAAGATAATGCAGCATCTCATCAGCAAACTCAATCTCAAAATAAAATACTCACCTACTGACAATTGCACATCATGCCAATGCTGCAAAAGTCATTCACACACTTATTCTCGCTCCATTATGGAGGGTCATTATCTCGCTCCTTTCGGAGGGTCATTAATACTTATACATTCACATGAACCATAGTCATACATTCACCCACAACACAATCATAGATTCACACACAATACAATCATATACCTACACACCTCATTATCAATTTATTCACTCACCATATTAGGTGGGTCCATCTCACATTAGTAGTATAATTCCGTTTTCCACTTTTAACACTCATAATCAATTTGTTAGCTACTTAGTTTCATTCTAATTCCATTATAAGTTCTAAAGTTCTTAACATATTCATTGCTCACTTACATTACTCTTTATCAATATTCCTATCAAACTATTCTCAACAACAATTATTATTTTAACTTAACACACATATCCCTATATTTTCATCATTCATTATCCATCATAAATCTACATTAAAACAAGTCTACAATTATCGTTTTCTTTTTCCTTATCTACCTCTCAATTATCCCTATATTTTCATATTCCATGTCAATCATGAAACTATAACTATGCAAACATACAAACAAGTTTCCTTTCTTTATTTATTCACTCTAACTCCTATTATCATCAACTAACCTAAGGTTTATTTTTATACATACACAAACTCTTCTAATCTTAGCTACCACTATAAGCATCCTAAAAATCATGCCCTAAATCAAGGTAATACCACCTTCTTACCTCAACGGAGAGAAATATATGGAAAACCTCAAAGCCCTAGCTCTTACTCCTTAGCTCTTGACTCCCTTAGAGTTGAATCTCCTAACCCTAGCTTCTTATTCCTTGCGCTTGGGAACCCCCTAAGCTTGGCTTTTAACCCCAATAAAGCCACCAAGAGATGTGTTGAGATAGTGTCTAGTGGATGTATTCATGGAGGAAGAGGGTCTCCCTTTCACTTGTGAGTATGAGAGAGAGAGTGAGCCTCCATGGTTGTGTTGAGAGAAAACTCAAGGGAAGGGATGGTGAGGGTGGCGTGGTGATGTGTGGTGTCGGGTGTGATGTTCTTGTTCTTGGTACTTGATGATGGAGGTTGATTGGTGTTGATGATGGTGGAGCTCTTTGTTGAAGTGCCAGCAAGTGTACTGGGTCAACGTGTAATATAGTCTAGGAAGATCAGATATTGTCCCACAGGGAGTTTGTGAGAATGTTCAATCTACTTTTACCTTAATGCAACTAAAAGTAAATCCTATAATTAAAATTCAGATTTGATTAAAATAGATTTGAGATTAAAAACTAAAACTAATTAAATGCTGAAAATTAAAAGAAGTTGTGAGCAGGTAGAGAAGGATTGTTAGGAACGTGGTTTCAATGTATGTTTCGTTTATCTAATTATGAATTATTGTCTTCCCCTAAATCATGAACAAATCCCTAATTAGTAACTATCAGATCTCTCATGTTTAGTTACCGTTTCTTATTCAATTCATAACCCCCAATCTCTTAAGAGATTAATTCATTGAATAATAGTTAAGAACAATGGATTTCATAAAAGTTATATAATTACCCAATTATATCTCTACCCCTGGATTAATTATATTGTTTGATTGGAAAGGCCTATCTAAATCCTAAACTTCTCAATTTGGGGATTAGAAATCCAAAACATAAATTGGCCAGATTCATGCATAACAATTAAATCACAATCAAACACATGATTTAGAAACGGAAAAACATTAATTCAATAACTACATAAATTAATCCATACAAATTCACCAATTCCTAACAAAGGGTTTTAGTTACATGATAAACAATGAAGAACAAGAGAAGAAATAGAAGGATAATACATGATTACCATGGAGAAGCCTTGATCTCTCAATCCTTGGATCTCCTCCTCTTCTAAACCTCTCTAAACTATGTAATCTCCCCCGCTATCTCTCTCTCTCTCTCCAATCTCTCCTAATGGCTGCTGACCTAGTTCTAAATATGCATATTTAAAAGATAAAACTAATCCTAATTGAATTGGAGCAAAACTGATCCGGAAGTGGCCCAATTGGGCTTTCTCATGTCTGACACTCAACTTCGGCCCTGATTTTGACCCTGAAGATGGACGAATTTGAGCAAGGATATTTCTGGAAACGTTGTAGATCTATTCCTTAGCTTTAAAATGATACCAAGATCGTCTTATTTGGATAAGCGTAGCTCAAGTTATGGCCAAAATACCGAGCAGCGTCACTTTACCGCGGTGAGCGCGCCTGAGACGCATCCGTCCTCACGCCTGGGGCGCGCACGGGCTGCTCCGGACTCCGTTTTACTCCGTTTTTGGACCGTTTCGAAGCTCTTTTCATCCTATATCCAAGTTCATCAATATATTTTGCATTTAAGCTCCAAAAGTACCTGAAACATACCCAAAATGATCAAAAAGTTAAAAGGATTCAAAACTATGAACTATTTCTAAGAACTAACAAAAATTCCTACAAAATACTTGAGAAACAAGCTAAACACATAGTAAAAGGGCGTCTAAATCATATTCAAATCACTATATATTGGACCCATATCACTCCCCCAAACTTAGCATTTTGCATGTCCCAGGCAAAAGTAAAATAACCTTCTAAACAAAAGACAAACTCCCTAAGTCAACATATACACACCTCATCTAAGACTTAGACTCAAGACTCCAACACATATTATCACAAGCTATTTACACAATTACAAACTAGTTAGAGTAACAAACCCAATCAGAACTCAAGACTAATGAACACACTCAGTGTTACTATATGCTTGACCATATAGTAACAAACCTCTCAGTGTATCTCTCTCGAGTGTATCAGGGTCATATTTCAATAATGCACACAAGTTCAACAATGACAAAGTGTTACTATATGCTTGACCATAGACCAAAATCGCCACTGAAATTATTGAAAGTATGCACTAATCAAAAGGTCTTATTTTTGGTTGTAATGGGGCCAGGCTAAAGTGTTAGGTGAAATATAAGAAAGAAGGGATAAAACTAAGGGCTAAATGCAAAGCAAATTTCCCTCAGAAATTATGAATGAGCAACTAGTATATCACAATGAAACTCAACTCAATCACAACTATATTATTCTTCTCACTTTTCAATTTTAACTTTTCAATTCCTCTACTCTCTTCCTTTTCATAATTTTCATTCTTTTTCAATTTTCTTTTTTTTTCATTGGAAGAGAAGTAGGCACATAACACTTTACTTTTTTTTCTTTTCTTTTGCATCACATTCCACTTAATTGTTCATCCAAAATTCCTAAGGTACTCACAAAGAACAATGCAATCAATGCAGGGTACCAAAGAAAAATCATATAATATCATTAGGCTCAAAGTGGGCAACTAAGGGAAAATGTATCAATGCAAAACATCTGAAGGCCTCAAAAACACATCTTAAGTGCCTTAATCATCTTCATGCATGCAAACAAAAATCAATCTTGAAATGGTCACAGGTCAAGTTCTAGAACAACTATACCAAAGTGAACACACTCATGAAAGAATAGGGGTCTCAAAATTAGAATAAATCAATAATCACATACCCCATCAATAGGCTCAAAAGCTCACAGGGCTAAAGTCAGTTCACTAATCACAAGTTCTGAAAGCATTTGTCAAAATAACCAGTTCACAACAGTATTTACAGCTCAATCAAACAGAGTCAAAAGTCAATGAGTCTAATCCTAAACTAAGTATATACATGCATCATCAGAGAAAAAGTCCTAAGGTTAGAAAAATTACCTACTCTTGCTAGGGACACAAACCAATACCAATATGGGAGAGAAAATTCAGATCTGAAAAAAAAAATTATTTTGTATATCCTCCCCCAAACTTAGATGTTGGCTTGTCCTCAAGTAAACTAATCTAGCCTAAAACTACAAAATAAAAATGCAAAACTACCTAAGAAAGCAGGACAATATTTTTGGTGAGGTACACGGGCTAGAATAGGAAGTTATAAACTAATGAGAATCAAGTAGGAGTGAAATTCTCCCAAACAGGGTATTTCACAGCCCGGCGCGCCTGAGGCGCGCGACCGCATGTGCCTGGGGCGCACGAGGTCTGTACCTCTATTTTTTTTAAACCTAAGCTAAACTTTCCTAAGAGGGAATTACCTAACATTTGGTTGCCTCCCAACAAGCGCTTGTTTAACGTCATGAGCTTGACGGGTCACCTCTTTTTAGAGGTCAAGGTGGTTGCCATGACCCTTTCAATGGAAACACTTTTGCGTGGTCACTCCACCTTTTTCCAACACTCCCTCCATTAGAGTGCTGAATAAATTTACGAGGGGCAAAGGTCTCCGCGGTGACTGGTGGTTTTGGAAAAAATTTTATAGTGGATTGCTCACCATTCACTCGGAGAATCACTTCTCCCCTAGGCACATCAATCACTGCCCCTGCTGTGGCTAAGAATGGCCTTTCAAAAATTAGAGGAATATTTTTATCCTCTTCTATATCAAGTACCATAAAATCAAGGGGCAGGATAAAATCATTCACCTTTACCAGAAGGTCCTCCACCACTCCATAAGGGCGGATGATGGATTTATCAACTAATTCAAGTGTCGCCCAGGTAGGCTCAATCTTTTCTATTTTCAATTTTTCAAACACCGACAAGGGCATAACATTAACACTAGCTCCTAAGTCACAGAGAGCCTTACCTGAATACTCCTTGCCTATGCTAACTGAAATGTTAAAGCTACCTGGGTCCTTTAGCTTTGGTGGAATGTTTCGCTTGATGATGTTGCTGCACTTTTCTGCTATTGGGAATGTCTCCTCAGTCAAGAGCATCCGCTTCTTCTTTGTTAGCAACTCCTTCATGAATCTCGCGTACTGAGGCATTTGTGCAAGTGCCTCAGCAAACGGGATGTTGATGTGCAGCTTCCGTAGCATCTCCAAGAACTTGGAAAACTGCTTCTGGTCTTCATCCTTCTTCAACCTCTGAGGAAAAGGTACCCTCAAAGGTAGTGGTGCTGGTTTGGGTGTGCTTTGATTGAGATCCGCAGGTGGACCCTGCGCTTTCGGTGCTTCAGGCTCCTCTTGCTTAGCTGATGGCTTGGGCTCTTCTCTCTTTTCAGGCTCCCTCTCAGTTGCATCACCCTTTTGCAGTGGCTCCTCATATGACTTGCCACTTCGAAGGGTGACTGCCATGCATCTTTCCTTGGTGTGGGTTACTATCTCTGATATTTGATTTGCTATTTGATCTACCCGCATCTCCAAGTTCTTGATGCTAGCTTGCTGATTATTGAAATTCGCCCGAGGCTCAGCTATGAAGGAATGGGTATTGAGAGTTAATGCTTCAATCGCCTTCTCCCAATCCTTCTTTTGTGGTTGAGGTGGGTTGGGTGCCGGCTGATACCATGTTGCATTAAGTTGATTTACTTGCTCCTCAATGGTGGTTGGTCCCTTTCTGACTTGATAAGCACAATCACTATTCCGGTGACTTCCTCCACAAAAATCACATTTCAGAGCCTGGGATGCAACTTGCTTCACCAATGCTTTTAGCTGTTGTTGCATCTCCTTGTTTTGCTGGATGAGGGCCTGGATTAAAGGAGAGTCTGAACCTTTATTATTCTGAATATTTTTCTCTCTGACAGACTGACTACTGCTGAATACCAAATTGGTGATGATTGCTCTGGCCTCTTCAACAGTTTTCTTCCTCAATGCTCCACCAGCTGCTGCATCAATCATGCTCTGGTCATGCCCATTGAGCCCATTATAAAATAGAGTAATCTCCTGGTTTTCTGGCATACGGTATGGGTTTTTCCTCAACAGCTGGTTGTAGCGTTCCCAGGCCTCATGTAGTGGCTCATCTTCTTCTTGCTTGAAGGAATTGATGTCTTGCCTCAGCTTTGCTTGCTCTCCAGCTGGAAGGAACTTGTCAATGAATTTGGAGACAAGCACTTTCCAACTGGAAAGACTCTCAGGTGCCTGATTGTGCAACCATGTCCTTGCCTCGCCCCTTAGTGAGAAGGGAAATAGTCTCATCCGAATGGCCTCACCCGAAGCACCCTCGATTTTGAATAAGTCGAGGGGGCTCAAGAAGTTGGCGATATGCTCCTGTGGGTCTTGATGTGCCGCACCCTCAAATTGATCCTGTTTGATGAGTTGTATGTAATTGGGATCAATTTTGAAGGCGGTTGCTGAGATTGGTGGATGGACCATGCTTGAGGCAAACATGTCCATGCTCACGGTTGCATAAATGCCTAACGTCATACAGGAAGGAGGAGGCGGAATGGACCCGTTGGATCCTCCCCCTTCAGCCATCTTCTAAGTGTTCTCTTCTCTTGTGCTACTTCTCTTTTGTTGCACTCAAATAGATAAAATACCTGCGAGCACAAAAACAACAAAAAGATTACGCAGCACCTATTGAGACAAGAAACTAACTAAAAAATAAAAAGAAAAATAAAACTAAAAACTAACTAAAAAAATAGAAAATAAAAACTAAGTCCGGGGCACAATATTGAAAAAAATGGGCTAATAGGGTCCAAATCCTAAAAATACAAATCTAATCCTAAAAAAAATCTATCCCTAAAAAAATAGAAAATAAAAAAAAACGAAAATAAAATAAAAAAATTTATTCTAAAAATAATCCTAAGAAAATACAAATCTAATCCTAAAAAGATATAAAACTAATCTAATTCTAAAAGATAAGAATAAAAAATATCTATTGCTAAAAAAAATAAGATAAACAAAAAAACTTCCTAGAGATAAAGATAAATCTAATCCTAAGAGATAAGATGGTAGAATCAGAATTTGACCCCAAAGCTGAACTTTTGCACCCCTTAGACCTGTAGCTTCAGTTTTTTTTTTCCTAAAAAAATATAGAACTCACTAAAAATTACACTAAGTACCAAAAATAAATTGAACAATTCTAAATTCCCCGGCAACGGCGTCAAAAACTTGTTGAAGTGCCAGCAAGTGTACTGGGTCAACGTGTAATATAGTCTAGGAAGATCATATATCGTCCCACAGGGAGTTTGTGAGAATGTTCAATCTACTTTTACCTTAATGCAACTAAAAGTAAATCCTATAATTAAAATTCAGATTTGATTAAAATAGATTTGAGATTAAAAACTAAAACTAATTAAATGCTGAAAATTAAAAGAAGTTGTGAGTAGGTAGAGAAGGATTGTTAGGAACGTGGTTTCAATGTATGTTTCGTTTATCTAATTATGAATTATTGTCTTCCCCTAAATCATGAACAAATCCCTAATTAGTAACTATCAGATCTCTCATGTTTAGTTACCGTTTCTTATTCAATTCATAACCCCCAATCTCTTAAGTGATTAATTCATTGAATAATAGTTAAGAACAATGGATTTCATAAAAGTTATATAATTACCCAATTGTATCTCTACCCCTGGATTAATTATATTGTTTGATTGGAAAGGCCTACCTAAACCCTAAACCTCTCAATTTGGGGATTAGAAATCCAAAACATAAATTGGCCAGATTCATGCATAACAATTAAATCACAATCAAACACATGATTTAGAAACGGAAAAACATTAATTCAATAACTACATAAATTAATCCATACAAATTCATCAATTCCTAACAAAGGGTTTTAGTTACATGATAAACAATGAAAAACAAGAGAAGAAATAGAAGGATAATACATGATTACCATGGAGAAGCCTTGATCTCCCAATCCTTGGATCTCCTCCTCTTCTAAACCTCTCTCTAAACTATGTAATCTCCCCCCCCCCCTCTCTCTCTCTCTCCAATCTCTCCTAATGGCTTCTGACCTAGTTCTAAATATGCATATTTAAAAGATAAAACTAATCCTAATTGAATTGGAGCAAAACTGATCCGGAAGTGGCCCAATTGGGCTTTCTCATGTCTGACACTCAACTTCGGCCCTGATTTTGACCCTGAAGATGGACGAATTTGAGCAAGGCTATTTCTTGCAAAGTTATAGATCTTTTCCTTAGCTTTAAAAGGATACCAAGATCGCCTTATTTGGATATGCGTAGCTCAAGTTATGGCCAAAATACCGAGCAGCGTCACTTTACCGCGGTGAGTGCGCCTGGGGCGCATATGTCCTCACGCCTGGGGTGCGCACGGGCTGCTCTGGACTCCGTTTTACTCAATTTTTGGACCGTTTCGAAGCTCTTTTCATCCTCTATCCAAGTCCATCAATATATTTTGCATTTAAGCTCCAAAAGTACCTGAAACATACCCAAAAAGGATCAAAACGTTCAAAGGATTCAAAACTAGGAACTATTTCTAAGAACTAACAAAAATTCCTACAAAATACTTGAGAAACAAGTTAAACACATAGTAAAAGGGAGTCTAAATCATATTCAAATCACTATATATTGGACCCAAATCACTCTTGGCTCTTAGAGCTTGATTTAGGGTCTATGGCTTTGATGATCTTGATAAGGTTGATGGAGATGATGAGCTCTAGTGCTCTTGCTTCTTGAACTTAGAGAGAAGGAGAGAGAAAGGAAGTGATGAAGTGGATGAAGGAATGCATGAGTGTGTTTGTGAGAATGAGGGTGCGTGTTGTTGTTCTCAAACTTAGTGGTGGTGGGGTGGGTGGCGTGAGGTTGGTGGTGGAGTGATGGGGCTCTTTCGTTCTTAGAGAATGAGAGGAGAAAGGAAGAAGAAGTGTAGTTTATGAATGAGTGAATGTGTTTGTTGTTGTGTTTTATTAAAAAGAGTGTTTGTGCATGGAATTGAATATGTGGCCATTAATCAATGACTTCCTTGAGAAGCCTTGCAATGTGTGGTGGAGAAGAGAAGCTTCTCTAAGAAGCCTGAATTGTGTGGCCCCCAAGGTTCTATATTTTTTTCTAAGTACACGAGTGGTAATCGATTACCCCACCAGGTAATTGATTACATCCCTAAATTCCTATTGATTTGGTTCCTCACAGGAGGTCAGTAATCGATTATCTCCCCCAGGATAATTGATTATTTCCTTTAATTCATTTTTAGGGCTTTTCACAAAGAGTTGGTAATCGATTATCTCCTCCAAGGTAATCGATTACCCTACTGAATTTTCATATATTGATGGTTCTAACTCTAAGACATTTCTCATAACTCTTATATACACTTTGAATATGATTATTTCCCTTAATCCTAGCTTTACTCTTATGATTTCCATTAGTTTAACTTATATTGAATCTAATAAAGCTTGGAGCTAAAATTAGGGATGTTACATATCTCATTCAATTTCAATTTCATTCATATTCATCTTTAATATGAACAAGTATATCATGTTCATCACAAGCATCATTCAATCATCGGTTACATATCAATTCATTTATTCATGTGTTCCAATTCGATTTATAATATTTACTAACCAACTCATTCATAATCGATTTATTCATACAATCTCTTCATTCATATTCATTACTTACTTAGCTCCCTTCTAATTCATTTCATATCATATTCAAACATATCATAAATTATAATAAGCTTATTCATACAATAAGTCATTCAATATATATCATTCATATTCATTGATCATCCTGTCCCTTTGTATTTTACTAATATGAATCATATTCCATTTCTTCATCATAATCAATCCTACATCACCTATTGTATTCTAACACATTCAATATTCATTAATCAAATAGGCACTTATGTTGTTCATATTTATTTCATAGGTTCAAGATTAATTACATATATTAATTATTCAGTTATTCATATTTATTATTAAACTAAACCGATACTATTCATATTCTAAGAAAAATGGCTCCTACCTTATCTTCGAGGAAGAGAAGGCTTGAATCTTGGTTTTTTCTCCCTTGGCTTAGCTTTGAACTCTAGAAATCCTTAGCTTCTTGCTTACTTGGTTGTTGTCTTCAAAATATTTAGGTTATTTGAATTTTTCTTGATAGGGGAAGGAGATTCAAAAAGGATTTGATTGTGTTGGAGGGATTTTGGGGGATGATTGAATGAGAGGAATGCTTGAAGAAGTGAAGGATTACCCAAAATGGTGTTTTTGGTTCGGTCTCCCCCTTATATAGACACTAAAAACTGACTTAGGGGAAGAAATCTAGAGAAATATCGGTTTCCCCCCCTAAAACTGCCTTATTTTTATGCAGGTATGTCAGTCGTAACCAGATTACCAAACCCTCGTAACCGGTTACTGTGGTTCTCCAGGTTCCAGAAGGTTCCATTTTACACCGCATAACCGGTTACAAAGGGTTTTCAACATCAAAATCACATGCCTAATTGGATTTTTCTCATTTTTAATCAATTTAATTCCCTTACTTAAGGCTTAAGGAGCCTAAATATTTTGTATTTATAACTTAATTCTTTTTCTTACTATTTAAGTAATTAATTTTATCACTTCCTATTATTTCCTATTATTTAAGAAATCATTAAAATACCACACTCACGATAAAAATTACATTTTATTTTATGAAAAAAAAAAACACATTGTTACAATTCTCCCCCACTTAAGTGAATTTCGTCCCCAAAATTCAATCTGCAAAATGTGTGCAGTGAGTCATTCTAATCCCTATGTAGTATTCCTTACATTCTTACTTCTACTTAAGACTAACTACAGGTTCTCCCCCACTTTTTGTTAACATAGCTTCAAAAGGGTTCTTACTATTGGGGAAACTTTATTGAACTAGTATGGTTGGTGATAGGATTTTTGGTAGGATCTTCGACCTTATCTGCTTCCCTACCATGCATAGCATGTAGTCCTCCTCTAGCGGTAAGCCTTCTTCCCCCTTGTCCACGAGTCTTGATTGCATTGATTTCTCGCTTTATCTCGTTAGGGCACTATTTTGCATACTACCTCAGTTCCTGGCAATCGTGGCATCATATCTTTTGTTTCCAACATTCCCCAAAGTGATATTTTTGGCAAGTCTCACATTAGGGAGGGTTGGCTAAAGTGTGCTCTCCATTGTTTCGTCCTCTTTGATTTCCATTCTTGGCCCTATCGAGGGTGTATGGTTCCCTCTTTTTTTGGCTTTTTGACCTTCCCCCTTATTAGGCCGTATTGTTTTGAATTTATAAAAATTTGTGCATTTCAACTTGAAAAATTCAAGATACCAATGTCATAAATAAAAAATAAAAAGTACTGGGTAGCTTAATTACCAATTAGTATAAATTAAAAATATTAATATATTTTAACACAGTAACAGATGAAATGACATATTCCAATATTACAATATAAATAGGGATACGTTGCTTCTTGACTTTTTTTTTTTTGCCCATATGGTTCCCCAAGTACTACTTAGATACATCCGGATTCGACTCGGGTCGCGTGCCTGAGTATGGTAGGTGAGTCTCCCAGCAACATGAATTTTCTGCATCCACAAGGAATCGAATCCGAGACTTTGCTTAAATGAGATCGAGCCGCTTAGCACTCGTCCCAACTCATGTTGGTTTCTTGACTCTAATTTTTTATCTAGCCGAAAAATTAATTTATGCAATGAATAATTTGTGAATTGTATTAATAAATTAGATATAAGCAATTAAAAAAATTAAATATGGTACCGATAATGAGTTTGGATTTATTTTTATAATTTATAAATCTAACAAATTGGAAAAAAATTTAAACACTAATAAATATGTCAAAATAATTTTCAGGAATTTATAAATATGTCAAAATACGCACAATGTAAGTCACTAAAAATTACATATGTCAAGTTAAAAGAAAATTAACTATTTAAAATAAAAATAATAATATTGGCTCACTTAGTTATTATTTACTACTCCCTCCAGTTTCAATTATAGGTAAAAAAAAAACTAATTTCACGTTTATTAAGGAAGTTAGTTGAGCGTATTCAATTTTTTTGAAATGATAAAAAAATAGACTATTTTTGGAATCATATATTGAGAATGAAACAAAAATTAAATGATACAACCACTTTATTGAGATATTTTAAGAATAATTGTATTGGAGATAGAAAAGGTAGTTAAATTTTTCTTATATTTGAAACCACTAATGAGATATTTTTAGTTGCTAATAATTGAGACCGAATGGAGTATCGAATTCATATATTTATATATAATTGTGTATCTTTATTGAATGAAGGATAACTGTGCTATGACAAAAAAATATTAATCGAAAATCATAAAAATATATATATAAATATGTACAAATACAAGGCTTGTATGCCTGAAAATATGCTCTACATTTAAAGAATAAAATTGCAAAATGTCAAAATATCTAACAATATATTTTTCTTAAATTTATAAAAATGTATGTATTTCAATTTGAAAAATTCAAACTAAATGTTGTTATAATACAAAATGCATTATGTAATTTAATTATTAAATAAAAAATTAAAATTTTAGAACATAAAAAGGAAATAGATTATTTCTCACACTGATTTTTTATCGAGTCAACCAATTGATAAATGAAAGAAAAAACATGATTATAAGCGAAACTTTTTTTTTTTAAATGAAATTTAAAAACTAACATTTTTATGCTTATTCATTTAAGATAAAAAAAAAGGTTTAAAGACGAATTAAATGTGAGAGCATGTTTTATATAATTATATAATTACAAAACTAAAAATAAACCCGTGCAACGCACGGGCATGATTACTAGTTGATTTTAAAAGAAATACTTATTTACTCCTAGTATGTTAATCAAATAATAAACGTTATTAATTAGCCACGTTATTAATAATACGCTATTAATTAACATTCAAAAGAATAATAATAAACGTTATTAATCTCAAATGATGAAGGGTTTCATCAGGTGTATAAGAAACACTCTTTTCCTGCTTATGGCATTTGCAATAACAATCTCCAATTCCAAAATAAGACTTATAATTTATTAATGTAAATACTAATTGCAATCCATTAAGAAAAAAAACAAACAGAAAAAGAACTTCTTATCTACTTATTTACTCTTACAAATAAAATGTAAACTATCCAAGAAACTGAAGAACAAGACTAAAAAGTAGGAAACTAAAACATAAAATGTTATTATTCAGAATACAAAATGATTTTAAAAAAAAAAAAGTTCAAGCAGGCAACCAAGCAGATGCAAAAACAACATTATGTCCTTTCCATGTAAGCACAATATGTTCATCTTCTTTCTTTAATCCCCATCCAGCAGCATGTTCATCTAGCATTGCCTTCACCTCAGAAACCGAGTCTTCACTAAATGCAACCCCATGAAAGTTTGCATTCTTCATTCTTTGTTCCCACTTTATTTTAGGCTCAACCCTCTCCACTCTCTGAACCCCTTCATGTGCTATCACATTCTCAATCTTCCAGCAAATATCTGCTTCATACCACTGCCTTTGTTTACTCCCACTCGGAAGAAACGTGTCCACGGTGTCGTAAGGTATCCATAGATAATTAAACGCAGACCTTAGTCTACAAACCAAGTTATTTGATGTCAAATCTGCATCTTCATCAACCAAAACGACAATAGTTGGGTCTAAACTCCTTACTGCTTTAAGGAACAATGACCTCAATGACAAAGTAGCAGTGCAACTAGCAGCAGCAGAAGAAGAAGAATCGTAACCATAGCCATAAATATAAGAGTTTTTGTCCATATCATGAATAAGGGTTTCTTCAGGGATATAATGAAGCATCATGTGACAGTTTATAACCAAAGCTTCTCTTGGACGATGAGCTTCTGAAGCTAAAACTAAATGTTGCACCCTCAAGTGTTCAATCAAAGAAGCAAACCCATCAGTGTAACTCGAATGAACCACCCTGAATTCCATGATCACGTTCCTTGACCTAGCGAAATTAACCAACTTTGCACCTAATTCATCATAGGAAAGATCAAGAGCCGGTGGAATGTCTCTGCAGTTATCACCAGCAACGGTTAACTTGATCAAAGGTGGAACTTCGTGGTGGTGGCGGCTAGCGATGGCGTCAATGAGCGTAGGGATTTGCATGCAATGCGTCAAGCTTAAGTCAACAATGTGAATCACCGAGAAGCCTTGAGAAGCTTCTAGAATGGCGGCGTTGGCGGCCGTAAAACCGAAGCGATGCCAAGGTGTTAGGTCAACAAAGTTGGCCAATTCAATGACATTGAATTTGTGAGTGTCTATTGCGAGATGGCTGCTTCGGGGAGATTCTTCATCATCCCCCATCATTGCTTCTAGAAGCATCTTGCAGCTTCCGGTCTTCGCGGCGCGAGCCGTGAGGGCGCGGAGGAAGCTCGAGGCTAAACGCTGATTGGAGTCGCCGTCAGGGAGGGCTATGTTGTTGAGGACCCAGAGAATTTGTTGGGCCAAGGTTCCATCGTTGGTCTCTATGGCGTTTGCGCAATGAACAAGTAATTGTTCCATGCAATTGGCATCTCCGAAGCTGCTTAGGGCCTTGGGGGTGGTAGGGAACCCTGTAGGCCAAGGGCTACTAGCTCTGGTGCTAGGTACTTGGTTTTGGTTCATGGTGGTAGGGTTTGAAAAGGGTGTGATAATTTGGTGGAAAGGTGGTAGTAGTGGAGTTGTGAATTGCATCATTGACAATTGTGTGAAGGGGGTAGAGAAGGAAAATGAAGATAAGACAAAAAAAGGGGAAAATAGCAAGGGTTGATCAGAAGGAAAAAGAGAAAGTGACCTGACTTGAGAGGCAATTGTGGTGTGAAATTGGCAGTGGAGTTTGAGGGAAAGAATTTTCCTTCTGCAAGCTGCACATGAATCAAAGGAAAATTGACATTTCAGCTTTATGGTATGAGGTGTAATATTATTATAGTTCTTTCTAAAAAGGACTGATCAGTGAAAAAAAAGGGACAAAGTGAAAAACTAAACTCTCATCCCAAAACAAAAAGAAACATTTATTTGAAGTCAAATTAGGCAAAAGAGACCGTTCTTATGGAAAGGGTTCAGGCTTTTTCAGATGTAAGCAAAACAGCCAAAGGTAGTAGCAGAAGAAGGAGGTAGTGATGTGAACATCTATTCTATTCCATGGCTTCAAAAGGGTCTAATCCCACACTTGAGTAGATATTTCTGATTTTGCTTCGTGAAGAAAGAGAAGGGATGAGAGAGATGTGTTATAAGATGGAGAAGAGAGAGAGAGAGAGAGAGAGAGAGAGTAGTACCTGTAGGCTTTGGAGTACACTGGGTGTGTTGGATTTTGGTGGCATGTGAAGTAGCCGGCCAGCATATTGTTTGTACGTGGGAGTTGGGATTTTGTCATGTAATGGTGGGCAGTGTGTGGGGGATTTGAGGCAGTTAAGCTTTTGGCTCACTCACTCACGGGCTATCACACTAGAGTAATGTTTTATGCATAACAAAAACACTTTTGGTAAAGTGGTAACTCACATAGTCTCTTAATTAATTGGTTTCGAGTTCGAGTTTTGAGTATGGAGCAATCCTTGCTGGGACACCCCTATCGCTTAGTGCGAGCTTAGTTGAGTTGGACCAGGTGAGTCGGATTTTGGGTAAACCAGATTTGGGCACCGGTTGGTGTAAAATAAAAACAACTATTGTTAGTATATATAATCAAAAGATAAACAGCACGTTTTGTTGTAAATTTGATTTTTATTATGATATATTTTTGGGATATTTGTATAAATAAAAGATGAAAAGTAAATAGGAAAAAAATTAGAATAATAACTTCATTCATTTGCTATAAGAAAAAGTTACCAAATTTAGTTTAACAAATAACATTAGTAATCACTAATCACATAATTGTTATAAACAATTCATATTTATCCAATAGGTAGATGACTATCTATTGAATTGAGTTTATCTTTATTGGCTTGAGTTTATCCTTCTTTGTATTTATCTTTAGTTGAAACCACTTCATATTAGGGTTTCCTATCTCCATATATATAGGCCTCAACTATGATGCAAAATGTACACTGAATATATCATAATATATTGTTTCATCTCTTCTTCTCTTCTTCCTTATTTTCATATGTTTTATAACACGTTATCAGCATGATTGTGTAATTTTTTTTATTATTAATGTTTTATTTATTTATTTATTTTCTCTTCTTTTGATATATAATATATTGATCCTGAAATATCTAAAGGCAAGCGGATCTACATTTAAAAAAAGAAAGAAATAAAAGATGCAAACAGAAACAGTGTTAATTGTATGTAAAGTTCTGAAGAAAAAAAAGTCCGGAAGGATCTAAAGATCGCATAACATATATATAAAACTCCGGAAGCCCAGAGAAGGTAGCCTTCATCGGCCTAAGATTTGCTATAAAGATGTCATCAATATCACCATACCATTGTACGCTACAAAAAAATGGGCAAGTTGCGACGGTTTTTGGAGGTGTTTTGCGGCGGTCATAACCGTCGCAAAATATATTTGCGGCGGTTCAATATTTCACGTAGAACCAACCGTCGAGAATCATATTTTGCGGCGGTTATAACAACGGCTATAGAATTTTGACCTAAAATTTGCGACGGTTAACAAACCCCGCAAATTGCACATATGAAATTTCATTGAAAACAATTGCGTCAGTTATAACCGTCGCAAGATGCCAATATATTAAAAAATAATTGCGACGGTTTAAAACCGCCACAAGATGCCTATTTATTTATATGATGAAAAACTTTGCGACAGTTTTTATGACCACCGCGACATGCCTATTTCTATTTATAAAAGCAATTGCGACAGTTTTTGATCGCCACAAGATGCCTATTTATATATTTGCGACAGTTATAACCGCTGGTAAAGCTGCACACGAAATTAAAATAAAAAGATTTGCTGGGAAATATCCTTCCACCCCTAATATGCTTCAATCTACAACACATTTTAAACCAATTACATCTAAATTATAGCCAAATGAATACAATATTCCCATGTAAAACATCACCAAATCTAAATTATAGTTAAAATAAAAAAATCTAGGTAAATAATTTTTTAGATTGTTCTAAAATCTAAATTCTAAGTAAGGAGCCTCATCCTCAGAATTGCTGAGGACAAAGAGAAAGTCACTAAGGACCTAAATTATCAAGATGTGAGCCTCATCCTCCTACACTCTCCAACTGCTCCAACTGTGAATCTAGTGTAAACTAAATGGACAATGGCCAAATTTGTTCATATCACCAGCACCATCCTAAAACTAAATAGACAATGGCCAAATCTATGCATATCAAGCACATACATCATAGTCTCAAATTTTGCATGTAATCAATCATAGAAACTAACCAACATTTAAGGACTATCTTGTTTGAAAACATGATAACAGAATATTTAAATTAAATGATCACAAGTCAAATGCTTAAGAAAAGAAAGACAAAGGAGCATTTGGGTGAATTCCAGATTCTAAAATACCAACATCAATTGCAAACATTTTGCTCTAGACAACATCTATTGATATAACTGGAAAATGCAGAGAAACAAAAACCACCAAGCAGCTACCTCTTATAAAGCTTGCCCTGTTTTTTTTTTAATTTTTATAATGAACATTTGCCCTGTGTTCAGAGTGGTGCTACTAGAGGCAGCTCTATTGGTCCCAGCAGTTGCCGTGGAGAATATGAAATATTATTACAGTTAGTTAAAACTAATTGTCATTCAGATTTCCATTTTAAAAACTTATCTAATGAGTAAAGAGTATAATCCATAAATCATTTGAATAAAAATTTACTTATTCTACTCAATAAATAATCAGAGGCACTACTTACTGATGTAAACACTACTAACACAGCCATACGTATTCAAAACATTGATTGTTAAAGTTAAAGTAAAATAATGAAGTAGTGCTACATATTAAAAAAGAAAAACAAAACATAAAATGAAGTGTTAGCGAAACTAGGATATGCACTATTAAGAGCTTTCACAATTCAGATAGCACATTCTTTATCAACCCAATGAGAGAGCAAACTAAAAAGCATACCACATTCAAAACAAGGAAGAATCAGATGATGACTCAGACAATCACGAGACATCATCCAAAACTTTAATACCGTAGTCTAACTGAAGTAACGTAGACTTATTTTGCCAGTAGCAATTATGAACATAATAACCAAAGGGATAGTATGTTTAATTGACTTGTGAGCATGAAATACACATTATCACACAAATACTTCATTCTATTACTAGAAGATGGCAACATGCCAACTAATGGTCCTTGTGTTGCTTACTTAGTCCCAACAGGATTAAAAGCAACACAAAAAGTAGCAATAATTTCATCCATAGCATCATATGCCCGATATGTGCACCGTAACTGCAAGTTTCATTTAAAGCAATGATCAGAAATTACAATAGCAGTACAGAAGCCACAATATGAGTTCAAAGCTGCTAATGACATCAGTACATGGGAATAAATTAAAGTGTCACGAGTAGCAAAACTGAAATCCATATTTCGAAACAATTTATCAGTAATAACTAGCTAATACTCCCTCTGTCCCTTAATATAAGTCACTTTTACGGTTTTACCTAATGCACGCAGATTAAGAAAAGTAATTATTACTCTCAAACTTATCAAAAAATATGTTGTCACTCTTACATAAACATAGACGGACAGAAAACATAATCGAAGTACATGAAATTGAAGAACATGAGAAAATATTTAGTCTCTCTTACATGAAAAATAAATTTTTAAAGAAAATAATTTGATATAAAAGAAAGGTGTAGATGTAGCAATGAGCACCTGAGGCAGACATGTAAGGATACCAACAGAAATCATGTATCGATTCTCCTTCATTCATGACCAGATTAGCAGGAAAGGAATCTGCAGCTGCACACAACTGAAAACAATGAAATCCCAACTGTGAATTTGCATTAGCAAGGAAACACATCCACTTGCTGATTCATCATGCTCAATACACGAATAATAAAATAAATCATAATTTATTTATTTTGTCCGAGACACTCAACATTCACTATTAAGAAGTCACATTGGACTCCAATTGATCATAATCGAGCCGGAAGAAGACCCATCAAAGGGTAAAAGCTCTCTCACCGCCTATTTTTTCCATTCACAAGACTCGAACCCGTGATCACATGAGCTGGTTCATATGATGCCAGCTTATAAGACCCAGTAAGACAACATGAATTTTTAGTTCTTATATATATATATAGGACCATATCAGGGTATCAATTACTATAATTAATTAATTTTCTCTATTGAGTTTTTGTTTCTGACAGGTAACGATGAAGGATCGGAGGCTTTTGGAGTCTTCAGTTGGGGCGATAACAGCCAATGTTGTGATGGCTAAGGATGGTAGTGGAAAATTCAAGACTGTAGCAGAGGCCGTGGTATCTGCACCTGATAATGGTAACACAAGGTACACGATATATGTGAAGAAGGGAACATACCAAGAGCATGTTGAAATTGGTAAGAAGAAGAAGAATGTGATGCTGGTTGGTGATGGTATGGATGCAACCGTAATCACTGGGAGCTTGAATGTTGTGGATGGATCAACTACTTTCAACAGTGCCACTGTTGGTACTTACTTAATTACCTAACTCATACTATGACATTTACTTTTTTTTATAGGTTTTATCATGCATAACAATTGTGTCAAAGTAAAGAATCATAATGAGTAACATACCAAGCACATTTGAAACACAATGGACAACAATTAGCTTGGTCTTCCTTGAGAGCAATTTTTTCAAATTGTCTATATCAGGAACTTCATCTTGGTTTAAATTAACAAATTTCAAAACAGCCCCAACTTTTTGAGCAACTAGTTGCCAAGGAACGATTGCACTGTGATGAAAGAATAAACCTTCAAAACACTGATTAAATTGAATTATTCAGTCACATGCACAACAAATGAAAGAATAAACCTTCAAAATAATTATAGAATAAACATCTACAACACAAGAGTTTTTTAAGGGAGTTGTAACTTCTACTATGCAGTGAGACTACGAAGAATGGTTGTCATCTTGAGTTGTTTAATGCTCAATCCAGCCAGTACCTAGTTACTATGATTTTAAAATTTTCTTTTTCACCTAAATGAAGAACTCTCTATGATCCTAATCCGTATATCCTGATACTTTTCAAATTCTAAAGCAATAATGAAATAGAAGGTTTATCAGCAAACATTAAGACCTTTACCCTTAGCTTTCCTGATACTTCAGTAGGATTGGCATTAGAACTTCGATTTGAGTCCTCAAAAAATCGTTCATCAGCTAATCCATTTAAAACATAGTTATCAGTTATCACCAAACATGTTAGTAATCAATTTTTCAATGGAAAATAATACTATGTTCTAACTTACCTCAGGTTTTCTCAGTGTTCCAGTGTCATCACTAGCAGTCATGGTCACTCCACTTACAAAGAAACCATTAAGGATAATCAATAACTAGCAACAATATCTAGGAATTTTAGCATAAGTATGTCTTGATTTAGTCTTAAATAGTATTCTGTGAGAAAAGGAGATTTTGTCATTTGGCAATATGTAGGAGAGGCATAGATACAAAAAAATTTATTAGGGGATATACTAAAGATCCATAAAATTCAAAATTTGGTAGTTTGAAATAATAAATTGAAGTCAAAATTTCAAGCTTCAACAAAAACACGACAAATGAAATACAAAGTCTGCACATGAACATTAGAAAATGCATAGAGAAACTGAAAGCAAATTTCAAACTTAGAAGCATCTCTTCAAAAAGGTTGTGTGCAGGATTTAATACCTTGGGATAAATGGAGATAATTGATAAGTTAAAAGCTATTTTCTCACTCCTTGCTGCAAAATGAGTAGAGATTAGGGATTAGGGATTCCGACTTTTAGGATTAGGGCTTCTAATTAGCGATTATATGTGAGATCTTGAACATAGATTACAGAGAGTTGAGTAATTGAAATGAAAGAATGAATTAAAATGATTAAACATAGCTTCAATTAGGGATTTGAGCTGAGAAGTGGTTGAGAGAATGGAGATTGAGATTGTGAGATTACTCTCGATTGAGAATGAGAGAAACGGTTGACAGAGAATGGAAGAAGGGAGAATGAGAGTGAGAGTGAGATTACCTTCCATTGAGAATGAGAGAAGCGATTGAGAAATGAGAGAGAATGAGAATGAATGGAATGCAAATCACATGGAACACCGACGCAGTCGCAAACCACAAGTGAGAGATGAAGCAAGGTACGTGCGGCCTGCACGTGTAAACCTTGCAAGTTGCGGGGGTTACAAAACTGATGCAAATTTGCCGTTTTAATTAAACACCGACGACAGTTCATATAACTGCCGCAAATAATCCGCCGCATAATACTATTTTTCTTGTGGTGGTATGACCTGTTCCTTAATTGATAAGGCTAAGCTATTCAGCCGTGAAGGAAAGTTAAAGGCCCAACGACATCAAACAATGTTGTAGCCAAGTAGTATATAACATAACAAATGTTACAATGATAAAGGATAATACTATTTAGAAATCTCAGTGTCTGAACTTAAAACGCCATAGTCAGTCACAACAATGACATATGCAGTGAACACACATGTATGCAGGTTCATGAATTATCATGTAACAATTAAGATGCGAAAAAAAAAGATACATATGAGAACCTTGCAAATAATATTTTTGGATGTTATCTAATTTATTTATTGTAAATAATATTTTTGGATGTTATCTAATTTATTTATTTTCCTTATTTATTATAGGATCAATATGTCAAATCTTGCAAATCTTGAATTTTTTGCCCTTGATATCACTGGCAAGAATTATTTGTCATGGGTTTTAGATGTTGAAATTCATTTAGATGCAAAAGGCCTTGGAGAGACCATAAAAGAGGGTAATAAGGCATCTAACCAAGATAAGGCTAAGGCTATGATTTTCTTACGCCGTCACCTCCATGAAGGGTTGAAAACAGAATATCTCACTGTTAAGGATCCACTTCTTCTTTGAAATAACATAAAAGAGCACTATGATCATCAAAAAATCTGTAATTTTGCCTAAGGCTCGTTATGATTGGATGCATTTGCGCTTACAAGATTTCAAAACTATAAGTGAGTATAACTCGGTCATGTTCAGAATTACATCTCATATGGAATTATGTGGAGAAAAAATCACTGATTCTGATATGTTAGAAAAAACATTATCCACATTTCATGCAAAACAATTGCTCCTACAACAACAATATCGTGAAAAAGGTTTTAAGAAATACTCTCAATTAATTTCTTGTCTTCTTGTGGCTGAACAAAATAATGAGCTGTTACTAAAAAATCATGAATCCCATGCAACGGGCACTGCTCCATTCCCTGAAGCGAATGTAGCAACACACAGCCACAAATCCAATGCACAAACTCGTAGTCGTGGTCGTGGCGGCGGTAGTTATCTTGGTCATGGATATGGTTATAGTGGATATGGGCCCAGTCGTGGTCGTGGATATAAACAAGGTAGACATAATCGTGGTGGTATTCGAAACAAACATGGAAAAGGGGTGAAAATACTGAAAAAGGAAAAGGTGCTCAAATTAGCAAAAACGATGAATACAAATGTGATCATTGTGGTGTCAAACACCATTGGGCTCGTGTATGTCGTACACCTGAACATCTTGTCAAGCCTTACCAAGAATCAATCAAGAAAAAGGGAAAAATATAGAAACAAATTTTGCTTTTGAAGAAGACAATCCTGATTACAACCATATGAATACCACCTCTCTAGATGTTTCAGATTTCTTTATTGATCCAAATGAAAATTTTGATTTTCTATCTGGAGATGGAACTGCCAAAATTTAATTAGATGTTATTGGTTTTAGAATATTTTTTTTTAATGTTTTTAGTCTTTTGTTGTTTTTCCTTTTTCCAATAAAGTATTTAGGTCTAGAATGTGTTTCCTTTTCTCTGATGAAGCAATAAAGTTTTTATTTTCAAGTATTATGAATTCATATTAATTATCTATTTTCTTTGTATCGTAGTAAGAATGAGTATTCCTTTACATGCTTCATTGGTTGGCTACAACTTTAATCATAAAGAAATGTGTCTTGCCAATAGTGGAACAACTCACACAATTCTCAAGGATAAAAAATATTTCTCTTACCTAGTAAAGCAAGTAGCAAACGTTAATGCATTATCTGGTAGTATAAATATAATTAAAGGCTCCAGAAGAACAAATATAATACTACCTGGAGGAATAAAATTGTGTATCAATAATGCATTACTCTCTACTCAGTCTCAAAGAAACTTATTAAGTTTCAAGGATATTTGCCAAAATGGATATCACATAGAGACAACGAATCAAGGAGGTATTGAATTCCTTTATATCACAAAAGTTATTTCAAATAAGAAATGCATAGTAGAAAAGTTGCCTACTTTTTCCTCTGGTTTGTACTACACATACATTAGAACAATTGAGATACATCACGTCGGAAACCAAAAGTTTGCAGATAATAATAAGTTCATTGTTTGGCATGACCAGTTAGACCATCCCGAATCTATTATGATGCGAAAAATAATTCAAAATTCTTGTGGACACCAAATGAAGAACCAAAGGATTATTCAAACTAATTGTCTTTCATGTGTTGCTTGTTACCAAGGGAAGTTGATCATTCGGCCATCACCTGGAAAAATTGAGTATGAATCACTAACATTTTTGGAACGTATACAAGGTGATATATGTGGGCCAATAGACCCATCATGTGGACCATTTAGATATTTCATGGTTTTAATTGATGCATCAACTAAATGGTCACATGTATGTTTATTATCTACTCGTAACCATGCATTTGCGAGATTACTTGCTCAACTAATTAGACTTAGAGCACATTTTCCTGACTATCTAATTAAGAAAATACACCTTGACAATGCTGGTGAATTTACGTCCCAAACTTTTAATTATTTTTGCATGTCTATTGGCATTGATGTTGAACATCCCGTAGCACATGCTCATACACAAAATGGACTTGCGGAAGCACTTATTAAATGACTACAAATAATTGCAAGGTCATGAGATCAAAACTTCCAATAACTGCTTGGGGACATGCAATTTTGCATGCTGCAGCACTAATTTGCATCAGGCCAGCAAGTTTTGAACAAATCATCCCCTTTACAAATGGTTTTTGTTCAGGAACCTAATATTTTCCATCTAAGAATTTTCGGATGTGCGGTATATGTTCCCATTGCTTCACCACAACGCACTAAGATAGGACCTCAAAGAAGGTTGGGAATATATGTTGGATATGAATCTTCATAAAATATCTCGAACCAACAATGGGAAATTTATTCACGGCTCGATTTTCCGATTGTCGTTTTGATGAATCTGTTTTCCCAACATTAGAGGGAGAAAATAAGCAGCCGGAAAAAGAAATTATTTGGAAAGAATTATCATTATCTTATCTTGATCCTCCTACAAAACAATGTGAACTTGAAGTTCAAAAGATAATTCATTTGCAAAATTTAGCTAACCAATTGTCAGATGCATTCACTGACCTAAAAAGAGTGACTAAGTCACATATTCCAGCTGCTAATGCTCCAATAAAAAATTGATGTCCCTGTTGGACAAAATACAATTGCAAATGAGTCTAAGGCACGTCTAAAGTGTGGCAGACCCATCAGTTCCAAAGATAAAAATCATCGAAAACGAAAAGGAGCTTAGAAAGAAGATGGTCAATTTGAGGATATGGTGACTCTTGAAGAGCCTTCAGACATAATTAATAGTTCAATTCTAGAAGAAACTCAGGTACCTGAAAATTATGAAAACAAAGAGATGTCAATAAATTATGTCATGAATGAAATTCAATGGAGCCGATATGAAATCGACGTCGACGATATTTTTGCATATAATATAGCGCTTGAAATTATAAATGATAAGGATCATGAACCAAAGTCTATTAAGGAATGTAGACAAAGAAATGATTGGCCAAAATGGAAAGACACAATTGAGGCAGAATTGAATTCGCTTGATAAGCGACAAGTATTTGGACCTGTAATTCTTACACCTAAAGGTGAAAAGCCAGTTGGATACAAATGGGTCTTTATGCAAAAGTGAAAGGAGAAAGGAGAAATTATGAGATATAAAGCAAGATTGGTTGCCCAAGGTTTTTCGCAAAGACTTGACACTGATTTTGATGAGACATATTCTCCTGTGGTGGATGCAAGTACTTTTCGATACTTAATTAGTCTGGCAAACGTGAAGGGCTCGATTTGCGTCTAATGGATGTCATTACAGCCTATCTATATGGCTCTCTTGAAAAAGGCATTTATATGAAACTTCCTGAAGGATTTAATTTACTTGAAATATATAATTCAAATTCTCGAGAAGGTTACTCAATTAAGTTGAATAAAAGTCTTTATGGATTAAAGCAATCTGGACGCATGTGGTATAATCGCCTAAGTGAATATTTAATCAAGGAAGGATATAAAAATGACCCAATTTGTCCATGTATTTTTTTGAAAAGGGGTGGCAAGGAATTTTCTATAATTTTTGTTTACGTTGATGATTTGAATATTATTGGAACTCCTAACGAGCTTCCAAAAGCTGTAAATTGCTTGAAGAAAGAATTTGAGATGAAGGATCTGGGAAGAACAAAGTTTTGTCTTGGTTTACAAATGGAATATTTAAATAATGGAATTTTGGTACATCAAGAAATTTATATTGCAAAGGTTCTTAAGCGATTCTACATGGATAAATCACATCCATTATGTAGTCCAATGGTTGTAAGGTCACTTGATGTGAATAAAGATCCTTTTAGACCTAAAGAAGAAGATGAAGAACTATTTGGTCCTGAAGTACCATATCTTAGTGCAATTGGGGAATTAATGTATCTTTCTAGTCACACACAACCTGATATATCATTTTATGTTAATTTATTGGCAAGACATAGTTTTTCGCTTACAAGAAGACACTGGAATGGAGTTAAGCATATATTTCGTTACCTTAAAGGTACAATGGATATGTGTTTGTTTTACTCAAATATGACTAAATCAAATTGTATCGGTTATGCCGATGCAGGTTATCTATCTGACCCTCATAATGGTCGATCGCAAATCGGTTATGTATTTACATGCGGTGACACAGCTATTTCATGCCGATCTATGAAACAAACGATTACTGCCACTTCGTCTAATCATGCGGAAATTTTAGTGTTGCATGAGGCAAGTCGAGAATGTGTTTGGCTAAGATCTGTAATTCAACACATACAACAAAATTGTGGTATATTATTTGGAAAAATGAATTCGACCATTCTATATGAAGATAATGTTGCATGTATTGCCCAACTGAAAGAAGGATACATTAAAGGAGATAGAACAAAACATATTTCACCAAAAATTTTTTATGCTCATGACCTATAGAAGAGCGGTGACATAAGTGTTCAACTTCAACAAGTTCGTTCAAGCGAGAATTTAGCAGATCTTTTTACAAAGTCTTTACCAACTACAACATTCCAACAACTAATACAGAAGATTGGTCTTTTTTCGTTTCAAAGATATTTGTTCACATGAGGGGGAGCAATAAATACGCACTGCACTCTTTTTCCCTTAACCACGGTTTTATCCCATTGGGTTTTCCTGGTGAGGTTTTTAATGAGGCAGTATTCATTTGCGTATCAAAATTATGTACTTTTTTTTCTTTCATTAAGTTTCATAGTTTTTTCTTAGTAAAGTTTTTAACGAGACATATTTTTGTAATAGTCATCCAAGGGGGAGTGTTACAAAGAATTCATATTTATCCAATTAGTGGATGACTATCTATTGGATTGAGTTTATCTCTATTGGCTTGAGTTTATCCTTCTTTGTGTTTATCTTTAGTTGAAACCACTTCATATTAGGGTTTCCTATCTCCCTATAAATAGGACTCAACTATGATGTAAAATGTACACTGAATATATCATAATATATTGTTTTCTCTCTTCTTCTCTTCTTCCTTATTTTCATACGTTTTATAACATGTTATAAACAATTCATATTTATCCAATTAGTGGATGACTATCTATTGGATTGAGTTTATCTCTATTGGCTTGAGTTTATCCTTCTTTGTGTTTATCTTTAGTTGAAACCACTTCATATTAGGGTTTCTCATCTCCCTATAAATAGGATTCAACTATGATGTAAAATGTACACTGAATATATCATAATAAATAGTTTCATCTCTACTTCTCTTCTTCCTTATTTTTATACGTTTTATAACATGTTCTAAACAATTCATATTTATTCAATTAGTGGATGACTATCTATTGGATTGAGTTTATCTCTATTGGATTGAGTTTATCTCTATTGGATTGAGTTTATCCTTCTTTGTGTTTATCTTTAGTTGAAACCACTTCATATTAGGGTTTCCTATCTCCCTATAAATAGGACTCAACTATGATGTAAAATGTACATTGAATATATTATAATATATTGTTTCCTCTCTTCTTCTCTTCTTCCTTATTTTCATACGTTTTATAACATGTTATTAGCACGATCGTTCTTTGCTCCAAAAGGTGTTGAAGCTAATCCATCAAAAGTAAGGTAAATTTTTTTTTATTATTAATGTTTTATTTATTTATTTATTTTCTCTTATTTTTATATATAATATATTGATCTTGAAATATCTAAAGGCAAGCGGATCTACATTTAAAAAAAAGAAAAAAAGGATGCAAATAGAAGCAGTGTTAATTGTATGTAAAGTTCTGAAAAAAATGTCCGGAAGGATCTAAAGATCCCATAACATATATATAAACGTTAGGAAGCCCAGAGAGGGTAGCCTTCATCGGCCTAAGATTTTCTATAAAGATGTCAATATCACCATACCGTTGTATGGCCTGTTCCTTAATTGATAAGGCTAAGCTATTCACCCGTGAAGGAAAGTTAAAGGCCCAATGACATCAAACAATGTTGTAGCCAAGTAGTATATAACATAACAAATGTTACAATGATAAAGGATAATACTATTTAGAAATCTCAGTGTCTGAACTTAAAACGCCATAGTCAGTCACAACAATGACATATGCAGTGAATACACATGTATTCAGGTTCATGAATTATCCTATAACAATTAAGATGCGAAAAAAAAAGGTACATCACGTATGAGAACCTTGCAAATAATATTTTTGGATGTTATCTAATTTATTTATTTTCCTTATTTATTATAGAATCAATATGTCAAACCTTGCAAATCTTGAATTTTTTGCCCTTGATATCACTGGCAAGAATTATATGTCATGGGTTTTAGATGCTAAAATTCATTTAGATGCAAAAGGCCTTGGAGAGATCATAAAAGAGGGTAATAAGGCTTCTAACCAAGAAAAGGCTAAGGCTATGATTTTCTTACAGCATCACCTTCATGAAGGGTTAAAAACATAATATCTCACTGTTAAGGATCCACTTCTTCTTTGGAATAACATAAAAGAGCGCTATGATCATAAAAAAATCTGTAATTTTGCCTAAGGGCCGTTATGATTGAATGCATTTGCGCTTACAAGATTTCAAAATTATAAGTGAGTATAGCTCGGTCATGTTCAGAATTACATCTCAGATGGAATTATGTGGAGAAAAAATCACTGATTCTGATATGTTAGAAAAAACATTATCCACATTTCATGCAAAACAATTTCTCCTACAGCAACAATATCGTGAAAAAGGTTTCAAGAAATACTCTCAATTAATTTCTTGTCTTCTTGCGGCTGAACAAAATAATGAGTTGTTACTAAAAAATCATGAATCCCATGCAACAGACACTGCTCCATTCCCTGAAGCGATGTAGCAACACGCAGCCACAATTCCCATGCACAAGAAAAAAAATAAATTAAAAGATGAAAAGTAAATAGGAAAAAAAAGTTAGAATAATAACTTCATTCATTTGCTATAAGAAAAAGTTACCAAATTTAGTTTAACAAATGACATTAGTAATCACTAATCACATAATGAATATATCAATGAATAATCAGAAAAATCATTCAGGCTAGATTCATGTGCAAATCCTGAAAAGATAGAGAATCTGGAAAAAAAAGGAAAGAAGAGAAAGAAAGGATTACATTGGTGGATCGGAGGTGGGTGAGGTAGAAACTATAGCTTAATGTAGGGTGGTGGGCAATGCCAATAAATAAACAGAGTGTGAGGATCCTAGTTTCGGATGGAATAATTATTTTTGGGCTTCAGTCCATTAAAGAAAGGATAAAAGGAGGCCCAATAAAGTGCAGACCCAAAATTTAGAAGGAAGCCCTTTCACATGATCAGATCAGGAGCAGAAAGGCTCCCTCCCGCCAGTGCGTCCTCCCAGCAACAACAAGGAACTGTGACATCATTAAGGAAGAGTTTTCTTCAACAAGTTTCCCAGTCTCGAGCTCAGCGCCCATCATCAATGTCATGCAATTACCACTTATGAAGATTGTGCTATTCAAATCAATACCAAAAATGGTATTACTTGGGCTCTACTCTCTGCCATACTGATAAAGAAGGGACATCCATCAGATAAAGGGAAAAGGCTTACTGACCAGTGGACAAGGAGGAGGAACTGCACAGTGACCATTAGGCCAAAAGAGAAGAATGTGAAGCTTAAGCTGTATGTATGTATCTGCTCCACGTGACAGTAATCAGGGAAGGAAGGGCGTCCTCCTCCTAGCAATGTTCTTCCTTTTAGAAAGTGCCTACACACTGTAATGATGTATCAGAAGAGCACCCTTCTGCAGTAAGCCTCCAGCCTTGGGCCAAACACCCCATTAGTTCAGTCATTCACAAATGCCATAAAAGGAAAACTCATTGTCTCACTTAAGCACAAATGAGGAAGGCTGCTCAGAGCTCCCTGCATAAGGCAAGCAAAGATGTTGCCTAGTGGACAAAAAACAACAGTGCAACAACTACCAGATAAACAGAAGGGAAAACGTGGAGACCAAGTTGTTGGTCAACTATAAAAAGAGAGTATACTACAAGGCAAAGTCAAGTTGATCCAAGCCAATCCAGGTCAATACAAGCCAGTCTAGAACAAGTAGAGTAAACCAAAGTAGAGAAAAACACTAATACTGTAAACACTGTAACGCAACCTTGAGGAAGATAAGAGAAAGGCTTCCTATCAACAATCATCCTCTCTTGTCTAAGCCTACTACAAAAGCAAACACTAACCAATAGAGCCAAAACACTGAACTACAACAACGACACAGACGCAACGACCCAGAAGAGAGGAAATACCGTAGAGAGTTTGAGGGAGACAATCAAAGGGCGTCCTGTATAATTTCTCATTAATAATTGTTTATTGCCCCTTTATAACAAATACCCCTCTCTCATGTATTCCTCTCCAGTATTCAATAAAATGAGGCCATTGATTTCCCAAAGTTTACGAACCCACTCTATTTTATCTTTATTCTTCATAGAATATAGATTTTTGGCAGAAACAATCCCCAATGCTGAAACATGGATACCTCGCATCTAACCCTGATTCAAAGATCATTGACTAGTGATGAGATCAAAGAAATAGACTAAAGAGGAGATCGAGCCAACATGCACTGCATCGCCGTTCAACCTAGCCAGATCATTCATCTCATGCTTGCATCCCCAAGGCTTGAACCAGAATCTTGACCCACTCAGTTGTCGTGTTGGAGTAGTTGGCCAACAGCAACGACAAATATGGTTGGATACCGATTGAAGGTGGGGATGACACCAAGGATGAGTCTATTTAAGGGTTGAATCTGAAAAGGACAAAGAATAAGATAATAAAAAAATAAAAGTAATTAAAGTTAGAGACATTTCTGAAATTTAGAAATAAACCTCTTTATAAGGTTATTATTCACTCATCTAATTTTATATACTATTAAATCAATGGCTCTTAATAATAGAATATCATACTCGTTAAAATAAGAATGAGTATCATAGACAACACTTAAAATAATTTATATATGTCTACATTTAATAATTTAATACCCTAGGCTTTTGAAATAGTTAATTTATGACATTATATTAGTGACTATGTCAAAAATCATTTAGAGTATGATTTTTACCTGCACTCTTGTTTTGGAGTTAAATTTTAGCATAAGAATACGGATATAATAAAAACCATACTCATAAGCCTTTACCCAGTCGATATTATTCAGAAATTTTGTAGAAAGAATTTGTGGAGATCAAGACAATTTTTGATAATAATCTTCCTAGGGGAGTTGTATTTTTCGCTTGATCTTTCTAGGCATCTTCTTCAAAAGTCTTCTTTAGTCCTTATTCTTTCTTGGCCATGGGATTGATATGGGTAATCACACTCATGTTATTCAAATACACAAACATAAATTAAGGATTATGAGAACTCATTACCTTCCCTAAGAACACACCTATACAACAAAAAACATAAACTCAAATGATAAAATGATGGTGAAATGGAAAAGATGGAAGAGACAAAAATAGATAAGAAGTGAGGTGGAGTTACAACATGAAGGTAAAGTTGATAATCCATAAAGGTCGTCATACAAGGGCATCTCACCCTTGATGAGGCCAAGGTCCGATCACTGAACCATGAGGCAAAGCCTCAACATACAAAAAGCAAGAAAGTTATCATAATTCACTATCTTTCTTCTCATTCTTAAATGGCCAAATACATTGGTATACTCCCTCCGGCTCGAATTATAAGTAACAAAAAACATACTTCTCTTGGTTTAAAATATAAGCAAAATTAACTAACTTTATTAAATTTTGTTTCATTCCCAATGTCACTTTCCTAAAACATCTCTAGAAAATTGCAATCTTAATTAATTTTTGTTTCATTTCCAATACTACTTTCCTAAAATACCTCTATTTTTTTTTATAAATTTAAGAAAATTAAATATAATCAACTAACCTCCTTAATAAGCGTAAAAGTGGTTGAAATTGCTTATAATTCGAGACGGATGGAGTATATAGGAGGGAATGAACATGTGATTTATGCCTTTCTATTGCCCTTCATTAATCTTAAACATTAATGCATTAAACTACCCTTCATTACAAAGTGCAACCCTCCCTCTTCCCCCTCCCATTAATTCATAACCCCACTTTATTAATTACACTTACACTGAAGATGATGATCATGACTTGAAAAGGACTTTAAAGTGGGCCGCCACCCTTTCATCTCCCTCGGCCAAATTTCTCACCGGATTGAAACTTGATGATGGTTGTTACAAGTGACTTCATGAGGCATTTGATGATCAACTATGTTATTTGAACATCTACTCCCTCCGGCTCGAATTATAAGCAACAAAAAACATACTACTCTTGGTTTAAAATATAAGCAAAACTAACTGACTTTATTAAATTTTGTTTCATTCTCAATGCCACTTTCCTAAAACATCTCTAGAAAATTGTAATCTTAATTAATTTTTGTTTCATTCTCAATACTACTTTCCAAAAATACCTATATTTTTTTATAAATTTGAGAAAATTAAATACAATCAACTAACCTCTTTAATAAGCGTAAAAATGGTTAGAATTGCTTATAATTCGAGCCGGAGGGAATATAGGTTAACATTTATGCCAACACCTTTTATTTTAAGTAAAAAAAATAAGGGTCACACAAAGGAAAAAAAAGTGTAACTTTTATCTTTTGAATGTGTTGGTATAGATGTTAATTCTTAGATATTCAAGTAACATATTTGTTTGGCAATAGTGGTGTGTGGTGATGATGATAATGGCAATAAAATGCTGATGATTAACATAGCTCTTGTAACTCCCATTTCCCTGAATTGATTAGGGATTTTATTCTTGAAAATCTTGATGGCACTAGAAGTTGCCATCAATCTCGCACAAAATGGAATTATTCAGACTTTCAAATAGTGGGAGAACATTTTAAGGTTAAAAAAAATCGATGAGAAGATCCTTAAAGTCAGATAGCTTAGTTTGTTAAACTGCAAAACATGTCGACCTTATAATTGAATTTTGTATAGGCATTAACAAATGAGTGCTTTACCAAATAAATGTAATTATGGCTTTTTGCATTTTTATATCGTTATTTTAATAACTAACATTGAAATATTTTTTTGTTATTGTTGATAGTAAAAAATGAACAATGTGGTCTAAAAAAAAAAAAAAACAATGTGAAGTAACTAAGTTTTCCTAACCTATTCACTTGGTATATATGATAATCTAATCTTAAAAAACAAGTATTTGTTAAAAAATGATACACTTAATGAATTAAAAAATAGTTATTTAATTTTTGGGAAATAGTTTTGGTCTTTTATTTTTTTTTTAATATTTAGTTTGATCCTTCCGTTTTCATCGTAATATTCTGAAATATTCTCTTCCCTCCCATTTAAAATTTGCAAAAAAAAAAAATTATATTAATGGAGCGGAGAGGGTAATTAATTAAGTCCGGATAAGGACGGGGAAGATGTGGAAAGATCATTAATCAGCAAACACAATGGATATAGGCAAAATATTAGTAGAACATATTGTTATTGGTAATTGTTTATTTTTTGGTGAAAGGAGTGAGGCCGAAATCTGGTTGCTATTTGCACATTTTAATAAATTTTTCTACCATATCCTGAATTTGTATTCTAGTTTTTAATTGAAAACAGAGTCTACTTTTCAACAAACCCTGGAGTCTAGCTGATATTATATAAAATATAAGTTGGTTCTATATATCAAATTATGCGACCACAGGAATAAATAAAAACAGGAATGATAGAATGCAGACAGAATTTATAGCATGATTAATTTGAATATAAATTAAATAAAATATAAATCCACGCAGCCGTTTCGACGTAATAGAATACTATATAAGACAATCCCCAATAAGTTTTGGAAACTATGTGTGCAAAGTACAAACCACAAATGGGATCTTAATTAACTTATGTAATCTCCAATATATTAAATGTATCCACTCCCTTAGTTCAAATTCAAGGTTAAACATACGAGCTAGACAAAATGCTAGAGCCCCAGGAAAGAAAATTACTGTTTCTTTTTGGTCTGCTATATATATTTCATATAATTTTCAAAATAACGGTCCTAATTCTCTGATAATTTTATCGATGATAATTTTGCAATTAAAATGCCATCAAAAGCCTGATAGATAGTGTAGTGAAGGATGATTTAGCTCATACTCTATTAAGGATTGCATTCAAATCATGCCGGTAATTTGACAACCTGTTTGCGGGATTTTCGTCCGACGCCTACCGAACTGACGGTGATGTGTGGGGTGTGGGTAACGACGGGTTATGTGGTAATCTTGTAAAAGGAACTTGACCATCTTTTTGGTATTTTTGGGTGTTTGAGAATAACAATAAATGCGAGTAAAGTAAAACCGACACCAAGAACACGATGCGGTGAAATTTAAACGGTGCAGTGAAGTAAATTGCGGAATCGAAAGGGAAAACGATTAAAAATGTGTAGTAAAATAAATTGCATGAAATTTAAAGTGCACGGAAATGTAAAGATTGCATTGAAATTAAAAAGGGTGGAAAGCTGAGGTTCTTTACAATGGCGTTTCTCCGTTTGTCTGCTCCGGTGAGACGTTTAGGATTTTAGCCTATGTGTGTCAACCTAGCAACCAACCCCCGATTACAAACTAAGGACTTCCTATTTATAGGATCCGAAAACTATTTACAAAGCTACTCGCACGTTCTGCACAACCGCAGAACCCACGTTTTTGATAACTACCCACTACGCTATCCCCCACGATGTAACTGCCCACGTCGTGGTTTGGGCTTAGTGGACACTTCTGTCGGATTCCGTGGTGACATCTTTGATGATACCTCTTCGACTGGCATCTTCCTTCGACTGCAACCTTTGAATCTTGTCTAAGTCTCTTTGTTGCTCGAAGCATTGACGTTGTTGTGCTCCAGCCTCTTGGTTCTGAGATGTCATCCGACATCGAGCCCCTTTCGACAGACGGGGCTATCGCTGAAATAAGCTTTCGACCCGCTGTCGACCTTAGACGCATTCGATTGATTTCGGTGACAAGTAATTCAACTAAATGCTGTTTCACTAGCATTCAATCAAAAAACATGCCCCCGACGTTTCTAATAGAATGCCGTCAAAGGACTTGTTTCCTTTAACTCTTTAATAGGAAAGGCGGCCTTAGTCGATCCTAGCAAGACACAAACCTTGACCTATGGGACTACAAAGACCTTTCCAATGCTTATTTATCAGGTTTATTGCTTCCTCCAATTCGGAGTTTTTTGCTATGACCTGACGCATCGGAAATGGATTCTATGTAATCCCACATGTTTATCCTTTCACTATTCAAGTGGATAAAGGTGATATTCGGGGGGGGGGGGGGACATCCCTTCGTTTCCCTGTCCTCACCCGAATACATTAATCCCACATGTTTAACCTTTGGTGAACTCATGTTTATGTGGAATATGAATCTTTTTTCCTCTTTCCAGAAATCATGAAGGCATTTCTTAAGTTTTCTCATTGTAACTCGTGGCTTTTCTTGGTAAAAACTAAGGATTTTATAGCCACAAGTAGCATTAAATGCCTCCATAATTACTCTGTCGTTCCCAATGTTGATAAGACGTTTCTGGCTCCTCTTTTCTTGCGCCAATATTCCTTCGACGCGAACCTCTTGTTTCCGCCTCTTTCTTCTGTCGACACACGTTCACGTCCTTCGAAGTCACTTTTAAGTCATGCCACTTAAGTACACCTCCTTCGACATCACTTATGTTGTCGACGCACATCCTTTTCCCTGTCGAAATCTACCCAATGTTGGATAGTACGTACACCTCCTTCGAAGTCACTTTTAAACAAACGTTTAAGTACAATTCCGTCGACGTCACTTATACATCCGACATTCACAACCTTTTGTCGATTTCAATTTCCCGTTAACAGAGGCCCCCCAAGTTTTGGTATGCGACGCGTCTTTTCGGACGATGCCAAAAGTTGTATCTTTTCGAACTGTCCTTTCAGCATTAGGATTTTGAAACGGCGAGTTTATCTTTTTGAACTGACGCTTCCTATTGGACCATTGTGTTGGTCTTACACGTCTTTTCACTTCTTATTTAAACTTGATCGCTAATCATTATCCCCCTTTTACCTTTTCTTGCTTGTCACTGCACCTTCTGACTTGAAACCCCTTTTTTCTTCACAAAAACCCTTCTTCCTACATGGCGATCCACGGAGTTCTTGACCCCGAAATTGATTTAGAAGTCCCATATCATGAACACAGTCTGATCATTCTTGCGACTTCTTTCGTCCCTTCCGATGGCAAACCTGTTAACCCTTCTCCTGCTTTTCTGGGACCCTTGATGACTACATCGGAGGCTCGTGAACCTGTCATGAGTGCCAACTTCCCAATTTCCAATCCTGATGAGATTCGTCCCGTGGTCACCCTTAACCCTATCTATACTAGCCACTTCGACAAAGAGCATTCTCGTAGGGTTTTACGGAATGTGAAACCATTCACCAAGTTTAATGAGTGGTTCGATAGACTTCGGCCTCACAAAGGACAATCATGGAAAAGGGCCGGTTTCGAAGACCTTCTCATTTTAACAACCCGCCATCTACGCTACGACGATGGCCTCTTCGGCGCCGCGTGTTACTTCTGGTGTCGCCGAACTAATTGTTTTCACTTCCGATACAGCATGATGACTCCTACCCTTTTCGATGTTGCTGCTTTAACTAGTCTTCGTCCCGATGGAGAACTCTTGACCGTAGAAAGCAAACCCAATGATGTTGTACATATTAGTGACGGGTCTTTTGCTTTCAGCAACTATGTTGAAGCGTGCCTGGATGTTTATAGGGGTAGCCCGACAGTTAGCAACGAGGAACATGTCAAATTTCTGACAGTGTGGCTTAGTGCTTTTGTCTTTTGCACCAAATCTCGACAAGTCAACAAGTCTTTGGTGCCCTTAGCCACGATCCTGCATGAAGAAAGAAAAGTGGCTCTAAGCCAACTTCTTCTAGCAAAGTTGTATTCGACAATCAGCCATGTTTCCGACACTGTTCGACTCCATAAGCAACATGTAACTAATGTCGGAGGTCCTACTTGGCTTTTTCACTTGCGGCTAAATGCCATTCTGAAACATCACATGGTGTCTACTCATAACAGCGTTTGCTCTTTCCGGTTCAACTATGGTTGTTTGGCGGAGAATTATGACGTTCCCGTGCTGTCATCTCGTACCAACACTTTCCTTCACTTCATGAAGATTTTCGCAAACATCTCCATGTCGTCGGAGGATATTGTGTTTTCCCCTTTTGTTGAAAGAACTGTGGGGCCTGACTGGTTTCGTCTTCCTTTTCCTGGCTCCGACGCTGAAGAGAGGCGGCTGAACGATGTCCTTTGGGGACATTATCTAAGCCAACGGATTTTATTTGGTGGTTTACCCGATTCTACCACCTATGAAGAGAAAGAAGTTTTTCTTCATTACCCCAACTGTGTGTCGAGGCAGTTTGGCCTTTGTCAAGGTCTACCAGCCCCTATGCTTGCCTCAGTGTCGCAGGAATTCCATCATGGTCAATGTTAGTTCCATGATGAACATGATGAATGTTTTGATAATGACAAAGTGTTTTTGAACAAGCTACAAGTGTTGATCAAGTTTCAAGCTCAACAAGCAACAACAAACATCAAATGAAGAAGAGAGAAAGCAAGCTCATGAAGACCTAAGTTTGAGTGTATTTGTATTTCTTTTATCTTTTGCCTCTCAAGCTTCATAGGTTTTTTATTTGGGTAGATTATTATAGAGGGTAGTGAATCTCATTCATAAGTAATGATTTAATCATAATTTGAGTTTTCACTTAACCTAGAATCAATAGGTGGCTTAAAGGTTTTAAAGGAAAGGTTGGATTTTGAGAAAACAAGTTTTGAACATGTGCAGTACCAACTTAATCGATTAAGTGATTAACTTAATCGAGTACTACTCGAGTACACGACTTGCTTAATCGATTAAGTACTGCTGAACTGATTTTTAAAATACGTTTTTCACTTCTCAAAATCAGTTTTCAAGTGCTACAACTTTTGGGTATTCTTTATAAACCTTTTCCTATTATTTGTGATCAATTAGAATCATTTCATACAAGTTTTACAAAGAATCAAGCCACTCTATTCTCTCTCATTTTCTAAAGATCAAAGTTCTCATATTTTCATATTCTTTGGTCAAGAACCTTTGAATCTCTTATGGTGAATTGTCATAACTCTTGATTGAGATTCATAGGATTGTTTTGTGTATTCTATTGTGTTGTAATCTTTGCAAGAAGGCAAGCCACTACAACAAACAAGAAGTCTTGGTGTGTCGATTTTATCATCAAGCAAGTGCATTCTTATTGAAGAAGAAGAAGAAGTCTTGGTTGTGAATCAAGCAAGTGAAGCCTTGGTGTGTGGTTTATCATCAAGCAATTGAAGACTTGTTGTGTCGATTATCAACAAGGGGTAGAGGTTAGATTAGAGAGAAGATCAATAGGATTACAAGGCAAGGGTGTCGGTTATCTCTTGTAGGCTAGCAAGAAGGGAGTCTTGTGAGGCAATCACTTGTAATTTGAGAACTCTAATTCCTCATAGTGAAGAATCTCTCTTGGTTGAAGAGGGGACTGGATGTAGCTTTCAAGTGGATGAAAGTGAACCAGGATAAATCACTGTGTCGTATCTCTAAACCCTTACTCTTTATATTCAAGTCATTTGATTGCGTTCTTGGTTGAAAACCTAGAAAGATTGATTTTCATAATTGATTGAATTGAATCTTTAATTGTTCAAATTGATAAAGGGAAAATCATTTTCATAACTAGGTTAATCAATAAGAATATAGGTGTTAATCATTTCCGCTGAATCTCTGATCTTGCATGTGAATTGATTGATTTTCGTATTCGAATGAAAAATTGATTTTTCTGTTTTCTGTCATATTTAATCGATTAAGTTCAAGTTTAATCGAGTACTACTCGAGTAAATTGCAGGTTAATCGATTAAGTACTGTAGAATTTGCAAAAATCATTTGTTTTGATTGTTTCGATTTGTTTCGTTCGAAAATCTTTCAAGGTAGCTTCAACACCTATTCAACCCCCCCTTCTAGGTGTTTTCCTAGGGTTCCTTTGTCTCTCCAACCACCAATTGCGGTTTCCTCAATTGGTATCAGAGCTCGGTCGAAAGACACGAGCATAAGAGCTTTTTCGTAAAGATCCTTTAAGAAAATCGCAATGGGTTCCATGAATCCCTTTGGTGGTGAAGGTGCTTCAATAAGTCGTCCTCCATTGTTTGCCGGAGAAGGCTATGCATATTGGAAAGTTAGAATGAAAATCTTTATCCAAGCCATAGATAGTGAAATTTGGAAAGTAGTTGAAAAAGGTCCTCATATCCCCTCTAGTTTAGTTGAAGGTGTAGAACAATTGATCCCCGAGGATAAGTGGAAAGATGATGATAGAAAGAAAGTACAATATGATTATAAAGCTAAGAATATCATCACATCCGCTTTATCCTATGACGAGTTCTTTAGAGTTTCTCAATGTTCTAGTGCTAAAGAAATGTGGGACACTTTACAAGTGACTCATGAAGGAACTAGTGAGGTTAGGAGAGCTAGATTGAATGCTTTAATGCGTGAATATGAGTTATTTACTATGCTTCCAAATGAATCTATAAATGATATGCAAAAGCGTTTTACTCACATTATAAATCATTTACTTGCTCTTGGTAAAACTTTTCTTCATGGTGAACTTTCTAACAAAGTGTTGAGATGTTTAGACAGGAATTGGCAACCAAAAGTAACGGCTATTGTTGAATCTAAAAATTTGGATGCTATGGATCTAGCAACACTTTTCGGAAAGCTTCAAGAACATGAAATGGAGCTTGGACGATTAAGTATCAATGAAGAGTCGGATAAGAACAAATCAAGGAAAGGACTTGCTCTTAGAGTCAAAAGTGCATATAAAAAGAAAGATAGTTCCGATGATGATGATAGTGAAGATTCCGATTCCGATGTTGATGAAAAAGACATGAAACTTTTGTTAAAAGAGTTTGACAAGTTTCTAAAGAGAAAAGGAAGGTTGAACAAGGACAAAAGTAAAGAGAAGGATTCCCCACACTACAAGACCAAGACATCAAAAGAAGGTGTAGTTTGCCATGAATGTGGAAAACCCGGTCATCTCAAGTATTCATGCTCTAGGTATCTCAAGAAGAAGGAGAAAGACAAGAAAAATTCTAAATCTAAAAGAGCATACATAGTTTGGGATAGTGATGAAGATAACAAGAAAAGCACATCAAATAGTTCTTCGAATGATGAAGAAGTTGCTTGTCTCAACTTGATAACTCTAGTAGATGATGAAGAACAAAGTTCAAATGATGAATCAAGTTATCAAAGCGAGGATAGCAATGTAAGTGAATCTAAATCCGAAATTTCTTCTAAATATGAATTGTTACATAATGCTTATGAAGAAATGTATGAACAACTTGAAAAACTAGCTTTGAAAAACATTGAAAGAAAGAAGCTCATTTTGAAACATCAAAAAGAGATTTTAGAACTTCAAAAACAAGTTGATGAGCTTAATCTTGAAAATGAAACTCTTGATCTTATCTATGCTAGTTCTTCTTGTGATTGTGCTAGTAGATTGAATGTTGTGGTTGATTGTGAGAGTTGCAAGTTGCTCAAGGATGAAAATGCTATTTTGAAAAATAAGCTTGCAAGTTTCACCATTTGTGATATTAGATTGCGCACATTGTTAAATTTTCAAAGAGAAAATTCAAACAAGTTTGGTTTGGGTTATACTAATGCTAAGAGTAAATCTCATAGAAATGTTGTTGATTTTTCTAAAGTTGATTTTTCAAATCCTCCAACATGTTTCTATTGTGGTACTCATGGACATACTTCAAATGTGTGTTATGTTAAAGTGCATGGTATATCTAAAGGAAATTTTGTTTGGATGAAAAAGGGTGAAAGTCCCTACACTAACAAAAATGGATCCAAAACCATTTGGATACCAAAAAGCAAAGCATGATTGTTTTGTAGGTTTGATTGAAGATGCAAATGAATGACACATGCTCTCAATTGGTCTCAACTATGAATGTCTATATTCACATCTTCAATTGGTATCACACTTGCATCTCAAGTGAATGTCCTACAAAGTGGTAATATTTGATATTGATATATTATCTTAATTGATATCTTCTCAATTGATATTACTTTTCTAAATGTTTAGTTAATTCAATTTGTATCATTGAGAGATTATTAGTTGATTATCATGCTTTTTTTGATTATTGATTCTTCTTTACAATTGATATCTTCTTTGTTAAGTGATATTATGATCTTTTTAGTTCTCAATTGGTATTATATTTCATTGTTATATTTTCTTACCAATTGATATCACATTTCAAAGTAAAGCTCTATTGTATTTGTTCAATTGGTATCAATGTTGTGAAGAAATGATCATTGATTTCTTACCTTGGCTTAGATGTTATATTTCAATTGGTATATATTACTTTTGGATAATGCCAAAGGGGGAGAAATATTATGTTTTGAATTGAATGAAATGTTTCTCAAAGAGGGAGAAATGGTATGTTTCAAAACATGGGAGAAATATGATATTATATTTGGAGAAAGGTTGTTTTGTTGTAGGTTGAGCTAAGTTGTTGAAGATAGGGGGAGAATCAAGCTTCTATCTCGAATCAAGCTTCTATCTCAATTGGATTCAAGTGTTAAAGCATTGATTGAGGGGGAGAAAGAGTCTTCTCAAGTGATCAAATGTTTCAAGCATCAACAACTTCAAGCGATTTCAAAACATGGGTTGTCATTTTCAAAAAGGGGGAGATTGTTAGTTCCATGATGAACATGATGAATGTTTTGATAATGACAAAGTGTTTTTGAACAAGCTACAAGTGTTGATCAAGTTTCAAGCTCAACAAGCAACAACAAACATCAAATGAAGAAGAGAGAAAGCAAGCTCATGAAGACCTAAGTTTGAGTGTATTTGTATTTCTTTTATCTTTTGCCTCTCAAGCTTCATAGGTTTTTTATTTGGGTAGATTATTATAGAGGGTAGTGAATCTCATTCATAAGTAATGATTTAATCATAATTTGAGTTTTCACTTAACCTAGAATCAATAGGTGGCTTAAAGGTTTTAAAGGAAAGGTTGGATTTTGAGAAAACAAGTTTTGAACATGTGCAGTACCAACTTAATCGATTAAGTGATTAACTTAATCGAGTACTACTCGAGTACACGACTTGCTTAATCGATTAAGTACTGCTGAACTGATTTTTAAAATACGTTTTTCACTTCTCAAAATCAGTTTTCAAGTGCTACAACTTTTGGGTATTCTTTATAAACCTTTTCCTATTATTTGTGATCAATTAGAATCATTTCATACAAGTTTTACAAAGAATCAAGCCACTCTATTCTCTCTCATTTTCTAAAGATCAAAGTTCTCATATTTTCATATTCTTTGGTCAAGAACCTTTGAATCTCTTATGGTGAATTGTCATAACTCTTGATTGAGATTCATAGGATTGTTTTGTGTATTCTATTGTGTTGTAATCTTTGCAAGAAGGCAAGCCACTACAACAAACAAGAAGTCTTGGTGTGTCGATTTTATCATCAAGCAAGTGCATTCTTATTGAAGAAGAAGAAGAAGTCTTGGTTGTGAATCAAGCAAGTGAAGCCTTGGTGTGTGGTTTATCATCAAGCAATTGAAGACTTGTTGTGTCGATTATCAACAAGGGGTAGAGGTTAGATTAGAGAGAAGATCAATAGGATTACAAGGCAAGGGTGTCGGTTATCTCTTGTAGGCTAGCAAGAAGGGAGTCTTGTGAGGCAATCACTTGTAATTTGAGAACTCTAATTCCTCATAGTGAAGAATCTCTCTTGGTTGAAGAGGGGACTGGATGTAGCTTTCAAGTGGATGAAAGTGAACCAGGATAAATCACTGTGTCGTATCTCTAAACCCTTACTCTTTATATTCAAGTCATTTGATTGCGTTCTTGGTTGAAAACCTAGAAAGATTGATTTTCATAATTGATTGAATTGAATCTTTAATTGTTCAAATTGATAAAGGGAAAATCATTTTCATAACTAGGTTAATCAATAAGAATATAGGTGTTAATCATTTCCGCTGAATCTCTGATCTTGCATGTGAATTGATTGATTTTCGTATTCGAATGAAAAATTGATTTTTCTGTTTTCTGTCATATTTAATCGATTAAGTTCAAGTTTAATCGAGTACTACTCGAGTAAATTGCAGGTTAATCGATTAAGTACTGTAGAATTTGCAAAAATCATTTGTTTTGATTGTTTCGATTTGTTTCGTTCGAAAATCTTTCAAGGTAGCTTCAACACCTATTCAACCCCCCCCCTTCTAGGTGTTTTCCTAGGGTTCCTTTGTCTCTCCAACCACCAATTGCGGTTTCCTCAGTCAATTGATGGATTACAAGTCTCCTTGGACGTCAGTGCTGAATAGGTTTGTGTCGAAAAATCTTGCTTCTATTAGCCGTTTCAATCCTGTCGGCTTTACTCCCTGCTTCTTGGCCAGTCCAAATTTTGTGCGTTGGTGGGAATCATACTTCGACACCTACCACGTGGGTTATGATATTATTGTTGACAGGATGAGTGCAAGGACTCCGTCAGATGTAGCAGCCGACAACACTGGTAAGAACACTTAGCCTTTTTATCATTTAAACTTCTTTTCCTTTCGGCTTTCTCATTTGTTGTATTCTTTGTAGTGGCCAAGCCGAACCTCATTGATTATTCTGTAGCAATTAAGGCCCACGCATCGAAAAAGAAAGGTGGTGACCCCTCATCGCCAAAGAAACACAAGAAACGGTTCCATTCCAATCTTATCGACGATTTTGTTGAAGTCAAAAGGGCACACAAGAGACGAACTGAACAACCGTCGGACAAGCCTCGTGTCGATCCTTAAAGAACTGATAGTTCCTTGGTTCGTCGTCTTTCGAAGAAGCTTCAAGTGTCAACTGCTTCATCTGCTCCTCCGATCCGTCCCTCCTCGAATCCTTCATCCAAAGCTCCATCATAACCACGTCCAAGGGCCAAAGGCATCGTCATTAGAGAGCCGTCTCCCCATGTTACTACCCAAAGAACACATGGTGACGCGGCCGATCTGTTTGTTGACGTTTCCCATCACGACCCTCATGCTGGCGAATTTCTTCCAACTCCAACACTTAATCCATTTATTGAAGAAGATATAGTCGAAGATACCAGCGTCCAACTGCAAAGGGGTCCTGCTCGTCGACACATGATTCTTGATGATTTATCTTCAGATGAACATCACGTCGACGTTGCATTTGATCAGACCGACAGGCTACACTCTATCGAAGCCTCCATGCAACGGCGTCTTGATGACACTTCTTCTTCGGCAGCAGTTGAAGTTGTCGTCCAAGGCTCTAATCAAGGTGCTGTCGACACTAAGCCTCTTGACATTGATTCCCATGTGGTGGAATCTCCTGTTGCTGTCGTGGGTCCTGAGACCACGAATGCATGTGGCCCTTCCTTTGAGGTATTTGCGAATTTACTCATTCACCCTTTATGCAGCATTAAAAGATCTTTACCAACCTTCTTTTGTTTTTCTTCAGATCCCCAACAACTCAGCCCAAGTTGAAGGTTTTGACGGCAGCTTGTCAATTCCTGACTCATCCAATCCTGCCGCTGTTCCTTCCGTTGAGATTCCTTCTTGCACGCCTCCATCTACCACCATGGCTCCTTCGGTTCAGGCTTCCTCTTCCACTGCTTTCGTTGCACTTCGAGAATTAATGGCTAAAGCACGATCTGTTGAGGCAGCCATGAATTCTCCTTTGAGAGAGGCTGAACAGGTTGCAGATCAGTTGATGGTGACTTTAAAGAACGTCTGTTGTCGGCCTTTTGATCAATTACTGGACGATTCTTCGACTCTTGAGCTCTTGTCTTCCACCATCACTTTGCTTTTGCAACACCCTACTCCAGCAGATGTTGAATCCAAATTGACCGGGTTGCAGCGATTTGTGAATAATTGGACTGATGGATTCAGAGCGGGAGGATGCCGACTGTTATTCCATGGTTGATGATACACTTCGGCAATTGGAAGAAAACGGAGCTAGGATTCGAGAATTGAAAGAAGAGTTAGCCCGTCGAGAACAAAATCAACTGGACTTGACCCAACACCTGGAATCCGTCAAAGCCAACCGACAAGAATTGGCTGCCAAGGTTGATGCTTTGGTGGCGCCTTATCAGCAGATTACGGATGCTTTGGGTACTCATTTGCAAGGATATAGGTCTGGAATCCGACGCAGAGATGCTTTCGCCAGGGAATGGCATTCCTTCAGCAACCTTTTCGGATGAATTTTGTTTTTCCCTTTGTATTTGCTTCTTGTACTTTGCTTCTGTATGGATTTTGCAATTCTCAATTCAATGCATTTTTATTTCCGTCATTTTTGGCTTATACTTTTTCAAATACTTGCCGTTAATTGCTTTAATCTTTTTCCCCGTTACGACTTCAATTAATTCGTATGCGTTGCCCGAATAAGCCCTTAATACTTTAAATGGTCCTTCCCACTTTGGTGACCACTTGGCGTATTCATTCGAACGTTTGTCGATGGGTAAGATTACTTTCCATACTAATTCATCCGGTAAGAACGACTTAAACTTAACTTTGGCATCATAATATCTAGCAACTTTTTCTTTTTGTCGCATAATATTTTCCAACGCCAACAGTCTTTCGTCGTGCACCTCATTTAACTCGTCGAACATGGCATTCCAATAGTCATTCGTAGGCATTTCATGTTGCCTTTGAAACAGTATTGATTCCAAGTTGATTTCGACTGGTAACATGGCCTCATGGCCATATGTTAACATGTAGGGAGTCGTTCATGTTGCTTCATTTGGCGAATTCCGGATAGCCCATAACGCCGGTGTCAATGCTTCATGCCAATTCCGTGGTTTACTCTTAACTTGTTTCTTGATGATGTTAATAATCCACTTGTTGGCTGCTTCAGCTTGTCCATTGGCTTGTGCATAATAAGGTGTTGAAGTTAGTAACTTGATTCTTCTTGACGCCAAATACCCCTTCAATTTGATTCCCAAGAAAATAGATGCTTGATCTGTGGTTATGGTCTCGGGAATCCCAAATCGACAAACGATATGGTCTTCAATAAAATCAATTACTTGCTCTTGTTCGACCTTCACCAATGGTATTGCTTCTACCCATTTGGTAAAATAATCGACACCCACCAATATCCTTGAATGGCCTTTTGAAGAATGAGGGACAATTTCTCCAATGACATCTAACGCCCATCCTCTAAAAGGCCATGGCTTGATGATCGAACGTAATTCTCCTGCTGGGACATTTTGAATGTAGCCATGTTTTTGGCATTCTTCGCATGACTTTGCAAAATTCATGCAATCGGATACTAGTGTGGGCCAAAAGACCCTTTGCCTTCTGATTATCCATCTCATATTTTCTCCTGCTTGGTGTGCTCCACATACCCCTTCATGAACTTCTGCCAAAGCTATAAAAGCATCTTCCTTATCGAGACATACCTCCAAATTTCCGTTGACTGATTTATGATATAAATCACCTCCCAATAACGTGAACTTGGTGGCTTTCAGCTTTAGCTTTCGTTCGACATTGAGGGACGGATTCGCCAAGTAGTCAGCTATGGGTTTCCTCCAATCATCATCGGATGCTAATGCGTTTACCATTACTTCTCTCTCATGAGGGGGGTATAACAACTCTTCAATTCATGCTGCGTTATCCAAAGTTTTCCTCGATATACGGTATCTAGACGCGATTTGGGCCAAATGGTTGGCCTTTTGATTATGACACCGGTATATATGTTCGACTGAAACATCGTCGAATTGGCGCATCATCTTCCGTGTCATATTACAATATTTAGCCAACTTTGGATTTGAACACTTATATTCGTCAACCAATTGCTTAATGACTAACTGAGAATCTCCTTTGATAGCCACATTTTTGGCTTTTAAAAAAATTAATATTTTAAGGCCGATTAAAATAGCCTCGTACTCAGCCTCATTATTTGAACATTGGTATTTAAGGTTGAACATGAATTCCGTGGGAATTCCATCAGGGGATATGAGTAATATTCCAACTCCTGCCCCTTTCTTATGTGACGATCCATCAAAATACATCACCCAAGGCCTTAAGCCGACAAAATTAACAGACAAGGCCATGTCTACACATGGGTGATCTGCCAAAAAGTCGGCTACCACTTGGCCTTTGACGGCTTTTAATGGTACATATTGAAGTGAAAATTCAGTTAACGCTAACGTCCACTTGCCGACCCTACCATGTATAATTGGCTTGGATAGCATGTATTTGATGACGTCAGACTTCGACAAAACTAAAACATGGAAGCTTTTCATATAATGCTTAAGTTTTGTACAAGAAAAGTAGAGTGCTAAACATAATTTCTCTATTGCACTATACCGTGTTTCGGCATCATTCAACACTCTACTTAGATAAAATACAGCTCTTTTTACACCATTTTCATTTTCTTGGGCTAACATGCTCCCTATAGTGTAATCAGAGGCTGATATATACAATTTTAAAGGAAAACCTGGCTGAGGCGGCATCATTACTGGTGGTGTCGACAGATACCTCTTCAGATCATCAAACGCCGCTTGTTGCTCGGGTCCCCATTTAAAATCTTCTTCTCGTTTCATCTTTACGAGAGGTGCAAAGGCTCTGGTTCTTCCCGACAGGTTTGAGTTGAATCTTCTCAGGTAATTTACCTTGCCAAGAAATGACTGAACCTCTTTCTTGTTGGTCGGAGGAGATGCTTCTATGATGGCTTTGGCTTTGTTCTTGTCGACTTCAATACCGTTTCTGTGGACAAGGAATCCCAAAAACTGGCCAGCGGTGACTCCAAAGGTGCATTTGATTGGATTCATCTTCAGATGGTGCTTCCTCATTCTTGTGAATGCCTTCTCCAGGCTTTCCAAATGCTCCTCTTGAGTATTTGACTTAATCACCGCGTCGTCGATGTATACTTCCAAGAACTTGCCAATCATGTCGTGAAAAATCAGGTTCATTGCTCTTTGATATGTTGCTCCTGCATTCTTCAGTCCAAATGGCATCATCACCCATTCGAAGGTTCCTATTGCACCTGGGCATCAGAACGCAGTCTTCGACACATCTCCTTCCGCAATGAAAATCTGATTGTATCCTGAAAAAGCATCTAGTAAGCTCATTACCTTATGACAAGATGCGGAATCCACCAGCATATCAGCTATCGGCATCGGGTATTCATCCTTTGGTGTGGCACTATTTAGGTCCCTAAAATCGACACATAGTCGCATCTTCCCATTTTTCTTCACAACAGGTACTATGTTTGCCATCCATTCGACATACCTTGCCGTTCTGATGAACTTTGCATTCAACAGTCTTTCGATCTCATCCTTGATTTTGAGGACTACGTCAGGTGCGAATCGTCGAACTGCTTGCTTAAATGGTTTGTGATCAGGCTGTAAAGTCAGCCTATGTTCGACTAATTCTTTGTCGAGTCCTGGCATATCTTCATATTCCCAAGCAAAGCAATCTTGGTTTCTTCTGATGAGATCAATGAGCTTCAGTCGGAATTCCTCCTTCAACAACGAACTTACGTAAATTGGTTTCGGCTTTTCAGCCGCTCCCAAGTTTACTTCATCTCTGGGATCCTCACTGATGAATCGAGCTTCTTCATCCGTCCACCCTCTTTCGAATCCCAAAGGGCTATCATCTACGATACAATCCTGGAATGCACCTGTCTGAATAGTGCATTGCATTCTGTCGGCCACATAAGCCGACTGTCTTTCCAACTGTCGATCAACCATCTGTGCTGGCCGAAGGCCACTGCTCGACGGCCTTGTCCATCTCGACAATAGAAATCCCATAGTTTTCCATCAAACATTTGTCTACTACGGGTTTCTGAAAGTTTTCAGCATCAAGTCGGATCGGCTTAATGCTTGGGTTGTATATTTTGAAATCCACATGCATCTGTTGCATGTAACATGGGCTGTCATCTGCAGGAATCACCTTCACCTTGTTCTCATGATTCCACAAGACTAACTTTTGATGGGCCGTTGACGGAACGGCCCCCACAACATGAATCCAATCTCTTCCTAACAACAAGTTGTAACTAGCCTTTGAGGGGACTACCACAAATAGAGTATCCCTTGCAACCGAGCCCACATCGACTTTCAGCATCGTCACGCCATGCGATTGAGCGATCTTCCTAGTAAAATCAACCACAACCACATTCGTCGGAATCAGGTTCGACTCCGCTTTTCCCATCCTTTTGAACACATTCCAAGGCAAAACATTAACGGTGGCCCCTCCATCTACTAGCACTCGATTCAAAGGCTTCCCGTCAACGATGGCCTTAATATGTAAAGGCCTTAAGTGTTCTCTTTTGCTCTCTTCCAACGGTTCAAATTGGGTTATGTGTCCAATATCTACCTCCAAATGAAGTCGATCCAAAAGGAAAAGGCATTCAGGCAAACCTGGCACCTCATCACTCAGATATGAATCATCAGAATCATCACTTTCGTTACCCTCTTCATGTGCATGGTCTCCTGGCATATCGAAAGGCAAACCAACATTGTTGATTGAGAGACTGCCAATCTTCTTACTCTGAGCATCTATCATGTCTTGATCATCGACAATGATATCTAAAGTATCATCGGAGTCCCCTTCGTATGACTCACTCATCTGATTCGACCCTTCAGATTTCTTTACCCATTCTTGCTTTCGCCTGCCATTCTGTCGACCTTTAGCCGTCTTCGGCTTCATGCTTGCAACTAGGCATCCCTGATCATTTGTAGGCAACTCATCTATGTTGACTCCTTCAGCTTCTGCCTTCCTTATTCTCTGGAGCCTCCTTTTCTGAGTTCGCGTCAGTCCCTCGTAAAGCGACCCAGATGTCGATCCTGATTGCTGCTTCCTTTGCATGTATCAATCATATGCAGCTGACCTTGAAGGACGTCCTCCATAAATCCTTCGACTGGAAAGGGGGCGTCGAGCCTCTCGAGATATCTCCCGTCGGATGTATTCCCGTTCTTGCACCCTGGCCCTTATCTTCTTTCTCAAGTCTTCCCTTTTTGATCCCTTTTCCTTCTGTGCCGCAATCTTTCGATCATAGACCACTTGGCATCTTGGGCAAATTTGAAGGTCTCCATCCTGCTTTCTTTTGCAGAAATGTTGGAATGATTCTCCGACCTCAAGAAATACTTCAGCGTCATAGGCCAATGAAAGAGTGCTAATGGAGAACACTCCATGAGATTCGACTTCATTGACCTCCTTCTGAAAAGGATCAGTATCGATCTTCATATCTTTCTCCACGAACTTCAACTTTCCTTTGTCAATTCCTTGTTGAATTAAGTCCCTGAAAGCAAAGCAATCATTGGTATTATAAGTACAATTGTTATGATATTTGCAATACTTTCTTCCTCTCAATTCTTCTTTTTTCAACAATTTATGGCCTTCAGGTAGTTTAATTTGTTTATCCTTTAACAACGCATCAAAAACTTGTTCGGTTTTAGAAATGTCGAAAGTGTACGTTTTCTTATACAAATTTTCACTAACGGGTTTGGATGGTCTTAAGGCGGAACATGAATAAGGTTTTTCGTTTCCTAATTCGATCACATTCACCTCCGACCCACCGTCGAATGCCTCCCCGTCAGAAGGCTGAGAATCGACATAATGGATGCGTTCCCTTTTCGGAACCTTAGGATCTCTTCCTTTCGTTTATTCATCCCTTAGATTTTCAATCTGCCGAACACAAGCGGCTAATTGAGCCAAATCTAACAGATGTTGGGTAACTAACTTCTTACGAATGTGATATTCTAATCTGGTTACAGCCATCTTAACTACTTCCGGTTCAGGAATCGGAGTAAAACATCTACACCTCATTTGTCTGAAGGGTGACAAGTAGTCATCGATAGGCTCTCCAGCAAATCTTTTAACACTTAACAAATTCATTAGGGCGACTCTCAACTCGCCTCTATAGAATTGTTCGTGAAAAGACCTCTCTAACTGGGTCCAAGCATGGATTGAATTAGATCGCAAAGTTGAGAACCAAGAAAAAGCGTTTCTTGTCAAAGAACTAGGAAATAGCCGCATTTTGATTGCCTCATCAGCGGCCAAATCACCCAATTCGATGATGTAACGAGTGATATGTTCGACAGTAGATTCTCCCGCTTCACCAGCAAATTTTGACAATTTCGGCACCTTCGTTCCTCTTGGGATTTCCGCCAACTGTACCCATTCCGGAAAGGGTGAATTGAAACCTGGCTGGTTAGCCATGCCAATGTTAAACCCAATCCGACTCAACGCTTGTTCGACTATCCGGTTTACGTCATCCGGCTCGACTTGTGTCTCCCTTCCTTGTCGAAGCAAATGTCGGGCCAAATTTTGCCTTGCCAATGCTGCTTGAAGATCCTCTCCTCTCTGCATGAATGCAACTTGCGCCGGATTTTGAACATGTTGAGGCGCTTCGACACCTGGATGAAAGATCATTTGCTGATTCTTCGACATCGCATTACCTGCACTAATTGTTGGGTTAGTATAAGCATGATCCCGTGTAGCTGGGATTCTACTATCTTGCTGTGGTGACGACACTCGAGCAGTATGTCGCACATCTTGGCCATCAGGATAACTTTGTACCAAGATTGGCCTTGGTAAATTTCTATCAACGGGTGGAGTATTGACGGACTCGCTAGGCTCATTGTCATCGACACCTAAGACTTGGTTTAATCTTTTCATATATTGCGCAATCTTTCCGCAAGTCTCATTTGTCACTAACATTGCTGGGTTGATAACCGAACCCAATTGAGCCGTCAATTGATCAACCAGTTGTACATTAGCCTCTTCGATTTGTTGTCGAATATGGGCAACGGGGTTGACAAGCATGTATCTTGAACCGTTATTCGTACCAGCCATGTCCATAGCAGAACGCATGAAAGCCATGTTAGTGGCCCCCGTCGTCGCATTTGTGCTGCCTACTGAACTACTCAAAGGCCATGTCAACGTTGATCCTGGAACAAAACTAGGTGGCAAACCGTAGGGGGGACTTGTCCCCCGCTATTGGAACTGCTACCAAAAGTAAATCCACTGGTGAGGTTTCCCCCATTTGGGCCATTATTTGGCCGTTGAATTGTGGTTACGACAGTTGATTCCACGGCAGAACCGCTTCCTCCGGTCATTTGAGGAGAACTTGTCGAAACGCTAGGTGTAACTATCTCTGAAATAACGGTGGTCTGTTGACCACCTTGACTTGTAACGACCATTGATGACGAAGATGGCAAAGTTATGCCACTTCTCAAACGCATACAAACAAGCACAAGTTACTCTGAACCCGTCCCACTAGGCGTGCCAATTTTGTTTGCGGGATTTTCCGTCCGACGCCTGCCGAACTGACGGTGATGTGTGGGGTGTGGGTAACGACGGGTTATGTGGTAATCTTGTAAAAGGAACTTGACCGTCTTTTTGGTATTTTTGGGTGTTTGAGAATAACAATAAATGCGAGTAAAGTAAAACCGACACCAAGAACACGATGCGGTGAAATTTAAACGGTGCAGTGAAGTAAATTGCGGAATCGAAAAGGAAAGTGATTAAAAATGTGAAGTAAAATAAATTGCATGAAATTTAAAGTGCACGGAAAGGTAAAGATTGCATTGAAATTAAAAAGGGTGGAAGGCTGAGGTTCTTTACAATGGCATTTCTCCGTTTGTCTGCTCCGGTGAGACGTTTAGGATTTTAGCCTATGTGTGTCAACCTAGCAACCAACCCCCGATTACAAACTAAGGACTTCCTATTTATAGGAATCCAAAAACTATTTACAAAGCTACTCGCACGTTCTGCACAACCGCAGAACCCACGTTTTTCATAACTACCCACTACGCTATCCCCCACGATGTAACTGCTCACGTCGTGGTTTGGGCTTAGTGGACACTTCTGTCGGATTCCGTGGTGAAATCTTTGCTGATACCTCTTCGACTGGCATCTTCCTTCGACTGCAACCTTTGACTCTTGTCTAAGTCTATTTGTTGCTCGAAGCATTGACGTTGTTGTGCTCCAGCCTCTTGGTTCTGAGATGTCATCCGACATCGAGCCCCTTTCGACAGACAGGGCTATCGCTGAAATAAGCTTTCGACCCGCTGTCGGCCTTAGACGCATTCGATTGATTTCGGTGACAAGTAATTCAACTAAACGCTGTTTCACTAGCATTCAATCAAAAAACATGCCCCCGACGTTTCTAATAGAATGCAGTCAAAGGACTTGTTTCCTTTAACTCTTTAATAGGAAAGGCGACCTTAGTCGATCCGAGCAGGACACAAACCTTGACCTATGGGACTACAAAGACCTTTCCAATGCTTATTTATCAGGTTCATTGCTTCCTCCAATTCGGAGTTTTTTTCTATGACCTGACACATCGGAAATGGATTCTATGTAATCCCACATGTTTATCCTTTCGCTATTCAAGAGGATAAAGGTGATATTCGGGGGGGACATCCCTTCGTTTCCCTGTCCTCACCCGAATACCTTAATCCTACATGTTTAACCTTTGGTGAACTCATGTTTATGTGGAATATGAATCTTTTTTCCTCTTTCCAGAAATCATGAAGGCATTTCTTAAGTTTTCTCATTGTAACTCGTGGCTTTTCTTGGTAAAAACTGAGGATTTTATAGCCACAAGTAGCATTAAATGCCTCCATAATTACTCTGCCGTTCCCAATGTTGATAAGACGTTTCTGGCTCCTCTTTTCTTGCGCCAATATTCCTTCGACGCGAACCTCTTGTTTCCGCCTCTTTCTTCTGTCGACACACGTTCACGTCATTCGAAGTCACTTTTAAGTCATGCCACTTAAGTACACCTCCTTCGACATCACTTATGTTGTCGACGCACATCCTTTTCCCTGTCGAAATCTACCCAATGTCGGATAGTACGTACACCTCCTTCGAAGTCACTTTTAAACAAAACGTTTAAGTACACTTCCGTCGACGTCACTTATACATCCGACATTCGCAACCTTTTGTCGATTTCAATTTCCCGTTAACACAACCATATTGATAAATAATACATAAGTACCTCACTAATTAAGTGAATATTGAATGCAATTGTTGGATGTAGAAAAAAAGAATTGATGAATGTATAGAAAATCATAATAAAGTTTTTCCTTAAATAAGGAGGAAAGTTATATCTTCAAGCCAATAATGTTTTGACATACGAATTCCATTAAGTTATATCTTTGAGGAGGAATATTCCTCCTTAAACCAGCAAAATGATTTCGATATATGATCATGGTTGATAGATTGTGGAAGAAGGTGTTGATGGATGGTTGTTGAGGTTTTGCTTATGGAGATTTTGTAAGGAAGATGACGAGTGAATGAGAAATTTGTTTTCCTATATATTGATGAGTAATAGTGTAAAAGTGATAAGAAATTCTATATGTAGTTCTAATTATACATATAAAGAGGACAATTTTTTTTTTTTAAAATGATTTTTTATATTTATTAAATAAAACTTAATTAAATTAGAGAGGACCAAATAACAATAAAAAAATATGATTCTTTAACAACAAATATAATGATATGGCACCATATATGATGTGACATGTTTTTATTAGTTAGCATTTTTGCGGTATCAAAACTCACACTTTTACCAACGAGGCTTGGTTCAGTTGGTGTAAGGCCCCAACTGAAATCTTGGGAATGAGACACGGGTGCTAGTAGCCCCGGGTTCGATTCCCACTAAAAACATCTCGTTGGGAGAGCAGTCACGCAACTCGTTCCGGATTAGTCTCAAGGACTCCCTGGTATTAAGGGTGCTCTTGGGGATACTGATGGTTCCGCAAGAAATACGGAAAAAAAAAAAACTCACACTTTTACAATAATATCAAAAAACTCTCAAAGTAAAAAGCATTCAACAAAAAATCCTTAGTAAGTATGAAAATTGCTAGGAAGATGAGTAAGAGGATTTATATCTCAAACATTGAATTAAAGAACTTCACTGTATTACACCATTATTAAAAGAACTGCACTGTGGTCCTTTTTATGACTGCCGGGGGGGCTCCAATTCCTTCATAGCACGAGTCATGTGATTTTAAAATTATTAATTAATGGACCCCGCATATCATATGTATGTACTATGGAGATCAGTTTGGTCCACAGGAATACAATAATTAATGAAGTAAACGTTATTTTGCCAATTCATAGTCTCCTTGTAAATCCCATAAAAGCTCCAGGATGTTTGTTTCTTTCACGATGTAGCTCTTCATTTGCTAACTAATTTTCTCTGTTCCAGGCGAAGAATGGAATCTTTCAATGAAAAAGCTGAGCAACTTTTTCCCATCTTGGTTATTTAAAGTATTTTCATAAGATAAGGAAAGTCTTAAATATGTGTGCATTGGCTCATCTGAAGAAAGGAATGAGAAGAATATGAGGGAAGCACATAAGGAGAATCACAAAAGTTAAGGGGCCGTGATTATAATAATTGTGCTTGAGAGTTTTGAGAAGGATTCCTAAACTTAAGGTACAACAACTACACGACATATGGGATAAAGCAAACGCTTATAATCAGTGTTTTGGAATTTCTTGCAAGAGAATTAATTCTCTGGGTATCCATGGTAAATGTCTGTCGTTGATTATAAATAAGGTTTTTTTAAGGGTGTTGTTAGCAAGTGTCCTTAGGGCACTTGTTAAGGTTACTTTATGAGAAAAAACAATTATAAACTAGCTAGCATTTATTCTTCTCTTGAGAATCTCAATAATTATATTTTTCAATGTTTTTTTTATTTATATTTAGTTGCTTATTAACAAGTGCCACAAGGACACTTATTAACATTTGCCTTTTTTTAATCATGCCGGTCATACATGTTTAGAAACTTATAATGATTAAGTTTGCATTTTAAATAAACACATTTATAAAAATCATCTGCATTAATTACTTCAATTTTAAATAAAGACATGCCCTATATAAATTCTTTAACGAGCATACGTAACAAATGCTTTTAAACATCTAAATGTAATCAAATGTTATTGAAAAATATGTTTTTTAAGATTCTCGAATGATAAAGTATAATAAATTTACGATTAGATTTCTTTTTCTAGTAATCTTAACCAGCAACATCCATTAACACTAAGAAACAAAACATAAATTGTAAATAAGCACGAAAGTAAGGCATGTAACCATGTGCGTTTAGATGCTCAAGTTGATTGCAACTATTCTATGCATTTTAAATTGCTCATAACATAAAAGATAGGTTATGCTAAGTTTTAGGAAGGGAACTTACCCAAAACATAAGTAAGCCAAAGGTTTAAAGACAGCGACTTCGAATGTTGAGTAACATTAATGTAAAGGGACAATATATCTTCTTGTTTTATATATACATATAGATATAGGTATACGTACTTTAAGTAGGGATGGATGGAATGTATTAATCCAAAAATGTTTAACCAATCATTAACGCGTTCCTTCTATATTCCTGATTTAGGGTCCCGTTTCATCTTCAATAACAATAGGCAGACAGAAATACTCCCTCATTTTTTAAATTTGCTTATTTAAGTTTTTAGTCTGTGAACTTAGGTGACGCTCTTTTGGAATTGGTCCCTAAACTTTTTTTTTATGCTTTGAATCCCTTAACTTTGCTCAAATTTTGGAAATAGTCATTTCATCACTTAAGTGGTGATATGATCAAGGATATGCCACGTCACCTTCGGCACATCAATAGGTAACATGCCAGATGATGTCACACGATTTTTTTAAATTAAAAAAATTCAAATTTATTAAAAATAATTAAAAATTATATTTTTTTTAAAGAAAATCGAATCTTTGAAATAATTTTAAAAGAAATTATTTTTTTAATAAACAATCATGTAGTGTCCCGTGGTTCTACATAACACGTCACTCATCGATATTGTGAAAGTTGTGAAAGTGACGTGACATGTTGTCGGCTATATCATCACTTAAATGACGAAAAGACTATTTCCAAAAATTAAACAAAGTTCAAGGACCCAAAGCATCGGAAAAAAAGTTTAAGAACCAATTACAGAAGAGCACCTAAGTTCAGGGACTAAAATGTTAAATAAGCCTTTTAAATATAAGCATTAGTTAATGCTTTGGTTTTGTCTCTTTTTATAAGTCTTTATTTCAATTTTCAATGATATTAATTACTTTTTTTTTCATACAAACGCTCTTATTTACTCAACACTTTTTAGTGTCTCAATGATAATTATTGGAGTAATTTTGAAAAAAGTATATAAAATATTATCAATCCAACACTATTAATAATATTAACTAATAACTTCCTTAATACATGTAAAAGGCTAATGCATATGCTTATATTTAAAAACAGAGGAAGTAATAAATAAATACAAAATTATGCTAAGCAAAAGAATAAAAAAAACATGTTTGTATGGAAAAACATAATTTATATTTTCTTGTTGTAATAAATGCAACAATTTAAAATATGGCCAATTTTAGTGATATTAAAGCACTAGTTAGTTTTTTTTTAATTTTTAAATATATTTTTAGTTCCTATAAATATAAATTGCTCTAAGTCGGTCTCATTCTTTATTTTTTCTGGTTTAGTCCCCACTAATTTGTTTTGCTTTGGTTTTAGTCCTCCAATTTTCAATGAATCGCGAACACAAGACCTCAAGAAAAATACCCTCCCCTTTACGTCTCTGTTAGGGTTTATACATGGCGGCATAAGGGTTTTTTTCCTAGTATGATCTAATGTTCTTTGTTTTCAAGAAACGAGTTTACTAACCTGTTCTGTTTCGCTAGTGTTTCTGCCAGGAATTTTATATTTTGCAAAGAAAATAGCAGAAATCCAAAATAAAGGATGGGTTCGTAAACTTAACGAAATCAATGGCCACTTTTATTTATATATTGGAAAGTAGTACAAGAGAGGGTGCTCGTTACTAGGGAAGTGCTTAGTAAGCTTGAAAGAACATAGAGTTTGGTAGGACGCTCTTCATTTATCACCCTCGACTCTATACTGCTTTTCTCTTCTTTCAGGGTCGTTGTGTTTATACTAAAGTTATCAGAGCTTGGTGTCATGGTTCCTTTAAGCCTCCTTTTATATTGGCACTTTTACTTGGCCTTCACGTTCTTCCACTTCTTAATCTTCTGGTTATTGCACTGACTTCCCATTGACCTTTGGTTTTGGACTGCTATTTGTCTTAAACAGGGAGATTAGGCAGACTTCCTTCATTTGGCTTAGAGTGTTATGATGGAGTTTCCATTTATGGTGGTTTTGCATGGCCATTGTTGATGGGTGCAAGGCTCAAGACTGCCCATTGTTGTAAAGGAGTATCTTCTGGCCCTGCCGTACTTCATATAGGGAGGGTGCCTAGAGACTGGGGACGCCTTTCACTCCCTGGTTTGGTTACACGAAGGAGGTTTTGTTGGTCTGGTTGCATAAGGTTTCTTTTCTTATTTTAACTTAGGGCCAATGACTCTTTGGGCTTTTCTTTACATTATTTCTTCTTCTTTCCTTCTTAATGGGCTGAAGCCCAAAGTGGCATTTTTTTCCATCCCAAACAATAGCCCCCTTTTGCATTTGAAAGGCACCCCTAGTGATTTCAAATGCAAAACCTACTCTGTACCTACTTCCCCCACGTCTTTTCTCATAGCAGAACGTGGCTACTGTTTGGTAATCGTGCCTCCACTCTCTAAAGCAGTTATTACCCCTTGTTATGTACCCTTACCCACGCTCCTCCTTCTCTCCACCTCTCATTCTCCAAGACTTTCCTCCTTCTCTTGTTAGTAGAAACCCCTTCATTTTCCCTGCTCCAACAACCATGGTGAGATCAACTACTGCTTCAGGCTCTGATGAGTAATCTGGCTCCAATGTCTCTGAAGATGAGCTGGCCGTTCGAGACGGCGGCGGCCCTCAGCCTATCTCTTTTGCTTTCTTCGCTGAGCTCCCTCCCCCTCGTTCGGACCCAGTTGAGCAGGGTTATCGAAGATGGGTGGAGACCCCCCGTCTTTCTCCTCCTTTTCTGAGTCCCCCAAAATCAGGAAGCCTCCTCTCAGGCCCTCCTTATGGAGCCACTGTAGTTTCAGACTCTAATGCTTATTTGAAAACCGAGTCATCCCTTCACCCCGATGATTTATTGCTGGGACCTTCTTTGCTTCGTTCTCGATTGCTTCGTGCTGAGTTTCCCTGGTCAGACCTTCTTTTACCTCCTTAAAACTGAATTGCATGTTAAGGGAAAGGAAAGACTTTGACTTGCATTTTGTTGTTGATGAGTGGGAATGAATAAATAGTATTAGTTTGACTTGGATGCAATGAAATCCTTACTTATATGTTTTGATCTTAATTGAAAGATGTTGATTTGGGAATTTTATTTTACTTGGTGTGGTTGTTGTTGGAACCGTATGCAAAGAGGGAAAAAGGAAATGATTTTGAATTTTGTTTTATATTTTTATCTCATTTATTTTGATTAATTTTGAGTTTAGGACTTGCATGTGTGTCTTAGAAAGGAAAATCGAACATGCATGCATGTAAAATGAAAGGCTTTTGTGTTGCATGTGGTATTTTTGAAATGTTTTGGAAAAATCCTAGCACAGATGATAATGATCTTAGTTTGCATGTCAAAAAGTCTTTGTTTTTATACTTAGCGATGTTGATTTTAATTTGCATGTGAAAAAAAAGGAATTTTCTTGCATGCATGTATGCAAAAGAAAGAAATGATTTTTAGTTATGTGTGGTGTGATATGTAACATGTTGATTTATGAAAAATGTTAAGAAAAATAGTACTTTGTTAATGCATGTCTTTAGAAAAATGCTTACTTGAACATTTGAGTAAAATAGAAAATTATTTGCATGTTTATGAACGATGTAGATCATTATTTACATGTTGTCCAAAGTGTTTATTTTATATAAAAGTCATTTAAAAATATGTTCTTATGTGCAGAACTTAGAGATTTTTATGATATAGTTTGTACATGAACTTGGAGTGATTTTTATGCTTGTAAAATGATGTTTAGAGTTGTGCAAAGATGCTGTCCAAATTTTATTTTGGTAATAGTCCTATTTCAAAAATGATTTCTTAAGGTTTAAAGCTTAAGTTTTGACTTTTGAGTTACTTTTTCCTGATTCTTATGAAAAAAGTGATTTTGCCTTAAGTTAGTGATGCTATCCAAGGGGACCAGCCACTAATTATTTATGTTTTATGGATTAAAACCTTGATTTTTATGATGTTTTAATGTGTTTAAAGTATTTGAAAAGTTTGGAAAAATTTCGGAAGAAAAGATTTTGAGAGTCTACTTGGTTAGATTAAATGTTAAGCTGATTTTATATAGAAATAGGTGTTTTGATATAATGCTGTCCAGAAATTTTTTTAAGTATTTAAAATGTTCAAAATTTAATTTGTACATGTGTTAAAGTTGAGTTTTGTGTAAATAAAAGCTAGGTAAAATGTAGTGTGCAATTCTTGAACATGAAGATATTTTTATTTATTAATCATATGTTGTCCATGTTGAAACTGAGTGGTGAAACTCATGTGTTTCTCTCTCAATGTTTTGATGATGACACAACAACAACAAATAATGAATTTATGCTTAACAGGTTCAGGTACAAAGGAAGATTGCAAAGGCTTGCTTAGTTGTAGATCTAGCCTTAGGCTTAGAAGTCTTTGTAAGGCAAATTAATTTTCTTAAAGCACTTAGAATTATAGTCTATATGATGATGATTATGTTTTATTTTGAAAATCGTAGAAGAAGCATTTTTATAAAACTTTTGCTCTTGCTCCAGGATATCTCTTGTGAAAAATGTTTTGTGAAAACCTGGTTACAATTTTCTCATGAAAATCCAATTTTTATTTGGAGTAATCGGTTAATCCTTCTGGGATAATCGATTACTTAATGCAACTTGTAACCAGAGAGCATGTAATGGATTATTTAGGTTCCTATAATGGATTACTTCCTTGAACTGGTCATTTAGGAGTAAGTAATCGATTATCAGAAACTAGTAATCGATTATATGTTAATGCTGCAACTTTTGTGAAAAACCTGAGAGCTTGTAATCAATTAGCCTGACCAAAGTAATCGATTATTTTAATTCAAATTTTGAAAAACGTGCTGAAATCAATCTGATTCCCAGAATGATTTGTTTCCATTTTTGGAGGATCACGAATTGATTGTATGGCAGCTTCTTCTTCCCTCTTTAAAACTCTCTTTCATTTTTGAAATTGAGGAGTTTTTTCTTCTTCTCATTCTCTACTCTTTTTGAATATCTTTTAGAAGAAAAAGTTCATCATCATCATCATCATAGTTCTATAGTTTTGTGTTTGCTTTAGATTATTAATATTGTCATAGGTCTTTTATTGTTGTATCCGCTCTAATTAGAGAGCTTTATGTTAGTTGTACAAATTTCTTCGTGCAAATTCTTATCTTTGTAAGGGGTGTGACAGCCTTAGTGTTTAAGGAGTGTTTTCCCTTAGGTTTGAACGTGTGTCGCGTTCATAGGGTGAGATAACCCTTTTTTTTTTGGGTAGCGCTATACGAACGGTGGGATTCCTAGTAGTCAGGCTATTTGTTTTTGAGGTCCCTTGCGAACGGTGGGATTCCTAGTAGCTTGCGGGGCGCTCTGGATGTAATTGGGGACGCAGTTGCGCCTTGGCTTAGTGAAAAAGCTCAAGCGAGTCGCTTGGGGACTGGAGTAGGCTGGGTTTGCCGAACCAGGATAAATTCGCCTGTGTACAATTTCTCTATCCCTTATCTTTTACTTTCCGCATATTTAAATTTTTTTAAATCGTATTTTCGTGGATAAAAACTAATTTCAAGTTTTAATATATATCACACGAGGATTGTGGTTTTTCATGTAATGATCTTTCAAATCAATCTCGTGTATAATATGTTTTCAATATTCATATAATATCATTTCTATTTTTTGCTTAAAAACGTTTTAAATCGTTCTTTAAGTCTTCCGCTCAATTTATTCTCTGATCTTTTTCTAGAAGAACATTTTAATTCGATTAATTTTTAAAGTTTTCTTATCACCCAATTCACCCCCCTCTTGGGTGATTCTCGCCAATTACACCATTTATTCCAACAATTGGTATCAGAGCTTCGTGCTCTGCTAACAAGCTTAACCGCTTGAGTTAAAGATCCTTGGTTATTTGGCTTATTGGGATATTTGTTTTTGTTTTTAAATGGAGGGTATTTCATTTGATGAAGCACAAATTTTCAATGGAGAAAATTATTCTTATTGGAGTGCTAGAATGAAATTTTATTTACAGCCGATGAATTATCGTTTATGGATTATTGTGCAAAATGGTTTTGATTTAAATCCAAAAATTGTTTTAAATGATTTTGACAAAAAATGTTTTGTCTTGAACATTCAAGCTATGCAGATTTTAAGGAATGCCTTAAACGATGACGCATATGCTAAAATCAAGGATTGTGTTAATGCTAAAAACATTTGGGATACCTTACACACTTATTATGCTACTAATGATCTTTGTGAAAGTGTAAGTATTCACAGATGTTATCAGGAGACTCAGGAAGAGAAAAACGTGAAGGATGATTGGACTCTTGCTTATGACGTTTTGAATGATGACACCCATAGCATGAGGAGCAGTTCGTCAGATGAAAAAGATGATGATGATTTAGAAAATCTATTTGAAGCTTTCTTGGAAACTCTCAAGGAATCAAGTTCTTCAAATGGGGAGTCAGTAGGAAACGAAAATGCATTTCATTCATTTACTCCTCACGAGGTAACCTTGATCAAGTTTAATGTCCAAAACCCTCATAGTACTAATAATATTTTGAGAGATGATTTGAAAAATAATTTTGAAAATAGCACCTCCAAGATTAATGAAAAATGTATTTCTATTGGAAAAATAGTTGAGGTTGCTACTTGTGACTCTCATTGTAATTCAAAATTTGTTTGTTCAAACTCTTTTCTTGACAATTCTGATAAGAATGTGGAAATTCAAAAGTCAAGCAAAGAGACTAACAAATATGATTCTGAATACAAAGATCACAAGTCTGTGTTTTGTAAAAATGATTTTAGAAAATCCAAAACTTCTCCCAAAATCATTATTTGTAACTATTGTGGTCGTTTGGGTCATATTTCTCATTTATGCATATTCAAGAAAAATCAATACTTGAGAAATAAATTGAAATGGGTTCAAAAAGGTTCTGAGGTATCTAAAATTAACCCCCCTGGACCCAAAATGAGATGGGTACCAAAAACTTCTTTTTGTAACAGGATAGAAGATTATGTTTTACCCAAGGAAAAACCAAGAAGAATTCAAAAAGATAAACTCATTACTTGGTCACCGTGGAAACCTGAGAAAAGATGGAATAACCAAAGGAGATTAGTTCCATCAAGGTCAACAATGTCAAATGGAAGAAATGGAAGTCACCTATGGACGAAGAATCATAGAAGAAATCATTGGTCTAGAACAAAGTCACATTGGCAAAAAGGGAGAGTGACAAAAAGAATCATTGGCAAATTTTTCAATCTTCATGGCATACAAAATCTGAGGTAAACAGATCATATAATTCTTATGATTATGATTATTCAAGAACATACTTTGATTACTCCAAGCTAAATTATTTTTGAAAAATAAATCATGTGTTGCTAGTTGTATCTTCACATGATCATCATTTCTTGGAAAAATCAAAGAACTTCATAACATGTCATTAAGTGCAATCTTGAGGTAATCAAGATAGTATCAAATGCATATTATGATTAATCTTGATATATTTCATAATTATGATAGGCATATGATTTGTTACATTATTGTCGTTGATTTATTCCAATTAATTAAAAAGCTCATTCTGATTATCATGAAAATTATTTAACTTGAGCGTTGGAGATAGCCAGATTTATCTGTCTTGTAGGAAACATGATTCTTAAAGGTAAGTTGACCACAAGCCGAACGTCACTAAACGGATTCAGACATCAGGGATCATGTATCAGAAGGTATTGGGCTGTATCAGTCAGAAAAGGAAGAATTCTGGAAATTAGTGCAGAAGTAATCGATTACTCTGCAACAGTAATCGATTACCAGGTGGATTTTTTTAATCAGTGCTGAAGAAGTAATGGATTAGAGGATCAGGATAATGGATTATATTTGCTGCATCATACAACTCACCAGTGGAGAGATAATCGTTTAGGGGTCTTAGCATAATCGATTGCACAAGTTGCATCAGTTATGGACAGAGGAGAGATAATCGATTAATTGAATGGAAGTTATCGATTCTTTTGCGGAAGTAATCGATTATATCAGTGAAATAATCGATTATTTGCACCAGTATCAAAAAAAAAGGGAAAAGTGCAGATCGTGTGGGCCTCTTTGACCCAAGTTGACCAAGTGTGGACCACCAAATAAAATAACCCTAGCCACACATTCTTACACACACATTCTCTCTCTCTTCCCACAAAATCACGGCCTCTCTCTCTCTTTCACCCACGTTAACCTCTTCTTCTTCCTCTCTTCATCTTCTCCAACCTTCAACACCCATAAACTCCTTAACCACCCACAATCTTCACCATACTCACTCATACTACTTCTTTCTCTCATAAAACTTCACCATTTCTACTTCATTCAACTCAAAACCGTCTCTATCTCTCTCTCTTCTTCCCATTCGGTTCTTCTTCTTCACCACCATAACCACTACCAAAACCTTAAGTTCTTGCTTCACATTCTCAAAACCTTTTCTTCAAACTTGGTTAAACTTGTTGGTCACAAGGTTTTCATGCTTCATGGCACTTGTTCTTGAAGTTTCAGATCCGGTTCTTCCATGGTTCAATCATGTTGATGAAGATATTGGTTCACTGGTTTGAGCATCCGGTTCGCTGATCAGAATCTCATTCGGTTCACTGGTCCGGTTTGTTCTCTGCTTGGTTCAGACTTTTGAGTTTTCCGGTTCAGTCTTTGTTCTGGTTTGCTGGTCTGGTTTGGCTTCTGGTTTGTTCTGGTTGGTGTGTGCTGTTCATTGTTCGGTTCATTGCTTCGGTTCTGTTGATAGCTTTTCCTGTTCAGGTTCACTGTATTCTTGTTTATCATCTTCAGTATCATCATGTTCGTTATTTTGATATGATGTTAGTTTGATGATATTGTGAAGTTGGCACTGCTATATTAAGAATCTGCTGGTCTAGTTTATTATTCTGTGTTGTGCTGCATTCTAGTCTGTTGATTTGGTTGATTCAGTATCTGGTTGTTGTTACTTTCTGTGCTGTGATCATGTCTTCTCGTCTCTCTAAAAGAAGAATGGTAGTTGAGGAATCAGAGGATGATGAGCCTTCACCCCCTGTTGTTCAAAGAAGGGCTCAACCTTCATCTAGTCGGGTTCCTAGGCCTCCAAGGACACGTCAAAGTGATGCAGGTCCTTCAGCTCCACCTCCACCGGTTCATCAGCCGATCGCTTTGGAAAAGCTAAATCGATGGTTTTCTAATTCTGCTCAAATAATGGATTATGAAAAATACTTTGCTGCTTGTTCAGTCATTTCACCTAGATTTCTAGATGCTGAAACATTTGATGGCGATGACTGTAATCTTCCGGGTGTTGTTCTGTTGAAAGAAAAAGGTCTTTATGAGTTCAGTACCATTGGAGGAGATTATTATGAGGACTTAGTCAGAGTGTTTTATTCAAACCTTGTCTGGAATGCTGAAGAACAGACACTTTATTCCGAGGTCAAAGGAAAAGGGATCAAAATAAGCTTGTCTACTTGGACTAACATGACTCACTTGCCCATGGATGGAGTTACCTTCACTGGTTCTGGTTCTGAAAGCTTACGGGGTGATGAATATGACAAGAAAGCGGCGAAAGAAGAATTTATTGATGATCGCATCCCTGCTGGAAAAGTGATGACTTCTGGAAATTTGAAGTTCGTGTATCGTGTTCTTCACTTCATCCTGACTCGGTGCTTGATTCCTAGGCAAGGAAACTATTTCAGAGTTCTAGAGTCTGACTACATTATCTTTTGGGCGTGGTTTCATAATAAACCAATTAATTGGGGTTGGTTCATATTGAATCACATGATTGAGACTGCTGCAAAGGTTCGACGGTCTATTAATGACGATATGAAGAATAAAACGTCAAAGCTTCCATATGCTACTGTGATCACCAGAATTCTCAGGCGATTCCGAGTTCCTGTGAATGGCGAGGCTAGAACAGCTCCTAATGCCGACATGCGCATGGACTCAAATTTCTTGGGAAATATGGGTTGGATCAACATGGAAGGCACTGGTTGGAGACCAAAGGCACAGAGGCGTGAGCGCAAGTCCAACCACAACTATGATCCTGATGAAGATGATCAGCAGCAACCACCACAACCTGATAGTGCACCAGTTCATGACTCTGATTATGTTCCGCTACAAGCTCTTTATCCACCCGATCACATTCCTCCATACATGCAGTTATTCATGGATGATGTTCGAGGGTATATGAGGCGATCAGATGAGCATATGCATGCAGTAGATACATCTCTCGCTCAGCTCACATCCGGCATGGAGCAGATGCACTTGGATATGGAGTCAGTGCGTGACGAGATCTACCATCTGAGGCATCAGAATCGTCCTCCGTTCCAGTGATCGTCGAGCTTGTGGCACCTCACCTTATCTATTTCGGTTTATTTGGATTATGATATTTGAATATTTTTTTTGTTTCTGCTTGCTCAAAACCCCTAGTATTTCTATTTGCATAACTTGTTCCTGGATTTAATTTGGTTTTCTCTTGACATGTTCGGATTGACTATGATGCTTATGACAATTATTTCTTTGGTCTGCTTATTATATGCGTTGTCATTTGCTATATCTATTATGCTTCTTCACCTTTTTGATGATGTCAAAAGGGGGAGAAAAAGGAGAAAACAGGTTACAGGTTACAGGTTGATTAAGTTCATGATATGTCATGAATTCAGGGGGAGCTCAGCTTAATGAGTTCAATTTTATGAGCTTGAGTATTCTGTGTGATACTCTTATGATTTGTTTTAATCGTTTATATTCGTACTAACCCTTGTTTTGCAGGAGTGTTTGTCATCATCAAAAAGGGGGAGTGTTGAAACTGAGTGGTGAAACTCATGTGTTTCTCTCTCAATGTTTTGATGATGACACAACAACAACAAATAATGAATTTATGCTTAACAGGTTCAGGTACAAAGGAAGATTGCAAAGGCTTGCTTAGTTGTAGATCTAGCCTTAGGCTTAGAAGTCTTTGTAAGGCAAATTAATTTTCTTAAAGCACTTAGAATTATAGTCTATATGATGATGATTATGTTTTATTTTGAAAATCGTAGAAGAAGCATTTTTATAAAACTTTTGCTCTTGCTCCAGGATATCTCTTGTGAAAAATGTTTTGTGAAAACCTGGTTACAATTTTCTCATGAAAATCCAATTTTTATTTGGAGTAATCGATTAATCCTTCTGGGATAATCGATTACTTAATGCAACTTGTAACCAGAGAGCATGTATTTAGGTTCCTATAATGGATTACTTCCTTGAACTGGTCATTTCGGAGTAAGTAATCGATTATCAGAAACTAGTAATCGATTATATGTTAATGCTGCAACTTTTGTGAAAAACCTGAGAGCTTGTAATCGATTAGCCTGACCAAAGTAATCGATTATTTTAATTCAAATTTTGAAAAACGTGTTGAAATCAATCTGATTCCCAGAATGATTTGTTTCCATTTTTGGAGGATCACGAATTGATTGTATGGCAGCTTCTTCTTCCCTCTTTAAAACTCTCTTTCATTTTTGAAATTGAGGAGTTTTTTCTTCTTCTCATTCTCTACTCTTTTTGAATATCTTTTAGAAGAAAAAGTTCATCATCATCATCATCATAGTTCTATAGTTTTGTGTTTGCTTTAGATTATTAATATTGTCATAGGTCTTTTATTGTTGTATCCGCTCTAATTAGAGAGCTTTATGTTAGTTGCACAAATTTCTTCGTGCAAATTCTTATCTTTGTAAGGGGTGTGACAGCCTTAGTGTTTAAGGAGTGTTTTCCCTTAGGTTTGAACGTGTGTCGCGTTCATAGGGTGAGATAACCCTTGTTGTTTTGGGTAGCGCTATACGAACGGTGGGATTCCTAGTAGTTAGGCTATTTGTTTTTGAGGTCCCTTGCGAACGGTGGGATTCCTAGTAGCTTGCGGGGCGCTCTGGATGTAATTGGGGACGCAGTTGCGTCTTGGCTTAGTGAAAAAGCTCAAGCGAGTCGCTTGGGGACTGGAGTAGGCTGGGTTTGCCGAACCAGGATAAATTCGCCTGTGTACAATTTCTCTATCCCTTATCTTTTACTTTCCGCATATTTAAATTGTTTTAAATCGTATTTTCCTGGATAAAAACTAATTTCAAGTTTTAATATATATCACACGAGGATTGTGGTTTTTCATGTAATGATCTTTCAAATCAATCTCGTGTATAATATGTTTTCAATATTCATATAATATCATTTCTATTTCTTGCTTAAAAACGTTTTAAATCGTTCTTTAAGTCTTCCGCTCAATTTATTCTCTGATATTTTTCTAGAAGAACGTTTTAATTCGATTAATTTTTAAAGTTTTCTTATCACCCAATTCACCCCCCCCCCCCCTCTTGGGTGATTCTCGCCAATTACACCATTTATTCCAACAGTCCAATATTTTATTTAAAGTTAATATTAGTTTCAAAATGATTTCTTGTGTTTAGAACTTATGGATTTTTGGTGAGATTGTATATAATGAACTTTCGGATAATTTTTTATGTGTAAAAAGCTATTTTTCTAAAATATTAGTTTTGGCAAGAAATTATGTAACACCCGTCTTTTCCTCAATTATTTTCAGTAATAAAAATTGAAATAGAAATTTATTTATTGGATTTATTGAATGAAATTTTAATTCATTGATTTAATTTAATCAGTATTTGATTTGATTTTTCTTGGATTTATTTAATTGTGAATTTTTGTGTTTAATTTTATTCAAAAACCGTGGAGTATATTTATTTTATTTAAATTAGATTTTTATTTTGTACTTCCCTTAAAGTGGAGAAGGAAAATATTATTTCCCCTCTCTTGTGTGTGCCACGGCCAAGCCTAGTAGGAGGGAGGAAAATTTTAAGTTTAAGAGTCAAATTCAAATTTGAAATGTGCCTTTATTATTTTGTCTTCTCCATGAACCCTAGGGAGACAAACATTAATTACCCTACTTAATCATGTTCCCCACTAAGATTAGTGTCATAAAAACCTAAGCTAAATTGTCTTGAACCTACACTAACCAAAATTGCAAATAAGCCCCTCTTACCATTTGGTTTGTTCGAACCCCCATTTTAGTTGGTGAACCCCAACCTAAAATTGCCTATAAATACCCACCCATGTCCTAAGACACCCCCCTTATGTCATAACACTTAGAACAAAAAAAAGAAAGAGAAGAGGAGGTGAGAAGAAGGAGGAGGCCGTGAGGGAGAGGAGGAAGAAGGAGGAAGAAAACTCATTTTTTTGGTTCAATCTCTTTGATTCCTCTTAGGTAATGAACTTCTAACTTATGTTCTTGTTCTTTTTCTTCTTTGTTTCGGTTTTTCTTCAAGTTTTCCCAAGAAGAATTTTTGTTGTTCAAGCTTAAAGTTTTTTGCATGTTGATTTTTCTTGTTCTTCTTGCTTTTCTACACCTATTTCTACTTGGATTTGAGTTTGAAAACAAAAAAATGGACATTCATCTACATCCATGATGCTGACGGTTTTGGTCCCTTTTTGGTTCAAACAATTTTTGATCTTTGATTTAAGTTTTTATGCTTGATAAGGAGTTGATTTATTGTGTTCTTGAACTAATTGAAATTTATTTGCACAAATTTTTCTATTTTCCCCTATGCATGTCACGGTTAGGGTTTCATTTGGGGGAAATGGTTTTTGTTTTGTTTGCATGAAATTGATTCATGAATATTGATAGTTATGTGGTGTATTTTTGATTTCTAAGAAGGATTCACTACTACAGAATTGCAAAAAAGTAGCCGGATATTAATCCCGGTTCCGTTCCGGAACTGGGATTAATAGACAAATGTTAGTTAAAAAATACCATGAATTTATTGATCCCGGTTATAAAAAACACGGAACCGGGATCAATGTTATAACATATATAATTTTTTATTTTTTTAAAAATTAAAAATCACAAACCTTATTTATCCCGTTGTTTTACTTTAACTGGGATGAATAATAAAAACACGGAACCGGGATCAATGTTATAATATAAATAATTTTTTATTTTTTTTAAAATTAAAAATCCCACAAACCTAGAAAAAAAAACACGCTCCCTCTCTGCCTTTCTCCTTCCCAGATCTCATGGTCCCTCCCTCTCTGTTCCTCACGGTCCCTCCTTGCCTCTCCATCGCCATTCACACACACACACCAACACACACTCTCCCTCACGGTTCCTCACGGTTTCATCACCAGCACACATTCTCCCTCACGGTTCCTCACAGCCATCATTACCTTCTTCTTCTCCGCTTCAACTTCTTCTTCTTCTCTGACAAGCATCATCACCCTCCTTCTTCTCCATCAACATCAAACAAGGATATCAATTTTTTCTCTGTTTTTGGCAAATCCGTCCTTGCATGTGCCTAGATCGAGCAATCCCAGCATTAGTTTTGGCATGGATTGAAGATTGCAATTTTTAGGGTTTCGTTTTTTCCCTTTTAATTTTTAGTTTTCAATTTTTTGTTTAGATTCAATGTTTATTGTAATATAATTTCTTGTTTTTCTTCTTTGCTCTCTGCTGGGTTTCAATTTTTTTTCTCTTCTTCCATTATACGAACCATGTGAAACTTTATGCCCATTGTTAACAAGATTTTTTGATTCATGACAACATGGCTTCCTTATGGGATTTTACTGATTCGCTTTCCATTGGGCATGTTTGGACCTGGATCAAATACTGGGGTCTCTTCATCTCCTCAGGGGGTATGTCCATGCCTATTAATTTATTGAGTCTCAAAATTTTCTTTTCTATGAAGATTAGTTATCTATTTCTGCAATTGACTGTGCTTCCACTTCATTTCCAGCCTATATTCCATGATGGGATGAAAGAATGGAGTTGTTGCAAAAAAAGAAGTCACGATTTTAGCTTGTTTTTGCAAATTCCAGGGTGAGACATTTTATTTGTTCCTTTTTTAGAATATGATGTATTCTGCAGTCAATTGATCAGCTTATAAAACTTTAAGAGTTTACTTTATTTGAGCAGAATCTTTTGATAGGTGATGTAGTTGATTTGAGTAATGGAGAATGGAAAAGGAACATAGAAATAAGTAGTAAAAGAAATTGCATGGTGGAGTATGGATGTATATAATGTAGACCTACTGATTCTGTACGGGTGGATTTCCCTTACAAGTTACTAGTTTCATCTACTTGGAAGTAAAGCCACTACTAGCCTTTGCTGATTTATCCTATTTCAAGATCAGTGAACTGTATTTTAAAACTAACCTTTGTGAAATTTTAAATGAGTCCATTATTCTTTACCAAATCATACTTGGGATGTACTTTTTGGGGGGCAATAAATGCTCCCCTAGGAAAGTGTGGATTTAAATGATTGAAATGGAAGTTAGCAGAGGCCAGAGGGGTTCACCTAGAAACAGTTCCAGTGCAAATTTTCTTAGCGCATTCACAAGTGAAATTATCAGCTGCTCCTCAGCACACCCTGGTTTTCTCCTGCAGTTTCTTTTTCTTGTGTCTAAAATCGAAATTTTTCTATGCCACACCTTTATAATATTTGATCTTGCATTCTGGAATGAGCATAAGCAGTGGTTGAGCTTTCAAAAAATTCACGATGCTATATTGCTATTGTTGAATTATGGAAGAAGAGGTTTTTGTTTTTTTTATAATTTTTTTCTCTGCTAACCGTACGGTGGCTGGCCCACTTTGGCCTCAAGGAATCGTCTCTTTTTACTTTTATTGCAGGATTATAAACAGCTGAGACCCTCTCAAGAGCTTGTTGCCAAAGACCTGTACGGTGTGGAGTGGAAATTTCGTCATATTTACAGAGGTAATGTAACAAGAAAAAACAAACTCTGTCTTCATATATTGATCAGTTGATACTCAAAATCAATGTGGTATCGTGTCAGGTCAGCCAAGGCGGCATCTGCTCACTACCGGCTAGAGTATTTTTGTTAGCCAAAAGAATCTTGTTTCTGGTGATGATGTGCTCTTTCTAAGGTATAATATCAATATGTGTCCTTTTGTATGTGTGTTGAATTTTCAATTGATATTAATCCTTATATGACTGGGGAGGATTAGTATTTAGTCTCACATTAGAAAAAAAAATATTACGAACATTGACATTTTATTTCAATTATGAATATTTGTCTGTGTTACTGATATTGACGAGTTTCATTGTCTTAGTGACTGTAAAGTACTCTCTCCGTTTCATATAATAAGATTATTCAAATATTGTAATACCTTTCAGATCCTCACTGCTTATTAATGTATTTGAAGGGGTGAAAATGGAGAGTTAAGATTGGGAATCAGAAGAGCTGTTCGGCCTAGAAATGGTCTTCCTGAATCAGTTGTTGGTAACCAGAACTGTTATCCCAATTTCCTTTCTTCTGTGGCCAATGCTATATCCACAAAAAGCATGTTTCATGTTTTCTACAGTCCAAGGTACAAATAATAATAACACATGATATCTTCTTGCTTTACTTATTTATCTCTTCCACTGCTAAGTGCTAACTCATGGTTGGCACTTGCTATGAGACCTACAAATAAATCTGTAATGCATTTGAATTTGCTACGATATAGAGCAAGTCAACCAGACTTTATTGTGCCCTACAAAAAATATGTTAAAAGCATCAAGAATGAGGTGATCATTGGGACAAGATTCAAAATGAGATTTGAAATGGATGAATCTCCAGAAAGAAGGTATAATTATAAATCTTTAACTTTATGCTCTATGTCTTCCTGAGAAAATGTTCCTTGTGAGCAACATGTTATTATCTTCCTATTTTTCAGATGTAATAATGGTATGGTATTTGAAACAATTACCCTATTTGGAAAAACTAATTTCATTTCACTAATCCTAGTTTTCTCTCTTCTCTCTCTTCCTCCTTCACGGTTTCTCGCCGTGCGCCACCATGGCTAGGAAGAAGGGGAGGCCCCCGAAAACACCTTCTTCTTCTTCTAAGAGACCCCAAGTGCAGAGAAACGGCTTGAGGCTTCTTCTTCGTTGGAGTTCGGCCTTTCGGATGAAGAGGCACTTGAGGACATAGAAAGCTTGACTCCCAAGAAAGCTGCAGAACTCTTGCAGAGTATTGATCTTTTGCGGCAGAGGGTGCAGAGTAAGATCCCTGTTGTTCAGAAGGATAAACAGAATGAGATGAATATAAATCAACAAAAAGTAATTGAAACAGAGACAGTGCAAAAGCAGAATATTCAGGAAAATCGACCAATTCATTCAGTTTGGGCGAATTTTGATATTTCTAAATTGAGGAATGCAGGGGAGAAACTGAATTTTGTCGAACCAGTTCTCAAGGAAGGTCAGGCTATCACTAAAATTGTTAAGGAGGATGTGGAGAATGAATTGACCTACTGGCAGAATGCAATAGTTTGCTATGTTTTGGGGGCTAGGCCTCCTTATTCTGTGTTTAGTGGTTACATCAAGAAGGTTTGGGGTCATTTAGGTATTGATAAAATCCTAATGACTAATGAAGGATCTATGGTGGTGAGATTCAATTCAATGGAGGCTAGGAATGAGGTTCTAAAAATTGGAATTTATCATTTTGATAAAAAACCAATTATTCTAGGCCCATGGACTGGTAGGACAGGAGTTAAGGATCATATGGATAGGTTCCCTATTTGGATCCAGTTGCCCAATTTGAGCCCTATATTTTGGAGTCAGTCTTCTTTGAGTAAGATTACTAGCTTAATTGGCACTCCAATTATGGTGGATAATGTCACAAAGGAGAGGAACAGACTTAATTATGCAAGGATTTTAATAGAAGTGAATCCTAATACACTTCCTGAGGAGATTTTCTTTGAAGATGAGAAAGGGAATGTGGTAAATCAGAAGGTGACTTATGAGTGGAAACCAGTACTTTGTGCTAAATGCTCAAAGTATGGTCATGACTCTAAGATGTGTAGAAGTAATGTGACTCAAAAATGGGTGGAGAAAAAGAAGCCTTCCAGGGAAGATGTTGAGAAAATTGATGACTGTCTTAGAGAAAATGATGAGGAAGCTGTGGAAAAGGCAATAAAGGAAGCTAATGGGGACAGTCAACAATCTTTTGTTGCTGAATCCACCATTCCTGGGAATTCTGGTGTTGTAAAAAGTCGAAGTCCTAAGGTGCAAGATAAGGGTAAAGGTGTTCTTATTGAGAATGAGCCTAATGAGTCTGAAACTGAAGATGCAGAGCCTTGGGTTCCGGTGCTAACAAGAAGCAAAGTGCAAAGGAGACAGGGTGAGAATAAGGGGGTGGTGATCAGGGATTTGGCCTCTAAGGCCAATGGATAATATCTTATCTTGGAATGTTAGAGGGTTCAATAACCCTCTGAAGTAGAGAGAATCTAAATCTCTTTGCTGCACGAATAATGTAGGTTTGGTAGCTATTCTAGAAAATAAACTTAGAGTTAATTCTATGTGTAACACTATAGAGAGATTTGTTCCTGGTTGGCAATATGTGTCTAATATAGATTATCATCCAGTTGGGAGAATTTGTGTTGCTTGGAAGCCGGATATGTTCAGGGTAACTGTCTTAAAAACATCCAGCCAGTTGATTCATTGCTTAATTTTCTTGCCTGCAACTTCTGTGCAATGGATGGCTACTTTTGTCTATGGGGCAAATGATCATGTTTTGAGAAGGGATCTATGGGATGATTTAAGGGAAATTAAGATGGCTGTGAATTGTCCTTGGTTAGTTTCAGGAGACTTTAATTGTTGTTTGGACCCTTCTGAGAAGCTGGGAGGGAATCAGGTTGATTGGGAGGCTATGGAGGAGTTTAGGGAGTGTATTCATGATTGTGGTCTTCAGGATATGAAGTTTTGTGGAAACTTATTTACTTGGTGTAATAGGCAATATGATGGGAACAGAATTTATAGCAAACTGGACAGGAATTTGGTGAATGAGGATTGGATTCGTGTGTGGCCTTCCTTATACACTCAATTTTTGAACAGTAATGTTTCTGATCATTCTCCAGCTCTAATAATGGATGCTAATGTGAAAATGAAGCCTAAGGGGGGATTTAAATTCTTTAATATCTGTGCTCAGGATGCTGAATTCTTGAATATTGTAAAGGAGAATTGGGAGGTAGAAGTTGATGGTTATGCTCAATACAGGGTTATAAAGAAGCTTTGTTATCTTAAGCACTCTCTAAGTATGCTGTATAAAAGGAAGTATGCTAAATCTCTGTTGCAGGAGCAGGTTCTTAGGGAGGAGTTGGATTCTATTCAAACTATGATTAATATGAATCCTCAGGATCCAGAGCTGCATGAGAAGGAGAGAATCATTTATGGTAGATACATGAAGGCTTTGAAGGACTCTATTGCTATTTTGCAACAAAAGGCAAAAGAGAAGTGGGCCAAGGATGGGGACCAAAATACTGCTTATTTTCATAGTACAATTAGAACAAGGCAGTATAGGAACAGAATCCTGAACTTAGTTAAAGAGGAAGGGCAGAGTATTCAAGACCAGCAGGGGATTATGGATGAGTTTGTGAGCCATTACTCCAGATTGTTTGGAAGGAAAGAAGTGATTTGGTCTCTAGAAGATATTGTGTGTCAGAATGGGCCAGTTCTTAGTGTTGAGGATCAACTGACTCTTATAAAGCCTTTCTCAAGGGAGGAGATTAGACAAAGTTTGTGGTCCATTGATAAGAATAAATCCCCTGGCCCTGATGGCTTTGGGTCAGGTTTTTTCAAAGCAGCCTGGGAAGTGGTGGGTGAGGAGTGTTGCCTGGCTATAGAGGAGTTCTTCAATTCAGGTAAGCTTTTAAAAGCTTGGAATTACACAGATCTGGTTATGATTCCTAAATGTGATAATGCTTCTACAACTAGAGATTACAGGCCTATTGCCTGCTGTAACACTCTTTACAAGTGTATATCTAAGTTGTTGTGCAGTAGGCTCAGAGATGTGCTGCCTAAGCTGATTAGCAACAATCAGACAGCTTTTGTTAAGGGGAGAAGCATAGTTCATAATGTTCTCATTGTTCAGGATCTCATGAGACTGTATAGGAGGAAAAATGTTTCAGCTAGATGTCTATTAAAAATTGATCTAATGAAGGCTTATGATTCTCTTAGCTGGAGTTTTATCAGGGAGATGTTGGAGGCTTTAAGATTTCCTAGTAAGTTTGTTACCTGGATCATGATGTGCATTTCAACAGCATCATTTACTATTGTGGTAAATGGGCACCATTCTCAGCAATTTAGGAATCAAAGTGGCATTAGGCAGGGAGATCCTATCTCTCCATTGCTGTTTGTCATTGCTATGGAAGGTCTATCTAGAAGGTTAATGGCTGCAACTAAAGAGAATGGTTTCAGTTTTCATCCTCTTTGCAGAGGATTGAACCTGGTTAACCTCATCTTTGCTGATGATTTAATGGTGTTTTGCAAAGGGCATCCTAGAAGTGTAAGAGTTATTTCTAATGCTTTGCAGGAGTTCTCTCAAAATTCAGGTTTGCAAGCTAATCAACAGAAGTCTCAGGTATACCTTGCTGGGGTTAAGGAGGCTTTTAAAAATGAAATCTTGGAGTGCACAGGATTCAGTGAAGGCTCATTTCCATTCAGGTATTTAGGCTTTCCTATCACAGCTAAGAAGTGGTCAGTGTCTACTTGTAAAGTTCTCATTGATAAAGTTGCTGCCAGATTGACAAGTTGGAGAACAAGAAACTTATCTTATCAGGCAAGGTGTGTGCTTATTAACTCTGTGTTGCTTACTTTACACACGTATTGGGCTTCAGTATTTATCGTTCCTAAGTCTGTTCTTAGAGGGGTTGAGAGGATCTGCAGAAAGTTTCTATGGGGAGACAAGCCTGCTGGTAATGTTAGTTGGGATAATGTTTGTAAAGAGAAGAAATTTGGGGGCTTGGGTTTCAAAAACTCAATTTTGTGGAACAAAGCTGGTCTTGGGAAGCAGGTTTGGAGTATATCAAATAAGGAAGATGTGTTGTGGGTTAAATGGGTAAACCAGGTGTACTTAAGGAATGAATCAATATGGGAAGCACAGGCTCATCCAGATCAAGGCTGGCATTATAAACAGCTTCTTAAAATCAGAGATTGTTTGGCTCCAGCAGTTGCTAGTGGAATGTGGAGGAATGAATCTTATTCAATTGCCTCAGGATACAGATTTCTTTGTGGGTCTTAACAGAAATTTCAGTTCTATCGATTGGCTTGGAATTCGATTTCTATCCCTAAACATAGCTTTATTATGTGGCTTATGCTTCATAATAGGTTAAGTACATATGACAGATTGCAGCAATTCCTAAACTTAAGTTCTAATTTGTGCCAATTGTGTGGTATTCATCCAGAATCAAAAGATCATTTATTCTTCAAGTGCAATTGGAGTAAGGATTTACTTACTCTTATTGCTACTTGGGTGTGCATGCCATTTTCGAGCTCTTCAAGCTCCAAATGGATGAGATGGGTAAGTTATGGAGTTCGAGACAAGACATACCTGAAGATCGTCAGAGCTGCGATTGCTGCGGTGGTATATGAGATTTGGATGGAACGTTGTCGTCGGATCTTCCAAGACAAGCGACAATCTCCAGAGAGAAGAAGCATGGTGCTGACGCGTGAGCTAGCCTTGAGGATTGTGGCTCAACTCGGGACCTTATCTGCTTGTCAGAACACAATTGTGGTGCATAGGATTTTAAGCCATAGTTAGAGTTTTTTATTTTATTAAATTAGTTTAATTTTTATTGTTTATTTTTTGAATTACCAATGAACCCTTCCTAGAAGGTGGCATTGGGTGTGGCTTTGTGTGATATTTTGCAAGTTGGTATTAATATTTTTTATTTACCAAAAATAATGGTATGGTGATTGGAATGAGTGATTTGGATCCCTATAGATGGCCTAAATCAAAATGGAGGTGCTTGATGGTACATTTGCAATTTTGCTTTATAACACTTTGCAATATATTTTGATCATATAATAATTGATCATATTATTATACATTTAGCATTGAATTTACTGAGTTCAGTTGGTGTGTTTACCAACTTTGCCTTTGCAATCGAAGCATGTGCTCAATCAACTGAATTTTCATTCAAAAAGGCTTGCTCAATTGTTTTACCAACTTCTTTTATTTATGCTTCACCTTAAATTGTTTTACATATCTATCCAGGAAAATCTTTAATTTTAACTCAGCAATTGCAATCTCTCTACAAAAGCTAGTGTTTTTTTTTAAACTAAGGTAATGACGATATAATGATGTCTTTATGAATGTAAGCTTGCTGTGACATCCAACAGGTCAGATGGGATGAGAATAAAGAGACTAATCATCAAGACCGCGTAAGTCCATGGGAGATTGATCCTTCTGCTTCTCTCCCTCAGTTCAGCATTCAGTCTTCACCAAGACTGAAAAAACTGCGAATGGGTCAGCAGGCTACCTCACCCAGTCACCTCTTCACTAGTATGCATCCTAATGCTGAGATTAAGCATACATCCTCATTCCTTACTACTTGTTAACACTTATTGCTGAGGGGCCAACTCCAATTATTTGAAGTTGTTAAATGGAGGTCCATGAGTGCTTTGTATTTTTAACAATGAGTTCGTCAATTTTTATTATGCTCCATACACCCTCAACCTGAAGCATATAAAATAGTTAAAGAAAAAAGTTTTTAAAAAATAAAAAGTGAATTTACCATTTTATTGATGAAACATGGCAAAAAGCCAGTAATGGATCATGGATGTAGCATAAACTCATCAAAAGTGGAGGGCATATAGCTTAGAAATTACCCATTAACAATGTGTTGCATGCCTCTTCACACCAAAACCCCTTGGGATTGAAGTGTGGATAATATGCAGGCCCTCTCACTTTAACTTGTGCTGAAATTTAATTTAGTTATGTGCGATGGGGGTGTGAAGGTTCAAAATTTTGACCATATTGCCTTGTGGTTTTGTCTATGTCTTTTTTATTACTTTAAATTATATTTACTTGCATATTGTCTCAGAAGAAAATACACATACAGTGAGAGAGAGTGGATTTAGTTTCAACATTAGTTAAAATCATTCTTTTTCTATTCATACAATGCTTGCTTGAGAACAGATCCAAAATGCTAGACTATAGTTCTACTTCTAACTGTTTGTCGGAGCTAATCTCAAATTTTTCTTGTTTTTATTTATGTCTAGTACAAAGAAGGTGGTAGTCATTGCAACACCAAAGGAACCATAAGAGCAATGGAGATCCGCATGACCTTTTTCAACTGGAGATGAATTGATTTTACAATGGGAGTCATCACTATCAGTGGCAAGCCCTTACCTTTATTAGTTTGAGAATTGAAACATCTCCGGAATCATTATATATTCAACCTTGGTTACCTTAGCTTAGTTTTGAATTTAGGGCATCATATATATTTTTGAATGTGACTATGTAGTATCTATATATCGAGCCTGTTTAGCCTTTTGTATGTATGGAGCCATTTGTTTTTGGTTTGGGAGTTGTCTATCTTAAGTGTGTATTGACATTCACGTTCCTAATGTATATAATTATGACATTTATTTGTTGCATAAAAAATGTTGACAATTTATTTAAATATATGGAAATAGAAAGTATTATAAATTTAAATATATATATATATATATACTAAAGATCCCGGTTCATTTTAAAAAATTCAACAGTGATTATATATATTAAAGATCCCGGTTCATTTTAAAAAAACTCAACAGTGATCATATATACTAAAGATCCCAGTTCATTATTAAAAAATCAACAGTGATCAAATATGCTATTTATCCCGGTTCCTTATTTTTTATTGATCCCGGTTCCGTGTTTTCTAAAACAACTGGGATCATAAGAATCAGACTTGTTATACCAGGGGATACAATCCCAGTTCGGAACCGGGATCTTTTAGCTATTTTGTTGTAGTGATTGCATGATAAAATGAAATTTTGGTTGGATGTGTGTGTTAGAGGGCATTCGGTTTTGGCCCCTTGATGTTTAAAATAATTTTTGTTTATTGCTTTCTAATGGGAATGCTTGAATATAGGTGTGCTAAAATTATTTATGAGTTTTGTATATTTGATTTGAAAAAAAATTTCTTTCATTTTCTCAATGCATGTCACGACCGAAGGGCTTAAATGAGGTAAATGAGTTTGTTTTTATTTGCATGTCATGGATTGAGGATTATTGCTATATATTAAGTGTATTTTTCGGTTTATACATGAAAGATATGAAAGAATGAATTTTTGTGTTGATTTGTTTTATTTTGGGCTATACGTTTTTTAGGAGAAAAACATGCAAGTGAGTTTAATAATTTTTGTTGTATGATTTGTGATTAAGAAAGGAATTAAATTAAGTGTGTGCATGTGTTTATTTGATAAAAAAAATGTATGCTTATATGTATATATTCGGCTAAGAGAGAAAGAATGGTGAAATGATTTTTGTTTGATAAAAAGTTTAAGTCTTTGTTCTTGCATGTGTATGTATATTCGGTCTAAGCATGAAAAATAGGTAAATGAGCTTATCTTTGAATGCATGTTGATGATTTGTTAAGTTTAGTGATTTTCTTAAGTATATTTTTGATTTTCATGAATGATAATTGTGTTTGATAAAAGTTTGTGCTTTGATTTGTATATATATGGGTAATTCAGCCATGTATAGAAAATATACTTAAGAAGCTTGTTGTATGAAAATAAATTTGTATATTGATTCTTGAAAGGATTAAGTTGTTTAAAGCAAGGAAAACTAAATGTGTTTGTTTTATTTCTTTGGTTTGAATCGGTTTTGGTGTGAATGCAAATCTAAGTGGTTTTGTTTTATGAAAATAAAATTTGCATGATGATGTTCCAAATTGATCTAGTTGATTTAAAGTGTTTGAACTTGTAATCTTTGATTTACTTTGTTTAGTCAATTCGGTTTTATTGAGTGTAAGTAGGTAAATATGAAAATGAAATTGTTTTGAAAATGATTATGTGTTGTATAAGTGAGTAAGTGTTGGTTAATTGATTGTGTGCTTGGATTTAATTGATAAAGTGTTGTTTTGATACTTGAGATTTGTTAAGGAAAGATTTATGAACATTGTTTTGCCTTTGTGCATGATTCGGCCATAGTAGGATTATTAGGATAGGAATTTATTTTGCTAAATGTTAATTGATATTTGAAAAGTGTGCTAGGTGATTGTGTGAATTGATGTGTTAAAGTGTTATTATCATTTGAATTTTAAACGAAGTTTGGAGAATATTTAAGTATGAAAGTAGCTTTGAAAACTAATTGATTTTAAGTTTGGTTTCTTTGAATTATTTGGAATTGAAGGCCTTGTTTGGTGGTTGTCCAAGTTTTGTTTTGAGATAAAAAAAACTTGAATTTTAAAGTATTAAAGTGTTGGTTTATATTAAGGAATGTTTGGAAGCAAAAAGTACTTTTACGTTGTTTTCGGAAATTTAAAAGTGATTTTTATGAAACAGTACCTTGCTGTCCAGAATTGTTTGAACTTGTTTCTCAACTTTAAAAATGTGTTTAAGTGATTTAAAGTAAAGCTTTTAAGTGGTATTCGATTTAGGAAAAAGTCGGATTGAAAACGGTGAATTTTTTAGTGTTTTCAGAGTTGTTTAAGGTGCTGTCCAAGGCGGACCAACAACCCGTTTTTAAAATTTATTTATGGATTATTTTCAAAATATTTTAATGTATTTAAGTTGTTGTTTTACTTTGAGCAAATTGAGAAAGAGAAAATTGTATATATATTAATATATATTGTTTGATTTGAGGAAATAAAGGTGCTGCTGCCGATCGTGATCGCGGAGATCAGAGTTTTGTGAATTCTCACGGAGTTTCAATTGATAATCAAGGTGAGAATAATAGCTTATCTGGAATGTATTCCATGAGTAGTTGTGTCTAGTTTCGATTGTTAAAATCGGAACCATGATCGGACAATGTTACGTAGTGTGAGGGCAATTGGTCTGTGATTGTTTGGCTCCTCGCACGAAAGACTAAGATCACTATTGCATTTATGTATTGTTATTTGATTGAGTTATGTGAACATGAGAATATGAACATGTGATGCCTGCTCATGCATAATGATTCATGTTGTTATATTATGTTTGGCATGATCCATGACATTGAAACATGAAAATAAAGTGATGAATGAATGTGATGCGTGAAGAAAGTGAGTGAAGGAAAAGTAATGAGTGGAAACGAATTCCCTGATAAGCACCGAAATGATTATGGTTATGATTTATAATATAAGTTGAGCTGGCCATGTGAGTAGTATGTCGTGGATCCGAGCCTTGATCAGTTAAGCAAGTGATATTGGAAAAGTTGCGTAATTAGAGGTCGAGGATCACCGAAGTGATGGATAAGGGTGACTCATCCGACCATAGGGTTAATAAAAGCTTTAATAAGACTGAAACATATCAAAGATAATAATTATATACGGTGAGATGAGTGTTAAGTAGTGGAGAGGAAGATACCCTGTCTATCTGCGGATACTCAGGTGTGTGATTGTGATAGGGGAGGGTGATGACAATGAAACGTCAAGAATCCTGGAGTGATTTTCTAGGTGGAACTAGTCTATAAGTGATCGGGGATTAATACCCAAGGGATCGTAGCGTGTTCTGCACCGCGAACTAGAAAAGTACTGTCACCCCCTTGATCAAATTCGAAACAGTGAGAGGGAACCTGAACGAGGCGCCCAGATCGGCTGGAGATTGGATCGCGTGGAATATCAATTGTCGTGTTAGTCGGCCTGTGCAGTTGTGACTTGACATTCATATTTGTATGTTGTTGGTTTCCCGACTGTTCGACCGGCGTGGGTTAAGGTTCTTGTACGTCCCGTTTGCTTCCGACTAGGTTTTGGGAGGATATGGAGGAGATGTAAACGTGTGTGCTAATCATAAAACTTTTACAGTGATGTCTTATAATTCCCCTGACATCACGGGTAATGAGAAATCTTGATAAGACTTAATAAAATATTCTGAAAGTAAATGTGTGAAAGTACCAAAGTGTGATGGCGATGAGATACAGATGGCAGTAAGTTGTATGGGAATGATGGCGTGGAATTAATGCGGTGGCCAAGTAATAAAGATGATGATCATGCATTCATTTAGCATTCATTTGCATTTATGTTGTTATTTATTTTATGTTGTGAGATGTGTTGTGGTATGCCGGATTTGTTGGCATGTCATGCATCCGGAAAAGCTTATTCTTTCTCATGTTTGTTGTTTCTCTTCGTTCTTCGTGGGGACGCAACGAGCAGATGGTGTACAACATAGAGATTACCATGTGGCCCCTAGCGGGGGGAGCGTGGGAAGTCACCCCTGATGGATGGATCTGGAGAGGCTTGACTTGGCTGGAAACCAAAGACCCTGAACATCGTCTGAGAGGTGCAAGAATTGATTTGCACATTGGTCGCATTACCTTGAGGGACTGTATGGACGGAGGACCTCGGACGTACTTCGCTCGTGGTACGCAGGCCGCACCACCTGCGGATGTGAAGGCTGAAGAGGAGGAGATAGCATCGGAAGACGATGAAGATTAGCCGGCAGCTTAGGGAGTCCCGTGGGTCTTGTGTTCTAGGTGTTTTATTTTGTTTTGGTTAGGGTCGAGTCCAACTGAGGAAAGTCATACTCTGGATAACTTATGATGTAACTATCCTATCTTCTGATGTATTTTGGGACTTAATGTCCGCACTCTTTTATTTTATGCTTTTATAATTATGTTGGAAGTACGTTTGGAAACTGCTTTTGGGAAACTTATGTAATTACTGGTACTGGTGAACTTATTGACAATGTTTGAAATGCGAAGAAGTATTTTCAGTTTACGGTTGGTGTTTGTGATGGGAGTGTGGTGACATCTCGATTTTTGTGAGACGGCAACGATAATTCTTTATGAGAAAATACGCAAAGTTATTTTTGGTAATTAGTTAATAATGAAGGATGTTTTGGAAATATATAAAAGGAAATTATAAAGTTGTACATGTACAAGAACGTTTTGCAAATACGTGTATGTAAAAAAAAATTGACCCTCATTTTTACTAATAAATAATAAATAAATGCAATATTTTCGGGAAGCAAAATCGGGGTGTTACAAATTATATATTAGTAAAGTAACGTGAGTTTAAAAGTGATTTTTCTTGTTGAAAACTTAAGGATTTTTAGAGTGTTAACTATAGAAAAAGTTAAGTTTAAAAAAAAAAACTAGACAAAGTTTGAGCATGATTAAAGTAGTTCATGAAATTCTCTTGAGGTTTCTCAAAATTTCAGCATTTAAATAATTAAGTGCAATACCAATTGAGCCTTCTAGCTTGGTGGTCTTAGAAACGGTCTAAGAATATTACTACCAAGTCAGAGGTTCTATTCTTGGTACCAATAAATAATTAAGTGCAGTGTGTTTTAATTATGATTTTTATAAAGTTATTGTTAGATAAAATTTTATATTAATTTTATTTAATTACTGGCAATGTGTTTGATGTTGTCCAAGGTGTATTTATAAGAAAAAATTTGGGCGTGACAAATGATTGTATTGAGCATAGAGCTTTAAATCTTCAGCACAAAGTTTGCCTACGAACTTTTAAGCAAAACCATAAAGACTCAAGTTGTTTTTGTGAAACCTTAATTGATTTTGCATGCGCGCAATAAAATTCAGCATTTAAAGATTTTAAGAAAATGAGTTTTCTGTTGGTTTTTACAAAGCCAAGAAATGCTTAGAGTTATCGTTATTGTTTTTGAAAATGTATTAGAAATTAAGTATGTTTCCTGTGTGCGCTGAGTTTAATGTGTGTGAATGCATCTCCTGAGTGTAAGATAATACAACAATGATTTAATTATTTTGGATTGGTCGTGATTGAAGGACTTGGCGTTGATCGTGGAGCAGCAAATACAAATTTGTTGTACGCGCTCTTGCATATTAAGGAACCTTCCAGGTGAGAGAGAAGCTTTCCTAAGACACCGTGGCATTTAGGTATATATAAGGACGTTCCTGACCATCTCAGAAGTCGGAACTTAGTGGTCGATAAGTTAGTAGTGTGGTGGCAAATTTTAGTGTGTGTGGCCACCCATACGAAAAGACTAAGACCACATGTGATTAAATGATGTTTGAATTGTATGACTTTACTTGTAGCATCATGATAATAATATGATCTTTTTATATGTATATATGCCTGTTGATGAATTAAATTTGTCTGGTTATGAAAACTGATTATGATTCTGAGAGACGTCTGTCTAAGTCTTGATTTTTGAAACGGCATTGATAAAGAGATGGAAATTATGGAATATTATTGTTAATGAAAGGCGAATGATATATTGATGATTATGGAAACCCTGTCGAGGGAATAATGTTTAAGCTTCGGAAAAGAATTCTATTTAAGAGTTTTAAAAGTATACAAGATACAAGAAAAGATTATGTAAGTCCCCTATTGGGCACAAGTCCTTACGTAGTAAGGCACAATTCATAAGATATTATTGTGATTCGAAATGAGTACCCGTATAGTGAAGATGCTTTAAGCATAAGAGGCTTTAGAAATTTCCCCTTGTGCACGGTCTACAAGACGTGCTTACTTTGTATTAAGTTTTGAGCTGGTCACGTGAGCCTTGGGCCGTGGTTACAAGCCTTTGGATGGCCACTGTACGCATGCATTAAGTTTTGAGTTGGCCACGTGAACCTATGTATTAGAAGGGATGATTAGAATGGGTCGGCCAAATCTTTTAAATAAGAAACTTAAAAGACATTTACTAACTCTGCGAGATGAGTGTAAAGTAGTAGAGAGGAAGATGCCTTGAGTTACCTGCGGGTACTCAAGCGAGAGATTGTGATAGGGGAGGACAAGGACGGTGAAGGTCATGAAGCCTTGAGCACTTTCCTAGGCAGGACGAGTCTATATGTGAACAGGGCTTAAGACTCAGTGGATCGTGGAATGTACCGCAACGTGAACTAGAGAAGTGCTGACGCCCCCTAGATCAATTTCGGAATAGTGAGAGGGAACCTGAACGAGGCTTGTCGTCCGATTGTTTTTGGGCCCTCGTGATATTATATTGTGACATTATGATATTGAGAATTATTATTGTGATTATAACATTGTTTCTTGGTTGTTACACTTGCGTGAGTTAAGGTTCCTGTACATCCTGTTCGCTTCCGATTTAGGTTTTGGGAGGATATTGGAGGAGATGTAGCCGTGTGTGCTAACTTAGCCCTTTTTCGTTGATGATGATATTTTTCCCTTATCGTCAAAGGATGCGATTTCATAAGACTTAATAAGAAAAGATTGAGAACGTTGAAAAGATTGATAAGCCATATGATGAGGAATTGATCGAGGATACTATGGATGATGCCCATTAGTAGAGCCGTTCCTAACATTTTCAGGGCCCTAGAAAAAATTAAAGATAGGGGCCCTATTTTATAAAAAAAATAATTATGTAAAATTAATTATGAGTACGTAAAATTTTTGTAATATACAATACAACACAATAACATAATACATTAACGATTTTCTTTTATAATTAAGAAATTTCATCAATCACAGCAAGCTTAAGTAGGTATCATACTGGATATTCCCTCCTATTATTTGCTTCAAGCAGGATTTAAAAAAACATAGTACAACTTCATACAATGTAAATTCTCATTTTTTTAAACCACGTGATTGTAGTCTAATATATGATATTTTCCAATGGATTTTATACCCTTTTAACTTAGTTTTTGTTTGATTTCCTTTGTAAATTAGTAAATTTTAGGTTTTTTTAGGTGTAGTGTCAATACCATAACTCTGGGTATTTCTATGTGATTTCAGGTGAGTTTTGATGATTAAAGGAGGAAAGAAGAAAAGAAAATACAAAAAAATCAAGAAGATGAAGAAAAAGGAAAATTCAGTATTGAAGCACGCCCGAGCGTGAGGTCCATGCATCCAAACGGGTAGGACATGCGCCCAAGCGCGTGGCGAGATCAGAAATTGATAGAAGATTGAATTTTCAGAATCCTGCATGAAGTAGAATTGAATTAGAGATAGAATATTAGAGATAGAAGATTAAATCTAAAGACTCCTTTCTAGTTTAGGATCTATCTTTATCTCAATTAGATAAAATAGATAAAATACGAATTTCCTGTTGGAGATAAGAGATTTAATCTTGTAATTTATTATTTATAGATCTCCAATCTTTATGAGTAATAACACTTAAACAGCTAGAAACCATAGCACATCATTCTTAGAGAGAGAAACATTCTTTCTTCTTGTTCATAAATTCTCATGTATCTCTTTCGTATTATGGATTCTATGAGCAACTAATTCTCCTTTTGGGATTGAACACACCATCAAACTCATGTGTATTTGGTGATGTAATCGTATTTATATTCATCTGTTCAATTATTGCTATTTCTATTATACTCTTAATGTCTGTGTGATGTTCCGAGATCGGAGGCACCACATGAGGTGTTTGGGGGTTGTCGCAACTGACGAGGGTGACCCCGGTCCTACGTATCCCATGAGAGGGGAATCAAGCCACATGTAGTTCTTGGGTTTAGAGAGACGTACCTTAGCCCCTAGGGAGAGGGAGATATATATAGGAGAGAGCTGGTTGCCCTAATGGGCTTGCTTGAGGCCCAAGTAGGGCCAGCCTGTAATGAGCTATGAGTGGATGAGCTGTCCTTGTGGATAAGGCGAGACACGTCATCCTGTCCAAGGTGTCGGACTCTGGGAGAGGTGTCGGACTCTAGGTGGTGTCGGACAAGGAAGTCGGACCTTGGTAGGATCATGAGATTGGCCCGTGTCTGATGTCTGTTCGGCCGTTGAGCCTTGAGCTCGGCCCAGAGCACAGAGGGTTGGGAGCATGAGATCGGCCCGTGTCTGATGTCTGTTCGGCCGTTGAGCCTTGAGCTCGGCCTAGAGCACAGAGGGCCGTTGAGTCTTTGAGCTCGGCCAAGCATGCAGAAGGCCTCCTGAAGGGTTCTTAGGTCCTGAGTGAGGGCTACGTGGAGCTCGGCTAGGCCGAGTCCACCACATAAGCCCCCCAGCTCGGTCAAGGCTATTTGAGCCTTGCTCCGAGGTCTTGGTTCAGGTCCTTTTCCAAGTCCACCACATAAGCCCCCCAGCTCGGCGAGACTTTGTGAGTCTCGAGCCGAGTTAGGAGAAAGAAGGCATAGCATTAAGCATCATAGCACTAAGTACCCCCCACCTTCTAGGAAGGGTTTGAGTACTAGTCCACAATCATGTGCTCAAGGCTAGCGAAGGATAGCAAGGCGGGTTAGGAGAAGTCGATCCGCCACATAAGCCCCCCAGCTCGGGAAGAGTCGTAAAGACTACCGAGTTGAGGTCCTTTCTGCGTCGGTCCAATCAGTGCTGAGTCGGTGACGAGGTAGGAATATACTCGTAGCCGAGGCCTCTTGCTCGGAAGAGTATCGATAATAGCATTCTTCATGCTCGGATGATGACAGTAAAAGAGTAGCCCGATAAGGGATTCTTACACCTCTCTCATCGAGGTATGCCGAGAGTAAAACCTCAACTGGATCGTAACGTTCACCGGGGGCGCTGTCGGCGAGATGCTCTCAGCCGAGGTGTACACTCGATCCACAATGTACTCGACCGATGACCGAGTTATCGGGTAGCAGTCCCCATTTCCACCTGTAGCCTCACCAATCTCGACCAAGGAAGGGAGCGTAATGGTTATGCGTCCTGTGATCTTGGCCCACGGCGAGGTTCATCACATAAGTCCCCCAACTCGGAAAGACTATTTAAGTCTTAGACCAAGTTCAGGGGAGGGATCTGCCACATGGACCTCCCAGCTCGGTGAGGCTCATCTCGAACCGAGTTCCCGCGGGGGGATCCACCACCAGCTCGGTGAGGAACATCTCGAACCGGGTTCGCTCGGTGAGGAACATCTCGAACCGACTTCGCTCGGTGAGGCTCCTCTCGAACCGAGTTCGCTCGGTGAGGAACATCTCGAAACGAGTTCGCTCGGTGAGGCTCATCTCGAACCGAGTTCGCTCGGTGAGGAACATCTCGAACCGAGTTCGCTCGGTGAGGAACATCTCGAACCGAGTTTGCTCGGTGAGGCTCATCTCGAACCGAGTTCGCTCGATGAGGCTCATCTCGAACCGAGTTCACTCGGTGAGGAATATCTCGATCTGGCCGGCTAAACGCGAGGTCGTGGGCAAGTGTGTAGGAACATGATCCGGAGTGAAATGAAATGGATTAGAGTAAGTCCTCAAATGAGAGAGGTGGATGCCAAATTCGGAGACGTTGTGACATCCCATGCAAGGAGACAAAGTTGGGAGTCATCTAGTGTCGATATATAGGTCGACTTCGCATCCTTTCCCTTGCATCACGTGCCCCCCACTCGGTAAAGCCCGAAAGGGCTTGTGCCGAGGACAGTGATCTTTCAGTGCAAGTTATTTTGTTTAAACTTGTTGCACATAGTATGTTGTTGTCCAGACTTTGGACGACTTCCCCTGACCAGTGCAGTAACTTATAAGTTTTCCTCTGAAAAAAGGTACTGTATATAAGTGAATGCGGTAGGGATCTCGGATCTAGTCACCATCGCCAAGGTGGGTATCCTCGGCCCCAATGTGAAAGAGGTTGCTGAGTGAAGTTATGTGAGAACATTTCACAGCAAGTTGTACTTTATCGGGTGTCCCTTGTACACTGAGCTTATAAGCCGATCTCATTTATAAGATGTTGACTGTACATAAGCGCCATGCAACATTTAGGTGGCTAGTGCTAAATGGGAAGCTAGTACGTACGCAAATGTCTGTAGCACTAGTACCGACTTGTATGCGTGAATGCATGTAAGTGCGGTGACAAGGGGGACCGTTCTACCACAAAGGTAGGGTCGAGATGATAACAGCTCGGTAGAAACATGAATTAAAGAGAATAATAGCAGCTCGGCAGATCAGATATAGACATGAAATAAAGAGAATAATAGTAGCTCGGCCTCCTTTTTCGATAAACCGCGCAATTTGAAATAGAGAATCTCCGAGCTCAGAAATAAGCATGAACTAAGAAATAATATATGCCTTTGGAATTGTTCACCTTCGAGAAGCCGTGGTGGTCCTGTGAAAACCAAAGAAGATCCAAGCCGAGATGAAAAGTGGGGCCAGTGAGATAATAGAGGCAAACGTAGCAGTTCGTCCAAAGAAGATCCAAGCCGATATGAGAATAGAGATCGTAAGATGGCTTCGTTCAAAATAGAGACAATCGTAGCACCTCGGCCTTCCTTTTTTCGACCATCATTCTCCTGAATCTTACATTACATGTAAAATAATGATAATCAGTGATCAGCATTAATTTTGACACTTTATGATAATTCATGATAATTAAATAACAACAATGAAAACTGTTGACAGGCGAGAATAAAACACCGACATAAGAGCAAGATGATTTGAGAAGGTCATACGCAACAGATATGAAAGCGACAAATATTGAAATTTAAGATATTGTTCAACCAAACAACATTGTCCACAAAAAGATGCATGATTTCAGGTATATCACATTCAACAATAGACGACAGTTATAAACATGGCAACAAACCAGATCAGAGCATTAAAACATGAAACACGACAACCGGAGAGGCAATGTACATCAAATATTATCATAATATCGCAACAGGAGAGGCAAAGATTTAAGGACATTTAACAGCAAGAAGGTTTGCTCACAATACATTACGTATCAACATGGAGAATATCAAATAATAAGCGACATGTAAAGGAATTATAAGGAACTAAGTATTAAAAGCACATGTCCAAAATATTGCATCAGGTAAATTAATATAAGCATATGATTCAGTGATATATGAAAATAATATCAGAACGAGAAATCCTTCCCTGATTCAGTGAGGTGGGGAATGTCGGATTGAAGTCTTTCGTCAATCCTTTCCAACTGGGCTTTGTTGAGCATTAAGGGTCTTTTCCTTGAATTAGTGTGATTTCAGGCATGGGCTTGCTTCTCTATTATTATTTTTTTGGTGAGTGTTGGGCTTCAGCCCAGATTTTTCTTCCTTTTCCTTTTTTCCAACCCAGATTTTTTTTTAATTGGGCCAACAGCCCACTTTTGCTTTTGGGAACCCTAGGGTTCCTTTCCTTCTTCGAATGGCAACAGGGCAGCCGCCGCACCATGGATGGTGCGGTTTAAACCGACGGCGGCGGTGGTGAGATGCACAGGATCGTTCGAACCAGGCAAGTGACGATGGTGGCTCCACTGAACTCTAGCATAATCACCATCTCCTCTCTGTGCAAGCATGAAGACGAAGAGGAAAAACCGATTCGCCGTGGTTCGTCATCGCGAGTGGGAAGATCGCAGATGTCACGTACGGCGGCTGCAGCTGGGACCGAGACCACCCTGGGTGGTGCGGTTTGCACCGGTGGCGGCGAAAGGACCACCATCTCCTTCAACGCTGGTCGCAGCAGCCTTAAACCATAACGGTGTCAGCCTTCTCACTTCGTGTTCGGCGTCCACCATGTGTAGCGACGGCGGTTTAAGGATGAAGAAGGGAGAGAACTCGCGGTTGAGCGTGGAGACCATGGCGGAGGAGATGCGAGAGAGAATCGCGGGGCGAGGACATCTTCCAAACCCAGAATCGCGGTGGTGACTTCGGAATCGCTGTTGCGGAGGAGGTGAGGCGTGGAAACGCCACTGCATACCATGAACAGGAATCTCAGCAAGCAACCTCAACACTGCGATACACCGATGGCGATTGTGGACTTCGAGTCACAACGGGCCTCAAACAAACACGACCACCTTGGCTCACAGCACGGCGGTGGCGCAGATTCGAAACAGCATGAGGTGGAGAGAGCGTGAGAGAGAACAAGTGGGTCTGTGGAGGAGGCCTTCGGTTCTGAAACATGGTGCCCTTTAATGTCTTCTTTTTTGCCTCTTTGATTCTGGATCTGGCGTTGCTCTTCCTTCTAGCACCATCGCCGAAGAGCTTGAAAAGCTCTGTGTGGCAGTTCGGGACCTACCGCAGAAGAGGGGGGAGGCTTGAGCAGCACCTGGATCTGGTGTGGCTTGTGTCAGGAACGCCACCGGGTTGCTTCAAACAGCACCAGCCATAGTGGGGGAATCTAGTCGCGACCCACATCAGTAGAAAGCTACCAAATGCCCCAGCAGTCATGGTGGTGTCCCCTGGTGACCCTTTTTTTTTTAATGTGGTTGGGAATCGCAGTTTATTGATTCCCACAGACGGCACCAATGTGATGTTCCGAGATCGGAGGCACCACATGAGGTGTTTGGGGGTTGTCGCAGCTGACGAGGGTGACCCCGGTCCTACGTATCCCATGAGAAGGGAATCAAGCCACACGTAGTTCTTGGGTTTAGAGATACGTACCTTAGCCCCTAGGGAGAGGGGGATATATATAGGAGAGAGCTGGTTGCCCTAATGGGCTTGCTTGAGGCCCAAGTAGGGCCAACCTGTAATGAGCTATGAGTGGATGAGCTGTCCTTGTGGATAAGGCGAGACATGTCATCCTGTCCAAGGTGTCGGACTCTGGGAGAGGTGTCGGACAAGGAAGTCGGACCTTGGTAGGATCATGAGATTGGCCCGTGTCTGATGTTTGTTCGGCCGTTGAGCCTTGAGCTCGGCCCAGAGCACAGAGGGTTGAGAGCATGAGATCGGCCCGTGTCTGATGTCTGTTCGGCCGTTGAGCCTTGAGCTCGGCCCAGAGCACAGAGGGCCGTTGAGTCTTTGAGCTCGGCCAAGCATGCAGAAGGCCTCCTGAAGGGTTCTTAGGTCTTGAGTGAGGGCTACGTGGAGCTCGGCTAGGCCGAGTCCACCACAGTCTGCAATTATTTGATCAATATTTGCTTAATCTAGCTACTACTAGAAAAAAGGTTTTAAAATCGGTCGTTGTAAAGCTGATTAAAAAAAAAAGCAGTGACAATTTTGTAAATAAATTCTCGCTTTTAAAATCGGTCACTGAAAGACCGAATTAGAAAGTACTTTCTAACTCAGTCGTTACTTGAGCCGAGTAAAAAAGTGCTTCTTTTTTTAAATTTTTAATTTTTTTATCTTTTAAAATCGGTCAAAAAACGACAGCGTACTTTCTAACTCGATCGTTTGGTCAGCCGAGTTAGAAAGTGTTTAATTATTTTGTTTTTTAATTTTTTGACCTTTTAAAATCGGTCAAAAAAAAGACCGAGTTAGAAAGAGGGATTCAAAATCGCACACGTACACTAATAACCCAAATTAACCCGCACACATACACTGCTGCTGCTACACGCACTGTTACACGCACACATACACTGCTGCTGCCGCTGTGTTGTTCTTCTCTTTCCCTTGGAACAAACATTTCTCCTTCCGCCGCCGTCATTCCTCTCACTAATCCCTAATCGAACAGCCATGCTTCTAATTCCCTAATTCCCTTTTACCGAGCCGCAACCCGCAAGAGCCCATCGCAAAGGAAGGTCGTCGTCATCGTTGGAAAGGAGTTGCCGCCGCCATTGAGACCCTCCTTCAACCTCCCCATCCGTATCTTCGTCGTCCTCAATCATCGTGGTGCCATCGTTGAGTTTACGTTTTCGTGGTTTGTTGGAATTATGACTTGAGGAATTTACCTAAGGCTCCGATGAGTTCCGTCCCTTCGTTCAAGTTTTGGTACCAGAATTTGCTGCAATAGAGGCCCTTCTGCTAATCTGTATGTTATGTTGCTTCGTTTTCTTTATTTTGTATTTCCCTTTGGATCGAGTTTTCTGTTTCATGTTCTCCATGTATTGTTTGGTTTCTAGAGCAATATAAAATTTGTTTAGGTAGTTCCTCTTAGATTAGGCTGGGTCCAAAGTAACTTCCCCCATTCAGAGGATATCAGATAAATAAAAGAAACAGCTCGTAATCCAATCAAACTCAGCAGAAGAGTGCTTGATTTTTTCTAGTTTTCATCAGAAAAAATATGATATAATTCAGGTGGGGAAACATTGAAGATGATTTTGTTATAGGTCTCTGAATTGTAGAAATCTTGTATTATCTCATCATTGGTTTTTAAATGAGTTCAGTATCTAGTGAAGACAAATAAAGCACATCATCTTGATAAGAATTCTTGAAGGATTATCCAGTGAAGTGTATCTATGAAGATTAAGTGTGATCAAATTAGATTGTGTCTTACATAAAATTGAAATTACATTTATAGTTAGACATAACGGATGCACTTGGAAGAATAAGAATAATTTAAGCCGGTATTTTTGGAAAAGTATTCCTTGAATGTAGATGCTAATTGTGTAGGATTGAGTATAAAGCTGTTATGACTGATCAAGTTTCTGTTTTGTCACTTTTCTATATTTTCTTTTCTTTGTACAATACTAATATCATTCTCATTTTCATGTTTCTAATCTCATTATTTTATTGCAGATTTCACCTAACTTTGGTCATTACTGCAACAATATGCTGCTAGATGATGTAAGTTCGGTTTGAAAGGCATTCTTTTTTTTTTATTTATTATTATTATTATTATTCCAATTCTTGATTCTCTGTTAGATTTGGTTTAATAGGTGAGAGAGAGACTTGATAGGTAAATAGGTATTGCTCGTAATGGAGTTTATCTTCGAGGTTAGTTACAATGTTCCATACTTTCATAGTTTCATTTCAGTATTAGTACATACCTTTGTTCTTAAATTCTGCTAACCATAATGTTATTCATAAGTAAATTATAACTTATGATTAATCTATGACTATAATTTTTGAGTCTTTATGATAGGCCTTTATGACGTCGTTTGATCCATGTAGCCGACCCCACCTAGTGGGACAAAGGCTTAGTTGTTGTTGTTGTTGTATAATTTTTGAGTCTAAGGACACTGCCTTTTGCCTCTTGAAAGATGTTAAGAGATGGCTTGGAGAATTGAGAGGAAAAGACTTGCCTGAAGCTTTTGCTTGGTCCTACAAGAGGTTGCTGAATCATAACTTCCTAATCCTTCCTTGCTCATATCTATTTTCTCTACCTGATTTGTTTTTAAGATATTCAATCTCTTACTTTTTTTGCACACAACTTGTTTGAGGAAATGCTTCTAACTTTCAAAATGGAACAACTGATGTTTCTCCCTCTATTTAGGTCATTTCTAAGGTTTTAGTGAATTTTGATTGTAACTTAAGCAGTTGCAATTTGAGATTCAGAGTTTAAAGGCTCAAAAGGTAATACTTCATAAGTGGATTGATTTTTTTAAACGGTTTGTATTGAACTCATGGCCTTGGGTATTGAACTTTGTGTTTGTATGTAGGTTCTATTGCAATATAAGCTTAAGGTCTTACTAAATAAAAGGTTCTTCAGGTATTTATTTTCTTGTTATTGGATATGAATTTGTGTGATTGAGGATGTTTTTAAAAAGACTAGCAAATTATTTATTGATAAACATAGCAATTGCAGTATCCAGATCTACTTGTAGAAGCATTTCCGATTTTAACTCTTGATTCTTCTTTGTTTATTTGTAGGATCAATTCAGTGTTAGTTATGGAAACAAATGAACGTGCATTAGTTCCAGAATGGTTGAGAACTGCTGGAAGTGTTGTTGGGGCTAGAAATTCAGCTCAACATTGTGTGTCCTCATCTACTAACATAGTTTTGTGATTCTTTTTCAGTTGGGAAACTTCCTGCAAGATCTGTGAATGATGAGAAACTTGAAGTTCTCAAGAAACATGAAGAAGAGAAAATCAACAAGCTGCTTTCTAAATATGTTGCTTTGTGTGGCAAGGTAATTAAATTTTTGTAAATCAATTACACACCTCAAATGCTCTCTATTATTCCCAATATCTGTTGTTTGTGTTGCCTATTTCTATAAGTGTTATTGCCTCAAATAGCACCAGGATGTTAAATTAACAGTTATAGTACATGTTTTTCCAGTATTATATGTTTTAGTTGTTGATTCTTGTAATAAACTTGTAGGGGTACCATCATGCGGCGTTTGAAGATTGGATTCAAGGCCTAGACTTTGGTTTTTCAACATGCTACTTAGTATGCACATTTTCCTGTTATCTAAATTTAAGAACTTATTTTCTCCCCTGCTTGTTGTGGCCGTGGGGCAGTTTTACAGGAAAAGTTTGCCAACCCGAAGGAACTTATTTTCTCCCCTAACTACTACTAGCAGTAGTACTAATGGAATAAGTTTACCAATCATTGCTTGTATGATTTTTCTCTCGGGTTACATGATCTTTTGGTGCGTAAAAGAACTTTTGGCTCTCCATAAGGTATGTAAGAATTAAATTAACGTATAACTAAATATATATTTCTTGGATTGTGCTTTGTGGCATTCCTAGCTTAACGTATATTATATTTATGCAGGTCATTTCGTTAATGTTTTCTTTAGTTCTCTGCTAATGTATTTTTTTCTCTATTTTATTCCTTGTTGAGATAGGTAGGACAGATCTTTCAGAAATTTGAATGCAGTGATCAATCTAATGGAGGTGATATCCGCAATGTTGTCTGATGGAGTATTCCAAATTTGTTAGAGGTAAAGCAGTGCCTTCCTTTACTTTGTCATGACTTAGATAGGACTTAGGAGGCTGCAATTAAGTTCTTATGAAAATCCTATTTTTTAGACTCTGAATTGTGATTATTGTTTGCTCTCCCAAACTTGCTGTGATTGAAATTCACTTGACAATTGCATCATTCCTTTTTCGTTTCTGCTATATTTGGAGAGATTGATTAGACTATACCCCTCAATTGATTCTTCTACACTCTTAGAGTTCTGGATGGTGTAATAACTTTTCATTTGTATTCCTGTTAGTGGTGCTAATTTCTTTTCCATAATTGGGATTAACACCACAAGAAACCAGTCTCGATAAAAGATTTTCCATAAAAAGTCACTTTTTATTTAATCAGGTACTGTATGCACTTGAAAAACTTCATTCATATTGTTTATGTCTATAGCCTCAGCCAGCAGATTTTGAAGTAGATTCTGCATATATACGTTGATGTATTAGCTTGCTAGGAGGATTAAAACCAAGCAAGGGTGATGTGACCATACAATGATTAATGATTCAGTGTCTTTTTTATTGGAGTGGAAGAACTTGATATGAGAAAGAATGCAAGGTTAAGTGTGAGAAAGAATGCTTGGTGACTTACTATGCCTAAATGTGGATGCTGCTCTGTTCTGGTTTTTTGTTTTTGCGTCGTTATGCCTCTGCTGTTGTTGAAAGAAATGGAAGGGTGGTGTTGGCCAAAAAAATTTTGGGTACTATTGTCTAATTTATTAGGCTGGATATTATTATTTTGGTTGTCGGGCAAAAATAATATGGAATCTGGAGATTGTATTGCAATGTATTTTTTAATGCTGATTCCTTATGATTTTGTATTTTTGGTCATGTTCCCAAGCTTTAAGATTAGTATAGGAATTGTTTAATTGTGAGCTTTTCTTAGCTTTGGTAGTTTGCTTCTCTCCTTTTTTTTTTGTTTCATTCTTTTCATTTTCATTGTTGTATGGTTCTTTAAAGATTACTATATTATTATGAACTAATTTTTGAAGCTTCAAGGTACTGACAAGTGATAAGGAACTATTTTTTTTTAAACATACAATTAAGGTCGGTTGTTAAAAAACCGATATTAAAAGTGGCTTCAAGACAACTTTCAAAATCGATCGTTCGAGCAACCGATTTTAAAAGTGTCACTTTTAACAACAACACCTCAGCGACCGATTTGAAAAGTCCAAAACGACCGATTTTAAAAGTGTTTTTTCTAGTAGTAGATTTTTGGATTTGACTAGAAAGTAGTGTTTTAAACTTGATTTGAATAGAAATACTTGGTTTATTGTTATGCTATGAATAGATAATAATATATCAATTGCTTTTAATGCATGGTTTTAAAGTTGGGTATTCTTTTGAATGTGCAAGGAATTGACATTCAAGGGAATTACCTTAGAATTTTATATGCAAGGAATTGATATAATTGAATTTAGTGCATTGAATCAATAATTGTTTAGTGAATAATAGTACTTATCACTGAATTGCCAACGAGTGCGATCGGTAAGGTTCAATCCCTGTTTTTCTCATTAATTCAATCACAGTTTTACTGCTTTTATTTAATTCAAGTTATTTTCATTAGTTTCATAATTACTTTAATTCACAAATTAGTTTAAAATTACGTATTTTTTACACACGCTTAATTAAATTGATTATTAGAGAATTAATAGAAATCACCAATTCCTTGTGGATCGATACTCACTTCTACTATATACAAGTTGTGTTCTGGTATTTAATCGGAATACACAACACCATGTCAAACCACCCTTACATAATTATCACTAACTCTCAATCATCTATATACTCCCTCGGTTTCTATTATTAAAAAAAAACAAACTTCACACTTATTAAATAATTTTTTTTTTGTCCGTATTCCTTTCGGAACCACCGGTATCCCCAAGAGCATCCTTAATACCAGGGAGCCCTTGAGACTAATCCGGAGCAAGGTGCGTGGCTGACTTTCCCAGCGGGATGTTTTTAGTGGGAATCGAACCCGGAGCTACTAGCACCCGTGTCCCATACACTTATTAAAGAAATTAGTTGAGTGTATTTAATTTTCTCAAATTCATGAAAAAAATAGTTATTTTAGGAAAGTTGCATTGGGAATAAAACAAAAATTAAATGAGACAATAACTTTATAGGAATATTTTAAAAATAATTGTATTGAAAATATAAAGTTAATTAATTTTTTCTTATATTTGAGATCAAAATAAGTATGTTTTGTGATTGAAAAATTTGTGATTGAAATTGAAAAATAAAACCCTAGCAGAGAAACCCTCCCGCCTCCGTCTTCTACCTCGCGGTGACTCCTGACACCGCCGCCGCCGTTATGGCGAAGAAGAAGGGGAGACCTCCCTCATCACCATCCTCTGCTTTGCTCCTCCATGAGAAATGCAAGAATGATCAAGACATCCTTGACTTGTCTTCCATTGATGAGATTGATCTAGAAAAACTAAATGACTTGAAGGCCAAGCAAGCTAATGATCTCCTTCATAGCCTTGATTTAATCAGATCGCGCCTTAAAGGGAAAGCTCTAGCCTCTAGTGTTAATGAAGTTGAGGAGCGTGGAAGTGATAGTATTCAGAATGAGGAAGAGAATCGAAGCCCTAAAAGAGCCTCAGTATGGGACTCGTTTGACATATCGAAACTGAGGCACTCGGAGGAAAAGTTGTCTTTCGTGAAGCTTGATCTCAAGGAAGGAGTATTGATTTGTAAAATAGAGTCAAAAGATGTTGAACAAGAAGTAAAATACTGGGAGAGTGCTATAGTTTGCTACGTTTTAGGAGCCAGACGTCCTTATGTTGTGATCAGTGGATTCCTTAGAAAAGCCTGGGGCCAACATGGCATAGATAAAATACTAATGAATAACGATGGCTCAATCATTGCGAGGTTCAATTCTGTTGAAGCACGTAACACGATCCTGGAGATTGGGATTTTCCACTTTGATAAAAAAAACCAATAATTCTTGCACCATGGTCTGGAAGGGATGGTTTTAAGAGTTTCATTGATAGAGTTCCGATCTGGATCCAGTTTCCTAATCTCAGCCTCAGGTTCTGGGGTGCAGGAGCTTTGAGCAAGATTGCGAGTCTTGTCGGGCACCCAATTATGGTTGACAAAGTTACACAGGATAGGAACAAAATTAATTATGCGAGGGTCTTGGTTGAGGTTGATCTAGCAGTACTTCCCGATGAAGTTTTCGTTGAAGATGATAATGGAAATGTGATCACTCAACGAGTCGAGTATGAATGGAAACCCGTTCTATGCAAGTCTTGTTCAAAGTATGGTCATGATAGCAAGATGTGTAGGAAGGCAACAAAACAGCAATGGGTGGAAAAAAAGAGGCTCTCTCGAGAGGAGATTGAGATAATGGATGATAAGTTAAGACTCAAAAAGACTCTGGAAGAGGACTCTATCCCTCAGGAATCTAGACCCACTGCCTTGGTTTTGGTAGAGGACAAGATGCATGAGTCTAATAAGAAGGTTGGAGAAGATACAGGTACTGGTGCAATTAGGAGCAATGGTGTTGTGACTGGTGCAGTCAATGAGGATTCACAAATCAGTCAAGATGCAAACCATACAATCTCAGTCATTCAGCAAGAGGTTGATGATACGTATGAGAAAGGAGGGAAGTGGATTACAGTTAGAACAAGGAGTAAAGGGCTACCAAAAGGATCACAACAGGAAGGTGGGGAAGCCCATCTGAAGCTTCATGGATAGTATAGCATGCTGGAACATTAGGGGGCTTAACAACCCCTCTAAACAGCAAGAAGTTGTAAAATTTTGTAGAGTAAATAAAGTAGGCCTTCTTGGCATTTTAGAAAATAAGATTCGAGCAGCTTCAGCTTCCTCAGTAATGTCTAACATGCTGCCTGGATGGGGGAATTTCTCAAACACTGACATTTGCTCTATTGGAAGGATCATGCTGTTGTGGAGAAGGGATATGTTTAAGGTCATGGTGATGGCAAGATCTGGACAATATGTCCACTGTTTAGTGACTGAAAACTTAACGTCAGTAACTTTCTATGCCACCTTTGTGTATGCTGCAAATTCTGCTGCAGAAAGGACTGAACTGTGGACTGTTCTGAAAGGCATTGCTAGGTTTGTAACATTGCCTTGGATTGTGCTTGGAGATTTCAGCACAATGAAGGAGCCTGATGAGAAGTTTGGAGGTATGAGACTTGATTTAAATCACTGTGAAGAATTAAGAGCTTGCTGTGATGAGTGCCAAATCTTTGATATGAGATTCAGAGGGCAATTCTTTACTTGGTCAAATAATCAAGATGGTTCACATAGAATTTTTTGCAAACTGGATAGGGTCTTGGTAAACCAGTTATGGGTTGATACCTGAGCAACAACTGAAACTGTTTTTCTCCCACCTGGAATATCTGACCATGCTGCAGCTCTAGTGGTTTGGAATCAAGAAGCAATTGGAAGAGGGTCAGGCTTTAAATTCTTCAATAGGTGGAGTAATCACACTGATTTCCTTCCTATAGTGGAGCAGGTGTGGAATAAGAGTATTACAGGGAATGTATTCACTCAGATCAGAAAGAAACTTCAGGCTTTGAGGTCCCCATTCTCTGATTTGAACAGAAGAGATTTTGCTAATATTGATCAGCGAGAAAATGAGTTGAAGGAGAAACTGAATCAAATCCAGAGTGATTTAGACCAGAATCCAGCAGACGTTCAGTTGCAACAGCAGGAGATTCAAACCAGAAAGCAGTATGCTGAAATCAGTAAGGCAGCTCAGTCTTTTCTGAGGCAAAAATCCAAATTAAATTGGCTAAAGGAGGGGGATGAAAACACCAAATTATTCCATCAAGCAATAAAACAAAGAGCTTATCGTAATAGAATCCTCAACATTACAGATGATTTTGGCAACTTAATCTCTGGGCAGCAGGCTATTAGTGATTTGTTTGTGGTGTTCTATAAAACGTTGTACTCCAGGAAGCAGCATTATCACTGGAATGACAACATTGTTGAAAGTGGATCTGTTTTAAATGTTTCTCAACAGTTGCAGATTCTTAGGCCCTTCTCTGATCAAGAAATTACTCAAGCTTGCTTTTCCATCCACAAGGACAAAGCTCCAGGGCCTGACGGCTTTGGTGCTGGGTTTTTTACCAGTGTTTGGCCAGTCTTATTGGTAAGGATTGTATTGAGGAAATCAAATTCTTCTTCAAAACAGGTATACTGGACCAGAACTTAAATGCTACTACTTTGGTTATGATTCCTAAGTTTGATAGCCCTAATACTGTAAAAGATTATAGGCCTATAGCTTGTTGCAATTTCTTGTTTAAATGCATTTCCAAATTATTATGTAAAAGGCTTAACAGTGTACTGCCAAGCTTGGTTCAGGAAAATCAAACTGCCTTTATTCCAAACAGGAGCATAGTTCACAATATTTTGATTACTCAAGAGCTCTTAAGACTGTATGGCAGAAAACGCATATCTCCTAGGTGCATCATGAAGATTGACATAAAGAAGGCATATGACACTCTTGACTGGTCATTTATTCAAGATATGCTCATTGCTTTTCGTTTCCCTGCAAAGTTCAGAGAGTGGCTGATGACATGCATTATGACTCCTACTTTTACAATCAGCATAAATGGCCAAAAATCAGTTGCTTTTTCAGGTTCAAGAGGTCTGAGGCAAGGAGACCCGATTTCTCCTCTCATTTTTGTTCTTACCATGGAAGTGCTAACCAGGGGCTTTCAGTTGGCTGCAGCTGACAGAAATTTTCGATATCATCCACTATGCAAAGACAGTAAGCTCATAAATTTAGCCTTTGCAGATGACCTTATGGTCTTTTGTAAGGGGCATCCTGCTAGTGTGCAACTGCTTATGAATGCACTCAATTCCTTTGCTGCTAGTTCAGGGTTGGAGCCTAGCTTGGAGAAATCAGAAATTCTTATGGCTGGTGTGACAGAAGGCAGACAACAAGAGCTTCTTCACTTAACTGGTTTTCACAGAGGTCAATTCCCCTTCAAATACCTAGGCATTCCTATCTCAGCCAGAAAATGGTCTAGTGCTACTTGCCAAATCCTGATTGATAAAATTAGCAAGAGGATAAACAGTTGGAGATCTAGACATCTTTCTTACCAAGCTAAGTGTTGTTTGATTAATTCCATCCTGCTTAGCCTTCAGGTCTACTGGTCCTCTATCTTTGTTATTCCAAAAGGAGTTCTCAGAGGTGTGGAGAAGAAGTGTAGGGAATTTTTGTGGGGTGCTGATAATGACGGTCACTACACTGCTGCTGTAGCTTGGAATGTAGTGTGTAGACCGAAAAGGAATGGAGGCCTGAATTTCAAGAATACAGTCTTATGGAATATAGCTGCTGTGGGGAAACAAGTGTGGGACTTGGCCTCAAAAAAGACACCTTATGGGTGAGATGGATTATTTCCATATACTTAAAAAATGAAGAGTTCTGGGTAGCGTCAATCAAGCCTCAAGATGGTTGGCATTGGAAGCAAATTCTGAAGGTTCGTGATAAGCTAAGCCAAGGCTATCTGAATGGTGAATGGATAGTAGCACAAAACAGGGTGTATTCAATCAAGACTGGCTATAAACTCTTTCTAGGGGATCTTCCATTGTTCCGCTGTCATAGTGCTGTGTGGAATTCGACAACTGTTCCGAAGCATAGATTCATTCTATGGCTTGCTGTTCAAGCAAAGTTGAAGACAAAAGATAGACTACACATTCAAGATGCTAGATGTGTCCTTTGCTCCATTGGTCATGAATCGTGTGAACACTTGTTTTTTGAGTGTGCCTGGGCCTGTGATCTTCTGGAATAGGCGTGTGTTTGGCTATGCATTGATACATGGAAAGTCAGATTCACGAATTGGACGCGTTGGATTAATCATGCTTTCCGTGATAAAAGAAGAAGGAGGTGTGTTTTTGCATTATTTGCAGCCACTGTGTATCATATTTGGCAGGAAAGGAATTCCAGAATCTTCAAAGGTAATGCTCATTCAGTGCAACATGTTATGCTCAGTGTGAGGAAGGAAGTGGCTTGGAGAATTAGTTTTAGTTTCCCCGACTTCAGGAATTGGGAAAATAGACAGCTCGTTAATAGAATTATGCTTGAAATTTGATGTCTTAGGGGTCTGTTTGGCATCTTTTCTTTACAGAACCTTTTGATTGTGTAAAATTTTTTCTGGTGGTAATAAAATCTATTTTCTTACCAAAAAAAACAGTTTTTTTTTTATATCGGAGGAAATATCTATCACATACTCTCCATAGTGTTATTTCTTTTTTTTTTTAATTCAAGTATGGGTCAAAATATTTTTGTGGGCCGTAAAAATTTGGGGCCCTAGGCGGGCGCCCCTCTCGCCATAGCTCAGGGACGGCTCTGCCCATTAGAATGATAATGTCATGACACTTCCGAAGATAATGATAATTGCATGCTTACGATGATGATAATTATGTTATGCATGTTATGTGTTGTTTGTTTATTCCCTTCGGTCCTATTTATAAGATCCTTTTGGGATTTTTCACTTCCACCAAGAAAATCGGTTAGTGGCATTGAATATATGAAAATTTGATATATTTTTCAAAACTACCCCTGCAATTGTTATTGGAACTCTAAAAAGTGTTGACTTTATAGGAGTGTTTGTGGAATGAAGTAATTAAATGCTATTGAAAATTGAAAAATGGTCTTATAAATAGGATCAAAATAAAAATCCTAAAAGGATCTTATAAATAGGACCGGAGGGAGTATGTCTTAATAATATTGCCTATCGTAAGCCCGCATCGTCGACGTTAATTCGTCCAGATTACTTACTTTCTCGCTCGTTTCTATTTTCTGGTGTTCGACATTGCAACTCTTAGATGGCCAACCTGGCAAGGGTGATTCTCATGAGGGAGATAAAGCCCCTTCAATGGACATGTAGCACTAAAAAAAAAAGGTAAAAAACGACGGTTAAAATGGTATTAATACGGCGGTTTTACTTGCCATAATTTTGTCAATGGCGGTTTCGCACCAACCATATTTATTTCTGCCATTCAGTATAAAATGGTAGTGCGGGATCGACATTGTTTAAACCGACGCAATCACATAGTTTAAAACGACAGTTTATTTTTTTAATAAAATGATGGTTATAACTTCCATAATCTTCAAAGTTATATTATTTTTTCCTGGTAAATAATGGCACTTTCAACTTTAATGTCCTTTGTAAATTTATGGTAGTTACAACTGCCGTAATCTACTAGGCATATTACGTTACGTCAGTTATCGTTATCGTAATTTACTCGTTTTCTCTAAGGCAGTTTTAACCGCTGTAATTTTCTTCGTTTAAAATTGCCACACTATTTTACATTTTTTTTATTATTTTATGTTTTCAAATTATTAATTTAAAGAGTATTACGAATTGCCTAATTGTCATGTTCTTAACCGAGATCAACCTTAAAGCTATGGAAGAGTCTTGAAGAATGATCTCAATCAAGATATTAATGTAGGACTTTATAGGATTTCTGAATATCCAGTTGGGATAATCAGGTTCTCCCCAGTCAACAACGTGTGTGCTGGTGTCAACTTAGGGATGAGAAGACGTACCTTAGCCCCTATAGCATGGTGGTACTTATAGGGGATTACCTGTATGCTGTGAGCCGTCTTGATAAGGCTTCTGAGGAGGAAGAATTCAACTAGGATTAGTATAGGATACGATAAGATCATAACCGTAAACCCTGTATATGATAAATTCTATCCAATGCTGTTATATCTAACCAAGCGTCATGGGAATCTAAGAGTAGTTATAGCTTGATAAGACTGTAAACGATAAGGATAAGGAATAAAATCCTGTGCTCAGAGCTAATCTTATCTATAGCCAACTTCTCAGTAAGTACCCAGTTTGCTCGGTGTATGTCTCCGACCGAAGGCCCTGTTTCAGCGTCATATCAACTAGAGTAATGAGGATACGATCGGTTATTCGCTCGGTTTACTACAGGTCGACTACATAAGCCCCCCAAGCTCGGTTGGGTGATTCGAGTCCTGCCGAGCTTATGAGACGAACGAATTTTTTCCGACTGAATTCTCGGTGATTGAGGAAGGAATCCGAGCCTTTCTGCGCTTCGATCAAGGCTGTCGTTTGATTGACTTTGGAGTGACCTTCCATTTCTCCCTGAGTTTACATGTGTCTTTAATTTTATCGGGAAACGTACCGTTATGATTTCAAATCCATCAGAGGTGCCACGTACTTGTTTTTCAACGCTAAATGGGCTTTTTTCATCTAAAGCCCAAACTTTTTGAGATAGTGGAGGGAAGTTAAAAGAAAATCGAAGGGCGATTCCTCATTCACTCATTTCTTCTCTTTCTTCTTCGTACGTTCTCCTGAGAAATTGGAACCCCAAAAACGAAACTGCACAAAGGCCTCCTTGCAACAACTTCTTGCCAGAGTCTTGATCGTCACTTCCTCTGCACTTCTTTTTGTCTTGAGTACCTCAGTCTTTTCTGCTTTTCTTGATCATTCACCACTAACAGGTAACTGAACTTTCTCCTTCAGAGCATTTCTATTTTTGCTATTCTGATGTCCTCTTCGTTCTTGCATGTGGTTGTTGCTGTTTGTTTTCTGTATTTCCAAGTGTTGGATTTTGCTTCTAATGCTTCACTGCTGTTCATGCTCCACTACTGTTTCTTTGTCCCCGATTTTTGAATAAATCGCTTTATTTGTACATTTCTGGGTTTACTTTGTTTTCTGGTTTCCAAAAACTTTACACATTTCTGGGTTTTGCGAGTGTTATTTTTTCTGGGTCTTGAGGATGTCATTCTTTCTGGGTTTTTAGGGTGTTATTTTTGGCTTTTCTGGATTGTGGGGTTTACTTTCTGAGTTCAGTGAAAACCCCAAATCGTTTTGTTGTTGTTGCTGTGATACCTCACTTGCCCCTCAAACTTCTTTATCCGCTTTACCGCCTATTGAGTGATCGCTGTAGAATTTCTTAGGCTTGCTTTACGCTTTTCTGCACTTAACTTCTTAGGATCGGTACTGGAGCGTCATTTATCATGAGTGAGGAATCTGTAAACTCTGATGTGCCAAGAACACATAAGGGAGGGAAACCCGAGGTTTGTGTTAAACTGATAGCCATGCATTTCCCTCGGACTTTGAGAGAGTTCAGGCAAGGTGTTATTCAGTATAGGATCACCGAAAGGGTAGAACAAAGGAGGTTAAGGAGGCTTCATAGAGGTATTAGACATTTCAATTGGTTTTGGGAAATTCTGCCCAGAAAGGGAGGTGTTCCCAAACCGACCGTAAGTATTTGATCAAGTTTTTGTGGTTCTGACTCCAAGTGTGCCCCCTTTTCCTCAGGTATGAAGAGAAAGTGTGATACTAATCCCGACTTGTACCCTCTTCCACCAGATTCAGCTGAATATGACTGGGTGGACCGAGAGGTTCTTGGCACTCAATCAGAGCTTAAGACACAACAATCACTAGACCAAACACGAGCCATAATTTTGCCATGTCCAGGATATAACACAGGGAATTTGTACTCCATTACTCCAGTGGGTGAGAATGAGAGAGTCTGAACCAAGATTCCTGAGGGTAGTACAGGCTTCTATTTTTACGAAGAGGTGATCACTCGGCTTGGGATAAGGCTGCCTTTTACTGATTTTGAGATGAGGGTTCTAAACTTCCTAAGGGTGGCCCCTACTCAGCTACATCCGAACGCATGGGCGTTCGTGAAGGTTTTTGAACAGGTTTGCTCAGCCATGAATTGGGCTTGTAATCTTCGTATCTTTTTCCATCTTTTTGCTCCACAGTGTAATTCGTTTGAGAAAGGTTCGACTAAGAAACCCTGGGTTTCTTTGAAGTCTCGCAGAGGATATGCTTTATTTACCAAATACTCTGAGTCCTGGAAGGGATTCAAACCTTTTTTCTTTAAGTATAACTTAATGGTACTGGGGTCTGCTGGTTTACCCGACCTGGGGAATGATGGCCACTTCCGCTGTTTCCTCTCCAATGCAGTGCCAGTTTCTTTAATCGATCAATCGCTTCCTACTCTTCCAACTGGAAAGAACTTGCTGAATTTGAAAAGGAGGTTTGTCGGTCGGTTGAAAGTTACTTGCAGAAAAATGGGATGATAGAGACGAGGGATATTGTGAATATCCCTTCCTCTGAAGTTAAAACGGAGCTTGGTATAGTGTATTTATTTTGGATTTCAATTTTGTGGTTTGATCGGCTCTTATATCTATTGGTTTTGTTTTTCTTTGAATTTGTGGTTTGATCGGCTCTAACGTCTATATGGTTTTGTTTGCAGAAAACATGGCCGCTCGCCTGGAAGCTCTGGTTGAAGGTCAAGGTGGTAAGAAGAGAAAAACTCCCGCCATTTCTGGATCCTCAAATCTGAGTACTCCAAGCTTGAGTACTTCTAGCCCAACTCCTTCTGCCGAGGCTTCTCCTCGGCCAGCCGCCAATACGGTTGCTGTTGCTTCAACTGTTTCTATGGCCCCTGGTGGTCAAGTTCAATCAACTTCACCTCTTCAACCCCTTCACCGACGCCGACGAGTGGACAAAGGAAAGGAAAAAGTAACCGAGGGTGTAAATCCAAGGACTGAGGGACCAAGTGCCCGACCTACTGCTGCTCCTACTGCTGGTACCACTGCTGCTGCTCCTACTGCTGGTACCACTGCTGCTGCTCCAACTTCTACTGAGAATCCTCCGACACATCCATATGGGATGTGCAATTTGATGAAAGATTTGGGAAGTACATCTGCCCCGAATCGGATTGCACTCATTTCGGAAAGCTCAATACCGACGAGTGGTCACGTTGCAATATGACACTTGCTAAATATCTCCTCAGGGGGGCCAACCTTGCTTATTTCTTGGCCAAACATCCTGATGGTATTTTCACTGGCTACAACGACAAACAAAGGGAAGCTCGGGATCTTTCCGCTGCTCAAGAAGCCAGTCTCTCGGATGAGCTGATCCGAGTGAAAAACGAGCTGGAAAACCTGAAGGCTGATAAGGGGGAGCTGGCTAAAGAGAGAGATTCCTTAAAGGCTTCCCAAAAAGCAGCTGAAGTCAAGAGGAAGGAGGCGGAGGAGACTCTGAAAAAGGAACTTCAAGTGCATCAGCAGAGGGTGGATGAATTAAAAGTTGAGGTTGACAAGTCGGCGGTGGTGGCTCGGAAGCTGAGAGAGAAAGCACTGTTTCACAAGAAGAAGGCGACGACCAACTTCTACAACTGGGGGAAAGCGGTTGATGATGCCTTTGTCTCTGCCATTCAACAAGTTCAATTTCTGAACCCTGAATTAGAAATCAGGGTGGTTGGGGCTGATCCATTTCATGCTGTTCAAGATGGGAAGTTGATTGATCTTTCATCCAAGGATGAGGTAGATCTGCAGGTCGAGGATCTTTCTAACCCCCTTGAGGAGCTGACCGAGGCACCAGACTTTGATGACTCTCAAGTTGTTTTATCTGATATTGAAGAATGATATTTCGGCCTTTTGCTATTTTGTCGTCTTGCCGTTTGCTCAATGTATTCTGAGCGTTTTAACTTGATGCTTTTGTATTCTGCTTTATTGAACAACTTACTTTATCTTGCTTTCGCTCTTGCTGAACAATTTACGTCATCTCGTTTTCGCTCGTGTTGAGCGTTGTTTTGGACAAGTTACCTTACTTTGCGCATTTTGATGATGATATATCATATCGTTATTTACTTTTTATTTCGTTCGTCACGTTTTGGTACTTTTTATTTCGTTCGTCATGTTTACTAATGTGAATTCAAACTGCATAATTCATTGTGAGTAGAACTCGGATCGCCGACTTTAGCCAAAGTGGGATCCTTGGACCGCGAAGTAAGGAAAGTAATTTCCTGGATTCGGGCGTTCTATAAGTACGTTGCTGAACTCTCGTAAGGAGTTGTGTCTCGATTTGGCTCGGTGGCTAGCCGAACCAAATGAGTCGCGTGTTACATCACAATGTTTAAACAAAGATTTCAAACAAACCGAATCATTTATTGATAAACGATTAAAAAATGAAATTATTCAACTGCTAACAAATTCCTACTAATCTTCTAACCATTGTCACTAATCTAAGAAGGATGTTATCCTTCGTTTATTCGACCTAAACATTATTGAAAAATAAACTATCCTAACAGTAGAAGTCAAAGTGTGAGCTTAACTGTAATAAGCCCTTAGCTTGGCCACGTTCCATGAGTTACTGACTTCCGTGCCCGAGAGAGTCTCCAACTTGTATGCTCCAGATCCAGATTTAGCCTTCACTCGGTAGGGGCCTTCCCAATTTGGTTTCAACTTTCCGACTCCAGCATTTCCTTTGCCAATATCTGCTCGGCGTAGGACTAAGTCACCAACTTCAAAATTCCTTGGTCGTACCTTCTTGTTGTATTCCCGAGCCTGCCGCTCCTCCATTCTACTCTCATGGGCTGCGGCGTTTTTGCGAACTTCTTCCAACAACACCAGCTCTTCGCTGATCAAATGGTCGTTTGTTTCCAAGGGACGTTCAAGTGTTCTGAAGGTGGGAATATGCTTTTCGATTGGGATGACTGCGTCACAGCCGTATGTCAAACGAAAAGGGGTTTCACCTGTGGACGAATGTATTGTTGTCCTGTGTGACCATAGGACGCTCGGAAGTTTATCTGCCCATGTGCCAGCAGCGTTTCCGAGCTTCTTTTTGATCCCATCTAAGATGGTTCTGTTGGCCGCCTCGGCTAACCCATTTGTTTGTGGGTGTTCAACAGAACTAAAATAGTGAGTAATGTTTAGATCGGCTGCTAATTGTTGGAAATGATATGCTGCAAACTGAGATCCATTGTCTGTGACTATGGCATGTGGCACTCCGAACCGAGAAATTACCTCTTTGACAAAGAAAGATTGAATCCGAGCTGTTGAGATCGTTGCTAATGGCATTGCTTCGATCCATTTGGTGAAGTAATCAATAGCCACTACTGCAAATTTGAGTTGGCCTGGTGCAGTTGGAAACTTTCCTATGATGTCCATGCCCCATTGGTAAAAAGGCCAAGGTGCGCCGAGGGAGTGTAACTCTTCAGCAGGCTTTTGATAGACGTCACTGTGAAATTGACACTGAGTACATTTCTTGACATGTTCCATAGCGTCTTTCTGCAGTGTAGGCCAAAAATAGCCCGCTCGAATTACTTTTCTTGCCAAAGACTTTCCTCCCATGTGATGGCTGCAAATACCACCATGAATCTCTTCCAAGATTTCCTCAGCTTGGGATGGATTGACACATCTGAGCATTGGGGATCCAAAACCTCTCTTGTACAAGACTCCATTTAGAACTGTGTATTGGGCGGCCTTTTTCACCAATTTCCGAGCTTCAGACTGATCTTGAGGGACAAACCCATGTTGCAAGTAAGTAAGAATTGGGTCCATCCATGACTGAGATATTGAGACCGCCAAAATGACGCTAGGTCGGGGAATAGTTTCTTGTATCAGAGTTTTGTTATTTTCCGACCCTTTTGTACTTGCCAATTTGGACAGAATATCGGCTCGGGAATTCGAATCTCTCGGTACATGTGAAATGTTAAATTCAGAAAAGTTTGAGATGATTCGTTTTACCTCTTCCAGATACTTTTGTAAAATGGGCTCCTTTGCCGAGTACTGACCCTTGATCTGAGAAACTACTAGTTGTGAATCGCTGAAAACTGACACTTGCTCTGCTCCAAACTCGTGAACCATCTTGAGGCCTGCCAGGACTGCCTCGTATTCCGCTTGATTGTTCGAGGTTTGAAATTCAAACTTCAAAGAGTTTTCCATACACAATCCCTCGGGGTTTTCAATGATGACTCCAGCTCCAGCGCCTTTCCTATTACTCGATCCATCCACATAAACTGACCAAAGATTTTGAGAGTTGTCTGTCTGGACATCTGTGAACTTAGTAACAAAATCGGCAAGCACTTGCGATTTCATTGCCTTTCTTGGTTCATAGGTAATGTCGAATTCCGAAAGTTCGACAGACCATGAAACCATTCTGCCAGCTAGGTCAGGTTTGTGAAGAACTTGTCTGAGAGGTTGAGCGGTTCTTACCAAGATTCTGTGCGCCTGAAAATACTGTCTCAATCTTCGAGCGGATGTGATCAAACAATACGCAAGTTTCTCAAGTCTTTGATACCTCAACTCTGATCCTTGAAGTGCTCGGCTAACAAAATATACTGGGGCTTCTGTACCTGTGTTATCTCGTACCAGAACCGAACTGACCGCCGCTTCCGCTATCGACATATACAGAATGAGGTTCTCACCAGGAAGAGGGCTGTGTAAGACTGGTGGGCTGGAAAGATATTCTTTTAATTGAATAAAAGCTTGTTCATAGTGCTCATCCCAAAGGAAATCCTTGTTTTTCCTAAGGAGCTGGTACCACGGCAAAGCGTTCCGAGCGGCTTGGGATAAGAACCTGGAGAGTGCCGCCACTCGGCCCGCGAGTTGTTGAACTTCTTTAAGATTTGCTGGGCTCCTCATATCAAGGATTGCTTTACATTTATCGGGATTAGCCTCAATTCCTCTCTCGGTTAACATAAATCCGAGGAAAGAACCGGCTGGAACTCCAAATACACACTTTTCCGGATTCAGTGTCATGGAATATTTCCTTACCCGATCGAGTATTGTTGTGAGGTCCTTGGCATGATTCTCTTGCTGTCTACTTTTTGCGATGATGTCATCTATGTATACCTCCATATTCGAGCCGATCATACCTTGAAAAATCTTGTTCATCATTCTCTGATAAGTAGCTCCCGCATTCTTCAACCCAAATGGCATGACGTTGTAACAGTAAGTTGCCCTGTCGGTGATAAATGCCGTTTTGTCCTGATCGGCAGGGAACATTGGAATCTGGTTGTAACCAGAATAAGCATCCATGAACGATAAGAGTTTGTAACCAGCTGAACTGTCGACGAGTTTGTCAATAACAGGGAGTGGGTATTGATCTTTAGGACAGACTTTGTTCAAGTCTGTGTAATCAACACACATTCTCCATTTTCCATTGGGTTTCTTGACTAAGACGGTGTTCGCTAACCAGTCTGTGTAGTCAATTTCCCGAATGAAGCCTGCTCGGAGTAGTTCAGCAACCTTTTCCTCTATTGCCACGGCCTTTTCCGCGCTAACTTTCCTTTTGCGTTGCGCCACTGGTTTCGACCCCGGTATAATGCTCAACTTATGACAAATAAAATTGGGGTCGATTCCTGGCATATCAGCTGATGTCCAAGCGAACAGATCTCTATTCGCGACTAATAGTGCGGCCAATTCTTCTTTAACACATGTGGGCAAATCAGAACCGATTTTCACCTGCCTGAGGGGGTCATCAGATAACGTTAAGAACTCCCATTGTCCTTTTGGAGTTGGTCTATTTCTGTCGGATTGGTCCCGCATATCCAGGTCCGCCAGGTTAACATTTCCCTTACCCAAAGAAACTCTTTCCAGATTGCTCGGATCCTTGTTTTTCACTTTCCCCAGGCTAGCATTATAACATTTTCTTGCTGCATCCTGCTCGGCTTTGACCGTTACCACTTTGTCATCAGTTCCAACAAACTTCATAGCCAAATGAACTGTTGATACAACTGCTCCAAAAGCCTGCAGAGAAGTTCTTCCTAGAATTGCATTGTAGGCCGCCGGGCAATCAACAACCAAAAATTTCACAATCTCAGTTCTAGCCGAAGGCTGTTGTCCAAGGGTCACAGGGAGCTGAATGTAACCCTTTGGCTCAACGGTGTCTCCAGTAAAACCAATCAGTTCCCCCTCGAAGGGAGTGAGATTACACTCCCTGAGTTTTAAAGCTTTGAATAGCGGGAAGAACATTATATCTGCCGAACTACCTTGATCAATAAAAACTCGTTTTACCTCATAGTTGCCGATCAAAGCAGTTATCACCATGGGGTCATTGTGGCCCGGAAGGATTCCATCTAAATCTTCATCATCAAAAATGATGGGAATGTTTTTTGTTGATCTCTTGGCAATTAGTTTATGACTGACAGCCAAAATTTGGTTGATGTACTTTTTTCTGTCGGCTCTCTTCTCCCCACCTCCAGCAAAACCTCCCGCAATAGTGTTTACCAGAAAATCATTTTTATTGGTGTTTGACTCGGGAACCGGAGTAGGGTCGGTTCTCTGCTTCCCCGTGTTCTGATCATCTGGTGACCTACTTCTCTGGCGTTTAGGTTTTACTGGTGATTGAGATCTGTGTCTGCTCCTTCGGCCAGCTGCATCTCTGATGTACTGCTACAACTTCCCATCTCTGATCATCTCCTCAATCAGGTCTCGCAGCCAGATGCATTCGTCGGTTGTATGGCCATAACCTCTATGAAAATCACAGTATTTTGACCTATCACGCTGTGCGCCCTTTCTTAAAGATGGAGGTCTTTGGGAAGAGCGTAAGTCAGTTTGCATAGTTTCTCTTAAAATCTGACTCCTCGGAACAGTTAGAGGGGTGTAATCCTGAAACTTATTCCGGGGAGGAATTCGTCGATCTCGATCGTTCCTTTCCTGTCTATCTGCCACCAAAACGTTCGTCACGTTTTTGTTTGTTTTGACTTGGTGGGTCGGCACGCTGTCTTTCCTCTCTTACTTTCTGCCCTTTGTGGAATTCCTCCAGATTGATAAATTTGTTTGATCTTTTCCTTAGCTCTGCCATATCTTTTGGAGGTTTGCCAATCAAGGATTTTCTAAAATCTCCAGATTGTAAACCTTGAGTGAACAATAATACTGCTACCCCCGGTGCTAGTTGAGGGACCGAGCTCGCTTCTGCATGGAAACGCGAAAGGTAATCTTTCAAGGACTCATCTTGCTTTTGGGTTACAGTTGCTAAGGTGTGGTCGGACCTGGGCTGGATACAACTAGCCGTGTATCTATTTAAAAATACTCTTTTCATCTCTTCCCAAGAATTAACAGAATTCCGAGGGAGAGATGAGTACCAACGCAATACTGAAGGTTCGAGGGTCATGGAGAAGGCTCGACATTTCATTTCTTCTCCTCCGCTGTAATAGTTCATTGCCCCCTCGAAAGAGACAATATGGTCCACTGGGTCGGTTAGACCGTTATAATGTGGGACATTAGAAGGGCCCAAGTAGCCTTGAGGGGTTTGAAACGCCATGATATGTGGGGTGAAAGGATGTCCAGGATGAAAATCACCCTGATCCTGGTTAATGGAGGGGTTAGCATGGAAATTTGGTGGTGGAAGCTGCATTATTGGTGTTGGTTGGGGGTCCATAGTTGGTTGGTTTTGTGGTGGAATAGAGGTTGATTGATTTTGAGCAATCCTTGCCATGGCCTGCTGTTGAAGGTCCGCAATAGCACGTCCCTGTTGTTCAATTAAAGCCGTTTGTCTGTTTAGGATGTTAATCATCTCTTGCTCCCGAGCCCAAGCAGATGCAGATGTTCCATAAGACCTTCCGATGAAGTGGCTATGATGAGAGTTTCCAGGAGCAGTTCTTCCTGGATTCAATATGGTTCTAGGGGTTGTACTTATGTGGTCGGGATTGGGTGGGACAGGAGGGGTACGTTGGGTATTTCGGCCATGATGTGCTCGAGTTCCAGTGGTCCTGGATGTGTTTCGAGTGGTTGGGGCTGTGCTGCTCGAATCACCATGGGTGGAAGGTGGTGGTGTTGGAGGGGGTGGTGGTGGTGGCGGAGGTAGTATGGTTCGTAGAACTTGGAGCGGTTGGGGGTTGCTTCTAGTCCTAGGATGAGAAGATTGTGGTGTTTGGGAATGAGTAGCGTGATTATTACTACGATTAAGGCTGCGATGAGGGGGTGGATGATTTTGTGAATGGTTTGGTGGTTGAGAATTATTCGCTGCACCAGAATGGGGGGTTCGTGGCGGTTGTCCATTATCTGCACGATTGTGGTTGAGAACATCGCGCAGATCACCAGCAGAATGGGGCTGTGGGTTGTTGTTATCAGCGTTTCTAGGCCTGCCACGAGTGCGGGTGATGCGGTCACGGAGGTCACCCACCTGACTTCTGGTGGTAACCATGGTGGTGGTGGGAATGATATGTTATTCAGATCCCCACAGACGGCGCCAATGTCGTGTTCTTAACCGAGATCAACCTTAAAGCTATGGAAGAGCCTTGAAGAATGATCTCAATCAAGATATTAATGTAGGACTTTATAGGATTTCTGAATATCCAGTTGGGATAATCAGGTTCTCCCCAGTCAACAACGTGTGTGCTGGTGTCAACTTAGGGATGAGAAGACGTACCTTAGCCCCTATAGCATGGTGGTACTTATAGGGGATTACCTGTATGCTGTGAGCCGTCTTGATAAGGCTTCTGAGGAGGAAGAATTCAACTAGGATTAGTATAGGATACGATAAGATCATAACCGTAAACCCTGTATATGATAAATTCTATCCAATGCTGTTATATCTAACCAAGCGTCATGGGAATCTAAGAGTAGTTATAGCTTGATAAGACTGTAAACGATAAGGATAAGGAATAAAATCCTGTGCTCGGAGCTAATCTCATCTATAGCCAACTTCTCAGTAAGTACCCAGTTTGCTCGGTGTATGTCTCCGACCGAAGGCCCTGTTTCAGTGTCATATCAACTAGAGTAATGAGGATACGATCGGTTATTCGCTCGATTTACTACAGGTCCACTACACTAATGATTTTATAAAATGTACAAGTATATATATATATATATATAAAGATTATGCAATTTAAAGATGTAATAATAAAATAAAAGCATTCATTAGTTGCTTGCCTAAATACATCAATTCAACTCCAAAATATTCTAGATGAGGTCTCAAACATAATTACATCAACATGATTCTAAGTTCATGATAATGGTCGTCAAGACAATTCCAAACAGAAAAAGTACATCATTTTCACCTCATAATATGACAAAGTATTGATTCAAAAATTAAAAAAAAAAAAACACACACACACACATATTCTAGATATTTCAACAAAGACTCTAGCGATCCAATGATTCATGAGTATTGCTTGTATCAGATGATCTTCCCGTGGCAATAGGAGATGGAGCCCCACTTCCTCTATTTGGTGCCTACAAAAACAAATATCATCACATTTCAATTTTCACAATAACATTATATATAAGACAGCAGAACAACAAAATAATAGCACAATAGTGACAACAAAATAGCAAAATAACAACACCAAAACAAGAAAATAACAACAGAACTAATATTAAGTATTGACAATTATTGTGCCTTTGCTACATTGTCTTGGTTTTGTTCTTATTGGCAGAATAACTACTAGTGCTTTTCTCCCTCGATAAACTTGACAACTTTTAATCTTTTCTTAAGCTGCTATTAAGTTTTGTGTTGTTTTGTTTTGTTCTTTTTCCCTTTTTTTTTTCTTTATTTCTCTAAAAAGTGGAAAGGATATCACATGCATGCACAAACGTTTATTGTTGTGAGTATATATATATATATATATATATATATATATATATATATATATATATAGTAAATTAAGTTTGTTGTTAAAAAAAATAGAAAATTAAAAAACGCGTCGTGTCCGTGTGCTCTATGTTGTTTCCATAACATATGCCACATTGTTGTTAACTGCTTTCTATTTTTTTATGTTTCCTACAATATATAAACCCCTCCCCATTTGTAAAAAAAAAAGAAAACCCATAAGAATAAGAAATATATTACAAAAGCAAAACAAGCCTCTGCATCCATTCTTCCGCTGCATTTTTTTTAATTTCTCCTTGGTGTTCTGATATCAAATTGGTATCAGAGCTGGCTTTGTCCAGCGCCTGGTTTTAAAATATTTTGTGTGAGGAACAAGAGTGTTCTCATATTATTTTTTTTATACACATAGAAAGTGAAAAATGACAAACAATTTTAATATTGTTTGCTCCGGTCCCAAATTAGATGGGAAACTTGATTATAGCTACGGGGAGCTTTTAATGACAACGCACTTAAAAGCTCAAAACCTTTGGAGTCTCATTGAACCAGGGATTGAAGAAGGAGCTAATGAAATTGCTCAAAGGAGGGACCAATTGGCGCTGACGCAAATTCACCAAGGAGTTGACTATTTGGTATTTGGCAAAATAGCCAACGCCAAGACTGCGAAGCAAGCATGGGAGACCTTAAAATTATCATACAAAGGAGTAAACAAAGCTCAAAAATCTAAGCTACAGTCATTGCGTAGAGAATATGAAAGATACAAGATGTCTAATTTAGAAAGTGTTGAACAATATTTCTCACGAGTTACCGACCTCGTTAATAAAATGAGGTTGTATGGAGAAGATATTTCAGAAAGTATGGTGGTAGAGAAGATCCTTCGCACAATGCCTATTAAGTTTGATCATGTGGTGACTACAATAATTGAGTCCCATGATACAAACACGATGACGGTAGCAGAATTGCAAGGGAGTATGGAGAGCCACGTGAACAAAATTTTAGAGAAGACAGAAAGATCAAAAGAAGAGGCTTTAAAAAGCCAAGTCAATATGGCAGAATCTAGCCAAAGTAGATATGGCAGAGATCGAAATTATAATAACGGAGGAAGAGGTAACTATAGAGGCAGAGGCCGTGGAAACTTTCGAGGAAGAGGATGAAGCATTTTTAATCAATGGCGAGACAACAACTATAGACCTCCTGGTTGAGGACGAGGCGAAAACAATTCCGGACCCTCAAACCGTGGAAGAGGACGAGGTAATTTTAATCAAGAAGGAAGTAATTTCACTTGTTTCCAATGTGGAAAATATGGCCATAGAGCGGCAGATTGTCGATTTAGATTTCAGAATAATTATCAGGCAAACCTGGCAGAAAATAAAAATCATGATACTGGTGAGAATTCATATAACCACGAAAGTTTATTTTGTGCAAGTAACTTTTTTGCAAAAGATGAGAATATTTGGTATTTGGATACTGGGTGCGGTAATCATATGTGTGGGAAGAAGGAGTTATTTTCTACATTAGATGAAAGTATTAATTCGATGGTGAAATTTGGCAATGATACTAATATACCAATTTTGGGGAAAGGTCAAATTACTTTTAAACTAAAAGACAGTTCTCAAAATTTTATTTATGATGTTTTCTATGCTCTTGGACTTCATTATAATCTCCTAAGCATGGGACAGTTGTCAGAGAAAGGTTTCAACATGCAAATTCACCATGGTCTCAGTACGATAATTGACAGACATGGTAAATTTGTAGCAAAAGTAAACATGACCTCGAACCGTTTATTCCCCTTAAAATTACAACATGAAAAAATTTCATGTTTAAATTCGGTCATACCTGATGATGATTGGTTGTGGCACATGCGTTTTGGACATTTTCATTTCTCTGGATTAAATTATTTATCAAGGAAAGAGCTTGTTTTTGGTTTGCCTATAGTAAATGTTCCTAATTGTGTATGTGAGACTTGCCAATTGGGAAAGAAGCACCGGGATGCATTTCCAGTTGGAAAGTCTTGGCGAGCAAGGAAGCTATTGGAGATTGTTCACTCAGATTTATGTATGGTTGAGGTTCCAACAAATGGAGGCTGCAGGTATTTTATTACTTTCATTGATGATTATAGCAGAAAAGCTTGGGTCTATTTTCTAAAGCAAAAATCGGAAGCTTGTGATGCTTTCAAATCATTTAAAGCGTTTGTCGAAAACCAAAGTGGATGCAAGATTAAAGCACTGAGAACTGATAGAGGACAAGAGTATCTTGCTTGTTCCGATTTCTTTGAGCAACATGGAATTCAACATCAAATGACCACTAGATACACACCCCAACAAAATGGAGTAGCAGAAAGGAAGAACAGGACAATTATGGATATGGTACGATGCATGCTAAGAGCCAAGAAAATGCCTAAAGAATTTTGGGCAGAAGCAGTTGCTACTGCTATATATATTTTAAACAGGTGCCCGACGAAGAGCGTCAGTGGTAAAACTCCAGAAGAAGCTTGGAGCGGAAGGAAGCCATCAATACGACACCTAAAAGTTTTTGGGTGTGTTGCATATGCCCGAGTACCAGATCAACTAAGGAAGAAGTTAGACGATAAAGGTGAAAAATGTATTTTTATTGGATATAGTACAAATTCAAAAGCTTATAAATTGTATAATCCCGAAACTAGGAAAATTATTATTAGTCGAGATGTAACATTTAATGAAGAAGGCATATGGGATTGGACCACCAAATCAGAAAAGAAGCAAGTGGCAATTCTAGAAGATCATGAAGCAGAAGACAATGGAGAAGGTCAAGCACCCAATAATCATGATGATCCAACACATAACAATCAAATGCTTCCCGAACCTCAAGGTGAAGCATCGGGAAGACCACAACGGCAACATCGATTACCTGTCAGACTTCAAGATTGCATTCTGGGGAATGATAATGATCCATCAGACGACGAGGAGATTATTAATTTTTCTTTGTTTGTAGATTGTGATCCTTTATTATTTAATTAAGCCACTAATCACCAGCATTGGAGAAAGGCTATGGACGAGGAAATTCATTCTATACAAAAGAATGATACATGGAAGCTAACAGATTTGCCTGGAGACAAGAAGCCCATTGGAGTAAAGTGGGTGTACAAAACAAAGTACAAGCCCAACGACGATGTTGATCGTTTTAAAGAGAGGTTGGTTGCAAAAGGATATAAGCAAAAACCAGGTATTGACTATTTCGAGGTATTTGCTCCTGTTGCTAGACTTGACACTATTCGAATGATTATTTCACTATCTGCTCAACGTAATTGGAAAATATATCAAATGGATGTTAAATCTGCCTTTTTAAATGGTAACTTGGAAGAAGAAGTATATGTCGAGCAACCTGAGGGTTACGTGATAAACGGAAATGAAAATAAAGTTTATAAATTAAATAAAGCACTGTATGGATTAATACAAGCACCAAGAGCATGGTATAAGAAGATTGATTCATATTTTGTGGAGCACGGATTTGAACGATGCCCTCATGAACACACACTATATATTAAATATGTTAAACCTGGAGATGTTTTGATAGTGTGTCTCTATGTCGATGATCTTATTTTTACTGGGAATAATCCAAATATGGTAAAAGAATTTAGGGAGGCTATGGTCAGATCCTTTGAAATGACTGATTTAGGGTTGATGTCCTATTTTCTTGGCATCGAGATTGTTCAAAAGAATGATGGAATATTTATTTCTCAAAAGAAATATGCTAATGATATTTTAAAGAAGTTCAAGATGGAGAATTCAAAACCAATTTCCACACCAGTAGAAGAAAAGTTAAAGCTAACAAGAGAAAATGAAGATAAAAGAATAGATTCGACTTATTACAAGAGTCTAATTGGAAGCCTAAGATATCTAACTGCAACTAGACCAGATATAGTTTTTGGAGTTGGATTACTAAGCAGATTCATGGAAGAACCACGTACAAGTCATTTACAAGGAGCTAAAAGAATCCTCTGATACATCAAAGGTACCTTAGCTGATGGAATTTTTTATGGCAATAATAATGATGTAAAGCTTATTGGTTATACCGATAGTGATTGGGCTGGAGACATAGATACAAGGAAAAGCACATCGGGATATATATTTCATCTTGGCTCAGGCGCAGTATCATGGTCATCAAATAAACAACCAATAGTGGCATTATCTACAGCCGAAGCAGAATACATAGCAGCAACTAATTGTGCAACACAAGCAGTTTGACTAAGACGAATTCTTGAAATGTTACGTCAGAAGCAAGACACTCCTACTGACATATTTTGTGATAATAAGTCTGCTATAGCACTATCCAAAAATCCAGTTTTTCATGGGCGATCCAAACACATTGATATTCGCTTTCATAAAATCCGTGAATTAGTGGAAGAAAAAGAAGTGTCGATCAAGTATTGTCGCACTGGAGATCAAATTGCAGATATATTCACCAAACCATTAAAGACAGAACTATTCTATAAGCTAAGAAGCTTGCTTGGAGTGACGAAAACTTGATTTAAGGGAGGCAATGTGAGTATATATATATATATATATATATATATATATAGTAAATCAAGTTTGTTGTTAAAAAAAATAGAAAATTAAAAAATGCGTCGTATCCGTGTGCTCTATGTTGTTTCCGTAACATATGCCACATTGTTGTTAACTGCTTTCTATTTTTTTATGTTTCCTACAATATATAAACCCCTCCCCATTTGTAAAAAAAAGAAAACCCATAAGAATAAGAAATATATTACAAAAGCAAAAACAAGTCTCTGCATCCATTCTTCCGCTGCATTTTTTTTTAATTTCTCCTTGGTGTTCTGATATCAATTGTTGCATGCACTTGCTTGACTGGTCTCCAGAGTCCAGACCAAGAGAATGCTATACTATGCTTCGGTCAAAGATGATGTACAAATATGCAAAATTCGGTGCTCATTTGACAAATACTTTTGTGTAAGCATAACAAAAAAAGTGGGGGACAAAAGAAAAGGATGTTGGATACACCATGAGGATCTTTTCTGAAACATGTTAACTAAATTCCTAATTAAACAGTAGTCCTCTCTTTCACTTGGTGATGCAGGCAGAGTGAGGTAGTAGCTCTCTCTCTTTCTCTCCGTTGCTACAATGGTTTGAATTTTATTCGGAAATTGGAGTAAATAATCATTGACTACAGATAGAAATAGAATGAACATCAATAGGATGGACATCAACAAGATGAACATCAACAGTATTTCTTATGTTCTAACCATTCTATCTCAATCAAGTTTGCAATGTGAAGTTAAGAGCGTTATACCTATTGTGTAAAATTAACAAATACACCGGCCAATTCTTCAGGGATCCTTCTTCCATAGTTTAACAAAGCTTTCAATGCTATGTCAATATTTTGTTGCCATGGTTGAGATGGTGTGTAGCATCCATTAAACCTTGTTGTCTTAACTTGAATGCTACATTAGGAACCATTCTCATGCCCATTCCTTGAAGAAATTTCAGAGAAAACTTCCAGGTTTTCCCTCGTAATTTCATCAATTTTATCCTACATAAAAGAACAAAAAAGATTACCATTACAAAATAGTATGAAAAACAAGGTAATGTTCAAAGAGAAATATAATCAATTTACCCCTTTCTCTTGAACCTCCTCATTTACATAGTTTCCATCCATGTACTTGTGAGTTATTTGCCACATCGGACCTTGACCATAAGTATTCTTCGTATCTATCTTCTGAAATTGTCAGCAAACAAATATAGAACTATAATAAGCCAAAGATGTACAATATGTAAATCATTCATTCAACAAAGAAAATGAAAAGGCAAAAAGCGAAAGTTATCAATCTGATTAGCAGATAAATAGGAAAATCCAAGACAGGATATCACAGCTGAAAATCAAATCATCGGTAATCAAATTAGAATAAAATGAAAAGCAATTTGAGCACCACAACGTTTTATTTCTATTTAAGCCTAGAACTATTGGATACCAAATCTGATGAAATACTCAATACGGATAATACAGTTATCAATCTTCTTTTGGAAATATAACTTTTAAAAAATAGACTTATTTAAGTTTTTAGTTCTTGAACTTAGGTGTTCTTTTAGAATTGGTCGTTAAACTTTTTTTTCGATGCTTTGAATCCTTAAACTTTACTCAAATTTTGAAAATGGTCCTTTTATCACTTAAGTGGTGATATAACGGATGATATGTCACGTCACCTTCGTCACATCAATAGGTAACGTGCTAGATGGTGCCACTGTGATTTTTTTAAATTAAAAATTTAAATTTATTAAAAATAATTAGCAATTTTATTTTTTTTTAAGAAAATCGAATCTTTTGATAAATTTTATAAAAAATTATTTTTTTAATAAAAAAAATCATGTAGTGTCCCGTGGTTCTACATGACACGTCACTTATCAATATTATTGTGAAAATGACGTGACATATCGTGGGTTATATATCACTTAAGCGACGAAAGGACTATTTCCAAAAATTAAACAAAATTCAGATCCAAAGCATAAAAAAAAAAGCTTAAGGACGAATGCCAAAAGAACACCTAAATTCAGGAACTAAAATATTAAATAAGCCAAAAATAAATAGGGCACTACTTCCATGCAACCAAATTTTGGATGGTTGCAAAACAATCTCTTAGTAGACTAATGTTTGTTTGACAAATCAGCTAATCTGAGCTGACATGGCAGTAACTTAGAATTTCATTAGCTTACGTGTCAAACAATCATTGGTTCATTTAATTGATTGTTGTGCAACCATCCAAAATTTGGTTGCATGGTAGAAATATTCAAATAAATATACTGTAGTTTCTATTTTTCAAGAGAGTCATGGCTGAACTACAATTAGGAGAGAACCAAGAGGTAATTCAAACAGATTGAGGAGAGTATAGATCTCTTGCTAAGATCCTCCCCACTCTAAGAATTAATCACAGGGTTATTTGTCCATGTAGGTCGTTAAAATGGGACTTGCCGTGATAGTTCAAGCAGTCAAGCCTCACTGGCTCACTATGACTCTAATGTTCGGACATGCCTTCCTTAGACATGTGTATGTTATACATAGGTTATGTACAGCTTCCATTCTCAAAGATTTTGAGTTAGACGTGCAAGTCTGGTTACTCAAGGATTTTGTTACTTGTTACTACTTGATAGTGGCCTACTGAAGCTTCACCACTTGTATGCATATCATGTTTCCTATCTTTTAAACTTCTACATTTCTCCTCTTCACTTACTGTTACTGCATATGTTTGTTACTCTCAGTGACTTATTCGAATGCTGTAGGGAGATTTGACATACACTGCTTCACTTTTGATGCAAAAAGGTAGTAATTAAAAAAGTATGTTTGAAATTTATTTGTGGTATAGTTTATTAGTTACTACCTGCATTTTATATATTTTTTTGCTTAAAAAACATGATTACTTATGTTTTACTTCATTTTGTCGCCTAAACAAACTTAATCTTGTTCTTTGCCTTGCAAGTATATCATAAATATTCAGTTTCACTCACATAATAACTTTTTTTATAAGAGAAAATTCATTCAAAGGGAAGCATGAAGAGTATGAGACATACTCTTGGCCCCAAAAACAAAACATACAAAGCTAATGTCCAGAAGTAAAACCGTAACAAGTGCAGGGAAAAGGAAAACATATACCTCCCCAACACCACATTACAGAGGGAAAGTAACCTACTCCTGCAAATATGGAAAATATAGAAACTCTCCTAGTGGAAAATTAACTACTGAAATCACACTATAACACGCACTGTCCATAAAAATATATAAAACAGAAGCTCCCATTAAAAGCAATATGACAGCAGGCTTTGGTGGGATTGCTATGAGTTCCTTACTCCCATTTTATTTCTAATGAATTCACAGTCCTCAACCGTTTAGTGTGAAGTGGTTTAGTGATTGTTATAAACCTCCAAAAGAAGAAAACAATTGCATACATTAGTTTTCCTTGCACGAAAGCTAAAGGTCAAGTTATTATACTACCGAGAAAGGGTTGGTTTTGGCATGAAATGGTAGTGTCTAGAGAAATCAAAATTGCATCATCATCCACCAAAAGTCCAAAATTAAGCCAAAAAACTGAGGTCTCAATACTTAGTTGCTTCACTGTTTTCCATTAGAATAAATCTTAATGAGATTTTGGCAGAGCAAAATATTTTGGCATGACAATCCAATGCAAAATATTTTGCCAAGTTACATTACTTTCAGACCTGAATTAAAAGCACAGAGCAAAATATGTGAAAATCTAATGACTAGAGTTAGTTGAGATCAAAATTTAGTACGTAGCAAATCTCATTTATAATTGGCAGAGTGTACAAACTACAAACCCATGTAATTTCAATCCTTACATTGAACTTGAAACGGAACAAATGATAATATTCCTGCCTGCAATCAAAAACCGTTTTGCATTTAACTGTTCAAGTGTGTATTTGTTCCACAAGTAAGCTAAAAGGAACTTTCAACCATCAATCATCAATATCTCAAATATCAATTAGTATCAAAATTCAAAAACCTTAATCAACAATGACGCACCCCTACTTTTTTATTACATGTCACACGCGTTAATTTCATCCAAATATTTGGATATTTACATTGGCTCAATCATCGGTCACTCAATAAATTTCCAATAAACATCAATTTTCATAAAATATCAATACTTGACATCCTCGGGAAAGAAAATTGTTCTTTCTTTTAGGGGGAGAGGAGTAGCATAAAATGTTTATTGTGATTGAAAGATGATTACACAAATTCCTCTCTCTTTTTCATTGATGCGAGGAATTACTATGAAGGAAATCACGGAGGAACAAGTTGAAGTATATTAGCCAACCATGAAATACCTAGCACATTCAACACCTTCCAAAGATTGTAGAAACATATTCTCATAATATTTAAAAATCCATAAATGATTGTCAAAGTTTGCAAACACCAGAGCTCCAAGCTATGAGTCACACAATCACTACAAGAATTTTTCTGAAACATCTAGGACATTTTTCCATAGCAGTTCCATAGCAATTCAGCTACAGATTGGTTACGAAAGTAATTTCCATGGTTATTTTTTGATAGGATAAAAAATACTTAATATCAGGAAAATAACCATAGAACAATTACGTTTTAGCTATTAAATAATATTAACAATATACAATTTTGTAGCCGATAAGTTTGCTAGGAAATATTCTATAGCTAATTTAATTTTTTTTATGTTTTATACTTTTACTAGTAAAATTGCTCGCGCAATGCACGAGTCTTAAATTTCGCTATTCTGAGTTTTTTCAAGCATTAATTTTATTTATATGTGACTATTTTTTTAGAGTACAATAAATTTCTCATTTTTTGGAATTATATTTTATATGTTATTTTATATAATAAAATTAGAATACAATACTTATAATTCACCGGCGCGATGTTATTACAATCAAATTTACAAAAATAAGTAAAAAAAAGAGACTCAAGATCATAGATCCTCAACTTAAACACATGTTGTCCTTGTTACAAATAAAAACATGTTCAAAAATGATGTACCACTTGAGTCATGGTTGTACAAGCTGCCTTCAACTGTGAGTTGGTTGAATCCATCTTGGTTGACTCCAATAACAAAAAATTGTTTCATTCTTATTTTGATAGACCACAAATCTAAAATTGCCTTCAAATTCATTAAAGACATTACTATCTGGGTATTGACCCCTATCACGCAATGTCCGGTACCTTCAATGATAAACACTGCACCATTATACCCGTTCTTTTGATAGGACATAATAGTTGATCAGCATGCTTATTTTGTGAAAGTGACGGATGAAAGCACTATATAAATTGTCCGAACCACAAAATAACTTGTGTGACACTTTTTGCATAAGAATATAACTCGCACATAACCGTGCATGAATCATAGCTTAAACTGACAATAACAGCAAACAATAATAGCACGCAACAACAACAACAACAAAAAGACTTGCAGATAAGGTTAAATCTAACCAAAAGCTTATTATCATTAGTGGGTGTTAGCAATTAGTTCCATGTGATAAAAGAAATACAAAAAAAGTTTAATTATGTCACAAGTCCCTGAATTTTGGGGTACTTTTGTCAGATACCCTTATATTTTTTTTTTCAATGTCTTTTTCCCTGAAGTTACTTCTGGGTTTGTCATATACCCCTACTATCGATTCTGGGCAATTTTGATGACATATAACATCATATAGTCAAAGACGCAGGAGGTTGGTCAATTCTTTTTTTTTCTTTTTTTATTTAACTAAAAATATAAAAATATTAAGTGTTTTGGTTTTTTAAATTTAAAAAAAAAAATCTTCGCCCACAGGGCACCAGGTGCTTAACCTCCTGCGTCTGGTCAAGATTCCGATGTTACATGTCAGCAAAATTGGCCAGAATCGATAACAGGGGTATATGACAAACCCAGAAGTAACTTCGGGAAGTCAAACATTGAAAAAAGTATAAAGATATCTGATAAAAGTATCCCAAACTTCAGGAACTTGTGACATAATTAAGCCTTTTTCATATCTACACATGGGAAGGGCTTGTCTCCTTAGTGATAGATATATAGTCGGTTTCTAATCCCTGAACATGCAGTGTGGAAAAAAAAATTGTTTGATTTTATATGAATTTCAATTGGTATTTCGCTGGGATTTGGCTTGTTATTATAATATTATTACTACTTTTAAGCCCGTGCACTGCACGGAGCATTTTTTTATTAGCTAATTATTATTATATAAGTTAAGTAGATATTTTGATATATTTTTTTACATAATTTTTATGTTTTTTATTCGTTAACCTTTATGATGATTTCGTAATTACCATCATGATTAAAAAATTGTAAATCATTATGAATTTTTTAATTGAATCAGTATCAACTAATTTGTAAACAAAAAGTTATGTAAAAACATTCAAATGGTCCAATTCGTAAAAATATACTAATGATACAATGATTGTTCTTTAATTGTTTCATGGTGTCCCTCTCCTACACTTATTATTCTATATATTTTAATTTTAATACTCCCTTCGTCCCTAAATACAAGACCCCTTTGGGGGATTTCACTGCCATTAAGAAAGTGAAATAATTTAGTTAATTGTATTGGAAATTTGAACTTTTGATATGTAATTTCAAAATTACCCTGTTAATATTATTGAGAATCTAAAAAGTGTTAAACTAATAGGGGTGTTTGTGGAAAAAAGTAATTAATGATCATTGAAAATTGACAAAGGGTCTTATAAATAGGGACAAAATATACTTGTCAAAAGGGTCTTATATTTAGTGACGGAGAGAATATAATTATAAAAAAACATCATATCTTCGAGCACCCTTTTTTTTATCTCATCACTAATTTTACAGCTCATATTAATGTGCATATAACCACATATTACCTGCATCAGTTAATTAGATAGCAACAAAACACTAATACATCTATCTATTACTTCTATTATCTATTATACATCTATCTATTTCTTCTATTATCTATTATACATCTATCTATTTCTTCTATTATCTATTATCCATTACTATAATAATTTCTATGATAAAGAAAATCATGTTTTGTAACTTTAAAAAATTTGTCTACTTTTTTTATGATCAAAATATCCCACAAAATACTTTAATTTACAAAATGTGTCTCACAATAGTTTGAAATTACAATAATAACTATAAAAGTTGAAAAGTCACTCTAAACATCAACAAACCATGGCAGTTATAAAATAACAACCAAACAGTTTCTTAATTAGAAGATGAGTGGTTTCTCTGAGAAGTTATGACGTTAATGTGAAAAAAAAATTAACTTCCCAATAGTTAAGAACTGCTGCAACAATAAAAAGGATTTTAAAAAAAAAATGAAAACTCACCCTTATTTACAAACTGCACATATCAGTTTCAAAAGTTGATAAAGTGAAAACACGGCGAAGAAAGAAAAAAACCTATATAAATGCAGCAATCACAAAAAACTCCCAAAATTACAACTAATAAATTACAACTAATAAAAACTCCCTCTCTATGTCAAACGTCCAAAACCCAATATAAAGAAAATAACTGCAACATCTAATTTTCTTAACTCACTAGTACAAAATATATTTTTTAGACCGGTAGTTTGAGACCGGTTCCGTGCGGAACCGGTCTTGTAAAAGTTACTTTTGAAAAAGAGAATGGTTATTCTTTATAACCAGTCTTAATATATATAACTTAAGACCGGTTCCGTGTTGAACCAGTCTTGTAAGCTTCAAACACAATAAAGAGACTAGTTGTTCAATTGAACCAGTCTCTTTTTAATAAATTGAACCGGTCTAGTTCAAAATTTGAAACAAAACAAAAAAAAATAATAAATAAAAAAAGAAAGTAGAGTACAGATGAGAAGAATAAGAAGAAGTGAGAAGAATAAGAAGAAGCGAGAAATAGAAAAGAGACGAAGAAGATAGAAGAACCCTACCCCATATCACTTGCGGCGACGGCGATGGTGGCTTCTTCTTCTTCGCCCTTCACCTCCACCATTCCCTTCGTCGTTGCCCTCTAACCCTCTGACCATTTCTCTTCGCGGCGGCTGATTTTACAACAGTCGCAAGTTTCTCCCTTAACTCAAGTGCTTACTCGAAGCTCCATCAGCAAGATCGTATCTCCCTCGGCTCTAGTTCTCACTTCTCTCAACTATCGCAACATTCACTTGCAGGTTAGGTTCAATACTTCTCTCAATCATTCATTCATTCTCATTCGCAATTTTCATTCATTCATTCTAATTGAAAGATTGGTCCATTCTCTTGCTCGAAACCCCTTGTCAAATTGATTCAATCAGTAACTGAAATCCCTAATTGAAGCACTAATCATAAAAATCCCTAATCTCAATCATTGTCGATCCCTCAAATCTCTGTACAAATTAAATCTCTGTAAACCCTAATCTCATTAGTTCATTTTGCAGCAACAGGAAGAAGCTGTCAATTTTAGCTTATGGACGCACGGGGTATGGCCCACCGCGAGCAGAGCCACCCCCATTTGTCTCTTCTCACTTCTCACTCTCCGTTCGAGCTATCTTCTCACTCTCTCCCTTCGAGCTCTGCCTTCGAGGAGCACTCTTCCTTCTCTGCCTTCGAGTATCAAAGAGGAGCCAAATCACTCTCCCTCCTTTCGAGTTCAACCCAATCTCACAAGGATCGGTGAGTTCCTTTCTCAATCGCTCATTCTCACTCTCACTCGATAACGATGCTTCTGCTGGTTCAGCTTTTAATTTTAGGGTTCAAAATTTGATTTCTCTGTTTACATACTTTTGTTTTTGGCATTTTTGAGTTCTAGGGTTTCAAAATTGATTCAGTTCTATAGTTTGTGCTTTAGGGACTAATATATGTTGTTATTTTCTCTAATTTCCACTTAATTTGAAAAAATGCCCAAACCATTTGAAGCATTTAAAACATTTAGATACGTCTCTGTTTTTTTAGCTATGCAATCTGTCTCTGTTTTTGATCCATGAGTTTTGCCTGGTGTTTAGATATGCATTTTTTATCATGAAGAGTTCTGGTTTTGTATGCATCTTCAATTTTGCATGCTAGTATAACACCTGTCAATTTCAAATCACATTTGGAAGCATGCTATAGTTGGATATTGAAATCGACTGAGCTTGTTTTAACTTTAGCTTTGTTGTTTGAATTTGAACTCTGCATAGATCAATATATTTGTAGGGTCTGCCGACCATATACAGACCCGAGTCTCACCAAAGGGTTCTGTAAGATCCATGAAGAATGTTTTGATAAATGCCAAAAGGTTTTGAACAAGCTACAAAAGGTTTTGAACAAACTTCAAATGTGTTGATCAAGATCAAGCTAAACAAGCAACAACAAACATCAAGTTATGAAGAGAGAGCCAACTCATGAAGACTTAGTTTGGTAGTTTGAGTTTTATTGTTTTATCTTTTGCCTCACAAGTCTTTTAGTTTATGAGTTTGGGTAGAGTTCTTAGAGGGTAGTGAATCTCTTTTGATTGCATGATTATATCATATTTTGAGTATTCACTTTGCCTAAAATCAATAGGTGGCTTAAAGGTTTGAAAGAAAAGGTTTAGTTTTTGAGAAAACAAGTTTTAAGTGATTTTTAATGTTAATAATCGATTAACAGATTTTCGATACTCGATTAACAGTGTATTTTGAACTGATAATCGATTAACAAACTTTTGATAATCGATTATCTGCACTTTTACTCGAGTAAATTTTTGCAGACTTGCGACATTACTCGATTAAATCATGTTTTACTCGATTAACACTTTTTCTACTCGAGTAACACGATCAGATATGGTTTTTAAATGAGTTTTTCACTTCTCAAAAGCACTTCTAACCATTCCTAACTTTTGGGTATTCTATATAAATCTATTTCTAACCTTTGTAAACATATTCCATCATTTTGATATTCATTTTACAAAGAATCAAACCACTCTATTCTCTCTCACTTTCTCAAGATCAAAGCTTTAACTTTTACATTCTTTGATCAAGAACCTTGAATCTCTCATGTTGATATTTTCATAGCTTTTGAAAGAGATTCATAGGATTGTTATTTTGTTTTTATTTGAGTTGTAATCTTTGCAAGAGGCAAGCTATCTACAACAATTGGAAGTCTTGGTTGTGAATCAAGCAAAGTTATTTGGAAGCCTTGGTGAGGCATTTCATCAAGCACTTGGAAGCCTTGTTGTGTTAACAAGCAATTGGAAGTCTTGTAGTAAAGCAAGCATTGGAAGTCTTGTTGTGGGGTATCGGCAAGCAAAAGAGAAGAGGTTAGATTAGATATCAATAGGGTTACAAGGCAAGGGTGTGGTATCTCTTGTAGGCTAGCAAGAAGGGAGTCTTGTGAGGCATTTACTTGTAATTTGAGAAACTCTAATTCCTCGTAGTGAAGAATCTCTCTTGGTTGAAGAGGGGACTGGAGTAGCTTTCAAGTGGATGAAAGTGAACCAGGATAAATCACTGTGTCGTATCTCTAAACTCTTAACTCTTTACATTCTTGTTATTAATTGTGTTCTTGGTTGAAAACCTAGAAAAAGTGATTTTTCATAATTGATTGAATTGAATCTTAATTGTGCAAAATTGATTTGGGGAAAATCATTTTCATAACCTAGGTTAATCAATAAGAATATAGGTGTTAATTGTTTCCGCTGAATCTCTGGTTATATTTGTTAATTGATTGATTTTCGTATTTGATTGAAAAGTGATTTTTCAATGTACAGAGGCATTAATCGATTAGTTCATGTCATTAATCGATTAAGGCTAAAGAATTTTCAAGAAAATCATTTGTTTTAATCGTTTTGATTTGTTTCTTGCGAAAATCTTTCAAGGTTTATCTAACACCTATTCAACCCCCCCTTCTAGGTGTTCTCCTAGTGTATCCTAGTTGTTTCACCCACCGAGTGTAGGTTCTAACAATTGGTATCAGAGCTCGGTCGAAAGACACGAGCATAGAGCTTTTTCGTTAAGATCCTTGAGGAAACTACAATGGGATTCGTACCTTTTGGTGGTGAAGGTGCTTCAATAAATCGCCCTCCTATGTTTGGTGGAGAGGGTTATGGTTATTGGAAAATTAGGATGAGAATCTTTATAGAAGCTATAGATGTGAACATTTGGGAAGCCATTGAAAATGGTCCTTATATTCCCTCAAAAGATGTAGAAGGTGTGCTTACACTTACTCCCAAAGATAAGTGGACCGATGATGATAAAAGGAAAATTCAATATGATTTAAAAGCTAAGAATATCATCACCTCCGCTCTATCTTATGATGAGTTCTTTAGAGTCTCCCAATGTCGTGATGCCAAAGAAATGTGGGACACCTTGCAAGTCACACATGAAGGCACTAGTGAAGTTAGGCGAGCTAGATTAAATTCTTTGATGCATGAATATGAATTGTTTCGTATGTTGCCTAATGAATCTATATGTTTTATGCAAAAACGTTTTACACATATTGTTAATCATCTCATTGCTCTTGGAAAGACTTTCGTGAATTGTGAACTTGTTAACAAAGTTTTAAGATGTCTAAGTAGGGAATGACAACCCAAGGTTACCGCAATAGTTGAATCAAAGGACTTGGACACCATGGACTTAGCAACACTTTTCGGAAAGCTTCAAGAACATGAAATGGAGCTTGAACGTTTGCATATACATGAAGAATCGGACAAGAACAAAGAAAGAAAAGGAATCGCTCTTAAAGATCAAAGGTCATATAAAAAGGAAGAGAGTTCCGAAAATGATGATAATGAAGATACCGATTCGGATATTGATGAAGAAGAGATGAAACTTCTACTAAGAAAGTTCAATAAGATTCTAAGGAGAAAAGGAAGGTTGAACAAGGACAAAAGTAAAGAGAAGAATCCCCCACACTACAAGACCAAGACATCAAAAGAAGGTATATTTTGCCATGAATGTGGAAAGCCCGGTCATCTCAAGTACTCATGCTCTAAGTATCTTAAGAAGAAGGAGAAAGAAAAGAAAACTAAAAGGGCATACATAGTTTGGAATAGTGATGATGAAAAAGACAAGAAAAGTACATCAAATAGTTCTTCGGATGATGAAGATGCCGCTTGTCTCAACTTGATAACTCTAGTAGATGATGAAGAACAAAGTTCAAATGATGAATCAAGTTATCAAAGCGAGGATAGCGATGTAAGTCTTACTAAATCCGAAATTTCTTCTAAATATGAAATGTTATATAATGCTTATGAAGAAATGCATGAACAATTTAAGAAACTAGCTTTGAAAAACATTGAAAGGAAGAAGCTCATTTTGAAACATCAACAAGAGATTTTAGAACTTCAAAAACAAGTTGATGAGCTTAATCTTGAAAATGAAACTCTTGATCTTATATATGCTAGTTCTTCTTGTGATTGTGCTAGTAGATTGAATATTGTGGTTGATTGTGATAATTGCAAGTTGCTTAAGGATGAAAATGCTATTTTGAAAAATAAGCTTGCAAGTTTCACAAGTGGTGATATTAGATTGCGCACATTGTTAAATTTTCAAAGAGAAAATTCAAACAAGTTTGGTTTGGGTTATACTAATGCTAAGAGTAAATCTCATAGAAATGTTGTTGATTTTTCTAAAGTTGATTTTTTCAAATGCACCAACATGTTTCTATTGTGGTACTCATGGACATACTTCAAATGTGTGTTATATTAAAGTGCATGGTATACCTAAAGGAGATTTTGTTTGGGTGAAAAAGGGTGAGAGTCCCTACACTAACAAAAATGGATCCAAAACCATTTGGATACCAAAAAGCAAAGCATGATTGTTTTTGTAGGTATGATTGAAGAAGCAAATGAAGGTCTATATATATTTCTTCAAATCTCAAGTAAAAGTCCTACAAGTTGTCACAATTGATATTGTTGGACATCTTCAATTGGTATTAAGGAGAAAATCCTACAAATTGGTAACATTCAATATTATACAATTGGTATTTTCAATTTGATATTGTTGGATATTGCTCATAGTTCTCTCAATTGGTATTATTTCTTATAATGTGATATTGTTTATACTATTGAGAAAATTCTATTGGTATCAAATTCTTACAATTGTTTTACAATTGGTATCATGCTTTGGTTGTTATATCTCATTAATCTCTCTATTTTGGCTTAGATCTTATATTTTCAATTGGTATATATTTCTTTTTGATAATGCCAAAGGGGGAGAAATATGATGTTTTGAAAAAGGGGAGAAATATTATGTTTTGACTATTTTGTGGAGAAATGGTATGTTTGGAGAAAGTTTGTTTTGTTGTTTTTATGTAGGTTGAGCAAAGTTGTTGGAGATAGGGGGAGAATCAAGCTTAACTCAATTAGATTTCAAATGTCAAAAGCATTTATTGAGGGGGAGCAAGAGTCTCACCAAGTGATCAAATGGTTCAAGCATCAACAACTGCAATGAACTTCATAATTTCAAAACATGTTTGTCATTTTCAAAAAGGGGGAGATTGTATTGATAAATGCCAAAAGGTTTTGAACAAGCTACAAAAGGTTTTGAACAAGCTTCAAATGTGTTGATCAAGATCAAGCTCAACAAGCAACAACAAACATCAAGTTATGAAGAGAGAGCCAACTCATGAAGACTTAGTTTGGTAGTTTGAGTTTTATTGTTTTATCTTTTGCCTCACAAGTCTTTTAGTTTATGAGTTTGGGTAGAGTTCTTAGAGGGTAGTGAATCTCTTTTGATTGCATGATTATATCATATTTTGAGTATTCACTTTGCCTAAAATCAATAGGTGGCTTAAAGGTTTGAAAGAAAAGGTTTAGTTTTTGAGAAAACAAGTTTTAAGTGATTTTTAATGTTAATAATCGATTAACAGATTTTCGATACTCGATTAACAGTGTATTTTGAACTGATAATCGATTAACAAACTTTTGATAATCGATTATTTGCACTTTTACTCGAGTAAATTTTTGCAGACTTGCGGCATTACTCAATTAAATCATGTTTTACTCGATTAACACTTTTTCTACTCGAGTAACACGATCAGATATGGTTTTTAAATGAGTTTTTCACTTCTCAAAAGCAATTCTAACCATTCCTAACTTTTGGGTATTCTATATAAATCTATTTCTAACCTTTGTAAACATATTCCATCATTTTGATATTCATTTTACAAAGAATCAAGCCACTCTATTCTCTCTCACTTTCTCAAGATCAAAGCTTTAACTTTTACATTCTTTGATCAAGAACCTTGAATCTCTCATGTTGATATTTTCATAGCTTTTGAAAGAGATTCATAGGATTGTTATTTTGTTTTTATTTGAGTTGTAATCTTTGCAAGAGGCAAGCTATCTACAACAATTGGAAGTCTTGGTTGTGAATCAAGCAAAGTTATTTGGAAGCCTTGGTGAGGCATTTCATCAAGCACTTGGAAGCCTTGTTGTGTTAACAAGCAATTGGAAGTCTTGTAGTAAAGCAAGCATTGGAAGTCTTGTTGTGGGGTATCGGCAAGCAAAAGAGAAGAGGTTAGATTAGATATCAATAGGGTTACAAGGCAAGGGTGTGGTATCTCTTGTAGGCTAGCAAGAAGGGAGTCTTGTGAGGCATTTACTTGTAATTTGAGAAACTCTAATTCCTCATAGTGAAGAATCTCTCTTGGTTGAAGAGGGGACTGGAGTAGCTTTCAAGTGGATGAAAGTGAACCAGGATAAATCACTGTGTCGTATATCTAAACTCTTAACTCTTTACATTCTTGTTATTAATTGTGTTCTTGGTTGAAAACCTAGAAAAAGTGATTTTTCATAATTGATTGAATTGAATCTTAATTGTGCAAAATTGATTTGGGGAAAATCATTTTCATAACCTAGGTTAATCAATAAGAATATAGGTGTTAATTGTTTCCGCTGAATCTCTGGTTATATTTGTTAATTGATTGATTTTCGTATTTGATTGAAAAGTGATTTTTCAATGTACAGAGGCATTAATCGATTAGTTCATGTCATTAATCGATTAAGGCTAAAGAATTTTCAAGAAAATCATTTGTTTTAATCGTTTTGATTTGTTTCTTGCGAAAATCTTTCAAGGTTTATCTAACACCTATTCAACCCCCCCTTCTAGGTGTTCTCCTAGTATATCCTAGTTGTTTCACCCACCGAGTGTAGGTTCTAACAGGTTCCTCTAAGGGCATTTCGCTCGGTTTACCTGTCATGAAATTCCTTCGCTCGGACTCGTGGGATCCGAGCATACGAGAGGACCGGGCTCGGACTTGATGGAACCGAGCCTTACGATCGGTCCCCAATCCATCAGCCTCGGGACTCTAGGACCGAGACATACCGTCGGCTCGTGGATAAGCTTAGGCTCGCCGAGACTTCTTATCCCTTCCGCAAATCTCTCCTAGATTCTCGCAACAGCCTAGACAAGAGATCTTCAGCTGATCCTATCCAGATTCTAGAAGCATAATCGTCCGATATTATCTCACAAGAATCCTGGTTCAGCACAACTCTGATACAGGGCCCAAAGGGCCCATATCAGCCTCCTCCAAACCCTATAAATAGCTCATCACAGCTAGGGTTTCAGGTAAGTAATCTCATCCCTAAGTTGACACTCTGCACACACACGTTGACGAGGGAGATCCTGCTTTTCCCAACTGGAACTGCAAAAATACCATAAGTCATACATCAATACTCGATCCTCTCCTGGGCTCCTAGTTGCCATAATCTTGAGCACTTAGAGGGTTAAGGACATATAGTGATTAGGACACTACATTTGGCGCCGTCTGTGGGAAACGAATAACTAATATTCCCACATCCACTGTTTTCATGGAAAACAACAACGTTAATGAAGGAGATCTCCGCCGTCGCCTCCGTGGGAGGCCACCCAAAAACGGAAGAGGAAATATCAGGGACAGGATCGCTCTGGGAGGGCCCCCTGAAGGCAATCAGGCTCCTCCTGTTAACCCTCCCCCTCCAGTTCCTCTTGAAAATCCCCTTCAGGCACAGGCTAATGTCCCTCCCCTTATTGAAGGCGGCGGAGGACGATCTAATTCTCACACTGTTCCTGATGGTCATGTTTCAGAGTGGCATGATACTGTAGATTTTGGACCACACGTATCTCGGAGGGCCCCTTCTGGATCACAAACTGATAAGGCCCGTCGAGTAGAACGTTCCGCTCGTCATGATCATTCCCGAGCCGATAGATCCCAAAGAGAAGTACCTCACTTGACGAGGGACCACTTTGGTACGCTTCAAGGTGGACCACGTTGCACTGAAACTGAGGGCAGGTCTTACATGACTACCTCTTCGGCTCGAAGGCGAGAAGAGTCAATCATGGAAATTTTAAGAACTCAGACTTCCTTGATCGATAGACAAAATCAGGCTATTGCTGCTCTTCAGCAGCAGAGCATGGCAAGAACAGCCGAGCAAAGCCCTCGCGTGGATTCCGGCAACCCAAGCAACCTTCCTCCTCCTTCACCTTTCAACCCGAGCGTGGTTCCCGAGCGTATTACCGAGGAACCTCATCCTGGCCATCCTTTCACAGCAGAGATCATGGCATACCAAACCCCGCAGACTTATGTAGGACATCAAAATATTCCTCGCTATACCAGGACAACCGATCCGATGGACCATATTGCGGCTTACGAATCCTCCATGATGTTTTATGGAGGAGGGGACTTCATGAAATGTCGCGCTTTCTCAATGACTTTGGGCTCGGCGCCCTTACGGTGGTTCAACTCCCTACCTTCAAATTCAATTCACTCTTGGGTTGAACTCAGAAGAACGTTCTTGAATAGGTACACTGCCAGTATGTCACAGCCAAAATCCGATCATTCATTAGCTGGAATTGCATAGAGGCCAGAAGAGTCTCTACGAGACTACTTAGCTCGGTATCAACAAGAGGCTAGTGGCATATCGGGTTTGCAATCTGGAGTATCTGTTCTCTTGCTTACTCAAGGGTTACGAGACGGAGATTTTAAGGATTCTTTGATAGGAAAACCACCTAAGGATATGGCCGAGCTCAGGGAAAGGTCCAGGAAGTTTGTAAATTTGGAAGAGTTTCACAGAATCAGTACCGTGGCGCGTGTTAAGGAAGAGCGTCAAGAGCAACGTCCTTGGCCAAACGATCGGTTTTGAGATGGTAGAGGGAGGAAGGATAAAAGAGAGAGAGAAAGAGGAGAAAAACTGCCTCCAAAAGGCAAATATGACGAGTATACTCGGCTTACAGTACCAAGGAGTCAAATCCTTCGCGAGACTATGCACACCGAGATGCGCAATATTACTAGGCCTCCAGCTTTGAGAAAAGTTGCTCAGAAAGATAAGACCAAGTATTGTGACCATCATGGTGAATGGGGACACACCACTGACCAGTGCACCATGTTAAAAGACTTGATTGAAGAAATGGTGAGGGACGGAAAACTCCAACAGTACATTGGCAAAGCAATGCGGAAGCGTACTAGGAGAAAAAGCCAGTCCCCACCCAAACCCGAGCAGAAACAAAGAAATAGGAGCCCCTCACCACCTGCGGGGGGAGCTTCTACCCTACTGTCCGAACAGGATATTGGTCGAGAGGGTTTTTTGATCAACACCATTGCTGGAGGATTCGCAGGTGGAGGGGAGAAAAGAGGTGACCGAAAGAAGTACGTGGGTCAACTTCTTTCTGTTGCCAGCCGACCAATTCAAAAGCCTAAAAAGAAGAATATCGTCATCAGCTTCAGTGATGAGGACTTCGCTGACATAATCCGAGACCACAACGATCCCATGGTAGTTACGACTCTGCTCGGTAATTATAAAGTGAAGAGGATTCTTGTTGATCAGGGAAGCTCAGCAGATATTATGTACTTGGATTTGTTTGAAGCCCTGAAGCTGAAGAGGTCTAATCTAACTCCGTTCGAAGGAAATTTGATTGGATTTACGGGCCATTCGATTGTTCCCCTAGGCCATATCCACCTCCCAGTCACCATGGGGGAACAACCATCCGCTCGAACAGAGATAGTAAAGTTTCTGGTCGTCCAGGCTCCGTTGGTATACAACGCCATCCTCGATCGTACTGCACTCCAGTCTTTTGGCGCCGTTGTTTCAACTTTCCACCTAGCTATGAAATTTCCAGGGTCTAACGACAAGGTGGTCACGGTGCTTTCTGAACAAGAGCTGGCTCGGAAGTGCTACAATATCAGCCTGGGTAAACTGAAGATCGAAGATGAAAAAATTATGCAAGAGCCACTAAATAAGGGAAGTGTTAACCTGGCAGATCTTGATGTAAGGGAGGATGACGAAACCAGACCAACCCCTCAGGGGGATTTCAAGAAATAATCTTGGGCTCCGATCGATCCCGCCGTGTCAAGATTGGTGTTGGTCTTGCCGAGGAAGTTGAGAAAGAGTTGACAGAAATGCTCATTGAGAATAAAGATCTATTCGCCTGGACCTCGACAGACATGCCAGGCATTGACCCGAATTTCATCTGCCACAAATTAAGTGTCTATCCTGGCGCTAAACCAGTTTTCCAGAAGAAGAGGCGGGTTGGAACCGAAAAAACTCAAGCCACAGAGGAAAAGGTTGCCGAGCTGCTTGAAGCAGGGTTCATGAGGGAAGTGGTATACACCGATTGGCTGGCTAATCCCGTACTGGTCAAAAAATCTAATGGAAAGTGGAGAATGTGCGTGGATTATACAGACCTGAACAAGGTCTGCCCCAAAGACCAATATCCACTTCCTTTCATAGACAAATTAGTAGACAGCTCGGTAGGATACCAGAGACTATCCTTCATGGACGCTTATTCTGGCTACAATCAGATTCCGATGTATCCTCCCGATTAGGTGAAAACTTCCTTCATTACTGAAAATGCTACGTACTGTTATAATGTCATGCCCTTCGGACTCAAGAACGATGGGGCAACTTACCAGCGAATGATGAATAAAGTGTTCGGCCCACTTATCGGGCCCAGAATGGAAGTGTACATCGATGACATGATTGCCAAGAGTTTGAAGGAATAAGATCATGCCAAGGACTTGAAGATCATTCTTGACAGAATTCGGCAGTACGATATGAGGCTGAATCCTGAAAAATGCACCTTTGGGGTTCTCGCTGGATCATTCCTCGGATTTATGCTCACTGAACGAGGAATCGAAGCGAACCCCGAAAAATGCCGAGCTATCCTCGAGATGAAGAGTCCATCTGACATTAAGGGTGTACAGCAATTGGCAGGTCGGGTAGCAGCTCTTTCCAGATTCTTATCCCAATCAGCTCGGAAGGCCCTACCATGGTACCAATTGTTGAGAAAGGAAAAAGAGAAGGCGTTTGAATGGAACGATGCATGCGAAAAGGCCTTCACTGACCTTAAGCAATATCTGGCATCCCCCCGATCCTATCTAACCCTGTAATTGGAGAGACTCTGTTCCTATACTTGTCAGTGGGTGATTCAGTTGTCAGTTCAGTTTTGGTTCGAGAAGAATCAGGCAAGGAATCCCCCGTTTATTTTGTTAGCCGAGCGCTTCAGGGACCAGAACTGAGATACCAAAAGGTGGAAAAATTAGCTTTATGTTTGGTCATCACGGCCAGAAGACTGCGTCAGTACTTCAAGAGTCATCACATTAAGGTCAGAACAGCTCAACCTATCCGCCAGATTCTCCAGAAACCCGACTTAGCAGGAAGAATGGTAACTTAGGCCATTGAACTTTCCGAGTTCGACATCACTTTTGAACCAAGGAAGGCAATGAAGTCTCAGGTTCTAGCTGATTTCCTCACCGAGTTTACTGAGCCACTGACGAGCTCAAACTTGGACTGGAGCATTTACGTTGATGGATCGAGCAACAAGCTCGGGGCAGGTGCTGGTATAATCCTGGAAAACTTCGATGGTGTTACCCTTGAGTATTCTTTGAAGTTTGAATTTCCTACTTCAAACAATCAGGCAGAATACGAAGCTGTAATGGCTGGTCTCAGGATGGCAAAGGAGGTAGGGGCTCGAGAAGTCAAGATTTTCAGTGATTCCCAGCTGGTGGTCTCTCAAGTCAAAGGAGATTATCAAGCCAAAGAACCCATCCTCCAAAAGTATCTTGAGAAGGTGAAGTTCTTGTCTTCAGAGTTTGCCAAAGTTGAATTCTGTCATATTCCAAGGGAAAGCAATGGTCGAGCAGACATTCTTTCAAAACTTGCTTCAACAAAAGGCCCCGAAAATAACAAGACATTGATCCAGGAAACGGTGCACGGACCTAGCGTTGTCTTCTTCGTTTCGGTGGATCCAAATTGGACTGCTCCGATCACGAGTTACATAGAACAAGGAACTTTGCCTACTGATCCAACTGAGGCTAGGAAGCTCATCAGGAAAGCGTCGCAATTTACTCTGGTTGAAGGAATTTTGTTTCGTCGAGGGGTCAATGGCCCTATGCTCAGATGTTTGGATCCCACTGAAGCAAAACAAACACTTGAAGAGGTTCACGGAGGAATCGAAAGTCATCATGTTGGGGGTAAATCATTGGCCAAAAAGATCCTAAGGGCAGGATATTACTGGCCGATCCTTCAGCAAGATGCAATAAATCATGTGAAAAGATGCGGAAAGTGTCAATTCCATAGCGATGTGTACCAGAAGCCGGCCGAGGAACTCCACTCACTTTCATCTCCCTATCCTTTCTATCAATGGGGAATGGATTTGATTGGCCAGTTCCCCACCGCACCAGGACAACTGAAATGGGTGGTAGTTGCCATAGATTACTTTACCAAATGAGTAGAAGCCGAACCTCTAGCAACTATCTCGTCTGCCAAAGTACAGAAGTTTTTTGAAAGGCAGGTCATAGCTCGGTTTGGAGTTCCACAAGTTCTGGTGACTGACAACGGAACTCAGTTCGTAGCAAAGGCGTTCCAAGACTTGGTCAATGCTTTAAACATGGAGCACTATTTTTCCTCGGTTGAGCATCCTCAGACCAATGGACAAGTGGAATCAGTGAATCGAACCATCATCCAGGGAATTAAGAAGAGGCTTATTGGTGCAAAGGGAAATTGGTTGGATAATCTGCATGAAATACTTTGGTCATACCGCACCACAATACAAACCTCGACGGGGGAAACTCCTTATCGGCTTACCTACGGCTGCGACGCGGTCATCCCGATGGAAAGGATCATCCCCTCATTTCGAACCATACAACAACCAAACCCCCTCAACAACACTTTACTGTGTGAACACCTCATTCTATCTGATGAAGTCAGAGATCTAGCCGCCGAGCGAGAACGACATGCCAAGCTAATGCAAGCAAAAGAGTATAATCGCTTGGTAGTACCCAGAGAATTCGAAGTAGGTGACCTCGTCCTAAGAAGAGCTGACATTGGCCTGAGAAACGCTAAAGACGGGAAACTGGCTCAAAACTGGGAAGGGCCCTATCGAATAGCTTCCAAGACGGGAACAGGGGCCTACAAACTCGAAACTCTCTCTGGTGCTCTCATCAATAACACTTGGAATATGGCAAAGCTTAAAGCGTATTTCAGCTAAAGTTTTTCATGGCAAAGCTTAAAGCGTATTTCAGCTAAAGTTTTTCATCCCTATTTCAATTCTGTTTTTAGTTTCATTGTTACTTTTGCTAAGTGATAGGTCTGTTTATTTTTGATAATGGTGTACGCTCGGTGAAACTCCGAGCCCATTGTATTTACTACTTCAGTTAAATGAAAGTTCTGTTTCTGAATTCATTGTATTTACGTACTTTTCCTCATAACTGATTAGCCACCGTTTATGACGCGAACGATTATAAACAGCTCGAACAAGAGCTTATAACTCGTCAAGTACTTTAAAAGATTCCCGATTCAAACGTGATTGGCATAAAATCATTTTATACATTGCGGATAGAGGAACCCACCTTGGCTAGAGTGTCGGAGTTCCGAGATCTTAACACTTGAATTCATAACTAAAAGAATAATATGAGAGAAGCAAAAAGTGTAACATCCCAAATTTAATTCCTAGTATAATTGATGATGGGTCAAGCTTAGAGTGAAGGAAATAATGATATTGAGTTAAAAATAGTGGATTGAAGGCTTGTTTTAGGATTAATAACATAGGATATTAAGAAATTTAAAAATAAAAGATTTACAACTCTAAACACAAATTCCACCGTTGGATATGAAGTAGGATAGGTGAGGAAGTTTGCTTTAAAATTTAAGCAAGATCCGACGGATAACGAAGAAGTTATGGCAGTTTGAAATGCCAAGAAAAGAAAACAAAACCAGACTACTCGAGTAGTGCCAAACTAATCGATTAGTTCACTGACTAATCGATTAGTTCACTGACTAATTGAGTAGTTGGTGGAAACAGCAAGTCATGATTTCTTGAACTACTCGAGTAGTGCTTGGACTACTCGAGTAGTCTATGCAGTTTCAGCAGAAATAAAACGTGATTGGGGTCTTCTTCCTCGTTCATTCCCTTGTCTTTCTCTCTCTAGGGCACGAAGCTCTCTCTTCTCTTCCTCTAATTTCATCCTCAAATCCATCCTTAGATCCATAATAAACTATCAAAAATCAATCCCCATCACACACTAACTGTAAGATCCATGAAGAATGTTTTGATAAATGCCAAAAGGTTTTGAACAAGCTACAAATGTGTTGATCAAGTTCAAGCTCAACAAGCAACAACAAACATCAAGTTATGAAGAGAGAGCCAACTCATGAAGACTTAGTTTGGTAGTTTGTGTTTTATTGTTTTATCTTTTGCCTCACAAGTCTTTTAGTTTATGAGTTTGGGTAGCGTTTCTTAGAGGGTAGTGAATCTCTTTTGATTGCATGATTATATCATATTTTGAGTATTCACTTTGCCTAAAATCAATAGGTGGCTTAAAGGTTTGAAGGAAAAGGTTTAGTTTTTGAGAAAACAAGTTTTAAGTGATTTTTAATGTTAATAATCGATTGACAGATTTTGATAATTGATTAACAGTGTATTTTGAACTGATAATCGATTAACAAACTTTTGATAATCGATTATCTGAACTTTTACTCGAGTAAAACCTTTTTCACTCGAGTGAAATTTATGCAGCTTTCGTATTACTCGAGTAACACTTATTTCACTCGAGTAACTTGATCAGATATGGTTTTTTAAATACGTTTTTCACTTCTCAAAAGCCATTCTAAGTTGCTCCAACTTTTGGGTATTCTATATAAACCTTTTCCTAATCAATGAGAATCAACTAGAATCATTTTGATACACAATTTTACAAAGAATCAAAGCCACACTATTCTCTCTCACTCTCTCAAGATCAAAGCTCTCATTTTTATATTCTTTGATCAAGAACCTTGAATCTCTCATGTTGATATTTCATAGCTTTTGAAAGAGATTCATAGGATTGTTTTTGTTTTTTATTGAGTTGTAATCATTGCAAGAGGCAAACATTCTACAACAAAGGAAGCCTTGATTTTGTGAATCAAGCAAGTTTAGTTGAAAGTCTTGAAGAAGCATTTCATCAAGCATTTGGAAGGCACTTTGAAGAATCTCAAAGTACTTGGAAGTCTTGTGAGTGAAGCAAGCAAAGAAGACTTGTTGTGGGGTTATCAACAAGAAAGTAGAGGTTAGATTAGATATCAATAGGGTTACAAGGCAAGGGTGTGGTATCTCTTGTAGGCTAGCAAGAAGGGAGTCTTGTGAGGCATTTACTTGTAATTTGAGAAACTCTAATTCCTCATAGTGAAGAATCTCTCTTGGTTGAAGAGGGGACTGGAGTAGCTTTCAAGTGGATGAAAGTGAACCAAGATAAATCACTGTGTCGTATCTCTAAACTCTCTACTCTTTACAATTCTTGTTATTAATTGTGTTCTTGATTGAAAACCTAGAAAAAGTGATTTTTCTATATTTGATTGAATTGAATCTTTATTGTTCAAATTAATTTGAGGAAAATCATTTTCATAACTAGGTGAATCAATAAGAATATTGGTGTTGATTGTTTCCGCTTAATCTCTGATATAATATTTGTTAATTGATTGATTTTCATTGGTTTTAATCGTTTTGATTTGTTTCTTGCGAAAATCTTTCAAGGTTTCTTAAACACCTATTCAACCCCCCTTCTAGGTGTTCTCCTAGTTCTCCTAGTTGTTTCAACCACCGAGTGTAGTTTTCCAACACTAACACATAATCATTCATCAATCTCTTCTATTTCCTCTCACCCACTTCAATCCCCAATTCTCTCTCCATCCTTGAAGCTTCGAGAACACCCACCATGGAGAATCATCACATCTAAGTAAGTTGATCTGAGTTTCATTCCTTTCTCCTTCAACTTACACAAACTATCATCAATCTCTAATCGTTCTTGCTTTGTTGGTCACTATGGGTATAGTTTCTCTCTCCTTCATAGCCTTGAAGCTTTCTCTCTCTACACCATGGCTAAGTAGGATCAAGCTCTCCTCCTCACTCTTGCTACACATTTGGAGGCTATTTGGTTGAAACTCAAAAGAAGGGGATTTCAAAGAGTTAGGGTTTGGTACTCCCTTCTCTCTCTACAAGGTTAAGGTAAGGGAGTGGATATAGTGAGCTTTGCCTTGTTCTAGGGAGTAGGTTCTAGTTAGTATATAATACTTGTTAGGGTTATGTGTTAGGGGAGAAAATTAGATTATAAATCCCTAGGTTATTAAATATGAAATTCTAATTAATTAAATATACATGATGATTGGATGTTAAGACTAGTAAAAGGAAACCCGATAATATGGCAATGAATTATTGGATAAATGAAACTTGGATAAGGATTAAATTGAATTACATGAGGAATTGGGTAATGTGATAATGAAGTTGACATAAATGAATTCTATGATTATTGATTTTATTTGTAAAGTTGTGAATTAAATGATAATTAATTACTGTAGCAATTATATGCATGTGTTGTGAAATAAATTGATATAGGAAGAAAGGGAATGGAAACGATTAAATGTGATAAATGTGCATATTTGTATCTAATTGTTAAATAAGTAAAAATGTTAAGTATTATCAATCGTGAATAAAGATCATGGTTTATGAATCGAACTTGTGAATATAGGAAACGGAGGTAAAATGATTACGTGCAAACCAAAGTAAAAGATGATATATGCAAAAATTAAAATGAAGGGCGAATCTAAATGTTGGGCTATAAAAGAGAACACTATTTGGTATGATTGTGATAACTGAGAAAGGAAATGAATAAGGAAATTACATGAATAATTATGTGTTGATTGTGGTTAAATGTGATATGAATGAATGGTTTATAAAGAGAATGATGTTAAGTATAATGTAGGTGGTTGTATGAGGTACCTTCCGGTGTGGAGGTGAAGTACAATGGTATGATGTACCTTCCAGTGTGGAGGTGAAGTACCCATAGGCCAAATGTATGAGGTACCTTCCTGCGTGGAGGTGAAGTACGATTGAGTGTTGACCTCTGACCTGAGGGACACGAAATGAATAAAATGTTTAAAATGTGTTGACCTTTGACCTGAGGGACACGATATGAATTAAAATGAATGTGTGTTGACCTCTGACCTGAGGGACACCAGATTAAATAATGAGTTGGGTGTTGACCTCTGACCTGAGGGACACAGGATGAAATGTGTATTGGTGTGTTGACCTCTGACCTGAGAGACACACCGTAAATTAAGAGATTGAAGTGTTGACCTCTGACCTGAGGGACACAATATGAATTATAATGAATGGGTGTTGACCTCTGACCTGAGGGACACATAATTTAAATAAGGAAAAGAAGGGGAGCCTCAGATTGAGGTGATAAATGTGTTGAATGAAATTGTACATTGGCCTCTGATTTGAGGTGATGTACTGAAATAAAATGTGTATGTGAAATGAGTAAAAAGTAAAGGAATGGATGTTGAAATGAATAATGAAAAGGGAAATTTGGAATGAACAATGAATGTGGAAATTATGAAATGTGCATGGTGTGCAATATGTGAAGATATGTTTAATTGCTATTTGTGCTTGACCTAGCGGGTCGTTATGTCTAGTTAGAAACTGCCTTCTATTTCATGTGCAATGCTCACTCCCTTACATTTTCAGGTACGGAGATTGAGTTGGCACAGCCCCCGGCCGAGTAGGAGTACTTTCCCTCACAGGGAGAGTAGGGTGTTATGGGTTTTAGATCATATTATGAACCTAAGCCTCCTACACTATTTTGATGTAAAATTTGTTATAAATATTTTCAGTGAGGCTTAGGATGTTTTGTTTTGACAAGGTTATATGTTTTGGGTATGACACTCAAACTTAGTATTTTCCGCTATTACTCTAATTATTTTATGCACTCTGATATATTTGGAGCCCGTTGGGCCTTGATATGATTTAGAAATATAATCTGAAGCCCTGCTGGCTATTAGTTGTTTATTTGAAATTGTTTATCACAGGTTGAATTTTGGATTAGTCCGAAAAACAAACAAAACTTCGTCCGTTTGACGGTTGATTTTAATGTAATAAAAATGAATTTTTAAGTCCGTATTTTAATATAAGGGGAATTAAGGGTATAAATCCTAGGTGTTACAAAAAGTCATAACGGATATTATAAATATTCAAAGTGGTTACAGCAAAAGGTCCAAGCCCATTTAATGGGGAAAATACATAAGTTGAAAAGCAAAAGGGTAAATCTACTCTATATCGGACAACACTATACTTTCAGGATCAAATTTATCATCCTCTTCTTCTTCGTCACCCTCGGCCCCGTCTTCTTCGGACTCTTCAGCAAAGTGGTAAGGCAGATCGTTTCCACCCATGTCTATTTCGACTCCGTTCTCACCCACGATCCGACCATCTTTAACACTGAAGTTGGGGTCGACACCTTTGGTTATGAGGCCAGGATTCAGGATACGAAGCTGCTCGACGGTATTGAGGAAAGAGTCTTCAACTGCATGATCCCAGTCATAAAGATTCTCCCTGGCTGCCCTTTTGTGCTTAAGAGATTTCGCTCTCATTTTATCTAGAGATGCTCGGAGTCCGGCGGCCTCATCCTTGGCATCCTCGAGTTGCTCTCGAGCCACTGCAGCATCCTCCTCGGCTTTCCGAGCCTTCTCTGTAGCCTCCCGCAGAGCTGTGGCATCCTCTTCGGCCTTCTTCAGGATCTCCTCGGCCCTCCTTATCCTCTCATTGGCCTCCTGAAGAGTTTTCTTAGCCTTCTCCTTGTCAGCCTCGGCTCTAGCCTTGGCATCTTCAGCCTTTTGCTTATCCTTTTGCAGCCCTTCCTTCTCTGAAGCCAATGTTTGAAGTCTTCTTTCAAAGGCTTCTACCTGGTGGTTTAAATAACCCTCCCGAGCGTCAGCTTCTTGTCGTTTTTTCTTCCCTTCGGTGGCCACGCCAGCATAAACATCCTCACCACGCTTACCAAGGTAGCGAAGAATGCTCGCACTCCTTAGAAGACTCTTTACCAAGGCGGAATAGTTGTTTTCCCAAACCGATGCAGGCCAGGCATCTATCACTTGTACATCTTCAGGTGGGAAGACTGTTGCATTGAAGCCATCAGGAGTCTTCTTCTCCCACACTATTTTTGCAACAATGTCCTCCCTACCCTCAGAGCCTTGGATCCCTTTGTGGGATTTACTAAGGTTAAGCCACTCCCCAGCTACCCCTTTTCCCTTGTCCATCCGAGGCCTCTTGGGGGGACGCTCGGGAGTACCTTTGGCACTCGTCTGAGCCTCCACGTTAACTTCAGCAACTTCGACAACACGGTGCCCCATAACTACTTGCTCAATGCCCTCGGCTGCCAAGACCCCCTCGATAGGAGCAGCACTGGGAGTAACGGTTGGACTGTCACTTTGTGTTGGCCCGGAGGACTGGCTCCTACTCGATGAACCAGAACCTGCCTTCATCTCACCTAGTTGAGCCATCCTAGATGAGGCAGTAGCACTCTTCTTGGCCTTAGATACTTTTTTCACCATTTTCTCTGCAACAGAAAGAGTATGTCAATATTATACCGAGCAAAAAAAAAATTGATACCTAGCTCGGTCTTCACTTCAACCTTTGTTCTCTTCAAAAGTATTTGTTTCGTATCAATCTGGCCTTTTTCTTGGAGATATTCCCAAACCCGATCACATACACGTTTCTCGGCCCTACTCAAATCCACTTTGTAGTCGAATTGGTATATCGCCCGACCAGCTTAGCGGGAACTGAGGCACGACCTTAACTTCTTCTCCATCTTCAACTTGCTTCATGAACCAGCATACCTCAGCTCCCTTATATTCATACTTGAAGAAGCGAGGTTTGAAGGATTTCCAAGAATCGGTAACCTTAGCAAAAAGGGCATGATCTTTCCGAGCCTTCAGCGACACCCAGAGCCCTTTGGAGTTACCAAATTTGTTTACTTGAGGGGCATATATCCAAAAAAAGGCTCGTAACGTCGCGACCAGACCCTCAGCATCGCAAAATTGCTGGAATGCTCTGGCAAAGGCCCACCCTCTCGGATGCAGCTGACTCGGGGCTACGCCTAGATGGTTGAGGACTTCTATCTCGAAGGTGGAAAATGGCACACGAATTCTGACCTTCGTGGCTATCTCCTCGTAGAAGTAGAAAAAATGTTGGTTTACTAGCACTTTGAAGCATATTCGGTCGTCTATGCTCACATGCGTCAAAGCAAATTCCGAGATATTCCCGTTTACGTTCGGAGGGGTCAGAATAGGTCGAAGATGGTTCAAACTATCCGTCGTAAGCAAAGAGGGCCTCGTCCCGAGTACTTCTCGATCGAAAGTTTCGTCATACTCCGCATGGTTGGGTGATAAAGGGAATTCTTCGGGATGGGTCACACACCTGCGCTCCACCATATCTGGGGAAAAAGTAAAAGGCTCGGCGTTAGCATTTTTCATAACAGGTATTTTAATTCTAAACCTAAGGCCGTGCCTTGGACCTTTTCCCCTCACCCTCATAGGTTTTCCCCAAAACTCTTTCCCTCTTGTAAAGCACTCTGGGCTAGTCCTAACCTGAGCCCGACGCTCGGCAAACCTATAAGCTAATAGCCTCCTACTTTCCTCTGCGGGATCGGTGGGATACTCCGTGGTCAAAGGTTCTACCTCGAATGACTCGTTTATCCTTCCACCACAAGGGGGGGTAGGAGGATTTACAGTTTTATTACCAGTATTAGCAGTGTCATAACCAATTTCTAAAGGAACGGATTCAGGCTCATAATCCCCAGAATCCCCAGAGGAACTAGAATCACTGGAAGGCTCTTCGCCTAATCTTTCACAGAGTTCATAGTAAAACTTCCTCCAATATCTCCAACCCCTCATAATTGAGAAACCCTAATACCAAACCCTTTAACTACCAACCTAGAACTAAAACCCCAAATCCCTGCAAAACCCAGAAAAAGCAAAACCCTCTCAAAAAGAAGAAATGACAGAACCAGAAGTAGTTGTTTGAGTCAGAAGGGGAGAAAAGATTACCTGTTTTTGGTTGCTGCTTGATCTTTGTGGAAGAGTTTGATTGCGATGATTGATCGTGAATGCGTTAAGGAGATGCACAGAAATGTGTTTGGAGTTAGAAAATGAAGAAGGTTTCTGGTTTATGAAAATTGCAAATGAGTGTAAAGTAGTGGAAGGGTATGAATAAAGGGTTTAAATACCCCTCAAAACCCCTCAACTTCCCTCCTTCCATGATGCACCGGTTGGGCCAAAGGCCCATTAACCCGCTCAGCCACCCACAGGGAAAGACGTGGCAGTTATTGGAGTTACTTTTTCAAAGTTTGAAATTTGAAATGATTTGGCACAACTTCCCAGGGCACGTGTCGTACCTAAAGAACCTAAAACGTCACCTCGAACAGGCTACATGGTTAAGGTTGGAAACAGTTGTCACACACTTCTGAACCAAGACATGCTAAAGGTCAACCCTAGCCACTTGTTACCTCGCCACAGACTTTCCAAGTCTTACGAGCTGGGGGGCTTGTAGGGTCTGCCGACCATATACAGACCCGAGTCTCACCAAAGGGTTCCTCTAAGGGCATTTTGCTCGGTTTACCTGTCATGAAAGTCCTTCGCTCGGACTCGTGGGATCCGAGCATACGAGAGGACCAGGCTCGGACTTGATGGAACTGAGCCTTACGATCGGTCCCCAATCCATCAGGCTCGGGACTCTAGGACCGAGACATACCGTCGGCTCTTGGATAAGCTTAGGCTCGCCGAGACTTCTTATCCCTTCCGCAAATCTCTCCTCGATTCTCGCAATAGCCTAGACATGAGATCTTCAGCTGATCCTATCCAGATTCTAGAAGCATAATCGTCCGATATTATCTCACAAGAATACTGGTTCAGCACAACTCTGATACAGGGCCCAAAGGGCCCATATCAGCCTCCTCCAAACCCTATAAATAACTCATCACAGCTAGGGTTTCAGGTAAGTAATCTCATCCCTAAGTTGACACTCTTCACACATACGTTGACGAGGGAGATCCTGCTTTTCCTAACTGGAACTTCAAAAATACCATAAGTAATACATCAATACTCGATCCTCTCCTGGGCTCCTGGTTGCCATAATCTTGAGCACTTAGAGGGTTAAGGACATATAGTGATTAGGACACTACAATATTTTTATCTGTTTTTATTACAAGAATATCCTTGTGTGCATCTGGAACCAGAATCAAGCGAAGCTTAGTTTGTTTCTATCTTATATTTTTTGGTTTTTTTTTTAAATTTGTGTTGAGTTGGTAAAATGGATCAATGCAGTAGAGGTTGAAGAAAGAACAAGAAGAGAAAGAGCACAAAAAGAAAGAAAAGGCAGAGGCCTACCTTTACACCTCAGTCGCCTCCGATGAGTCGCGAGACCAATACTTGGTAGTGAAAAATAGCAAACCATTTTTCTTATCATGGTTGTATTCACTATCCTACTTAACCTAACCTTGTCATTTTTTGTTTATTAGCATGGTCATCTGATTCTTTTCCTCATTTTTCTTTCTTCATTTTTTGTTCTTATTTACTTTTTACTGAACCGGAAAGCTGAGTCATATGGCAACCTCATTTTCTTTTGTGGAGCTGGTTATAATTGTCTTAAAAATTAGCGTAGGGAGAGACTTGCCGGAGGAAGTAACGTAGGGAGAGACTCAATGAAAGGCTTTCTATATATGTTAGATCTTTACCTGTTTCGTGATGTACAAAATATTTTACTGTATGGTGACACTTTAAGATGGTAAACTAGTGAAAAGATGAGGCTATATTTATGTGGTTTCTGCCTTCATTCTAATCAACTTATTTGGTTTCAGCCTTGGAACGAATAAAAATAAAAAGAATCACATAGTTAATATGATTCACCTCAGGGATTGTAAAAGGAGCGACATATCTAAAGTGTTTTGAATCTGTAGAATAAGTTAGATGAGGTTTGTTTCTTATATTTTTTTGGAGAACTATATGTTGAATTTGAATGGTACCCTTGTGGAGCAATGAAATATAGGAAGCCTGTTGTTTAATCATGTGTGAGTCAATAATATTCCGTCAGCACTATAGGATAGGTTTGCATATGCCCTTGGCATAACTTATCTAAGTTGTGAATTGCTGTTGTAGTGAGTAATTAATCAAAGAAACTTATTTGCATTTTGTTTATCTAAGTCTTGATTATTTTGGTACGCCTCACAAAACACAATATTTTTTGCTATATCTTGATTTGGTCCTGCTGTATCCTATCCAATTACTTCTCACCTGTCAGTGTAAAGGGCACATATTTCCCCAGTGTGGACCGAGAGATGTTTCCACATATGTTTGGTTGGTCACATTGACTGCTTTATGTCTTGCAGGGAGCATTAGCTTGCATTTTTTATTTTACAGTGCTGTATGTTTGTTAAATGGCAAACTTGTGAAACTGTTTTTTGGGTTAAGGAAATCAATTTTACCATATTTTGGAAGGGACTGTAATTCTGATTTTGCTTGCACATAAATTAAGTCTGACTCTGCATCTTGTAATATTCTTCTTCATATCTTATAAATTTAGCTTTTTGTGCTGCCCTGGATATGGCTGGATGAAGTGAAACATGTATAGGCAGGTGCAAATCGAGCACAACCAATTAGAATGTTAAGATATATCTTTAAAAATAATTCTATTAAAGGCTTTGTTTTCTTTTTTAATTATTGTTGTAATGACTACTCAGTATTTGATTGATTGTGCCGAATAGGCACTGCCTATACAAGATTTATTCTGGTTGTGTTCTTTGGTCATATGGCTTGCATGTATGATTAAGTATAGGTTTGCCACAAGTAGCATGTGTGAATTAAAAAGCTATTCAAAAGCTAGGGAATTGGTGACTGTAAAATTTTAAGTAAAATGATTTCTTTTATCTCTGCATACATCTATTTGGATTTATGATGATTAAGTTGCGTTGTAGTCCTTTTTTTTCAGGCTTTATGTTTCATCACGTGTGATTGTTGTAGATGTTATGAAAGCTTTCGTTGTTTTGTTTCATGCTTTATCGGTTAATATTTCATTTTGGTCAAAATCAAGAATGGGAAGACTACACATGTTATCAAAAAGTAAAACATGAAGTGAATGGTTTGCATCTACCATATGCTTGTCTTTGGTTAATCAAAGGATGTCAGAGAAACAAGGTGGAAAAAACAGTAAGTTTTGCTTCTCTTTAATTTTTCATATACTAATTCTAGCTAGGGTAAGTGAGCGACTTTTTTTTTGGATAAGAACATAAAAATATAAAGATTTTTTTTTTGGGTAAGCCAGCGAATTGATGTTGGTCATTTCTCTTTATATATATATATATATTGCTAATTACCATTTGCATGATTACCATGGTTCATCTTTTGTGGAGCTGTCTTTAGTTATTAATATGAAAATAAAGAATCACGCAGGATGTTGGAAAAGCTTATAACAAATGGAAGCAGGGCGAACCAGTTTGAGAAGACATGTTGGTCTTGTTTCTCAAGATATAGTTGAGGAAACCGCAATTGGTGGTTAGAGAGACAAAGGAACCCTAGGAATACACCTAGAAGGGGGGGTTGAATAGGTGTTGAAGCTACCTTGAAAGATTTTCGAACGAAACAAATCGAAACAATCAAAACAAATGATTTTTGCAAATTCTACAGCACTTAATCGATTAAGCAAGTCGTGTACTCGAGTAGTACTCGATTAAGCTTGAACTTAATCGATTAAATATGACAGAAAACAGAAAAATCAATTTTTCATTCGAATACGAAAATCAATCAATTCACATGCAAGATCAGAGATTCAGCGGAAATGATTAACACCTATATTCTTATTGATTAACCTAGTTATGAAAATGATTTTCCCTTTATCAATTTGAACAATTAAAGATTCAATTCAATCAATTATGAAAATCAATCTTTCTAGGTTTTCAACCAAGAACGCAATCAAATGACTTGAATATAAAGAGTAAGGGTTTAGAGATACGACACAGTGATTTATCCTGGTTCACTTTCATCCACTTGAAAGCTACATCCAGTCCCCTCTTCAACCAAGAGAGATTCTTCACTATGAGGAATTAGAGTTCTCAAATTACAAGTGATTGCCTCACAAGACTCCCTTCTTGCTAGCCTACAAGAGATAACCGACACCCTTGCCTTGTAATCCTATTGATCTTCACTCTAATCTAACCTCTACCCCTTGTTGATAATCGACACAACAAGTCTTCAATTGCTTGATGATAATCCACACATCAAGGCTTCACTTGCTTGATTCACAACCAAGACTTCTTCTTCTTCTTCAATAAGAATGCACTTGCTTGATGATAAAATCGACACACCAAGACTTCTTGTTTGTTGTAGTGGCTTGCCTTCTTGCAAAGATTACAACACAATAGAAAACACAAAACAATCCTATGAATCTCAATCAAGAGTTATGACAATTCACCATAAGAGATTCAAAGTTTCTTGATCAAAGAATATGAAAATATGAGAACTTTGATCTTTAGAAAATGAGAGAGAATAGAGTGGCTTGATTCTTTGTAAAACTTGTATAAAATTGATTCTTATTAATCACAAATAATAGGAAAAGGTTTATAAAGAATACCCAAAAGTTGTAGCACTTGAAAACTGATTTTGAGAAGTGAAAAACGTATTTTAAAAATCAGTTCAGCAGTACTTAATCGATTAAGCAAGTCGTGTACTCGAGTAGTACTCGATTAAGTTATCACTTAATCGATTAAGTTGGTACTGTACATGTTCAAAACTTGTTTTCTCAAAATCCAACCTTTCCTTTAAAACCTTTAAGCCACCTATTGATTCTAGGTTAAGTGAAAACTCAAATTATGATTTAATCATGACTTATAAATGAGATTCACTACCCTCTATAATAATCTACCCTAATAAAAAACCTATGAAGCTTGAGAGGCAAAAGATAAAAGAAATACAAATACACTCAAACTTAGGTCTTCATGAGCTTGCTTTCTCTCTTCTTCATTTGATGTTTGTTGTTGCTTGTTGAGCTTGAAACTTGATCAACACATGTAGCTTTGTTCAAAAACACTTTGTCATTATCAAAACATTCATCATGTTCATCATGGAACTAACAATCTCCCCCTTTTTGAAAATGACAACCCATGTTTTGAAATCGCTTGAAGTTGTTGATGCTTGAAACATTTGATCACTTGAGAAGACTCTTTCTCCCTCTCAATCAATGCTATAACACTTGAATCCAATTGAGATAGAAGCTTGATTCTCCCCCTATCTTCAACAACTTAGCTCAACCTACATAAAAACAACAAAACAACCTTTCTCCAAACAAACATCTAAAAATCATATTTCTCCCATGTTTTGAAACATACCATTTCTCCCTCTTTGAGAAACATTTCATTCAATTCAAAACATAATATTTCTCCCCCTTTGGCATTATCAAAAAGTAATATATACCAATTGAAATATAACATTTAAGCCAAGGTAAGAAATCAATGATCATTTCTTCACAACATTGATACCAATTGAACAAATACAATAGAGCTTTACTTTGAAATGTGATATCAATTGGTAAGAGAATATAACAATGAAATATAATACCAATTGAGAACTAAAAAGATCATAATATCACTTAACAAAGAAGATATCAATGTAAAGAAATATCAATAATCACAAAAACATGATAATCAACTAATAATCTCTCAATGATACAAATTGAATTAACTAAACATTTAGAAAAGTAATATCAATTGAGAAGATATCAATTAAGATAATATATCAATATCAAATATTACCACTTTGTAGGACATTCACTTGAGATGCAAGTGTGATACCAATTGAAAATGTGAACATAGACATTCATAGTTGAAACCAATTGAGAACATGTGTCATTCATTTGCATCTTCAATCAAACCTACAAAACAATCATGCTTTGCTTTTTGGTATCCAAATGGTTTTGGATCCATTTTTGTTAGTGTAGGGACTTTCACCCTTTTTCATCCAAACAAAATTTCCTTTAGATATACCATGCACTTTAACATAACACACATTTGAAGTATGTCCATGAGTACCACAATAGAAACATGTTGGAGGATTTGAAAAATCAACTTTAGAAAAATCAACAACATTTCTATGAGATTTACTCTTAGCATTAGTATAACCCAAACCAAACTTGTTTGAATTTTCTCTTTGAAAATTTAACAATGTGCGCAATCTAATATCACAAATGGTGAAACTTGCAAGCTTATTTTTCAAAATAGCATTTTCATCCTTGAGCAACTTGCAATTCTCACAATCAACCACAATATTCAATCTACTAGCACAATCACAAGAAGAACTAGCATATATAAGATCAAGAGTTTCATTTTCAAGATTAAGCTCATCAACTTGTTTTTGAAGATCTAAAATCTCTTTTTTATGTTTCAAAATGAGCTTCTTTCTTTCAATGTTTTTCAAAGCTAGTTTTTCAAGTTGTTCATACATTTCTTCATAAGCATTATGTAACAATTCATATTTAGAAGAAATTTCGGATTTAGATACACTTACATTGCTATCCTCGCTTTGATAACTTGATTCATCATTTGAACTTTGTTCTTCATCATCTACTAGAGTTATCAAGTTGAGACAAGCAACTTCTTCATCATCCGAAGAACTATTTGATGTGCTTTTCTTGTTATCTTCATCACTATCCCAAACTATGTATGCTCTTTTAGATTTAGAATTTTTCTTGTCTTTCTCCTTCTTCTTGAGATACCTAGAGCATGAATACTTGAGATGACCGGGTTTTCCACATTCATGGCAAACTACACCTTCTTTTGATGTCTTGGTCTTGTAGTGTGGGGAATCCTTCTCTTTACTTTTGTCCTTGTTCAACCTTCCTTTTCTCCTTAGAAACTTGTCAAACTCTTTTAACAAAAGTTTCATGTCTTTTTCATCAACATCGGAATCGGAATCTTCACTATCATCATCATCAGAACTATCTTTCTTTTTATATGCACTTTTGACTCTAAGAGCAAGTCCTTTCCTTGATTTGTTCTTATCCGACTCTTCATTGATACTTAATCGTCCAAGCTCCATTTCATGTTCTTGAAGCTTTCCGAAAAGTGTTGCTAGATCCATAGCATCCAAATTTTTAGATTCAACAATAGCCGTTACTTTTGGTTGCCAATTCCTGTCTAAACATCTCAACACTTTGTTAGAAAGTTCACCTTGTAGAAAAGTTTTACCAAGAGCAAGTAAATGATTTATAATATGAGTAAAACGCTTTTGCATATCATTAATAGATTCATTTGGAAGCATATGAAACAATTCATAATCACGCATTAAAGCATTCAATCTAGCTCTCCTAACCTCACTAGTTCCTTCATGAGTCACTTGTAAAGTGTCCCACATTTCTTTAGCACTAGAACATTGAGAAATTCTAAAGAACTCGTCATAGGATAAAGCGGATGTAATGATATTCTTTGCTTTATAATCATATTGTACTTTCTTTCTATCATCATCTTTCCACTTATCCTCGGGGATCAATTGTTCTACACCTTCAACTAAACTAGAGGGGATATGAGGACCTTTTTCAACTACTTTCCAAATTTCACTATCTATGGCTTGGATAAAGATTTTCATTCTAACTTTCCAATATGCATAGCCTTCTCCGGCAAACAATGGAGGACGACTTATTGAAGCACCTTCACCACCAAAGGGATTCATAGAACCCATTGCGATTTTCTTAAAAGATCTTTACGAAAAAGCGCTTATGCTCGTGTCTTTCGACCGAGCTCTGATACCAATTGAGGAAACCGCAATTGGTGGTTAGAGAGACAAAGGAACCCTAGGAATACACCTAGAAGGGGGGGTTGAATAGGTGTTGAAGCTACCTTGAAAGATTTTCGAACGAAACAAATCGAAACAATCAAAACAAATGATTTTTGCAAATTCTACAGCACTTAATCGATTAAGCAAGTCGTGTACTCGAGTAGTACTCGATTAAGCTTGAACTTAATCGATTAAATATGACAGAAAACAGAAAAATCAATTTTTCATTCGAATACGAAAATCAATCAATTCACATGCAAGATCAGAGATTCAGCGGAAATGATTAACACCTATATTCTTATTGATTAACCTAGTTATGAAAATGATTTTCCCTTTATCAATTTGAACAATTAAAGATTCAATTCAATCAATTATGAAAATCAATCTTTCTAGGTTTTCAACCAAGAACGCAATCAAATGACTTGAATATAAAGAGTAAGGGTTTAGAGATACGACACAGTGATTTATCCTGGTTCACTTTCATCCACTTGAAAGCTACATCCAGTCCCCTCTTCAACCAAGAGAGATTCTTCACTATGAGGAATTAGAGTTCTCAAATTACAAGTGATTGCCTCACAAGACTCCCTTCTTGCTAGCCTACAAGAGATAACCGACACCCTTGCCTTGTAATCCTATTGATCTTCACTCTAATCTAACCTCTACCCCTTGTTGATAATCGACACAACAAGTCTTCAATTGCTTGATGATAATCCACACATCAAGGCTTCACTTGCTTGATTCACAACCAAGACTTCTTCTTCTTCTTCAATAAGAATGCACTTGCTTGATGATAAAATCGACACACCAAGACTTCTTGTTTGTTGTAGTGGCTTGCCTTCTTGCAAAGATTACAACACAATAGAAAACACAAAACAATCCTATGAATCTCAATCAAGAGTTATGACAATTCACCATAAGAGATTCAAAGTTTCTTGATCAAAGAATATGAAAATATGAGAACTTTGATCTTTAGAAAATGAGAGAGAATAGAGTGGCTTGATTCTTTGTAAAACTTGTATAAAATTGATTCTTATTAATCACAAATAATAGGAAAAGGTTTATAAAGAATACCCAAAAGTTGTAGCACTTGAAAACTGATTTTGAGAAGTGAAAAACGTATTTTAAAAATCAGTTCAGCAGTACTTAATCGATTAAGCAAGTCGTGTACTCGAGTAGTACTCGATTAAGTTATCACTTAATCGATTAAGTTGGTACTGTACATGTTCAAAACTTGTTTTCTCAAAATCCAACCTTTCCTTTAAAACCTTTAAGCCACCTATTGATTCTAGGTTAAGTGAAAACTCAAATTATGATTTAATCATGACTTATAAATGAGATTCACTACCCTCTATAATAATCTACCCAAATAAAAAACCTATGAAGCTTGAGAGGCAAAAGATAAAAGAAATACAAATACACTCAAACTTAGGTCTTCATGAGCTTGCTTTCTCTCTTCTTCATTTGATGTTTGTTGTTGCTTGTTGAGCTTGAAACTTGATCAACACATGTAGCTTTGTTCAAAAACACTTTGTCATTATCAAAACATTCATCATGTTCATCATGGAACTAACAATAGTAAGTGGATTTGTTTGACTCGTGCCTTCTACTTGTTTGTGTCTGTGCATGTCTAAGCATGACTTTTGGATTTATTTTACAATGTTTATTTGCAGTGATGATTGCGGAGACAACTCAAAAATGTAGAAACATGTATTAAACATTCCATGTTGATTATACAACAAACATGTATGAGAAAAATGTTCTAATAGTCTTAAGAGTTTATTTTTATTACATTGTTCATTTAAGTTGTTTAAACTTTTAACTTTATGTTATTAAAGTAGTGTTTTCTTCTCGGTGGCAGAGAAAGAGTTGCACCTTCTACATAATGCTTAGGTTTGATGACATAAGATGAGACTACACGGTGGTATTTAAACTGCCATGACATGTTTCTCAGACATGCAGATAAGTGTATTTGATTTCCAAACATGCAGATAAGTGTATCTGGTTTCCAGCAGGAATGTTGCAGATGTATGGAAAAATTGAAGGAGTGGCTTTGCAATCTTGGAGTTTTTATGCAGGGATATTGACGACTCTAGTTATGTAGTTTTTTTTTATTCTTTTTGCTGGTGTAGGAGGTTAGGAGTTTTTGTTCTGTTTGTTAGTTTCCAACAGTAAGAGGTGTGTTTTCGCTAGTATTTGATCTTTGTAAGCAACCCGTTAATTCTATGGTGTAATGTATTTGGTTTTGATCTTTATCTGGAAGCAATGCTTTTGCTTCTAGTTTTTAATAAAATTTTATTTGATAAATCTTTCTTTATATATATATATAATTATGTATTGCTTCTTGGCAAAAATTTTAAATTTCTATGAGCAGAGGCTTATATGGGATGACTATAAATATGGCAAGCATTACTAAATTGGTATATGTTCAAAAATTGAGATTGGCTGGTTCAAAAATTAATTCAGATCGATTCAAAAGAATAATTCAGAGCGTATCAAAAATTAATTCAGAGCAGTTCATTTTTCAGAGCGGATCATTTTTTAATTCAAAGCGGTTCATTTTTCAGAGCGGTTCATTTTTTATTTCAGAGCGGTTCATTTTCATGTTTCAGAGCGGTTAATAACCAGTCTCGTTAATTTAAACCAGACCGATTCATAACTGCTCTAGTATAACATGGTATTTTTAGCAACAGGCTCTTTTAGACCGGTTCGGAACCGCTCTGAAAAATGGTTCGGAACCGGTCTGAAAAAGCTTATTTGTAGTAGTGACTGCATCAGAGAGTAGAGCTGTCAAAATGGGCCGGGCTGATGCGGGCTGGGCCAAAAAACCCTGGGTAAGTGCAGGCTTGGGCTCCCCAATCTTACTCCAAAACTCAACCCGGGCTTATTAGCCCGGACCAACCGGGCCTTATAAAAACCCGGGCTAGGGCCGGGTTTAGGCCCGGTCTATGTTAATATAAAAAAAATAAAAATAAAAACTTAAACTAAAAGTCTAAAAATAACCTAAATCTAAATGAATCTGATACTCTGATTGTTTCTCAACAAAGAAAGGGAACAAACATAAGCAGCGGCGGCATTCTTCTCTTCTTCTTCAGTGCGACTTCTTTTTCAGTGCGACGGAACGGAAGTCACGGCAATGACGGCACAGCAGCGGCGCGACAGAGACGGCGCTCCTCTTCCTCTTCTTCTTCACAACAGCGGAAGTCACGGCAGCGACGGTAGCAGCGACACAAAGCTCGACGGTAGCAGCGGCACAAACCTCTTCCTCTTCGAGCCTTCTTCTTCACGCGGTCACGCCACACCACCACGCCATCCACCATCAACTTCAAGGCTCCAAGCTCGACATCCACGACATCAACCTTCAAGGCTGAAGCTCGACGATAATTTTTTTTTATTAAATAAAAATCGACTTTTCAGTTCTGCAAAGCTTGAGCAGGTTTGTGCATCTCAGCATCTGGTTTCTGTTTTCTGCTCTTTTATTTTTTTTTCTCTGCTGTTTTGGACTTTGGTGTGTTCGTTGTGACTTGTGACTTTGAGATTCGAGTGTTGGTGTGTGAGATTATAAAAAAAATAACAAAAATCGATTTTAATTTGATTTTAAATTTGTTTGCATGTGATGGATTCGAGTGTTGGTGATTGTGAGATTATTTCAACCTCAGGATCAATGGAGGCCACCCAAAACCAAAATCCTCCAAATAACGTTGAGGATGTGAAAGGGAAAGCGACAAAAGATACCGAGGCTGCTTCTTCTCAACCAGAACCTAGCAAGGATACGGGTAAATCACTAACTTCTGAATGCTGGACTTATCTTGAAAAAATTGGCATTGTAGATGGGAAAGAGAAGTGTGTGTGCTTGATATGTAAGAAGACGTTGAGTTGTAATTATGCTAGTGGAACCTCTCATTTGCTTCGTCACGTTGAACGATGTAAAAAAACTGCTTTAATACAACAAGATGTGGGTGAAATGTTACTTGATGGGGTAGGAGGATTAAAAAAGAGAAAATTTGATGCTAAAGTAAACCGTGAGCTTATATCTGAAATGATAATTTCTCATGGTGTTCCCTTTAGTATTGTGGAGTGGAGAGCATTCAGAAAATATCAAAAATTTTTGAATGATGATTGTAAGTTTATTACCAGGAATACTGCAAAAAGTGATGTGATGAAATTGTATGAGGTTGAAAAATTAAAATTGAAATCACAGTTGCTTGAAATTCCTGGTAGTGTGTGTTTAACTTCTGATTGTTGGACTTCGTGCACTAACCTTGGATTCATATCTTTGACCGCACATTATGTTGATAAAGATTGGAAGCTAAATAATAAGATTCTTGCATTTGCTCATTTGAAACCCCCTCATACTGGTCAAGAATTAGCTCAAAAGGTGATGGAATTTTTGCTTGATTGGGGAATAGAAAAAAAGATTTTTTCATTGACTTTGGATAATGCCACATCTAATGATAGCACGCAAAACTATCTTGTCCAACATTTAGGGTTATCAAATGATTTGTTGTTGAATGGAGAGTTTTTTCATGTAAGATGTTGTGCTCACATCTTGAACCTCAATTTTCAAGATGGTTTGAAAGTAACAGCTGATGCCTTACAAAAAATTAGGCAAAGTGTGAAATATGTTAAGGTTAGTGAGAGCAGAACAAGACTCTTTTTTCATTGTGTTGGGCTGGTTGGTAATATTGATACATATGTTGGGTTGAAATCTGATTGTGTCACTAGATGGAACTCTACTTTTCACATGCTTGAAAGTGCAATCAATTATCGTCGTGCATTCTATAGCTTTAGTTTGCATGATAAACATTACAAGTGGCTTCCATCAGAAGCTGAGTGGAATAGAGCAGAAATAGTTTGTGAATTTTTGAGGCCCTTTAACAACATAACTAAGTTAATATCCGGGTCTTCTTACCCCACTTCAAATTTATATTTGGGAGAAATTTGGACTATAGAGTGTCTTTTGAACTCTCATTTGACACATGAAGATGTGGTAATTCAAGAAATGGCACGGGATATGAAGCTGAAATTTGGAAAGTACTAGAGTGATTACAGTACATTGTTGTCAATTGCGGCTATTCTTGATCCAACAAAGAAGCTTGAATTTGTGCAATTTCTATATGAAGAAATTGACCCATCTTATGAAATGAAGGTGGAAAGCATAAAAAACTCTTTGTATAGAGTTTTTAATGAGTATTGTAACAAGGGTTGCTCCTTTAGAAGAAAGCCACACACAAGTGCAATCTTCATCCTCATTGATAGGAACAAGAAAGACGTCTCATGTTCCCTTATATGCAGCTCGCATAAGTGAATTATGTTCTTTATGTTAGTTTTCATCCTTTATGTATATGTATAATTTATTTAATGTGTTTGATTCTTTGTTTTGTAGTTTGAACTTCATAAGAGAACAAAGAGGACACACTCTAGTGCAAAAACTGAATTGAATGCTTATTTAGAGGCAGAACCAGAAAAGATTCCTCAAACAGAGCGTTTTGATGTCTTGACTTATTGGAAGGATCGAAGTCGTGCATATCCTGCTCTTTCGAAGATGGCTTGTGATATATTAAGCATTCCAATAACTACAGTGGCGTCAGAGTCTGCTTTTAGTATTGGTGCACGCATTTTAAACAATTATAGAAGCTCTTTGAATGATGATACAGTTCAAGCTCTCTTGTGCACACGAAGTTGGTTGCTTGGTTTTGTTGGTATAATTTTATTTTGGTTATTTGATCATCATTTAATTTTTGTTATTTCATCATATTTACTATTTAATGTACTTGTTTATTTCATTCTGATTGAGAAATTATTAACTTAATTTTTTTTTAGATTATGACAACGACAATGATGATGATGATCGGGAGGCTATCTATGTTGAATATATAAAACTTGGGAATGAAAGCTTAGAGTCCATTTTGGAGACTGCAAATCATTAAATGTTATTTGTTCATTTTGAGTTATGCTGAACTTGGACTTTTGAATTTATGTTATTATGACCTTGGACATTTGGATTTATGTGATTGTTAATTGAGATTGCATGCTATTGCCAATTATGAAGTATCAATGTTGTTTATATTGAGTTTTTTTAGTTCCAAAATTTTAAATTTTGGAAGAAATAAAAATGATATAAGTTTTTTTTTGCGTTTAATTTAAAAAAAAAATTGAAAAAAAAATTTGCGGGCCGGCCCGCACAAGCTCGCAGCCCGGTATAGTGCGGGTTTGGACTATATGATATGGTATTCAATTTGTAGCTGAGCTTTTTAGCTCGGGCCCATTATGGCCCGCATTTGGGTCGGGCCGGGCCGAACCCGAGTGGGCCGATCCGTTTTGACAGCTCTATCAGAGAGCATTTTGTAGTTATCCAATATTTGTAATAACAACCAAGAGGAGTTTGCTTAACATGAGCAGTTTTTCATGTTCCACAATATGAGAAATGTTACAAAACTTGGAACTGAATTATGTGTTAAAAACAACAAATCAAATGAAAAATCAAGAATTTAAAAAACTAAAACGCACTACAAAAGAATGAACAATTTGAATGAAACAAAAAGAAGAAAAATATGAAATTGCATACCTATTTATCACATTGTTTCTGTTAAAATTGCATACCTGCTAATCGCTATGAAATATCTTGGTTGTCATGTTTTTTTTTCAAGAATAAATTTTTCTTTTAAAACAATAGAAGGAAAATGGTTTTATAATTATTTCCTTATAAATATTTTAAAAAAATAATAATAGAAGGAAAATCGCTATGAAATATCTTGGTTGTCATTTTTTTTTCTAGAATGAATTTTTCTTTTAAAATAATAGAAGAAAATGGTTTTATAATTATTTTGTTATAAATATTTTAAAAAAATAATAATAGAAGGAAAATTTAATATATGCTAATTAATGTTTATCTGAGTTGTCATGATTTGAAGTTGAGGTTGAAACATGGAATAATTTAAGTAACCGCTCATGAAAAATTGAATGATAAGGTTTCTTGAAAGTGAAAGGGATATGTAAAAATAAGTGCAATATATCAATTCCTCTTAAACCAGAAACCCCAAGAGACCAACCGCTGCAGACCACTAATTTTTTTTTTAATGCAAGTATAAGTGTAATTTACTCTAAAACACTATAAAAAATATACTCTAAAACCAGAAATCATGACAAATCAAAAGCTGCAAACCATTAATTGTTTAGGAACTGGCAGATCACCATTTAATTATTACAATATTGTTGTTACCTTTTGAAAAATAGAAAATCATAGATTGAAAATAGAATAGAAGAAGGAGATTTGATTTGAAAGTGAAAATAGAACGAAAAATATATAGGTTGAAAAGAAAACTTCATATATAGAGTGGTTGAAACTTCTTTTGTAACTGTAATTGTTGAAATTTAAAATGGGACATGTGGATACTTTCATTGAGTTGGAAACACCAACTTTCAATGAGAAAGCAGGATTTGAATAAGAATGAATGTGAGAGCTCCAATTGGATAGCTTTTTATAATAAAAGGAAAGATTAGATTATTATTTGTTAATTGTAATTTCAGTGTTTGAAACCCTTTTTGATTTCGGTCATGTCCTTTTCAGATTGCTAGTCAATTGTAAATGTGAAGATTGTAAGTATAATTGAAAATTTTGGAAACCTTTCTTGATTTCCTCAATCGATTTCAAATTCTTATTTGCAAATATGTTACGAGATTAATGGTTGTGTATTTATGATGCAAAATTTTCTACACCATCAGTTCATTATCTACTATTTATTCATATTACTTTTATCTAAATTAAAAGTTAATAATCATAAATATATAAATAGTTAATAATGTACTAAAAAATTTTACACTGTCAATGTATCATCTATTTTCTCATATGTTATTTGTATTTGCTATGAACAACGATATATAGACCTACAAAATCAACATACAAATAGGCCTATACCACAAGAAAGGGACAAGTGTCACTTACTAGCCAATCAATGATAAATAAATGACACTTGTCACTTTTCTTAATGGTATAAGTCTATTTAAAGATTGATTTTGTAGATTTATTGATCATTTTTATATTTGTTATTTTTCATAACTTAATAATTGAAAGCCAAAATTAATTTCCTCATTCATTTGTTATTGTTAAAAATTGAAATAAAACTATTGCCATCTGGACACCCTCATTGTGTATAATACTTCTACTTATGCTCGCAGTCCGAGAAATCTCAGAGAATGAATGTGGAAGCTCCATATCTATAGTTTTTATACAATAAGGAAGATAAAAAGAATTGAGTAAATGTCATATTAGTCTTTGATTTTGTCGGCATCGGTCAAATTAGTCTTTAAAATTATTAAAATTCCAAATTAGTTCTACTCGATATAGCAAAGTGTGAGTCACATTAGTTCTTGTTGTTAGTGGTTCATAAAATCAGGGACTAATTTAATTGGTGGCCACAATCTCAAAAACTAATTTGATCGATATTCAACTTTCTTTGTTTTTATTTTTTATTTTTTATTTTTCATTTTTCTCTAAAACGACGTCATTTATTTGGTCATTTTGTTAGTCCACATTAAGGACCACTGACGACTATTAACTTCAGGGACTAATATGACTCATGTTTTCCTATCTCAGGGGACCAATTTATAATTTCTGAAAATCTCATGAACTAAATTGTTCGATTCCACAAAATTAGGAATCAATCTGACATATTACTCTAAAAGAATTAGTGAAGCTCAAGAATGATGACCATAACCAGAACCAGTTAAATAGTTTGAAATTTGAACCATGGATGATGCTTTGATGCACCCCTTATAATTTTTTTTTCAAAGCTCTTTTTTCATGATACTATTGATTAGTCAGTAATTAAAAAGTTGATGATTGAGATTAAAAATAAAATGACAAATAATAATATTGATGTTTCGGACCGCTTTGTGCGATAATGATTGTTTAATTAAAAGAGATAATGGGTTCGTAAACTTTGTGAAGCTTTAGGCTTTCATTATATCAAGACGAGGTACAGAGGGGTTAATACAAGGAAATGGCTCCCATTTTCATGATGTTTTTACAAAGAGAGGAGTATGCGCTTTGGCTTTACACTCCTTTTATATTCGAGTTTCAGAAGGGGAGCTTCTTTTCCTCTTTGTTGTACGCCCTCCGTGTTGCAACCGTTATTGGTTGTGGCATTTTTGGGTATTCTGACCCCCTCGTCTTGGCTCCTAGGATGGTTGCTGGAGGTGCACGCCTTCTGGCTTTTCCTCCTTTTCTGTTCCTCCTTTGTTGTTTATTCTGCCTCTTGCTTCTTCATGGCACTTCTCCCTTTTTCAGGGGGAGGAGCTTTTTGTGTCTTTTTATATACTATGTGTATTGTATCGCAGCTATGGCTGCTTTAAGGTATTATTCCTCTGGCTCTTTGGCCTTTCTTGGCCTTTTGGGGAGGGTGCCCTTTGGGGACTTGGCTAACCTTTTTCCCCTTTCTTTTCCTCCCGGGGCCTTCCCCCTTTTTCCTTTCTCTTTGTTCCTTTCTCTTATTTATAGTGGTGCTTTGGACCAGTGGTCTCTGTTCGCTTCCCTTCGTCCGCTGGTTAGTGACCGCTTGTATCATGTGTCCAGGGCATCTTTTCAGTGGCTTTGTCTTCTTTACCATTCCTGGCTTTGGCCTTTGATGATTACGGCGAAGGAGAGGACTCCAAGTCTTACTCTTATTAGCTTTGCCTTGGGTGAGTAAAAGATTCTCTCTTGACTTCCTCCGTAAGCCGCTAGAGCTTTGGATAGCTATGCCGCCTTCGGCTGGTCATGAGTGCGCCTTCCGTGGGCTCCCACTCCCGGATCGCCTTTACTTATCACGATGTTCTCTTCGGGTTTTTCTGGCATCTGGGACGCTTTAAGATAACACACGGCATTTATTGTCATCAGCATGCTTTGCTCTTTGTTCTGATCGTCTTATCGAAATTGGTCGCCTTGGTGACCGTCGCCTTGGGCGTGTGTCGCCTCGGGCAATTCCTGGAGTTGGCGCGCCTTTCTCAGTGTTTCACTACTTATTTTTTGTTTGACAACTTCTGGGCCCTTACATGACTTGGGCCTTGTAATTTGGGCATCTAAATATTGAGGTATCAACAATTGCCCCCTTTGCAGTGAGAGGGGAAGAATTTCATTCTCAGTGCAAATCCTATTTTGTGTTTTCTCGCTTGTTTCTTCTTTTCTTGATTCCCCATTCCTTGTTCTTCGCCTTTTTGTTATTTCTTTCGGCGCCGCCTTCGATTTTTGGGGAAGGCGTACATAAGGAGACGCTTTTGCATCGCGGGTGTCTCTTTGCATTTCTCCCAGCTTACTGACTGCTTGGCGGTTTCCGCTTTGAATTTCGTCGTTCAGTGGGGTCTTGTCAACGGGCCCTCACTGGTAAGTCTTTTGGTTTTCTTCCCTCCATTCTTATGCTGCGCTCCACGTGTCGTTAGGGGGAGGAGGCAAATATCCCTCAGCTTTTGCACGTTTCCCCACGTTCCCTCCTTCACTCATATTTTCAAAACTTCCTCAGACCTTTCAGTTTTCTTTTTCACTTTCGTTTCGTTCTCTTTCTTCTTTGTTTCCGAAACTCCTTTCTTCCAGAAAAGAACTCCCCGTTACTCCTTTGTTTTCCGCTTTCTCGTTCTCTTGTATTTGCTGTTACCATGTCAGAGTCAAAGGCTGTTGCTTCTCCCGTGGTTGAAAGCGCTTCCTCGAGTTCTGAGGGGGAGATTCAACTTCCGTGCCCCATCTCTTACTGCTTCATGCAAGAGCTTCCCTGCCCTCGCTCTTACCCTGTTGAACCGGGGTACCGCCGCTGGGCTACAAAGGTGAAGGCGGACTCGCCTTCTGGTCCTGATTCGGGCAATTTTATTGCTGGCTCGTCTTCCAAGACCATGGTGGTTTCCGAGGAAGACGCCGAACTCATCTCTTCTCCTTCTTACAGTAAGGACCACTGCGCCCTGGGCTCTTCCTTGCTCCGCTCCTGCCTTCGCCGCTCGGAGTTCCCCTAGGTAGATGTGAACTTCAACGTTCGCGTGGGAGGCACTACTGGATGGCAAGAGTGGGTTGATCACATTTTTGCTACTGATGCCGCTTTCGTGGCCATTCTGGAGAAGGTAGGGATTGCTGCCGCCGTCAAGGCGTCGCCTCGGCTTGGTGCCAACCGCAGGCCTAGTGATTTGCTGATGTTGATGCAGCGCTGGTGTTCTTCTACCCACACCTTCTTGACATCGTGGGGAGAGTTCACCCCAACACTTGAAGACGTGATTATACTTCTTGGTCTTCCTGCTTTTGGAGATGCAGACCTTGATGTGGAGAATGTTGATGAACATTTTTCTGAACTGTCGATGCAACTGAAAGCCGCCTCGGCTCTAAGCGCCAAGTATTCCCGGGACCTTTTCAAGCGAAGGTGCGCCTCGTATGCAAAGGGCTCTTCTTCTCAACGGGTGAGGGGTACTGGGAACTTGGTTCCTAGGAGTCGAAGGGCAAGTCAACGCTCTTCTGTCAAGTACACCTTTGCTTGCTGGATTCGCTATTTCTTTGGCGATTTTCATGATGGTAAATTCCAATCCGGACCTGTCACCGATTCACGCCTCTGCCGTGCCGCCTTCGTTGCTTTTTGGCTCAGCAGATATGTGTTTCCTGGACCTCCATGGGAGTCTGTAAGCCCATGCGTCTTTCTTTTCGCTTGTCTCTTGGCGGAAGGTGCACGCCTTCCTCTTGCTTCATTTTACCTAGGCGGCTTGTACGCTCGCCTAGATCAGGTATCAGTTCAGATGCGCATTTCTCACGGGCGCTTTCCGATTAATTCTTATATTGACTTGACGTTTCTTCAGTATTTTTTGTTTGAGTGTTTTCCCGCTTATGGCCCCACCAAACTTCCCCTTTCTACTGGTGCTGCTGGCTTGGACCCTCGTTCGTGGTGTTGGACGAGAGGGTCCCCAAGAGAACTCCTTATTTCTCTCATTGATTCAGAGGACGAATTCTTGTTTCGCCCTTACTCGGACCTCCCACATCTTCTTTATGATGAAGAGACCTTTTCCACAAGAAACATGCTGCCACCCCTTTCGAAGGGGCCTTTGATTTATGGAAGCTGATTCTCTCTATTCGCTGTTTGCCTGGTTTTGTTCCCTTGGATAGTAGGAGTGCTCATGGTGGAGCCCTTTGGCCCTGTGTGTACCGTCCCGATCGGGTGGCCAGGCAGTTTGGGCGTGATCAAGCCCCCTGTGTTCTCAACATTGAGCAGGCCCCGGCAGAAGACTTGGTTAAAGCACTTCTCTTTGATGCAGCTCCTGGAATTCCTGATTTTGCTCCTGTTTATGTTTCTCCCTCCCGTATTGGAGGCGTTTTGAGTTCTTGGCTCGTTTCTCATGAAGACATTCTGCAACACCTTCGGGATTTTGAAGCCTCGTCCTCGCGTCCCATTCCTTCCTTGCTGCCTATAGTGCACAACGACCCTTATTTTTGCACTTCTATGAAGAAAGCTACTGGTAAGCATCTTGGCCATTTCTTGTTTTTGTCGCTTTTCTTTTTCTTGCTTTGCACTCAACTTGTACTTGGTTCTGTTTTCAGCTGAAGGAGTTTCGCCTAGCCGCAGAATTGCTGCGACTCCCTCTGCTGCCCCCAGGCGAAGCAAAAGGAAAGCTTCTTCTGTTTCCAGATCTTCTGTTTGAGGCGGTAGTAGCGGCGCCGTCAATTCTAGCAAGAGGAGGAAGGCAGCTGCAGCCGTTCCTACTCGTCGGTCTAACCGCCTTCGCACCTCCGGCATCCGCATTGCTCCTTCTTCCCCAGTCCATGTGGACTTGGTTCAAGATGATACTGCTGAAACTAATTCTGGTGATTCCTTCTTGTCTTGTGACGTTTCCGCCGAAAGCGGGGGAGCTGGGGATCATTTTCCAGGTTCCGTTTCTTGTTCTTTTATCTTCTTCTAGTCTTTTCAGTTTGTTTTGCTTGGACAGTTTTCATAACGTCACTGATTCTCTTTTCTCTTTTCCTTTTGAGCGCAGGTGGTGCTGATGGTCATTTATCGGCGTCGCCCTCATCCCAGTCTCCTGAGAACACTCCTGCTGTTTCGCTTGCTTCTGATCATGAAGATTTTATGAACCTCTTTTGTCAACCTTCAACTGGTGGGGGTGTTACCCCTTTTGATTCTGCTTCCAGTGATGATTTCGACTTAGCGTCTCCAGTTGGCACTCCAAGGAGTGTCCCTGTTTCTCCCAAGGGTGCGCCTTCGAAGGCCCCTTCAGGTATTGCTGCTGCTGATATTATCTATGAACTTGTTTCTGATATTCCAAGATCTGAAAACGTGCTTGGTGAGGTAGGTGCTGAAGTTGATGCCCCTGCCCCCTCAGAGAGTCAAGCCGCTGCAAACCTGGATTCTTTAGCTGATAAGGGGAAGGCTCCTGCTGCGAGGGCAAGTCACGCCTCCGCCTCTCCAGGCTCTTCTTTAGTTCGTAAGTATTTCTTTTCTTGAGCTGGAATTTTTCTTTTCTTTCTGAATTCTGGTCTCATTATTTCTACATGTGCTACTATGTGTTCTTGCAGCTTCACTTCCTGCAGATGATCAATCTTTGATCGATTCGTTCATGCGTGCTCACGCTTTCTTGATTCCTCCTCCAGCTTCGCTTCCTCGCCTTTTCCGGGAGTCCGGTTCTCAAACTTTGTTGCGGATGTTGCATTTAGTCCACTCAGTTGACGTGGATGACTTGCCGTGGGAGGAGAAGGCCGAGATCTTGGATTGCTTATACACGCTTCAGTTTCAACATTACTCTGGTCCCTGGCTTGAAAATGCCATTGCTGGTTTTGAAAGTTTGCGCCCTCCGTTCAATGACGCTGAGTTGGCCGACGTTGAGCGTGCTTTGCAGGAGCGTCGTGCTCCTTTAGTGTCTCGTGTCAAGGAGCTTTCTTCTCAGCTTGACCAAGCAACCGCTGAACTGGAGGCTCTTGATCAGGAGATCAGGGATTTGGCTAACAAAAAGTATTCTTATGAGGAAGTCTGCAGGGTTACTTCCTTGAATTCTCTTTTCTTTATGTAGGCATTGTTTTGCCACTTTATGCTGCTACTTTGACATTTCTCTTTCGGATTATGGTTTTTGGTTGTGCTTTTTCATTTGGTTCATGACTTGTATAACTTTGCTCGAACTTAGCTTTTGTTGATTTATTGACTTGCATCTTGGGATTCATGATGCCTTTCGTATGTATTTCTCAAGCTTGGATTCTGTTTTGTATGCTTGACAATGTTGTTATGTTGAGAATACATATCTTGTCTTTGCTCTTTATCATCATTTTTGTTGTTGTTGTTGTTGTTGTTTGCCTTGCGCTTGAGATTTTGCATTTGGATTTTACGCCTTTGTTCTTGTGCGCTTTTGTTGGCTTCGCCGCTTTGGCAGTTGTGGCCTGGGCTTCATAGCTTTGTAATTGCTTGCTGCTGCACTTGCGTTTGTTGCACTTCTCAGTTTTGGTGCCTTTTCTTCAAGTGTTCTGATAGAGCACAACTCTTCTTTTTTTTTTTTTTGGATTGGTACCTAAGGAAGGTTTCCTTCCTCCCCTCTCCACTTTTTTTTTTTGGAGCGCGCTCTGGGCGATGCAAACTTGCTTGCAGATTTCAATGGCCCTTCATGTTATTGGTGCCAAGATTGTTGTTAAGGCGCACATTGGGCACGTTTCACAGATGTTGTCGCTTCGGACCCCTTCTTTTGGGGCTTTTTTTTTCAGTTGCCACATTGGGGCTTTTTTTTTCAGTTGCCACATTGGGGCTTTTTTTTTTCAGTTGCCACATTGGGGCTTTTTTTTTCAGTTGCCACATTGGGGCTTTTTTTTTTTCAGTTGCCACATTGGGGCTTTTTTTTCAGTTGCCACATTGGGGCTTTGTAAACTAACGGATCGTTTTGGATCTTGCGTTAGCCAACCTCTTTTACAGATTTTTCCGCCCGCGTTTAAGACTAGCGCCCTTGTTTCCCGGGACCTTTTCTAGTCTCGCGATATGGCGTACTTCGCCCGCGTCTGTCCCAGAAATTTTTCAGGAGGTCTATCTGGGTACCGCGATAAGGCGCTTGTGCCCGTGGTACGATTCAACACTATTCTTTTTCTTTTTCTTTTTCTTCTTCTCTTCCTTTTTCTTTTTTTTTGAAGTGTTGAACCTCGCATTCTGGCATTATTGACCCTGTTTGAGGGTGTTTTTCTACAGCGATACCTTATGTCATCAGTATCGTTTGAGCTCTTTCCGGGGACACCTCATGTCATCAGCGTCGCTTCGAGCTTTAGCATTGGTGCCTCTTGTCATAGGCACTTCCTTACTTATGATTGATTGCTTAATTCTGATTGCTTGTGCTTCGTAACACTTCTTGTCACGGGTGCTACTTTTCTTTCAGTTCTTCTTACAATCATTAGTGTGCAAACACTTGGATTTTCTGATTGACTTTGTGCTTTATGCTTGCTTTCGCATGCTCCGCTTTGGCGTACGTTTAGGTTCACATGCTTTGCTTCAGAGGCTTGCTACAGACTTCTTTGTTTTGGGATGCCTTGGCCTGGTTGTGTTGTGTTTGAAGCCATTTTGGGTCAGTCACTTGTACGCTTTCCATCTCGATTCTATCTTGCACCTTGTTCTTGCATCTGATTCAGTGCTTCAGTGTTTAAGTATGCCTTCGAGTAACATACTTTTCAGGATCCTGCACTTGCATTGGTCATCACGAGGCTTGCATTTGTTTTCATGTTGCATGTATGCCTTTTCATGGACGCCTTGCGGTTGTACGCCTTGGAGGTGTACGTCTTTGCGATTGTACGCCTTTTGCGTTCTGTTACATCCTTTTTTACTTTTCATCTTGTCTCGCTGTTGCGCTCAGATATCTGCATTGACCTTCTTTTAACTTTCTGGCTTGTGACCTTTTGCGCGCTTTTGCTTTGAAGTTGCCTTGGTCTTTTCGGTTTGAATTCTTTGTCGGCTTTTGATCACAGCTTCTGACGCGTCTTCGCTCTTTGGTTTTGGTTTGTCATTAGCGACTTTCCGCTCGCATTTGTTATCGTCTTCTCAGTTTTTGCTTCGTATGAGGCTTTTTGATTCAGCTTTGCTTTTTCGCCTTCCTTCTTGTCAATTGGTTTATGCCAGATGCATGATTGTCTCTACTTGCAAGGCCAACATGTGCGCCCCGCCACCATGGCTCTATGTTCGCCTTCCGGTTCTGGATTTCATGCACCTTACTTATTTGCTCAGGGCTCGCCCACTTCTTGTGAACTCTTTTCACTGCTTAGTTTATACTGCTCTTTTATGCTTGCGCATTGCGTCTCTTTTCGGCGCTTTTGCTTTCGTTTCACCGCTTGCTTTCTTTACTTTTGACCGCCTGGCTTTCATCGGGCGAGGTGCGGAGTCTTTTTTTTTTGAAAGCGCACTGAAGGCTTCTTGGATTTTAAAGACTGATTCCCTCTACACACACAACTTTCATTTTCCAGATACTTTCATGCTATGCATGTCCGTTTTATTAGTTGCATCTAGCGAATCATGTATACAATCAACCATGCATCGCTATGTAACATTATCCAGGTCATGCTTTTATGCAACGCTTTCCTAGAGCATGCTTTTTCATCATTCCAATCATATGACCTGTAACTTTAGATTTTTAAAATGATGATGGAAACAGTTTCTTTTCATCATGCCATGGCTGGCCAGGAAAAAATTGGCAAGAATGACTAGTATGACATATTAATTTTAGTTCTTCAGCAAACACTTAAATGCATAGATTCGTCTAGCCATTGTTTTCTCTAGTCAAACATTCGATACATATCAGAGCGACGACATTTATGATTGTTATCATGCACGTGCCATTTTTAGCCATGGCATACTCAGATTCAGACTATACTGTAATAGTGTTATTCTAGTCAAAGCGAAATTAAATTTTTGCTATCAGGATGATCTTAGACACAAGGCTAACGGCGTAAAACATGATATCATACGAAAGCGTCATTACCAAAAGCGTATCAAGGCATAGATGCACAGAGCAAGCATGTTACAGCTACATACAACGACTTATATGCAAGTAGGTACAATACATCTTTTATTTTGTCACGATTCATATCTACCAAATTCATGGAAAGACTTATCAGGATAGAATGATAAATTAGACCGAGTCAGGGTTTGCGTATACTTAGCTTATGGTGCAGACGACATGAAGCGTTCTCCATGTGGACTTGTTAATTGCGCCTTTTCTCCCGCGCTTTCTCTTTTGTAATCCTGCGTCCTCGTCAACGGGAGCATGCTTCGTGCGACGCCTTCGTCAGCAAGGGTGCATTTTCACCTCTTTAGTCATGTGACCACTTTACAGGGGGGCTAAGCAGAGCAAATGCCGTTGCCTCCAAAGCGCCGCCTTTCCGGACAATCAAGTTCGCGAGGATCTATGTCGCCTTTTGGACGAGTCTCGTCGCCTTCTGGGAAGTTTGTATCAGGGCGAGCCTGGTCTCCTTTCGTGATCACGCCTTCTGGGGGACCATTCTCTGAGGAGCGCCTTCTAGTGAACTCGCCTTTCGGTAGCAGGCCACCCTTCGTGAAGGTCGCCTTCGGTCTGAAAGAGCATCTCATCGCTGCAACGTTTCTTCAGTCGGAGGTTGTCAGTAGCAGCGAATGCTCTCGGGAGCTGTCTCCTGACCGGTGCTTCTAGGAGCATTTTCTTCAAGGTTGGAAGCCGTAGCCTCCCCAGCGGAGTCGCCAATTGTTTCGGACCGCTTTGTGCGATAATGATTGTTTAATTAAAAGAGATAATGGGTTCGTAAACTTTGTGAAGCTTTAGGCTTTCATTATATCAAGACGAGGTACAGAGGGGTTAATACAAGGAAATGGCTCCCATTTTCATGATGTTTTTACAAAGAGAGGAGTATGCGCTTTGGCTTTACACTCCTTTTATATTCGAGTTTCAGAAGGGGAGCTTCTTTTCCTCTTTGTTGTACGCCCTCCGTGTTGCAACCGTTATTGGTTGTGGCATTTTTGGGTATTCTAACCCCCTCGTCTTGGCTCCTAGGATGGTTGCTGGAGGTGCACGCCTTCTGGCTTTTCCTCCTTTTCTGTTCCTCCTTTGTTGTTTATTCTGCCTCTTGCTTCTTCATGGCACTTCTCCCTTTTTCAGGGGGAGGAGCTTTGTGTCTTTTTATATACTGTGTGTATTGTATCGCAGCTATGACTGCTTTAAGGTATTATTCCTCTGGCTCTTTGGCCTTTCTTGGCCTTTTGGGGAGGGTGCCCTTTGGGGACTTGGCTAACCTTTTTCCCCTTTCTTTTCCTCCCAGGGCCTTCCCCCTTTTTCCTTTCTCTTTTTTCCTTTCTCTTATTTATAGTGGTGCTTTGGACCAGTGGTCTCTGTTCGCTTCCCTTCGTCCGCTGGTTAGTGACCGCTTGTATCATGTGTCCAGGGCATCTTTTCAGTGGCTTTGTCTTCTTTACCATTCCTGACTTTGGCCTTTGATGAATACGACGAAGGAGAGGACTCCAAGTCTTACTCTTCTTAGCTTTGCCTTGGGTGAGTAAAAGATTCTCTCTTGACTTCCTCCGTAAGCCGCTAGAGCTTTGGATAGCTATGCCGCCTTCGGCTGGTCATGAGTGCGCCTTCCGTGGGCTCCCACTCCCGGATCGCCTTTACTTATCACGATGTTCTCTTCGGGTTTTTGTGGCATCTGGGACGCTTTAAGATAACACACGGCGTTTATTGTCATCAGCATGCTTTGCTCTTTGTTCTGATCGTTTTATCGAAATTCGTCGCCTTGGTGACCGTCGCCTTGGGCGTGTGTCGCCTCGGGCAATTCCTGGAGTTGGCACGCCTTTCTCAGTGTTTCACTACTTATTTTTTGTTTGACAACTTCTGGGCCCTTACATGACTTGGGCCTTGTAATTTGGGCATCTAAATATTGAGGTATCAACAATTGACTTTACTGTAAATAGGAGTTAAAGACATCTGTCATCATTTTTTGAAAGATTGTCGGATCAAGAATTTCAACATGTTAGTAGAACCACCATTTTACGTGAATATGGATATAGAGATGGTGGTGATCGGATGGGGCAGGTTGTGTAGGAATATTTGTATAAGGTAGGAATAAATGAAGTTTGAGGTTGGAAGCACGCAAGATTAAAAAGAGTTTTCCTGAATAAAAATTAGAGGGGTGCATGAATATCACTTAAAAATGAAGCGTCAATTAACTTTCCTTGAATCATATTCCCTTGTCGCACAAGGATGATAAAATGAAAAATCTTTTCTCTCAAATTAAAGCTAAAGTACATAATGAAAAAATTTAAAAATTACAAACTTCCAATTATGATTAGTTGATCTGTTCAAAATGCATTAAATTGGTTATTTGATGATTGATTGATATATTAAACAAACCATTAAATACGTGTCTTCTTTATTTTCAAACTTTTGTAATTTTTTACCATCCTTTAAAATAAAGGGACAAGGAAGTAAGTAACATTTTCCAAACAACCAAATACTTCTAGTCTTAGTTCGAACATAATCTTGAACATCATATTCCATTTTGTTCTGATTATATGTAATTTATCTGTTTCATATGTAGTGTTTATAGAGTTTTTATCTCATATTTCATGTATTGTTTTTTTACAAAATCCAATACATAATTAATTCTATTTTTTCTAACACACCCCTATTTATTATATTATCTTTTGCACTTCTAATATCTTTCTCTCTATTCAATAATGATTATATAGGAGCATTTTAGTCAAAATATACCAAATTCTTACATCATTTAATTATTTCTTAAAACTCGTGTATAACCTTAAAAACACACTACATATGAAACGGACGGAGTGATATTTAACTATGTTACAAAGGTTAATAATAGTAATTACATTTCTTTAAATTAAAAAAAAATGTTTTATTGTTATAATTTTACCTTTGTACTCTTTCTAGTCCTTATTATAAACACCTTTTTTGTGAGTGAGAAAAGGGGCTTATAATAAGGACTGCAAGGAGTATCTTGTATTAAAAATTTTGAAAATATATTATTTCACATTGATGAAGAAATGACAAATAAAAAATAATAAACACAATTTAAAAAATATAAAATAAATTACAAATAAAATAAAAATTTCTTTAAAAAAACGTCGTAAAAATAGAATAGAGAAAGTATATACTATTAATTTCAGTATACGCACCGACGAAAGCACGTGGGAGAGATATATTCCATGAGCTAGGCACTGGGCACACATGTTTTGAACCCCCCAGGGTGTTGGGTGAAGCAAATTGTAGCAGGCTGCTTCAGGAATCGGGTCAATATCAACGGCGCCGCTGATCACTTATTCTCTCTTTTGTTCATGCTCTGTCGCTTTTGGGCATGCCACGTGAATTACCACGTCCTCCACAACCCCATTGTTTAGGCTATGAAGCATCCTATCTTGTACCAAAATATATACTCCATTCTCTTCTCAACGCTTAGGTCATATACTTTGGGGAAAATATTGGTTGTTTTCTATTGATGAATTCTATGTGTTTTGCAAATATGTAATGTTGTATTGATTTGGGTATCACATTGACATCGGATAGTACATGATATATTATTTTTTAAAAAAATAAAGGTATAGGTATGATATTATAAATTTAAAATAAATAGTTAAATATAATAAAAAAATATTTAAGCAAATCTTTTTTTTTATTATTATAAAAACCTATCCTAATGGAGTTTCCACAATACTCCATTTTGAAATCCTGCATCCAGAATAAAAATCGAGAAATCCTCATCAAATAAAGTATCTACATGTCAAAAATTGAATTAACTCCTCTCTTTATTGTAATTGTCTTTATTAAAAACTGCCTCAGCAGTTTTTCTTCTTTTCTAATTCATTTATCATTTTCATCTTCATCAATCCTTTATATTATTATGCTCTATCTCTCAATAAATCCGCTACACAAAGGCTTGGTCTTTTTCTTCTTCAACATCAATCAATCTTCACCTTCCTCTTCCACACTACTCAATATGGTTTCATCTTTTCTTCTACTTCTTCCTTAATGGTTTATCTGCTATCTAACCATATTTTTTTTAATTTTTTATTCTTATCTTACTCAAGTTTCAAACTTTTATTGTTTCTGCATATGAATTTGGTTTGATTTGGCTTCTTCTTTTTTATTATTTGGTTGGTTATTTTTGTGGTATGCTACTTTTGGGATGAAGTGCACTGAATTTGTCTCATTGCCATACCATGTTTTTGATTGGTCAAAGAAACCTTTGATTCAATCACCCTTGGTTTTGGTTTACAATGATTGCTCAATTTTATTGTGGTTGATATGTGATTTATGTGTTTAGATTTGAGTTTGTTTTATTTTATTCTCAACTTATTTTAAAATTAAAATAAATTCTTCTTTTTTGTGTTAAACTCATTATCTTTCAAGATAAAAATGATTTTTTTTCTAAAACAACATTATAAGATATGAATTACTGAAATTTCATCAATCATTAATTAAATTAAATTTCATGAACTACATTAGCTGGTTGAATCAAAATTTAAGGATAAAATAATATTGAGAAGGATGAAGCTTTTGGTAATTATAAACTTTTGTCAATCTTCTACATTTATCATTCTATATATTTTAATTCGACAAATACAATTCCAACATTAAAAAAAATAGATAATGATGTCAATCTTCTACATTTATTATTCTATATATTTTAATTTGAAAAAGACAATTCCAACATTAAAAAAAAATACATAATGGTGTCAATCTTCTACATTTATCATTCTATTTTAATTTGACAAATACAATTCCATTGTTCAAAGATGATCAAGAAAAATGGCGGTCATGACTGATATCATGCCAACTTCAACAAGCCAAGGAGAAGAGGCTATCATGCCAACTGCACGTGTCATGGAATCCAAGGAACCGTTTTACCGTTGAGCATTGGATCCTGCACGTTATTATACCCTCCATTACGTTCCGCCGTTAACAGAAACTTCACCTGCCTCATGATGACAGCAATCAACACCGATAAAGTGGGTATGCTTATATAAGTCTCCCAAAGACACTTATCCCCCTCCGCAACATAGACAAATTGGTGGGTAACTCAGCTGGTTACCAACTGTTCTCATTTATGGATGCTTATTCTGGTTATAACCAGATAGCCATTGTAACACCCGCAATTTTCCCCATTTTAATAAATTGATTTTCGGAGATTTCTGATTGGACGATTCTTTTCAAATATAGATAAAATGTTATTGGGACATGTGGAAAGGAGGAAATTGTTTTAAATGGAATGAGTATTTAATTATTGGGTTTTATTGATTTGAAGGATTTATTTTGTGTTTTGGAGAAAGAATTATTTATTGATTTTTTTTTGATTTATTAAACTTCAAAAATTCATAACTTTTGACTGGTAAATCAGACTATGACAAATTTACAGTCAAAACAATCGTAATAAAATGTAGAATTTATTTTTGTACTGTTTGGAATTCATTTTGCAGTCCACGAATTTTTGGTATTTTGTGAGAAATTATAATGTTTTATTCTGTAAGAAAATTTAACTATGATTTTTAACCATTATGTACTGTATTGGAAAAAAATAGTATTTTCTGCTACATATATGTATATATATAATACATGGTTTTGACATATTTTTATGCATTTGAATTTTGAATTTGTGAGACATCTATTTATTAGTGCACCAGACCCTAGGATAACCCAATTAAGTATAACCACCCTACTAATACCCTAGGGAGACGAAGCATTAATTGCTCACTCAATTATGTTCCCCACTAGTGGTCATAAAAACCAAAGCCAACCAAAATTTGCAAACAAGCCCTTCTTAGCCACTTGAGAAATTCGAACCCCCTCTTTTGGTCTTTGACCCTAATTAAAATTTGCACCTAAACCCTTAAGACTCTTGAGATATGGTGCACCCCACATTTTAAGTTTTGAACCCCCAAACCCAATTCTCTATAAATACCTAAGTTAAGACATAACATACCCCTCTTGGCTCATTGTTCTTAAACTTTAAAAAAAAAAGAAGAAGAAGAGAGGTGGAGAAGACGAAAGAACCGTGGGGGAGAGGAAGAGAAGGAGGAGGAAAATTTGACATTTTTGGCTTGATCTTCTTGATTCCTCTTAGGTAATCACTCATAGCTTGTGTTTCCTTCTTTATTTTCATTTTCATTTTTTGGTTCTTCAAGCTCAAAAACTAAAGTTTTGTTCTTTCAAGAACACAAGCTCTTGCATGTATGATTTCAAGTTCCTTCTTGCTTTTCTACACTTATTTCTACTAGGATTGATGTTTAAAATCAAAGAAATGGACATGCAACCACTAAATAGGGCTCACGGTTTTTAGTCCCTTCTTTTCTAAATAATTTTTGATTTTTGGTTTGTATTTTTATGTCAAAATATAAGTTGAAATATGGTGTTCTTAAGCTATTTGAAGATGATTTGCAAAAATCTCCTTTGATTCTTGATGCATGGTTACGGTTAGGGTTCTATTTGGGGAAAAATAATTTTGTTTCCTTGTGCATGTGATTGGTTTATTATTTGTGAAGTTTATTTGGGATATTTATATTTTAAGCTTGATTTTAAGAAAAATGAGATTTTGATTTAGTGTATGTGAGAAGGAGTATTCGGTTTTTAGGTTCCTTTGTGAGGAAATAATTTTTGTTCTTTGATTCTTAATTTTAATGCTTAAATATAAGAGCTTTGATGTTAATTAAGAGTTTTGTGTGCTTGAATTGCAAAAATTTCCTCGCTTTCCTTGATGCATGTCATGGCCTAAGCAAGGAAATGAACAGAATGACTTTGTTTCTTCATGCATGAGATCAATCTTTGATATTTGATGGGTGCTAAGTGTGTTTTTGTGTGTTGTGGAAAGAATGCATGAAAAATGAAATTTTTGGTATTGATTTGTTATGATTAGGGCTATACGGTTTTGGTGGTTTTTGCATGCAAATGAGTTTGATAATTTGTGTTGTATAATTTTGTGAAAGTGTATGAAATGCCTAAGCATGTGCATGTGTTTGTTTGATAAAATTTGGGTATGCTCTATGTAGGTTAATTCGGCCAAGCCAAGGAGAATGAATGAATAAATTTTGTTTCGGTAAAATTTTTTTGTCTTGGTCCTCGCATGTAGGTGTTAATTCGGTTTCAAGCAAGAAATAGAGTAAATGAACTCAGTTTTGCATGAATGTGATAATTTGTTAGGTTTAAGAAATTTCTTAGGCGCATTCTTGATTTTCATGGAAAAATGAAGTAATGATAAAGTGATGCTTTTAAATTGTGCATGCATAAGTATAAGGCCTAGTTATGAAAGTGTGAATGAATAACCTTATTTGGAAAGTTTTGTGTCTAATTGGTGTAAATATGTGCAAGCCGGCCAAAAGGAAAAGAAAAAATAAACAATTTTGTTCTATGAAAAATAAAGTGAAGTTTAAGTATTTGAAATGAATTAAATTGACTTAAGTGTTTAAGGTTTGTAATTTTTAGTGTATATTCATAATGAACATTCGGCCATATACTGAGAATTTACCTAGAAAGTTTTGTCTAATAAAAATTGAAATTGCATGATGAATCTTGGTGTTGTTTGAGTGACTTAGAGTGTTTGAATTTGTGTTCTTGATTTGTTTAGTCAATTCGGTTTTGCATAAATATTAGGGAGAATCTTATCTTGTGACATGCTAATTGTCATGTGAATATGTTCTAATGAGTTGAGCTAACTTGAACTTGTTTTGATACTTTGATGAAATTTTTAGTTTGGTTTGAGAATTAGGACCATTACTTGAAAAAGGTTTGCATGAAAAGAACTTGCACATGTTTGTTGAGTTCAATATTTTGTTACTGATTTGGTAAGGCCATTTTAGATGCCTCTAAATTTTTATACAATTTTTGGAGATGGTTTATAAATTTTTCAAGAATCGTCTTCGTGAAAAAGATTTCGGAAAATTGAACTTTTCGGGTAAAACATAAGCTGAAATTTTGAACTTATACTATTCTGATGAACTTGAAATTTTATGGTAAAATCTCACATATATGAGGAAGCTCTCTGTAAAATTTGAGGCTATTTGGAGTGGAATTGATATTTTATTTAGAGCAAAACAGTGGGCGATTTCAGTTCAGGAAAATCAGAGTTTAGGGCAAATTTGGTTGAAAAAGTATTACTTCCACAACTCCAAATAATCTGAAAATTTATGAGATTTCCCTGACTATATGGGGATGTTCAATACCAAATTTTGTGGCAATCAGAATTGATTTGATATTTTAAATAGATACGAATTTGCCTCTGTTTGCAGCAGTCGAGACTTGGATTTTTGAGAAAAATTGGATGGAAACTTAGGTTCTGGACATTGAAATTACTTAAAAATTTTATGTGAAGTATTTTGATATATTTTTAAGTATACTATGAAGTTTGGGACTGAAATGAGTTTATTTGATTTAATTTTTGGAATTTTATTCCTTGTGTTTCCCGTATTCGGTTTAGTACGTGTTCGATGTTTTTGGATGAATGTAATGTAGGGTGTAATTTTTGTGGACTTGGCTGGATTTTTATATTGATTTTTGGATGTGACTAAATAAAGGGGGAAGTTGGTTAGTGTTTCATTTAAGTAATTTACATGCTATGTAGTGGAAATCGATTTAAAAGTTTGGGATATGTGTAAACCTTAATTGTCTTGTCTCTATGTTTTGGTTCTGTGCAAAAGAATAAGTGGCTGTGAAAAATCTATTTTTGTTGGAGTGTTATGCTTGTTGATGTGGTTTATTTTGAATTAACTTAAAGCATGTTAATTAAGTTGCTTGAATTAGAAGTAAGCTTGTTTCGGTTAATGCAAGTTTATGGAATTAGTGTAACACTTAGGTTTAATTACCCTTAAATTCCCCTTATTTTAAAATACGGGCTTGAAAATTCCATTTTTATTCTATTAAAATCCACCATCAAATGGACGGAGTTTCGCTTGTTTATCGGACTTTTCCCAAAATGTTCACCTGATTAACACATTCAATTGCATAACAACAGTAGCCAGCAGGGCTCAAAGTATAAAAATATGCATCATATAATTGCCCCATGGGCTCAAACCGGAAGACATCAGTTTTCAAAGTTTTATCCCAAACCAAGTATTTGGATCAAGAAAAGTTTCATAAACTATACCCCAAAAATAAAACACCCTAAGCCTCACTCAAAAATATAAACATCACATATACAACAAAAAGAATATGTGAGGCTTAGGTGAGTGTGCATCTAAAACCCCATAACCCTACTCTCCCTGTGAGGGAGAGTAATCCTGCTCGGCCGGTCCTGGTGTAAACTCCGACTCAGTACCTGAAAAATGGTAAGGAGGTGAGTATTACACAATAAAATAGGGAAGCAGTTTCTATCATGCTATACTGAATCACTAGGCCAGACACAAGTAGTCAAATATAGTTCATACTACAAATTAAACACTTCAAAACAAAGACATACACATCCCATATCCCTTTAATCCATTTCAGATATCATACCACATGATTTCAAATTCTATACATTATTATAATTCGTATTCCATTTCATTCTTTAGGATATTTCTTAACATTGTACTTCATCTCCACACCGGAAGGTACCACATACAATGGGGCCTATGGGTACTTCACCTCCACACCGGAAGGTACCTCATACCATTGTACTTCACCTCCACACCGGAAGGTACCTCATACAAATTGGCCAGTGGGTACTTCACCTCCACACCGGAAGGTACCTCATACCGTTGTACTTCACCTCCACACCGGAAGGTACCTCATTGATGAGCATTTTATTTCCCAATATTCCTTGTATTATTTTACTCCTATTATTGATACTTGTTGCCTATTTGACATTATTTAGCTTGATTTAGTGATTTAGAGTTTATTGGACTAATATTCTGAATATTGTTTAATTTGGGATTATTTAGCCTAATTAATTCTATTTCTATTTTCAGGTCATATTTGGCACAAGGGCTTTTTGGACATTTTGGGAGTGAAGATTTAATTTTGGGAGTGAAGATTTAATTTTGGAAGAGAAGATATATGATGAAGTGAAGATTGTAATCTATCTTTAGGATTAGTTGAGATTTAGTTATATCTTTTAAGATTTAGATTTTATCTATAAGATATTTTTTAGATTTAATTTAGAGATAAGCTTTCCTTAGGATTTGGGCCCATGATTTAGGCCCGTTTTGTGATTTAAAAAGCCAAATTCGTGTAAACCCTTGGGAGAGCTTCCATTCACGTTTTTTACATTCTCTCTCATAGAGAAGGCTTAGTTTTGCTCTCCAAGCTTGTGGAGGCTGCTAGGGTTTCTCTCTCTTCTCTTTCTACACGTTTTTGGTATTTTTCTTCATGGAAGGCTAAACTCTTAGGTTAAATCCCTTTGGTAATGTATCACATACTCTTGAGGTTTTGTTCTTAATGCTATTTCATTTTTATTCACTGTTTTCATGCTTATTGATATGTTATGGTTCGCTTAGTTCCATGGTATAGAGATAATCCATGTGTATGAATGCTTAATTTATGCAAACTCGTAAAAACTCCATGCTTTGGCTTTTAATGCTTAATTAGAGGTTTGGGTTTTGGGGTGAGAATTGAATTTTCGCTTAGTATTTAGTTCTCACGAGTTGGACAGTGAAGAGGAAAGAAATTGATCTTTTGTGACCGATGATAGAGTTGTGAACGTGAGCCAAAGGGGTTTATCCGCTTTTCCTTATCTGTTTCTTCGTTTTGATTTAATTCTGTTTTGATTTCAATTATTCAATATTCAATACAAAAAAAACCCCCCCTGTTTTCTATGCATACTATGTGTTCGACCTTTTGCTTGATAAGATATTCCTTGGGAGACGACCTAGGAGTCACTTCCTAGTACTATACTTAAACTGTTTTTATTTGTATCGGGTACGGCCTCGATCAAATTTGGCGCCGTTGCCGGGGAATATCGGTTCTTGCCAAAGGTCATTAGTAGTTAGTTAGTGTCGTAGTTAGTATAGTTATTATAGTGTGTCGTGTCTGATTTAGGGCCTAGTAGTCAATTCTGATAACCGGTTGAAGTTGCACTGTTTGCTGTTTTGCTATTTTGTTGCAATTAGTGTATTTGATTGATTCTGTGGTTGCTAGTTCACATAGTTGTGGGTGGAATTTTTGCACGAAAATTTATATCCATACTACTTTTATCATATAAAAAGGTTTCGAGGCACCACGATCACTCAGATCACCACTGGTTGTGAGTTCCAGAAAAATTTTCCAAGTTTTAGCAGCACTTTCTTCAAATCGTCGCAACTTTTGACCCGTAACTCGGAATTTGTCAGAAAAATCCTTCGTCTGGATCCTGAAAAAGCCGTTTTACTATTTCTTTTTTATTTTACAAGTTTTATTTTCTTAGTTTTTGGTCTCTGATTTAATTGTTTGACTTGGTTCCCTTTTGAATTTTGTCCTCAAAATTTTTGTGGTATGTTTTCATGATTTTAGGGTGCTGAAAAAAATAAAGAAAAAATTTTAAAAAAATAAAAAATTTTGTTGTCTATTTTTGTCATGTATATTAGTGACAGTTTGCTATGATACATGGTGTTCTGTTCAGTACATGACTAGGGGCAACCCAAGCTACTTGCATCCATATAACCCTGAAATTGATAGAACTTATCACAGACTAGTTAGACAAAATAGGAACCAGTCCATAGGTAGTGAGTCTATTGAGTCTTTACATAGTGAGTCTGCTTCTTTTTCTTCTATTCCTATAAATTCTGATTCTTATTTTGATTATTATGAAAATATGGCTCAACCTCCACCACGTGAGAGGACATTGAGGGAGTTGGCTGCACCTGATTTCACTATTGAAGATTTGTGCATCCAGTATCCCGATGACCCGTATGAGCTAAGGTCTAGACTAATTCATTTGTTTCCCAAGTTTAATGGTCTTGCAAGTGAGGATCCTCATAAACATCTCAAGCAGTTCCATATTGTCTGTGCTACTATGAAACCACATGATGTGCAAGAGGATCATGTTTGTCTTAAGGCATTCCCACACTCCCTAGAGGGGCTAGCCAAGGATTGGTTGTACAATCTGGCCCCTGGTTCTATCACAGTCTGGGATGACCTGAAGAGGGCATTTTTGGAGAAATTCTTCCCTGCATGCAGAACAACAGCAATCCGAAAGGATATATCAGGCATCAGGCAACAAAGTGGAGAAAGTCTCTATGAGTATTGGGAGAGATTCAAGAGACTGTGTGCGAGCTGCCCCCACCATCAGATCTCAGAGCAGCTGCTTATTCAATATTTCTATGAAGGTCTCAACCTCATGGAGAGAAACATGCTTGATGCTGCAAGTGGTGGTACCCTAGGAGACATGACACCTTTAGAAGCCAGAGTCAAGATTGAGAAGATGGCTTCCAATTGTCAACAATTCCATGCAAGGAGCAACAGCGATGCAATCATAGTGAGAGGAGTGAATGATGTTGGCACAAGTTCTGGTAAGGTTGAGAAGCTTGAACAGAAGATAGATTCAATTTCAACTTTGGTCACTCAATTGGCCATCAACCAGAAGAAGTTGTCTCTGCCTGCTAGATTATGTGGCATATGCACATCCGCTGAGCACCCCACAGATGCATGTCCTTCTGTGCAGCAGCAACCAACGACTGGTGCTGACCAACCTGAGGCATATGCCGCCAACATCTTCAACAGTAGAAATCAGCAGCCACAGAACTTTGATCTCTCTACCAACAGATACAACCCTGGTTGGAGGAACCATCCCAACCTGAGATGGTCTGATCAGCAGCAACCTTCACAGGTTCAATTTCAGAACAATTCTAGACCACCATATGTACCTCCTCCAGTCCAGCAACAGAGACAACAACAGGCTAATTCTGCACCACCAGCTCCTAGTACTGAGCAGCAGCCTTCATTGGAAGAGCTGATGAAACAGATGACCATGCAAAATCTCCAATTTCAACAGGAAACTAGAGCATCCATTCAAAGACAAGAGGCCTCCATTCAATCTTTGACCAATCAGATGGGACAGATGGCAACAGCAATCAACACTATGCAATCTCAGAATTCTAACAAGTTGCCATCCAAACAGTGATCAATCCAAACCAGAATGTGAATGCCATTAGTCTAAGGTCAGGGAAGCAGATTGTCACACCCACACCAGAATCTGACCTCAACAAAGATGATCTAGTTTCAACCAACAAGAAGAGCCAAATGGTCGAGGAGAGTGAGCACACAAGTACCAGAAAATCCCATCCAGCTCAGCCTTCCACAAGCACAGCACCTGCTGCTGCCCAACAACCACCCCCCATTCCTCTTCCTTTCCCACCAAGGGGGGTGACTCAAAGCAAGAAAATGGAAGAGATTGACAAAGAGATACTTGACACATTCAGGAAGGTGGAAGTCAACATACCCCTTCTTGATGCAATCAAGCAGATTCCAAGGTATGCAAAGTTCTTGAAGGATCTATGCACACACAAACGGAAGCTCAAGGGCAATGAGAGGATCAACATGGGAAGAAATGTCTCTGCTCTTATAGGTAAACCCGTCCCTCATATTCCTGAAAAGTGTAAGGATCCTGGAACTTTCTCTGTGCCTTGTATCATAGGTAATACTAAATTTGAGAATGCTTTGCTAGATTTAGGAGCATCTATTAATGTTATGCCTATGTCTGTTTTCAAGTCTCTTTCACTTGGACCTCTTCAACCTACGGGTGTGGTTATTCACTTGGCAAATAGATCTACTGCCTACCCCGCAGGTTTGATAGAGGATGTCCTGGTTCGGGTTGAAGAGCTTATCTTTCCTGCTGATTTTTATATTCTTGATATGGAAGAGGACACCTCTCGTAGTGTTGTCCCTATCATATTAGGGAGACCATTTTTGAAAACAGCCCGAACCAAGATAGATGTGCATGCAGGTACACTTTCCATGGAATTTGATGACAGTGTGGTTCGATTCAATATTTTTGATGCTATGAAACATTTTTCTGATGACCACTCTATTTTTCATGTTGACTTGATTGATGATCTGATTGATGAGCATGTTCTAGACTTTTTGCATGATTATGATTTGCCATCTTTCACTAGCTCATTTACTTGTTCTGCATGTTCTGATTCCGAAATGTGCACTGCATGCATTGAAATTGACCAGTTTTTAAATTCTACTACTGCATCTGTTGATTCATATGATATAGATTCAGATCATGCTAACCCTAACCCCATTTCTGTTATGCATGAGTGTAATCCATTTGTTCAGGTGCAGGCGGCAGAATCCAATTCTGCTGCTCCTTTAGTTCCATCTGTGATGCAGGCACCTTTATTGGACCTGAAGCCCCTTCCTCCTCATCTCAAATATGCTTACTTGGAGGCTGAGCAGAAACTTCCAGTGATCATCTCTACCTCCCTTTCTGTTGCTCAAGAGAAGCAACTGCTGGATGTGATTAGAGCAAACAAAAAGGCAACAGGATGGACTTTGGCAGACATACCTGGTATTAGCCCCTCCATGTGCATGCATCGGATTTTATTGGAGGATGGGGCTAAACCAGTGAGACAACCCCAGAGACGGTTGAACCCCCAGATTCTTGATGTGGTGAAGAAAGAGGTCACCAAGCTGCTGCAAGCTGGCATTATCTACCCCATTTCAGACAGCACTTGGGTAAGCCCGGTTCAAGTAGTTCCCAAGAAGTCTGGGGTGACAGTTGTCAAAAATGAGAAGGATGAGCTGATTCCCACTAGAGTGCAGAACAGTTGGAGAGTCTGCATTGATTATAGGAAGCTCAACCAGGTGACCCGCAAGGATCACTTTCCTCTTCCCTTCATTGATCAGATGTTGGAGCGCCTGGCAGGTAAATCTCACTATTGCTTCTTAGATGGTTTCTCTGGTTATTTCCAAATCTGTATTGCACTAGAGGACCAACATAAGACTACATTTACCTGTCCTTTTGGTACATTTGCTTATAGGAAGATGCCTTTTGGCCTATGCAATGCTCCTGACACTTTTCAAAGATGTATGATGAGTATTTTTAATGACTTACTTGAGCATTGCATAGAGGTCTTCATGGATGATTTTAGTGTATATGGTTCCTCTTTTGATGCATGTCTTGATAGTTTGTCTAAGGTGCTTAATAGGTGCATTGAGACTAACCTTGTCTTGAATTTTGAAAAATGTCATTTTATGGTAGAACAAGGCATAGTCTTAGGGCACATTATTTCGCATAAGGGCATAGAGGTTGACCCTGCTAAGCTGCATGTAATATCACATTTGCCTTACCCCTCTTGTGTGCGAGAGGTGCGTTCTTTTCTTGGCCATGCAGGTTTCTATCGCAGGTTTATTCAGAACTTTAGCTCAATTTGCAGAAAGGAGTTCTTGGTTGGTCAAAAAGTGTTGCTCTACAACTCTAGGCTTGGACTCATGAGTGGAAAGCTCCGCTCTAAATGGATTGGACCGTTTGTAGTCACCCAGGTGTTTCCTTATGGCACTGTGGAGATCAAGAGTGAGTCCACAGACAAGAGCTTCAAAGTCAATGGCCACCGACTCAAGCCTTTCCTAACCTCCCCTTCTTTGGATGATGCACCTGTGGAGGAAGCCTCATTGGTCGACCCCATTTTTGACCCACCTTGATTTAGGGAGTCTTCTTTTCTCCTTCTTTACTACTTTTATTCCACTTGTCTATATCTGTCTGATTCTGCTATTTGTTTTCCATTGAGGACAATGTGTGATTTAAGTGTGGGGGGGAGCGTAGTTTAGGTTGCATATTTTTGCTTTGATTTTTTAGGTTTTGCTAAGTTTTGGGCATTTTCTTGCATGTTTTTGCTTCAATTTAGTAGAGTCTTGGTATCTTGTGTCTGAATTCATGCATTTCTGTGTGTAAAGTTGCTTTTGATAATTAAGAGGTGGTAACACTGTGATAGAATTGTCCCTTTTGTGAGGATTTGAGCCTTAATTGTGGGTGGATTGCTATATATGCCACCTAATTTTTCTTTCATGTGTGATTGCACTCTGGATTACTTGCACTCTAGAACTTGACTTGACTCTTGTTGATACTTGATATTCCCATGCACATTTTGAAATGATTTAGGCATTGTTTTTTCTTAAATAAGCCACTAGCCATATGAGCCTACCTTGAATGAATTTATCCTTTGATAGCCCCTTTGAGCCTTTATATCCCTTTTCTTTGTTCTTTAGCTCATTACAAGCCTATGACTGAAAAACCATGATTGTCCTAACGTTAGGGAATGTTGGAGCTTTGGAATTGTTTTGGGAATGGGTATTAAGTAAGCGAGGGTGCTTTGTTCTTCATCTCTTGTGAGTTCTGGGTTTTGCCTCTATGGTCGGTGAAGTAATTATGGCTTTATCTCATTATGCCATTTTTATTGTTTCTTCTTTCCTTTCGTTCATGAAGTTCTGCAATGTAATGCAATTCAAAAAAAAAAAGAAAAAAAAAGAAAAAAAAAAGAAAAAAAAGAAGAAGAAGAAGAAGAAAAAGAAAAAAAATGGAATAAAAGGTTGATTGAGGCATGGAGGTTTGGAATTAGAGGTTGTTGTTATGTTTACCATTTCATTCTAGGGTGGATTGTGCTTATTTTTTTTTACTTGTTCCCCATTGCTCCTCTATTCCCTGGGTTTTAGCTACATTTCCCATATTTTTATCCTACCTTGTCCTTGGTCCCATTACAACCCTGAAAAGACCTTTTGATCTTAATGTGCATGTGTGTTGATTGTTGATGTTAGAGGCTTGTCAAGCCTATGGTTGTGTTTGTTTTTCATGATGTGCCTTGAGTGTAAACACTGATTAACCTTAAACACTTGAGTGTAAACACTATTGAGTGATCCTTGTGAGTTTCTATCATCTTTGTGACTACCATCTTGATGTCATTGGTTTTCTTTGCATATTTGAAATAATTGGATGATGTTCATGGATGCCTTGATTCTTTGGTCCTTATTTTCTTCATGTGCTCGATTTTGCCCATTTCTTTGCATTTCCTAGAATTCATTGTGAAGTATGTAATCTCTTAGGTTTGCATTCATTAGTTTTAGTAATCTTGTTACATGATTCACTTTGGTGCATATTGATTTTCTCAGTCCTAATTCTTAGTTTTGCCCAGGAGTGCAAAAGATAAGTGTGGGGGTATTTGATGAGCATTTTATTTCCCAATATTCCTTGCATTAATTTACTCCTATTATTGATACTTGTTGCCTATTTGACATTGTTTAGCTTGATTTAGTGATTTAGAGTTTATTGGACTAATATTCTGAATATTGTTTAATTTGGGATTATTTAGCCTAATTAATTCTATTTCTATTTTCAGGTCATATTTGGCACAAGGGCTTTTTGGACATTTTGGGAGTGAAGATTTAATTTTGGGAGTGAAGATTTAATTTTGGAAGAGAAGATATATGATGAAGTGAAGATTGTAATCTATCTTTAGGATTAGTTGAGATTTAGTTATATCTTTTAAGATTTAGATTTTATCTATAAGATATTTTTTAGATTTAATTTAGAGATAAGCTTTCCTTAGGATTTGGGCCCATGATTTAGGCCCGTTTTGTGATTTAAAAAGCCAAATTCGTGTAAACCCTTGGGAGAGCTTCCATTCACGTTTTTTACATTCTCTCTCATAGAGAAGGCTTAGTTTTGCTCTCCAAGCTTGTGGAGGCTGCTAGGGTTTCTCTCTCTTCCCTTTCTACACGTTTTTGGTATTTTTCTTCATGGAAGGCTAAACTCTTAGGTTAAATCCCTTTGGTAATGTATCACATACTCTTGAGGTTTTGTTCTTAATGCTATTTCGTTTTTATTCACTGTTTTCATGCTTATTGATATGTTATGGTTCGCTTAGTTCCATTGTATAGAGATAATCCATGTGTATGAATGCTTAATTTATGCAAACTCGTAAAAACTCCATGCTTTGGCTTTTAATGCTTAATTAGAGGTTTGGGTTTTGGGGTGAGAATTGAATTTTCGCTTAGTATTTAGTTCTCACGAGTTGGACAGTGAAGAGGAAAGAAATTGATCTTTTGTGACCGATGATAGAGTTGTGAACGTGAGCCAAAGGGGTTTATCCGCTTTTCCTTATCTGTTTCTTCGTTTTGATTTAATTCTGTTTTGATTTCAATTATTCAATATTCAATACAAAAAAAACCCCCCCTGTTTTCTATGCATACTATGTGTTCGACCTTTTGCTTGATAAGATATTCCTTGGGAGACGACCTAGGAGTCACTTCCTAGTACTATACTTAAACTGTTTTTATTTATATCGGGTACGGCCTCGATCACTCATACAAATTGGCCTATGGGTGCTTCACCTCCACACCGGAAGGTACCTCACACCACTGTACTTCACCTCCACACCGGAAGGTACCTCATACAGTTTGGCCGGTGGGTACTTCACCTCCACACCGGAAGGTACCTCATACCACCACTACGCAATTGTAAATCTTTAAATCTTTGAATTTTGTTTCCAAATTATCTCATTGGTTTCCAATCTCATGAATTTCATAATTCAATCATACCCTTATATTTTCACTTGCTAAAATTCCTCTTTTTCTTATTCCAAATCATCATGCTCATTACCATTCATAACTTCCAGGTTCCATATAATTTACCCATGTTCTACATTTAAATCAATTACCGAAATCACAAATTGCACATAACATCACATACCAATATCAATTCAATTATCAGAGTTACATTTGCACATATCATCACTTTTCAATATTCTTAAAGGCAAAATCATAGTTTATTAAATTATTGACTATCCTAGGGTTTCCTATCAAACTAACAAACATCTCCTAGCACCCAATATACACATAATACAACCTACCCCCTAGATTAAGGTAACACAAACCTCCTTACCTCAAACTCTTAGAGATAAAGAGATTTAGCTTGTTCTACACTTGAGTTCTTTCCACCCAAGGAGCCAACAACCATAAGATGAAAACAAAACCTAGAATAGAGACACAAAAGGAAAAGATCATCATTTATGCCATGATCCATGCCAAAGCTTGAAGAGAAATAGAGCTTCATGGATTAGAACTCTAAAACCACCATGGATTGTAGAGAGAGAAAGGGGAGAACGAATTTTAAGAGTGAGAAAGAGGAAACCCAATACTTAATACTTACTTGAAGAGGAGAATCACAAGATTTGTGGGTGAAATGGGTGTGGGGGCTCTTGTTTGTGCTTGATAGGTGAAGAAATCAAATGGGACCCCAAGAAGAAGAAGATGAAGTCGAACAATGGAGGGAGAGAGAGAAGAGTGAGTGTTTTTATTTTGGTTTGGAAGGCAAGTGAGTGGCTAAAAATTGATAACCAAAAAGGGAGATTCCAATTGAGTGGTGGAGAGTGCATCACGTGCACTCTCTCTCTTCTCTTTTTTTTTGTACAGACCCTAAAATAATCGATTATCTTAACCTGATAATCGATTATTCCTTCAATGCAACATTTTTAGGGCTTTTCACCAGAAGCCTTATAATCGATTAAAGCCCTGAAGATAATCGATTATAGCTCAAAATAATCGATTACTTCATATGAGATAATCGATTAGAATTGCTGCAAATTTTTATTGTTTTCACCAGGGGCCTTGTAATCGATTACTGACCATCCAAGTAATCGATTATTTAGTGGAAAAGTCATATTTTGATGATTTTTCTATCCCAAAGTCATTTCCATAGGCTTTCTATCAAATCCAACTTGATATTCTACCCAAAATCTCTTCCTAAACTTAACAATTCTCATAATAACTTGGAATAATTTAACATATATCATATATTTAAGTTGAGGATGTTACAATCCTCTCCCACTTACCCGAATTTCGTCCTCGAAATTCAGCTTTCCTCGAATAAGTGTGGATGAGATTGTCTGATCTTGCTTTCCAACTCCCAAGTAGCCTCCTCCACATTGTTCCTGCTCCATATGACTTTCACCAAGCAAATCTCCTTGCCTCTTAACTGTCTCACTTGTCTGTCTTCAATCCTCACTGGCAACACCTCAAAAGTCAAATTCTCCTTTAAAGGCAAGTCATCTAATGCAACCACATGAGTAGGATCATGTATGTATTTCCTTAACTGGGAGACATGGAATACATCATGAAGCCTAGCTAGATGCGGGGGCAAAGCAATCCTATATGCTACTGGGCCAACCTTCTCCAATATCTCATAAGGTCCAACAAATCGAGGAGTTAGTTTCTTGGACTTAATTGCTCTGCCGATCCCAGTAACCGGAGACACTCTTAAAAACACATGATCTCCAACCTCAAACTCCAAAGGTCTCCTTCGCCTATCAGCATAATTCTTTTGGCGATCCTGGGAAGTTTTCATCTTGTTCTTGATCATTGTGATCTTCTCAGTTGTTTCTTTCACAATCTCAGGGCCTGTCAACAGATTCTCACCTATCTGAAACCAACACAGAGGCGTCCTACACTTTCTTCCGTAGAGAGCCTCAAATGGTGCCATACCGATACTGGAGTGGAAGCTGTTATTGTAAGTAAACTCCATTAACGGCAGTAATTGCTCCCAACTACCAGCCTGCTCTAGAACAAATTCTCTCAACAAATCCTCAAGGGTTTGAATAGTACGCTCTGATTGCCCGTCTGTCTGTGGATGATAAGCCGTACTAAATTTCAGCTTAGTACCCAACGCCTCCTGAAGACTCTGCCAAAATCTGGACAAAAATCTCGGATCACGATCGGATACAATACTAGTAGGAACACCATGTAGTTTCACTATGTCCCTGATATACAAATGAGTCAACTTCTCCAGAATGTACTTCTTGTGAATCGGAATAAAGTGGGCACACTTTGTAAGACGGTCCACAACCACCCAAACTGCATCACATCCTGCAGCAGTCCTAGGTAGACCTGTCACAAAGTCCATAGCTATACTATCCCACTTCCACTCCGGGATGTCAAGTGATCTCAACAGACCACCGGGCTTTTGATGCTCAATCTTAACCTTCTGGCAAGTAAGGCAATGAGATACATGATCTGCTACATCAGTTTTTAACTTTGGCCACCAATAAATCTTCTTCAAATCTTGATACATCTTCATTGCACCGGGGTGAAAATTCATTTTGGTTCGATGTGCTTCCCATAGAATATCCCTCCTAACTTCGAAATCCATAGGAACACATATCCGACCCCTAAACCGGATAATGCCATCAGAACCCTTCACAAAGTCGGGCTCTTCATTGCCCGCTGACCCTTCTAACAACTTCTGTAGCTCCTCATCACCAGCTTGTCTTTCCCTGATAAGTTCAATCAAATCATTGGTAACCTGCAACATTTCTAGAACAATCCTCTTCTCTTTCACTTGCATGTTCAAATTAAGGTCACTGAATTCCTGGATCAATTGCATCTCTTTCACCATCAAATTGCTGACATGCAAAGTCTTGCGACTTAGTGCATCAGCCAGTACATTGGCCTTGCCTGGGTGGTATTGAAGACTAAAATCATAGTCCTTCAGAAACTCCATCCACCTCCTCTGTCTCATATTCAACTCCTTTTGATCGAAGAGATAGCGAAGGCTTTTGTGATCGCTGAAGACTTCGAACTTTGAACCATATAGATAATGCCTCCAGATTTTCAAAGCAAAAACTACTGCCGCCAACTCAAGATCATGAGTGGGATAGTTTTGCTCATGCTGCCTCAACTGCCTGGAAGCATAGGCTATGACTTGTCCTTGCTGCATCAACACACAAACCAACCCTTGTTTGGAAGCATCACAATAAACCACAAAGGATTGAGTTGGATCCGGCAAAATCAACACCGGGGAACTAGTCAATCGCCTTTTCAACTCCTGGAAGCTATCTTCACATTCTGGGGACCATTCAAACGGAACACCTTTCTGCGTGAGAGTAGTCAAAGGAAGGGCTAGCTTCGAAAACCCCTCAATGAACCTCCTATAATACCAAGCCATACCAAGGAAGCTTCTAATCTCGGTAATGGACTTGGGTCTCTCCCACTTAAGCACTGCCTCCACCTTAGAAGGGTCCACTGCGACACCCTTCTCAGAAATCACATGCCCCAGAAAGTGCACTTCATTCAACCAAAAACTACATTTGGAGAACTTCGCATAAAGACACTTGTCCTTGAGAACTTGAAGCACCGTTCTCAAATGCTCTTCATGCTCCTTCGGGCTCTTAGAATAAATGAGAATGTCATCGATGAACACGATGACGAATGAGTCCAAGTACGGCCTAAAGATCCTGTTCATATAGTCCATGAAAATGGCAGGAGCATTCGTGAGACCGAATGGCATCACAACATATTCGAAATGACCATACCGAGATCTAACAGCAGTTTTAGGAATGTCCTCCTCTCGGATACGGATTTGATGATATCCAGATCGGAGGTCAATCTTTGAGAAAACTGCAGCTCCCCGAAGCTGATCCAACAAATCATCGATGCGCGGGAGTGGATACTTATTCTTCACTGTCACCGCATTTAGCTTCCGGTAATCAGTGCACATCCGGACACTTCCATCCTTCTTTTTAACAAAGAGGATAGGAGCTCCCCACGGGGAAACACTTAGCCTAATGAATCCTTTGGCTAATAGCTCCTCCAACTGCTTCTTTAACTCTTCTAATTCTGGAGGGGCCATTCTATAAGGCGCTTTAGATATCGGGCTGGCACCAGGTATAAGATCGATGCCAAATTCTACTTCTCTGGCTGGAGGTAATCCGGGAATTTCAGCAGGAAAAACATCCGGAAACTCACAAACCACTGGGATTTTACCAATATTTGATGCTTCCTCATCATCTACAGCCGACACCGAAAATTGACAGAAAATTACTGACTTCTGACTACAATCAAGAAGGACACGATTCTGGGACATCCAGTTCATGCCTAAAATAATATCCAGCTTGGTTAAGGGCAAACATATCAAATTCACTCGGAATTCCCGCTCCAAAACTCGAAGTGGGCAATCCAAGCATATCAATGATGTAACCACAGCTGAATTAGTAGGGGTAGAAACAGACAACTTAAATGGCATCTCAACTGCAGACAGTTTTAATCTCTCCATACAATTGACAGAAATGAAAGAATGCGTAGCTCCACAATCAAAGAGAATACCACAAGGAATACCATTTACTAGACCAATACCTCGGATCAACTCATCAGCTTCAGTCACCTCTTCTCCATCAAGAGTGTACACCTTTCCCCTTTGAAGTGGGCGGCCGTCACCAACCCTCTGCGCCCTAGTCAGATTGGCCTCTTTCTTCACAGCATTCTTCGGGCAATTAGTTGCAATATGACCGGGTTGCCCACATTTGAAACATGTGACACTTGGTTGATTCTGAGCCAAATTCCAACATACACCTCGGTGATGCCTACCACAGTGGGAACAAGGCGGAATAGGACCAGGTGAACTCCCCATAGGGCCTGCATAGGGGCCTGGTCGCTGCACCGCTCCCTTGCCCCTTATAGGACCATCACCTTTCTGCACCGTCTTGCTTTTATCTTCTGCCATCTTCCTCTTAAGCCCCTTTTCATAAGTGCTCGCCATGTTGACCAAACGGGCTAGATTATCAATATTGTGGTATTCGCAAGAGAGGCGAATATCAGTCCCGAGCCCCGACTCAAACTTGACACATTTGCCACGCTCACTGGCATCCCGATAATCAGAGAATCGGATAAGATCTTCAAATCTAGCAGTATAATCCCCAACTGACATGGAGCCTTGAGTCAGTTGGAGAAAGGCAATCTCTTTCTCCCTTCTCACGTCCTCAGGGAAATACTTTCCCAGAAAAAGACCCTTGAATACTTCCCAAGAAACCACCGGATTGGCCGCCTCCAATCCCCTCCTCTGCTAGTCCCACCAATGCTCAGCTTCATTAGTTAACATAAATTCCGCCAGCCGGACATGTTGCTCCATTGGTGGTTGGATAGAGCGGAGGATCTTCTCGATCTCCTAGATCCATCTCTGGGCTCCATCAGGGTCATTTCCACCCTCAAAACGAGGTGGATCATTCTTGCGAAACCTCGTCATCCAGTCCACCTCTACTGGGGCTGGTTGCATAGCTGCTGCTGCTGCGGCAGCTGCCATCTGCTCTCCCTGCTGTTGCTGACTCTGTGACAGATGCTCCAGGATGGCTGCAAACCCATCGTTAGCAGCCCTTCTTCCAGCCATACTACTTAGCCAAAGAGAGCAGACAAATAAGACTTAAATACTAAATGTTTACATAATACTATAATCATACTACTAAACTCCTAGGCTTTTACTATGAGGATTCATTACTCGCTAGGTGAGTAATCATGTGGAGTTTGCTTAACTCCAAGGCCGAGGAGAAACTGCTCTGATACCATAAATGTAACACTTAGGTTTAATTACCCTTAAATTTCCCTTATTTTAAAATACGGGCTTGAAAATTCCATTTTTATTCTATTAAAATCCACCGTCAAACGGACGGAGTTTCGCTTGTTTATCGGACTTTTCCCAAAATGTTCACCTGATTAACACATTCAATTGCATAACAACAGTAGCCAGCAGGGCTCAAAGTATAAAAATATGCATCATATAATTGCCCCATGGGCTCAAACCGGAAGACATCAGTTTTCAAAGTTATATCCCAAACCAAGTATTTGGATCAAGAAAAGTTTCATAAACTATACCCCAAAAATAAAACACCCTAAGCCTTACTCAAAAATATAAACATCACATATACAACAAAAAGAATATGTGAGGCTTAGGTGAGTGTGCATCTAAAACCCCATAACCCTACTCTCCCTGTGAGGGAGAGTAATCCTGCTCGGCCGGTCCTGGTGTAAACTCCGACTCAGTACCTGAAAAATGGTAAGGAGGTGAGTATTACACAATAAAATAGGGAATCAGTTTCTATCATGCTATACTGAATCACTAGGCCAGACACAAGTAGTCAAATATAGTTCATACTACAAATTAAACACTCCAAAACAAAGACATACACAACTCATATCCCTTTAATCCATTTCAGATATCATACCACATGATTTCAAATTCACTACATTATTATAATTCGTATTCCATTTCATTCTTTAGGATATTTCTTAACATTGTACTTCACCTCCACACCGTCGGCTTCCTGCCCGGAAAAGCTGACTCTCTCTATTTGTCTGCTGTATGTTTCTATTGGTCCTTTGTTGACCATCTAGATGATGGACCTACGTACGGGGAAGGATCATTTTCAGAGGAGGCGCCAGCTACAACTCTTAAGGATGAAGGCCATTCGTTCTCTTCAGTGTCTGTCCTGTTATGCAGTGGTGCAGTGTTTTGGTTCAGGTAGACTTTAATAACTTTGTTGGATACCATGTAACTCCCGTAATTGTAATAATGTTTTCTGAACATTGAAAACCGAAATAAAGGATAATGATTTGACATGGGATTCCAAAGCACGATATTGGTAACATCTCGATTCAGAAACCTGATAGATGACATGGAGCATGATTGTACAATTTGTAACAAAAATGTTTTTGGAAAAGAAACGTGTTTGCAAGAAAGGATCCATGTCCATGTCATCAAGAAAAAAGTTTGACTCGTATTTTTATGAATTAAAAGTTTCTAAATCGGGGTGTTACACCCATGTTCAAAGATGATCAAGAAAAAACGACGTTCGTGATTGATAGAGTAGCTTACTGTTACACGGTAATGCCTTTTGGTTTGAAAAATGCAGGGGCAACTTATCAGAGAATGCTGGATAAGATCTTTGGAGAATTGATCTGTCCAACCCTGGAGGTTTACGTTGATGATATGATCGTCAAATCAACAATTCACGAAAATCATAAACAGGATCTGGAGGTTGTCCTTACCAAGGTACGTAAGCATAATATGCGATTAAACCCACTAAAATGTGCCTTTGGTGTTACTGCCAGAAAATTACTAGGTTTCATGCTCACTAGTAGAGGGGTACAGGCTAACCCTGAAAAGTGTGATGCAATCACGCAGATGAGGAGCCCGAGTTCCGTGAAAGAGGTCCAATAGCTGACTAGATGCATTGCAGCATTAGCAAGATTTCTATCAAAGTCCACTTACAAGTCACTTTTGTTGTTCCAGCTGCTCAAGAAGGACAAGGACTTTAAGTGGATAGATGAGTGTGAAGCAGCCTTTCAAGAGTTCAAGCAATATCTCTTCAATCCACCAATTCTGAGTAAGCCTGAATCAGGTGCGATCCTATATTTGTACTTATCTGTCAATGAGGAGGCAGTAAGTGTAGCCTTGGTACGGGAGTTGGAAGAGGGACACGAGCCTGTCTAATTTTTTAGCAAGGTGCTACAAGAAGCTGAAAAGAGATACCAGAAAATTGAGAAGATGGCGTTTGCACTGGTGATCACCGCCAGGCGTTTGAGACAGTATTTTCAATGCCATCCGGTCGTGGTCAGAACAGATCAACACATACAGCAAATATTACAGAAGCCCGACTTAGCAGGTCGTATGATCGCTTGGTCAGTGGAGCTGTCAGAATATGGACTCAGTTATGAATCAAGAACAGCCATCAAGTCTCTGGTTCTAGCAGATTTCATTGTGGAGTTGACACCAAAAGCAGATTTGGAGAGCTGGACTCTCTTCATAGATGGATCCTCCAACCCTACAGGAGGAGGAGCTAGTATAATATTAGAGAACGCCCAAGGGGTTTCCATCGAGTATTCACTGAGATTTGACTTCTAGACCTCCAACAATCAAGCCGAATATGAGGCCTGTCTTGCTGGTATGACGATGGCCAAAGACCTCAGAGAGCGTTCGATCCTGCTATACAGTGATTCGCAATTGGTAATTTCCCAAATCAGAGGAGACTTCCAAGCAAAGGAACCGCTGCTTCAAAAATATCTCACCAAATGTAAACAATTGGCTGAGACATTTGAAGAGATAGATTTCCAACACATTCCAAGAGAAAAAAATTCAAGAGTAGATATTTTATCAAAACTGACCACCAGCACCAAGAAGCCAGGGAATCACAGATTAGTTGTACAACAAGTTATCCCCTACCCCAGTGCGACTTTGGTAGTGGAGGATGAGGATTCGTGGGCTTCTCCTATACTAACATTTCTGCTTCATGGCACCATTCCAGAGGAGAGAGTGCGTCTAAAAAGGTAAAGTAAATGGCTCCTCATTTTACCATATAAGATGGATTACTCTATCGAATAGGCTTCTCCTCATCCCTGCTCCGATGTTTGTTGGACCGAGAGGCTAAATTGGCTATGAAGGAAGTACGTGAGGGAAGATACAGTCATAATTTGGGAGGAAGAAGTCTAGCTAGGAAGATACTAAGAGGCGTATTCTACTGGCCCACTATCCAACTAAACTCCATGAATCATGTAAGGAAATGCGATCGTTGCCAAAAGCATGCTGATGTTCACCTTGCTCCTCCAAAGGAACTCCATTCTATATCGGCACTGTGGCCTTTCTTCTAATGGGGAATGGACTTGTTGGGTCCATTTCCACAAGCTGCTGGACAAGTGACTCATCTGGTGGTGGCGGTGGATTTCTTTACGAAATGGATTGAAGCCAAAGCAGTAGCTACCACTACTTCAACCCAAATTCTAAAATTCCTCAATAATCAGGTAATATCACGATTTGGTGTTCCCGCTGTGTTAATTATTGACAATGGCACTCAATTCACCAGTGAAGCATTCAAATATTTTCTCCGAGAATTGGGGATAAAACAACGTCTATCTTCTATGGAGCATCCACAGACTAATGGACAAGCAGAAGCAGCAAACATGTTCATTCTAAGAGGGATAAAGAAGAAGTAAGATGACAGTAAGGGAAAATGGGTCGATTGCATAAACTCAGTCCTTTGGTCCTACAGAACCACTCCACACTCGACTACAGGAGAAACTCTGTTCAAGTTGACATATGGGAGTGAAGCTATGATCCCGCTAGAGATAGGATCTACTAACATGAGGTCAAGGTACTTTGATCCCGAACTGAATGTAAGGCTCATAAGGGAAAGCTTGGATCTTCTACAAGAATCCAGGGAAATTGCAACTATTCGCATGGCAACAATCTAGCAGCAGTTAGCCAAACAATACAACCTGAAGGTGATCTCTCACACCTTTAAAGAAGGAGACTTGGTATTACGTAGAGCCGATGTGCACCGCAAAGAACCTGCGCATGGGAAGTTAGTAGCTAATTGGGAAGGTCCATATCGGGTCGCATCCAAGATCAAGAAAGGGGCTTATTTTCTGGAGACGCTTACTGGTAAAAGCATCAAGAATCCATGGAATGCAGCAAAGCTTCAGATCTATTCAGTTAGATGTCTTCTTTTAACAAAATTTCTTAAGTTATTTATTTTCAAAGAGATCTTGTAGACCACTGTCACGTTTATGTTTTAAGTTTACTTTTGCTTTGAAAGAAGGTCTTGTAGACCACTATCATGTTTATATCTAGAAGTGTTATGCATTGGTTCTAGTATTTCTATCTTGTTAATAAATAAGAATTGTGAAAGTCCCATAAGTTGCAGGATTAATGAAGAAACCAGATTGAATGTTGCACCCCTTGAGTTGGTCATTTCAAACCGGTTTCCGTTCCATCAAGGACCCTATGAGTTCGGTCTGATTTTTCAAAGCACAATGAACAGGAGTCGCTAAATGAATTCAGTATTTCGGTTAAACCCGGACTTGGTATTTCGGTTAAACCCAAATCCGGATAAAAGAATCCAGTATCCAACATTAAGTACACCACTTATTTGACTAGCCATCAGATAAGAAGAGAAGTGGATAAGAAGATGTTCTTGTATAAAAACGAACACCGCCCATGTACTCAGTATGATCCTTGTTAGTCTTAAGAAATACTAAAGGCTAATAAATTAAATGGAACACCATTCGCTGGCTAGAATAGGACATCCATGGATCAGCAATTGTATGGATACACAAAGGCAAATAAAAGGACAATTGGCATATATCATTGATCGAAAAGTTCAAGTACAACTAGGAAAGAGCCGACAATATAAAGTAAAAAATAAAAGATAAAAGTGACTGAAAACAAAAGAGCTGGAAATAAAAACTAATGAGCAGTAGCGCCATCATCACCATGTCCCTCATCATCCTCAATTTCTTCATCATCTTCAAACGCCAAAGGATCGAGACAATTCTCATCATCCAAGTCCACTTGCACTCTTGTCCCATCAGGAAGATAACGGTAAAGCACACCGTCTTCCACCTTATTGAGGAAACCACAATTGGTGGTTAAAACAACTAAGAAACCCTAGGAGAACACCTAGAAGGGGGGGGGTTGAATAGGTGTAAAAGAAACCTTGAAAGATTTTCGAAAGAAATGAATCGAAACAATTAAAACGAATGATTTTTGCAAAGTTGGCAGCACTTAATCGATTAAACTGAATTCTAATCGATTAAGATCAGAAAAGTCAAATTGTCTTAATCGATTATGAACTTCCTTAATCGATTAGATCTATCAGAAACTGAAAAAATCACTTTTTCAAACGCATACGAAAATCAATCAATCAACACGTAAAATCAGAGATTCAGCGAAAAAGATTAACACCTATATTCTTATTAATTACCTAGGTTATGAAAATGATTTTCCCCAACTTAATTTGAACAATTAAGATTCAATTCAATCAATTATGAAAATCAATCTTTCTCTAGGTTTTCAACCAAGAACACAATGAACAACAAGAATGTAAAGAGTAAGGGTTTAGAGATACGGCACAGTGATTTATCCTGGTTCACTTTCATCCACTTGAAAGCTACATCCAGTCCCCTCTTCAACCAAGAGAGATTCTTCACTATGAGGAATTAGAGTTCTCAAATTACAAGTAAATGCCTCTCAAGACTCCCTTCTTGATAGCCTACAAGAGATACTCCACACCCTTGCCTTGTAATCCTATTGATCTTCTCTCTAATCTAACCTCTACCCCTTGTTGATAATCCACACAACAAGTCTTCACTTGCTTGATGATAATCCACACACCAAGGCTTCACTTTGCTTGATTCACAACCAAGACTTCTTCTTCAATTTGAATGAACTTTGCTTGATGATAATCGACACACCAAGTCTTCTTGTTTGTTGTAGATGACTTGCCTCTTGCAAAGATTACAACACAGTAGAAAACACAATGACACTCCTATGAATCTCTTCCAATAGCTATGACAAAATCAACATGAGAGATTCTAGAGTTCTTGATCAAAGAATATGAAAATAGAAAAGCTTTGATCTTTGAAAATTGAGAGAGAATAGAGTGGCTTGATTTCTTGTAAAACTTGTATGAAAAATGATTCTAGATGATCAAAATAATTGGGAAAAGGTTTATATAAAGTACCCAAAACTTGGAAGCACTTCAAAACTGATTTTGAGAAGTGAAAAACGTATTTTCAAAATCAGTTCTACAGTGTTTAATCGATTAGATACATGCATAATCGATTAGTAATCGATTAAACTGATTCATAATCGATTAACCCCTGTTGAAATCACTTGAAAACTTGTTTTCTCAAAACTAAACCTTTCCTTTCAAACCTTTAAGCCACCTATTGATTTTAGGTAAAGTGAAAACTCAAATTATGATATAATCATGCAATCAAAAGAGATTCACTACCCTCTAAGAAACTCTACCCAAACTTATCAAGTAAAAAGACTTAATCTAGAGAGGCAAATGATATTACAATAATAAAACACAAACTAGATCTTCATAAGTCTTCATGAGTTGGCTCTCTCTTCTTCACTTGATGTTTGTTGTTGCTTGTTGAACTTGAAACTTGATCAATATCTTTGTAGCTTGTTCAAAACCTTTTGTCATTATCAAAACATTCTCAATGGAACTTACAATCTCCCCCTTTTTGAAAATGACAAACATGTTTTGAAGTTGTTGACGCTTTAACTATTTGATCACTTGGTGAGACTCTTGCTCCCCCTTAATCAATGCAATTTACATTTGAAATCCAATTGATAGAAGCTTCATTCTCCCCCTATCTTCAACAACTTTGCTCAACCTATACAAAAACAACAAAACAACCCTTTCTCCAAAACAACCATTTCTCCCCCTTTGGCATTATCAAAAAGTAATATATACCAATTGAAATATAAAATGCTAAGCCAAAGTAAGAGACACCAATGATCATTTCTTCACAACATTGATACCAATTGAAAAATACAAGAACTATACTTTGAAATGTGATACCAATTGGCAAGAAAATATAACAATGAATTATGATACCAATTGAAAGACTAATAAATCATAATATCACTTAACAAAGTAAGATATCAATTGTAAAGAAATATCACAATATCAACAAAAGCATGATAATCATCTAATAATCACTCAATGATACCAATTGAACTTTTAGAAAAGTAATACCAATTGAGAAGATATCAATTGAGGATATTCAACAATATCAAATTTTACCACTTTGTAGGTCATTCACTTGAGATGCAAATGTAATACCAATTGAAGATGCAAATTTAAGAATAACACTTGTAAGCCCTTTGATCTTCAATCATACCTACAAAACAATCATGCTTTTCTTTTTGGTATCCAAACGATTTTGGATCCATTTTTGTTAGTTAAGGGAATCTCACCCTTCTTAACCCAAACAAACTTTCCTTTAGGTATACCATGCACTTTAATATAACACATATTTGAAGTATGTCCATGAGTACCACAATAGAAACATGTTGGTGCATTTGAGAAATCAACTTTAGAAAAATCAACAACATTTCTATGAGAATTACTCTTAGCATTAGTATAACTCAAACCAAACTTGTTTGAATTTCCTCTTTGAAAATTTAACAATGTGCGCAATTTAATATCACCACTTGTGAAACTTGCAAGCTTATTTTTCAAAATAGCATTTTCATCTTTAAGAAACTTGCAATTTTCACAATCAACCACAATATTCAATCTACTAGCACAATCACAAGAAGAACTAGCATAAATGAGATCAAGGGTTTCATTTTCAAGATTAAGCTCATCAACTTGTTTTTGAAGTTCTAAAATCTCTTTTTGATGTTTCAAAATGAGCTTCTTTCTTTCAATGTTTTTCAAAACTAGTTTTTCAAGTTGTTCATGCATTTCTTCATAAGCATTATATAACAATTCATATTTAGAAGAAATTTCGGATTTAGTATGACTTACATTGCTATCCTCGCTTTGTTCACTTGATTCATCATTTGAACTTTCCTCTTCATTGACTTGAACAAGCAAGTTGAGATTAGCAACTTCTTCATCATCCGACGAACTACTCGATGTGCTTTTCTTCTCTTCTACATCACTATCCCAAACTATATATGCCCTTTTGTGTTTTGAATTTTTCTTGTCTTTCTCCTTCTTCTTGAGATACCTAGAGCATGAGTACTTGAGATGACCGAGTTTTCCACATTCATGGCAAACTACACCTTCTTTTGATGTCTTGGTCTTGTAGTGTGGGGAATCCTTCTCTTTACCTTTATCTTTGTTCAACCTTCCTTTTATCCTTAGAAACTTGTCAAACTTCCTTAGTAAAAGTTTCATTTCTTTTTCATCAACATCCGAATCGGAATCTTCACTATCTTCACTATCATCATCATCAGAACTCTCTTTATTATTGTATGATCTATTGACTTTAAGAGCAAGTCCCTTTCTTCCATTGTTCTTATCCGACTCTTCATTGATACTTAAACGTCCAAGCTCCATTTCATGTTCTTGAAGCTTTCCGAAAAGTGTTGCTAGATCCATAGCATCCAAATTCTTAGATTCAACAATAGCCGTTACTTTTGGTTGCCAATTCCTGTCTAAACATCTCAACACTTTGTTAGAAAGTTCACCTTGTAAGAAAGTCTTACCAAGAGCAAGTAAATGGTTAATAATATGAGTAAAACGCTTTTGCATATCATTAATAGATTCATTTGGAAGCATTTGAAACAATTCATAATCACGCATTAAAGCATTCAATCTAGCTCTCCTAACCTCACTAGTTCCTTCATGAGTCACTTGTAAAGTGTTCCACATTTCCTTAGCACTAGTACATTGGGAAACTCTAAAGAACTCATCATAGGATAAAGCGGAGGTGATGATATTCTTTGCTTTATAATCATATTGAACTTTCTTTCTATCATCATCCTTCCACTTATCCTCGGGGGTCAATTGTACTACGCCTTCAACTAAGCTAGAGGGGATATGAGGACCTTTTTCAACTACTTTCCAAATTTCACTATCTATGGCTTGGATAAAGATTTTCATTCTAACTTTCCAATAAGCGTATCCCTCACCATTAAAGAGTGGAGGACGACTTATCGAAGCACCTTCACCACCAAAGGGATTCATGGAACCCATTGCGATTTTCTTAAAGGATCTTTACGAAAAAGCTCTTATGCTCGTGTCTTTCGACCGAGCTCTAATACCAATTGAGGAAACCGCAATTGGTGGTTAAAACAACTAAGAAACCCTAGGAGAACACCTAGAAAGGGGGGGTTGAATAGGTGTAAAAGAAACCTTGAAAGATTTTCGAAAGAAATGAATCGAAACAATTAAAACGAATGATTTTTGCAAAGTTGTCAGCACTTAATCGATTAAACTGAATTCTAATCGATTAAGATCAGAAAAGTCAAAATGTCTTAATCGATTATGAACTTCCTTAATTGATTAGATCTATCAGAAACTGAAAAAATCACTTTTTCAAACGCATACGAAAATCAATCAATCAACACGTAAGATCAGAGATTCAGCAAAAAAGATTAACACCTATATTCTTATTAATTACCTAGGTTATGAAAATGATTTTCCCCAACTTAATTTGAACAATTAAGATTCAATTCAATCAATTATGAAAATCAATCTTTCTCTAGGTTTTCAACCAAGAACACAATGAACAACAAGAATGTAAAGAGTAAGGGTTTAGAGATACGGCACAGTTATCCTGGTTCACTTTCATCCACTTGAAAGCTACATCCAGTCCCCTCTTCAACCAAGAGAGATTCTTCACTATGAGGAATTAGAGTTCTCAAATTACAAGTAAATGCCTCTCAAGACTCCCTTCTTGATAGCCTACAAGAGATACTCCACACCCTTGCCTTGTAATCCTATTGATCTTCTCTCTAATCTAACCTCTACCCCTTGTTGATAATCCACACAACAAGTCTTCACTTGCTTGATGATAATCCACACACCAAGGCTTCACTTTGCTTGATTCACAACCAAGACTTCTTCTTCAATTTGAATGAACTTTGCTTGATGATAATCGACACACCAAGTCTTCTTGTTTGTTGTAGATGACTTGCCTCTTGCAAAGATTACAACACAATAGAAAACACAATGACACTCCTATGAATCTCTTCCAATAGCTATGACAAAATCAACATGAGAGATTCTAGAGTTCTTGATCAAAGAATATGAAAATAGAAAAGCTTTGATCTTTGAAAATTGAGAGAGAATAGAGTGGCTTGATTTCTTGTAAAACTTGTATGAAAAATGATTCTAGATGATCACAATAATTGGGAAAAGGTTTATATAAAATACCCAAAACTTGGAAGCACTTCAAAACTGATTTTGAGAAGTGAAAAACGTATTTTCAAAATCAGTTCTACAGTGTTTAATCGATTAGATACATGCATAATCGATTAGTAATCGATTAAAATGATTCATAATCAATTAACCCCTGTTGAAATCACTTGAAAACTTGTTTTCTCAAAACTAAACCTTTCCTTTCAAACCTTTAAGCCACCTATTGATTTTAGGTAAAGTGAAAACTCAAATTATGATATAATCATGCAATCAAAAGAGATTCACTACCCTCTAAGAAACTCTACCCAAACTTATCAAATAAAAAGACTTAATCTAGAGAGGAAAATGATATTACAATAATAAAACACAAACTAGATCTTCATAAGTCTTCATGAGTTGGCTCTCTCTTCTTCACTTGATGTTTGTTGTTGCTTGTTGAACTTGAAACTTGATCAATATCTTTGTAGCTTGTTCAAAACCTTTTGTCATTATCAAAACATTCTCAATGGAACTTACACTTATGTAGGAAATGCATACCTTTTGTAGTGAAATCCCTGTTAAGGAAATCGCTCGTTCCACTGTGTTCATAAAGGAGGATTGGACATAATCAACCCATTTCCCTTTATAGATGTCCCTTTGTCTTTCAGCTTCATTGAGGGCCTCCTTTAGCGTGATCAAAGCAGCATCATTGGCATCATTCACTTCTTTCAGCTTCTCCATTTTCTTGGCAAATTATTCCTCATCTTGGGAAAGAGTTTGTTTGGCCTTGTTTAATTCGATAGTACGAGTGGCAAGTTGTTGAGCCAGTTCGACCTCTTTTTTCACATAGCCAGCCAAGTCTACCGCCTCTTGACCAATGAACAACACCTTTTCAGCATTGTCTTCCAGGAATTGGAGGGTTGAAGCCGCTCGAAGTTGGTGTTTTTTCAGTGACTTCATCAGGTTGACAAATTCCCGATGAGTCATTCCTTGGAACCGGTGCGAGTCAGTATCAGTCAGTCATTCCTTGGAACCGGTGCGAGTTGTAACACCCCGATTTAGCAACTTGAATATATTTTTATTTAGTGAAAAATCTGGGAATTTTTTTAAAAGCATTGGTGACGGGGACATGAGTTCATTTTCATAAAAACATTTTTCTTTTTATAAAGATAATTCATTCATGTCCCTCATCACGCATCAAGTTCCAAATTGGGATGTTACCAACACCACACTTTGTAACTCTTTCTTCCATTTTCATAAAATATTTCGTTCATCAAAAAAACCTCGTTTTATGAACAGTACTTTCAAATCCAGTCACATTTATCAGAGTAATAAATTTTCCAAAACATATTGCATCTTTAAAATAGTTACATCAGGGTAGAGCCATTCCTTTTAAGTAAATCTCAAGATAGTGCATTACATACTTAAAGCATAATTAAAGACCTATACTACGGATCGCCGCCTTCACCAGGCACTCCGGCCAACTCGAAAAGCTCATCAACATCCTCAAATCTCTCCTCATCATCATCGAGAAATGTTGGCCTCACGTGCACTCCTTGTCCGTCAACACTAGCTTGCTCATGATGTCTCGCACATATGATACTGCAAGGGTGAACAGTGGATCAATGACCTCCAATCCGATAGATCCACGCCACTTCCAACCAACTGGGGTCAACTCCCAGTCTCCGTCGTCCAATGGGCACATGGAGATCCTGATTCTATATGCCATCTGCACTGCGTGGTATAGAATACCAGCAGAAGAAATAGGGTAGAAGAGAGAGTGAGCGATCCCGAACGATTTATGGTCGACGGGTGGAATTACAATAGGCACAAATATTAAGACAAACACAACAATATATATAGACGATAAAAAATACATGACACAGTTCACCTCATCATCATTATCAACATCAACGTCATTACATAGTGATATTTTCATTCGTACCATTATCTCTCTTCCTCATTCATCTCTTTCATTACTTGTTTCACAATGCCACATCACAACTCATAATCATAACAATGTTACATCCTGGGTCTCATCCATGCTTTCTCACCACTTGGACTTTTCCATTTTCCTTTCTCGACAATCCGCGTTGTATTTTAATCTCTTATTCCAAAGATCTTTTTAATAATTTCATCTTACTTTATTATGTCTTATCAAAGCGCATCCAGCGATGACAGGGGAAAATTAAGGAAATGTCATCGAGGAATTTTGTTAGCACATATACATCTCCTCCAATCCTCCCAAGTCTAGAGAAAAGAAAACGGGACGTACATGAACCTTAACCCACACCGATCGAATAGTCGAGAAAATCCAACAGCATATAAATATATTTGTCAAGACCACAACCGTACAGGCCGGTCATTATGACCATTAATATTTTACGCGATACCGCAAGGGCCCTACACCAATCGACTTCCCACCTCGTTCAGGTTCCTTCTCACCGTTCCAAAGTTGATCAAGGGGGCGGCAGTACTTTTCTAGTTCCGGGTGCAAAACATGCTACAATCCATTGGGTATTAATCCCCAATCACATATAGACTCGTTCTGCCTAGAAAAGCACTCTAGGTTAAGTAACGTTTCACCGTCATCACCCTCCCCTATCACAATCACCCACCTGACTATCCGCAGATAAACAGGGTATCTTCCTCTCCACTACTTCACGCTCAACTCGTCGCGTTATTCAGTGTCTTTTAATGTCTTATTAGCATTTTATTAATCCTAGGTTCGGCGAGTCACCCTTGTTCATCCCTTCGGTGAACCTCGACCTCTAATCGCATCTTTCGCAATAATGCTTCCTCACTGGTTCATAATCCTCATAACAACTACATGTAGCAGAGAGCTCCTCAATCTGACAAGCGCGCCACGTCAATCGTGCACCTTGGGGAGAAGATTCAAAGCGAGATCATAGAGTGTTTTAAGTAGTTTTCATTTTCTAAGTCTTGTAAGGTTCCTTTGTTGTTGCATGTCTAATTTTCTTGTAGATCTATGTTTGTAAGTGCCTATTTAGCTTTGATCTTGAGTTTCAAGAGCCAAACAAATTTGTAGAACCTTAAACCATGGACCTTATCATTCGGCCATGTCTAGAAAATTAGGTTGTGATGATTTTTATTTTGTTTTGGGTTCATGCATGTTAGTTTGAGGCTTGTTAAAGATGATCTAAGTGGTTTGAATGCTTTGATTTTAACTTTGATTTTTCTAAACCTTGATCTTTGGTTTTCTTTTCAAAAAGGCTTTGATCTATTGTTTTAACCTTGAAAAAGATTTGATTCTTGTAACACCCCGATTCGGCAACTTGAAAACTTAAATTAAATATAGTGAAAATTAGTGCCATTTTTTAAAAAAAAAAACAAGTGTTGCACAAGATGAGAACATTTTGATTTTTGAAACATAGTTGCATATACAACTTGTGTTCTCATATTGCACCCACTCTTTCAAGTTCCAAACCGAGATGTCACAAGACACCGCACTTTGAAACCCGTTTTCAAAACCTCATTTAAAACGTAGCCCATTTATTGGTTTTCCAAAACATAAAATTCTAGCCGGGGTACAGTATGATAGAGCTAGGCAGCTAAGGACTTACAATGGGTTACATTCCGCTAGGGAAATTACCTAGCTTCTAGTCAACCACATCAATGCTCGTCGTCTAACTCCGAATCTTGATGGTCCAAGTCCTCTGTCCGCAAATGATGTCATCCGCATCTGCTGCTTCGGAGATGTTCCTACTTCCCGAACAAGCTGGATCTGGAACCTCAATTTCTTTTGCGTCTAATTGGCGTACGACATTTTCCAGAAGAATAAAGAGAAGTAGAGGTACAGGTGAAGAAGAGAGAGTAAGCTACCCAAACAGTTATGTCGACTATGTGGAATTACAATAGGCAAATACTAAGGAAAGGCAATAAACCACATGCAAACAACATCAATACCATTATCATATACTCATATAACTGAACACAAACTTCAACCTTTCACAATCGCCTTCTTAAAATCCTCTTTATAATCTTTCACCAATATCTCTTAATCCTTCTTGCTTTCATCATACTTCTCCAATTTCATCACGCGTTCAGGGAATTCTTTCTTATATACTCGCCTCATAATTCTCATTCGTTGCTGGATATTTTTATTCTATATCTCTGTAAAACATCTTTGTGCTTTTAAGTTTTATTATTTCGGATAGCTTCAATGATGAGGGGGAAACATCATTGAGCTCACACACGTCTACATCTCCTCGGTCAACCACCCAACCTAGTCGGAAGCAAACAGGAGTACAGGACCTTTACCACGCGGGCACGACAGCTGTCACACAAATGGTCCCAGACCAGGAGGCTCTTCCTCAAATCATATCATTTAATCACATAATCAATGCACGCCCTCGGCGGCAAACACAAATGCCCCGTTCCAATCCCTCTCTCTGTTCTAGACTTGCATCGAGGGGGCGACAATATAATTTCTAGTTCGCGATGCGGAACTTACCACAGTATTAGACCCAGTCCCCACCACGTTAGTGCACCACATGTGAGATTCGTTCCGCCTAGAAATATACTCTAGGCTTCTTGACGTTTCACCATCCTCGCCCTCCCCTCCTGCAATCTCCACCTGAGTATCCGCAGATATCCATAGTATCTTCCTCTCCACTACTTCGATACGTCACTCATACCTCACCGCATTTATGAATGTCTTTTAAAGTCTTTTAACGTTTTAACGAGTTTTAATTATCGGCTGAATCCTAACAGTCGGCTCGTCCTTGGTGCATCCCTTCAACGAAGCCCGACCACTAAACGCAACTGTTTCCCCCTAAAACTCAATGGCCTCAAGCCTCACAATCTCATCTCAATATCAACATTCTCATCAGCTCGTGCACAGCATAATTCCCATCAACTTCCTCAAAACTCATTTCCTCTTCTTTCTCAAAAACTCTTTTCGCAAAGCTTTTTCAAAAAGATGACTTTATAAAACTCTTTCAAAAATATTGTTTCACACTTCCTCCAAAATATCTTTTCACAAATTTTTTTCAAAAACTGTTTTCAAAAATCACATTTTTGGGTGAGTGTTAGTGGAGGAGCAAGCTCAACTCAACACTAAGCTTCTTCCCAAAAACATGGAAGAGGGATCACATTTTTACTCCACCACATCTCATTTCCATAATCACATTCTTTTCCAATTTCAACTCTTCATCGTTTTCTTTTTACTCACATCATCTTTATCTTTCAGTCTCCTTCGTTTCTTATAACTTTCTCTTTTTAGTCATACTGCACCATTTATTTCTTTCTCAATCTTTCTCATATGTCTTATTCGCCTCTCTTTTCTCTTTCAATCTCATTATTATTTCAGGTCTCAGGGTAAAATCAAACATCTTTTAACAACTTACTTAATTTACTTCACATACTAAACTAACCATCATTTCATGCATAGTAAACATCATATCATTTCAACAAACATAATAACTATAGACAACACTTCGGTCTCAGCGACTTGTAGGGATAGCCCACGACACACAAACAAACATACAATCACTCAATATCCCTCTTCCTCGCCTTAACGAGACCGGGTCCAACCTTTGAGATGATTGGATGCCTTAATATGTTGCCTAATACCACGGCGTCTTAAGGGAAGCTTCTCTCTCACCTGGATGACGAAACATCCGCAAGCTATTCAAGGTTTCCCGTTGCTATCCTTTGCCACGTTCCCGTCGCGTCCGACACCCGAACTAAACATTTTTCCCGTGCGTTAGAACGTTTTCGATAGATTCTTAATTTTGTTTCAAAAGTACGTTGCTAATATCCGAAGGTTCCCCAAATCCAAATTAATCAAAAAGGTTTTCAGGAACACTTTGAAATAATGAAAATAGTCTTTTATTAAAACAAATCCCTTCTCTTAATTTGAAAACACTCTGGTTATAAAATCAGTGTTTTCGTACTTTAAAACAAAATACCAAAAATCCTAGAAAATAAGATTTCAAAACCATACTTTGAAACCTTTTAAGACACAAGATCAAAGGAGATAAAACTTCCAAAATAATTTGAATTATTTTAAATCACATTTTTAAATAAAACAATTTCAGTTTTATTAAAATACAAGCATAGATTTTTCACAAATGCAGTTCACAAACAGTAAAACAAATTCAGTTCAGCACAACGGCAGCACACATGATTTTCTAAGCACACATACAAACTCACATAAGGCAAACCACACTGCATTCATTCAAAACCAATTAATTAGATTTTAATCTTAACAAATTAACTAGGTTATATTTAAGAAAATGATTTAAAATTAGTTTCTTAATTATCCTAACAAAACCGAATCATGCATACATGTTTTTGCAAGGGTTTAATGCACGACTAAAAACATGAAATTATCAAATCATTTTCTCTCTTTTGACCTAGAAACCGTGAGCATCAAAAGACAATTCAACAATTTTAATTCATTTCAAGACTTTAAATTAAAGCAACAATTTAAATCATAAATCATTCTAAAGATTCTCATGCATTTTCTTTCTTTTTTTAAAAACTTAGTCATAGCATGCAAACACTTTTAAACTCTTATTTTCAATTAGTCTCATTATGCATGTACCCTATATGAGAAACAAACCTAGTTGCCTACTCCTCCTAGAATGCCCGAATATCATCTTGTGAAATGAACATAGTTTTCATTCATTTCTCAACATTCATGAGTCACAAAGATCAAAGCAATCATGTGAGAGTTCAAGACTATTTTTCAAAGCAACACACCACCTCACGTACACAAACAAATTCAAGTTCATAATTCTCTCAAAACAAAGACAAAGGCTAAATGAAAATATCATGCGTGAACTTTTTATAAAATAAAAGTATGGATTCCATTGTTTATGGACATGGCCGAAGGGTCCTTAAAGAAATAAAAAATGCACACAATCAAACACTTACTTAAATCAAGTTGGTCTTTGAAAAATCATTTCAAAACTTGTTACTTTAATTATTTTCTCAAAAACCAAAACACATACAAAAAGGAAAGCATGATTTTTCATTAAGATTTAACATGCATGTATTTAAATTTACTAGATCCAACATGCATCAACTTTTACAAGAAAGAAGGCATGGATCTTAAATGATCAAACATGGCCTTTCACAAAATAAGACATGCAACGCATCACTCAAACAATATCACACAAAGTAAATGAAAATTATTTAAGAAAAGTTTGTTCCCAAAACCGAATGGGACATGAAAATTGTTTTCAAGCTTTTAATCAAAAATTTAGACTTTTATATACTTGAAATCTATAGATCCATCAATAAATCATGTATGCAAGACAAAATGAAATCAACTTGATCCTCATAAAGGCAAAATCGTGAAAAAGAAAATGTACAACTTAAAGATCAAAGCTTCTCAATCACAAATATACATACAAATAACATGTTAGCCATTTAATTTCACTAGATCATGATTTAGAACAAGAAAAGCATACACGCAAGAAAGATCTAGGTTAGGCTTCACAAAATCTTAAACAAAATTCTAGATCTTTAGGTTTGAGTTAGAAAATAATTAGATCTAGCAAAGAAAACATAAACCGAACCATAATCACAAAGTCACCAATATTACAAATAAGGTTTAGTCCATGAAAGTTCAAGATCAAGAAAGAATAACATACAAATTCATTTTACAAATCATAAGAATGATCATGCAAGAAGGAGATGAAAGGGATCTACAACTAAAAAGAAAAAAACTAGACTATTACATTCTTCCTCTTGATCTTCGGATTTCCTAGCAAAAGGGTTGGTCTCTTGGCTTCCAACACTTGGATCTTCGAAGTAAAGACTTGATCAAGTTTTGGGTTTCCCCCTTCTTCTCCTAAGGCTCACGGCCACTTCCTTCTATTTCTCTATTTCTTTTCTTTTCTTTCTCTAAGAGTCTTATGAATCCCTTAGAGATGTGTTTGTGTTTGTGTGGAGAATGAGAAGTGAAGGAGGTGAATGAACTAAGGCCTACTCTATATAAAAGCAATTCAAAATTTCCTTCTTTAGCCTTGAGAAGCAATTCGGCCTTGCGTGCTTGGGAAGGGTAGATTTGGACTTCCAAAAGTTTGCATGGGTGAAAGTTATCAAAACCAAAGGGGACAAGGTAGGCTAGGTCAAGACTTTAGGGTTGCTTTAGACTTAAGTACTAGTTAGGAATTATTTAGGGTTTGGCCACAATTCCAACTTAGTTTGGTTCTAGTTTAGTTGAATAGTGAACTTAGTTTCTACTTGGTTTCCACTTTCTTATCCTTTAAGCTTCTAGAATTTTAGTCCTAGCTTATGCATACTACACACACACACACGTGTAACGCATATAGCACACACACACACTCACTTACATGCATACACTAATGGTGGCACCTTCATACACACACAACACACACACCTATACCGTAGCACACACACACCTATGCACATATTCCACATTTTATTTTCCATTATCATTTCTAACTCATGCAAGCATTTCTTTAATCATATTTTCTTATTCATTTCCATGCACCACATATCAAATACACATCACATATGCACATATATACATACAAACCGCATCACACATACAGACATGCTCATCTTATGTTTTTATTTACTTAAAATCACCATTTCACATAATGATGTAATTAAGTCACACCTCTCATTCACACAATTAATTTCACGTAACACACAGCACACACATATTAAATCAAACACTCATCACGTAAAAAAATCCCAAGCCAAGTTACTAAATTCATTTTCTTCAAGATACAACTCAAAATTCGTGTTCTACAGTTCTGAAAATAACTTTTTATAAAACAACCCAAAAAATTCCAAAAATTTTATTTTCAAAATCTACGTTTCGCCACGATCGATTTGATATAAAGTTTGTAAAAAATCCAAATTACGGTTCAAAAGATACAAATTTTCAAAGTTTACAATCCGAAAAGGAAAAATCCTTTTCAAAAATCATCTTTAATAAAATCACTATTTAGCAAAGCATTTCATTTCAACAAAATCGTTCACTTTTCATTTACAAAAACATTCTGTTTATAAAAATCTATAAAATACTTTCTGAAAATTCCTTATAAAACCGGATTCCAGGGTTTATTTTAACAAATTCCGTTCACGCACGTACGGGAAAAATGCGGGGTGTTACAATTCTTGCCTTGATTTTCCATAACTTGAATCTTGAAGTCTTGCATGTGATTCTTTTACTCAAAAAGTTTTGCTTCTTGGTTTGCATGTCACGGTTTTGATGAGAAACAAAGGAAAACAACTTTTTCAAAATGATTTTTACTTTGATCTAAATCTATGTGTGTTTCAAAGCTAAAGATTTAAGTTCTTCCTCTTGATTTTGTTAATTGGTTTCGGTCAAGCTTTGAAAATCAAAGAGATCATGGGTGTTTTCATGAAAAGTTCCTTGCATGTGTTTTCTTTTTGATTTACATGATTTTTAAAGTGCATGCAAAAGAAAAGTGAAAATGAAAATGTGTTTGAAGTGACAAAACAAGTTACGATTTTGGGAAGAAAAAGGAGTGGTATTTTTCTAAAACCATGTGTTTGAAAGTGCAAGTTTTTGATTTAGTATTTTAAGGTTTTTGCATGTAGAAAAGTGCATCAAAGACTTTGTTTTTCCTATGATCATGATTCGGCCTATACTAGGTTAAATAGGCTAGATTCTTTTTGCATGTGATTTGTAACACCCTAGTTACTTTTACCCTTAATTAATTGAGAATTTAAAATTTTCCTTTTAATACTATTATTAGATTAGGAAAAACACTTAGTTATACTTTTATTTCTTATGAAAATCTCCGTAAAATCGGACGGAGTTTCCTTTGTTTTAGGGATATTTCCAAAATTTACTTTTCCTGATTAACCTGCGTAAAACTTCATTTTCAACAACAATGGGCCAGCAGGGCCAAAATACAATTCAGTTCAATTACACTTTTCAGAAAATGATTACAATTCTAAAGTGGGTTTGCTTTTCCAAAATATTATACATTTCAAATCCCCAAAACTGAAACTATTGACCCACAAAGGGTCACTCAACTAACTAAGCAACATTCCACGAGGTGGAGTGTAGTCCTGCCCGGCCATACTCGTGTAAGGTCCTTCTTCACCTATATAAATATATCAAGAAGGGTAGCATTACACAGAACTTAGAAAATACTTTCTAAAATGACATAGAGAACAACTAAGAAATTACTACCCGTTATCACTTGAATTATATTTTCTACTCCAATTACCCTTGCTTCATTAATTCCCTATTGTTGTCCATATTCGTTTCTTATTCCTTTTTACTATTTCCTTAACCTTTCTGGATTCTATCATGTCCTCCTATCATTTTACACACTTACCTACTTACCCTTTTATTCCCCTCCTTCCAGTCTTCCTTATCCTTTCCTTACTCTATCCTTTTCCTTCTATTATATTTTACACTCACCTCTCGGTGGGTCTTGGTATTAACCATTTACTCACACCCTAAGGAGGATCCTATTCCATTTCATTTGTCTCTTTACCCTTTTATTCCCCTATATTACTCACTCCTAATGGAGGGTCCTGTTTATATAATATTCCACTCCTCTATGGAGGGTCCAGATAATATCCACTCCCTTATGGAGGGTCATGATAATATCCTCTCCTTTACGGAGGGTCATGATAATATCCTCTCCTTTACGGAGGGTCCTGATAATATCCTCTCCTTTATGGAGGGTCATGATAATATCCTCTCCTTTACGGAGGGTCCTGATAATATCCACTCCCTTATGGAGGGTCATGATAATATCCACTCCTTTACGGAGGGTCCTGATAATATCCTCTCCTTTATGGAGGGTCATGATACTGTACATACAATTCTCACCCCTGCTTAGAGAGTAAGCGGAGGGTCCTGTTCTCACTTCACTTACGGTGCAAGTGAAGGGTCATGATAATATCCACTCCTCTATGGAGGGTCCTGATAATATCCACTCCCTTATGGAGGGTCATGAAGATATCCACTCCTTTATGGAGGGTCATGGTAATATCCACTCCTTCATGGAGGGTCATGATGATATATAAATTCCGCTCCTTTATGGAGGGTCATGATAATATAATTTCCCGCTCCGCATAGGGAGGGTCATGAATGTATAATTTCCCGCTCCGCATAGGGAGGGTCATGAATGTATCCTCTCCATTTTGGAGGGTCCATAGATAGTACTCAATATCATAATCAATTATTCATACCATTTACTTACCTTCTTCTCTAACCATTGATCCTTTTCTTGATTTCTTTACCATTCACCTAATTTCCTTCTTATTTCCGTTAACTGCATTTTACTCTTCATCATCATTCATGTTCATTACAATTCCATTCTAAACACTAAAATTAATAACATAATCAACTTTCTAATCACTATATCCATTATTAACCTTCAAGCCATGCTATATTCTACCACCATCATCATTAAGTCCAATTGTCTATCTCATCTCTAGATCTATAGCTCACTCTCATTATTAAACCCTCAAATACTTAAATCTAGACAATTACAAACATACACAATTATAGTCATATCCATCAACCTTTCATAAATCCTATTCTAGTCAATTTCCCTAAGGTTCATCTTTCTATTTTATTACCTACCCTTAATTCCCCCTATATACATACTAGAAAATACCCTTTAAATAAAGGTAACACTTCCCTTCTTACCTCGGGCTTTCGTTTAAAAAGAATCTGGGTTGTGGCTCGGTGTCGATGACGACGTCGGTGTTGCTCCTCGTTAGTGAGAACGATCGCGGCTGGATCGAGGCCAAAGCTCCAAGCCTCGGAGTACCCAACACAAGCCAGATGCGATCACGGTCGATAACGACGCCGGTGAGATCCGGTGGAAGGAGGGAGAAACCAAATAGAGGGAAGAGAGAGAGAGAGTAAGGGAACTCAAAATCAATAGGGAAAGAGAGAGGAAGGGGTGCTCATAGTGGTGGTGGTGGGTGGTGGTTCGTGGTGGTGGCTGGAGTGGTGGCCACGGTGGTGGGTATGGTGGTGGAGATCATAAGTGGTGGAGGGGAGAGGAGGAAGTGATGAGGGAAAGAGAGAGAAAGAGATCTAGAGGGAGGAGAGGGAAAGAGTGGATCTATGAGGAGGAAGGAAGGCCAAGGGGGTGGGGCGGCTCCGGTGGTGGTGGTGGCTGTGGAGGAGGAGGGAGAGAGAAGGAGGGAGAAGGGGTGGAAGAAAATGGGGTTTTGGGGGGGTTTGGCGCACCATTTATGGTGCTGATACGCATCAGGTTCGTGCCCGCGCGCCTGGGCGAGGATTCCGTGCGCCTGGGCGAGAAATTGGCTGTCTGGTGCTGTTTTGTTCCGCTGCTCGCCTGGGCGAGGACTTCTCCCGCCTGGGCGAGAGTCTGTTGACTCTGAGTTGACCGTATCATAACTTCTTCGTTAACCGTCGGATCTTGCCCAAATTTGGAGACAAGCTTCTTAATCCCTTAAACTTCATATCCAACGGTGGAATTTAATTTCTTAGCATCCTATAATAAATTCCTAATTTTCTCTTTTCGGCTGATTTCTAACATTTGAAACGCCGATTTAACTCCCGATTTCGCTTGGATAATTTTGCCCCTTGCTACCAATGCCTCCTACCCAACCCCTAATACTCATAATTACCACTCACCTTGCTCCCAAAATTCTTTAAACAATTAATCTACCCATTCCCTACACTTTAATTCTTTTAATCCATTAATTATTGCTTGGAATTAAATTAGGGATGTTACATAAGACCTAAGCTACCACCCACTCTCATATGAGATAAAATAAAATAATACAAATGAATACAATATCATATGAACTATCTAAGAACTTGAGTGGTGCTTGGCTTGAATGTTGTTGATGCTTGAGGTTTACACATGTTGCTTTGTTGTCATCAAAACATCACATTCTTACAAACTCCCCCTTTTTGATGATGACAAACCATCTTTACTTTATAAGCTTCATGTTTTCATATACTCCCCCTAAATGTATAAACACTTAGGAAAAATACATAAAAACAACCAAACCTACAAAACACAACATAAACAACCTTTTCTCCCCCTTTTGGCATCATTAAAAAGAATATTTAAGCTTTGCCAAATGATGAGAGGTAAGTGAACAGTGAAAATATTTATGGCAAGTAGCAATGGAAATTAACATCATAAAATGCATAATAATCAGAAAAACACCATGTCCATAACCACTACATAAAAACCATAAAACCATGTCCACTCATAACCAAAGCAAATAAAAGACTAAAATAACTAAAGTCGAAAAAGCCCATAAAGAAAACTCCAAAAAGAAACATAGAAAAATTTCCAAAAGATGATCAACAAGGACAACAACTCATAATCAAGGAGGTGGTGGATGGTGAAACATGCGGCTAAAGGAGTCAAGAATACGCTGCTCCATGGGCTGATTAGCATCTAGCAAACGTTGCTCCAAGGCACGAAGATCCTCTTGTTGTTGTGCCCTAATATCAGCAAACCCACTATCCATGTGAGAAATCAAAGAATCATGAACAGCACGGTAGTCAAAGTCAGAAGATTGTTGAGGCGCCGGAATATCAAAGTTGGTAAAATCAATGTAATCCTCAGGATTAATATCTTGCCCTTTTTCTGCATCCCTCATTTCATCATCTTCTGCTACCCTATCAGCCTGTTCATCCCAAATCCATGATCTAGTTGTCTTATCATATGCAATTTTTATCTGGTTAAGATGATTAGAATTCAGACAATACTTCTTTTCAGGAAATTTTTCAACCTCCTCATCATCTGCAATCGGAACCCCATAATGATGTAGAATCTTACTCACATGCATCGAGTAAGGCAAATAATGCGGGGGGTTGGATCTAGCAGCAAGCAGCATCCTACTCATCATAACTTTAAACCAATTTATAGGAATTTCATGTTTAATAGCATAAAACAATTTCAGATCCTTCTCCTGTGCTTGGACATAATTCTGTGATGATTTAGGATATAAACAATATGCAATAACATACAAAAGCATACGATCATCAGAAGATAACAAAGTAACTTTCTTAGTGCCACTTTTCCATGATTCCTTATCATGGAGAGCCTCAGTAAAAATTGTTGCACCGTCTACATTGAAAACATTAGAGGTCTCATCCTCAAAGAAAGATCCTTCATCAACTAACCCAAACATTATATTAAAATCCATCGGCTTAAGTACAATATGGTGACCTCTCACCATGGACTGGAAAACACCATCAATCAGAGTAAAATTTGCATAAAATTGTCGAACTAACCTAGGGTAAGCCATACAATTAAAATCCAAAAACTTCTTTAATTTCTGCTGAACCAATAAAGGATGAAAAGAAAAATGATTCTTACGAAGCCATTCAAGGTTCAAATAGCGCCGAACTCCAAAAGGTCTAGCCACAAATTTCGGTGCTCTTGCATCTCTTTCCACCTGCAAATACCACTCATTGTCGCGGTGTGGATGTGCTCTTCTTTTCAATCTCTTGTGTGGAGTAGCAGAGGAAGAAGCCATGGAACTCGAATTTTATGATTATTGGAAGAAATTTCTGGGTTTATGGGGTTGAGGAACAATATCGCACTTTTAGGGTTTACAAAGGGGAAAACGCGATTTTGAAGAAATAGATGGAAATGAGAATGAAATTGACTGTAATAATGAAGGAGAGGATGAAATATTGAAGGTTTATCACTTGATTTGAGTGTTAGTTGTTGATTTTTGGAAGATTTGTGAAGAAAAAGTAGAGAGAAAACGAAGTACAACTGAAAAACTTAGTCAAAATGAGTCAAAATCGTTTTTAAAAAAAACGTATCTGATACTCGTTAATTAATTAAGTACCCTCGTTAATCGATTAACGTCTGATTAACTAATAAAAATTTAATCGAGTAGTACCTAATGCTTGCCAAAAATTTAATCGATTATGTCTGAGAAACTAATCGATTAGCATCTGATGAGTGTTTAAAAATTAATCGATTAAATGGACAGTTAATCGAGTAACCCCTGAAAGGGTCAAAAACGTTAATCGATTAAGGTAAAGTTCCTAATCGATTAATTCTTAAAAAAACAGAATTTTGACAGTTTTAAATGCATTTTGACATTAACAAACACAATTTCATTTAGCAACTAACACATATACACATAAACACTTATAAACAACCGAAGAGCAGTTAATAAGGGAATTCTAAAACCATAAAGAGCAACAAAAATCTATAAATTAAGCAAATAATGATGTAACACCCCGATTTCGGCAACTTGAAAATACTTATCATTATAGTAAAAATTTGGGAATTTTTTTTTTAAAGTGATATTGGACATGGGAACCTTTATGTTCGAAAACATTTCCGTAACTTCATTGAAATCAAATAACGTTCTCATGTCGCACATCACGAGTCGAGTTCCAAACCGAGATGTTACTTAACATCACGCTTTGTAACTTAACTTCACAAATCTCTTTTGAGAAAACTTTTAATTCCAAAACTTGTTTCATAAAAACCTTCCTCTTTCACGGGCCATACTCACTAAAATATCAATGGGGTTCAGAATGATACGACAACGTAACCAAGCAGATGCAAGGGATACAGTGCTCAAGGGAATTACCTATTGCTACTCTTGACCTCTAATCTCCTTCGCTGAAGCCCACTGTCAAAACCGCACCGAGACGAAAGCATAGATTCTACTATAACATCGACCATCTACCCGTTGCAATATCGGAGTAACCCGACACGACAACATGGTTGGAGAGATGGTCAGTATTCCAGGAGTACAAACATGACAAGACCCTAGGACCATAACTAGAAGCATATAACTTACTAATTTTCATGCAATGACAAATGCTCATGCTATGCATATATTCACATAGGAAACACTTATAAACAAAGCACATCATAGTATATCAAATATATCATACGCATCACTACACTTGGCATTACAAAGCCCTCGAATATTCGGATCTCATCATCACCTTTCTCAATCTTTTCACAATCACTCATACTTTTCCTTTAAATTTTTCCCAACAGTTTCATTATACTTTCATTCTATAATCTTTATCATTAAGTCTTATCAAACGGTTCGCTCAATGATGAGGGGGACACATCATTGAACTTGCACACGTCTACATCTCCTCGGTACACCACCCAACCTAGTCGGAAGCCAACAGGAGTACAGGACCTTTACCACGCGGGCACGACAGCTGTCACACAAAAATGGTCCCAGACCAGGAGGCTCAGCCTCAAATCATAATCACATAATCAATGCACGCCCTCGGCGGCAAACACAAATGCCCCGTTCCAGTCCCTCTCACTGTTGTAGATTTGCATCGAGGGGGCGACAGTATTGTTGTAGTTTGTGTGCAAAACTTACCACGGTATTGGACCCAGTCCCCACCACGTTAGTGCACCACTTATGGAGTTCGTTCTGCCTACAACAATACTCTAGACTTCTTGACGTTTCACCGTCATCGTCCTCCCCTCCTGCAATCCCCACCTGAGTATCCGCAGATACCCATAGTATCTTCCTCTCCACTACTTCGATACGACACTCATACCTCACCGTGTATATAATGTCTTTTAAGTCTGTTAAAGTTTTAACGCTTTAATTAACGGCTTAATCCTAACAGTCGGCTCGTCCTTGGTGCATCCCTTCAACGAAGCCCGACCACTAATCGCAATCTGTTTCCCCCTAAATCTCAATGGCCTCAAGCCTCTTATCACTTTCATTTCACTATCACATTTCACATAATCTCATCTCATCTCATCACATCATCAGTATCATTTCCTCGTTTTTCTCAAAACATCTTTTCGAAAACATGATCTCACAAAGACTTTTACTTCACAAAACCTTTTCAAAAGAGAATGTTTCCACAACTTTCACAAAAAGATTATTTTCACAAAAGCCTTTCAAAAAATATTTTTTCAAAACCTTTTTCAAAAACCACATTTTTGGGTGAGTGTTAATGGAGGAGCAAGCTCAACTCAACACTAAGCTTCTTCCCAAAAATGTTTACGAGGAAATCACATCTCCATCCCAACCACATCTCACTTTCAAACCATATCTCACTTTCATGTTCATGTTTTCTTTCAAATCTCATCTCTTTACATCTTTTACAATTCCTTTATCTCATGACTTAATTCTTCCACAGCTTTATTCGCGTTACAATCCTTTCTCTTTAACTCCTCATTTAATCTCAAATCTCACTCTTTCTCATAATTTGCATTATCACTCACACCCACATTCAGACAGAACAGGATATACTCAACAAAATGCTCATAGAGAAATTCAATACATAACCAAAATCATTCATGCAACATATTTAACAACACAAATGAACATCTAGCACATATAGATCTCACATAATTATGCAATGCATAACCTATGACAAATACTTAATCAGACATAATGCACTCAGTTTAGAACCGAGCCTATGCGTCACGATGACCTAGGCCTACTGCATCTCTCACCTCATCTCCAGCATCTGAAATCGTTGTGGGTCCTTTCCGATACGTCAGCTGTTCCACTACTCGACTCATACGCACCTTGGGCTAAACAAACGATACTAACGTCACTAGTCTATCTTAAATAATCGTCCTACTTAGAATCAGAACGCGTTTTCGAAAACTCTTTTTATTAATTGTCGGAAAATTGCGAAACGTTAAAGCTTTTTCAAATCAACTCTTTCTTAAGTTAAATACCACTTAAAACTTAAACTTTAAACCAACCAAATAAATTTTAAGGATTGAAAAATAATTTAAATAAATTCTGGAAAGCAAGTAAAAGAGTCCATAAATTACTTTTCAGAAAACCCGAAAACACCGAAAAAATCATACTTTTGTTCATGTAAAACTTTATTATAAAATAAACAATTAAATGATTTATTTTTAAAACTTATCATTGTGAAATGAATTAAGGGCAGCAACCATTAAGTCCAAGGTTATTCAATTAATTCAAGACTAAATTATTTCAAAGCCAATTCATTTTCAAACCAATCACAAAATCAAACACAACATTTTGGTTAATCAAATAATTCATTTATACATAACCTAAGCACATCATCCAACAATCATACATTCAATCAATTCAAGGTACCATGATTATCATATAAGGCAGCCAAGGTCATATCATAAAGCATAGAATTTATACTCATCAAAACATTCAACTAAAGTCTTAGTGTGATTACAAATAAAACACAAAAGGTGAAATCCAAAACTAAATCAAACAAATTCATTTAATCCTAAAAATTTCCAGAACATACACATAGATGATGAAGTTCATCATATAAAATTTTCAAGTCATTTAAACAATCCTAAGCTAGGTTTTAAATCAAATCTTTGCATGAAAACAAAATTGTGCTGTTGCTGGACTGAGACAAAAACGTCATGACTAAAAATAGTTCCTCAACTCAGAATTGTCTAAAAATTGGTATAACTTTTCCTTATACAGTCAAGACTATCTCAAAATTTTCAGAGTATTTGGAGTTGTGAAAGTCATACTTTTCTAATTAAATTTGTCCCTAAGTCCAGAAAATCTGAACCAAACGGTTCACTGTCTTGCCTTTATTAATCGATTAAACATGTCTGACACTTGTTTAAAACTTGTTTTCTCAAAACCAAACCTTTCCTTTAAAACCTTTAAGCCACCTATTGATTCTAGGTTAAGTGAAAACTCAAATTATGATTTAATCATGACTATGATAGAGATTCACTACCCTCTAAATAATCTACCCAAATAAAAGGCCTAAGAAGCTTGAGAGGCAAAAGATAAAACAATTACAATTATACTCAAACTAAGTCTTCATGAGCTTGTTTTCTCTCTTCACTTGATGTTTGTTGTTGCTTGTTGAACTTGAAACTTGATCAACATCTTTGTAGCTTGTTCAAAACACTTTGTCATTATCAAAACATTCATCACGGAACTTACAATCTCCCCCTTTTTGAAAATGACAAACCATGTTTTGAATTTGATTGAAGTTATTGATGCTTTAACAATTTGATCACTTGGTGAGAAACTTGCTCCCCTTCAATCAATGCATTTGATATGTGAAATCCAATTAATAGAAGCTTGATTCTCCCCCTATCTTCAACAACTTAGCTCAACCTACATAAAAACAACAAAACAACCTTTCTCCCAAAAACATATCATTTCTCTCATTTTTCAAAACATACCATTTCTCCCAAAACATACCATTCATACCATTTCTCCCAAAATATCGTTTCTTCAAAACATACTATTTCTCCCCCTTTGGCATTATCAAAAAGTAATATATATACCAATTGAAATATAAAATAATAAGCCAAAATAGAGAAACAAACATTTATTTCTTCAAAGTAATATATACCATTAACAATGTTGTGAAGAAATAACAATATAACACCAATAAACTTTGAAATATAACAAGTACTATACTTTGAAATGTGATACCAATTGGCAAGAAAATATAACAATGAATTATGAACCAATAGATATACTAAGAAGTCATAATACCAATTGAGATATCATCAATGTAAAGAAATAAGATATATTGTGATATTTCTTCAATAACAACAAAAACATGATAATCATCTAATCATCAAAATTAGTATCAATTGAACTTTAGAAAAGAAAAAAAAATTGAGAAGATACCAATTGAGAAGATACTATAATCATCAATATCTAACAATATCACTTGTACCAAATTTGTAGGACTTCTTTTGAGATGCAAAAGTAATACCAATTGAAGAAGCAAATATGAATAACACTTGTAAGCCCTTTGCTCTTCAATCATACCTACAAAACAATCCTGCTTTGCTTTTTGGTATCCAAATTGTCTTGGATCCATTTTTGTTAGTGTAGGGACTTTCACCCTTTTTCATCCAAACAAAATCTCCTTTAGGTATACCATGCACTTTAACATAACACACATTTGAAGTATGTCCATGAGTACCACAATAGAAACATGTTGGTGCATTTGAAAAATCAACCTTTGAAAAATCAACAACATTTCTATGAGAATTACTCGTAACATTAGTATAACCCAAACCAAACTTGTTTGAATTTTCTCTTTGAAAATTTAACAATGTGCGCAATCTAATATCACCATTTGAGAAACTTGCAAGCTTATTTTTCAAAATAGCATTTTCATCTTTAAGCAACTTGCAATCCTCACAATCAACCACAATATTCACTCTACTAGCACAATCACAAGAAGAACTAGCATATATAAGATCAAGAGTTTCATTTTCAAGATTAAGCTCATCAACTTGTTTTTGAAGTTCTAAAATCTCTTTTTGATGTTTCAAAATGAGCTTCTTTCTTTCAATGTTTTTCAAAGCTAGTTTTTCAAGTTGTTCATGCATTTCTTCATAAGCATTATATAACAATTCATATTTAGAAGAAATTTCGGATTTAGTATGACTTACATCGCTATCCTCGCTTTGATAACTTGATTCATCATTTGAACTTTGTTCTTCATCTACTAGAGTTATCAAGTTGAGACAAGCGGCTTCTTCATCATCCGAAGAACTACTCGATGTGCTTTTCTTGTTATCTTCATCACTATCCCAAACTATGTATGCTCTTTTAGATTTAGAATTTTTCTTGTCTTTCTCCTTCTTCTTGAGATACCTAGAGCATGAATACTTGAGATGTCCGGGTTTTCCGCATTCATGGCAAACTACACCTTCTTTTGATGTCTTGGTCTTGTAGTGTGGGGAATCCTTCTCTTTACGTTTGTCTTTGTTCAACCTTCCTTTTCTCCTTAGAAACTTGTCAAATTTCCTTAGAAAAAGTTTCATTTCTTTTTCATCAACATCCGAATCGGAATCTTCACTATCATCATCATCATCGGAACTCTCTTTCTTTTTGTATGATCTATTGACTTTAAGAGCAAGTCCCTTTCTTCCTATGTTCTTATCCGACTCTTCATTGATACTTAATCGTCCAAGCTCCATTTCATGTTCTTGAAGCTTTCCGAAAAGTGTTGCTAGATCCATAGCATCCAAGTTTTTAGATTCAACAATAGCCGTTACTTTTGGTTGCCAATTCCTGTCTAAACATCTCAACACTTTGTTAGAAAGTTCACCTTGTAAGAAAGTCTTACCAAGAGCAAGTAAATGGTTAATAATATGAGTAAAACGCTTTTGCATATCATTTATAGATTCATTTGGAAGCATTTGAAACAATTCATAATCACGCATTAAAGCATTCAATCTAGCTCTCCTAACCTCACTAGTTCCTTCATGAGTCACTTGTAAAGTGTCCCACATTTCCTTAGCACTAGAACATTGAGAAACACTAAAGAACTCGTCATAGGATAAAGCGGAGGTAATGATATTCTTTGCTTTATAATCATATTGAACTTTCTTTCTATCATCATCCTTCCACTTATCCTCGGGGATCAATTATTCTACACCTTCAACTAAACTAAAGGGGATATGAGGACCTTTTTCAACTACTTTCCAAATTTCACTATCTATGGCTTGGATAAAAATTTTCATTCTAACTTTCCAATATGCATAGCCTTCTCTGGCAAACAATGGAGGACGATTTATCGAAGCACCTTCACCACCAAAGGGATTCATGGAACCCATTGCGATTTTCTTAAAGGATCTTTACGAAAAAGCTCTTATGCTCGTGTCTTTCGACCGAGCTCTGATACCAATTGAAGAAACCGCAATTGGTGGTTGAAACAACTAAGGAACCCTAGGAACACACCTAGAAGGGGGGGTTGAATAGGTGTAAAAGAAACCTTGAAAGATTTTCGAAAGAAACAAATCGAAACAATTAAAACAAATGATTTTTGCAAATTCTACAGCACTTAATCGATTAACCTGAAATTTACTCGAGTATTAATCGATTAAATATATGCTTAATCGATTAAATCTGACAGAAAACAGAAAAATCGATTTTTCATTCGAATACGAAAATCAATCAATTAACACGTAAGATCAGAGATTCAGCGAAAACAATTAACACCTATATTCTTATTGATTATCCTAGTTATGAAAATGATTTTCCCTTTATCAATTTGAACAATAAAGATTCAATTCAATCAATTATGAAAATCAATCTTTCTCTAGGTTTTCAACCAAGAACACAATCAATGACTTGAATGTAAAGAGTTAAGGGTTTAGAGATACGACACAGTGATTTATCCTGGTTCACTTTCATCCGCTTGAAAGCTACATCCAGTTCCCTCTTCAACCAAGAGAGATTCTTCACTATGAGGAATTAGAGTTCTCAAATTACAAGTAAGTGCCTCACACGACTCCCTTCTTGCTAGCCTACAAGAGATACCACACTCTTGCCTTGTAATCCTATTGTTCTTCTCTCTAACCTAACCTCTACCCCTTGTTGATAATCGACACAACAAGTCTTCAATTGCTTGATGATAATCCACACACCAAGGCTTCACTTTGCTTGATTCACAACCAAGACTTTCTTCTTCTCCAATGAGATTTGCTTGATGATAATCGACACACCAAGTATTCTTTGTTTGTTGTAGTTGGCTTGCCTTCTTGCAAAGATTACAACACAATAGAAAACACAATAACACTCCTATGAATCTCAATCAATAGCTATGACAATTCACAATAAGTGAGATTCAAAGGTTCTTGATCAAAGAATATGAAAATATGAAAGCTTTGATCTTTGAAATTGAGAGAGAATAGAATGGCTTGATTCTTGTAAATTGATTATGAAAGTGTTCTCATTAATCACAAAGATTAGGAATAGGTTTATATAGAATACCCAAAAGTTATAGCACTTGAAAACTGATTTTGAGAAGTGAAAATCGTATTTTAAAAAACCAGTTCAGCAGTGTTTAATCGATTAAATCTTGCCTTAATCGAGTACTAATCGATTAAATATGTTCTTAATCGATTAAACATGTCTGACACTTGTTTAAAACTTGTTTTCTCAAAACCAAACCTTTCCTTTAAAACCTTTAAGCCACCTATTGATTCTAGGTTAAGTGAAAACTCAAATTATGATTTAATCATGACTATGATAGATATTCACTACCCTCTAAATAATCTACCCAAATAAAAGACCTAAGAAGCTTGAGAGGCAAAAGATAAAACAATTACAATTATACTCAAACTAAGTCTTCATGAGCTTGTTTTCTCTCTTCACTTGATGTTTGTTGTTGCTTGTTGAACTTGAAACTTGATCAACATCTTTGTAGCTTGTTCAAAACACTTTGTCATTATCAAAACATTCATCATGGAACTTACAAAAGACTTATCGCATAAGGGATTTATGGATATGATCTTATCATGGCCTCAACGAATCCTACTCAAATTCTTCCTCTTCAGAAGCCTTATCAGAACAGCCCATGACACACAGGTAATCCCCTATAAGAACCACCATGCTATAGGGGCTAAGGTACGTCTTCTCATCCCTAAGTTGACACTCGCACACACATTGTTGACTAGGGAGAACCTGTTTATCCCAACTGGATACGCAGAAATCCTACAAGTCCTACATTAATCTCTTTATTGAGGTCATTCTTTGAGGCTTTTCCATAGCTTCAAGGCTGATCTTGATCAAGGACACGACATTGGCGCCGTCTGTGGGAATTGAGTAACATATCATTCCCACCACCACCATCATGGTCACCACCAGAAGTCAAGTTGGTGACCTCCGTGACCGCATCACCCGCACCCGTGGCAGGCCCAGAAACGCTGATAACAACAACCCGCAGCCTCTGTCTGCGGACGATCTGCGCGATGTTCTCAACCATAATCGTGGAGATAATGGGCAACCGCCACGAACCTCCCATTCTGGGGCAGGGAATAATTCCCAGCCACCAAACCATTCACAAAGTCATCCACCCCCTCATCATAGCCATAATCGTAGTAGTAATCACGCTACTCACTCCCAAACACCACAATCTTCCCATCCTAGGACTGGAAGCAATCCCCAACCACTCCAAGTTTTACGAACCATACTGCCTCCACCACCACCACCAACCCCTCCTACACCGCCTCCCTCCACCCATGGTGATTCAAGTAGCACAGCCCCAACTACCCGAAACACATCTATGACCACGGGAACCCGAGCACACCATGGGCGAAACACCCAACGCACCCCTCCTATCCCACCCAATCTAGACCACATAAGTACAACACCTAGAACCAGATTGAATCCAGGAAGAACTGCACCTGGAAACTCTCGCCATAGCCATTCCATCAGCAGGTCTTATACAACATCTGCATCGGCTCGGGCTCGGGAACAAGAGATGATCAACATTCTCAATAGACAAACGACCATAATCGAACAACAAGGACGTGCTATTGCCGACCTTCAACAACAAGCTATGGCAAGGATTGCCCAGAGCCAACCGACCGCCATACCACCCCAAAACCCAATGACGCAAACCATGGACCCACAACCACTTCCGGTAATGCAACATCCCCCACCACAAAATATCCATACTAACCCCACCATGAATCTGGATCAGGGTGATTTCCACCCTGGTCATCCCTTTACACCATATATCATGGCGTTTCAAACCCCCCAAGGATACTTGGGCCCTTCTAATGTACCACATTATAACGGCCTAACCGATCCAGTGGACCATAATTTCTCTTATGAGGGAGCGATGAATTATTACGGAGGAGGGGAGGAGATAAAATGTCGAGCCTTTTCCATGACCCTAGAACCGTCAGTGTTACGTTGGTATTCATCCCTCCCTCGGAACTCAATAAATTCTTGGGAGGAGATGAAAAGAGTGTTTTTAAACAGATACACGGCTAGTTGCATCCAACCTAAATCCGACCACACCTTAGCAGCAGTTACCCAAAAACAAGATGAATCATTGAAAGATTACCTTTCGCGTTTTCATGCGGAGGCTAGCTCGGTTCCTCGGTTAGAGCCTGGTGTGGCAGTACTCTTGTTCACGCAAGGTTTACAGTTGGGGGATTTCAGAAAGTCGTTGATTGGGAAACCTCCAAAAGATATGGCCGATCTGAGACAGAGGTCAAATAAGTTCATCAATTTGGAGGAATTTCATAAAGGACAAAAAGTCAGGGAAGAAAGACAGCGAGCCGACCCTCAAGGCCAGAGCAAACAAAAGCGTGACGAACGTTTTGGTGGCAGACAAGATAGGAATGATCTGGACCGAAGGATTCCTCCAAGGAATAAATTTCAGGAATACACTCCTCTAACTGTTCCAAGGAGTCAAATCCTGCAGGAAAAAATGCAAACCGACTTACGCTCTTCCCAAAGACCTCCGTCTTTAAGAAAGGGCGCACAGCGTGATAGGTCAAAGTACTGTGACTTCCATAAAGGTTATGGCCATACGACTGACGAGTGTATCTGGTTGAGGGATCTAATCGAAGAAATGATAAGAGATGGTAAACTACAACAATATATCAGGGATGCAGCCGGCCGAAGAGGCAGGAACAGATCTCAGTCGCCAGTAAAATCCAAACGCCAAAGAAGTAGGTCTCCAGACGATAGAAACACCGGGAGACAGAAAACCGACCCCACTCCAGCTACTGATACCAACCCTACTAAAAATGAATTCTTAGTTAACACTATTGCAGGAGGTTTTTCTGGAGGTGGAGAGAAGAAGGCCGACAGAAAGAAGTACATTAACCAAATTTTAGCAGTCAGTCAGAAACCCATAGCCAAGAGATCAACAAAAAACGTTCCCATTATTTTTGATGACAGCGATTTGGATGGAATCCTTCCAGGTCATAATGACCCCATGGTGATCACTGCCCTTATTGGTAATTACGAGGTAAAACGAGTCTTTATCGATCAAGGGAGCTCGGCGGACATTATGTTTTTCCCTCTATTCAAAGCTCTTAAACTCAGGGAGTGCAATCTCACCCCTTTTGAAGGAGAATTAATTGGTTTCACGGGTGACACCATTGAGCCTAAGGGATACATCCAACTTCCTGTAACTCTCGGACAACAGCCTTCGGCCAGAACCGAGATAGTCAAATTTTTGGTGGTAGACTGTCCAGCGGCTTACAACTCCATTCTTGGGAGAACTTCTTTGCAAGCATTCGGGGCAGTAGTGTCAACAGTTCATTTAGCCATGAAGTTCGTCGGAACTGATGATAGAGTTGTAACAGTCAAGGCCGAACAAGAGGCAGCGAGAAAATGTTACAACGCCAGTTTGGGGAAAGTTAAAAACAAGGATCAGAGCAACTTGGAAAGAGTCTCTTTGGGTAAGGGCAACATTAACTTGGCAGATCTGGATATGCGGGACCACTCCGACAAAAATAGACCAACCCCAAAGGGACAGTGGGAGTTCCTGACGCTGTCCGACGATCCCGTTAGACAAGTGAAAATCGGTTCCGAGCTACCCACAAGTGTTAAAGATGAATTGACCGCACTATTGATTTCAAATAAGGACCTGTTCGCTTGGACCTCAGCTGATATGCCTGGAATCGACCCTAATTTTATTTGTCATAAGTTAAGTATCATTCCGGGTTCGAAATCGGTGGCACAACGTAAAAGGAAGGTTAGTGCTGAAAAGGCCGCTGCTATTGAAGAAAAAGTTGCTGAATTACTCCGAGCAGGTTTCATTCGGGAAATCGACTATACAGACTGGTTAGCTAACACCGTCTTGGTCAAAAAGCCCAATGGAAAATGGAGGATGTGTGTCGATTACACAGACTTGAACAAAGTCTGTCCCAAAAACCAATATCCACTCCCTGTTATTGACAAGCTCGTCGACAGCTCAACTGGCTACAAACTTTTGTCGTTTATGGATGCTTACTCTGGTTACAACCAGATCCCAATGTTTCCTGCCGACCAAGATAAGACCGCATTCATCACCGACAAGGCCACTTATTGTTACAATGTCATGCCTTTTGGGTTGAAGAATGCGGGAGCTACCTATCAGAGGATGATGAACAAGGTTTTTCAAGGCATGATTGGCTCAAACATGGAGGTATATATCGATGACATTATTGCAAAGAGCAGGCAGCAGGAAAATCATGCTCAGGACCTCAGGGCAATACTGGACCGAGTGAGAAAGTACTCCATGAGGTTGAATCCTGAAAAGTGCATGTTCGGAGTCCCAGCCGGATCGTTCCTCGGTTTCATGTTAACCGAGAGAGGTATTGAAGCCAATCCAGATAAATGCAAAGCAATCCTTGAAATGAGGAGTCCAGCTAGTCTTAAAGAAGTTCAACAACTCACGGGTCGAGTGGCGGCACTCTCCAGATTTTTATCCCAGGCTGCTCGGAAAGCTTTGCCATGGTATCAGCTCCTTAGGAAAAACAAAGATTTCCTTTGGGACGAGCACTGTGAGAAAGCTTTTGTTCAATTGAAGGAGTATCTTTCCAGTCCACCAGTCCTCCACAACCCTATTTCTGGGGAAAACCTCATTCTATATATGTCAGTGGCAGAAGCAGCGGTCAGTTCGCTTTTGGTTCGAGAAGATTCGGGAATGAAAGCTCCTGTATATTTTGTTAGCCGAGCACTTCAAGGATCAGAATTGAGATATCAAAAGCTTGAGAAACTTGCGTACAATTTCGTTACGTCGGCTCGGAGATTGAGACAATATTTTCAGGCACACAGAATATTGGTAAGAACAGCTCAACCTCTCAGACAAGTCCTTCACAAACCCGACCTAGCAGGCAGAATGGTTTCATGGTCTGTCGAATTGTCTGAATTTGACATCACCTATGAACCGAGGAAGGCGATGAAATCTCAAGTTCTGGCTAACTTCGTCACCGAGTTCACAGATGTCCCCTCGGATACCTCTCAGAGTTTATGGTCAGTATATGTAGATGGATCGAGCAATAGGAAAGGGGCTGGAGCCGGGGTCATCATTGAAAACCCCGAAGGATTGAGCACGGAATATTCATTGAAATTCGAGTTCCAAACATCAAACAATCAAGCGGAGTACGAGGCAATTCTTGCGGGCGTCAAGATGGTTCATGAGTTCGGAGCAGAGCGAGTGTCAGTTTTCAGTGACTCACAGCTAGTAGTTTCACAGATCAAGGGGAAATACTCGGCAAAGGAGCCCACCTTACAAAAATATCTTGAAGAGGTAAAAAGAATCATCTCTAACTTTTCAGAGTTTGACATTTTCCACGTCCCAAGAGATTCCAATTCCCGAGCCGACATTTTGTCCATATTGGCAAGTACGAAGGGGTCAGAAAATAATAAAACTTTGATACAAGAAACGATTCCCCAACCGAGTGTCATTTTAGCTATCTCATTATCTCAATCTTGGATGGATCCTCTTCTTACCTATTTGCAACATGGTTTCGTCCCCCAAGATCAGACAGAGGCTCGGAAATTGGTTAAAAAGGCAGCTCAATACATAGTTCTGAATGGAGTCCTGTACAAAAGAGGGTTTGATTCCCTCATGCTCAAATGTGTCAACCCATCCCAAGCTGAGGAGATACTTGAAGATATTCACGGTGGAGTTTGCAGCCACCATATGGGTGGAAAATCCCTAGCTAGGAAAATAATCCGAGCAGGTTACTTTTGGCCCACATTGCAAAAGGACGCCATGGAACATGTAAAGAAATGTGTTCAATGCCAGTTTCACAGCGACATTTACCAAAGACCTGCTGAGGAGCTACATTCTCTTGGTGCCCCTTGGCCCTTTTATCAATGGGGCATGGACATCATCGGGAAGTTTCCCACCGCACCGGGGCAACTCAAATTTGCGGTAGTGGCTATTGACTACTTCACTAAGTGGATTGAGGCGATACCGTTAGCAACAATCTCTACAGCCCGTATTCAATCTTTCTTTGTGAAGGAAATTATCTCTCGGTTTGGAGTGCCTCGTGCCATAGTTACTGATAATGGATCGCAGTTTGCAGCCTCTCACTTTCAGCAACTAGCAACCGACCTGGGAATCACTCACTATTTCAGTTCTGTTGAACACCCATAGACAAATGGGTTAGCGAAAGCAGCCAACAGAACCATCTTGGATGGAATTAAGAAAAAACTCGGTAATGCAGCCGGCACTTAGGCGGATAAACTTCTGAGCGTCTTATGGTCACACAGGACAACTGTACACTCGTCTACAGAAGAAACTCCTTTTCGTTTGACATACGGCTGTGACGCAGTCATTCCGATCGAAAAGCGAATCCCTACCTTTAGGACACTCGAACGTCCTACAGAAACTAATGACCATTTGCTTAGTGAAGAGCTCACTTTACTTGAGGAAATTCGAAAAAACGCCGCTGCTCATGAAAGAAAAGTGAAAGAACGGCAAGCTCGGGAGTACAACAAGAAGGTTCGACCATGAAGTTTTGAGGTTGGAGATTTAGTTCTTCGCCGAGCGGATATTGGCACAAGAAATGCTGGAGTTGGAAAATTGAAGCCAAAGTGGGAAGGCCCATTCCGAGTGAAGGCTAAATCTGGATCTGGTGCTTACAAATTGGAAACTCTTTCGGGCATGGAAATCAATAACAGCTGGAACGTGGCCAAGCTCAGAGCTTATTACATTTAAGCTCCTATTTTATTTTTCACTTTTTACAAATAGGTTAGTCTATTGCTCAGAATTGTTTAGGTTGAATAAACGAAGGATAACACCCTTCTTAGATTATCGACAAATTGTTAGGAATTATTTAGAAAATGAGCGACTTCATTTTGTATTCTCTTATCAATAAAAATACGTATTTCTTTGAAATTCTCCTTCGAACATTGTGAAATGACATGCGACTCATTTGGCTCGACTAGCCACCGAGCTAAATCGAGATACAACTCTTCACGAGAGTTCAGCAACGTATTCATAGAACGCCCGAATTTAGGAAATTACTTTCCTTATGTCGCGGTCCGAGGGTCCCGCTTCGGCTAAAGTCGGCGATCCGAGTTCTACTCACAACAAATTATACATATGATTGAAGCGATCCCTTGCCCAATAAATTACAAACCGATCGTGCGGCAATCAACTTTGTACTAAATATAAAGGGTCACGTGACAAACGAAACCCAAAAGTAATGAAGATAATCTATGCAACACAATTTGTATACAGGGCAAATTGATTAACATTCAGTAAATTTAAAGTAAATTGTTCATAGCGGTCAAGGAAGTACGCTCGAATACAGCGAGCAACAACTTAAAAGAAAAGTGTTCGAAGGGGCTAAGTAACGACGCTCGGTTACAAAGAGCAACAAAAAATTAAATCCCGCATACAAGCAGCAAAAACTGATCTCCAAAGCTCAGAATCACTCCTCAATATCAGACAAAACAGTGTTGGAATCATCAAACTCAGGGGCTTCAGTCAAATCAACGAGAGGATTTGGCAAATCCTCAGCTTGTAAATCGACTTCGGCCTTGGTCTCAATATCAATCAGCTTCCCATTGTTGACAGTATGAAATGGATGAGCTCCGACCACCCTGAATTCAGTCTCAGGATTCAGAAATTGAATTTGCTTAGTGGCCGAGACAAAAGAATCATCAACACTCTTGCTCCAATTGTAAAAGTTTCTTTCCGCCTTTTTCTTGTGAAGAAGAGCCTTCTCCTTCAATTTCTGAGAAACAACAGCAGACCTCTCAACTTCAGATCTCAACTCATCCATCTTCTGTCGGTTCTCTTGCAATTCTTTCTTCATTGCCTCCTCGACCTCCTTCTTCTTGTCCTCAGCAGCTTTTTGGGAAACTTTCAAAGAATCCCTCTCTCTGACCAGCTCAGATTTATCAGCCTTCAAATTCTCTAACTCATTTTTCACTCGGACCAGTTCGTCCGAGAGGCTAGCCTCTTGAGCAGCAGACATAGCACGAGCCTCTTTCTATTCAACGTTCAAACCAGAAAAAAGATCACCTGCTTGCTTGGCCAAAAAGTAAGTAAGGTTGGCACTACGAAGAAGATACTTCGTCAGAGTCATGTTACATCGAGACCACTCGTCGGCGGTGAGAGTTCCAAACCGAGAACAGTCAGATTCAGTGCAGACATATTTGGCGAACCGTTCATCAAATTGTTGATCCCATATGGATGTTTCTGATGGGTTCGCAGCAGAAGATGGAACAGCGGCAGAAGATGGAATAGCGGCAGCTTTAACACTTGGCCCCTCAACCCTCGGATTCGCACTATCGGACACTTTCTCTTTTCCTTTATCCAGCCGTCGGCGGCGAATTTGTTGTTGAGGGGGAGAAGTAACTTGGACTTGGCCACTAGGGCCCAATGAAACTGTAGCAGCAACAGCAACTACATTAGAAGTTGGTCGAGGGGATGCCTCGGTTGGAGAAGCTGTAGGTGTGGAAGTACTTAAGCTTGGGGTACTTAAGCTTGAAGACCCGGAAGCCACGCTCGTTCCAGGTGTCTTCCTCTTCTTTCCCCCTTGAAGTAAGGCAGCCATTCGTGAAGCCATTTTCTCTGCAAAGAAAACTTATTAAGATCCAAATAAATCACAAATATAACAGCAAAGAGAAAATAAACAATTTACCAAGTTCAGCTTTGACATCCGACGAAGGGATGTTCACGATATCCTTCATCTCTATCATTCCATTCTTTTACAAATAACTCTCAACAGCTCGGCATACCTCTTTCTCGAATTCAGCAAGCTCTTTCCAATCCGATGCATATGATGCGATCGATCGGTTGAAAAAACTTGCACTCCACTGAAGAGGGAACCGTGGGAGTGGTTGCCTCTCCCCAGGACGAGTAAACCAGCAGGCACCATTGCCAACAAAATTATATTTGAAAAAGTAAGGTTTGAACCCCTTCCAAGATTCAGAGAATTTAGTGAAAAGAGCATATCCATGGTGGGACTTTAAAGAAACCCAAGGTCACCTCGCCGAACCTCTCTCAAAAGTATTGCACTGGGGGGCAAACAGATAGAAAAAAAAGGGGAAGAGTGCAAGACCACTCCAGGGCCGAACAAACTTGCTGGAACCCCCTCACAAAAGCCCAAGCATTCGGATGCAGTTGGGAAGGGGCCACTCTCAAAGTACTCAAGACACCTATTTCAAATTCAGTAAAGGGCATTCTAATCCCTAGCCGAGTAATCACCTATTCGTAAAAATAGAAACCAAAACTACCCTCTGGAATTTTGGTGCAAACCCTCTCGTTCAAACCCACCGGACTAACAGAATAGAGATTCCCAGTGTTATCTCCAGGACATGGTAAAATTATTGCCCGAGTTTGTTCTAGTGACTCTTCCGTTGAAAGCTCGAACCGAATACCGAGAACCTCTTGGTCCACCCAATCGTATTCAGCTGCATCTGGTGGAAGTGGGTAGAGTTCAGGATTAGTGATACACTTTCTCTTCATACCTGAGGAAAAGGGGGCACACTTGGAGTCAGAAGCAGAAAAACTTGGTTATGTCGGATCAAATACTTACGGTTACCGTCGGTCGGGGAACACCTCCCTTTCTTGGCAGAATTTCCCCAAACCAACTGAAATGTCTAATACCTCTCTGTTGCTTCCTTAACCACCTCAGTTTTACCCTCTCGGCAATCCTATAGTGAATCACACCCTGTCTGAACTCTTTCAAAGATCGAGGAAAACGCATGGCTATCGGTTTAACACAAATTTCTGGGTTTCCTCCTTTATGTGTTCTTGGTACGTCAGAGTTTACAGACTCCTCACTCATGATTAACGCAGCCTCAGTACCAACCCTAAGAAGTTAAGTGCAACAAAACGTAAAGAAAACCTAAGAAATACTACAGCGATCGCTCAGTAAATGTTAAAGGGGGATAAAGAATTTCGAAAGGCAAGTTGGGGAACCACAACAACAAATCGGGGTTTGTTCGAACCCTAGAAAAATCTATTCAAAAACAAGGGAAGAAGGGCCAGAGTTGATACATAAAAAAGAATATTCTAAGCACATACACACAGCAAATGGCAGAAACAATCGCATGCAAGACAGCAAAGAAGAAAGAGAAAAAAGCCAAAAAAAGTAGTCAGAAACAAGAAGAGAGGTTCATTACCTGATATCGATGAATGATCAAGAAACCAAAGGAACACGAAGGTCACGAAGTGAGAAACGCACTCAATGAAGAGAAACAAAATGAAATAGTAACAAGAATGTCGTTGAAGAACCCTGGTTTTGATGATCACAGTCACTGGAAAACGATGAACAAGGAAGAGAGAGTTCAAGATGTTTCTAAAGTTCTAAATGAAAGTTCTGAATTATGAGAAACCGCCCTTTGAAATTCATCTAAGAAACTTTCCTCCACTATCTCAAAAGAATTGGGCCTAAGTTAGAAATAGCCCATTTACGGCAAAAGTTAATACGTGGCACCCCCAGCAGGTTTGAAATCATAACGTTCCATTTCCCAGTAAAAGTGAAGGACACGTGTAGACGCAAATAGAGTTGAGGGGTCACGTCTAGGTCAATCAAATGACAGCTCTGGTAGGATCGCTCAAATGGTCGGATATCTTTTTCAACAAAGCTTGGTCAGAAAACAATTCGCTTGTCTTATTAACTCGGCAGGGCTCAAATCACCCTACCAAGCTTGGGGGGCTTATGTAGTGGACCTGTAGTAAACCGAGCGCTGCCCGACTTAATCTACCTTAGTCCGACCGCCAAGACGCTGGGACAAGGCCTACGGTCGGAATGAAACACCGAGCAAACTGGGTTCTTATAGAGGTGTAATACGCTTATGATATTAACCCTGAACACAGGATTTTCATCCTTATCTCTATCACTTACAGTCTCATCTAGCTTAACCACTTCTCCTAGATTCCCACGATACTTGGTTAGATATAACGGTAATGGATAAAGACTTACCACATAAGGGATTTATGGATATGATCTTATCATGGCCTCAACGAATCCTACTCAAATTCTTCCTCTTCAGAAGCCTTATCAGAACGGCCCATGACACACAGGTAATCCCTTATAAGAACCACCATGCTATAGGGGCTAAGGTACGTCTTCTCATCCCTAAGTTGACACTCGCACACACATTGTTGACTAGGGAGAACCTGTTTATCCCAACTAGATACGCAGAAATCCTACAAGTCCTACATTAATCTCTTTATTGAGGTCATTCTTTGAGGCTTTTCCATAGCTTCAAGGCTGATCTTGATCAAGGACACGACAATCTGCCAACGTGGAAACATCTGATTATTATGCAGACACATGAAATGCTAATGTGACAATCTGTTAGCCATGTCAGCAATTAACAGTATTTTAGTAACGATAGAGGCCAAAACCAAAAATTTTAAACTTTCAAGGACCTGGATCGAGAAAAAAAAGATAGCGAGTGAAACCAAAATTCGATCAACTTTTAGGGACCTTTCACTTTAAAAAAGACACATGGCATGCTGACGTGGCACTCCGTTAGCCACATCACCAATTAACGGTGAATCCCTAACGGTAGGGACCAAAACCAAAAAATTTAAACTTTTAAGGATCAAGACCGGTCAAATAAATGTAAGAGGGACTACAATTGGTGGATGAATTAACTAGAAAAAACTAGCAAAACACCTAGAAGGGGGGGTTGAATAGCTGTTAAAGAAACCTTGAAAGATTTTCGAATAAAATAAATCGAAACAATTAAAACGAATGATTTTTACAAAATTCTCAGCTGTTAATCGATTAAGGATTCCTTTTAATCAATTAAAAGGAACGGATTTATGGTTAAAAAGTTTCAATGTCATTCACTCTCTTTAAATTCTAGTGAATGCCTTTCCTCTCATTTTAGTTTGAAAGTTCAAATTGACTTATGTCGCTTTAATTGAATTCCTATCAATTGATAAATGGTGTAACTTAAGAGTAAATTACACTATTATTCAATCAAAAAGAAATTCACATTGTGAGTAAAGCTTTCTTAAAATCAGTGTTGCGACATTCAATCAATTATCAGGGTTTGAATCAATTTCATACTTTGAAAATTATAAAAATATCAGTGTACTTGACATTCATTGTAAATCGTAATACTAATACCTTTCGAAAATAAAGTCTTGTAAGAAGTCTGTTGCAAAAACACTTTCATATATTTTTTTTTTAAATTCAGAATGCATTTATCACCAAAATATAATGTGGAACTGTGAAGGCAATTAGATCTTACTAAGTCAACACTTAGTAATTATAGTTAAAGGCAATTACAAAAGATTAACTCCTATTCACTTCCGCTGCGCACTCTGATGAAGAATGCTCGGGATGTAGAAACTAGACAACTTCTAGTACCGATCCTATACTTAGACTTAGAAAATAAATCCAACAATTATTTGATTAGATTCAAGGACTCAGCGATTTCATCTGTCAATGAATACAAAATGCGAGGGATCCGTCTCGATTCTATATGGCATTGGAGACAAAATTGTTTTCATGCTACTTGAGTTCCAATCAAATAAAGTATTACTCATCTTCGATTCGAAGAAAGGCTTTGAAATTTTCTCTTAAAGTGAAAATCTCAATGTCTTGTCATATTTTGAAATAGGCATGTTTAATTCAAAAACTAAGAGTTAGTACTTCCCGTTGGGGTAGCGATTGCATGCTCTGTCCCGTTGGGAGTTTCTCTTTCTCTTAGTCTCTACTTTATGTCCACTTCTAAATACAACAAGGTTATACTGTAAAAATTTAGTTAGCCCACTTTAAATTGAAGATATACCCCTATGAATACTAAACTATGACTCACCCTACTAAACTAGACTCATTCCTGCTTACGATGCATGCATGCATGAAACACTAAAGTGCACAACTTAATTGACTATCTACTAGTTACTCTCATGTGGAGTAACTCTTTGGGAGTAGGAAAATCCATACTCCGGGCCGAGGATTGCAACCATTGCTCTGATACCATAATGTAACATCCTACTTTTTATACTTTAGGAAAATACTTTAATTTAATATTTATTTGTGAAAATATTCGGGGTTTATAAAAATTTTGACAGAGTTTCCTTTGAAAATCGGACTTTCCCCCGAATGAACTTAAACCTGTCAGTCCAGAACAGTTTTCAAAATCAAATAAAATATAACTTTCAGTTCAAATCAATAATACTACGTCATTATTTAAAACTTGACAAAATAAAGGATATACATATAAATTTACAATTTTTACAAAAATACTTAAACAAAATAAAAATCATTAATTACAATTACATTTACAAAATCTACTTATTACAATGTAAACCTATAAATGGTTGCTCAACCTCGTGACCCTTGGGTCACTTATACCAATATATTCTCTACTATGAGTATACCGTTCTCGGCCTTGATCCTTTCGTGCATGTCTCCTTGGTGTACCTAATATGTCCACTGTAAGGGTGAGTACTTTGAAATCTAGATCAAAGAAAACGTTTAAAAACAGTAATAAATCATAAAGAGGTATATTCAAACACAAACAATAACAATTATACAATTCACCATTCAATTAACAAGTAAGGCACAATAACACTATTCGGTCTAAGAACTATAAATATACGGATATAACACTTTAATATAATACTATAATGCACAATCACATGGTTATGCCCTGCTAACGTCACACTTAGGTGATTTAATCCTTGAATCTGATATTAAACATTTCATTTCAATTTAAACACTTTAACACTTTGATCGGATTCGAAGAATTAAAACATCTATACAATGCATTCACACTTTCCCTCTCACTTTCACACTTTAACTTTAACACTTAACACTTTTAACAATTGGGTACATTGTTCTTCACATTCTCCCCGCAGGAGGGTTCCTCACACAATGTACCTATACACTTTTAACACTTTTAACAATTGGGTACATTGTGCTTCACATTCTCCCCGAAGGAGGGTTCCTCACACAATGTACCTATAACACTTTCCCTTTTCAATAACAATAACAACACAACCACCTCACAACCCCCCTCCACTCTGGGGAAAAACCGACCAGGAGGGAGCATTTCTCAACCCCTGTTTGGGTGCTTCACCTCCACTTAGGAAGGTCCCTCGCTCACCCGCTTGCACAATACGTCACACTCCTCTAGGGTAGTGTTAACAATGTAAAATCTGGATTGATTCGCCCATATTGGCTCTAGCAGAAATCACTATCACTAGCCAAAAGGAGCCAAAGTAAATAGAATTACTATGGTTTGCGTCGAACCAATCCCTAACACGAGTGGCGAACCCATGTCCTTTGGAAGATCAAAGTCCCCCATAGTAATTCCTAACATTTACTCTTGTCCTCATCAATCGCAAAGCGACGTATGTTTTTCCCCGACACCTAACGTCCACCTTTTCACCATGCATGATCCAATATTCTAAGTGTTTCTCAATTGAATTTAAGACCCTCTTTGTTCTTTAGAAAATGTCATTTAATTGGTTTAAACTCAATTGAGAAATACTTGGCCCTATTTAATGCATAACCATATGAATGTCATTTACAATTTACTTATATACACTTTAATAATATTAATACAAACAATATCAATCAACAATCAGTCGACATACTCAGGTATGTCTCAGGGACTGTAATTTAAATCACCTTCCTAGGGTTCTTCACTATACTCTACCCTCCTACCCATCAACCTAACCAATCAATAATATACCCAATTATAACTCTATTACTATAATGAAACCCTTCCTCTAATACTAGACCAAAGTACACCCCTTACCTCTTGAAGGGAAGAGGAGAAAGTGAGAGATTGAGGGAGCACCGACATCGACTTTAATCCACGCTCCTATGCTCTTCCTCTCTTGATTCCTATGGCTCCTCAAGATCCTAGGATGGATTTGAGCCTCCAATGACCAATTGCACACTTTAGGGTTTAGGGTTCAATTTGGGGGTTTTGTGAGAAGGAGAGGGAATTGAAAATTGAGAAAGGGGAATGTATGAGGGAGTGATAGGGAAGTGATTTGGGGGTGTTTAATTTAATTTTCTATGGTGGGAACTTGAAGAAATCAAAAGCCCTAGGGTAGGAGAAGAGAGAATTCGTGGAGAGGAGAGAGAAAATTATGTGAAAAATGGCTCAAAAACGCATTTATAAGGTTGTTTCAGCGCCTGTTAATCGATACTGTTAATCGATTAATTCGTGAGTATCTTTCGGCCTTAATCGATTAACCTCAAGATTAATCGATTAATTTATGTGCACCCTTCGGCCTTAATCGATTAACTCAAGTGTTAATCGATTAACCTGTTCCGCCCACTATTCCTTTGAACTTCAAAGTGCCGTAACGTTTTCGTTAACCGTCGAATCTTGCTCAAATTTTGGGGCAAGCTTCCTAAGACAATTATCTTAACATCCAACGGTGGAATTTGGGTTTAGAGCTATGGATCTTTTATTCTTAATTTCCTAAAGTTCTATGTTCTTAATCCTTAAATAACATTTCTAAACCACAATCTTAACCGAACACATTCCTTTCTCTTCACTCTAAACCTATTCGAACTTACTTATATTTCATATAAACCCACTCTAAGCTAACTACTACACTCTAAACACTTAAACACACACTAATCCTAATACCAATTAACGTTTTCAACTGAAATCGAAACCTAAGAATGCTAAGAATGCTACGACACTTAGGGCAATTCTATTCACTAAGGCACCTAAACACTTAGAAAATTTGGGGATGTTACAATTCTCCCCCACTTATATTAATTTCGTCCCCGAAATTCGGCTCACTTCAAAGAAAGGAGAAGATATGGAGCTATATGCTCAGTTGAAGGAAGGTCTTAACCTAGTTCAGGATAGGCACAACTTTGGGGAATTCACTCCCCCACTTAGGATACAACTCCGGTTGGGTTTCTATTACTATATCTACTTGATTACCATCGAGACCTTTACCATAGAGTCCCACTTAGTTCCTTAAGGTTCAAAACATGAAGTTCGAGGCCTAGGGGCAATACCTGACAATACAAACCTACTTAGTCCTATATCCAACACTACCTAACACTATTCAATAAAATCTAAACATTCAAGCTTTCATAACACATACTCACACACGATACAGATAGAGACAATCAAGACACAAAACATTTATTATTTAAGAAAAGTCAATGTCACAAAATTATAATTCAAACATAAGTTAAAGGGGAAATCAAATACAAAACCAAAGCCTCAAGGTATTTGATACATAAAGATTTCCATTTTAAAAATCAAATACAATTTAAGTAAAAGAACATCATTTAGATTTTATTAAAGAGTGCATCTCTTAAAAGAAAAGCAGAGTATCAACTCAACACAAAGAAGTAAAACAATCCATAGAATAATTGAAAGCATATTTAAGGGATGTGGTAGAAAATGCACTTGAATTCCCACAGGGCTAGTTTATATATATATATATATATATATATATAAAAGAAAAGGAATTGGAATGTCCAAACATTCCGACTATCAAATATAAAAAGAACACCTTATGAAAGTTAAGTTTAGAAAGCAACTTAGATGCGGATAGGGTTAAAACATAAAGGTGATTATGAAAAATAGACACAGAGGTTAATAAAATAGATTGAAGGTATTACATAACTATATATATATATTTCAATCGGATGTGTATATATAAAAATAAGTCGTCGTTTCCATTACAAGATTGTCACTTGTAAGGTTTTCTCTAGAAAAGGTTACTTTGAAAGAAATATTTATATATATATATATATATATATTAGGAAAAGTTGGAATTTAAGAATTATCATATGAAGAGGCACAAGGCAATTACTTTGAAAATAGTTAGTTAATAAAACTAGTTTAGTACTCTTTTAAAGTTACTTTCAGTAGGAGGTAGAAAATAATCTTAATAAAAAATCGATTTAAAACAATACACACATATATATATATAGCTCTTAAAAGAATTTGAAATTTGGGGATTACCCAAAATCATAAGAAAAGGTTCATGAAAACGTTTGGACTTAACACATATTCCTAATAAGTTTAAGATAGTAAATACATATATATAAAATTCCAGCTTTCGAAAACATTTGAAAACCGCTTCCTATATGCACATCTATATGCCTACACAACTATGTCCGAACTCTAGGACTCACTAAGATCGAACCTAGCTTCTATCATTCAGTCTATGAAGGAAAGCTATTGAGGTTCTATACTCGATCTAAAAGAAATTTCCTACTATGCAAGACTTCGACTAGCACTACACTTAATATTTTTCCTAAGGGTTAAGATGTCCTAATTGGTTCCTTAAGCTCGAAGATCAACAATTACAACTTAACCTTAAGCCCTAGATAAAACTCTCTTGTTGCTAACTAGGCTTTGGTGCTACGACTCTTATAATGGATGCTAAGACCGGGACTTTAACATTCACAAACTACATTCTACGGAAGAGTTAATAATAGTTTTGAAAATGGTTTGCACTTTCGGAATACAGTTTGTTCATTAAATACAGCAAATTTCCTTGGAGTTCTATGTGAACTTGAAGGAAGGAGGATCAACATCCATTACTCTAGTTTGGTTCTAAACTAGACTTTGGTTCTAGGGTAACTACATTACCTTTAACTTACCTCACTACCTTCGATTCACATTTTCCACTTCCACATTACAAGGGAAATAATAAAGTACCAATTTCGGTGTAAAAGGTTTGGTACTTGGTGATAAAAGAGTTGTCGAGAATTTGCATTTTCTTTCAAATGAAGAAAACATTTTATACCTTTGTAAATTCTTTTCATTTAAAACTTAAAAAAAATTATTGTTTAGGAAAAGACATGTCAAGCACTATAGTTCAAATTATTCATATAAGTTTTCAAAATCATTTTACACCCATTTGAAATTGATTCTGAAGCTTGAGGATTCCTTTGACAAAGAAAATAAGAATCCTCTATAGTCATCAAACTCAAATAAAAGGAACGGATTTATGGTTAAAAAGTTTCAATGTCATTCACTCTCTTTAAATTCTAGTGAATGCCTTTCCTCTCATTTTAGTTTGAAAGTTCAAATTGACTTATGTCGCTTTAATTGAATTCCTATCAATTGATAAATGGTGTAACTTAAGAGTAAATTACACTATTATTCAATCAAAAAGAAATTCACATTGTGAGTAAAGCTTTCTTAAAATCAGTGTTGCGACATTCAATCAATTATCAGGGTTTGAATCAATTTCATACTTTGAAAATTATAAAAATATCAGTGTACTTGACATTCATTGTAAATCGTAATACTAATACCTTTCGAAAATAAAGTCTTGTAAGAAGTCTGTTGCAAAAACACTTTCATGTATTTTTTTTTTTTTTAAATTCAGAATGCATTTATCACCAAAATATAATGTGGAACTGTGAAGGCAATTAGATCTTACTAAGTCAACACTTAGTAATTATAGTTAAAGGCAATTACAAAAGATTAACTCCTATTCACTTCCGCTGCGCACTCTGATGAAGAATGCTCGGGATGTAGAAACTAGACAACTTCTAGTACTGATCCTATACTTAGACTTAGAAAATAAATCCAACAATTATTTGATTAGATTCAAGGACTCAGCGATTTCATCTGTCAATGAATACAAAATGCGAGGGATCCGTCTCGATTCTATATTGCATTGGAGACAAAATTGTTTTCGTGCTACTTGAGTTCCAATCAAATAAAGTATTACTCATCTTCGATTCGAAGAAAGGCTTTGAAATTTTCTCTTAAAGTGAAAATCTCAATGTCTTGTCGTATTTTGAAATAGGCATGTTTAATTCAAAAACTAAGAGTTAGTGCTTCCCGTTGGGGTAGCGATTGCATGCTCTGTCCCGTTGGGAGTTTCTCTTTCTCTTAGTCTCTACTTTATGTCCACTTCTAAATACAACAAGGTTATACTGTAAAAATTTAGTTAGCCCACTTTAAATTGAAGATATACCCCTATGAATACTAAACTATGACTCGCCCTACTAAACTAGACTCATTCCTGCTTACGATGCATGCATGCATGAAACACTAAAGTGCACAACTTAATTGACTATCTACTAGTTACTCTCATGTGGAGTAACTCTTTGGGAGTAGGAAAATCCATACTCCGGGCCGAGGATTGCAACCATTGCTCTGATACCATAATGTAACATCCTACTTTTTATACTTTAGGAAAATACTTTAATTTAATATTTATTTGTGAAAATATTCGGGGTTTATAAAAATTTTGACAGAGTTTCCTTTGAAAATCGGACTTTCCCCCGAATGAACTTAAACCTGTCAGTCCAGAACAGTTTTCAAAATCAAATAAAATATAACTTTCGGTTCAAATCAATAATACTACGTCATACTTTAAAACTTGACAAAATAAAGGATATACATATAAATTTACAATTTTTACAAAAATACTTAAACAAAATAAAAATCATTAATTACAATTACATTTACAAAATCTACTTATTACAATGTAAACCTATGAATGGTTGCTCAACCTCGTGACCCTTGGGTCACTTATACCAATATACTCTCTACTATAAGTAATACCGTTCTCGGCCTTGATCCTTTCGTGCATGTCTCCTTGGTGTACCTAATATGTCCACTGTAAGGGTGAGTACTTCGAAATCTAGATCAAAGAAAAGGTTTAAAAACAGTAATAAATCATAAAGAGGTATATTCAAACACAAACAATAACAATTATACAATTCACCATTCAATTAACAAGTAAGGCACAATAACACTATTCGGTCTAAGAACTATAAATATACGGATATAACACTTTAATATAATACTATAATGCACAATCACATGGTTATGCCCTGCTAACGTCACACTTAGGTGATTTAATCCTTGAATCCGATATTAAACATTTCATTTCAATTTAAAAACTTTAACACTTTGATCGGATTCGAAGAATTAAAACATCTATACAATGCATTCACACTTTCCCTTTCACTTTCACACTTTAACTTTAACACTTAACACTTTTAACAATTGGGTACATTGTGCTTCACATTCTCCCCGAAGGAGGGTTCCTCACACAATGTACCTATAACACTTTCCCTTTTCAATAACAATAACAACACAACCACCTCACAACCCCCCTCCACTCTGGGGAAAAACCGACCAGGAGGGAGCATTTCTCAACCCCTGTTTGGGTGCTTCACCTCCACTTAGGAAGGTCCCTCGCTCACCCGCTTGCACAATACGTCACACTCCTCTAGGGTAGTGTTAACAACGTACAATCTGGATTGATTCGCCCAGATTGGCTCTAGCAGAAATCACTATCACTGGCCAAAAGGAGCCAAAGTAAATAGAATTACTATGGTTTGCGTCGGACCAATCCCCAACACGGGTGGCGAACCCATGTCCTTTGGAAGATCAAAGTCCACCATAGTAATTCCTAACATTTACTCTTGTCCTCATCAATCGCAAAGCGACGTATGTTTTTCCCCGACACCTAACGTCCACCTTTTCACCATGCATGATCCAATATTCTAAGTGTTTCTCAATTGAATTTAAGACCCTCTTTGTTCTTTAGAAAATGTCATTTAATTGGTTTAAACTCAATTTAGAAATACTTGGCCCTATTTAATGCATAACCATATGAATGTCATTTACAATTTACTTATATACACTTTAATAATATTAATACAAACAATATCAATCAACAATCAGTCGACATACTCAGGTATATCTCAGGGACTGTAATTTAAATCACCTTCCTAGGGTTCTTCACTATACTCTACCCTCCTACCCATCAACCTAACCAATCAATAATATACCCAATTATAACTCTATTACTATAATGAAACCCTTCCTCTAATACTAGACCAAAGTACACCCCTTACCTCTTGAAGGGAAGAGGAGAAAGTGAGAGATTGAGGGAGCACCGACACCGACTTTAATCCACGCTCCTATGCTCTTCCTCTCTTGATTCCTATGGCTCCTCAAGCTCCTAGGATGGATTTGAGCCTCCAATGACCAATTGCACACTTTAGGGTTTAGGGTTCAATTTGGGGGTTTTGTGAGAAGGAGAGGGAATTGAAAATTGAGAGAGGGGAATGTATGAGGGAGTGATAGGGAAGTGATTTAGGGTGTTTAATTTGATTTTCTATGGTGGGAACTTGAAGAAATAAAAAGCCCTAGGGGAGGAGAAGAGAGAATTCGTGGAGAGGAGAGAGAAAATTATGTGAAAAATGGCTCAAAAACGCATTTATAAGGCTGTTTCAGCGCCTGTTAATTGATTAACAGATGCTGTTAATCGATTAATTCGTGAGTATCTTTCGGCCTTAATCGATTAACCTCAAGATTAATCGATTAATTCATGTGCACCCTTCGGCCTTAATCGATTAACTCAAGTGTTAATCGATTAACCTGTTCCGCCCATTATTCCTTTGAACTTCAAAGTGCCGTAACTTTTTCGTTAACCGTCGGATCTTGCTCAAATTTTGGGGCAAGCTTCCTAAGACAATTATCTTAACATCCAACGGTGGAATTTGGGTTTAGAGCTATGGATCTTTTATTCTTAATTTCCTAAAGTTCTATGTTCTTAATCCTTAAATAACATTTCTAAACCACAATCTTAACCTAACACATTCCTTTCTCTTCACTCTAAACCTATTCGAACTTACTTCTATTTCATATAAACCCACTCTAAGCTAACTACTACACTCTAAACACTTAAACACACACTAATCCTAATACCAATTAACGTTTTCAACTGAAATCGAAACCTAAGAATGCTAATAATGCTACGACACTTAGGGCAATTCTATTCACTAAGGCACCTAAACACTTAGAAAATTTGGGGATGTTACAATTCTCCCCCACTTATATGAATTTCGTCCCCGAAATTCGGCTCACTTCAAAGAAAGGAGAAGATATGGAGCTATATGCTCAGTTGAAGGAAGGTCTTAACCTAGTTCAGGATAGGCACAACTTTGGGGAATTCACTCCCCCACTTAGGATACAACTCCGGTTGGGTTTCTATTACTATATCTACTTGATTACTATCGAGACCTTTACCATAGAGTCCCACTTAGTTCCTTAAGGTTCAAAACATGAAGTTCGAGGCCTAGGGGCAATACCTGACAATACAGACCTACTTAGTCCTATATCCAACACTACCTAACACTATTCAATAAAATCTAAACATTCAAGCTTTCATAACACATACTCACACACGATACAGATAGAGACAATCAAGACACAAAACATTTATTATTTAAGAAAAGTCAATGTCACAAAATTATAATTCAAACATAAGTTAAAGGGGAAATCAAATACAAAACCAAAGCCTCAAGGTATATGATACATAAAGATTTCCATTTTAAAAATCAAATACAATTTAAGTAAAAGAACATCATTTAGATTTTATTAAAGAGTGCATCCCTTAAAAGAAAAGCAGAGTATCAACTCAACACAAAGAAGTAAAACAATCCATAGAATAATTGAAAGCATATTTAAGGGATGTGGTAGAAAATGCACTTGAATTCCCACAGGGCTAGTTTATATATATATATATATATATAAAAGAAAAGGAATTGGAATGTCCAAACATTCCGACTATCAAATATAAAAAGAACACCTTATGAAAGTTAAGTTTAGAAAGCAACTTAGATGCGGATAGGGTTAAAACATAAAGGTGATTATGAAAAATAGACACAGAGGTTAATAAAATAGATTGAAGGTATTACATAACTATATATATATATATATATATATATATATTTCAATCGGATGTGTATATATAAAAATAAGTCGTCGTTTCCATTACAAGATTGTCACTTGTAAGGTTTTCTCTAGAAAAGGTTACTTTGAAAGAAATATTTATATATATATATATTAGGAAAAGTTGGAATTTAAGAATTATCATATGAAGAGGCACAAGGCAATTACTTTGAAAATAGTTAGTTAATAAAACTAGTTTAGTACTCTTTTAAAGTTACTTTCAGTAGGAGGTAGAAAATAATCTTAATCAAAAATCGATTTAAAACAATACACATATATATATATACATAGCTCTTAAAAGAATTTGAAATTTGGGGATTACCCAAAATCATAAGAAAAGGTTCATGAAAACGTTTGGACTTAACACATATTCCTAATAAGTTTAAGATAGTAAATACATATATATAAAATTCCAGCTTTCGAAAACATTTGAAAACCGCTTCCTATATGCACATCTATATGCCTACACAACTATGTCCGAACTCTAGGACTCACTAAGATCGAACCTAGCTTCTATCATTCAGTCTATGAAGGAAAGCTATTGAGGTTCTATACTCGATCTAAAAGAAATTTCCTACTATGCAAGACTTCGACTAGCACTACACTTACTATTTTTCCTAAGGGTTAAGGTGTCCTAATTGGTTCCTTAAGCTCGAAGATCAACAATTACAACTTAACCTTAAGCCCTAGATAAAACTCTCTTGTTGCTAACTAGGCTTTGGTGCTACGACTCTTATAATGGATGCTAAGACCGGGACTTTAACATTCACAAACTACATTGTACGGAAGAGTTAATAATAGTTTTGAAAATGGTTTGCACTTCCGGAATACAGTTTGTTCATTAAATACAGCAAATTTCCTTGGAGTTCTATGTGAACTTGAAGGAAGGAGGATCAACATCCATTACTCTAGTTTGGTTCTAAACTAGACTTTGGTTCTAGGGTAACTACATTACCTTTAACTTACCTCACTACCTTCGATTCACATTTTCCACTTCCACATTACAAGGGAAATAATAAAGTACCAATTTCGGTGTAAAAGGTTTGGTACTTGGTGATAAAAGAGTTGTCGAGAATTTGCATTTTCTTTCAAATGAAGAAAACATTTTATACCTTTGTAAATTCTTTTCATTTAAAACTTAAACAAAATTATTGTTTAGGAAAAGACATGTCAAGCACTATAGTTCAAATTATTCATATAAGTTTTCAAAATCATTTTACACCCATTTGAAATTGATTCTGAAGCTTGAGGATTCCTTTGACAAAGAAAATAAGAATCCTCTATAGTCATCCAACTCAAATAAAAGGAACGGATTTATGGTTAAAAAGTTTCAATGTCATTCACTCTCTTTAAATTCTAGTGAATGCCTTTCCTCTCATTTTAGTTTGAAATTTCAAATTGACTTATGTCTCTTTAATTGAATTCCTATCAATTGATAAATGGTGTAACTTAAGAGTAAATTACACTATTATTCAATCAAAAAGAAATTCACATTGTGAGTAAAGCTTTCTTAAAATCAGTGTTGCGACATTCAATCAATTATCAGGGTTTGAATCAATTCCATACTTTGAAAATTATAAAAATATCAGTGTACTTGACATTCATTGTAAATCGTAATACTAATATCTTTCAAAAATAAAGTCTTGTAAGAAGTCTGTTGCAAAAACACTTTCATGTATTTTTTTTTTTTTTAAATTCAGAATGCATTTATCACCAAAATATAATGTGGAACTGTAAAGGCAATTAGATCTTACTAAGTCAACACTTAGTAATTATAGTTAAAGGCAATTACAAAAGATTAACTCCTATTCACTTCCGCTGCGCACTCTGATGAAGAATGCTCGGGATGTAGAAACTAGACAACTTCTAGTACCGATCCTATACTTAGACTTAGAAAATAAATCCAACAATTATTTGATTAGATTCAAGGACTCAGCGATTTCATCTGTCAATGAATACAAAATGCGAGGGACCGTCTCTATTCTATATTGCATTGGAGACAAAATTGTTTTCGTGCTACTTGAGTTCCAATCAAATAGAGTATGACACATCTTCGTTTCGAAGAAAGGCTTTGAAATTTTCTCTTAAAGCAAAAATCTCAATGTTTTGTCATATTTTGAAATAGGCATGTTTAATTCAAAAACTAAGAGTTAGTACTTCCCGTTGGGGTAGCAATTGCATGCTCTGTCCCGTTGGGAGTTTCTCTTTCTCTTAGTCTCTACTTTATGTCCACTTCTAAATACAACAAGGTTATACTGTAAAAATTTAGTTAGCCCACTTTAAATTGAAGATATACCCCTATGAATACTAAACTATGACTCGCCCTACTAAACTAGACTCATTCCTGCTTACGATGCATGCATGCATGAAACACTAAAGTGCACAACTTAATTGACTATCTACTAGTTACTCTCATGTGGAGTAACTCTTTGGGAGTAGGAAAATCCATACTCCGGGCCGAGGATTGCAACCATTGCTCTGATACCATAATGTAACATCCTACTTTTTATACTTTAGGAAAATACTTTAATTTAATATTTATTTGTGAAAATATTCGGGGTTTATAAAAATTTTGACAGTTTCCTTTGAAAATCGGACTTTCCCCCGAATGAACTTAAACCTGTCAGTCCAGAACAGTTTTCAAAATCAAATAAAATATAACTTTCGGTTCAAATCAATAATACTACGTCATACTTTAAAACTTGACAAAATAAAGGATATACATATAAATTTACAATTTTTACAAAAATACTTAAACAAAATAAAAATCATTAATTACAATTACATTTACAAAATCTACTTATTACAATGTAAACCTATGAATGGTTGCTCAACCTCGTGACCCTTGGGTCACTTATACCAATATACTCTCTACTATGAGTATACCGTTCTCGGCCTTGATCCTTTCGTGCATGTCTCCTTGGTGTACCTAATATGTCCACTATAAGGGTGAGTACTTTGAAATCTAGATCAAAGAAAACGTTTAAAAACAGTAATAAATCATAAAGAGGTATATTCAAACACAAACAATAACAATTATACAATTCACCATTCAATTAACAAGTAAGGCACAATAACACTATTCGGTCTAAGAACTATAAATATACGGATATAACACTTTAATATAATACTATAATGCACAATCACATGGTTATGCCCTGCTAACGTCACACTTAGGTGATTTAATCCTTGAATCCGATATTAAACATTTCATTTCAATGTAAACACTTTAACACTGATCGGATTCGAAGAATTAAAACATCTATACAATGCATTCACACTTTCCCTTTCACTTTCACACTTTAACTTTAACACTTAACACTTTTAACAATTGGGTACATTGTGCTTCACATTCTCCCCGCAGGAGGGTTCCTCACACAATGTACCTATACACTTTTAACACTTTTAACAATTGGGTACATTGTGCTTCACATTCTCCCCGAAGGAGGGTTCCTCACACAATGTACCTATAACACTTTCCGTTTTCAATAACAATAACAACACAACCACCTCACAACCCCCCTCCACTCTGGGGAAAAACTGACCAGGAGGGAGCATTTCTCAACCCCTGTTTGGGTGCTTCACCTCCACTTAGGAAGGTCCCTCGCTCACCCGCTTGCACAATACGTCACACTCCTCTAGGGTAGTGTTAACAACGTACAATCTGGATTGATTCGCCCAGATTGGCTCTAGCAGAAATCACTATCACTAGCCAAAAGGAGCCAAAGTAAATAGAATTACTATGGTTTGCGTCGGACCAATCCCCAACACGGGTGGCGAACCCATGTCCTTTGGAAGATCAAAGTCCCCCATAGTAATTCCTAACATTTACTCTTGTCCTCATCAATCGCAAAGTGACGTATGCTTTTCCCCGACACCTAACGTCCACCTTTTCACCATGCATGATCCAATATTCTAAGTGTTTCTCAATTGAATTTAAGACCCTCTTTGTTCTTTAGAAAATGTCATTTAATTGGTTTAAACTCAATTGAGAAATACTTGGCCCTATTTAATGCATAACCATATGAATGTCATTTACAATTTACTTATATACACTTTAATAATATTAATACAAACAATATCAATCAACAATCAGTCGACAAACTCAGGTATGTCTCAGGGACTGTAATTTAAATCACCTTCCTAGGGTTCTTCACTATACTCTACCCTCCTACCCATCAACCTAACCAATCAATAATATACCCAATTATAACTCTATTACTATAATGAAACCCTTCCTCTAATACTAGACCAAAGTACACCCCTTACCTCTTGAAGGGAAGAGGAGAAAGTGAGAGATTGAGGGAGCACCGACACCGACTTTAATCCACGCTCCTATGCTCTTCCTCTCTTGATTCCTATGGCTCCTCAAGCTCCTAGGATGGATTTGAGCCTCCAATGACCAATTGCACACTTTAGGGTTTAGGGTTCAATTTGGGGGTTTTGTGAGAAGGAGAGGGAATTGAAAATTGAGAGAGGGGAATGTATGAGGGAGTGATAGGGAAGTGATTTGGGGTGTTTAATTTGATTTTCTATGGTGGGAACTTGAAGAAATCAAAATCCCTAGGGGAGGAGAAGAGAGAATTCGTGGAGAGGAGAGAGAAAATTATGTGAAAAATGGCTCAAAAACGCATTTATAAGGCTGTTTCAGCGCCTGTTAATCGATGTTGTTAATCGATTAATTCGTGAGTATCTTTCGGCCTTAATCGATTAACCTCAAGATTAATCGATTAATTCATGTGCACCCTTCGGCCTTAATCGATTAACTCAAGTGTTAATCGATTAACCTGTTCCGCCCACTATTCCTTTGAACTTCAAAGTGCAGTAACGTTTTCGTTAACCGTCGGATCTTGCTCAAATTTTGGGGAAAGCTTCCTAAGACAATTATCTTAACATCCAACGGTGGAATTTGGGTTTAGAGCTATGGATCTTTTATTCTTAATTTCCTAAAGTTTTATGTTCTTAATCCTTAAATAACATTTCTAAACCACAATCTTAACCTAACACATTCCTTTCTCTTCACTCTAAACCTATTCGAACTTACTTCTATTTCATATAAACCCACTCTAAGCTAACTACTACACTCTAAACACTTAAACACACACTAATCCTGATACCAATTAACGTTTTCAACTGAAATCGAAACCTAAGAATGCTAAGAATGCTACGACACTTAGGGCAATTCTATTCACTAAGGCACCTAAACACTTAGCAAATTTTGGGATGTTACACCCCACACCAAGTATTCCACTTGCTTGTTGATTTCTCACAACAGAACTTCCAATTCTTCTTTGTTTGCTTGATGAGCAACACACCAAGACTTCTTCTTTGTTGTATTTGAGCTTGCCTTCTTGCAATGATTTCAACTCTAAGAAAACACAATAAACCTATTGAATCTCTTTCAAGAACTATGAACTATTAGAAATTGAGATTCAAAAGTTTCTTGATCAAAGATATGAAAAGAACTTTGATCTTTGTAAAAGTGAGAGAGAATGTTGAGAGAATAGTGTGGCTTTGGTCTTTCTAAAATGATGTGAAAATGAAGTTAGTTAATCACAATGATTAGGAAAAGGTTTATATAGAACACCCGAAAGTTTGGAAAACTTGAAAACTAATTTTGAGAAGTAAAAAGCTGTTTTAAAAAGCTGTTCAGCACGTGTTAATCGATTAGCACCTCAGGTTAATCGATTAACCACTGTTTGATTTCTGTTAATCGATTAATACCTCCAGTTAATCGATTATACACTGGTGCAAAATTATGTTAATCGATTAGCCTTTCCTGTTAATCGATTAAGCACAGTAAAAATCAATTAAAAACTTGTTTTCTCAAAATTAAACCTTTTCTTAAAAATGTTTAAGCGACCTATTGATTTAGGTTAAGTGAAATACTCGAGATATAATATGATCATGCACTTGATAGAGATTCACTACCCTCTAATAACTCTATATACCCAAAACTCTAAGACTCAAAATAAAGATATTACAATCAATATACATATTGAATCTATGAGCTTGTTCTCTCTTCATCATTGTTGCTTGTTGTTCTTTGGTGAGCTTCTCCAAGACTTGAGCTTGTTCAAAACATTTGTCATTATCAAAACCATGCACTTGCATAATAGATCTAACAATCTTCACATGCACATGCACACTAGATCTAACAATAAAAAGATAGTGACTAAAACTAAAATTTGGTCAACTTTAAGGGGCCAAAAACTTAAATAAGCCTATAAAAATGACTTATAAATAAAATCAAATTTTTTTTCTAAAATATAACTTATAAATAGAATCAGAAGGGACATTGTTGTTTTCTTAAATACTGCATTTGTTCTTATTTATTTTTCCTATTTTTTTTTAAAATACACCTTTTAAAAAATGCAATAATTATTTTGATTTTCAATAAATTAATTATGTTTTATCCTAATATATCATTTTTTTATACAATCATTACTTTTTCTCTACTACATATATAAACCAATAATTTATCACATAGTGATAAATATAAAAAATAACATTTATTGAATTCTTCAACTTCTAAATAAAATAAAAAAAATAAAGGTTTTTTTTTAAAAAAAAAAAACTTAGCCTATGGGATAAGTACTTTTGAAAGAATAAAAAAAATATAAGTCTTTTCATTTATTAACTACATATTTTTTCATAAATTCTATACACTTAAGTATGCTTATCCTAATAAGAGCTTAGGTTAAGAAAACTCATAAATAAATAAGAAAAAATTTTATTAGAAAAGATATATACCAGTAGGAAAATGCTAAGTAATGCTCTTAAGGTGATTGTAAAAAAATTAAAATAAATAATTTTGTCTTGAAAATTGAAACCTTTAATATTTTGATAAATGTTGTACTTGTGTTTCCAATCCTAATTTATGTAACACCCCTAATTTTCATCTCCCAAATAACAAAGAAATTAGTTATAACAGTTATTTTAGAATTGATTTATATTAGTTTTGAAAGTTTTGGTTTTGTACATTATGTGTTTTTATATATAAAAATATGAGATATACTTTTATATGGTTATTTTGTACAAAAAAATGAGTATTGCAATTTAATCCTTGGGTTGGGACCTAATTGCAATATTAGAAAGGTTTTGAAGAAAGAGCAATTAAAATATTAAATTTTGGCATTTTATCAGTATCTAACTGGTTAGAAGGGCTCTGTAACCGGTTAGAGGATGAACCCAGAAACTGGGTTAGTGGATTTTGATGAGTAATCACCGTGTTTAGCCAAATCTTGCCACGAATCCCACTCGATTTGTAATGGGAAACACGCGTCCTTGTCCATGGAATGCAAATTGCTCTGTAAAAGCTCAGTATCTTGATCAACTTGAGTCATTTTGTTTTGGTTTAGTGTGAAGCTCTGTGCTAGGGTTTCAGAATCATTTCCATCTATTCTCCTTCGTGTCTAAGAGTTAGAAACGAAATTATACACCGTTTTTGTAACACCCTATATAATAATTACCCTTAATTACCCGAAAATTAGGATTTAAAATTTCATTTCATTAATACAAAAACATCAGAGTTACAAAGCGGAAGACTTAAATCAATAAAAGATAAAAAGTGAAATAGCATAGTTACACCGAGTTCACATTCAAAATACAAGTTCAGCAAAGGTTTAGCTCGGCCCAACTAGGCAATTCCGAGGTCAAAATACAAAAGAATATTTTAGCTCAGCCTAACTGGCCGAGAGCCAACTGGTTCTCCTACTCTAAATAACTTACTCTCCTTGTGATGGAGAGTGATCCTGCTCGACCGGGGACTGCGTCTGCTCTGGCTCAGTACCTGAAAAATGGTAAGGAGGTGAGCATTACACAGAACTTAAATAAGTAGTTTCTAAAATGACATACCGAACTACCAAGCCAAACACAAGTAGCCAAATAGCACATAAATAACAAGTAATCAAACCATATATCACATGCATACATCATCACTTAGCTCGGTCCACATCATGCAATTTCATTTAGCTCGGCTCACACCATACACCCCCATTAAGCTCGGCTCACATCCTAATCCAGTTATCCATTGCCTAATAGTTATACCTCGGTTCATCTCGGTAATTCCCCTTATACCCTTTCCTTAATTCTTACACTAGGTTTCTCGGCCACTACTCTCTTACCTCGGATTACCATCTCTATCTCGGATTCATTACTCATTATTCCACTTTTACATATCTTACAATCTTTTACTCTTCTCGGATGCATACACCCAGTGCATGTCTTACACCATTTAAAGTCGGATATCGGAGTATCCATAACTGCGAGTACCCAGTACCCGTCTTACAGCTGCACATACCCGGTATGCGTCTGACGCGATCAATGCACGCACCCAGTACGCGTCTTCTATGACCAGGAGCACTTCCGCCAATCATTCTATGGAGTAAAGAGTGTCCATAACTGCGAGCACCCAGTACTCATCTTACAGCGGCGCATCTCGGCGACTTACGCGATCAATGCACACACCCAGTACGCGTCTGCTATGACCAGGAACACATCCCACCGATTCCGTGCTCGGAACCTTGTGTGAATCATAACTGCGAGTACTCAGTACCCGTCTTACCGCTGCACATACCCAGTATGTGTCTGACGCGATCAATGCACGCACCCGGTACGCGTCTGCTATGACCCGATCACACAACCATTTCTCTTTTATTCCTCTTATCCTTTTAACCCTTTTAGTTCGGCCTATCTCGGCTCAACGTCTTAGTCTCTTTAACCATTTATTTAGCTCGACCTCTCTCGGCTCAACCCTTTAACCATTCCCCTTTTCCCTTAACCTTTCTCATTATCTGACTTATTACTCTATCTCTCCTACTATCCATATTTACCATTTTCTCAACCCATTCGCAACCTCTCCCAGCTCGGCCCAGCTCGGCCACATATATAAATAACAAATATCAAAGCTCATAAACATTTATACAACAAAGTTCATAAACAACAACAATAAGAATAAAAGCATTCAACCAATCCATCATGTAAATACCAACATATAGCATAAAACAATTTTCTTCCCTACTTCAAACTCATGTTTCTAGTTCATTTATTAGTTCCCTTTACCCTTTTACCCCTTCTTTCTATCATTAACCTATATCCATTCCCTAATCTACACCCACTCTTAGTACCCTTTATGAACACCCTAGAAACCCAAACTCAAGTAGAGGTAACACTCACTCCTTACCTCAAACCGTGAGAGATAAGAGTTGAGAGTTTGAGAATGGCTTCCTTGATGCTTGACCTCTTGAGCTCAACACCCCTTGAATCCTTTCCTCCAAGCTGCCACGAGTTCCTCCAAGCTGCACACTAGCTCTACGACGGTCCAGGGACTCCGGGACGGGAAGAGAAGACGGCGGAAAGGGAGAGTTCTCCGGTTGATGGAGCTTGGTGGAAGAGAGGGAGAAAGAAAGTGTTGGGGTTTGTTGCTGGAATTCCAGAGAGAAAATGAGAGAGACGAAGGGGAGAGAGAGAATGCAAATTGTTGTGTGTTGTGGATTGGTTTTCACTTTTATTATTTTAGGGAGGATATTTGTGTGGCTCTCATTGGAGGCTTCCATGAGAAGTCAAAACATATGGCTAGGATTCATTGGCTTCTAGAGGAAGCCATGAATAGTGACTTGAAAAGGACATGAAGCAATGATAGTGACATAAAGTGAAGGATAGTACATAGTACGGATGGTACGAATCCCAAAGGGCCAACAGCTCAACATGAGCTGGCACGGAGGAGCTAGGACGTGTCGGCTAGGATACGTCGGCTCGGATACGTCGGCTCGGTATGTAGGGACAGCAGTAGTCCGAGCTTCCTTCTCGGATAATAATGTGAAGTGCGCTGAGGTCGGCTAATCCGAACTGACACAGGTTCCACGTCTGAACCTATTTAGCTCGGCCGGGGTCGGTCCGAGGTCCTACGGTTACATACTAGGTCGGCCTATGCTTCCTATTATCTCACTACCCTTATGCAATTTCTAAGGCTTAATCCTATCCTTAAATACATATATATTATTTTATAAATTTATTATTTTATTATTAATTTCTAGGATGTTACATTCCTCTCCCACTTACAAGAATTTCGTCCTCGAAATTTTAGTCGGCATTGAACAGTTGCGGATATGACTGCTTCATCTTGTCCTCGAGTTCCCAAGTAGCTTCCTCCACATCATTCCAATTCCAGACGACCTTGACCAAAGAGATTTCCTTCCCTCTGAGCCGTCTGACCTGTTTGTCCTCAACTCGGACTGGAAGGACTTCGAAGGTCAGGTTGTCTCTTAGCGGCAGCTCGTCCACTGCTATCACATGCGAGGGGTCGTGAATGTACCTCCTAAGTTGTGAGACATGGAACACATCATGGAGCTTAGACAAGTGCGGAGGTAGAGCAATTCTGTAAGCTACTGGTCCGACCTTCTCCGATATCTGGTACGGTTCGACGAACCTAGGGGTCAACTTCTTTGATTTGATAGCTTGGCCGATTCCCGTTACAGGGGATACCCGAAGGAATACATGATCTCCCTCGATGAAGTTCAAGGGTTTCCTTCTCTTGTCGGCATAGCTTTTCTGTCGGTCCTGAGCTGCTTTCATCTTTCCTTGTATCATTCGGATCTTCTCAGTTGTCTCATGAACAATGTCGGGACCAATCAACAAGTTTTCTCCTATCTGGAACCAGCATAACGGCGTCCGACATTTCCGACCATATATATAATGCTTCGAAAGGAGCCATTCCGATACTTGAATGGAAACTGTTGTTGTAGGTGAATTCGACCAATGGCAATAGTGTTTCCCAGCTTTCCGACTGTTCAAGCACACATGTTCTCAGCAAGTCCTCAAGAGTCTGAATGGTGCGCTCGGATTGTCCGTCGGTCTGAGGATGATAAGTCGTGCTGAACCTCAACTTTGTACCCATGGCTTCCTGTAAACTCAGCCAAAATCGGAATAAGAAACGAGGATCTCGGTCGGACACGATGCTGCTCGGAACACCGTGGAGTCTGACAATGTCCTTTATGTACAGTTGCGTCAGCTTCTCTAAGCTGTACTTCATGTTGTTCGGCAGGAAGTGAGCACACTTTGTAAGTCGGTCCACCACAACCCAAATGGCTTCCTGCCCTGATCTCGTTCTTGATAGACCCAACACAAAATCCATCGAAATGTTGTCCCACTTCCATTGTGGAATTCCCAAGGATTTGAGTAATCCTCCTGGTTTCTGATGCTCAATCTTGGCTTTCTGGCATGTCAAACACCGAGACACATAATCCGCCACGTCGGTCTTCAACTTCAGCCACCAAAATAACCTCTTCAGATCCTGGTATATCTTTGTGGCTCCTGGGTGAAGACTCATCTTCGTCTTGTGGCCTTCTTCCATTAACTCTCTTCGGACTTCAAAGTCCATAGGGATGCAAACTCGGCCCCGAAATCGTACGAGACCATCGGGTCCTTTAGTGAAGTCGGGTTCATCCTTGTCTCCTGCTCTTTCTAATAGCTTCTGGAGTTCTAGGTCGGCAGCCTGCCTTTCCTTGATAAATCCCACAAACTCATTTGTTACTTGCAGCATCTCCAGCACAACACTGTTTTCCTTCTTCTGTATGCCGAGGTTAAGATCGCTAAACTCCTGCATCAACTGCATCTCTCGGACCATCATGTTGCTCAAATGAAGACTCTTCCTGCTCAGTGCGTCGGCCACCACGTTGGCTTTTCCAGGGTGATAGTGCAAGTTGAAATCGTAATCTTTCAAGAATTCTACCCATCTGCGCTGCCTCATGTTCAGCTCCTTCTGGTCGAACAGGTAGCCGAGACTCTTGTGGTCACTGAACACTTCAAACTTCGTGCCATACAGGTAGTGTCTCCAAATCTTAAGGGCGAACACCACGGCTGCCAATTCGATATCATGAGTGGGGTAATTCTGCTCGTGTTGCCGAAGTTGCCGAGAGGCATAAGCCACCACTTTTCCTTGTTGCATCAACACACAGCCGAGACCCTGCTTCGAGGCGTCACAAAACACGTCAAAAGCTTTGGTCGGATCGGGCAAAATCAACACGGGCGAACTCGTCAACCTTTTCTTTAGCTCTTGGAAGCTCTGTTCGCATTCCTCGGACCATTGGTACGGTGCATCCTTCCTGGTTAACGAAGTCAACGGTAGAGCCAGTTTAGAGAATCCTTCAATGAATCTCCTGTAGTACCCTGCAAGACCGAGGAAACTCCTGATCTCGGTTACCGAGTTGGGTCTCTCCCACTTAAGTACCGCTTCCACCTTGGAGGGATCAACTGCTACACCTTGCTCGGATATCACATGTCCGAGGAAATGGACCTCTTTGAGCCAAAAACTGCACTTAGAGAGCTTAGCGTAGAGTTCCTTATCCTTCAAAACCTGCAACACCGTTCTCAAGTGCTGCTCATGTTCACTCGGACTCCGAGAGTAGATGAGGATGTCGTCGATGAAGACTATCACAAACGAGTCCAGATAGGGTCGGAAGATCCTATTCATGTAGTCCATGAAGATGGCGGGGGCGTTGGTAAGTCCGAAGGGCATAACCACATACTCAAAATGCCCATATCTCGTCCTGAATGCTGTCTTTGGAATATCTTCATCTCGGATACGGATCTGGTGGTATCCAGATCGGAGATCTATCTTTGAGAAAACCGAAGCTCCCTTGAGTTGGTCCAATAAGTCGTCAATCCGAGGAAGGGGATATTTATTCTTCACCGTGACCGCGTTGAGCTTCTTATAGTCAGTGCACATTCTGAGACTACCATCTTTCTTTTTCACAAACAGGATTGGAGCTCCCCAAGGTGATACGCTCGGCCTGATTAACTTTTTGGCCAAAAGTTCTTCCAGTTGTTTCTTAAGCTCTTCTAGCTCGGGAGGTGCCATTCGGTATGGGGCAATCGAGATCGGACCAGTTCCCAGAACCAGTTCTATACTGAACTCTACTTCTCTTCTCGGCGGTAAGTGATTTGGGTCTGATATATATATCTTTTGGACTTCATTTTACTCTCTTTTACTTTGATTTGGCTTGTTTTCATAGCAAACATAGGATCTTTTTATTAGTTTTTAGGAATTTTAGTAGTTGTAGTTTCCCATGAACTTTTTGATCGTTTGTTCAGTGTTTCAGGTGATTTTGGAGCTCAAATGCAAAAAATTAATTATGGAATTGGAAAGAGCACTTAAAGACCTTGAAGTAGGAAAAAGAACGGAGAAAAACGGAGCCGGAGCAGGTCCCACTCGCCAGGCGCGTGGACGGGCGCGCCTGAGGCGCCCAACTAAGAAACAGAGCAGCAGCAGAGACGTGCGCCGGAGGCGCGACACCGTCTGCGCCTGGGGCGCGCGTGCAGCAGAAAAAGCCCAATTGGGCCAAAACTTCAGAAATTGATTGGGATTCTACTTAGAGATATTTTGTAATTATAAATTAGTGATTTAGAATTAGGTTAGACAACCAATTAGAGGAGAAAAACATAAATTAGATTTGAAGAGGGAGATTGCATTGATTTGGAGCAATTGGAGATTGAAGAATTTGGGGTAATTTGTCTATGAATTTCCCTATTATGTCTTCTCTTCTTCTTATTTCTATGTGTAACTAAAACCCTCGTGTTAGGAACAAGGTGAATTTGTATGGCGTAGCTTATTTCAATTTATGATTTAGAGTTTTCCTGTTTTTAATTCATGCGTTAATTGTGTTTTTATTGCATACATAAACCTGCGCAATTTATGTTTTGGATTTCTTAATTCACAACGAGAGTTGGGATTTTGAATAGGCCTTGCAATTAACGGTATAATCAGTTTAGTTATAGAGATATGATTAAATGATTATTGACTTGGTAATTCCCTTGTGCTGAATATGATATTTTCTAATATTGTAATTTGTTGAGAGATCAAGGATTAAGTACTTAGAGAATAAGGGTAATGTTAGAGAGATCTAACTATTGCTATTTGAGAGGAATTGTCCATGAATTAAAGGAAAATCTAAATTATAGTTGAATAAGTGAAACCTACAATGCAACCAACGTTCCTAACCACCTTTCTCCCATAGTTTCTCAAGTTTTATTTAATTTCAGCAATTAATTAGTTTAGTTAATTATTGTTTTCAAATCTGAATTTTAATTTAAAACAATGTTTTAGTAATAGGATTTATTAATTAATTACATTAAGGTGAAAATATACTAAAAATACAACTCCCTGTGGGACGATATTCGGTCTTCCATAGACTATATTACTCGTTGACCCAGTCCACTTGCTGGCACATCAACAGTAAGCCAGGCATTTCGTCCGAGAAAACCTCTGGAAATTCTCCGACTACGGGAATTTGGTTTAAGGTCGGTTCCTCTGTTGCCTCTAACTTCGCAACAGAAGGGCCACTAAAGATTATGGTCTTTTCTCGGCAATCGAGCAGGACATGGTGTTGAGACATCCAGTCCATGCCGAGGATGATATCCAGTTTGGTTAGGGGCAAACAAATCAGGTTGACCATAAAATCTCGGCCTAATACTTGGATAGGACACTCTAGACACATTTGGGAAGTGATTACAGAAGAATTGGTTGGGGTAGAAATGGATAACTTGTAAGGCATTTCTACTGGGGATAGTTTTAGTCTTTTCATACAGTCAAGGGAAATAAAAGAATGTGTGGCTCCACAATCAAATAGCACCACACATGTGATGTTGTTTACTTGACAAGTACCTCGGATCAGCTCGTCAGCATCGGTCACCTCTTCACCATCCATAGTGTAAACTTTGCCTCTCTTCATTGGTCGGTTAACACCAGCCTGTTGTGCCTTTGCCACATTGACTTCTTCCTTCACAATATTCTCGGTACACCGAGCTGCAAAATGACCAGGCTTGCCACATCGGAAACAGGATCCTCTTGCTCTGGTTGGATCCAGACTCCAGCATTCACCCTTGTGCTACCTCCCGCAGTGTTGGCATATCGGATAGGGACCAGGGACAACCACCATTTGACCCCCGCTCCTCGGAGTTGTTGACACTCTTGAGTTCGGATTCACATAGGGAGCAGATCTCTGAACAGCTCCTTTTCCTCTGATCGGACCCACTGCTTTCTGTGCCGACCTGCTCCTCTTTCCGTCAGCTTTCCTCTTGAGCCCCTTCTCATAGGTGCTAGCCATGTTCACCAATTGCGAGAGATTGGCCACGTTCTGATATTCGAAAGCGATCCGAATATCATCACGGAGACCAGACTCAAACTTGATGCACTTGGTACGTTCATCAGCATCTCTGTAGCTGCCTGAGTAGCGGATCAAATCCTCGAACTGAGCGGCATATTCCCCGACACTCAAGTTCCTCTGTTCCAGCTTGAGAAAAGTGAGCTCCTTTTCTCTCCTGACATCCTCGAGAAAATACTTTCCGAGGAATCGAGCTCGGAACAACTCCCAAGTAATGGCTTCATTAGCCGCTTCCAGTCCACAGCTCTGCTGATCCCACCAGTGCTCGGCTTCACTAGGCAACACAAACTCGGTTAACCTCACCCTGTACTCATAGGGCGGTTGCAGAGATCGGAAGATCTTTTCAACATCTTGGAGCCATCTCTGAGCCCCATCAGGATTGTAACCCCCTTCAAACCGAGGTGGTTCATTCTTCCGAAATCGGCTCAGCCAGTCGACCTCGACCAGAGCCGGAGGTTGAGGCTGAAGGGCTGCGGCGATGTTCTGTGCGAGGTTCTCAGCCTGGTTCTGCTAAGCCTGCGCTTGGTTCTGCTGCAGTTGAACCAGAGTTTTCAGTACGGCAGCAATTCGGTCGTTATCGGCTCTCCTCCCAGCCATGCTGCTCGGTCATGAAGAGAAAGCCAGTCAACCACCGAAAAAGGTAAATATATATATCAACATATACTTCTATAAGCCCTATTGTCTAACTTAGACCTCTAGACTTTACTTATTTGTCACTCTCTTGGTGAGTAACCACTGGAGTCCTTTGCAACTCCAATAGGCCGAGGAGAAACTGCTCTGATACCAAAAATGTAACACCCTATATAATAATTACCCTTAAATACCCGAAAATTAGGATTTAAAAATTCTTTTCATTAATACAAAAACATCAGAGTTACAAAGCGGAAGACTTAAATCAATAAAAAATAAAAAGTGAAATAGCATAGTTACACCGAGTTCACATTCAAAATACAAGTTTAGCAAAGGTTTAGCTCGGCCCAACTAGGCAATTCCGAGGTCAAAATACAAAAGAATATTTTAGCTCGGCCCAACTGGCCGAGACCCAACTGGTTCTCCTACTCTAAATAACTTACTCTCCTTGTGATGGAGAGTGATCCTGCTCAGCCGGGGACTGCGTCTGCTCGGGCTCAGTACCTGAAAAATGGTAAGGAGGTGAGCATTACATAGAACATAAATAAGCAGTTTCTAAAATGACATACCTAACTACCAAGCCAAACACAAGTAGCCAAATAGCACATAAATAACAAGTAATCAAACCATATATCACATGCATACATCATCACTTAGCTCGGTCCACATCATGCAATTTCATTTAGCTCGGCTCACACCATACACCCCCATTAAGCTCGGCTCACATCTTAATCCAGTTGTCCATTGCCTAATAGTTATACCTCGGTTCATCTCGGTAATTCCCCTTATACCCTTTCCTTAATTCTTACACTAGGTTTCTCGGCCACTACTCTCTTACCTCGGATTACCATCTCTATCTCGGATTCATTACTCATTATTCCACTTTTACATATCTTACAATCTTTTACTCTTCTCGGATGCATACACCCAGTGCATGTCTTACACCATTTAAAGTCGGATATCGGAGTGTCCATAACTGCGAGTACCCAGTACCCGTCTTACAGCTGCACATACCCGGTATGCGTCTGACGCGATCAATGCACGCACCCAGTACGCGTCTTCTATGACCAGGAGCACTTCCGCCGATCATTCTATGGAGTAAAGAGTGTCCATAACTGCGAGCACCTAGTACTCGTCTTACAGCGGCGCATCTCGGCGACTTACGCGATCAATGCACGCACCCAGTACGCGTCTGCTATGACCAGGAACACATCCCACCGATTCCGTGCTCGGAACCTTGTGTGAATCATAACTGCAAGTACTCAGTACCCGTCTTACCGCTGCACATACCCAGTATGCGTCTGACGCGATCAATGCACGCACCCGATACGCGTCTGCTATGACCCGATCACACAACCATTTCTCTTTTATTCCTCTTATCCTTTTAACCCTTTTAGTTCAGCCTATCTCGGCTCAACCTCTTAGTCTCTTTAACCATTTATTTAGCTCGACCTCTTTCGGCTCGACCCTTTAACCATTCCCCTTTTCCCTTAACCTTTCTCATTATCTGACTTATTACTCTATCTCTCCTACTATCCATATTTACCATTTTCTCAACCCATTCGCAACCTCTCCCAGCTCGGCCCAGCTCGGCCACATATATAAATAACAAATATCAAAGCTCATAAACATTTATACAACAAAGTTCATAAACAACAACAATAAGAATAAAAGCATTCAACCAATCCATCATGTAAATACCAACATATAGCATAAAACAATATTCTTCCCTACTTCAAACTCATGTTTCTAGTTCATTTATTAGTTCCCTTTACCCTTTTACCCCTTCTTTCTATCATTAACCTATATCCATTCCCTAATCTACACCCACTCTTAGTACCCTTTATGAACACCCTAGAAACCCAAACTCAAGTAGAGGTAACACTCACTCCTTACCTCAAACCGTGAGAGATAAGAGTTGAGAGTTTGAGAATGGTTTCCTTGATGCTTGACCTCTTGAGCTCAACACCCCTTGAATCCTTTCCTCCAAGCTTCCATGAGTTCCTCCAAGCTGCACACTAGCTCTACGATGGTCCAGGGACTCCGGGACGGGAAGAGAAGACGGCGGAAAGGGAGAGTTCTCCGGTTGATGGAGCTTGGTGGAAGAGAGGGAGAAAGAAAGCGTTGGGGTTTGTTGCTGGAATTCCAGAGAGAAAATGAGAGAGACGAAGGAGAGAGAGAGAATGCAAAGTGTTGTGTGTTGTGGATTGGTTTTCACTTTTATTATTTTAGGGAGGATATTTGTGTGGCTCTCATTGGAGGCTTCCATGAGAAGTCAAAACATGTGGCTAGGATTCATTGGCTTCTAGAGGAAGCCATGAATAGTGACTTAAAAAGGACATGTAGCAATGATAGTGACATAAAGTGAAGGATAGTACATAGTACGGATGGTACGAATCCCAAAGGGCCAACAGCTCAACATGAGCTGGCATGGAGGAGCTAGGACGTGTCGGCTAGGATACGTCGGCTCGGTATGTAGGGACAGCAGTAGTCCGAGCTTCCTTCTCGGATAATAATGTGAAGTGCGCTGAGGTCGGGTAATCCGAACTGACACAGGTTCCGCGTCTGAACCTATTTAGCTCGGCCGGGGTCGGTCCGTGGTCCTACGGTTACATACTAGGTCGGCCTATGCTTCCTATTGTCTCACTACCCTTATGCAATTTCTAAGGCTTAATCTTATCCTTAAATACATATATATTATTTTATAAATTTATTATTTTATTATTAATTTCTAGGATGTTACAGTTTTAAAGCTTGAATCAAGGGCTTTACAAAGATATAAAGCTTGTGAGCTGAGAGTTCCTGGAGTTTGAGAACGAAGCTTGAAAAGTTAGGAGTTCAAGTTTGTCAGAATTCGTTTCTGGTTTCTGGAGCTTACTTCAAGCTTCGATTTGAGTAAGTATACACACTTTTTAAGTCTCAAATCTGTTCAAATCTTTAGTGCATGTTGCATAGAGTGAGTATTGATGGTTTTCCCCAATTTGATTGTCCATTTCATGTGTCAAATCTTATAGTTGTTGGACCCTGTCGAACCTGTATTTGGCTGAAAATAGAGATTGTGGATTCTGGGGAGATCTTGCAAATTCCAGTGATTAATGTAACATCCCGTTATTTATAATACCTCTAGTAAAATAATTAAGTGATTTAATATGATGTTTTCAAGATTTGCGTGTTTTAATAAAATTTTGATTTCATCATTATAATTGAAATATGTTTTCTAGTCAAAATAAGTATAAATTTGTTATAATATGTTTTTCAAAAAAATAAAAGAGTACTTTTATTTAGTTTAAATTAACATTTTGACAGGGAGCTCAAGTGTCAAGCCTTAGAGGCATTTTTATATATAGTTTCTTTAGAAAAATATGTTTAACTTAATATGTTGAGCATCCCTGTAAATTTTCATAGTGTTCGGAGGCTGTTTTACTTTTAGCTTCTGGACTGGTTTAATAAATTATTGGTATAAGTTATATATAATAATTTGCTATTTCAAAACTATAAATATTATATTTTATCAAGTTTAATATCAGGATTGAGAAAATATATTTACTTTTGAATTTCAATAATTTCTCTTACCCAATAGCTATCCGGAGGGACCGCTAACTTTATTATTTTTCAATCCGTTTTGAGTAATTAAAAATATAATTTTTTTTTACTTAAATGTATTTTATGGTTTGGATCTTCTAACTTTTACTTATAATCCAAAATATCTGCACACATTAACCCACAAATATATATATATATATATAAATATATTCTTCCTATATCTACCCGTAATAGCCCCTGTACCCACACGAAGAAAAAAAAAATAAAAAGGAGTGGTGGCCATAAGGCCACCCACGTAAACAAAGAGGAGCAGAAACTGAGGCCACACGTGGGCAGAAACAAAGATTAGAAAAAAAAAAAAAACAAAACAAAGAAAAAGGGAAGAAGCACATAAAATGAAAGAAGATAGAACTCAGAAGAGAGAAGGGGTCGCGAGAAGAAGGAGACATTTTGGTTTTTTTTAATCTTTTCGGTTCAATAACGGAAGATCCAATCGTCCAATCTCAAATCCTTCTTAGGTATATAACTTCCTCAACTTCCTCTATCCATCTACCTAATTTATTTGACGATCCGTCAATATTTTTATTATCCATATATATATTTTCAAATAAAGAGATGTTTTAGAGAAAAATGATATATTTTTATTGTATAAAGATATATAATTATTTTGACAAAAATGAATTTATTTGATATATATATTTTAATGTTATAATTAGTTTTATCATATGTCCCTATTTAGATCCAACACGCTTTTGACCTTGACCTTGGAGCAAGTCGCAGATGTAAACGTGACTCTGTCGTTATTGCTAGGATTTCCAGGTAAGGGGAGTCTCTTTTCCACACTTTGGGTTAGGGATAGTTAGGGTGTATAATAGGATTTAAGTTTAATACTTAGACCGGGTTGTGGGTAGCAAAATGGTTTTGAATTAAAATTGATTTAGGGGTGATTAGTATGTTTATGGTTAATTTTATATTAATTAAATTGTTTATGTTAAATTCTCTTTTTATTGATATTAAAGTAGGAAGTGAAGAACCCTAGGGAGTTGATTTACATTCAATGTACTCTGAGACATACCTGAGTATGTCGATTGATTGGTGATATTGGTTGATGGTTGATAAATTGATGTGACCCTATATGTGAGTAATTAATGTCGTATGTGTATAAATATTGAAACGGGAATGTGATGTAAAAAGGAATAATAAATTGGAATTGGATATATATATATAACTTGAAATTGTTGTGTGTGAAGAATGTTTGGAAATGTGAGATTTGGGTAATACTTGGTAAATGGTGGTTTGATATGTGAATTAAAGGAATGATTATGTCTGCTAAAAGTGATGAAAATGAATATTTGATATTACTTGCAACTTTGAGTATTTGATGAATGGTGTGAATGTGGTGCTTGACTTTTTGTGAATGAGTTCTGATCTGGAATAAAAAGGAATGCAGTGTGGTTGATCCTTGGATGCCCCGGCACACTAGGTGCCCTGCTAGGTGGTGAATTGCCTGCTAAGGCCGAATTGCCTGTCAGGCGAATTGCCCATTAGGTCCTAAATTCCCGTTAGGCGTCGGTGCGCCAATGGATCAATACACTGCATAACCACCTGAAAAAGTTAATAAATTGTGGATTGGAATTGAGAAATGAATAATTAATGGAAAGGTAATTAATTGCGTTGTCCTAACGGGTGATGCCTAATGGGTGTCTCAGTCCTGACAGGTGTAAAGTCCCTAGTAGGTGCCGAATTGCCTAGCAGGTGCGCTAATTCCTAGTGGTGCAAAGATAAAAAGAAAACGAGAATATGGTTTGTATGTTGTCCTCTGACCGTGAGGAGACGTACAATGTATATGTGGTTTGTATGTTGTCCTCTGACCGTGAGGAGACATACAATGTATAAGTGGGTATGTTGGCCTCTGACCGTGAGGTGACATACAGTTTTATGAAACAGGGAAAGAGAATAAATATGGAATGTATTTAAAAATTGTTAATAAGTGAATGTGATTCATTTTGTTAATCCATGGCTTGATTTACTTATTATCCTTGAGTTTTTGTTATATACCGTTTTACTATCTTTTAATCCACTGTGTTGTGAAAAGGTCTCACCCTTATGTGGTTAACATTTTAGGTTCTTGAGTAAGGAGCTTGGAGATCAGAGTGCTCAGCGGATCAGTCGAAAGAAAGGAACTCAAGTTTATTTTATTATATTGTAATTGAAAGCCCCCAACGCTATTTGTGAACTCTGATTTATAAAAGAAAATTTAAAGTCCTATGTTTCATTTTTCAAACGTTTATTGTTTATTATTTATTATATTACGGGGTGTTACATCTATGGTATCAGAGCAGTTTCTTCCTTTCGGCCTGAGGGAAAGTTGTCCCAATCTCGCTGCGAACACTCTCATCTCAAGCTTCTTCTCTAAAGGTGAGACTTATACAAGTGGAAATTTTGACGTTAAAGTGATATTCGAGTAAGTTTATGTTTGCAATGGGAAATAACAACAATTGTTAAACTAAGAAATTTTTATGAAAGCAAAAAGAGAATCGAATTCTTTGGAAACTAAGCAGGATCCCTTAGTGATTCAAAGAATTGGATATTCTGAGTATTCACCCAATTGCAAACAGGAAACCTAAGTGGTATGAACATGCTTAGTCGAGAGTGTAAATGTTGAGTTTTTGGACTAATCGAAAGTTAAAGTTTCATACAAAGGAAATCTAATTAATGTCAATGCATTCGAGCATGTAGTACAGGAATTCAACTGAATTGCGAGGACTACTACCACCGATTTAATGTAGTGTTGGAAATGGCCAATCCGACATTATATCTATTGGGAGGTGAAGTCATCGAAATTCAAGAGTTTGTGCACTATCGTGAATTAGTAAACGATTTCCTATGTATGAAACCTTAGTGCTAGTTCTTTTGTTTTGTTGCTCTTTTATGTTTGTTTGTGTATAATTTAATGTGTGCTCGATGAGTGGTTTGGTGTCAAAGTAATTGGACGGTGAATAGAAATGGAACCGCCTGGATTAAATGAGTTATGACTTCAATACTAATCCAACCAAGTGATTAAATTCACGTCGATTAGATTAGTATCTAAGAGAACGGAAAATTATGTTTAAATTAAATTAACGGTCGGTTCCGTAGCTAATCTTAATTCAAGTGACTATGACATCAAATGGAAAATAGGAATTGAGAACTAATCGATCAGATTCAAACCGCTGAACTATCCCAATTTGAATTGCAAGTATAAAAGAAACTTTTTACCATATTTGGGAAGCGGTTTGAATTCAATCAAAAGGTCCTCGAAATGTGTTTAGTTGTGGAATAGTTTAGTGTTAAAGTAAGCAAACAAAGGTTAGAGGTGGAACTATGAAAATCAAAATAGTTGATTGACTAGATACTAATCTAAACGAGTGATTTAGTTCACATCGACTAGATTAGGATCCACGAGAAACAAAAACGTTTATGTTGAACTTGTAGTGATTCCACCCCTAATTTGATTTCGATAACTTTAATACTAAATGAAAGATATGTATGGAGCTCCTATCGATTGGACTTGAACCCCAAGTGTAACAATAAAATTTTTTATAAATGAAAAGAGGTGTATTTAATCGAAAAAGGGGTTTTAAATTCAATCGAGAGGTTCTCGACCCGAATTTCGCCTAGGTTGTTATTAGTATATGTGTATATATGTATACATGTTGATTGTTGATCGTTGTTGTTGCATATGTGTGTTTGATATTTGTGCATAGTGGTGTATCTTTGATTGATGTAGGTGCTTGATGCTATATGTGAACCTGAATCCTACTTGATGATTGTGAGTGAATATTCTTATGACTGTTTGTTTGGTAATATAAGTGTTCAAAATGAATTTCAAAGTGCTGCACCGAATCACAATCATTCCAAACGAATCGTGGAGTCACACGACAAATTTTTAAGAAAGTAATAAAGAATGCAAGGAATTCCTAAGTGATCGAACAGGGAATTAACTCATTTGTTTTTAAACAAGTCACCTGTCGATTAAATGGGAACTCTCTATAAGCGACACCTCTTGATTCGGAATGATATTCAATTTTCAAACTTGGAGTAAAAGGAAATGTAATTGTTCCAATTTTTGAAGATGAACTAAACTGAATTTTCTAAGTTAAAGCCATATTCCTTTTTCTTTAAGTCTGATAAATTTTGTACATGTTTGCACTCCTTCATCTAGGTTCTTACGAAATTAGATGAAGGTAGTCCTTTATGGTGAAGTACACAAATGCGTGTCCAAATGCTTTTATTGTATGAGATCTTATTTATTAAATTTTAATCCTCATACGTAGAGATTGTTAAACCAAATATTTTGTCGTGTGTATGTGATTGTGATTAGGTGGTTGTTGGGAAATCGGGGTTTTTATCACATAAAGTGGAAAAATGAGTTTTGGGTTGGGGATACTTGATTGACTTAAACATTTTTATATACAAGCCCCTAAGGTTGAATGATTGTTCCATGTAAAATCTCAAGCCAATTGGAGCAAGTTAGTGTTTTTGAACAAATTTAACCTAACGTGCTCCGATCGATTCGATATCTTTACTCAACCTTTGGATAATTACAAGTGATGTCCCTTAAAGTTTTGAGGCCATCTAGAGTTTAATTACTAATTTTCAAACAAATCTTATTTAGGTTTAGCCCCGACAATTACAATTCTTTGGCAAAATAGTCGTAGGGTTAAAACTGAACCTGATGAACTCTGAGTGACTTGAAAACTTATCATGATACTCTTGTGTAGGGACACTACTTGGAAAATTTCAAAACATCAGGAAAATGAAGTGATGAAAATGTATTTTTATTACCCTCAGTAATCCTATTCCCCGAACCCTTTTCTTAAACCGATTTTCATATATGTGATGATTGTTAAGATTGTGTGGATAGATGTAGATTTACCCTAAGTTAGGCTAGATATATAAGGACTAAGTTAGGAAGAGGTAAGGATTGAGTAATGCTTGTGTGAAGTATATGATGTTGTGAATTATTGTTGCATATGTTTGAATTGTGTATGATGCGTATGTGATTTATAACTGCCTAATTGATGAATGTGCTTGACTAGGATTTAGGAGTAGGGGATAGGTTGTATGTTTTGGGATTAGGCTATAATCAAACCCTTGAGGGTATTAGTGTTTAGGGCCTAATAATACCCTTTCCAAACCTCTGATATAAAATTCCGGAGGAAACCCAGTTCATCTTAGAAACCATTTCCGACTTCCTTGGGAAGTAAAACCCGAATTTTGGGAGTCCTATTAGTGGGACTCTTGAAATGTTAGTCGTAAGGAGAGTAAACCTTAGAGAACCTGTTAGAGTCTTCCAATCGAGACTAACCAAATCAAACCATAAATTCGTACTCTTCATTGAGTGCAAGAGCTTAGTGACGTACTAACGCAGAATGGTATGCCGTTTTTCAAGTGGGGGAGTAAAACCAAAGGAAGTGAGTATTGTAGTAGAAAACCCTTGTCCGGGATGGTTCTCCATTTAAGGATTTTGAACGGAATTTCGGGGACGAAATTCCAATAAGTGGGGGAAAATTGTAACATCCCGTTATTTATAATACCTCTAGTAAAATAACTAAGTGATTTAATATGATGTTTTCAAGATTTGCGTGTTTTAATAAAATTTTGATTTCATCATTATAATTGAAATATGTTTTCTAGTCAAAATAAGTATAAATTTGTTATAATATGTTTTTCAAAAAAATAAAAGAGTACTTTTATTTAGTTTAAATTAACATTTTGACAGGGAGCTCAAGTGCCAAGCCTTAGAGGCATTTTTATATATAGTTTCTTTAGAAAAATATGTTTAACTTAATATGTTGAGCATCCCTATAAATTTTCATAGTGTTCGGAGGCTGTTTTACTTTTAGCTTCTGGACTGATTTAATAAATTATTGGTATAAGTTATATATAATAATTTGCTATTTCAAAACTATAAATATTATATTTTATCAAGTTTAATATCGGGATTGAGAAAATATATTTACTTTTGAATTTCAATAATTTCTCTTACGCAATAGCTATCCGGAGGGACCGGTAACTTTATTATTTTTCAATCCGTTTTGAGTAAATAAAAATATAATTTTGTTTTACTTAAATGTATTTTATGGTTTGGATCTTCTAACTTTTAGTTATAATCCAAAATATCTGCACACATTAACCCACAAATATATATATATATAAATATATTGTTCCTATATCTACCCGTAATAGCCCCTGTACCCACACGAAGAAAAAAAAAATAAAAAGGAGTGGTGGCCATAAGGCCACCCACGTAAACAAAGAGGAGCAGAAACTGAGGCCACACGTGGGCAGAAACAAAGATTAGAAAAAAAAAAACAAAGAAAAAGAGAAGGAGCACATAAAATGAAAGAAGATAGAACTCAAAAGAGAGAAGGGGTCGCGAGAAGAAGGAGACATTTTGGTTTTTTTTAATCTTTCCAGTTCAATAACTGAAGATCCAACCATCCAATCTCAAATTCTTATTAGGTATATAACTTCCTCAACTCCCTCTATCCATCTACCTAATTTATTTGACGATCCGTCAATATTTTTATTATCCATATATATATTTTCAAATAAAGAGATGTTTTAGGGAAAAATGATATATTTTTATTGTATAAATATATATAATTATTTTGACAAAAATGAATTTATTTGATATATATATTTTAATGTTATAATTAGTTTTATCATATGTCCCTATTTAGATCCAACACGCTTTTGACCTTGACCCTGGAGCAAGTCGCAGATGTAAACGTGACTCTGTCGTTATTGCTAGGATTTTCAGGTAAGGGAAGTCTCTTTTCCACAGTTTGGGTTAGGGATAGTTAGGGTGTATAATAGGATTTAAGTTTAATACTTAGACCGGGTTGTGGGTAGCAAAATGGTTTTGAATTAAAATTGATTTAGGGGTGATTAGTATGTTTATGGTTAATTTTATATTAATTAAATTGTTTATGTTAAATTCTCTTTTTATTGATATTAAAGTAGGAAGTGAAGAACCCTAGGGAGTTGACTTACATTCAATGTACTCTGAGACATACCTGAGTATGTCGATTGATTGGTGATATTGGTTGATGATTGATAAATTGATGTGACCCTATATGTGAGTAATTAATGTCGTATGTGTATAAATATTGAAACGGGAATGTGATGTAAAAAGGAATAATAAATTGGAATTGGATATATATATATATATATAACTTGAAATTGTTGTGTGTGAAGAATGTTTGGAAATGTGAGATTTGGGTAATACTTGGTAAATGGTGGTTTGATATGTGAATTAAAGGAATGATTATGTCTGCTAAAAGTGATGAAAATGAATATTTGATATTACTTGCAATTCTCTGAGTATTTGATGAATGGTGTGAATGTGGTGCTTGACTTTTTGTGAATGAGTTCTGATCTGGAATAAAAAGGAATGCAGTGTGGTTGATCTTTGGATGCCCCGGCACACTAGGTGCCCTGCTAGGTGGTGAATTGCCTGCTAGGGCCGAATTGCCTGTCAGGCGAATTTCCCATTAGGTCCTAAATTCCCGTTAGGCGTCGGTGCGCCAATGGATCAATACACTGCATAACCACCTGAAAAAGTTAATAAATTGTGGATTGGAATTGAGAAATGAATAATTAATGGAAAGGTAATTAATTGCGTTGTCCTAACGGGTGATGCCTAATGGGTGTCTCAGTCCTGACAGGTGTAAAGTCCCTAGTAGGTGCCGAATTGCCTAGCAGGTGCGCTAATTCCTAGTGGTGCAAAGATAAAAAGAAAAGGAGAATATGGTTTGTATGTTGTCCTCTGACCGTGAGGAGACGTACAATGTATATGTGGTTTGTATGTTGTCCTCTGACCGTGAGGAGACATACAATGTATAAGTGGGTATGTTGGCCTCTGACCGTGAGGTGACATACAGTTTTATGAAACAGGGAAAGAGAATAAATATGGAATGTATTTAAAAATTGTTAATAAGTGAATGTGATTCATTTTGTTAATCCATGGCTTGATTTACTTATTATCCTTGAGTTTTTGTTATATACCGTTTTACTATCTTTTAATCCACTGTGTTGTGAAAAGGTCTCACCCTTATGTGGTTAACATTTTAGGTTCTTGAGCAAGGAGCTTGGAGATCAGAGTGCTCAGTGGATCAGTCGAAAGAAAGGAACTCAAGTTTATTTTATTATATTGTAATTGAAAGCCCCAAAGCTATTTGTGAACTCTGATTTATAAAAGAAAATTTAAAGTCCTATGTTTCATTTTTCAAACGTTTATTGTTTATTATTCATTATATTACGGGGTGTTACATTTATGGTATCAGAGCAGTTTCTTCCTTTCGGCCTGAGGGAAAGTTGTCCCAATCTCGCTGCGAACACTCTCATCTCAAGCTTCTTCTCTAAAGGTGAGACTTATACAAGTGTAAATTTTGACGTTAAAGTGATATTCGAGTAAGTTTATGTTTGCAATGGGAAATAACAACAATTGTTAAACTAAGAAATTTTTATGAAAGCAAAAAGAGAATCGAATTCTTTGGAAACTAAGCAGGATCCCTTAGTGATTCAAAGAATTGGATATTCTGAGTATTCACCCAATTGCAAACAGGAAACCTAAGTGGTATGAACATGCTTAGTCGAGAGTGTAAATGTTGAGTTTTTGGACTAATCGAAAGTTAAAGTTTCATACAAAGGAAATCTAATTAATGTCAATGCATTCGAGCATGTAGTACAGGAATTCAACTGAATTGCGAGGACTACTACCACCGATTTAATGTAGTGTTGGAAATGGCCAATCCGACATTATATCTATTGGGAGGTGAAGTCATCGAAATTCAAGAGTTTGTGCACTATCGTGAATTAGTAAACGATTTCCTATGTATGAAACCTTAGTGCTAGTTCTTTTGTTTTGTTGCTCTTTTATGTTTGTTTGTGTATAATTGAATGTGTGCTCGATGAGTAGTTTGGTGTCAAAGTAATTGGACGGTGAATAGAAATGGAACCGCCTGGATTAAATGAGTTATGACTTCAATACTAATCCAACCAAGTGATTAAATTCACGTCGATTAGATTAGTATCTAAGAGAACGGAAAATTATGTTTAAATTAAATTAACGGTCGGTTCCGTAGCTAATCTTAATTCAAGTGACTATGACATCAAATGGAAAATAGGAATTGAGAACTAATCGATCAGATTCAAACCGCTGAACTATCCCAATTTGAATTGCAAGTATAAAAGAAACTTTTTACCATATTTGGGAAGCGGTTTGAATTCAATCAAAAGGTCCTCGAAATGTGTTTAGTTGTGGAATAGTTTAGTGTTAAAGTAAGCGAACAAAGGTTAGAGGTGGAACTATGAAAATCAAAATAGTTGATTGACTAGATACTAATCTAAACGAGTGATTTAGTTCACATCGACTAGATTAGGATCCACGAGAAACAAAAACGTTTATGTTGAACTTGTAGTGATTCCACCCCTAATTTGATTTCGATAACTTTAATACTAAATGAAAGATATGTATGGAGCTCCTATCGATTGGACTTGAACCCCAAGTGTAACAATAAAATTTTGGCTAAATTACTCATTTGGTACCTTACCTTATTTTTCAATTTCAAATTGGTCCCTTACCTTTTTTTTGTTTCATATTGGTCCCTTATGTTTCCTTTTGCTGTCAATTTGGTCCCAAAATCATTATTCATCCTATGTGGACCAATATGTTATGGACACGTGTCACTTTCTCTCTCCACGTGGACCAATATAATATTGACACGTAGGATGAACAGTGATTCTGGGACCAAATTGACAGTGAAAATAAAGATAAGGGACCAATATGAAACCAAAAAAAGGTAAGGGACCAATTTGAAATTGAAAAATAAGGTAAGGGACCAAATGAGTAATTTAGCCTAAAATTTTTTATAAATGAAAAGAGGTGTATTTAATCGAAAAAGGGGTTTTAAATTCAATCGAGAGGTTCTCGACCCGAATTTCGCCTAGGTTGTTATTAGTATATGTGTATATATGTATACATGTTGATTGTTGATCGTTGTTGTTGCATATGTGTGTTTGATATTTGTGCATAGTGGTGTATGTTTGATTGATGTAGGTGCTTGATGCTATATGTGAACCTGAATCCTACTTGATGATTGTGAGTGAATACTCTTATGACTGTTTGTTTGGTAATATAAGTGTTCAAAATGAATTTCAAAGTGCTGCACCGAATCACAATCATTCCAAACGAATCGTGGAGTCACACGACAAATTTTTAAGAAAGTAATAAAGAATGCAAGGAATTCCTAAGTGATCGAACAGGGAATTAACTCATTTGTTTTTAAACAAGTCACCTGTCGATTAAATGGGAACTCTCTATAAGCGACACCTCTTGATTCGGAATGATATTCAATTTTCAAACTTGGAGTAAAAGGAAATGTAATTGTTCCAATTTTTGAAGATGAACTAAACTGAATTTTCTAAGTTAAAACCATATTCCTTTTTCTCTAAGTCTGATAAATTTTGTACAAGTTTGCACTCCTTCATCTAGGTTCTTACGAAATTAGATGAAGGTAGTCCTTTATGGTGAAGTACACAAATGCGTGTCCAAATGCTTTTATTGTATGAGATCTTATTTATTAAATTTTAATCCTCATACGTAGAGATTGTTAAACCAAATATTTTGTCGTGTGTATGTGATTGTGATTAGGTGGTTGTTAGGAAATCGGGGTTTTTATCACATAAAGTGGAAAAATGAGTTTTGGGTTGGGGATACTTGATTGACTTAAACATTTTTATATACAAGCCCCTAAGGTTGAATGATTGTTCCATGTAAAATCTCAAGCCAATTGGAGCAAGTTAGTGTTTTTGAACAAATTTAATCTAACGTGCTCCGATCGATTCGATATTTTTACTCAACCTTGGCTAAGTACAAGTGATGTCCCTTAAAGTTTTGAGGCCATCTAGAGTTTAATTACTAATTTTCAAACAAATCTTATTTAGGTTTAGCCCCGACAATTACAATTCTTTGGCAAAATGGTCGTAGGGTTAAAACTGAACCTAATGAACTCTGAGTAACTTGAAAACTTATCATGATACTCTTGTGTAGGGACACTACTTGGAAAATTTCAAAACATCAGGAAAATGAAGTGATGAAAATGTATTTTTATTACCCTCAGTAATCCTATTCCCCGAACCCTTTTCTTAAACCGATTTTCATATATGTGATGATTGTTAAGATTGTGTGGATAGATGAAGATTTACCCTAAGTTAGGCTAGATATATAAGGACTAAGTTAGGAAGAGGTAGGGATTGAGTAATGCTTGTGTGAAGTATATGATGTTGTGAATTATGGTTGCATATGTTTGAATTGTGTATGATGCGTATGTGATTTATAACTGCCTAATTGATGAATGTGCTTGACTAGGATTTAGGAGTAGGGGATAGGTTGTATGTTTTGGGGTTAGGCTATAATCAAACCCTTGAGGGTATTAGTGTTTAGGGCCTAATAATATCCTTTCCAAACCTCTGATATAAAATTCCGGAGGAAACCCAGTTGATCTTAGAAACCATTTCCGACTTCCTTGGGAAGCAAAACCCGAATTTTGGGAGTCCTATTAGTGGGACTCTTGAAATGTTAGTCGTAAGGAGAGTAAACCTTAGAGAACCTGTTAGAGTCTTCGCATCGAGACTAACCAAATCAAACCATAAATTCGTACTCTTCATTGAGTGCAAGAGCTTAGTGACGTACTAACGCAGAATGGTATGCCGTTTTTCAAGTGGGGGAGTAAAACCAAAGGAAGTGAGTATTGTAGTAGAAAACCCTTGTCCGGGATGGTTCTCCATTTAAGGATTTTGAACGGATAAGTGGGGGAGAATTGTAACATCCCGTTATTTATAATACCTCTAGTAAAATAATTAAGTGATTTAATATGATGTTTTCAAGATTTGCGTGTTTTAATAAAATTTTGATTTCATCATTATAATTGAAATATGTTTTCTAGTCAAAATAAGTATAAATTTGTTATAATATGTTTTTCAAAAAAATAAAAGAGTACTTTTATTTAGTTTAAATTAACATTTTGACAGGGAGCTCAAGTGCCAAGCCTTAGAGGCATTTTTATATATAGTTTCTTTAGAAAAATATGTTTAACTTAATATGTTGAGCATCCCTGTAAATTTTCATAGTGTTCGGAGGCTGTTTTACTTTTAGCTTCTGGACTGGTTTAATAAATTATTGGTATAAGTTATATATAATAATTTGCTATTTCAAAACTATAAATATTATATTTTATCAAGTTTAATATCGGGATTGAGAAAATATATTTACTTTTGAATTTCAATAATTTCTCTTACGCAATAGCTATCCGGAGGGACCGATAACTTTATTATTTTTCAATCCGTTTTGAATAATTAAAAATATAATTTTGTTTTACTTAAATGTATTTTATGGTTTGGATCTTCTAACTTTTAGTTATAATCCAAAATATCTGCACACATTAACCCACAAATATATATATAAATATATTGTTCCTATATCTACCCGTAATAGCCCCTGTACCCACACGAAGAAAAAAAAAATAAAAAGGAGTGGTGGCCATAAGGCCACCCACGTAAATAAAGAGGAGCATAAACTGAGGCCACACGTGGGCAGAAACAAAGATTAGAAAAAAAAAAAAAAAACAAAACAAAGAAAAAGAGAAGGAGCACATAAAATGAAAGAAGATAGAACTCAGAAGAGAGAAGGGGTCGCGAGAAGAAGGAGACATTTTGGTTTTTTTTAATCTTTCCAGTTCAATAACTGAAGATCCAACCGTCCAATTTCAAATCCTTATTAGGTATATAACTTCCTCAACTCCCTCTATCCATCTACCTAATTTATTTGACGATCCGTCAATATTTTTATTATTCATATATATATTTTCAAATAAAGAGATGTTTTAGGGAAAAATGATATATTTTTATTGTATAAAGATATATAATTATTTTGACAAAAATGAATTTATTTGATATATATATTTTAATGTTATAATTAGTTTTATCATATGTCCCTATTTAGATCCAACACGCTTTTGACCTTGACCCTGGAGCAAGTCGCAGATGTAAACGTGACTCTGTCGTTATTGCTAGGATTTCCAAGTAAGGGGAGTCTCTTTTCCACAGTTTGGGTTAGGGATAGTTAGGGTGTATAATAGGATTTAAGTTTAATACTTAGACCGGGTTGTGGGTAGCAAAATGGTTTTGAATTAAAATTGATTTAGGGGTGATTAGTATGTTTATGGTTAATTTTATATTAATTAAATTGTTTATGTTAAATTCTCTTTTTATTGATATTAAAGTAGGAAGTGAAGAACCCTAGGGAGTTGACTTACATTCAATGTACTCTGAGACATACCTGAGTATGTCGATTGATTGGTGATATTGGTTGATGGTTGATAAATTGATGTGACCCTATATGTGAGTAATTAATGTCGTATGTGTATAAATATTGAAACGGGAATGTGATGTAAAAAGGAATAATAAATTGGAATTGGATATATATATATATAACTTGAAATTGTTGTGTGTGAAGAATGTTTGGAAATGTGAGATTTGGGTAATACTTGGTAAATGGTGGTTTGATATGTGAATTAAAGGAATGATTATGTCTGCTAAAAGTGATGAAAATGAATATTTGATATTACTTGCAATTCTCTGAGTATTTGATGAATGGTGTGAATGTGGTGCTTGACTTTTTGTGAATGAGTTCTGATCTGGAATAAAAAGGAATGCAGTGTGGTTGATCTTTGGATGCCCCGGCACACTAGGTGCCCTGCTAGGTGGTGAATTGCCTGCTAGGGCCGAATTGCCTGTCAGGCGAATTTCCCATTAGGTCCTAAATTCCCGTTAGGCGTCGGTGCGCCAATGGATCAATACACTGTGGTTGAAATTGTTAATCCATGGCTTGATTTACTTATTATCCTTGAGTTTTTGTTATATACCGTTTTACTATCTTTTAATCCACTGTGTTGTGAAAAGGTCTCACCCTTATGTGGTTAACATTTTAGGTTCTTGAGCAAGGAGCTTGGAGATCAGAGTGCTCAGTGGATCAGTCGAAAGAAAGGAACTCAAGTTTATTTTATTATATTGTAATTGAAAGCCCCCAAAGCTATTTGTGAACTCTGATTTATAAAAGAAAATTTAAAGTCCTATGTTTCATTTTTCAAACGTTTATTGTTTATTATTCATTATATTACGGGGTGTTACATTTATGGTATCAGAGCAGTTTCTTCCTTTCGGCCTGAGGGAAAGTTGTCCCAATCTCGCTGCGAACACTCTCATCTCAAGCTTCTTCTCTAAAGGTGAGACTTATACAAGTGTAAATTTTGACGTTAAAGTGATATTCGAGTAAGTTTATGTTTGCAATGGGAAATAACAACAATTGTTAAACTAAGAAATTTTTATGAAAGCAAAAAGAGAATCGAATTCTTTGGAAACTAAGCAGGATCCCTTAGTGATTCAAAGAATTGGATATTCTGAGTATTCACCCAATTGCAAACAGGAAACCTAAGTGGTATGAACATGCTTAGTCGAGAGTGTAAATGTTGAGTTTTTGGACTAATCGAAAGTTAAAGTTTCATACAAAGGAAATCTAATTAATGTCAATGCATTCGAGCATGTAGTACAGGAATTCAACTGAATTGCGAGGACTACTACCACCGATTTAATGTAGTGTTGGAAATGGCCAATCCGACATTATATCTATTGGGAGGTGAAGTCATCGAAATTCAAGAGTTTGTGCACTATCGTGAATTAGTAAACGATTTCCTATGTATGAAACCTTAGTGCTAGTTCTTTTGTTTTGTTGCTCTTTTATGTTTGTTTGTGTATAATTGAATGTGTGCTCGATGAGTAGTTTGGTGTCAAAGTAATTGGACGGTGAATAGAAATGGAACCGCCTGGATTAAATGAGTTATGACTTCAATACTAATCCAACCAAGTGATTAAATTCACGTCGATTAGATTAGTATCTAAGAGAACGGAAAATTATGTTTAAATTAAATTAACGGTCGGTTCCGTAGCTAATCTTAATTCAAGTGACTATGACATCAAATGGAAAATAGGAATTGAGAACTAATCGATCAGATTCAAACCGCTGAACTATCCCAATTTGAATTGCAAGTATAAAAGAAACTTTTTACCATATTTGGGAAGCGGTTTGAATTCAATCAAAAGGTCCTCGAAATGTGTTTAGTTGTGGAATAGTTTAGTGTTAAAGTAAGCGAACAAAGGTTAGAGGTGGAACTATGAAAATCAAAATAGTTGATTGACTAGATACTAATCTAAACGAGTGATTTAGTTCACATCGACTAGATTAGGATCCACGAGAAACAAAAACGTTTATGTTGAACTTGTAGTGATTCCACCCCTAATTTGATTTCGATAACTTTAATACTAAATGAAAGATATGTATGGAGCTCCTATCGATTGGACTTGAACCCCAAGTGTAACAATAAAATTTTGGCTAAATTACTCATTTGGTACCTTACCTTATTTTTCAATTTCAAATTGGTCCCTTACCTTTTTTTTGTTTCATATTGGTCCCTTATGTTTCCTTTTGCTGTCAATTTGGTCCCAAAATCATTATTCATCCTATGTGGACCAATATGTTATGGACACGTGTCACTTTCTCTCTCCACGTGGACCAATATAATATTGACACGTAGGATGAACAGTGATTCTGGGACCAAATTGACAGTGAAAATAAAGATAAGGGACCAATATGAAACCAAAAAAAGGTAAGGGACCAATTTGAAATTGAAAAATAAGGTAAGGGACCAAATGAGTAATTTAGCCTAAATTTTTTTATAAATGAAAAGAGGTGTATTTAATCGAAAATGGGGTTTTAAATTCAATCGAGAGGTTCTCGATCCGAATTTCGCCTAGGTTGTTATTAGTATATGTGTATATATGTATACGTGTTGATTGTTGATCGTTGTTGTTGCATATGTGTGTTTGATATTTGTGCATAGTGGTGTATCTTTGATTGATGTAGGTGCTTGATGCTATATGTGAACCTGAATCCTACTTGATGATTGTGAGTGAATATTCTTATGACTGTTTGTTTGGTAATATAAGTGTTCAAAATGAATTTCAAAGTGTTGCACCGAATCACAATCATTCCAAACGAATCGTGGAGTCACACGACAAATTTTTAAGAAAGTAATAAAGAATGCAAGGAATTCCTAAGTGATCGAACAGGGAATTAACTCATTTGTTTTTAAACAAGTCACCTGTCGATTAAATGGGAACTCTCTATAAGCGACACCTCTTGATTCGGAATGATATTCAATTTTCAAACTTGGAGTAAAAGGAAATGTAATTGTTCCAATTTTTGAAGATGAACTAAACTGAATTTTCTAAGTTAAAGCCATATTCCTTTTTCTTTAAGTCTGATAAATTTTGTACATGTTTGCACTCCTTCATCTAGGTTCTTACGAAATTAGATGAAGGTGGTCCTTTATGGTGAAGTACACAAATGCGTGTCCAAATGCTTTTATTGTATGAGATCTTATTTATTAAATTTTAATCCTCATACGTAGAGATTGTTAAACCAAATATTTTGTCGTGTGTATGTGATTGTGATTAGGTGGTTGTTGGGAAATCGGGGTTTTTATCACATAAAGTGAAAAAATGAGTTTTGGGTTGGGGATACTTGATTGACTTAAACATTTTTATATACAAGCCCCTAAGGTTGAATGATTGTTCCATGTAAAATCTCAAGCCAATTGGAGCAAGTTAGTGTTTTTGAACAAATTTAATCTAACGTGCTCCGATCGATTCGATATTTTTACTCAACCTTTGGCTAAGTACAAGTGATGTCCCTTAAAGTTTTGAGGCCATCTAGAGTTTAATTACTAATTTTCAAACAAATCTTATTTAGGTTTAGCCCCGACAATTACAATTCTTTGGCAAAATGGTCGTAGGGTTAAAACTGAACCTGATGAACTCTGAGTGACTTGAAAACTTATCATGATACTCTTGTGTAGGGACACTACTTGGAAAATTTCAAAACATCAAGAAAATGAAGTGATGAAAATGTATTTTTATTACCCTCAGTAATCCTATTCCCCGAACCCTTTTCTTAAACCGATTTTCATATATGTGATGATTGTTAAGATTGTGTGGATAGATGAAGATTTACCCTAAGTTAGGCTAGATATATAAGGACTAAGTTAGGAAGAGGTAGGGATTGAGTAATGCTTGTGTGAAGTATATGATGTTGTGAATTATTGTTGCATATGTTTGAATTGTGTATGATGTGTATGTGATTTATAACTGCCTAATTGATGAATGTGCTTGACTAGGATTTAGGAGTAGGGGATAGGTTGTATGTTTTGGGGTTAGGCTATAATCAAACCCTTGAGGGTATTAGTGTTTAGGGCCTAATAATACCCTTTCCAAACCTCTGATATAAAATTCCGGAGGAAACCCAGTTGATCTTAGAAACCATTTCCGACTTCCTTGGGAAGCAAAACCCGAATTTTTGGAGTCCTATTAGTGGGACTCTTGAAATGTTAGTCGTAAGGAGAGTAAACCTTAGAGAACCTGTTAGAGTCTCCGCATCGAGACTAACCAAATCAAACCATAAATTCGTACTCTTCATTGAGTGCAAGAGCTTAGTGACGTACTAACGCAGAATGGTATGCCGTTTTTCAAGTGGGGGAGTAAAACCAAAGGAAGTGAGTATTGTAGTAGAAAACCCTTGTCCGGGATGGTTCTCCATTTAAGGATTTTGAACGGAATGGACGAAATTCCAATAAGTGGGGGAGAATTGTAACATCCCGTTATTTATAATACCTCTAGTAAAATAATTAAGTGATTTAATATGATGTTTTCAAGATTTGCGTGTTTTAATAAAATTTTGATTTCATCATTATAATTGAAATATGTTTTCTAGTCAAAATAAGTATAAATTTGTTATAATATGTTTTTCAAAAAAATAAAAGAGTACTTTTATTTAGTTTAAATTAACATTTTGACAGGGAGCTCAAGTGCCAAGCCTTAGAGGCATTTTTATATATAGTTTCTTTAGAAAAATATGTTTAACTTAATATGTTGAGCATCCCTGTAAATTTTCATAGTGTTCGGAGGCTGTTTTACTTTTAGCTTCTGGACTGGTTTAATAAATTATGGGTATAAGTTATATATAATAATTTGCTATTTCAAAACTATAAATATTATATTTTATCAAGTTTAATATCGGGATTGAGAAAATATATTTACTTTTGAATTTCAATAATTTCTCTTACGCAATAGCTATCCGGAGGGACCGGTAACTTTATTATTTTTCAATCCGTTTTGAGTAATTAAAAATATATTTTTGTTTTACTTAAATGTATTTTATGGTTTGGATCTTCTAACTTTTAGTTATAATCCAAAATATCTGCACACATTAACCCACAAATATATATATAAATATATTGTTCCTATATCTACCCGTAATAGCCCCTGTACCCACACGAAGAAAAAAAAAATAAAAAGGAGTGGTGGCCATAAGGCCACCCACGTAAACAAAGAGGAGCAGAAACTGAGGCCACACGTGGGCAGAAACAAAGATTAGAAAAAAAAAAAAAAAAAACAAAGAAAAAGAGAAGGAGCACATAAAATGAAAGAAGATAGAACTCAAAAGAGAGAAGGGGTCGCGAGAAGAAGGAGACATTTTGGTTTTTTTTAATCTTTCCAGTTCAATAACTGAAGATCCAACCGTCCAATCTCAAATCCTTATTAGGTATATAACTTCCTCAACTCCCTCTATCCATCTACCTAATTTATTTGACGATCCGTCAATAATTTTATTATCCATATATATATTTTCAAATAAAGAGATGTTTTAGGGAAAAATGATATATTTTTATTGTATAAATATATATAATTATTTTGACAAAAATGAATTTATTTGATATATATATTTTAATGTTATAATTAGTTTTATCATATGTCCCTATTTAGATCCAACACGCTTTTGACCTTGACCCTGGAGCAAGTCGCAGATGTAAACATGACTCTGTCGTTATTGCTAGGATTTTCAGGTAAGGGGAGTCTCTTTTCCACACTTTTACACTGCATAACCACCTGAAAAAGTTAATAAATTGTGGATTGGAATTGAGAAATGAATAATTAATGGAAAGGTAATTAATTGCGTTGTCCTAACGGGTGATGCCTAATGGGTGTCTCAGTCCTGACAGGTGTAAAGTCCCTAGTAGGTGCCGAATTGCCTAGCAGGTGCGCTAATTCCTAGTGGTGCAAAGATAAAAAGAAAAGGAGAATATGGTTTGTATGTTGTCCTCTGACCGTGAGGAGACGTACAATGTATATGTGGTTTGTATGTTGTCCTCTGACCGTGAGGAGACATACAATGTATAAGTGGGTATGTTGGCCTCTGACCGTGAGGTGACATACAGTTTTATGAAACAGGGAAAGAGAATAAATATGGAATGTATTTAAAAATTGTTAATAAGTGAATGTGATTCATTTTGTTAATCCATGGCTTGATTTACTTATTATCCTTGAGTTTTTGTTATATACCGTTTTACTATTTTTTAATCCACTGTGTTGTGAAAAGGTCTCACCCTTATGTGGTTAACATTTTAGGTTCTTGAGCAAGGAGCTTGGAGATCAGAGTGCTCAGCGGATCAGTCGAAAGAAAGGAACTCAAGTGTATTTTATTATATTGTAATTGAAAGCCCCCAACGCTATTTGTGAACTCTGATTTATAAAAGAAAATTTAAAGTCCTATGTTTCATTTTTCAAACGTTTATTGTTTATTATTCATTATATTACGGGGTGTTACAATTAAACTCATCAAACACGATCTAGAGGTAAGGGGGAAGCTTACTATTTGCTAGAGTGAGGATAAACATGTTTGGTAAATAGGATGAGTCACCAAGAGACTATAAGGGCATAGCTTGAATTAGTTTTATGGCTTGGAGGCCAACTTTAGCTCATTTCTGATTCTTGAGCAATTATAATATGATGCATGCAATCTATTGTGATGACAATTTCATGACTTATTTGGATATTATGTGAAGTGATGCATTAAGTTGGGAAATATGTGATTTATGCACTTTTGGTGTATGATGATTTTGCATGCATGAATTTGTGATATGTTTAAGTGTTTAAACATGTGTACTTTAAGGTATTAAACTTTGGTTAATGATGAAAATAGGTTAGATTTGAGTATTGGAAAGAATGGTATGCAAAACCCTACTTTTCAGTGTATTTTCTGCATAATCTAACCGGTTAGTCTGAAGCTGTAACCAGATAGATACTGTCAGTTTTCAAAAGCAAAAGGTTTCTGAAATTGGCTAAGTGTTCATACCATTTATACTCAAGTTTAAGCTAGAATTTCATATAAAAACCAATCTAAAACTATGTGATTGAGCACTGTTTGTTTAGATTGGAGGTGATGAGTTAATACCTTAATATTAAATGATAATTTCAAGAGGAAAATATGCATAAATGAAATTGGATTATGACTTAGATCTTTTGAATGATAATATGTGTTGAACTTGAGGTATTCTGTTATGCTAAGACTTTGTTATTGGATTGAGTAGAGAATTCAAGAAAAGATTCTTTGAAAATCAGTGGTTTTAAATTCAGGTCTGTAATTTTAGCCGGTTAGGTTATGATATAACCGATTAGTACCTGAGACTTAAAAATAAAAGTTAAGTTTTTGAGTAAGGATTGTTAATACCAATGATTATATTCTTTCAATCCAGGTCTATGAGCATATGTTTAATTTAAATTCAAGGGTGAATTTTATGAGTAAAGTTATATCTCAAGATATCATTCAGAAGTTGTGTTTTCTAAGTCATAATAATGGAATTAATGGAAAGACCAATCTTAATAATTATGTGTGCATTCATGCATGGAGAAAGGTGATGAAATAGGTTGGCAAGGATCGTTTGTCATGTTCTGGGAACATGAGGAGGGTACTATGGGAGTACCAAATTGATGCAACCTACTTGATGACACATTCTGGGAATGTGTCCAGTGTCTGGGACATCGTTTCTTTGGTACGTTCTGGGAACTTGATGCACACTCTGGGAGTGGTGCTTGTTTAAATTCCAAGTATGGTTTGCTATATGTTCTGGGAACGTATGTTAGTGTTCTGGGAACACATTGGTGTGCAACCTACTTGATGACACATTCTGGGAATGTGGCCAGTGTCTGGGACATGGTTTCTTTGGTGCGTTCTGGGAACGTGATGCACACTCTGTGTAACATCCCGAATTTTAATTCCAGAAATAATTAAATTAATAATAGGTTTGGGTAAATGGAATGATAATTGCAAGTCTTAATTAAATGTTCAAATGAAAGGTTTAGTGCTTAGAAAATGTTTAATAATAGAAAAATTAGGAATAAATGATTTACAACTCAAACCATAAATTCCACTTTTGGATATGAAGATAAGGGTCTTAGGATGCTTGCCCCCATATTTGAGCAAGATCCGACGGTTAACAAAGAAGTTATGGTACGGTCAACTCAAAGACAACAGACTCACGCCCAGGCGTGAGAAACCCACGCCCAGGCGCGCGGCGGAATGCATCAGGTCCTGATCAGTGGGGGGCGCGCCCAGGCGCACGGGAGGCCGTGCCCAGGCGCGCGGTGCGCGAATCAGCAGCACCAGCACCATAAATGGTGCGTAAACACCCCCCAAACCCCCATTTTCTTCCTCCCCGTGTCACCTCCTCCCTCTCCTCCTTAGCTCCACCGTCCAGCTCCACCACCACCGCCCTAAGCCGCCGCCTCCTTGGCCTTCCTCCCTCTCCATAGATCTGTTCTCCCTCTCCTCCCTCTTGATTTCCTTCTCTCTCTTCCTCCTCCCGTCTCTCTCACCTCCTTGCCGGCACCACCGGGGCGACCCACCACCTCCACGGCCCACCACCACGCCGACCACCCACCACCCTCACAAACCCCTTTTCCTTTCTCTCTCTCCCTGTGACCCTTGCTCTCTCTCCCTCTTCCCTCTCTTCGATCTCTCTTTATCTCTCCTTTCTATTTCCGACCTGAGCCGCCACCGTGGCTGCCGATCGACCACCACGAGCCACCAACAACCACAGCTCCTCCCTCATTCCTTCCCCTCTCTCACCACGAGCTCTCTCTCTCCACGGATCTCACCGGCGTCGTTACCGACCCGTGATCGTGCCGGGCGTATACCGGGTGCCCCGAAGCTCGAAGCTCTTGCCTTGGTCCAGCCCGTGATCATTCTCGCCACCGACATCGATCGCCGTCAACCCGTTCACCACCCCGGGTCACTAAAGCTTCACGGATCGCCGCTCCCTCCCCGGAGTTGAGGTTATTCCTTTACTTTCGTCAATTGAGGTAAGACGGGTTGTATTACCTTTACTTAGAGAGTAAATTCTAGGATGCTATAGTGGTAGCTAAGAATAGGGTAATTAAAAAGTATGTTCATGAACCTTAGGGTAGTCCCCGCTGATATAAATGAAGTAAATAAAATTGTTAATAGAAACCATACCTTAGGGAATAAAATGTATATAATTAGAATAAGGTCCGGGATGAATGAGTGTATTTAGGATATTAATTCGGTCAACATTGGATGAAAACATAAGAAAGTATAAAATATAACCAAAGGAAAAAGTTAGGAAAAACTAGCAAAGCGTGAGTGTAAAAGAATAAAGAGAAATTGAATAGGCAAAAAGAGAAGAATAAATAAACTAAAAGTGAGATAAAAGAGGAGTTTAAATGCGAAGGCAATGGGCATGTGCGGAATAGAATTATTTACGAGATGTTGGGATTAGAAAAATAGAAACGAGATAATAAACTAAAATTTCAAGTATAAATAGGAAACCGGTAAAAGAAATTGGTAGAAAGACAATAAGACGAAGAGAGAAGACGTGATAGGGAAACTAAAATAGATCGATGTAATAAATTAGGGAATCTAAGTAGAGTTGGATATAAACTAGAATAATTAATAAATAGAAGAAGAAAAAGAAAAGGAAGAGAAGAAGGAAAAAAGAAGAAAGAGAACTGGGGAAAACCAAGAATCTAGTAACGAGTATTTAAATATATTGTACATGACCAAACCAAGTAGAGTTAGTTAAAAATGAGAATAATTAGTAAAGAGAAATATGTAAAATCTAAAAAGATAAAGAAAAAGAGAAAGGAAAAATGGCACTATCATATTAATAGAAAAGTAAAGGAAATAATAGAAAAATAGAAGAAATAATGGACACGATGGCAGGCGGGCGAAAGTCACTATCATCATAAAAAAGAAATAAGAAGAAATGGTTTCGATGTCAGGCAGGCGGAAGTCACTGACATCACTAAAAGAATGGTTTCGATGACAGGCGGGCGGAAGTCATTGTCATCACTAAAAGAATTAGAAGAAAAGAATGGATTCGATGACAGGCGGGCGATAGTCACTGTCATCACTAAAAGAAATAAAAGGAAATAAACGAATGGTCGATGGCAGGCGGGCGAAAGTCACTGTCATCACTAAAAGAAATAAAAGAAAGGAATGGTATCGATGGCAGGCGAGCGAAAGTCACTGTCATCACTAAAAGAAATAAAAGAAAGGAATGGTATCGATGGCAGGCGGGCGAAAGTCACTGTCATCACTAAAAGAAATAAAAGAAAAGAATGGTATCGATGGCAGGTGGGCGGAAGTCACTGCCATCACTAAAAAAATAAAGGAAATAATGGTAACCAGCTCTAAGCCAAATAATTAAAAGGAAAAGAATGGAAATAAGTGAGTGAATGTAGGAGAATGAACGAGAATTAAGAATGGTAAAGGAAATAGGAGGAAGTGAATAGAGAAATAAAAATGAAAATTAAATGTATGAATATTTAAATACATTGTATGTAAATAGTAACGTAGGCTTAGTTTATTGCTATTCCTTTTAGAATTTATCTTTCTAAGTCTTGTGTAATGCTACCCTTCTTGCTACATTTTGCAGATACAGAAGGAGCTTACAAGTCGTGGTCGAGCAGGATTACCACTCCACCACGTGGAGTGGCCGTTATTATGAGTAGATTGTAGAGTTAATTATGTGGAAACTAATATTTTTGAAATTTAAAATGTGTAATAGATACCGGCCCTGATCTGGAATTCATCGGGCACTAGGACTTTCAAATGATTGTTTTAGTTTTGTGGTTTATGTCTGAAAACTATTCTAGCTGAACAGGTACAACAGGAAATTTTGGGAAAGTCCGATAAACAGAGAAAACTCTGCCGGATTTTCGTAAAATCTTCTAAAAGTAATTAGGTTTAAAAGAAATTTTTCAAACACCAATTTCAATAAAACTTAAAATTTCCTAATTAAAATGAGGATGTTACACTCTAGGAGTGGTGCTTGTGTATATTCCAGGTATGGTTTGCTATACGTTCTGGGAACATATGTTAGTGTTCTGGGAACACATGGTGTATTGGATGGACGTTCGAGATTGATTAGTTTTGGAGGCCTCAGGATTGTGAGATAGAAAGCATGCATCATGCCACCTGCATTGAAAGACTTATTATAATTAACCGGGTGTGCTCATATGGTTATGCATTCTGATTTGCTACTTGATTACTTGTGTATGTTAGTTTTATTCTCATCTGATTATGCGAATATGTATAGCTAACCCTCATGCCCTTATTAGGTGTTGATCGTATATCTAGCTTGCACAAAAGTCAGTGAAGGGAGATGACCCTTAGGTGCATGCAGAGTATAGATAGTGTAGGTTGGGAACTCTTTGTATAGATATCGAGGATCCGGCCAGATGGATGTTTGGACAGAGGATTAGTGACCAGCTTTATGACATCTATATTTTTAAATAGTATTTATATTATACATATTTTGAGAGATGTATCATAGAATGAATTTAGTTTTATAATAATACTTATTTGGTAACCATGGACTTGTTACACTTGATACATTTTCAGAGTATAATATAATTAACTTATTATGTTTCCGCAAACTCTGATTTTATTAGTCAAATTCATTATTAATCAAATTTTTGTTAAAGGAATTTTCAAATGAAGGAAAAATTTTTATTGTCAGATCTTTTTCCAACAATGACAAGTCTAAGTAATCATAAACTTATTACTTTTCTTATAAAGTAAGATAATATACAAGGAGTGTTACAATTTACTCACTTCGGTTTGACTTATAAGGAAAAAAACTAATTTTATGCTTATCAATAAGGTTAATTGATTGTATTTAATTTTTTCAAATTTATAAAAAGTAATAGTATTTTAGGAAAGTAGTATTGAAAATAAAATAAAAATCAAATAAGATAACACTTTTTTAGAGATGATTTAGGAAAATGATATTGATATTGGGAATAAACCAAAATTAAGAATGTTAAGTAATTTTATTTAGGCTTTTTTAAGAGCAAAGTTCCTAAACTTACGGGCTATTTGGATTTAATCTCTGTCCTTTTTTTTTGCTTTTGGTCCTTACACATTGTTATTTTTTGGATATGATCCTTCCATTATAACCGAGGTAACTTCGTTATTGGTTTGCTGACGTATTTTCACCAGTGAATGATGACACGTGGCATCTAGTTTAAATTTTTTTTTAAAAAAAAATACGAAATTAGAAAAAGAAAATTAATAAATAAAAATAATAAAAAATTTAACTTAAAAAAAAAAAAACAATCAGCCCCTTTCTCTCTCTCTTTCTCGATACTTCTAATGTGGGAAGTTTCTTTCTCTCAATTGACTCTCTTCTACTCTCATCTAGTCTCTTTCTCTAAGTTTGCTCTCTTTCTTCTTTCACTCATCTGCTCTTTTTCTTCTTTCTCCTTCCTAGGTTTACTCCCTTTCTCTCCGTCGAACCCTCTGCCCTGGCAGCCGTCCGTCACATTAGCACCGTCTCAGTCTCAAAATGAAATCATCGCAGGCCATTATCACTTTGCTGCAAGTCTCAGTCTCTCAATCTCAAACCATCGAAGGCTCCCTCAATCTCAGTTTCTCAATTTTAGTTTCATTTTAGAAGTATCGAGAAAGAGAGAGTGAAAGGGGTTGATTGGCTTTTTTTTTTTTTAATGTTAATTTTTTTATTATTTTTATTTATTAATTTTATTTTATTAATTTCGTATTAAAAAAATTAAATCAGATGCCACATGTCATTTACCGACGAAAGGATCAGATAAAAAATAACAATGTTTACCCTGGTTCATCCAAAAAAATAACAATGTTTAGGGACTAGAATCAATAAAAAAAAGACGGGGACTAAAGCCAAATAACTCCTTAAGTTTAGGAACCTTACGCTTAAAAATCCCTTTCATTTATATTTAAAATCAAAATAAATATACTTTTCTTACTTATATTTCAAACTTGAAAAAATACTTATTTTGTTTCTTTTATCTAATATCTTAAAAACACTAGTTAATAAACCTGTACTATAATACTCCCTCCGACTTGAAATATAAGAAAAAAAACATTTTATTTGGTTTAAAATATAAGCAAAAGTAACTAATTTTCTTAAATTTTATTTCATTCTCAATGGTAGTTCCCTAAAACATCCCTAAAAAATTGAGTTAATTGTCACTTTGGTCCCTGAAATTACATACCGCTTTCACTTTCGTCCCTCAAATTACGAAAATAGCTTTGAGATCCCTGGATTTGTAAAAACATGAGCACGTTAGTCCCTCCGTCAATGTCCGTTAACGGAGGCATGGCATGCACTTTAAATAATTCAATATAGTCCCTGTAATCACTTTAAATAATTCACTATAGTCCCTGTAATAATTTTAAGTTATTCATTATAGTCCCAGAAACTATACAATTTATTCACTTTAGTCCCTATATCAGTATAGTTCAAATTCCAGATTAACTCAAACAATCAGTAAAGAATTAACCAAAAAGATTAAGGGGTATGGAATACCTTCTGCATATTTGAGATGAAGTTTCATTCTTGCTCTTTTAAGGACAATGTTTAAGTAATTAAAAGTGTAAAATCAATACTGAAAACTGTGTACCAAAAACAAAACATTGAAAACCTTCAAAATTTACTCTTAATATATTAAATATATAATTTCAGGGACGTAAGTTTTATATTTTTGTTTGCATAAATATTATCTTTGGTGCAATGAAGAGAAAAACTCAAACAGTGTTAATAAAAAAAACTCAAACAGAACGGCACAATTTGGAAAACATACAAAACAATGTTGTACATAGTAAAACAACACTTTGGTTCATGAAATTGACTTTGGACTGGTTGATCCTTCATATTGTAAAGGATGGAACTTCATCTCAGATATGCAGATATGCAGAAGGTTGTTTGGGATGGAAAATCATTATTTGGGTTTCAGTCCATTAGGGAAAGAGTAAACAGAAATAAAAAGAAGGTCCAAGGAGTCATTAGCCCAAAATAGCATTAGAAACTCTTGTGCAACTAAACTAGCAGTTGCAACCTTCGTGCAACTGAATTAAGAGGGAAAGGGCGTCCTCAGCCTCCAAATATCTTTCCCAGCAGGAGCTCAGATCAGAAAGATAGAGTCTCCAGAAGTATCCTTCTTCAACAAGCCATCAGCCTTGAGCCCAGCACCCATCACTATTAGTCATTCAAAAACACCATAAATGGAAATTTCATCATTTTACTCTAAGCCAAATAAAGAAGACTGCCTAATCTCCCTGCTTAAGGCAAATGACAGTGTAAACCAGTGGGTAAAGAGGTGATCAGTGTAGTAACCAGCAGATCAAGGGGAAAAAACGTGAAGTCCAAGTTGATGTTCAAGTATAAAAGGAGATCCAAAGCATTAGCAAAGGTAAGCAACCAAGAAAGGAAAAAGCCATAGCACTGAGTTCTGATAACAACAGCATAACACAACGACATAAAGAGAGAGGCAATAATACAGAGAGCTTGAGAGTGATAAGTGAAAGGCATCCTATAAAATCCCCTGTTTTAGCCTACTATATACTTGCCTCCTGTAACAAATATCATCTCTCTTGTACTCTTTTCCAATACATAATAAAACGAGGCCATTGATTTCATCAAGTTTACAAACCCACTTGCATTTCATTATTCTTCTCTAAAATCATGATTTCCTGGCAGAAACAATTGGTGTCGTTGCCGGGAAAATCATGGCTTCAACTCTGGAAAGAGATACACCAAGTGGTGTTCGGAGAGTGGTCCTTGATGATGGCACAAGGATGACCACATGAAGAAGTTCTGAAACAACAACATCATGAATCATCAACCCATGAAGCGTTGCAGCAAGGAAGTTGCCTTTCTGCCCCAAAAGCGTCCTTTCCAAAAGGCGTCCACGTTCACTCTTACCCAACTTCCCAGAAAGCGATAAGGCAACTATAAGGGCGAAAATACCCTCTCACAGAAGAAAAGTTCCCACAAAGGGCGCTAGTCACAAGATTAAGGCTAGAAAAGTTCCCACAAAGGGCGCTAGCTACAAAGAACTAGAAAAGTTCCCACAAAGGGCGCTAGCTACAAAGACTAGAAAAGTTCCCACAAAGGGCGCTAATCACAAGATTAAAGCTAGAAAAGTTCCCACAAAGGGCGCTAGCTACAAAGGCTAGAAAAGTTCAAACAAAGGGCGCTGGCCATCAAGATCAACAAAATCCTCAAAAAGCACCAATCGAGAAAAGTGTTGAAAAAGTGCAACAAAGACGGGCAGCTTCATTTACAAAGAAAGAAAGAAAGAAAGAAAGAAAGAAAAGAAGAAGAAGAAAGGAAGAAAAGAAGAAAAAGAAAGAAGGAAAAGTTAGGGTGTCCAAATAAAGAAGACGATAAAGACAATTCTGCTCAAGTTCCTTAAAGGCAGTAGAGACAATGGCAAAGGCAATTACGCCCAAGATCTTTGGAGGAGATTTTATTCAAAGGAAAAGTATAAAGCAAAAGGAGACCATAGAAAATATGCATAAAACCTTCAAACACAAGATAGAAAAATAAGGATTCCATACAAGATTGCCCAACCAAACCATCAGACATAAAGTCACTAGTTACCCAAACACAAAAGCCAAAATACAAGTACCACCTTACAAACCCAAATGCAAAATACAAAGTCTAAACACCATCAGTAAACGTATCCAAAATGAAAAGCCTAGATACGGAAGAAGGCACTTGGGCATGAAGACTGGCAAGCATCATCATGTGCCTCTCGTTGACCTGCAATAAGGGTGGTTTCCACATCCAAACTAGCCAAATCAGCAGTAGCTTTTGCCATACTCACAGATAAATTCTCAATGGTGCTTAGCAAGGAGGCACGACAAGTAGCCAACTCCCTTTCTTGATCAGCCAAGGCATCAAAATCAAAAGCAGCACGCTGACCTTCCATTTGCTTGAGGACGCCCTCGAGCCAGAAACCTAAATACTGGTGAAGCCTCAACAATTGCAAAAATCAAGAGGCCTTCTGTTCCCAAGAGAAAGCATCAGCATCATGAGCAGTGGAGAGTTTGGAGTGTTTCAGCATAATGATCAAGCAATTGCAAAATGACAGCATCAAAGTGGCAGAACACAAAAATACCAGTATGTCACAAGCTGTGAAAAATGACAGTAATGCAGAAAAGAGAGATTGCATGATTCAAGTCTTGAGAGGAGGATCAACAACGACATGGAATAAAGCCAAGTCTAACAAAAGGCGCACAAGAAAAATAATAGCAGAATGCTAAGACAATGATGCAGTCAAAATTCAACAACATGCTTGAAATAGTACAATTACAGAGAGAGGCAATAATACAGAGAGCTTGAGAGTGATAAGTGAAAGACGTCCTATAAAATCCTCTGTTTTAGCCTACTGTATACTTGCCTCCTGTAACAAATATCATCTCTCTTGTAGTCTTTTCCAATACATAATAAAACGAGGCCATTGATTTCATCAAGTTTACGAACCCACTTGCATTTCATTATTCTTCTCTAGAATCATGATTTCCTGGCAGAAACAAAGGTATTCCATACCCCTTAATCTTTTTGGTTAATTTTTTACTGATTGTTTGAGTTAATATGGAATTTGAACTATACTAATATAGGGACTAAAGTGAATAAATTGTATAGTTTCAGGGACTATAATGAATAACTTAAAATTACTGTAGGGACTATAGTGAATTATTTAAAGTGATTACAGGGACTATAGTGAATTATTTAAAGTGCATGTCACGCCGCCGTTAACGGATGTTGACGGAGGTTAACTACATGGACTAACGTGCACACGTTTTTACAAATTCAAGGACCTCAAAGCTATTTTCGTAATTTGAGGGACGAAAGTGAAAGCGGTATGTAATTTCAGGGACCAAAGTGACAATTAACTCCTAAAAAATTGTTATCTTATTTAATTTTGGCAAATGCTAACAAGTACCCTTAATGCACTTGTTAACAAGCCAATTATAGTAAAAATTCATTGAAAGTTGAATTTTTTGGGATTTTCGAGAGATGAAATGATGTGCCCTTATGATTGTTTTTCCTATTGTAGTAACCTTAACAAGTGCCCCTAGAGTAAGAACACTTGTTAGCAAGACCCTTTAATTTTTGTTTAATTAACATTGCAACTTTCCTAAAAACATCTTTATTCTTTTATAAAGTAAATTTGATAAAATTAAATATAACTATTAACTTCCTTAATAAGCATAAAATTACTCCCTCTGGTCCTATTTATAAGTCACATTATAGAAGGATTCTTTGGTCCTATTTATAAGTCATTTTGTATTTTTTTAGGAGACATTTATTGCTATTTTCTCTTATTTGTCTTTTGCCCATTAATGTGAAGTGATGCGTTGTGAAATTACCAATGCAAGTTAAGAGGGTAAGACTGTAATGTTGAAGTATTTTTTTTTAAAGTTTCAAGAAACCTAACTACACTCCTTGGTCCGTGTGATATGGTTACGTATGCCCTATAAATAGGACCAGAGGGAATAGTTAATTTTGCAATTTGAGATGAAAAGTGCAAGAAGGAGCAGAAAATTATAGCGTAGACTTGCGGTCAATTAAATATTGGAAGTTGGAATATTATCGTTTTCTTAAATAGACATTGCATCCGCACCAAGAAGCTTGGAATTTGTCGTGTTCACCTAAACTCATTAACAGTGAACGGTGGTGAAATCCGCGTCACGCCGTCGTTCTCGTTGTCCCCCCTTCGAATAATTGTGTTGGCCATCTCCTCTTTTTATTTTCCAATTTTGGCCCACGTGCCAGCCACCCCATATTTCCATCATCCCTCTTCTAACAAAATACTGTACAATACTTCCTCATGTCTTGTTTATTACTCCTTCTGGTCCTATATATAGGGCATATTCTAGAAGTAATCTTTGGTCCTATATATAAGACATTTTGTATTTTCTATGCATCATTTATTGCTTTTTCTCTTTTTTGCCCTTATTAAATGCTTTGACTATTTATGTGTTTTTGTTGTTCATTAATGAGTGTGAATTTTTCAAGACAAGTTGAGAGGGTAAAATTGTAATGTTACAATATATTCTCATAGAATTCATAAAACTAACTACTTTTCTTGGTCCGAGGAATATGGTTAAGTATGTCCTATATATAGGACCGGAGGGAGTAACAAAAATAACCACTAATACATATATTATACATATTATTAAGAAAAAATAACTGGATACATTTAATTGAGCTATGCTAAATAACACGACACGAAACACCACAAATCTTTCATAGCAATGAAAACCGGAAAAAAAGTATTAGAGATATGAAGAGAGAGAAATGAGAAACACTTGAGGCACTAACAAAATGCACGTTCGTGATATGAAGCATTTCCCCATTTAATTTTTTCAAATTTATAAAAAAGGAAACTAATTTAATAAACTTGTATTAAGAATGAAACAAAAATTAAATGATTTAACCACTTTATAATAATATTTTAGGAATAATTGTATTAGGAATATAAAGTTAGTTAATTTTTACTTGTATTTAAGTCCACTAATGAAATGTCTTTTTTCCTGATAATTGAGACTGGAGGGAGCTGCAACTTCATTTGAGATTCAGCATTTTTCATGTGTAACATCCTTTTTTTTTTCCTAAACGAAAGATTTTTTAAGAAATTAACATCCATAAAAAAAATAGATTATTTTTTTTAAAATAATTTAAAAAAATGTTGATTTAATAAAGATATTTTTAAACAAAGTAATTATATGTTACCAACGAGGTGTGGTACACCTGACTTAGGACTTTGTCCTCGGTCTGTAAGGATACAGGTTCGAATCCTACCTCGGAAGTATGAGCCTATCGCTTCTTCGGGAGTGGTTGTTTTCCTCCGCGTAATTTGCAGGTATGACCTGGAGGCGGGGTTGCCCATCAGAGTCGTCAATGTGCAGCAATGACGATAGGATTTCCCTCGTAAACAAAATAAAAAATTGAAATATCTTTTTAAGAAATTAACATCCATAAAAAAACAGATTAATTTTTTTAGTATAATTAAAAAAAATGTTGATTTAATAGAGATATTTTTAAACAAAGTAATTATATGTTATAAAAAATTGAAATGTAATTTTTAAATAGGACTAAAAAATATTAAAAGTGTCTTTCATTTGGGATAAGAAAGAGCAGGTTACAATATCACATGTCAAAGATACTTGTTACGGACCGGTTTCATAGACCAATAATACCGGTACCATGAACTTATAATTACCGGTATCATGGATCAACAAGCATGTGTTCAGTAAGCGCCGATTGACTGTATGTGATAACCGATCCACCAATACTTTACCCAAGAAATCCAACCCCTAGTCTGACACGACTGGCTCACTACTCGGCGATCGGTAAACAATCCAGGCATTATATCGAGTACAATGGCTCACACTTATTATAGTTCATAATGGCATTCAAGTGCAATTAGTGCTTGAAGCTATTACTCAGATAATAATGGCATGACAACTATAATGATCATAATTGTCATATCGATCCATAATTGCTATAGTAAAGACACCTTATATATAACCAACCTCCCAATGTCTCCTACTCCTTTCTATAAATACAGGTAGTGACCAAATGTATGAATAACTCTATCAACTTCCATTTACACATGATAATACAAACACCACCCCAAATACCTTGATTCGACAAGCAAAATTCTTTGAACGAGAACTCGTCATCATAGTCATACATTAACAAACTAGCTTACTGGTACGTGTGGGATACACCCCACAAAAATACTTAAACAAATAAATTTTTCATGAGAAACGACTTATTTAATTTTTATTAGGTGAATGCAATTAAAAAACGTAATAGTGTAAAACTGATAGATTTTTTTTACAAGGAATTAACGACCCACATTGATCCATGTATTTTAATTAAGTGTGACCTATAAATAAAAAGAGAGAAAGTATTTATCAATTCAAATAGCTAAATAATTTTAGGCTTAATTGCATAATTGGTCCTTTATCTTATTTATTAGATTCACTTTGGTCCTTTATCTTTTTTTTTTGCAATTTACTGGTCCTTTATTATTTTTTAAAGATTCAGTTTGGTCCTTCCGTTAAAATAAAGTTAAATGAGAAGGAATATTCCAAGAATATTCCCCCTTCTAGGCTTAATTGCATAATTGATTCATTATCTTATTTATTAGATTCACTTTGGTCATTTATCTTAATATTCCAAGAATATTTCCTCTTCTTCTTCCTCTTCCTCTGCCCTCTCCTTACAGCGGAAGCCATCGCCCATGCCACCGTCGCCGCCATTTTTAGAAATTAATCGGAGTTGTTGAAGCGTTTTGCACGTGTTTTCACACGTTTTCTAGCAGGTTCAGAGGAGGAGACCATTGTTGATAACCAATGTTTTAGAAAAGGGATCCTAGAATTCGGATTTTGAGGAAAAAAGAACGAAAAACACGAATTTGTTTGAGGAATAATGAAAATAAAGCTTAAAAACCATGAAAAATTGAAGAATGTTGAAGAAATTTGAAGAGATTTGATGATTTTCGAGGGAAGAGGGTGTGAACCCATGGTGGCTGCCGCCGTTGTAAATATTAAGATAATTTGAAGAAATTTGGAATATTAAGATAAAGGAACAAAGTGAATCTAATAAATAAGATAAATGACCAATTATGCAATTAAGTCTATATAAGGGGGAATATTCTTGGAATATTCCTTCTCATTTAACTTTATTTTAACGGAAGGACCAAACTGAATCTTTTAAAAAAAATAAAGGATCAGTAAATTGCAAAAAAAAGATAAAGGACCAAAGTGAATCTAATAAATAAGATAAAGGACCAATTATGCAATTAAGCCATAATTTTATAATATTTTAATTAAAATTTTAAATTGGTGCTCCAATATATTAATGTCATCTATTCGACTTTCTAAAGAAAATTGTTGCCGGATAAAATGTTTATTAAATAATAATGTCATTATTAGCATTATTGGAAAGATTTATTTGATGGTATATGATTTGGGTCGGTGATCTAGACCCTGGTCCATATCATTCCACAATTCAAAGTCGACCTTACAAGTAATTAGGATGAGAATCTTAAAGAGCCAACTCGAAACAGAACTGCATACAATGGATGATAATCCCAGATAATGCAATATATCTGAAGCAATCTGAAGCAATATATCAGAAGAAATCTGTTCGATAAAATTAGAATGACAACAAAATATATCTGAAGCAAATCGACGATCCAACCCAAGATCCATGAAAAAGGACATTGTCACTTAAAGAAACCATGTACAGGCTCATCAAAATATATGGCAAGACAACTGTTGTTATCGATCAAAAGAAGATTTACTCTATTATGAAGAAAGAGAGACACATTTATTTGATCATGATGATGTTACAATGGCGAAACATTCGGAAGGGACCGCATGTCCTCAAAAACCACACATCTACTAATGCCAGGAAATGAGAAAAGGGCTATAGCGTTCATGAGCACCTCAACATGGAAGATAATCCAGCATCCCCTGGAATTCTCAACAAAACATTACAACCCGAATTCAAGATTAGATGATGATAATCTTGGGAAGCAAAATACTTAAGCACCCCTGAAGAAGGAAAAGTCATTTATTACCCTATCAATGGAACAATATCAACACATCTTTAAAGGTAACAAATACTCTCGCTAGAAGGCCAAAAACACTCAACTCTAGATAAGAAGGCTTCAAGCTGAACTTATTGAAAGAGTATCTATATCATATCACAGTAGCGGCCCAACACTCAAGCAAACATGAGTGGCTCAATAACATCTAATCATTTACTCTTATTTACATCCTCTGACATTCAGATACAATCATAAGTGGTTATCCCAAAAAGTAAACAACATTTGCTTAACCGCAAATTGATGGTATGCACCAATTCTTTGGCTAGCCACTGGAGTTTTGGTTAAAGACCACTATAAACCTCTCCATTGTTCTGGGCTTTGCTGAACTCCATTGAGGCAGAAGAGTCAATCGCGTATTTCGAACCTAACTCCACTTATACTCCAGCCATGGCACAAAACCCGTTTGAGGCCGGGTATAAGTTCGTATGGGTGGTTTCCTTGGCTGAAGAGATACTCCCATGACAATAGTTAGAGGATACAAATGAGATAAATGATGAAGGGCAAAAACCCAAAATATATTTCATTCATACATTACATGAAGCTCTTAGCCCAAAATACATGATAAATCCTAAGTGGTATGATGCTAAAACTCCTAATTTTTGCAAAAGCTCGAACTCAATGAATCGAGCTTAACCAAAACGTGTACATTGTCAATTTTGGGACAAATTTCTCTCACTAACTTAATTAACCAGTATATGATAAACCTTTTGCTTCAAAAGAGATGTCCGGATTCAAGATCCGCACCTGACACAAACTCCCATAATCATTCAGTAAAGTTTTTCCAAAAATGGCTTGGCTAAATCTTCACGAAGGACAGGTATTGAGAGATGCAAGAAATCAATAAACTGAAGTTGACATGTCCAAAGATATTATAATTTAGTAGAGAAAATATGATCTCAAACAAGAGACGGGCAAAGATTTTCGGCAACATGATAGTTTGAAAAGAAGGTTCGGACAAAGAGGCGAACCCTACCGATCTGTGATATCGACCTTAAGGCAAATAAGAGCTCGTTCAAGCGCGAATACATATATGAGCAACACTTTGATCACATGACTCAATCGCATATCAGATCTATTTATAAGATCATATCAATAGACAACCGAAGTATCAGCAATAGATGATTATATATGCTCATCATCAGACAAGTATTATGAAAGGATCACGACAACATCGATGAACATGGACCTCACAAGTGTAACTCCCCAAGAACTTTATGAATGAAATCTTTGAAGAAATAAAAAGACGTGAAAGGGATGATAAGTTAAAATCATCGCCACCCCAAAAAGTAATGATTGAAGACATTAATTTAGAAGTTTGTACGTCACACAAGTTGCGAAGTATATCAGAAGTTCAACATCAATTAGTGCATCCCTTCATTCACGAAGACAACATGCACAACTATCAGCGTTAAGCTTTAAAACATGAATGACGAATCTCAGATATTCACGACATGGCGAACAGATGTCTCTAAAGCACAATCTGATATGATCATTAGATGCAAGGGAAACGTGTACAAACAGGAAATTTTCGACCAGGCTCGGAATTCCTCGCCTTCAAGGTCGAGCTATTAGTTTCTGCCTTCGCACGAGTTTCCTTCCACCTTCGTACAAGCCTCCAAAGATCAGAGTTATTCCACTTCAGTCAAGTAAACTTTGATTTGAAAAAGATGTTTTCAACCAAGATAATTTAACCTTGGAAACCCCATGGCTGGCAGTAATGGCTCAAGTCTTCAACAATGACCAAGCAGTTTGGGCATGATAACAGCTCAAGATGACGACCTTTAGATTGAAGAATACTGTTACACTCTCTAGCAAGTATACTAGATCGTGCACAAGTAATATAGTAGAAGTGAAATTATCGTCCCACGAGGATTGCAAATTGTTCAATTAGTTCTCACCAAAGAGTGGTTAGAAGCGAAATTTATAGGTTTCTAATTAATTAATTAAGATTGAATTGAAATAAAATAAAAACATAAATTAAATAAAAGTGTTGAGCAATTTAAGAAAACGAGTTAGGAACATGGTTTCATTGTAAGCGTTGTTTATTGAGTTAATAGTCACATAGGTCCTCGAAAGATACCTGTGGAATCAGTTAGGTCCCTGAAAGATTTGTGGGATCTCTTAAACCCATCAAAGATCATTTTGGTGTCACATTAGTCCCCCCCTTTCAATTTCGTTAGGATGGACCTGACGTAATTCTACGTGGCATGTTAAATGCTTTGTCGGCCCCAATGCGATGTTGGAATGTTAAGAAGGTGCCACGTTTGGGCCAACAAAGCATTTAATGTGTCACATAGGATTCCGTTAAGTTCCTCATGAGGGGACTAATGTGATGCCAAATTGATCTTTGGGGGGTTTAAGAGATTCCACAAATCTTTCAAGGACCTAACTGATTCCAAAATGATCTTTGGGGGGTTTAAGAGATTCCACTAATCTTTCAGGGACCTAACTGATTCCACAGGTATCTTTCGGGGACCTATGTGACTATTAACTCGTTGTTTATTTATCATGAATATCTGTTTTTCCCTAAATCAAGAACAAATTCCTAAGGCAGTAAGTACTAGATCCCTCTTATGCAATTACTGTTTATTATCCAATTTGATAACCCTTAATCCCTTAAGAAATTAAATCATTGAATAACCTGAATTAGAACAGTGGAATTTATAACAAGTTACTCCCTCCGGCTTGTAATATAAGCAACAAAAAACACACCTCTCTTGGTTTAAAATATAAGCAAAACTAACCAACTTTCTTAAATTTTATTTCATTCCCAATGCCACTTTCCAAAAACATCCTTAGAAAATTGTTATCTTATTTAATTTTTGTTTCATTTCCAATGCGATTTTCTTAAAATACCTCTATTCTTTTATAAATTTGAGAAAATTAAATACAATCAACTAACCTCCTTAATAAGCGTAAAATTAGTTGGTTTTGCTTATAATTCAAGCCGGAGGGAGTATATAATTACCCAAAAGTATTCCTACGAGTTGAATAATTATATTGTTTGATTGAAGGCCTATTCTAATTCCCAATCTCCCAATTGAAGAATTAGAGATCCAAAACATAGATTAGCTACTTCCATGCATAATAGTTAAAATACAATCAAACACTTGATTTAGAAACGGAAAAACATCAATTCACGAAATCAATAAACTAATCCATACAAATCCACCAATTCCTAACATGAGGGTTTTAGTTACACATTGAGAAAATAAGAACAGAAATAATAGAAGAGTAATCCATAATCATAGACAATTAGGATTACCGCGAAGAGATCTTCAATCTTCCAATCTTCGATCTTCTTCTCCTCTAAAGCTCTCCAATCATGTAATCTCCCTCTATAAAAGCTTCTAAACTAGTTTCTAATCTTAGAATAAAAATATATTTACAAAACTTAAGCAAATCCCTCAAAAACGCATCAGAAATTGGCCCAACTAGGCCTAGACGGGGTATGCGCGCCTGGGCGCCCACAGCCTCATGCCTGGGCGCCCACGACCTCACGCCTGAGCGCACCAGGTCTGATTGGTGCTTGTTCACGAGGGGCTGCGCGCCTGGGCGTGGGGAGGTCCACACCTGGGCGTGCCAGCCTGTTTCCGGCTCCGTTTCGTTCCGTTCTTGCGCCATTTTCAAGGTCCTTTCGTCCTCTTTTCAGCTCCATAATTATTTTCTTCAATTAACCTCCAAAAGTACCTGAAACATACCCAAAACGGATCAAAAAGTTCAAGGGATTCTAAACTAATAACAAAATATTAAAACTATACAAAAAGTCCTAAATTTACAAGAGAAACAAGCCAAATCCATAGTAAAAGGGAGTCTAAATCATGCTCAAAACATCATATATTGGACCCAAATCAAATAACTTCAACCAAATGCCATCAAATGATGGATTGGGGACTTCCGAAAAATTTGGAGAAATCACAAGTTTTCATTATGGACTTGGGGCTAAAGAATCGAACAAACAAAATTGAAGAACCCAGACACCGATGACTTCAGCTCTATCAAGGACTTAATAATAGCTCATAGCTTAAAGAGTGCTTCAAAGCAACGACGTAGGGACTTATGTTCTGCTCTTGCCGTGAGTTAGGGTAACTTGCCCCATGTAATCGCCCTCTAGCGACCTAGGAACCCTTCAGAAGGACTAGAGGAGAGCTACTATGACCTTCAACGTTGGTCCAAAAGCCACCGTTAGCTCATACAAGCCTGAATAAAGGCATAGCCAGCACAGAATCCATGAGACTTAATTATGAACATTGGGTCACAAGCCCGAATACAACCAATCTCCTTTGACCTTAAACGTTGGGTCACAAGCCAACAATAGCTCGCCTGAGCCTGGACAAAGGCATGGTCAACATGCGGTCAGAGAGACTTAATTATAAAATATATCTCCTATAGATAATGACAGATTTTATGAAGATATATGATGAATTTATCTCAATAATCTAGAGATAATAAAAAGATATGGTATTTATCCTATAAGATTATCTATTAGTAGATAATCCAATATACCCAGAGGAGATAAGATAAAGGAAGATTACTCTTAGAGATAGAAGATTGATCAGGGAAAATATAGCATCCCATGAAGACTATAATTACCAACCTCCATTAGAGGATGAAGACACAACTGCAATACCGAAATAAGTGTAGTCAATACACACCCAATACACACAATTACATACTCCCTGAAGAGCATCATCAGCACTTCCTCTAGAGAGATTCAACAGTAAGAGAATCAAACTCTTGTTGTTCTAGAAGGTGGCCGTTGCATCCAACCCCACCAAGAAGGTTCATCAACCGTAAGAAGCTCATTGCTTTAGCAGTGAGCCTTTCCATCCTTGAAGGAGTTCCTTGACCATATGGGCCTCCATAAAAGGAGAGGGCATATTGCTTGTTACTCTCAGGGACAACATTGATAAGTCTCATTCTCTGCCTGATGCATTATTTCAACGCGCGTGATAGAATTACGTAGTCTTGATCCCTAGAACTCTAGTTAAAACGGGTACATAGGACCGAGAGTTCACTCTTGTCAGACTAAAAATCCTTCACAAGGACCTTCGTCCTTAATAGAGACCTCTGTTTGATTAGGACAAAACAAGATTCGTCATCAAGGGATGAAAGGGTTGTTGCTTCTACCCCTCCTACTACAATCAAATCTTTTGAAGCGAATCCTCAAATTGAGGAATAATTGATCTCGGATATGGTGGCTAGACTAAACACTATTGAGGGGCTTAGTTTGAGCTTTCTCCGGGATCGTGATGAGGTGGCTCTAACATCAACTTCAACTCTTGCCCATCCAAAACCTGGGATGGCAAAAGATTCCTATGATGTGATCTTTTTCGGGAAATCTTCTACACCCCCTCAAAATGTCACTCTGGTGTCCTAGTTTCCTCCTCCATTAAAATCTGACCATTCTCTTTCTTCTCACCGGGAGGTGTTGAGTCATGCTTCTGATCTCTTGGTGAAGGTTAATGACCTCTAGTAAACGACGAAAGGTCTCTCTTCTGTTCCTGACATCCGAGCTTTGGAACTCAAAGCGAAATTTCCTGCTCCCAAGCAGCGAGATGCTAAAATGGCGCTTGCACAGGCCGGAACTTCCTTAGCTTCCCTGAAGCCGATAACAAGGATCTTTGAGCTCATTTTGATCAGGCTTTTCTTGATTTGTCAACAGCCAGGGTGGATTTCAACTTGATTTAGTGAAAACAATTTAATTCAAATATTTGGTAATGTTTTTGTAAACACCCAATTCAACCCCCCACCTCTTGGGTGATAGCTACCAATTCCAACACTAGCTAGTTTCTGATTTCCTTTTAAAGTTATAAGATGAGGGCTGCACAAAATCGCCAAAAGAGTTATGCTGACCAACGAAGAAATCCCTTGGCTCTCGGAGTTGTTCCTATAGTGGGAGTAGGGCGTGTAATAAAACCCAAAAAATTAACTCCTAAGTTCATTGGTCCATATCAGAATTTAAGGAAGGTTGGACCAGTCACATATTGTAACATCTTACTTTTAATTACTTTGTTAATTACTAAATTATGAAAATTTTACGAAAAATTTGACGGAGTTTACTTTAAAATATTGACTTTTTCCCTTATTTAAAATTTTGTACCTGTCAGATTCAGAAAACAATAATTATAAATACTAGTTTTATGACATCACTTTATCAAGAGACGGATATTTAGATATCCTTTACGAGTGATATCCACATATTAAATTGATGGAAATAAACATTTAAAGCTTAATTACATTTATTTCCAAAAATAAAATGATAGCAGACCTAATGGTTGCATCAATAAAGCGACGACTAAGAGGTCGCAATTATGTGTATACTCTTTTAGACAAGAGTATACTTCCCTTGGCATAGATGTCTGGATTTCTCTTCCTTTATTGCACCTAAAAATAGCCACTTAAGAGGGTGATATATTTATTCAAAATTAAAGGAAACAATTAAAAACAATAATAAGACATAATGAAAATGCATGTTTTCGGCAATTAGTAAATATAACAATATACATTTTCATATAATTCATTTATTCTTTTCTTTCTTCTTTTCGCCTTTTGTACTTTCGTTTACATTTGTTCATTTCATAACTTGGCACATAATCATTATTATAATTATCAACTTAATGTTGATAGTACATAAACATTTATAATGCAACGCAATGTAACTTCTTCATTCGTCATTAACTTTCTTTTACTTTACTTTAACATCGTAGTTTTTGCTACACATTCCTTTAGTTTTATCCTCACATCGCCCTCCACACTTTTAGGAAAGATCAACTAGGAGTAAATGTCCTTCTACCTATACTTGCTCAGTACTTCACCAATTGTTCATCGTACAATTTCGGGTAGTTTTCCCAAAATAGGCTATAGCAAGGACCATTCTCCGTAGTCAGGAAGTATTTAAGTGACCGATAGAATTATCATAGGGTGCGCAGGACCAATCCCCAACGTGAGTGATGAACTCAGTTCTTTGGTGGATCAAAGTCCTTCTATAATAATTCCCGCGATTGTTTCAGTAGCACAATCTAATCACTATAATACTCTCGTCCGTCAATCCTATGAACCTTCACAAAGTTCTTCAGTTCATAGAACCTTCACGCCATCTTTCCTAATTCCTAACTTCCACCTTACTCCATAATTGTACGTGTTTCTAGTTCGTTTTATGGTTGTTAATAATTCACCTTTTTCTTATATAGGTCAATTTGGATGGGTTTTCTACTTAAGGCCTTTAAACATAAACATAATTAATTGAACATTTAAGTATAAAATATCAAGAATGTTCATAACATCATTCATTTATCACATCTTTGCACATATTCAAGCACAACATAATACTTTAGGCATTATTATCATTATAAATCCCTAAGGGATCCTAGTCTCAAGCATCAATTAATTTCATATTCACCATCCAAGTCCAACATAAATAGCATCAAATAATAATAATAACATTCATTCATCCAACTTCAAACATTCAAGCATTATCAAATTCAATTCAAGGAGCATCATCATCACTAAGCATAATCAAATCCTAAGTTTAGACACTAATTAATTTCACATAATCAAACATACAAATTATTATATACATACTATTATAATTAATTCCTTCCCTTAATTAAGAAAAATACCTCCCCTCTTACCTTTGTAGTGAGAGAAAGAGAGAAAAATAGAAAAATGAAGGTTGAAGGTGGAAGCTCTAAACCAAGACCCAAATCCTCACTTTAGCTCCTATATTCTTGTTCTTCAACCCTTTTTAAGCTTCTATGTCAATTCCTATAGCAAGAGCTCTTGATTTGTGAATTTGGGGTTTTTGGGTGATGATGGAGAGATGAGGAGAGGGAGTAAATATGGGTTTTTAGTGAGGGAAAATCTTTGATTCTTGATGGGAATTGAGTTTATGTTGATGATTTGTGGTGATTTTGTGTGGATTTAAGAAGTTGAAGACTTAGGGTTTTTAGTGGGGAAGAACGCATGAGAGAAAAAGGAAGAGAGTGGAGCGTGTTTTCTAATTTTGCAGCAGCACCAGAATTTAATCTGGTGTCTCGCGCTTGGGCGCCGGCGCTGCGCGCTTGGGCGCGCTCGAGACTGATGCTGTTGGCTGGCTGGTGCGTGCGGGACAGGAAGCTGGTGCATGGGACGGAAATTATGGTGCGTGCTGATGCACCAGCTGGTGCGGCTGGTGCTGCATCTTGGTGCTGCGCACCGGTGCATGGCTCCTGCGCACCGGTGCATGGCTCCGTCTAGCCGATGCGTCCCGTACGCACCGGTGCAGCCGGTGCTGATTTTTTTTTTAACACAATCTAGTACATTCCAAAACCTCTGTAAAAATAAAATACATACTAAAACAATAAAATTTCATTTTTCTTATAATTATCTAACTTAAAACTCCTAATTACTTAAATCAAATCAAACTAATTCACTAACTAAACTTTAATTATGAACGAATTCTAACTAACTAATGCTTGTAACTATTCAATAAATTTGGGGATGTTACACATATCAACTCGCCTTACCTCCATTTCTTTCAAATCTTCATGATGTCTTCCATGTTCAACATCATAAGTACATTCATGATCCTGTTAATATTGTCCAGCTTAACAATATACCTCTACGAGAAAACCTTACGTACGAAGCATGACCATTGCGAATTGAAGACCAAAGGATTAAACAACTTAGAGGAAAGAAGATTCCTCTAGTTAAAGTGATTTGGAATCAAGGAAGTACCCCTGAAGAAACTTGGGAATTAGAATATCAAATGAAGGCATCATATCCTAATTTATTTATTTAGATCGGATTTCAGGGACAAAATCTTCTCAAGTGGAGGAGAATTGTAACATCTAGGATTTTTAATCTCCAATTTAATTATATAATTATGTGAGTAATAATTATATTATGAATTTATGATAAGTGAAGAATTATTATTAGTTTATGATACATCATTTTAAAATATAACAAAATAAATTATGTGGATAATGATGTTTTGACATGAAATAAAGTAAATTATGAATTGTATGAATATGTATTTGGAAAAGATTTAAGGGAAAATTAGTCATTATATATTGTAATTGTAACGCCCTGCTATTTCTAATATCTTTAGTAAAATAATTAAATGATTTAATATATGATGGTTTCAAAATTTGAGTATCGTAATAAAATTTTGATTTCATCATTATATTTGAAATATGTTTCCTAATCGAAATGAGTATAAATTTGTTATCATCCGTTTTTCAAAAAAATAAAAGAGTACTTTTATTTAGTTTAATTAATATTTTGACAGGGAGCTCAACTGACAAGTCTTAGAGGCATTTTCGTAAATAATTTCTTTAGAAACAAATGTTTAATTTAATATTTGGAACGTTCCTGTAAATTTTCATAGCATTCTGAGACTGTTTTATTTTTAGCTCCCGGACTGATTTTAATATATTACCGATATACAGTGACAGATCTAGAAATATTTAGTTGTGGGGGCAACGCATGATAAGTTTAATCTCCAACTTTAGAATTAAGAATAAGAGGTTAAAAATAACATTTATGTATTGAATTTTTGAAAATTTACTAATATTTAAGAGGTTTTAGACACAGTTTCTTAATATATATTACAATATAATATTATTTTTCAACTTCCGATCATCAACCCTTAGCAAACCCTTAAAAATATATATACTCTTTTTGTCCTAAAAAATAATAAAAGAAACAAAAACTTTTGTCCCAAATCAAAATTATGATTATAAATTAAATAAAACATAAAAATTACATATTAAATATTATGATTGGTTAACAAGTAAAAATGTTGCTTCTGGATATTTTGAACTGAACTATCTGGATACATCTGAAAGTATCTGAATATTTTGAATGTATCCGGACACATCTGAAAGTATCTGGGTACCTCGTCTTTTAAAACAGCAAAATTTCAAATTTTGAACCGAAGTATCTGGATACCTCGTCTTTTAAAACAGCAGAATTTCAAATTTGAACCCGTAGTATCCGGATACCTTCCAGGATATCCGGATACTGACAGTTAAAACTGTCTAAAACTAGCCGTTTTTTGTCCGAACCTTTATATATACATGTCCAAACGTTTTAAAACATAAGACAACATTCCAACACTTCTCTATCTGCTCTGAACTTTCTGAAAAACATATTTTCCAGAATCATTGAATATTTTTTTATGATTAAACTACATTTTCACACATAATTGAAGAACAATTCAAGTGTTGATCTTTAACTTTCAAATACCCCACTTTTATTACACTTGCATTCATTCTTATTCTTCTAGATTCTGATTCAATAGTTAGTGTTCTTAAGTAAGTTTCTTATCCGCACAAAAAGGTGCAAAGACCATTTCTCTTCATTGGAGTTGTTCATTCGCACAACGAGGTGTAAAGTGCCAACAACAAGACATTGACAAACGCACTTGGTGAAAGGTTTTCATCCAAGTATTCTTGAAGGTTTCAAGAAGGTTGAAAGAGGTTCTTTCAACGGTGGTGGTGAAAGGTTTTCATAAAACCAAACACTTGAAGGTTTCAAGTGAAATTGAAGAAGGTTTCTTCAAGCACAAGGTTCGCTGTGGTTCGAGGAATTGTTTGGGGAGACACAAGTGCCAAAGAGGTTCTTTGGAGGGACGAGTCTAAGGGAGAGGTTTTCTCTTACACATTACTTGTACTTACAATTCTTGTTCACAGTGAAGCAAATATCCTATCTCAGAGAGGGAGGACTAGATGTAGCGATAATTTTTAATTGGTGAAGATTTGTACTCTTCGCGTATTCACCCCCCTTCTAGGGATTAGTACCCGCTTATTTTCCAACAAGTGGTATCAGAGCCTGGTTGGAAACAATCGAGCGTAACAGCTTTTTCCATAAGATTCTAGGTTTGGTAAACAATGGGTTCTAATAATCCCTTCGGTGGTGAAGGCTCTTCCATTAATCGCCCCCCTATGTTTTCGGGCGAGGGTTATACCTATTAGAAAGTTAGGATGAAAATCTTCATTGAAGCAATAAATGTAGAAATTTGGAATGCTATAGAAAATGGCCCTTTTGTACCACAACATAAGGTCAATGACTCTGTCTTTGTAAAGCCCAAGAAGAGTTGGAATGATGATGATAAGAAAAAAGTAAGTTATGATTTGAAAGGAAAAAACATCATCACATCCACTCTCTCGTATGATGAGTTCTTTAGGGTGTCTCAGTGTACCGGTGCAAAATAGATGTGGGACACTTTACAAGTGACTCGTGAAGGTACTAGTGAAGTCAAAAGGGCTAGATTAAATGCCCTCATGCATGAATATGAACTTTTTAGAATGTTTCCCAATGAACCAATTTCGAATATGCAAAAATGTTTTACACATATTATAAATCATTTGCTTTCTCTTGGCAAAACTTTTATTGATGGTGAAATTATTAAGAAAGTTTTGAGATGTTTAGACAGACAGTGACAGCCAAAGGTTATAGCAATAATGGAGTCAAAAGATCTAAGTGATATGGACCTAGCCACTTTGTTCGGAAAACTGCAAGAGAACGAAATGGGATTGGGAAGTCTGAAAATGCATGAAGATTCGGACATGTGCAAAAAGGATAGGGTTTCATTCAAGATGTTTCAGACTCTTGAAGAGTTATCCAATGATGAAAATTCAGATTCCGATATCGAAGATGAGACCATGGATGTAACAGCCCGATTTTCATAAACCAAAATGCTTGACTTTAATTCATTCAGGTTGTAAAAAAAATGAGGCCAAATTTTTTTTTTTAAACCTTTGTTGAGGTGTTTGATGACATTATTGAAAATCCTCGGTGTTTTCAACTCTCGTCTTCGAAAACCGAGTTGTTACTGAAACAAACCTTTACTTATCCAAGTTTTCGAATCATTTGTTAGGAAAACGATTTGGTTTCATTGTAAAATAGATCTTGCATTCCATCAAAAGAAGTTATTAGACATCTCTCATAAAGATGTAAAAAGTCAGGCTGACTTCAGAATGAGTTAAGTTACATCAATAGATCATCACTCAGGTAATCCTTGACACAAAACATCCACTACCATTTAAACTAACCATGCCAATCTTATGCTACCCTATTGAAGGCAATCGGGTGGAGGTCCTCCTTCTTCTTGGGACCTCTCTCCGCCCCTGAAGATGGAGTTGTTCCTATTGCTGTCTCTGCCTTGTTATTGGGCTCCAACTCCACTCCGTCTCGGGTGGTGTAATTCCACTGCTTCTCATAACGCATCTTCTCCTTGCAGTTCTTGTACCCCCGCACAGTAACTTGTCTCAAGCGCGGCCCCAGATCAGCTCCACTCAACAGACACTCCGGGTCGGGGATCACAATCTGAGTATGACCGATCCATACCCAGCCTCTTGCGGTTTGCTTCCATCCTCTTCCATATTTGCTCCACGTGGTGACATCCATACAACACTCCATCTGCCCATTGGAACACCAGCAACACCGATACGCCAACGAACAGGAGAGAGTAAGCGATCCGAACGACAAATCGTCGACGGTGTGGGATTACAATAGGCAAAATAGTAGGACACACAAACATACAATACAACATGCAAGCACACAACGCTCAAGCATATCCTTAACATTATCATCATCATTATTATTATTATTCTCATTTCCTCTTCATCTTATCTTTACTTCTCATGAACTTTCTTGCTTTCTAATATTCATTTCCTTCTCTTTTCATTCCGTCTTATCAATTCACACTCTTTTATGATGGGGGAAAACTTTCGGACATCATCAAAATACTCGTTTCGATTCCGGCTACATCTCCTCGGTCATCCACCCAACCTAGTCGGAAGCAAACAGAAGTACAGGACCTTTACCGTGCGGGCACGACAGCTGTCACAACACAAATGGTCCCAGACCAGGAGGACTCTGCCTCAATCAATTCATAATAAACATGGCTCACTGCCTCGCAGTGGCAAACAAAATGCCCCACTCCAGTCCCTCTCACTGTTCTCGATTTGCAATCTAGGGGGCGACAGTATGTTTCTAGTGGGCCCGCAGAACTTACCACGACATTAGACCCAGTCCCCACCACGTTAGTGCGCCACATGTGGAGTTCGTTCTGCCCAGAAACATACTCTAGACTTCTTGACGTTTCACCGTCATCGTCCTCCCCTAATGCAATCTCGTCCTAAGTATCCGCAGATACTTATCGTTTCTTCCTCTCCACTACTTCGCACTCTCATACCTCACCGCGTATGTCTTTTAAATCTTTTATCTTTTTACTTATCCTAAGGTCGGCCCATCCTTCGTGCAACCCTTCAATGAGTCCCGACCACTAACTTTGCACAAACTTTCTCTCTTCAATTCTCACATAGCACAGAGCTGGGATCACATCACTGAAATCTCCATTGACATCTCATTTCTCAATTTCCTTTCACCATACTTTCCCAAAATACGATTTCAAAAACACTCTCACAAAACCTCCTTTCATAAGCTTTCAAGATATAGTTCCCACAAACTTTTCTCAAAAGTGTTGATTCACAAGATTTCTCTCAAAATATCCTCTTGTAAATTTTTTTTCAAAATCTTATTTCAAAAAGACTTCCCCCAAAATATCATTTCCAAAAAGACTTTATCCAAAGATTGTTTCCCCAAAACTCTCCTCCAAATACATCTTTTCACAAACTCTTTCCAAAAAGATTATTTCACAAAACTTTTCAAAACTCTTCTTTTACAATTCCTTTCAAAAATCTTTTGTCAAAAATCTTTTTCAAAAATTGCTTTTCAAAAATCCTTTTTCAAAAGTACAACTTTGCTGGGCGCTAATGGAGGAGCAAGCTCAACTCAACACTAGTTCCAGACTAAAACCAAAACAAAGGAGCCCAGCTCCACTCAAATCACACCTTGTTCCAACAATCAACATCACTCTCCCCAGCTCTGGCTCGTTCTCAACATATTTATTCATCCTTTCCCCAATTTTAACTCTTTCTCTCTTTTTCAACATGTGCCTTATTTCCACTTCATTGTTTCTTTCTCATTCTATCTTTACTCCACAATCTTATTTATTTCGTTTCTATTCTCAGAACGTAACAAACGTCCATCAGGGTATTACTTATTTTAAATCAACAGCAACTAACATTATTAAACATAATTAAAGCAGTAAGAATAACATATTACCAATCACCCAATCATCACACAACAGCAATGTGGTCATTGTCACCTTCGTATAAGTGGCCACACAACACAAACAATTGCCACTTATATTACTGACTCCGACCACTAAGTTCTGATCTTTGAGATGATACAGAACGTCCTAATATATCACCTAAACACCACAGTGTCTTGGGATAGCTTCTCTCTCACCTGAGGTCCAGCTATTTAATGCGTACCGTCTTCTCGGATCCTTTTTGCTGCCAGCTGCCCCCAATCCCTCGTTTTTAAGATTCCTCGTACTAAATAAAATACGTTTACGTCATTAACTTGTATTAAGGAAACATTTTCTTAACTCATTTCACATCTTGTTTCTCGTCGGAAAACTAAAAATATAACTGTTATTCTCAAAACAACTTTAACATTTTTCTAATACTTTATGCACTTTAAAACCATTTGAAAACATCATATAAAATAATTTAAATCGTTTGGGTTAGGTGCTGGTCCGTCTTGGACAGCACCTCAACCGCCTTCAGTACACCGAAAAATTCACCGGTTTCAATCCGGGTTTTTCTAAAAATCAAGGACTATATAAGAACCCAAACTTTGAGTCTTATGAACTCAATTTTAGAAATTAAAACAACTTTAGAATATACTTGGACTGCAAGGAAAACGTTTCACGAAAATCAATTTAATAAAATTCGGAAACATCGTAAAACACTCTTTAGTTTCAAATACTTTTTAAATCAATATTAACACTTCGAAAACTCAAGTTTTTATCACAAACACATCTTAGAAAATCATAAACACAAATTCAAATAAATCAAATCAATTTATCTATAAAACTAGACATACACACGGTCCGCAACACATTTTGGATCACTCAAGACATACAATCAATTAATCAATTATTAAATTAAACATTCCTCTCCAAATAAACATTTCACAAATCAAACACTTAATCAAAATTAATTCATTTTTATAAAATAAGATCATTTAGGCATACATAAGCACACAAACCGAATACACATATACATAAATTCATTCAAACACAAACTCCTTCTTAGACCTAATTATTTCACAAAATACATGCATTATTCCTAAGCTGCTTCATGAAAAAGAATTCTAACCTAATTATTATGCACAAACTGAAACCATACACACATCAAAACAAGATTCAGGCACACACAACATCATGCAATTATATTTCTTCTTCTTTTTAACCAAAACCGTGAGTTCAAACATGGAAAATAATCAAACTTTAATTCTTTTTTTTTTTAAATCCAATCATAATCGTACAAGAACATATGATGTATATCAAGTTCTCACAAAAATAAAAGCATGGATGTAATCTAAACAAACCCGAATACAACATGCACAAAATAAACACCTAGTTTAGATCAAGAATCTCATAAGAACATAATTCAATTTAGGAAAAAATCATTTTGTTCTCCCTAATTTCTTTCCAAAATCCGTGACATATAACACAAGAGAACACATAATCTTTTCACTTAAATTAACATGCAAGAATGGATCCTAAGTTTTCCTAACAAGACATATGACAATCATGGATCGACACAAACATTTTCAATTTCTTTTCCAGGGAATCATAAAAATAACGTTTCAAGGTTAAACACTCACATGCATGCATATAAATCATGTGGATCAAGTCATGAATTTAACACATTGACATAAATCAAAGACTAAAACTATTTGAGATGAAAAGGTGCCAAAACCGAGGCACACTTAAATAAAATATAAAGGCTTTTATTTCACAACTTACATACAAGGCTTAAAATCAAAACAAAAATCAAAAATCAACACATAAATCAAAGCTTTCATCAAGATTAAATCAAAACCGAAACATGCAAGAGTTCAAAACCATATAAATCATTTTCAAACAACATGCAAGACTAAAAATCATCAAACAAGTTTAGATCTAGCATTACTTTAACAAACAAACACATAAACACTCATTGATCTACGGTTCCAAGCATAAAAATTAATCATGCAAGGAGATCTATTTCAAGTTCTCATAGATCATAAGCAAAACTTTAGATCAAGGAAATTTAACTTGAAAAACATGAAGATCTACCAAGAAACATCATGATCAACACCAACCGAATCATCACACATAACCTATTCTTATTACAAATTTGTTTAGGTCTTTAAAAGTCCACAAAAATAAACATGCATGAGAGGAAAAGAAAGTAAAATTACAAGATCAAGGTAGAACATCTCACGTACCTTAGATCAAACCACAAAATTAACACACAAGAGAGAAAGAAAAAAAGATTACAAGATCACAAATCAAAACTACTTCTAAAACTTCTAGGTCTTCGGTTTATACCAAGAAAGAAAAGGTCTTCAACATTTGATCTTCAAGGATTCCTAAGTTTTGGCTTTGGACTCTCCTTCTTCTTCCTCCTAACTCACGGTTTCTCTTTCTTCTTTCTCTCTATTTTCTAATTCTTTGTCTAGGAGTTTGAGGAGCTCTTAGAACATGTGTTTGTGTTGATGTTTGGACGGAAGAGTGAAGGAATGGAATGAGTGAAGGAAATGCATCTCAAGGCCAAGGCTTATATAAAATCTTATGGCTTCCTATTTTAGCCTTCATGCAATTCGGCCAAGGGCTTTAGAAAAGAGGGGTAAATTCGGCTTCTCCTAAAATTGCATGGGTGGATGTTAGCATTGCTTAAGGGGACAATATAGGGAGCATAAGGACTTAGGGTCATTCTAGGATTTTGACTTTTGGCTCTCCATTAGGGTTTTCAACTCTTAGTTAGGGTTTAGTTAAGGGCTTGGTTGAGAACTTAGTTCATTTGGTTACATCTTGGGAAATTCCTAGGCTTCCACTTACTCACTCATACACGCGGCACACACATATATTTACACATACACATACTCACTCATCACACACACACACACACACTTACACGACACACACACATCTTCATGCATATACACACTCATTCACACGGTACTACACACATACATACACACATATATTCACACATTCATGCATACTTCATCATTTTCATTCACTAATAAAATCCTAGACATTCCCACACATAGAAACCGTGCATACATATGCACACATACACACATAGAAAATAATTCACTCATGTATAAAATTATAATAACACCGAAACATCAAACACACACTTATAGAAAATCAATTGTTATTTCAAAATAAATTTCAAAACTCATAACTTTATTTCATGATAAATCATTTACCACATTAAAAACATGAATTAAGAAATTTATTTAAGAAAATACCCTTTCAAAATACTTTTCTCAAAAACCAGTTCTCTTTAGTATTTTAAATTAATACGAGGAATTTGCAGGGTGTTACATTCTCCCCAACTTAAAGATTTCTCGTCCCCGAGAAATACCTTGTGGATTGGGCAGCAGGGCACAAAATTCTTTCGTCACCTCGATTTTTACGAGAATATTTTCCTTTTGCTTCGTGGTCGTATTCGCTTTTGCTGGTCTCATTCACCTTGTCGGAATCATTGTTTGTCGCCCTTAGATGAAGAAGTCGCGCCCACACTACCGTTTGCGTGCCGAATCGGGTTAAGTCCATCGGACTAACCGAAGAAGAGGTCGCTCCCTTAGCTGATTGTCGTCACATAGAGTCCGACCATAGGTGCGGACTTAAGGAAAATCAAGCAAGATTCAAACATCTCCAAAGGCATAGGGTTTCACCTAGAAATCCTCGAATATTTGCTATTCTCTTGCAACTTAGGTCTTACTAATTCAAACTAATCGCTCTTTTAATTCTCTTTCGATCCCTAAGGCTTTTGTCTATCATTTCGTTAGTTTGTGGGGGCTCTATTACAACTTGGGCTCACTTACATCCTCAAACAACCTCACCTTTCTCCTTAGATTCATCCTAAACATTGATCAAACCTATCACTTCCTCCGTCTAAACCTCTAAATTGAGGTGAGAGGTAATTCTAGACACCAACCTCTCATCCTACTCTCTCCTAATAACCGGTAATACACAACTCTTTTTCTTCCTTGTAACTCCCCAACTTTGATCAGACTTATAACTAAATCCGTTGTGGTTTTACATCCTTACTTAATTTAAACCCTTTATCCTCCCTAAATTATTTGGGTGGCTATGGCACTTCCAACTCCGCAGTTCGGACTATAGAGTCTTAAATAGAATCGGTAAGGCTATTTTTCGATAAGGGTTCATGAAGAAGGATTTCGAATCCAAATGACAGAAACTGCTTGGTTGAAGCAATTCAACAAGCATGGACTTCCAGGTTGGGTTCACCGTATTCTCAAGGGTACTAACCGAACTTGCAAAAAAGGGTACGCCATGGTTAACAATCCTAAGTCTAACAATTACTAATGAAACGTCACGGGTACTGAGTCTTAGTCTCGAAATCTGTTCAGGGTCTACTCCTTCGAACTATAGGATCAAAAGGTTCCTTAAACTAACACAGTCGATACTAGGCCACCAACTAGTCTCATGTCCTATGAGACGAGAGCTTAACCTAATACTCCTACTCTGATACCAACAAACAAACAAAGTCACACACAAGCAAAGCAAGTAAGCCCATGCTTAAGTCCACTAAGGATTACCATAAGCTCTGATACCATTCTGTAACAACCCGATTTTCATAAACCAAAATGCTTGACTTTAATTCATTCAGGTTGTAAAAAAAATGAGGCCAAAATTTTTTTTTTTAAACCTTTGTTGAGGTGTTTGATGACATTATTGAAAATCCTCGGTGTTTTCAACTCTCGTCTTCGAAAACCGAGTTGTTACTGAAACAAACCTTTACTTATCCAAGTTTCCGAATCATTTGTTAGGAAAACGATTTGGTTTCATTGTAAAATAGATCTTGCATTCCATCAAAAGAAGTTATTAGACATCTCTCATAAAGATGTAAAAAGTCGGGCTGACTTCAGAATGAGTTAAGTTACATCAATAGATCATCACTCAGGTAATCCTTGACACAAAACATCCACTACCATTTAAACTAACCATGCCAATCTTATGCTACCCTATTGAAGGCAATCGGGTGGAGGTCCTCCTTCTTCTTGGGACCTCTCTCCGCCCCTGAAGATGGAGTTGTTCCTATTGCTGTCTCTGCCTTGTTATTGGGCTCCAACTCCACTCCGTCTCGGGTGGTGTAATTCCACTGCTTCTCATAACGCATCTTCTCCTTGCAGTTCTTGTACCCCCGCACAGTAACTTGTCTCAAGCGCGGCCCCAGATCAGCTCCACTCAGCTGACGCTCCGGGTCGGGGATCACAATCTGAGTATGACCGATCCATACCCAGCCTCTTGCGGTTCGCTTCCATCCTCTTCCATATTTGCTCCACATGGTGACATCCATACAACACTCCATCTGCCCGTTGGAACACCAGCAACACCGATATGCCAACGAACAGGAGAGAGTAAGCGATCCGAACGACAAATCGTCGACGGTGTGGGATTACAATAGGCAAAATAGTAGGACACACAAACATACAATACAACATGCAAGCACACAACGCTCAAGCATATCCTTAACATTATCATCATCATCATTATTATTATTATTCTCATTTCCTCTTCATCTTATCTTTACTTCTCATGAACTTTCTTGCTTTCTAATATTCATTTCCTTCTCTTTTCATTCCGTCTTATCAATTCACACTCCTTTATGATGGGGAAAAACTTTCGGACATCATCAAAATACTCGTTTCGATTCCGGCTATCACTCACGTCTACATCTCCTCGGTCATCCACCCAACCTAGTCGGAAGCAAACAGAAGTACAGGACCTTTACCGTGCGGGCACGACAGCTGTCACAACACAAATGGTCCCAGACCAGGAGGACTCTGCCTCAATCAATTCATAATAAACATGGCTCACTGCCTCGCAGTGGCAAACAAAATGCCCCACTCTAGTCCCTCTCACTGTTCTCGATTTGCAATCTAGGGGGCGACAGTATGTTTCTAGTGGGCCCGCAGAACTTACCACGACATTAGACCCAATCCCCACCACGTTAGTGCGCCACATGTGGAGTTCGTTCTGCCCAGAAACATACTCTAGACTTCTTGACGTTTCACCGTCATCGTCCTCCCCTAATGCAATCTCGTCCTAAGTATCCGCAGATACTTATCGTTTCTTCCTCTCCACTACTTCGCACTCTCATACCTCACCGCGTATGTCTTTTAAATCTTTTATCTTTTTACTTATCCTAAGGTCGGCCCATCCTTCGTGCAACCCTTCAATGAGTCCCGACCACTAACTTTGCACAAACTTTCTCTCTTCAATTCTCACATAGCACAGAGCTGGGATCACATCACTGAAATCTCCATTGACATCTCATTTCTCAATTTCCTTTCACCATAATTTCCCAAAATACGATTTCAAAAACACTCTCACAAAACCTCCTTTCATAAGCTTTCAAGATATAGTTCCCACAAACTTTTCTCAAAAGTGTTGATTCACAAGATTTCTCTCAAAATATCCTCTTGTAAATTTTTTTTCAAAATCTTATTTCAAAAAGACTTCCCCCAAAATATCATTTCCAAAAAGACTTTATCCAAAGATTGTTTCCCCAAAACTCTCCTCCAAATACATCTTTTCACAAACTCTTTCCAAAAAGATTATTTCACAAAACTTTTCAAAACTCTTCTTTTACAATTCCTTTCAAAAATCTTTTGTCAAAAATCTTTTTCAAAAACTGCTTTTCAAAAATCCTTTTTCAAAAGTACAACTTTGCTGGGCGCTAATGGAGGAGCAAGCTCAACTCAACACTAGTTCCAGACTAAAACCAAAACAAAGGAGCCCAGATCCACTCAAATCACACCTTGTTCCAACAATCAACATCACTCTCCCCAGCTCTGGCTCGTTCTCAACATATTTATTCATCCTTTCCCCAATTTTAACTCTTTCTCTCTTTTTCAACAGGTGCCTTATTTCCACTTCATTGTTTCTTTCTCATTCTATCTTTACTCCATAATCTTATTTATTTCGTTTCTATTCTCAAAACGTAACAAACGTCCATCAGGGTATTACTTATTTTAAATCAACAGCAACTAACATTATTAAACATAATTAAAGTAGTAAGAATAACATATTACCAATCACCCAATCATCACACAACAGCAATGTGGTCATTGTCACCTTCGTATAAGTGGCCACACAACACAAACAATTGCCACTTATATTACTGACTCCGACCACTAAGTTCTGATCTTTGAGATGATACGGAACGTCCTAATATATCACCTAAACACCACAGTGTCTTGGGATAGCTTCTCTCTCACATGAGGTCCAGCTATTTAATGCGTACCGTCTTCTCAGATCCTTTTTGCTGCCAGCTGCCCCCAATACCTCGTTTTTAAGATTCCTCGTAATAAATAAAATACGTTTACGTCATTAACTTGTATTAAGGAAACATTTTCTTAACTCATTTCACATCTTGTTTCTCGTCAGAAAACTAAAAATATAACTGTTTTTCTCAAAACAACTTTAACAGTTTTCTAATACTTTATGCACTTTAAAACCATTTGAAAACATCATATAAAATAATTTAAATCGTTTGGGTTAGGTGCTGGTCCGTCTTGGACAGCACCTCAACCGCCTTCAGTACACCGAAAAATTCACCGGTTTCAATCCGGGTTTTTCTAAAAATCAAGGACTATATAAGAACCCAAACTTTGAGTCTTATGAACTCAATTTTAGAAATTAAAATAACTTTAGAATATACTTGGACTGCAAGGAAAACGTTTCACGAAAATCAATTTAATAAAATTCGGAAACATCGTACAACACTCTTTAGTTTCAAATACTTTTTAAATCAATATTAACACTTCGAAAACTCAAGTTTTTATCACAAACACATCTTAGAAAATCATAAACACAAATTCAAATAAATCAAATCAATTTATCTATAAAACTAGACATACACACGGTTCGCAACACATTTTGGATCACTCAAGACATACAAACAATTAATCAATTATTAAATTAAACATTCCTCTCCAAATAAACATTTCACAAATCAAACACTTAATCAAAATTAATTCATTTTTATAAAATAAGATCATTTAGGCATACATAAGCACACAAACCGAATACACATATACATAAATTCATTCAAACACAAACTCCTTCTTAGACCTAATTATTTCACAAAATACATGCATTATTCCTAAGCTGCTTCATGAAAAAGAATTCTAACCTAATTATTATGCACAAACCGAAACCATACACACATCAAAACAAGATTCAGGCACACACAACATCATGCAATTATATTTCTTCTTCTTTTTAACCAAAACCGTGAGTTCAAACATGGAAAATAATCAAACTTTAATTCTTTTTTTTTTAAATCCAATCATAATCGTACAAGAACATATGATGTATATCAAGTTCTCACAAAAATAAAAGCATGGATGTAATCTAAACAAACCCGAATACAACATGCACAAAATAAACACCTAATTTAGATCAAGAATCTCATAAGAACATAATTCAATTTAAGAAAAAAATCATTTTGTTCTCCCTAATTTCTTTCTAAAATCCGTTACATATAACACAATAGAACACATAATCTTTTCACTTAAATTAACATGCAAGAATGGATCCTAAGTTTTCCTAACAAGACATATGACAATCATGGATCGACGCAAACATTTTCAATTTCTTTTCCAGGGAATCATAAAAATAACGTTTCAAGGTTAAACACTCACATGCATGCATATAAATCATGTGGATCAAGTCATGAATTTAACACATTGACATAAATCAAAGACTAAAACTATTTGAGATGAAAAGGGGCCAAAACCGAGGCATACTTAAAGAAAATATAAAGGCTTTTATTTCACAACTTACATACAAGGCTTAAAATCAAAACAAAATTAAAAAATCAACACATAAATCAAAGCTTTCATCAAGATTAAATCAAAACCGAAACATGCAAGAGTTCAAAACCATATAAATCGTTTTCAAACAACATGCAAGACTAAAAATCATCAAACAAGTTTAGATCAAGCATTACTTTAACAAACAAACACATAAACACTCATTGATCTACGGTTCCAAGCATAAAAATTAATCATGCAAGGAGATATATTTCAAGTTCTCATAGATCATAAGCAAAACTTTAGATCAAGGAAATTTAACTTGAAAAACATGAAGATCTACCAAGAAACATCATGATCAACACCAACCGAATCATCACACATAACCTATTCTTATTACAAATTTGTTTAGGTCTTTAAAAGTCCACAAAAATAAACATGCATGAGAGGAAAAGAAAGTAAAATTACAAGATCAAGGTAGAACATCTCATGTACCTTAGATCAAACCACAAAATTAGCATGCAAGAGAGAAAGAAAATAAGATTACAAGATCACAAATCAAAACTACTTCTAAAACTTCTAGGTCTTCGGTTTATACCAAGAAAGAAAAGGTCTTCAACACTTGATCTTCAAGGATTCCTAAGTTTTGGCTTTGGACTCTCCTTCTTCTTCCTCCTAACTCATGGTTTCTCCTTCTTCTTTCTCTCTATTTTCTAATTCTTTGTCTAGGAGTTTGAGGAGCTCTTACAACATGTGTTTGTGTTGATGTTTGGACGGAAGAGTGAAGGAATGGAATGAGTGAAGGAAATGCATCTCAAGGCCAAGGCTTATATAAAATCTTATGGCTTCCTATTTTAGCCTTCATGCAATTCGGCCAAGGGCTTTGGAAAAGAGGGGTAAATTCGGCTTCTCCTAAAATTGCATGGGTGGATGTTAGCATTGCTTAAGGGGACAATATAGGGAGCATAAGGACTTAGGGTCATTCTAGGCTTTTGACTTTTGGCTCTCCATTAGGGTTTTCAACTCTTAGTTAGGGTTTAGTTAAGGGCTTGGTTGAGAACTTAGTTCTTTTGGTTACATCTTGGCATTCCCACATATAGAAACCGTGCATACATATGCACACATACACACATAGAAAATAATTCACTCATGTATAAAATTATAATAACACCGAAACATCAAACACACACTTATAGAAAATCAATTGTCATTTCAAAATAAATTTCAAAACTCATAACTTTATTTCATGATAAATCATTTACCACATTAAAAACATGAATTATGAAATTTATTTAAGAAAATACCCTTTCAAAATACTTTTCTCAAAAACAGTTCTCTTTAGTATTTTAAATTAATACGAGGAATTTGCGGGGTGTTACAATGGAGCTTTTAGTCAGTAAATTCAACAAGTTCCTTACCCGAAGAAATAAGATATATCAAATGGAAGGAACTTCTGGAAGAAAGTCTCCAAACGACAAAATTCAATGTCATGAATGTGGTAATATAGGTCATGTGAAAATTGAATGTGCTGCATATCTCAAGATGAAAGAGAATGACAAAAAGGAAAGCAAATGATTCAAATTCAAGAAGGCTTACATTGTATGGGATTTGCCCGAAAATTCAGATAAGCAAGATGCTAGCAGTTCAGATGAGGAGAAATTGGTTAACCACCTGTGCTTAATGGCATCAAGCGTAGAATCATCTGAGCCAATGAACTCCAAACGGATAATATATTCTGACTCCGACTCTGATTCTGAAAATTCAACTTATAATGAACGATATGAATCTTATGTAGAAATGTATAAGGAATTAAGGAAGCTAGCTAAAATTAACATTGAAAGCAAGAAGATTATCTTGGAGTATGAAGAAAAAATTTTAGAAACGCAAAAATTTATCGATAAACTTCAACTCCAAAATGAAACTCTTGATATTAATTATGAAAATGCTTCTTGTAATTTTGAACTAAAGGATAATCCCATCACCGAATGTGTAAGTTGCAAGTTATTAGAAAAGGAAATACATGATTTAAAATCTAGACTTGCAAGTTTCACTAAAGGTGATATGCACTTAAATAATTTAATCGCCAATCAAAGAGAAAATACAAATAAGACTGGTTTAGGATATCGAAAACCCAAAAACTGCAATTACAACAAGTTGGTATCATTTTCAAATGTCAATTGCTCTAAAACACCAACTTGCCATTTTTGTGGAATTTTTGGGCATACTTCAAATACTTGTAATATTAAACTTAAAGTTATATCCCAAATGGTTCATTTGTATGGATTAAGAAAGGGTTTGATCCTAATGCTAATCAATTAGGTACCCAAGTTACCTAAAACATGCAAGGTATTTTTGGCTTAACATTAAGGTGGAGTGAGCTCAAATGTTAATGGGGAGAAAGTTTATAATTTTATTGCCTATTTATATAACTCTCTTTTTGATTATGCTAAAAGGGGGAGAAGGTATGTTGTTGACTTTTGCAGGTTGATTGAAGCTTCTTATTATTATCTAATTCTCTAATGCACATACTAAGGGGGAGCACAAATCAACGAAGTTTGTCATCATCAAAAAGGGGGAAGATTGTTGAGAAAATGTCTAAGCATAGGTAGTTTTGATGATTACAAAGTGCAAGTTAAGGCAAAAGTCCAAGGCTCAACAAAGTTAACAAATGGGTTCTTATTGTAATGTAATATCTTATTTATTATTTATTAAGTCCCCTAGGTGCATATTATTATAGAGTCTAAGTTAGAATGAAACTAATCATAATCTAAAAGAAAATGGTTTGCATGCTAAGTAAAATCAAAGTGGGTGCTTTTCAAAATTAAAAGAAAAATATGTGATTTTATAAATATAAGAAAAATATTGAGAAAATAATTTGAAAATATTTTTCTAATAAATTAAAGTGTTTTGGAAGTGAAGAAAATGTTTTAAATATAATACTATAAGTGTTAACAAGTAAAAATGTTGCTTCTGGATATTTTGAACTGAAGTATCTGGATACATCTGATAGTATCTGGATATTTTGAAAGTACCCGGATACATCTAAAAGTATCTGGATACCTCGTCTTTTAAAACAGCAGAATTTCAAATTTTGAACTGAAGTATCTGGATACATCTGAAAGTATCTGGATATTTTGAAAGTATCCGAATACATCTGAAAGTATCTGGATACCTCGTCTTTTAAAACAGCAGAATTTCAAATTTGAACCCGTGGTATCCGGATACCTTCCAGGATATCGATATCCGGATACTGACAGTTAAAACTGTCTAAAACTAGCCGTTTGTTGTCCAAACCTTTATATATACATGTCCAAACGTTTTAAAACATAAGACAACCTTCCAACACTTCTCTATCTGCTTTGAACTTTCTGAAAAACATATTTTCCAGAATCATTGAATGTTGGCTAAAATACTCATTTGGTCCATTACCTTTGTAACAGCCCAGCCCCAGCCAGCCGTACGGTACTGGGCACTGGGCACTGGGGGCCAGCGCACCGCCACGTGGATATTGTCCGCTTTGGGTTACGCTCACTCTCACGGTTTTGCTCTTGGTCTCACCTTCCGTGAGCCCCAAAATGTGTCCATGTGAGGTAAGGTATCCACACCCTATATAAGGCATGCTTCATTCACCTTACCAGCCGATGTGGGACTAAGGCTTGCCCTTACATCCACCCCCCTTAGAGGCCCAACGTCCCCGTTGGCACACCGACCCGAACCTGGCTCTGATACCAAATGTAACAGCCCAGCCCCAGCCAGTCGTACGGTACTGGGCACTGGGGCCCAGCGCACCGCCACGTGGATATTGTCCGCTTTGGGTTACGCTCACCCTCACGGTTTTGCTCTTGGTCTCACCTTCCGTGAGCACCAAAACGCGTCCATGTGAGGTAAGGTATCCACACCCTATATAAGGCATGCTTCGTTCACCTTACCAGCCGATGTGGGACTAAGGCTTGCCCTTACAACCTTAATTTTCAATTTCAAATTGGTCCCTTACGTTTTTATGGTTTCATATTGGTCCCTTATATTTCTTTTCACTGTCAATTTGGTCCCAAAATCACTGTTCATCCTATGTGGACCAATATGTTATGGACACGTGTTACTTTATCTATCCAACAGTATATACGTGGACCAATATGATATTGACACGTAGGATGAACGGTGATTCTGGGACCAAATTGACAGCAAAAAGAAACATAAGGGAGCAATACGAAACCAAAAAAAGGTAAGGGACCAATTTGAAATTGAAAAATAAGGTAAGGGACCAAATGAGTAATTTAGCCTTGAATGTTCTTCATGATTAAACAACATTTTCACACATAATTGAAGAACAATTCAAGTGTTGATCTTAAACTTTCAAATACCCCACTTTTATTACACTTGCATTCATTCTTATTCTTCTAGATTCTGATTCAATAGTTAGTGTTCTTAAGTAAGTTGCTTATCCGCACAAAAAGGTGCAAAGACCGTTGCTCTTCATTGGAGTTGTTCATCCGCACAACGAGGTGTAAAGTGCCAACAACAAGACATTGACAAACGCACTTGGTGAAAGGTTTTCATCCAAGTATTATTGAAGGTTGAAAGAAAGTTGAAAGAGGTTCTTTCAACGGTGGTGGTGAAAGGTTTTCATCAAGCCAAACACTTGAAGGTTTCAAGTGGAATTGAAGAAGGTTTCTTGAAGCACAAGGTTCGCTATGGTTCGAGGAATTGTTTGGGGAGACACAAGTTCCAAAGAGGTTCTTTGGAGGGCCGAGTCTAAGAGAAAGGTTTTCTTTTACACATTACTTGTACTTACAATTCTTGTTCATAGTGAAGAAAATCTCCTATCTCAGAGAGGGAGGACTGAATGTAGCATTAGTGTTTGTTAACACACTAATGCGAAGCAGGATAAAATCCTTGTGTTCGCTTCTCTTTCATTATCTCTTTACAGTTCCATGCGCTTAATTTTCATATATTCAAGTATATGCGTTTTGTATCTTTTTACTCTGATTGTTTTAAAGGCCTTAGTAAGCGATAATTTTTAATTGGTGAAGATTCGTACTCTTCGCCTATTCACCCCCCTTCTAGGGGTTAGTACTACCCACTTGTTTTCCAACAGTATATGTTATGATACTTGACTACTTGTGATTTCGAACTTCAGTTGCCTGATTACTTATTCATATAAGCTTTTTGACAATAACTCACTCCTTGTCCCTATTGTGTGGTAGGTTATGGCACACCGTCGTATAGTTTGGGCAGATATGAGCCCATACCTGAGGGTGACTGGGAAGGTGAGAACACAATTGCTACTGTGGAAGGCGAAGTAGAAATCACCTTACAACATCCATATCCCCAGATCCGTAGTCGTCCACATGTTACCCGATTTCCTATGGTTTATACTCTTCACACACCACCTGGGTATGTTTTCTGCCAGGTATCTTCGTCCCATGCCATGCGAAGACCACCCACTCCTCATCCTCGTAGAAGATTACCTTCTCCTACACCTCCTCCTGAGACTCCACCATCTCCACCTTCAATTCATAATGACATCCCACCGGGCTTTCATCGCGAACCACATGGAATGACAAATGGGCACTTGGAGCCTAGGGATATCCAGATGCTAGGTGGGGAAAAGGATAATTTGGGTGGATGGCCTTCCATTGACTATGGAAAACGGGGAACATCAAAGGCTATGGCAGCGGTAATGTCAAGAGGGAAAAATTGTAATGTGTCTTTGATTTTTGTTTATATTTCTTTTCATGTTATAGGAAAGAGGAAGGAGACCCCTTTCTCTAGATTGTAGAAAAATAACGGTATGTAAAATATATGACTAAAATAAATAATGTAAATGGATTGTGTGCTTAAGTGTTGTTTTGTCCACACTTTATTAGCCAAATGTTAGAAAAAAAAGAAAAGTTTTATTAATAAATTTCAACTTATGGAGATTAATTAGATGGGTCGTCACGGATCATCACTTGGTATAAAAGGCCTCCAATGGTTAATACCCTCTAGAATACAACAGTCACTTCTCATCAACTTTACCCTCGAATTAATGAAGTCTCAATGAACAACTTGTTTGGCTCTCGAGAATAAGATTAAATTAAAGTAATATATTTGAAAAGAAAAAATTGAAAGAAGATAAATAAATTTTTCCATTCTTCTAATACCTTGTACTATAGCCCATACTATTTTTTTGGGTGAAAAAACTGTGGAGGGGAACTTCACAGTCCCTACACCTGGAGCAACATAGGTGGGGTGCCTCCCCAAGGGATGTTCTCCACAAGGATTCGAGCATCTGACCTTGTGGTCTTATGGGTTCTCAATATCCTTATGGTCTTATTCCACTAGGTCAAACCCATTTGGGTATAGCCCATACTATTTTATAGCACCAAAAAATACTAGAAAAGAATTTTTATTTTCCGTTGGTTATTTAGTTAGTTACGTTTACCAAAAATAAAATAAAGAGTATTAGTTACCATATTAAAAGAAATCCGTAGGCACTCTATAATATCATAGTAACTTGCATCTAATTATATCACAACAGCTAATGCATGTAACGGACAAAACAATACATAACTTGCATCTAATTATATTACAACTAGCTCTCACCCCGTGTGATGCACGGATTATTGATAATTTAATTTTTTATATTATATATTTTAAAGTAAAAATTATTATTACACAACAATAAAAAAATTATACAAAAAGGCAGAGACTGAAATCAAACACTACACTTAAAAAAAATTAATTTAAATGAGTTTGTTGAGAAATATTGTACTTTCTTGTATAAATAAAAAGTAACACTTTTTATCTGATACCTTCCTTATTTATTTAATAGATAAATTAACATTTTTATATGATTATCAACTTTATTTTAAAGAATCAAAAGTAAATCATATTTAAATTTTTTTCATCTTTTTTGTTTGGTGGTATTAAAAGTAAATTTAAGGATAAATTAGAATATTCTGTATTTCATAGGACATGAAGACGACATTGAACTTGTTATTCTTTACTGTCTTGATTAATTAAGACATTGCATTTTATAAGGAATATAATCACTGCTCTTTTTTTTATATTTTTAATATTATATTTGTTTATGTATAGATGAGTATTAAATTAACGTATCTCTTATTTAGTTGATCGATGAAGTAACACTTTTTATATATCATTATTACGTTTATTATGATATTATGATTAATTGGAGTAGAATCAATATTAAACTTTTTTTTAATATTTTTTTGTTTGATGGTATTATGAGTATATTTAAGGATAAATCAAAATATTTCCTATTTCATTGGACATGATAATTTAGTATTTTTTTAATATAAATTATCATATTTTTAATATGATTATCACATTTATTATTATTATTATTATTATTATTCATATTTAAATATTTTGATATTTTTCATCGTTTATCTTATCTCAAATTAATCATAAGATTTGATCCTAAAAAATCTTTATCCTAATTGTTCTAATCATTTTGAATTATTTTTTTTTCAATTTTTGAAATGTATGTACCTTTGTTTTTAATCTGTTACAGTTTTTTACACATTATTATTATTATCGTCAATGCTCTCATGTGCTATAAACACTAACAAAAATCAAATATAAAATAAGCAATAAATAATTAGGAACATAAAATACGAAATAATAAAATTCGAGAATTCTTGGAAGTAGAGAGATCTGAAGGTGAAACAAAGGCAAAGAATGAAAGTGAGGTCGTGTTATATATAGTGATTTTTTTTAAAATATTTTTTTAGGATAATAATTACTTCTTTTTTCAATAAACTGAGGATAATGATTTCACATACAGAGATAATGCTCAAGCATCCTCTCTTTGTGTTTATCGATCTTTTTGAGGATAATGATTTTTTTAAACAAAATGGGGATAATAATTCAACATATTCCACATATAGAGAATTTATTTAATTTTAAATATTAATTTTGAACAGATAATTTATTTATTTTAAATTATAATTTTGATTAAAGGCTATATTATCTACCTATAAATGTTTTGGTGCGAGTATTCCTTAAGCGAACAAACGTGGTGTCTCAAAAATTTCTTCGGCAAACGTGGTGCCTCGAAAAGGGATGTTTTTATATAAGTATAGTAGATAGATTCCCTTAAAAAAATTATATTACAATAGATAATGAATGCAATGGACAAAGTCACAAACCATTAAAATCCAACGGAAACAAAATAATCCCTCTCTCTGGTCCTATGTATAATTTTTTTTTGAATTTTTATTTTGGTTTTATTTATAAGATCTAATTTCAATTTTTAATTCCTTCAAAAAAAATTCAATTTTTAATAGTTTTAATTACTTTTTTTCGCAAACTTCCCTATTAATTTTACACTTTTTAGAGTCTCAATAATAATTGTAAAAATAATTTTGAAAAAGTATATCAAATTTTCACATTTTCAATGACACTAACAAGTTTAACTATATTCTTTGATGGGAGAGAAAAATCCCAAAAATGTATTATAAATAAGACCAGGAAAAGTATTAACATACAATTTACTTTATAATAAAAAGGATTAAAATAATAAATAATATTAAATTTTGGTTTTTAAATAAATATATATAATAAATAATACTTAATAAAAATATTCCTACCAAAGTTTGTGGGGTCCAAGCCAAATGCGGCGAGACGCAGCATCCTCGCACAAAGAAAACAAAAAAGAGCTAAAGTAACATGTAATATCTGTGCGATATAGCATGGTGTCATTGGTCAAAGACCTAGCGATGATGCCGCTAATCTAATTCATTAGTATTGGTTTTTAATGCTTCATGACCCAACAACAACTTAAACAGTAATAAAGTAATTGATATAATATAAAATAAGAGAAATAGAAGGGCAAAAAAGATTTTCTTCCTAAAACATTCATTTTCCCTCCTGTTAACGGGAAATCGAAATCGACAAAAGGTTGTAAATGCCGGATGTATAAGTGACGTCGACGGAAGTGTACTTAAACGTTTTGTTTAAAAGTGACTTCGAAGGAGGTGTACGTACAGTTCGACACAGGGAAGATTTCGACAAAAGGATATTGTGTCGACAACATAAGTGATGTCGAGGGAGGTGTACTTAAGTGGCATGACTTAAAAGTGATCTCAACGGACGTGAACGTGTGTCGACAAAAGGAAGAGGCGGAAACAAGAGGTCTGTGTCGAAAGGATGGTGGTACGAGAAAAGAGGAGACAGAAACGTCTAATCAGCATTGGGAACGACGAAGTAATTATGGAGGCATTTAATGCTACTTGTGGCTATAAAATCCTCAGTTTTTGCCAAGAAAAGCCACGAGTTACAATGGAGAAATTTAAAGAATGCCTTCATGATTTCTGGAAAGAGAAAAAGCGATTCACATTCCACATAAACACGAGTGCACCAAAGGATAAACATGTGGGATTAAGGTATTCGGGTGAGGACAGGAAAATGAAGGGATGACTTCCCCGAATACCACCTTTATCCTCTTGAATGGTGAAAGGATAAACATGTGGGATTACATAGATTCCATTTCCAGTGGTTTGAGTTAATGTTAAGGACTCCGAATTGGAGGAAACACTTAACTTGATAAATAACCATTGGAAGGGTCTCTGTAATCCCCATAGGTCAAGATTTGTGTCCTGCTAGGATCGATCAAGACTGCCTTTCCTATTAAAGAGTTGAAGGAAAAAAGTCCTTTGACGACATTCCAGTAGAAGTGTCGAGGGCATGTTTTTCGATTGAATGCTGGTGAAACAGTGTCTAGTTGAATTACATGTCACCAATATCGATCGAATGCGTCTAAGGCCGACAGCGGGTCGAAGGCTTATTTCAGCGATAGCCCCGTCTGTCGAAAGGAGCTTGATGTCGGATGACATCTCAAAACCAAGAGGCCGGAGCACAACAACGCCAATACTTCGAACAACAAAGAGACTTAGACAAGAGTCAAAGGTTGCTGTCGAAGGAAGATGCCAGTCAAAGCGGTTTTCAGCAAAGATGTCACCACGAGTCGACAAGAAGCATCCACTAAGCCCAAACCACGACGTGGGCAGTTACATCGTGGGGGATAGCGTAGTGGGTAGTTATCAAAAACGTGGGTTCTGCGGTTATGCAGAACGTGCGAGTAGGTTGTAAATAGTTTTCGGCTTCCTATAAATAGGAAGTCCTTAGTTTGTAATCGGGGTTGGTTGCTAGGTTAACACATCAGGCTAAAATCCTAAACGTCTCACCAGAGCAGACAAACGGAGAAATGCCATTGTAAAGAACCTCAGCCTTCCACCTATTTAATTTCAATGCAATCTTTACATTTCCATGCACTTTACATTACCTGCAATTTACTTTACCGCACAATTTAATCGCTTTCCTTTACGATTCCTGCCATTTACTTTGCTGCACTGTTAAGTTTCTGCCGCATCGCGTTCTTGGTGTCGGTTTTACGTTCGCTAGAGTTCAAATACCCAAAAATAACCAAAAATTCGGTCAAGTTCCTTTCACAAGATTACCATTTAACCTGTCGTTACCCACTCCCCACACACAACCGTCAGTTCGGCAGGCGTCGGACGAAAATCCCACAAACAAAATTGGCACGCCCAGTGGGACAGGTTCAGAGTAACTTGTGCTCGTTTGCATGCATTTGAGAAGTGGCATAACTTTGCCATCTTCATCGTCAATGGTTGTTACAAGTCAAGGTGGTCAACAGACCACCGTTATTTCAGAGATTATTACACCTAGTGTTTCGACAAGTGCTCCTCAAATGACCGGAGGTAGCGGTTCCGCCATGGAATCGACTGTCGTAACCACAATTCAACGGCCAAATAATGGCCCAAATGGGGGAAACCTCACCAGTGGATTTACTTTTGGTAGCAGTTCCAATAGCGGGGGACAAGTCCCTCCCTACGGTTTGCCACCTGGTTTTGTCCCAGGATCAACGTTGACATGGCCTTTGAGTAGTTCAGTGGGCAGTACGAATGCGACGACGGGGGCCACTAACATGGCTTTCATGCGTTCTGCTACGGACATGGCTGGTACGAGTAACGGTTCAAGATACATGCCTATCAACCCCGTTACACATATCCGTCAACAAATCGAAGAGGCTAATGTGCAACTGGTTGATCAATTGACGGCTCAGTTGGGTTCGGTTATCAACCCAGCGATGTTAGTGACAAATGAGACTTGTGGGAAAATTGCACAATACATGAAAAGATTGAATCAAGTCTTAGGTGTCGATGACAATGAGCATAGTGAGTCCGTCAATACTCCACCCGTAGATAGAAATCTACCAAGGCCAATCTTGGTACAAAGTTACCCAAATGGCCAAGAAGTACGACACACTGCTCAAGTGTCGTCACCACAACAAGATAGTAGAGTCCCTACAACGTGGGATCATGTTCATACTAACCCAACTTTTAGTACAGGTCATGCGATGCCGGAGAATCAACAAGTAGTTTTTCACCCAAATGTTGAGGCACCTCAACCTGTTCAGAATCCGACGCAAGTCGCATTCATGCAGAGAGGGGAAGACCTTCAGGCAGCAATAGCGAGGCAAAATCTGGCTCGACATTTGCTTCGACAGGGAAGAGAAACGCGAGTCGAACCTGATGATGTCAACAGGATAGTCGAACAAGCACTAAGTCGGATCGGGTTCAATGTTGGCATGGCTAATCAGCCATGTTTCAATTCACCCTTTCCAGAATGGGTACAGTTAACAGAAATCCCAAGGGGAACAAAGATACCAAAACTGTCAAAGTTCGCCGGTGAAGCAGGAGAATCTACCGTCGAACACATCACTCGATATACTATTGAATTGGGTGATTTAGCCGCTGATGAAGCTATCAGAATGCGGCTATTCCCTAGTTCTTTGACAAGAAATGCTTTTTCTTGGTTCTCAACTTTGCGATCGAATTCTATTCACGCTTGGACCCAATTGGAAAGGGCTTTTCACGAACAATTCTATAGAGGCGAATTGAGAGTTGCCTTGACAGATTTGTTAAGTGTGAAAAGGTTCACTGGAGAGCCGATCGATGACTACTTGGCACGCTTCAGGCAAATGAGGAGTAGGTGTTTTACTCCAATTCCTGAACCGGAAGTGGTTAAGATGGCTGTGTCGGGTTTAGAATATCATATCCGTAAGAAATTAGTTACCCAACATCTTTTAGATTTGGCACAATTAGCCGCTTGCGTTCGGCAGATTGAAAATCTAAGAAACGAAAAAACGAAAGGGAAAGATCTTAAAGTTCCAAAAAGGGAACGCATTCATTATGTCGATTCTCAACCTTCTGATGGAGAATTTTGTGACGGTGGTTCAGAGATTGACGTGATAGAGTTAGGGAATGAAAAACCTTACTCATGTTCTGCCTTACGACCGTCTAAACCCGTTAGCAAAAATTTGTATAAGAAAACATACACTTTCGACCTTTCCAAAACTGAACAAGTTTTCGACTCGTTGTTAAAGGATAAACAAATTAAATTGCTAGAAGGTCATAAGTTGTTGAAAAAAGAAGAATTAAGAGGCAGAAAGTATTGCAAATATCATAACAATTTCACTCATGATACCAATGATTGCTTTGCTTTCAGGGACTTAATTCAACAAGGAATTGACAAGGGAAAACTGAAGTTCGTAGCAAAGGATATGAAGATCGACACTGATCCTTTCCAAAAGGAAGTTAATGAAGTCGAAGCCTAAGGAGTATTTTCTGTTAGCACTCTTTCATTGGCTTACGACGCCGAAATGTTTCCCGAAAACGGAGAGTCACTCCGACATTTCTGTAGGAGGAAACGAAACGGCGACGTTCAAATCTGTCCAAGATGCCAAGTGATCTATGACTGAAAGACTGCAACACAGAAAGGAAGTGGATCCAAAAGAGAAGACTTGAGGAAGAAGATACGAGCCAGGGTCCAGGAACGAGAAAACATCCGACGGGAATTGGCTTGGGAGGCTCGAAGACCTTTGTCTAGTCGAAGGATTTATGGAAGACACCCTTCAAGGCCAAGTGCATACGATCGAGTCATGCAGAGAAAGGCACAGTCAGAATCGACATCTGGGTCGATTTACCAAGGTTCAACAGATCGTGCTTTGGCCATCAATTCTCGAAGTGCAACAAAAGCAGTAGAAGAGGAAGTCTGAACCGAAGGAGCCATGGAAACAGTTGGAGGCCTGCAAGAAGGAATCTCAACAGGAGCGGCAGCAACAAGATTAGATGAAGCAGGAACTGGCAAGCTGCCGTCAAAACCTTCAACTTGGGCTGAGTCGTTGGGGATTTGAAGAAAAATAAAACAAGGTTGGTAAAGATCTTTTAATGCTACACAAAGGGTGAATGAGTAAATTTGCAAATACCTCAAAGGAAGGACCACATGCATTCGTGGTCTCAGGGTCCACGACAGCAACAGGAGATTCCACTACGTGAGAATCTATGTCAAGAGGCTCCGTGTCGACAACGACTTGGTTAGAGCCTTGAACAACAACTTCAACTGCGGCTGAGGAAGAAGTGTCATCAAGACACCGTTGCATGGAAGCCTCAATGGATTGCAGCCGTTCAGTTTGGTCAAATGCGACATCGTCATGAGGTTCATCTGAAGAAAACTCATCAAGAACCACGTACCGACGAGCAGGACGCCTTTGCAATTGGATGCTGGTGTCTTCAACTAAATCCTCTTCCATGAATGGATTAAGTGTTGGAGTTGGAAGAAATTCACCAGCATGAGGGTCATGATGGGAAACGTCAACAAACAGATCAGCCGCATCACCATGTGTTCTTTGAGTAGTAACATGGGGAGACGGTTCTCTGATGACGACACCCGTAGTCTTTGGACGCGATTGTGATGGAGTTTTGGATGAAGGATGCGAAGAAGGACGGATCGGAGGAGCAGATGAAGCGGTAGATACTTGAAGCTTTTTGGAAAGAGGACGAACCAGGGAACTATCAGTTCTTTCAGGATCGGCATGAGACTTGTTCGACGACCGATCGGTTTGTTCCTTGTGTGCTCTCTTAGATTCGACAAAATCATCAATAGGATTGTGATGGCGTCGTTTCTTGTGTTTTTTGGGAGATGAAGAGTCACCACCTTTTTTCTTTGAGGCGTTAGCCTTTATCGCCGCAGAATAGTGATGAGCATTTTATTTCCCATTATTCCTTGCATTATTTTACTCCTATTATTGATACTTGTTGCCCATTTGACATTGATTAGCTTGATTTAGTGATTTTGAGTTTATTGGACTAATATTCCGAATATTGTTTAATTTGGGATTATTTAGCCTAATTAATTCTATTTCTATTTTCAGGTAATATTTGGCACAAGGACACTTTGGGATGTTTGGAAATGAAGATTGAAGCATTGAAGTGAAGATTGTAATTTGCATTTAGGTCCCTTTTTAATTGTAATTTTTAGAATAGTGTTTCTTAGGACTTGGGCCCATGTTTTAGGCCCATTTTCATGACTAAAGAGGGGAAATTCGTGTAACCCCCAAGACACACTCCCATTTCAGATTTCTCACTCTCTCTTTAGGTTAGAACTTCTCTCTTGGCTCTCCCAAGTGGTGGTGGCTGCTAGGGTTTTGTTCTTCCCCATTTCTACTCATTTTTCTTCATTTATGGCCATGGAAGGCTAGACTTCAAGGGTTAATCCCTTTGGTATTGTATTATCTACTCTTGAGCTCTTGTTATTAATGCAATTTCATTTTCTCTTCTCTGTTTTCATGTTTATCGATGTGTAGTGGTTTGCTTAATTCCATTTCGTAGAGATAATACATGAATATAAATGCTTAATTTGTATTAACTCGTAAAAACTCCAATTCTGGTTTCTGATGCTTAATTAGAAGTTAGGGTTTGGAGTGATAACTGAATTTTCGCTTAGTATTTGGTTATCACGAGTTGGACAGAGGAGAGGAGAGGAATCGATCTTTAGTGAGCTAGGATTGAGTAGTGTACGTAGCCAAAGGGGTTTGCCCGCTTTTGTTTCTGATTTTCTTAGTTTTTATATTCTGTTTATGTTTTGTTCTTCACATTTGTCACACACAAAAACCCCCCCATTTTACTGCACACTACGTGTTTGATACTTTTCCTAGACCGATATTCGCTGGGAAACGACCTAGGATCACCTTCCTAGTACTACAGAATAAACACCTTTTATTTTGATCGGGTACGGCCTCGATCAAAATTTGGCGCTGTTGCCGGGGATTATTGGTTCTTGCCAAAGATCATACAATAGTTAATTAGATTAGTTAGTGTAGTTAGTGTAGTTAGTGTGTGAATAAGCATTCTGATAACTGATTGAAAGTTGCCCTGTTTGCTGATTTGCTGTTCTGCACAATTGATGCTATTCTAGTGATTCTGTGAGTGCCATTCAACATAGCTGCGGGTGGAATTTTTGCACGAAAATTGGTATCCACACTTGTTTCATCATATATTAGTGTGTTGATGCATCACATACACTCAGATATGCACTGGTTGTGAGTTCCAGAAAAATTATCCATGTTTTAGCAGCACTTACTATAAATAGACATAACTTTTGATCAGGTTGTCGGAATTGGACGAATTATATATCAAATCGAAGGGAAAAATTCAATAAAGAGATAATTTCGCCAACGGCGGAATTAGAGAAAATATTGACCCCAAAATCCTTCGTTTACTATTTCTTTTTTATTTTACAAGTTTTATTTTCTTAGTTTTTGGTCCCTATTTTAATTCTTTGACTTGGTTCCCTTTTGAATTTTGTCCTCAAACTTTCTGTGATATGTTTTCATGATTTTAGGGTGCTTAAAAAAATTTTAAAAAAAAAATTTTAAAAAATAAAAAATTTTGTTGCCGATTTTGGTCATGCATATCTGTTACAGTATGCTATGGTTGATGTTGTTCTGTTCAATACATGACTAGGGGCAACCCAAGTTATTTGCATCCTTACAACCCTGAAATTGATAGAACTTATCACAGATTAGTTAGACAAAATAGGAATCAGTCATTAGGTAGTGAGTCAGAGTCATCTTATAGTCCATCTAATTCTGATTCTGTTTCTATTTCTTCTATTCCTTCTATTCCTTCTACTTTTATTCAATCTGATTCTATATATTGTGATAAATGGCTCAACCCCCACCAAGGGAAAGGACACTTAGGGAGCTGGCTGCACCTGACTTCACTATTGAAGACTCGTGTATCCGGTATCCTGATGAGGATGTTCCTTTTGAGCTTAGAACAGGACTAATCCATTTGTTGCCCAAGTTTCATGGCCTTGCAGGTGAGGATCCTCATAAGCATCTCAAGAAATTCCATATAGTGTGCACCACAATGAAACCACATGATGTGCAAGAGGATCATGTCTGTCTCAGAGCATTTCCACATTCCTTAGAGGGTCTAGCACAAGATTGGTTATCTGACTTGGCCCCTGGTTCCATCACAAGCTGGGATGACTTGAAGAGGGCATTTCTGGAAAAATTCTTCCCTGCAAATAGGACCACTGCAATCAGAAAGGAAATTTCTGGTATCAGGCAACAACATGGAGAGAGTCTCTATGATTATTTGGAGAGATTCAAGAGGTTGTGTGCTTCCTGCCCTCACCATCAGATCTCAGAGCAGCTTCTCATCCAGTACTTTTATGAAGGTCTCAACTTCATGGAAAGAAACATGGTAGATGCTGCAAGTGGTGGTACATTGGGAGATATGACACCCTTACAAGCCAGGAGCAAAATTGAGAAGATGGCTTCCAACTGTCAACAATTCCATGCAAGAAGCAACAGTGATGCAATAGTTGTGAGGGATGTAAATGATGTTGGTGCAGACTCGGGCAAGGTTGAGAAGCTTGAGCAGAAAATTGATTCTCTCACAACATTGGTCACACAATTGGCTGTCAATCAGAAAAAGATGATACTTCCTGCTAGAGTGTGTGGCATATGCACATCCATTGAGCACCCCACAGATGCATGCCCTTCCCTTCAGCAGCAACAGCCGATGACCAGTGGTGACCAACCCGAGGCCTATGCAGCAAACATATACAACAATAGAGGTCCACAACAACACAATCATGACCTCTCTTCCAATAGATACAACCCTGGATGGAGGAACCATCCCAATCTGAAGTGGTCTGATCAACAACAACCTCCTCCTAATGTTCCATTTCAGAACACCGCTGGACCGAGCAGACCACCATATGTACCTCCTCCAATCCAACAGCAAAGGCAACAACAGCAGCAAGTGGTTCATCCTTCACCATCAGCCCCTCCATCCAACCAACCTACCTTGGAGGAGTTGGTGAGGCAAATGACCATGCAAAACCTCCAATTTCAACAAGAGACTAGAGCATCCATTCAGAGACAAGAGGCATCCATTCAGACTTTGACAAATCAGATGGGTCAAATGGCAACTTCTCTCAACAACTTGCAATCTCAAAATTCTGACAAGTTGCCATCCCAAACTGTGATCAACCCTCAGAATCAGAATGTGAGTTCCATCAACCTGAGGTCGGGAAAGCAGATTGTCACACCCACACCACAACCTAACCTCAACAATGATGCTCTAGCTTCCTCTAAAGGGAAGAGCCAAGTGGTAGATGAAGGTGAGCATGCTAGCACCAAAAAGAATCATCCAACTCAACCCTCCTCAACTTCAACCACAAGCCCTGCTGTTGTCCTACAACCTCCTCCTGTTCCTCTTCCATTCCCACCAAGAGTGCCTCAAAACAAAAGGGTGGAAGAGGTGGACAAGGACATTCTTGACACATTCAGGAAGGTGGAAGTCAACATACCCCTTCTTGATGCAATAAAACAGATTCCAAGGTATGCGAAGTTCCTTAAGGAGTTGTGCACTCATAAGAGAAGACTCAAGGGCAATGAGAGGATAAGCATGTGAAGGAATGTCTCCGCTCTCATAGGTAAACCTATCCCTCACATTCCTGAAAAATGTAAGGATCCTGGAACTTTCTCTATACCTTGCATCATAGGCAATGTTAAGTTTGAAAATGCTATGCTAGATTTAGGAGCATCCATAAATGTCATGCCTATGTCTGTTTTTAAGTCTCTTTCTCTTGGACCTCTTCAACCTACGGGTGTAGTGATTCAATTGGCAAATAGAAGTACTGCCCACCCCGCAGGTTTGATAGAGGATGTCTTGGTTCGGGTTGAAGAGTTGATCTTCCCTGTTGATTTTTACATACTTGATATGGAAGATGACTCTCCCCGTAATGCTGTTCCTATTATTTTGGGGAGGCCATTTTTGAAAACAGCCCGAACCAAGATAGATGTGCATTCAGGTTCACTTTCCATGGAGTTTGATGGCAGTGTGATCCGATTTGACATTTTCCATGCTATGAAACATTTTCCTGAGGATCACTCTGTTTTCCATGTGGACTTGCTTGATGATTTGATAGATGAGCATATGCTTGACTTTTTGCATCATGATTTTGAATTGCCATCTTTCACTGATTCATTTACTTGTCCATCATGCACTAACTCTGGATGGTGCACCGCATGCACTGAAATAGCCCAGTTTTTAGACTCTGCTACTGCATCTGATGATTCATATGTTATAGATTCAGATTATGCTAACCCTAACCCCATATCTGTTATGCATGAGTCTGATTTACTTGTTCAGGTGCAGGCAGCAAAATCCATTTCTGCTGTCCCTTTAGTTCCATCTATTATGCAGGCACCCTCATTGGACCTGAAGCCCCTCCCTCCTCATCTCAAATATGCTTACTTGGAGGATGAGCAGAAACTCCCAGTGATCATCTCTACCTCACTTTCTGTTGATCAAGAGGAGAAACTGCTGGATGTGATAAGAAAGAACAAGAGGGCAATTGGATGGACTTTAGCGGATATTCCTGGAATTAGCCCCTCCATGTGCATGCACCGCATTTTGTTGGAGGATGGGGCTAAACCAGTGAGACAACCCCAAAGACGATTGAACCCCCAGATTCTTGATGTGGTTAAGAAAGAGGTCACCAAGCTGCTCCAAGCGGGTATCATCTACCCAATTTCAGATAGCACTTGGGTGAGCCCGGTGCAAGTTGTCCCCAAGAAGTCTGGTGTCACAGTTGTAAAAAATGAGAAGGATGAGCTGATTCCCACTAGAGTGCAGAATAGTTGGAGAGTCTGCATTGATTACAGAAAGCTCAACCAGGTGACTCGCAAGGATCATTTCCCTCTCCCCTTCATTGATCAGATGTTGGAGCGCCTGGCAGGTAAATCTCATTATTGCTTCTTAGATGGATTCTCTGGTTATTTTCAAATTTGCATTGCACCAGAGGACCAACATAAGACCACATTTACCTGTCCTTTTGGCACATTTGCATATAGAAAGATGCCTTTTGGCCTATGCAATGCTCCTGCCACATTTCAAAGATGTATGATGAGTATTTTCGCTGACTTGCTCGAGCATTGCATAGAGGTCTTCATGGATGATTTTAGTGTTTATGGCTCCTCATTTGATGCATGTCTTGATAATTTGACTAAGGTGCTTAACAGGTGCATTGAGACTAACCTTGTCTTGAATTTTGAAAAATGCCACTTCATGATAGAACAAGGCATAGTCTTAGGGCACATTGTTTCGCACAAGGGCATAGAAGTTGACCCTGCTAAGCTGCATGTAATATCACATTTGCCTTACCCCTCTTGCGTGCGAGAGGTGCGTTCTTTTCTTGGTCATGCAGGTTTCTATCGCAGGTTTATTCAGAACTTTAGCAACATTGCCCTTCCTCTTTCCAAGTTGCTTCAAAAGGATGCCCCATGGGAATTTGGAGACCAATGCAAGAGGGCATTTGATGAATTGAAGAAAGCACTGACCACCACTCCCATCATCCAACCACCTGATTGGACCCTCCCATTTGAGCTCATGACTAATGCTTCAAATTATGCTTTGGGAGCAGTTCTCTCCCAAAGGGTTGGTAAGCTGTCGCATGTGATTTATTATGCTTCTAGGACTTTAGATGCAGCACAGGTTAATTACACAACAACTGAAAAAGAACTTTTGGCTATTGTTTTTGCACTTGACAAGTTTAGATCATATTTGCTTGGTTCTAAGGTTGTAGTGTACACTGATCATGCTGCTCCGAAGTATCTTTTGAAAAAGACAGATTCCAAACCTAGGTTGATTAGGTGGATGTTGCTCCTCCAGGAGTTTGATCTTGAGATTCAGGATCGGAGTGGTGCGCATAACCTTGTCGCAGACCACTTGAGCAGGATAGAGAGAGAGGAGGATGCATTTCCTATCCGGGATGACTTCCCGGATGAGCAGCTTTTATCTTTACATGTTTCCCATCCCCTTCCCCAAACTCCTTGGTTTGCAGACATTGTTAATTATCTGGTTGCTTCTGTTTTTCCTGCCTTGGCATCCAAAGCTCAAAGAGACAAATTAAAGAGCGATGCCAAGCATTATGTATGGGATGACCCCTATTTATGGCGTTTTTGCAGTGATCAGGTCATTCGCAGGTGCATTCCAGACCAGGAGATCCAATCGGTTCTCCAATTTTGCCATGCTTCACCAGTGGGAGGCCACCTTGGTACTCAAAGGACAACACGAAAGGTGCTGGATTCTGGATTTTATTGGCCTACCATTTTCAAGGATGCGAGCAACATCTGCAGCTCGTGTGAGCAGTGTCAAAGAGCAGGAGGCGCCCTATCTTGGAGGCAACAGATGCCGCAACAACCTATGTTGTTTTGTGAGGTGTTTGACGTCTGGGGTATAGATTTCATGGGCCCCTTTCCTGTTTCTTTTGGTTTTTATTATATCTTACTTGCTGTGGATTACGTATCCAAATGGGTGGAAGCTAAGGCCACCAGGACTAATGATGCTCAGGTTGTTGTAGATTTTGTCAGGTCTAATATCCTTTGCAGGTTTGGCATACCTAGAGCCATAGTCAGTGACCAAGGCACACACTTCTGCAATAGATCCATGCAAGCTTTGCTCAAGAAGTATGGGGTTGTGCACAAAGTTTCTACACCCTATCACCCCCAAACCAACGGGCAAGCTGAGATTTCAAATAGAGAGATCAAGCGGATTTTGGAGAAGATGGTGAAGCCTAATAGAAAGGATTGGAGCACACGATTGGAGGATGCTCTGTGGGCCCATCGGACCGCTTACAAGGCACCCATAGGGATGTCACCCTATCGGGTTGTCTTTGGTAAGGCGTGCCACCTGCCTGTGGAGATAGAGCACCGTGCATATTGGGCTGTGAAGCAATGTAACTTAGCTCTTGATCAAGCGGGTGAGGAGAGGAAGCTGCAATTGAGTGAGCTAGATGAGATCCGCTTGGAGGCCTATGAGAACTCCAAATTCTACAAAGAGAAGACCAAGAAGCTTCATGATAACTCCATTTCCAGAAAGGAGTTCTTGGTTGGTCAAAAAGTTTTGCTCTACAACTCTAGGCTTGGACTCATGAGTGGAAAGCTCCGCTCTAAATGGATTGGACCGTTTGTAGTCACCCAGGTGTTTCCTTATGGCACTGTGGAGATCAAGAGTGATTCCACGAACAAGAGCTTCAAAGTCAATGGCCACCGACTCAAGCCTTTCCTAACCACCCCTTCTTTGGATGATGCACCTGTGGAGGAGGCCTCATTGGTCGACCCCACTTTTGAACAACCATGACTTAGGGAGTCTCCTTTTCTCCTTCCTTACTCTTTTTATTACACTTGTCTATATCTGTCTGATTCTGCTATTTGTGTTCCATTGAGGACAATGTGTGATTTAAGTGTGGGGGGAGAGTAGTTTAGGTTGCATATTTTGCTTTGATTTTTTTTAGGTTTTGCTTAGTTTTGGGCATTTTCTTGCATGTTTTTGCTTCATTTTAGTAGAGTTTTGGTATCTCGTGTCTGAATTCATGCATTTCTGTGTGTAAAGTTGCTTTTGATAATTAAGAGGTGGTAACACTGTGATAGAATTGTCCCTTTTGTGAGGATTTGAGCCTTAATTGTGGGTGGATTGCTATATATGCCACCTAATTTTCTGTCATGTGTGATTGCACTCTGGATTACTTGCACTCTAGAACTTGACTTGACTCTTGTTGATACTTGATTGCTCATGCACATTTTGAAATGATTTAGGCACTTTCTTTCTTGAATAAGCTACTAGCCATATGAGCCTACCTTGAATGAATGTATCCTTTGCTAGCCCCTTTGAGCCTTTTTATCCCTTTCCTTGTTCTTTAGCTCATTACAAGCCTATGACTGAAAAACCATGATTGTCCTAACCTTAGGGAATTTTGGAGCTTTGGAATTGTTTTGGGAATGGGTATTAGGTAAGAAGTATGCTTTATGCTTTAATTGGTTGAGTTCTTGGTTTTGCCTCATTGGTTGTTATAGTTATGGCTTCATCTTCATGCCATTTGTGTTGTTTCTTCTTTTCTTTTTGTATATCTCTCAAAAACAAAAAAAAATAGAAGACAAAAATACAAAAAAATAAAAAAAAATGCAAAAATAAAAAGAAAAAAAAAAGAAGAAAAAAAAAAGAAAAAAAAGTGAATAAAAGGTTGTTGAGGCAAAGAGGATTGGAATTAGTGGTTGTTGATTTTGGGGTGGATTTTGCTTACTTTTTACTTATTCCCCATTGCTCCTCTATTCCCTTGGTTTTAGCTACATTCCCATATTTTTATCCTACCTTGTCCTTGGCCCCATTACAACCCTTAAAAGACCTTTTGATCATTTTGTGCATGTGTGTTGATGGTTGATGTTAGAGGCTTGTCAAGCTTATGGTTGTGTTTGTTTTTCATGATATGCCTTGAGTGTAAATAATGATTAACCCCAAACACTTGAGTGTAAACACTTTTGAGTGATCCTTGTGAGTTTCTATCATCTTTGTGACTATCCTCTTGATGTCATTGGTTTCTTTGCATACTTGAAGTAATTGGATGATGTTCGCGGATGCTTTGACTCTTTGATCCTTAACCATTTTGTGTGCTTGAGTTTGCCCATTTCTTTGCATTTCCTAGAATTCATTGTGAAGTATGTAATCTCTTAGGTTAGCATTTCTTAGTTGTAGTCATCTTGTTGCATGATTCACTTTGGTGCATATTGATCTTCATAGTCCTATCTTTTGGTTTTGCCCAGGAGTGCAAAAGGATAAGTGTGGGGGTATTTGATGAGCATTTTATTTCCCATTATTCCTTGCATTATTTTACTCCTATTATTGATACTTGTTGCCCATTTGACATTGATTAGCTTGATTTAGTGATTTTGAGTTTATTGGACTAATATTCCGAATATTGTTTAATTTGGGATTATTTAGCCTAATTAATTCTATTTCTATTTTCAGGTAATATTTGGCACAAAGACACTTTGGGATGTTTGGAAATGAAGATTGAAGCATTGAAGTGAAGATTGTAATTTGCATTTAGGTCCCTTTTTAATTGTAATTTTTAGAATAGTGTTTCTTAGGACTTGGGCCCATGTTTTAGGCCCATTTTCATGACTAAAGAGGGGAAATTCGTGTAACCCCCAAGACACACTCCCATTTCAGATTTCTCACTCTCTCTTTAGGTTAGAACTTCTCTCTTGGCTCTCCCAAGTGGTGGTGGCTGCTAGGGTTTTGTTCTTCCCCATTTCTACTCATTTTTCTTCATTTATGGCCATGGAAGGCTAGACTTCAAGGGTTAATCCCTTTGGTATTGTATTATCTACTCTTGAGCTCTTGTTATTAATGCAATTTCATTTTCTCTTCTCTGTTTTCATGTTTATCGATGTGTAGTGGTTTGCTTAATTCCATTTCGTAGAGATAATACATGAATATAAATGCTTAATTTGTATTAACTCGTAAAAACTCCAATTCTGGTTTCTGATGCTTAATTAGAAGTTAGGGTTTGGAGTGATAACTGAATTTTCGCTTAGTATTTGGTTATCACGAGTTGGACAGAGGAGAGGAGAGGAATCGATCTTTAGTGAGCTAGGATTGAGTAGTGTACGTAGCCAAAGGGGTTTGCCCGCTTTTGTTTCTGATTTTCTTAGTTTTTATATTCTGTTTATGTTTTGTTCTTCACATTTGTCACACACAAAAACCCCCCCCATTTTACTGCACACTACGTGTTTGATACTTTGCCTAGACCGATATTCGCTGGGAAACGACCTAGGATCACCTTCCTAGTACTACAGAATAAACACCTTTTATTTTGATCGGGTACGGCCTCGATCAAATAGTCAATAAGATTCGGCTTGGCCACTACAAAGAAAACAACAAATGAGAAAGCTGAAAAGAGAAGAGGGATAAAAGACAAAAATGACTAAGTACTCTTACCAGTTTTGTCGGATGCTACATCTGATGGAGTCCTTGCACTCATCCTGTCGACAATAACGTCGTAAGCCACGTGGTATGTGTTGAAGTACAGTTCCCACCAACGTACAAAATTTGGACTAGCTAAAAAGCAGGGGGTAAAGCCGATAAGATTGAAACAGCTAAGAGAAGCAAGGTTCTTCGACACAAACCGGTTCAATACAGTTCTCCAAGAAGATTTGAAGTCCATTAATTGACCATGGTGGAATTCTTGGGACACCGACGCAAGCATGGGGACTGGCAAGCCTTGACAAAGACCAAATTGCCTCGACACACAGTTGGGGTAATGAAGGAAAATTTCTTTTTCTTCATAGGTAGAAGAGTCAGGCAAGCCACCAAACAAAACCCTTTGACTTAAGTAATGTCCCCAAAGGGTATCATTCAGTTGTCTTGCTGCAGCATTGGAACCTGGATAATGGAGACGAAACCAGTCGGGACCAACAGCTCTTTCAACAAAAGGAGAAAAGTCGATGTCTTCAGATGACATGGAAATGTTGGCGAAAATCTTCATGAAATGAAGAAAGGTGTTGGTACGCGACGACAGCACAGGAACTTCATAATTTGCTGCCAAACGGCCATAGTTGAACCGGAAGGAACAAACACTATTGTGGGTTGGCATCATATGATGTTTCAGAATGACATTCAGCCACAGATGTAAAAGACAAGTAGGACCTCCGACATTGGTTACTTGTTGCTTGTGAAGTCGAATGGTGTCGGAAACATGGCTTATTGTCGAATACAATTTCGCCAAGAGAAGTTGGCTGAGAGCCACATGCCTTTCTTCATGCAGGATCATGGCTAAGGGCACCAAAGATTTGTTTACTTGTCGAGATTTGGTGCAAAAGACAAAAGCACTTAGCCACACTGTGAGAAACTCGACATGTTCCTCATTGCTAACAGTAGGGCTGTCCCTATAATCATCCAGGCGCGCCTCGACATAATTGCTGAAAGCAAAGGACCCATCACTAATTTGTACAACGTCATTGGGTTTGCTTTCAACAGTCAAAAGTTCCCCATCGGGTCGAAGGCTAGTCAAAGAAGCAACGTCAAAAGGGTAGGAGTCATCATGCCGTATCGGAAGTGGAAGCAGTTAGTTCGACGGCACCAGAAGTAGCATGCAGCGCCAAAGAGTCCATCGTCGTAATGAAGGTTGCAAGTTGTCAGAATGAGAAGGTCTTCGAAACCAGCCCTTTTCCAAGATTCCCTCTTGTGAGGCCGAAGCCTATCATACCACTCGATAAACTTGGGGAACGGCTTCACATTCCTAAGAACTCTACGGGAGTGTTCTTTGTCGAAGTGGCAAGTGTAAACGGGGTTGAGAGTAGCCACGGGACGGAGCACATCAGGATGGGAGAGTGGAAAGTTGGCGCTCATAACAGGATCACGAGATTCTGCTACAGTCATTAAAGGGTCCAGAAAAGCAGGAGAAGGATTAACAGGTACACCATCAGTAGGGATAAAGGAAGTCGCTGGGATGATCAGACTATGTTCGTGTTATGGGACTTCCAAATCAATTTCGGGATCATGAACACCTTGGATTTCCATGTTGAAGTTAGGGTTTTGAAAGAAGAAAAAGGTTTTCGAATCAGAAAGAGAGGATGCAGTGGTAAACAGGAAAAGATAAAAAGGGATAATGTTTAGCGATCAAGTTTAAATAAGAAGTGAAAAGACGTGTAAAGACTAACACAATGGTCCAATAGAAAGCCTCAGTTCAAAAAGATAAACTCGCCGTTCCAGAATCCTAATGATGAAAGGACATTTCGAAAAGATACAACTTTTGGTATCCTCCGAAAAGATGCGTCGCACACCAAAACTTGGGGGGCCTCTGTTACCGGGAAATCGAAATCGACAAAAGGTTGTAAATGTCGGATGTATAAGTGACGTCGACGAAAGTGTACTTAAACGTTTTGTTTAAAAGTGACTTCGAAGGAGGTGTACGTACAGTTCGACACAGGGAAGATTTCGACAAAAGGATATTGTGTCGACAACATAAGTGATGTCGAGGGAGGTGTACTTAAGTGGCATGACTTAAAAGTGATCTCAACGGACGTGAACGTGTGTCGACAAAAGGAAGAGGCGGAAACAAGAGGTCTGTGTCGAAAGGATGGTGGTACGAGAAAAGAGGAGACAGAAACGTCTAATCAGCATTGGGAACGGCGAAGTAATTATGGAGGCATTTAATGCTACTTGTGGCTATAAAATCCTTAGTTTTTTCCAAGAAAAGCCACGAGTTACAATGGAGAAATTTAAAGAATGCCTTCATGATTTCTGGAAAGAGGAAAAGCGATTCACATTCCACATAAACACGAGTGCACCAAAGGATAAACATGTGGGATTAAGGTATTCGGGTGAGGACAGGAAAATGAAGGGATGTCTTCCCCGAATACCACCTTTATCCTCTTGAATAGTGAAAGGATAAACATGTGGGATTACATAGATTCCATTTCCAGTGGTTTAAGTTAATGTTAAGGACTCCGAATTGGAGGAAACACTTAACTTGATAAATAACCATTGGAAGGGTCTCTGTAATCCCATAGGTCAAGATTTGTGTCCTGCTAGGATCGATCAAGACTGCCTTTCCTATTAAAGAGTTAAAGGAAAAAAGTCCTTTGACGACATTCCAGTAGAAGTGTCGGGGGCATGTTTTTCGATTGAATGCTGGTGAAACAGTGTCTAGTTGAATTACATGTCACCAATATCGATCGAATGCGTCTAAGGCCGATAGCGGGTCGAAGGCTTATTTCAGCGATAGCCCCGTTTGTCGAAAGGAGCTTGATGTCGGATGACATCTCAAAACCAAGAGGCCGGAGCACAACAACGCCAATACTTCGAACAACAAAGAGACTTAGACAAGAGTCAAAGGTTGCTGTCGAAGGAAGATGCCAGTCGAAGCGGTTTTCAGCAAAGATGTCACCACGAGTCGACAAGAAGCATCCACTAAGCCCAAACCACGACGTGGGCAGTTACATCGTGGGGGATAGCGTAATGGGTAGTTATCAAAAACGTGGGTTCTGCGGTTATGCAGAACGTGCGAGTAGGTTGTAAATAGTTTTCGGCTTTCTATAAATAGGAAGTCCTTAGTTTGTAATCGGGGTCGGTTGCTAGGTTAACACATCAGGCTAAAATCCTAAACGTCTCACCGGAGCAGACAAACGAAGAAACGCCATTGTAAAGAACCTCAGCCTTCCACCTATTTAATTTCAATGCAATCTTTACATTTCCATGCACTTTACATTACCTGCAATTTACTTTACCGCACAATTTAATCGCTTTCCTTTACGATACCTGCCATTTACTTTGCTGCACTGTTAAGTTTCTGCCGCATCGCGTTCTTGGTGTCGGTTTTACGTTCGCTCGAGTTCAAATACCCAAAAATACGGTCAAGTTCCTTTCACAAGATTACCATTTAACCTGTCGTTACCCACTCCCCATACACAACCGTCAGTTCGGCAGGCGTCGGACGAAAATCCCACAAACACCTCCTAATGTTGTATTTCTCTCCTAAATTCATCATTAAGTGTGTGTTTTGTATTTTTTAATCTTAGTCATCCATCATATTTTATTAGATTAAATCATAATTGTTCATCATATTTTCTTAGAGATACACTTCTCTTCATCTTCTTTCTTTCATTATTTTCTGGTTGCCTTCGTTTCTCTCCATTTCAGTTTCTTTGTCTCTTCTCATTTCTTTCCATCTCTTTAATACATATTTTCAAAAACTTTTATGTACAAAAATTTTTGGAAAATAAACTTCTGATTTTGATGTTCGTTAGGCACTCCAAATCTACATCATAAAAAAAATATACAAATGAGTACTCGAATAAAGAATAATTTATCTTTAATTTATTTCTTATTTTGTTCATTATCTTTAATTTATTCCTTGCCATTTTGAGAGTTGTCATAAAGTTTCAAAAAAATTATTTAATTATATTTTTTGGTGAAATTAAATATTAAAGATTTTATTTGATCTTTTTTTTTTGTCCGAATTCCTTGCGGAACCACCGGTATCCCCAAGAGTACCTTTAATACCAGGGAGCCCTTGAGACTAATCCGGAGCGAGCTGTGTGGCTGACTCTCCCAGCGGGATGTTTTTAGTGGGAATCCAACCTGGGGCTACTAGCACCCTTGTCCCATTCCAAGGATTTCAGTTGGGGCCTTACACCAACTGAACCAAGCCCCGTTGGTTTATTTGATCTAATTAAATAACTTATGGTATCTAACTAAACTAAAATTTATGCCTTTTTGTGGAAGTTAAGGATTTGACAACACAAGTGCTGAAAACAAAAATAAAATATGAAAATTGATGAGTAGAGTATTAGTGATATAACTATTTTGATCATATATATAATTATTTTTTCTATAACGCACAATTACACATAGATAATTATTCGTTATATTTGATCATATATATTTATTCGTTCTATAACACAATTACACATATATTTATTTTTTTAGGTGAACACAAATACACATATTTTTTCACATAGATATATAGTCTAATGAATAAGAGATGCCAAAAGTCTTTACGAAAAAAACAGAAACACCAATGTTGGATTAGAAAAAGGATTAAGAAAATGAAGATATGAGTAAGGACACTGACACACCCGTATGACTATTCACACTCTTCATTTTTTTAATTAATAATATTGTCAGTTTTATTTTTCTAATATATCTTTCTTAAAAATTTTAAAGTAAAAATTAAATAGATTTATCTTTTGCTCAATAATTGATTTTTTAATCAAGAATTCCAAAACTCCAAAACCTATATTCTTATGGATATACTTTTTTATGATATTTGAATTCTCATATATTTAGCACTAACTTGATATTTAAATTTTTATATTTATGTCAAAGTTCATGTCAACTCGAGATCATAGAAAGAATAGCGAAATTTAAGACCCGTGCATCGCATGGGACAATTTTCCTAGTTATTTTAAAACAACCATTGGTCAAACTCCGTTATCCGTTGTTGGTTGAGCTGAGGTAAAGAACCTTTTAATTTACTACCTCCATCTCTAAAAACAAGACTCTTTTGACACTTCTATTTAGTCTTTATTTATAAGATCACATATCAATTTTTAATGATTATTAATTACTTTTTTCCACAAACACCCCTGTTTATTTAACACTTTTTAGATTCCCAATAATATTAATATGGGTAATTTTGAAAATACATATCAAAAGTTCACATTTACAATACAATTAATTAAATTAATCAACTTTCTTAATGAACGTGAAATCTCCCCAATGGCTCCTATATAAGGACGAAGGAAGTATCAACTAATTTCCCAACTCTTATTTCCTTTTTTTTTAATAGGGTCATTCTAATCTATGGACCAGATGCACAGGATAATCAAGCTTGAAAATGTAAAAAAATTTTTTTGGAAAAGATACACTTAATGAATTAAAATATAATTATTTATTTTTTTGTAAACTAAAATATAATTATTTAGTTCTTCACTAAAAATTTACTTTTTATGTTTCATTAACCTATGCAGGGAGCATAGGTTAGAAAAGCCAGCTTCGAGATTCGAGTTACGAAATTTAGGAAATATTTTGTAAGATTCAACTATGTTTATTTTGTGTTAATACAACAACTCACATATAATTTGTTACCTTAATTTCATTTTTTTTTATGTATTACCTATGTTTCTAATTATAAGACATTTTTAATATTTTTATTTTATCCCTACTTATAAGATTTTATACCAATTTTCAATGATCATTAATTATTTTTTTTCCACAAACACCCCTATTTATTTAACACTTTTTAGATTCTTAATAATATTAATACGGATAATTTTCAAAATACATATAAAAAATTCACATTTTCAATTAAATAAACTAAATTAATCAACTTTCTTAATGGACGTGAAATATCTCAAAAGGGTCGTATATTAAGGGACGGAGGAAGTACTCCCTCTGGTCTTATTTTTAAGCAAAATAAAATAACTAATTTCACAAGTATTGGGACAGTTAGTTGAATGCATTTAATTTTCTAAAATTCATAGGAAAGTTGACTATTTTAGGAAACTTGTATTGAGAATGAAACAAAAATTATATTTTATAACCACTTTGTAGGGATATTTTAAGAATGGTTGTATTGGGAATAGAAAGTTGTTAATTTTTACTTATATTTAAGATCATTAATAAGATTTTTTTAAAATGAGATGGGAGGGAGTACTTAATAGTAATTTTTTTCCCAATTTATGTATTAATCACACAACAACTTGCTCCATCCGTTCCTTATTATCTGTCGCTTTTTGGAGAGATTTTTGTTTTTTTTATCTGTCGTATTAAGGATTTCAAGAGTGTAATAAATGTTATTTTCCACGTTTGCCCCTATTTAATATGTATTGGTTTGTGTAAGTAGTGGAGAAAAATTAATGATTATAGAGAGAGAAAGTGTATAGTAGGAAAAAAAACATAATTAATGTATTGAAAATATGAGTAATGATTACATTTCTTAAAATGTGTGTTTTGTTTGAAATATGACAGATAAATAGAAATGGAGGGGGTATCTATTTCTCAAAATACTCATGGAGGGATTAAGAATCATTCAACAAAAAATAAAAAATCAGCTAACATCAATGACAAAGGGAGGGGAAAAGAAATTACAAAGCTGAGGAAAATTTCGAAGGGCAGGATGACACAAAAACGGAGGGAAAAGGAATATTCTTACAAACAGGACAGGAAAAAATTTCACTGCATAACCCATGATTCTTTACTGCAACCGGTTGGACTAAATGGAGTGCACAATCTCAACCATTCATGTTGTACACCTAAGATCCAACGAAATATTACAATGACACCACAACTGGGCCTTTGACCAATGGCAACATGCTATAACTTACCTGTAATATCTGGTTACTTTTTTTTTGTTTGTACTCTTTGGCCAGTATCACAGAGGTGTTCCAAAGAGCATCCTTAATACCAGGGAACCCTTGAGACTAATCCTGCACGAGGTTGCGTTCCTATGCCTCAAACAGCGGAGTGTGTCAACCGGGAATCGAACCTGAGACTTCTTAGTCTCAGGCCTCATTCCCAAGTTCTCAAGTTGGCAGGATAGCACCATTTGAGTCAATCCTCGTTGGTGTAATATCTGGTTACTACAAACACTAAAATTAAAAAATGACGTAAGCAAATTATTAAAAAAAAAAGCAAATCCTAACAACTATTCTTAGTATATTTATTTAATAATCAAGTATAGTAAATAAGTATTAAGAAAATGTAGCTTTTACGATTTTCAAGAAAAGAGATAATATTGATTTATTGTATTTTTTTTTTATCTTTAGTAACAATCTTAATAAATATTTTAAAGACACTCATTAGAAAGAACTTATAAAAAATATACAAAATTAAAATTATATATATAATACTTCACAAGGATGGTAAAAATTAGTTACAATATATAAATAAGATAATGATTTTTATTTTTTACATCAAAACAAAAATATTAAATATATTTAACTGATTTTTTTAAAATAAACCATTTTTTATTATTTTTGCTTGCAAATGATAAAATGAAAGTACGTGCATATAATTACTCCAAGAGAAAATCCAACTTGTACACTTGCGCTGAGATGGGTTTCTTTAATTTACTTTCTTTTCTCCGCATTTTTATTGGATTGTTATCCGTTACGTTACTCCCTGTTTTTGCCGGGGAAATGCAAAACTGAATCAAATATTGAAAATGGAGTGATTCGTAAATTTAGTGAAATCGATTACCTCTTTTATTTATGTGTTGGAAGAGAGTACAAGAAAGAGGGGCGGTATTTGTTATGACGAGTGTGTACAGTGAATCTTATGCATAAGAAAATGATTCTCTAGGATACCTTTATCTTATCCCCTCAAGCTCTCTACTGTATTTTCTCTTCTGAGTCGTTGTAGTTTGCTCTGGTTGTCTAATGTGTAGTGAGTTAGATCTTGTGCTTCTACAGTGGGACAAAAAAGAATAACTTTTCATAAGATGCCGTTCTCTTATCTTCCTCAAGACTACGTTACAGTATTTCAATAACAGTGTTTTCTCTACTTTGGTTTACTCTACTTGTTTTGTCCCCGTTCATGTTGGCAATGATCTTATTTATAGACTTTTTCTTGCTGAAGGCTTCTTTCTCCTCTTCTTTACACAATGGTGATTGCCTTGTCACATTTCTTTGTCCACTGGTTCTCTTCCGCTTTCACTGTCAACCATCTTACAAGGAATTCCATTTTTGCTACTGATAGGAACAACACATCTTCCATAATTGGTGGTTTTGAGTGACATGCTTGATGAGGTGCTTGTCACAAGGTTACAGAGGCTTGTAGAGGAAGCTATTGATGTTCATCTCCTTGGGGAAGACTTTTTACTGTAACTAGATGCATAGTGCTTTCTGGTTGGTGGCATCCTTTGGACGCTCCAATCCTTGTTTTGGGCCGTAAATTCTATTTTCAATGTCTTTTGGGCCATATAGGATTATTGGGCATTTATTTCATTTCTTTCCTTTTCTTTTCTTCTATGTAGATCATGGCCCCCATAATAATTCAAAACTTTATAAATATTTATGTATAAAAAAGCCCCTTGCATGAAAGAGAAAAGTTTTTTCTCTTTGATGCAAAACTTCTTGAAGGCGACTATGCCTCTTACCTTCCTGCCGGGCTTGATCTTCGTAACTTTATTTTCTATGACATTTGGGTCAGCTTATTGGTTGTCATGTATCACTTGGATTGGGCTTGCTGACTGCTGGACTGTGTTCACTTTGATTTTTGAACTGGTCTTGCCTTCTAATCGTAGTTGCAATTTTTTGCTTGGAAGTATTTGTTCAGTGAGCTTTATGTTTTGCTTTTGATGCTTGTTTTGATTTCTGCTTTACTCGAAAGGCATCAGAAACTATGATTGCTTCCGTAGATTTTGCTGCTTATAAGTATCTGATTATGCTTTTCATTCCTTGTGGGCGTCTGAATACGCTTTCCTTTTTTTCGACTCGTGATTTTGTTGCTAAAATATGCGCTTTGCACCATGCTGCTTTGATAATTCTGCTTTCGAGAACCTGGATTATGCTCTTAGATTGGATCATTTTCATACTGTATAGGTTGTGATGTACTACTTGTTATTTTGCATTGTCATTTGATGCACCTTGTAAGACCCTATATTTTTAATAAATAAAAAAATTAAGTATTTGAAATAATAATGTTATTATATTTAATAAAAATAATGAATTTTCTAAAATTAGGTTAAAATACTCGAGTATTTTGAGGAGGACTCGAGTATAATCTCTAAATGTTAGAGAAATTTGAATTATGAGTCGAAAGACTCGAGTCTTTCATAGAAGACTCGAGTGTTCTTTGAATTGCTGAAAAAGACTCGAGTAAAAGGAAAAAGACTCGAGTAGTTCGAGCAGTGGTGCTGAGTCTATAAGTCGGTTTTGATTTAAAACTCGCACCAAAACGCGTTTTCTCTTGGTTCCAAGCATAGAGCTAGACCTTACTTCATAGGAGGGTAATCTTAGACTATAAATAGGTGATTGATTGGGGAGGCCCCAAACTCATTCAAATCCTCCTAACCCGAATTTATATTCACATTTCCTCTGTTTTCTGGTGCTGTCTTGGTGCCTTCGATTCTCCCTCTTCACCCAACCAAATTCTGTGAAACCAAAACACAATCCGAGTTCTAATTCCAATCTTGAATTAGAATCAAGAACCACTCAAATTGACTTCCTGTAGATCGAGTTACAAGTCTTCAAAGTTAGGTGTTCTAAAGCTGAAAAACAGAGCAGAAATCAGTGGCAAACACCCCTCTTCCTCGAATTGGTTTGGTAAATCCAGGAACCTTCTTGATCCCAAATTTGTTTCTAATTAAAGTTAGCATTCCCTAGTTTCTTAAGCTAACTTATTTCATTCTTTTTCATGCCTTATTCATGGTGAATTTGGTGGCCAAAGTTCGCTGTTCAAAGTGCTGAACTTGAGTGTTGGAACTCAAAGTTTGATCCTGCTCGTTTCTCTCTCAATCAACTGTTTCTTTAGCTTCTCTGAGATATGGGAAAAGTTATCTAATCGCTAGAATGATAAACAATAAGCTAAATTCACAGGAACCATGTGAGGTTCATGGGCAACATAAGTTTGAAATGGGAATCTGACTTGGAGGCCAGAAACCCATAGTTTTTGTATTCAAACAACTTTAATTGAACTTAAGGAAGCTCACTGGATTGATTTTCGAACTTAAAATCAAGTAGAAATCAAAGTCATAGGTTGAATTGGTTATTTGCTATGTTTATGATGAAGATTAGATAACTTTCTATAACCCATTTGGTTCCCGTGAATTTAGCTTATTGTTTATCATTCTAGCGATTAGATAACTTTACACATACCTCAGAGAAGCTAAAGAAACAGTTGATTGAGAGAGAAACGAGCAGGATCAAACTTTGAGTTCCTACAGGAGTCCCAACGGAAGTGCGTACACCCATTTGGTTGAAATGATCCCTAGATGTCCTAGTGAAAGCTTTACTCACTTGGTTGATGTTTTTCTATGGGAGTACCAATGGGGTTGTTGCAATAAGTATCCGCCAATAGGAGGCTATGCCCCGACGGATTATTAAATAAATGATTATACTCTATTTTCTAAAACCATCGCAAAGTGGCTAATGGATCTTTCTATAAAAACAACAGCACCAGCTAAAGAAATTGTTAAAGATGAGATTGATGAATGTAAAGATGAAAGGATGGACTATGTCATTGATGGAAATGATGAAGATTGGTGATAAATCCTAATTGCATTCATATGCATTGATTGAGATTTGCTCCAGTTTGTGAGGTTTTTTTATACTAGTTGCGTCTGGCGGAGGAAGCCTGTAAATGGTGGACATTTGAGTGGTCGAGCGGAGGAAGCTCACGAGGACCCCATGTCGTAAACATTTGAGTGGTCGAGCAGAGGAAGCTCACGAGAACCCCATGTTACCTCCAAACTGTGATGCCCCGGGAAATTAAATTGTGGAGAGCAGCATGCATCATGCCATTAACAAAAGATTAACTGCTTGAATAAAAAGGGTTTGACATATGTATATGCATTTTTAAATTGTTGCTACTTGAATACTTGTGTTTGTTTTTTTTAGCCTCTTTTATTTATCATTCGTTTTAACGTGATTAGCTATGACTTACTCCCTTGTTGCCCTTTTAGGTAATGAAGGTCCTGTTTTCACAGAAAGGGGAGTAGGAACGGCAAGGGATATGAGATTCCCTTCCCGCCCGTTGGAGTTGAGAACCATGCTCTGGGTTATGAGTAGTGTCTTAAGTAGCTCAGAGTCTAATTACTATTAAATGAATTAGTTTGACTATTGTGTTTTGTTGCTTGAACTAAGTTCTGTTAGTTTGCTTCCGCACTTGATGATACTCGAAGCTTTGCTTCTGCAATTGAATAATAAAATTTTGAAATTTATCTGCGATAAATTATTCTCTATTTTCATTATAATAAATAAATCAAGGTTAAAGAGTCAGGATGTTACATTAGTGGTATCAGAGCAATGGTTCAACTCTCAGCCTATGGAATATGGCCACACATGCTATAAGCTGTGATAACTCTGGATTGAGTTATGGGTAGATTAGGATTAAGTCAGTAGGATACAATATATGAATATATTGTTTTGTTTTAAATATAACTGTTATCTTTGAAAAATAGTCCAAACGTAGCAATGGCCTCGAAGCACGCTCTCCATGCCGACGAATCCCTAGGCCGTATCACCGAAGATTACCTCACCGCCAAGGCGGTGTATGATCAACAACAGCGTAGCCAGGAGGGTTACAGTCCCCACCGTAATCGCAAAAAGAACAATCGTCACCATGATAACCACAACAAAGGTCCCTACGATAAGCACGGAAAAGGGAAAAAGAGTAAGGAAAAACCAACAGGCGCTAGTATACCCAGGTGTGGAAAATGCCACAAATTCCATGGTGGAAGATTTTGTTGGAACTCGCAACCTAAAATCTGTTTCAAACTGCGGAAAACTAGGACATATCTCTCCGTACTGTCCAGAAAAGAGTAAAAGACCAAGGTAGTGTAGCACCCGAATCCGATACCAGCGTCAGGGTTTTCACGATGTCGAGAACCGAAGCCAGTCAGTCAGAGGATTTAGAATGAGTTAGTTGTCTTTTGAGCCTTTGTCTAGGACTCAGCATGAGCTAGTTATCTTTTGAATCGTAGCCTTGTAGAATTACGTTGATTTTGAAATTCACCACATGACCGAAACTTAAAGCATGAAAATGATTCTATCACCAATATGATGTGTCTTTGAGACTGACCACCTCGATCTATACATTTGTTGGAAAATAGTATCATCGAATTCTTGAGTTTCAAAAAATATTTTTGAATTTTACATCTGGTCTAGAAATTTAGGATGTGAGTCTTATCTTGGTTAAACTTTGTCAGCGTCTTTTATCAGAAGTACGCAGCGAAAGTGATTAAGAGTTAAACCGATATGCTTGCCTCGGACCTTAACCACTAGATGTCATTCCTAATAAAACCCTAAGTGTAGATAGAATATCATAGTAAGTTTTCTCTCTCTTCTTACCAAAGCCTAAATCCATATAGGTTACACCCCAAAGAATACCTAAGCGTGTCTTCCGTGTTTATAGAAGAAGAAACCAAGTTAGAAACCATCTTTTAATATTTCAAGGTCTTTTCCCAAAAGAGTATTAGTTTATCCCTTTACCGTAAAGTTGAGTTTACCATTAACCTTGTGCCTAAAATTGGTCCCATTCGTTAATCCCGCACCAATCGGCATCCATCAAAGTTGGTTGCGAAAGGTGTTTTCCTTAAGGTTAGTAGAAAATAGAACTCCGCTATGCTGATTCCAAGTGGGGGAGAGTTCACCCATTAAACCCACCAATATACCCTTGCGAGAAAACCCGACACTCGAAACTGGTTCCGTTCGGATTGAAGATGGGAAGATTAACCAGCTACGAGGGAATGAAATTCCATTAGTAATTGTCGTATGGGAACGTGGTGATGTTAATGACATCACATGGGAGCTAGAAAGTCAGACGAAGGAAGAATACCTGTATCGGTCCGAGTAAGTTTTGTTTTTCCAAATCGGAATTTCGGGGACGAAATTCTGTTTAAGTAGGGGAGGATGTAAGACCCTATATTTTTAATAAATAAAAAAATTAAGTATTTGAAATAATAATGGTATTATATTTAATAAAAATAATGAATTTTCTGAAATTAGGTTAAAATACTCGAGTATTTTGAGGAGGACTCGAGTATAATCTCTAAATGTTAGAGAAATTTGAATTATGAGTCGAAAGACTCGAGTCTTTCATAGAAGACTCGAGTGTTCTTTGAATTTCTGAAAAAGACTCAAGTAAAAGGAAAAAGACTCGAGTAGTTCGAGCAGTGGTGCTGAGTCTATAAGTCGGTTTTGATTTAAAACTCGCACCAAAACGCGTTTTCTCTTGGTTCCAAGCACAGAGCTGGACCTTACTTCATAGAAGGGTAATCTTAGACTATAAATAGGTGATTGATTGGGGAGGCCCCAAACTCATTCAAATCCTCCTAACCCGAATTTATATTCACATTTCCTCTGTTTTCTGGTGCTGTCTTGGTGCCTTCGATTCTCCCTCTTCACCCAACCAAATTCTGTGAAACCAAAACACAATCCGAGTTCTAATTCCAATCTTGAATTAGAATCAAGAACCACTCAAATTGACTTCCTGTAGATCGAGTTACAAGTCTTCAAAGTTAGGTGTTCTAAAGCTGAAAAACAGAGCAGAAATCAGTGGCAAACACCCCTCTTCCTCGAATTGGTTTGGTAAATCCAGGAACCTTCTTGATCCCAAATTTGTTTCTGATTAAAGTTAGCATTCCCTAGTTTCTTAAGCTAACTTATTTCATTCTTTTTCATGCCTTATTCGTGGTGAATTTGGTGGCCAAAGTTCGCTGTTCAAAGTGTTAAACTTGAGTGTTGGAACTCAAAGTTTGATCCTGCTCGTTTCTCTCTCAATCAACTGTTTCTTTAGCTTCTCTGAGGTATGGGAGAAGTTATCTAATCGCTAGAATGATAAACAATAAGCTAAATTAATAGGAACCATGTGAGGTTCATGGGCAACATAAGTTAGAAATGGGAATCTGACTTGGAGGCCAAAAACCCATAGTTTTTGTATTCAAACAACTTTAATTGAACCTAAGGAAGCTCACTGGATTGATTTTCGAACTTAAAATCAAGTAGAAATCAAAGTCATAGGTTGAATTGGTTATTTGCTATGTTTATGAAATTTTGTGATTTGATTATGTTCCTGTTATAATTGATGACAATTGATATGTGCAATATGTTTATTATGTGAGAAATAACCCCTGTTTGGTGAAGAATTGAAGTAAAGGAGTAAGAATCTCTAATTGGCATTAAAAGTGCATAAAACTGGTGCTGTTGCAGCAAAAAGACTCGAGTAATTTAAGGAAGACTCGAGTAGATCTTAAAGACTCGAGTAATTTTGCATGAACCACTCGAGTGGTCAAGAACTACTAGAGTAATTTGGTCAATTTTTCAGAAAACACTTAGTTTCTAAATTTTTATTATAATTAACTCGTTTAATACTATAATATCTTAATCCCGTTGGTTGATAACTATCGTGAAGGTGTCTTACTGGAATTTTATTCAGTGGTTGATTATTTTCCTACAGGAGTCCCAACGGAAGTTCGAACACCCATTTGGTTGAAATGATCCCTAGATGTCCCAGTGAAAGCTTTACTCACTTGGTTGATATTTTTCTATGGGAGTCCCAATGGGGCCGTTGCAATAAGTATCCGCCAATAGGAGGCTATACCCCGACGGATTATTAAATAAATGATTATACTCTATTTTCTAAAACCATCGCAAAGTGGCTGATGGATCTTTCTATAAAAACAACAGCACCAGCTAAAGAAATTGTTAAAGATGAGATTGATGAATGTAAAGATGAAAGGATGGACTATGTCCTTGATGGAAATGATAAAGATTGGTGATAAATCCTAATTGCATTCATATGCATTGATTGAGATTTGCTCTAGTTTGTGAGGTTTTTTTATACTAATTGCGTCTGGCGGAGGATGTCTGTAAATCGTGGACATTTGAGTGGTCGAGCGGAGGAAGCTCACCAGGACCCCATATCGTAAACATTTGAGTGGTCGAGCGGAGGAAGCTCACGAGGACCCCATGTTACCTCCAAACTGTGATGCCCCGAGAAATTAAATTGTGGAGAGCAGCATGCATCATGCCATTAACAAAAGATTAACTTCTTGAATAAAAAGGGTTTGACATATGTATATGCATTTGTAAATTGTTGCTACTTGAATACTTGTATCTGTTGTTTTTAGCCTCTGTTATTTATCATTCGTTTTAACGTGATTAGCTATGACTTACTCCCTTGTTGCCCTTGTAGGTAATGAAGGTCCTGTTTTCACAGAAAGGGGAGTAGGAACGGCAAGGGATATGAGATTCCCTTCCCGCCCGTTGGAGTTGAGAACCATGCTCTGGGTTACGAGTAATGTCTTAAGTAGCTCAGAGTCTAATTACTATTATATTAATTAGTTTGACTATTGTGTTTTGTTGCTTGAACTAAGTTCTGTTATTTTGCTTTCGCACTTAATGATACTCAAAGCTTTGCTTTTGCAATTGAATAATAAAATTTCGAAATTTATCTGCGAAAAATTATTCTCTATTTTCATTATAATAAATAAATCAAGGTTAAAGAGTCGGGATGTTACACACCTGGTTATGAGGATGTCTGTAGAACTTCATCACATGGCGCTTTCTTCAAGATTTGATAATTGAACTGTTTCAAGCATGCTGTTGTATTTTGACTTCATCATTGTTTTGCCATTCTGCTATTGTTTTTATTGTGCGCCTTTTGTTAGACTCGGCTTTATTCCCTGCCGTTGTTGATCCTCCTTTCAAGACTTGAATCATGTTTTTGAATGCAATCTCTCTTTTCTGCATTACTGTTATCTTGCAATCGCTAAGGCTTCACCAGTATTCAGGTCTGCTGACTTGACAAGTTTAGATGCGGAGGCTTTGGCAGCAAAGAAGAAACATTTGGTAGAGCGTTGTGCTGAGTTAGGAAATCTGATTAGTGACTTGTCTGCTGGTTTGTCCAAAGCTACTGGTCACTTGGTGGTCTTGGATGCAGAGATTGATTCCCAATGGGAATCCTATGTTGTTGCTTGTACAACTCCTTTGTAGGACACTCTTTTTAAAGTCTAGTTGTTTTGTTGTGCTATTGGATCAGGATATTTGCATTTTGTTTCTTTGTCATCCCTATGGATCTTGAACATTTGTATTTAGTTGTTGTACTTTGGCTTGTCGTTTCACCTTTTGATCAAGGTCTTGTGATGTTTTGTACTTGGTTTTGGAAGAGAACAATGCCTTTTCCTTTGAATAGAATCTCATTTGGAACTTTGCTTGTGTACTGCTTTGTTAAATGTCTTTCCTCTTTTCTCTTTTTCTTCTTCTCTTCCCTTTTTCTTTTGCATTCTGAATTGTATACTTTGATTCTTGTGGTTTTCTGCTTGTTGTTTGTAAATACTTAACGATATGAAGGGTACATGTGGCTTGCTTGATTTTTGAACAGTATCTAGCGAAGCTTTTCTGCTTCTTTGAAGGGTGTCACCTTTTCTGCTTCTTTTCCTTCTTTTATACTCTATTTTGAACACTTGTAATTCTTGTAATTCTTTGCTTGCTGCATGTTGTTCTTGTTCATTTTTCGATATTTTTCTAGCCCTTTTGTAACTAGCGCCCTTTGCGGGAGCCTTCTTTGGTAGCTGGAGCCCTTTGGGGGAATTTTTCTAACTTCTTGTTTTTGTGACTAGCACCCTTTGCGGAAACTTTTCTTGCCTTTGTTGTATTGTACTGAGACTAGCGCCCTTTGTTGTTAGCGCCCTTTGTCGGAACTTTTCTAACAACTGGTATTGAGACTAGCGCCCTTTGTGGGAACTTTTCTAACAACTGGTATTGAGACTAGCGCCCTTTGTGGGAACTTTTCTAGTCCTTTTTAGCTAGTGCCCTTTGTGGGAACTTTTCTAGCCTGTGTTAACTAGATCCCTTTGTGGGAACTTTTCTAGTCCCTTTTAGCTAGCGCCCTTTGTGGGAACTTCCTTTGTTTCTTTGACTAGCGCCCTTTGTGGGAACTTTTCTAGTCCTTTGTTGTTAGCGCCCTTTGTGGGAACTTTTCTAACAACTGACACTGAGACTAGCGCCCTTTGTGGGAACTTTTCTAGTCTTTGTTCTGTGGTGTTTTCCAATGGGGGTGAGGCTTTCTCTTTTATGCACATTCCTCTTGCACGCCTTTAGGCCAGCTTTTGTCTTGCCCCTTGCTCTTGCATAGGATTTAATACTTGGTCTATGCTTTTCTGGATATTTGTAATGATCACTATAAAGCTTGCATTCAACCTTCATGTTGTATACACATCTTTGGATATTTTATATTAGTTGATTATGTGTAACTTTTACAATTGTGACCATAGACGCCTTTCAGGTCCGCTTTTGACTTATGGCTGGCTAGTTAGCTTGGTTTTATCCGCCCTTGAGTTTTGTTATGTTCACCTTTGTACATGTGCTTCCTCTTGCCTCCAATTACTGTGTGTTTTCTCTATCGTATAAGAAATTATGAGCTCTGCATCTTGTTTTACTGTTGCGCTCAGATTTCTGCATTGATTTTGTTTTCTGTAACACCCTATGATTAATTACCCTTAATTCCCCTTATATAAAAAATACAGACTTAAAAATTCATTTTTATTTCATTAAAATCAACCGTCAAACGGACGGAGTTTTGTTTGTTTTTCGGACTAATCCAAAATTTAACCTGTGATAAATCAATTTCAAATAAACAACTAATAGCCAGCAGAGCTTCAGATGATATTCATAAATCATATCAAGGCCCCATGGGCTCCAAATATATCAGAGTAATAGCGGAAAATACTAAGTTTGAGTGTCATAACCAAAACATATAACTTTGTCAAAATAAAACATCCTAAGCCTCACTTAAAATATGAATAACAAATTTTACATCAAAATAGTGTAGGAGGCTTAAGTTCATAATATACTCTAAACCCATAACACCCTACTCTCCCTGTAAGGGAAAGTACTCCTGCTCGGCCGGGGGCTGTGCCAGCTCAATCTCCGTACCTGAAAATGTAAGGGAGTGAGCATTGCACATGAAATAGAAAGCAGTTTCTAACTAGACATAACAACCCGCTAGGTCAAACACAATTAGCAAATAAGCATATATTCACATATTTCACACCATACTCATTTCAACATTTCCATATTCATTATTCATTTCAACGTCCATTTCCATTATTCAGTTCAACATCCATTTTCCTTATTCGTTTCAACATCCAATCAACATTCATTTTCTTTTCTTTTTATTCATTTCACATACTCATTTCATTTCAATACATCACCTCAAATCAGAGGCCAATGAACAATTTTCATTCAACACATTTATCACCTCAAAACAGAGGCCCTTATACTTTTCCATATTTAAATTATATGTCCCTCAGGTCAGAGGTTAACACTCAGTTCTTTATTTCATCCGGTGTCCCTCAGGTCAGAGGTCAACACCCAATAACATTCATTTCATCTTGTGTCCCTCAGGTCAGAGGTCAACACTTTATTTCATTCTGTGTCCCTCAGGTCAGAGGTCAACACACCAATACACATCTCATCCGGTGTCCCTCAGGTCAGAGGTCAACACTCATTAACATTCATCTCATCTTGTGTCCCTCAGGTCAGAGGTCGACACTTTATTACTTTAATTCATTTTGTGCCCCTCATAACAGAGGTCAGCCCAATCATCACTTTCCATTAATCGTCACCTCAAATCAGAGGCCAACGCACTTATCACATTTTCATTTCACATTACCTCATATCAGAGGCCAAATCATACTTTCATCTTCCTACACAAACAACTTAACATATACAATCACAAATACACTTACACACATTTCCCATTCATTCTTTTTCCATACTCATTCCCTATATCAATTATCAAATCTTTCCATTAATCGTTACCTCAAATCAGAGGCCAACGCATATACCACATTCTCAATGTTGGCGCCTCATTTCAGAGGCCAAGAATTATTCACTTTCTTGTTCAATCAATTTTAACACATTTAAATACAACAACACACATTCAACAACTAATTATTCATGTAATTACCTTATTCATTTCCTTTCGCAGTTATCACAATCATACCAAATAGTATTCTCTTTCATAGTCCAACATTTGTATTACACTTCATTTCAAATTACATATTTCACCTTCTCACATATTTTCTTTGTCACCACATAATAACATCACCTTTTACATTTTGTTTACACAAAATCATTTGCTTCCATTTCCGATATTCACAAGTTCAATTCATAAGCCATGACCTTTGTTCACAATTGACAATACTTAACGTTTATACTCATTTAGCATTTAGATACAAATACGCACATTCATCACATATAATTGTTTCCATTCCATTTTCTTCCTATATTAATTTATTCCATAAAACATACACATATTTGCAATAGCAGTGAATTATCATTTAATACAAGACTTTACCATTAAAATCAATAATCTTAGAATTCATTTATGTCAACTTCACTATCATATTAACCAATTCCTCATGTACTTCAATTTAATCCTTATCCAAGTTTCATTTATCAAATAATTCATTGTCATATTATTGGGTTTCCTTTTCCTAGTCTTAACATCCAATCATCATGCATATTTAATTAATTAAGATTTTATATTCAATAACCTAAGGTTTTATAATCTAATTTTCTCCCCTAACACATAACCCTAACAAGCATTATATACTAACTAGAGCCTACTCCCTAGAACAAGGCAAAGCTCACTATATCCACTCCCTTACCTCAAACACTTAAGGATAAGGAGAGTCCAAGTGTCCTATGCTTGATTTTGCCCACCAAGAGCTCAAAATCCACAAGAGAGTGATAGAACCTATTATAAAGCCACAAAAAGGAGGATTATTGCTCATTCCATTGATGCTCAAACTAAACCCCATGGAAAACTTGAAGGTTCTAAGCTTAGAATTGAAAACCTCCATGAGAGGGAGGAGAGAGAGAACTCGAATTAGAGAGAGAAGGAAGGAATTAAAGGCTTGAATACTTACTTGGAGCAAGGAGGAAGGAAGTTTGATGATGGGAATGGAGTATCACCCTTGCTTCTTGATGATTTGAAGGAAAAGAATGAAGCCCTAGAGGAGAAGAAGAAGAAGAGGTCGAACAATGAGGGAAAAGAGTGTTGATTTCGTTTTATTTTTTTCCTCAGCAGCAGTGTTTAATCGATTAAATTGCAGCTTAATCGATTAAGAGGCGATTAAGCTACACAATTTTGCAGTATCCAGATTTTGAAAGGCCATAACTTCTTCGTTACCCGTTGGATCTTCCTCAAATTTTAAAGCAAGCTTCCCTACATACTAATCTTCACATCCAACGGTGGAATTTGTGTTTAGAGTTGTAAATCTTTTATTTTGAATTTCCTAATATCCTATGTTATCAATCCTAAATCGAGCCTTCAAACCACTAGTTTCAACTCCATATCATTACTTCCTTCACTGTAGGCTTGACCCATCATCAATTATACCAGGAATTAAATTTGGGATGTTACATTTTCAATTTATAGCTCGCCTTCTTTTGAACGATTTTGCTTTGAAGTGATCTTTGTCTTTCTGGTTTGAATTTATTGTCAGCTTTTGATTTTAACTTCCGCTATAACTTTGCTCTCAGCCTTTTGTTTGCATTTCCTCCACGATTTCTAGTTTCAAAACTCTCTCTTTTTCTTTCTTTTTTTTTTCAATGCGCCTTCTACAGGGTGGCGCCTTATGCACGGGTGCGCCTTTAGTTAATCAATTGGGTTGAAACTGAACGATGTATTTGAAACTGAATAGGGGGCGTTTCGACGAGGGTGCACCTTCGGTTGATTGATTCTGTTGAATATGAACACTGAACAGGGGGCGCTTTTGACGAGGGTGCGCCTTCGGTTGACTGATTCTGTTGAATCTGAACGATGTATTGAAATTAATCAGGGGCGCTTTCGACGAGGGTGTGCCTTCGGTTAACTGGTTCTGTGTATTGAAGCTAAACATGGACGCTTTCGACGAGGGTGCACCTTTGGTTGACTGATCCTGTTGAATCTAAATATGGTGCGCCTTTGACAATGGTGCGCCTTCAGAAGTCGCTCTTGGACTTGCACACTCTCTTCTCCCTTTCTTCCCTTTGAGACTGAACTGTGGGGACACCTTCAGCCCGCATGACAATGGGCAAGTAGTCGCCCTTGGGACTAAACTGAGGATGCCTTTAGACTGCTGATTTTGGACAGGGTGTCGCCCTTAGGATTGAACTCAGGACACCTATAAACTGCTGATTCTGGGTAGGGCATCGCCTTCTGGTATGATTTCATCCTTTCTCTTTATTTGATTTTGTTTGCTTGATTTTCACAGATCTTTTTCTTTGTGTTGTGTTGCTCTTTTTTGTTAATTTGCTCTCGTTTTATCACTCGCCTTCTCATACTCCATTTTTGGCAGTGTACTCTTAAGCGAGACGTGGAATGCTTTCCTGTCTTAAGTAGATTAGGTGCTTATCACCCAAAACAAAGGAAACAATCTTCTTCAGCGTTGAGCAAAACTTGATTAAACATGGCCTAATAGCGTCTTTAGGACTTCTCAAATCTTATAAAAAGGTCAATTCCTGTTCTTACATAAACAATATTCATTTTCCGGATTTTTTCATGCTACGCATATCCGCTTTGTTAGTTATCTCTAATAAATTATGTACAAAATCAATCATGCACCATCACGTAACATTGCCAAGATCTTGTTTTCACATAACCTTTTCAAAAGCGCGCTTTCTAAGCGTCTAATAATGCAGCTTATAATACGAAACACAATGTTTGCATGTTGGAATCATGAAAAAATAGTTTATTCAAATCATGCAATGGTTTAGCAGAGAATAGTTAGCAAGATTATGATAACAATAACTATCATGATAGATTAATTTTAGTTCTATAGCATACACAACAAACATTCATATGTACAGAGTCATCTAATCATTTTTTAAAAAAAATTAATATATATATATATATTACATATGAGAGCGGCATTTCAAAAGCAAGCAACTATATTTTTATTTATTTTTATTTTTATTTTTTTTAACTGCAAACACAACAACTAATATGAGTAATTGAACAATACACATAATTTAGAATATAGTACATATTTTCTTTCATCATGATATATATATATATATATATATTATAATCAAATTCATGTAAAGACATACCAGCATATAAATAATAGGCATGATAGTAAATTGGACTAAGTTGAGAGTTGTATGTACTTAGCTTATAACGTAGATAACTGGTAGCAGTGTTGCCATGTGAACTTCCTAGGTGGACCTTTGCTGCTAAGTTTTCATTTTCTGTAATGAGACACCTTCTTTAGTAACAACGTTACTTTTACCCCTCTAGTTGCCTCATCGCTCTTGACTTCCCGGAAAACTGGCATCCTGGGAAGCGTTGCTCTTTAGGGAGCGCCTTCTAGTGAGCTCGCCCTTTGGAGAGCAGATCGCCTTCTGGAAAGGATGCTTTTAATTTGGGCTGAAAGACAACATCCTTGCTGAAACGCTTCCTGGGTTGGAGACTATTGAGGTTGATATAGTGGAGTGTCCCCAGGAACTGTTCTTGGTGTGGTGCCTCCAGAAGCTGTTAACTGAACAACATCTCCATAAACCTTTCCTTTGCTATTTGAAGCCATGATTTCCCCGGCAACGGCGCCAAATGTTTCTGCCAGGAAATCATATTTCTAAGGAAAATAATGAAAATGCAAGTGAGTTTGTAAACTTAGTGAAATCGATGGCCTCTTTAATTTATGTGTTGGAAGAGAGTACAAGAAAGAGGGGGGTATTTGTTATAACGGGTGTGTACAATGAATCTTATGTAAAATAAAATGATTTTCTATGACGCCTTTATCTTACCCCCTCAAGCTCTCTACTGTATTTTCTCTTCTGAGTCGTTGTAGTTTGCTCTGGTTGTCTGGTGTGTAGTGAGTTAGATCTTCTGCTTCTACAGTGGGACAAGAAATGATAACTTTTCATAGGACGCCTTTCTCTTATCTTCCTCAAGACTACGTTACAGTATTTAAATAACAGTGTTTTTCTCTACTATGGTTTACTCTACTTGTTCTGTCCCCGTTCATGTTGGCAATGACCTTATTTATAGACTTGTTCTTGCCGGAGACTTCTTTCTCCTCTTCTTTACACAGTGGTGATTGCCTTGTTGTAACATCCTACTTTTTGCACTTAAAATATATTACTTTCAATTAGGGATTTCGTTATTAAAATTTGGGGTTTTATAAAATTTTTGGCGGAGTTTCCTTTAAAAATGGACATTCCCCCAAACAATTAAAGTTATACCTGTCAAGTCCAGATAAGTTTCTACATATAAGGAAAATACATTGTTTACAATTTAGTGGAGGTGACACACTTTGAATACATTTAAAAGAGGATTTCTCAATACTCTTCACCACCAAAAATACATTGTTTTGCAATTACTTACACCATTCTTTTTACATTATAAAGTAAACTTAGAATTTAATATAACAGTTCAGAATTAAATACAACTTTAGTTAATAAAAATATTCTACATCACAGAATCCTATAATGGTTGAATTCAACAAGGATGAGACCAAGAAGGTCACAATCAATAATGTACTCTCTTTCAGCGAGAGTACACTTTCTCGGCGTCGAAGCGATGAATGTCTTTCTCCATTGGGTACCTAAGATGTCCACAGTAAGGGTGAGTAATTTGAATATAAATCAAGAGAAACACTTAAAATGACAATAATAAAACATAAGAAAAATGCATGCTTCAAACATTTAAAAACCATAGCACTATACAATTAATACAATGCAATTCCTCTTTTCTTCTTCCTTTTTAACATTGGACACTTTACATAATCATACTCATCATCACATATATCCACTATTAACGATAATGCATAAACAATAATCATAATGCAATAACACTCACTTTTCACTTTTCCCTTTAAAATTTGCCTACGCTGTACTTCACATTCTCCCCGTAGGAGGGTTCTTCGTACAATGTACACTTTATAACACTTTATCTACATTATACTTCACATTCTCCCCGAAGGAGGGTTCTTCGTACAATGTACACTTTATAACTTTTGCCTCACATCCCCTCCACACTTTGAGAAATATTGACTAGGAGTAAATGTCCCTCTACCTTTGCTTACATTGTACTTCACATTCTCCCCGTAGGAGGGTTCTTCATACAATGCAAGCCCTACTATACTTCTTGTATCACGTACATCATAAAGGGGAGGAACCAACCTCCGTAGCCACGAAGTAGGGAAGTAACCGATAGAATTACTATAGTGTGCACCAGACTAATCACCAATTCAACCAGTAGTTCTTGTATCACGTCCTTCGTACTAGTTTCTGCTGGGGTGATCAAAGTCTCCTATAGTAACTCCCGTGATTGTTTCATAAACACAATAAAATCACTATCTACTCACGTCCTCTAGTTCTATGAACCTTCACATTCTCCCCGTAGGAGGGTTCTTCATTTCATAGAACCTGGATTCGATTATCTTTCCCAATTTCCTGAGGTCCACCTTACTCCGTAAATGCACGTGTTTCTAGTTCATTTTATAGTGTTTACAATAGTCCATCCTCTTTATAATTATACCAAATTGGTTGGGTTCTCTAACTTAGAGTATTCGGCCATAACAATACAATAATAACTATTTATATATAGTAATATCCCTAAAAGAATCAATAACATTCAACCATTCAAATTCATAACCATTCAAGTAACAATATCATCATTTCAATATTTAACATTCAACTATAACAATATTAATTTCATTAACAATATCATTATTATCATCATAACAATTTAACTATACTCAAACATGGAAGCCATCATCATTATTATTATTCATTAATTAACATAAAATTCTAGGTCCACAGCATATAAATTTCACAATTAACATACAAGTCACACATATATCAAAGAATAACCTAGGGTTCATACACTAATTCCTAACAATTATAATAAATAACCAATAAGACATACACACATACACCTAATTATGTATTAATTACTATCATCAAACCCTCCCCCTAATTTATAACAATGTACTCCCCTTACCTCTTGGAGAGAAGAGGAGAAATTGGGGTTTTCTTGGAACCCACTCACCAAGCTCCAATCCTAGCTCCTTAGTCCCTTATTCCATGCCCTTAACCGCTTTCCAAGACTCCCTTGATGATTAAAAGAATCTATGAGATGATATGGAGGAGTTAGGGTTTGGGGTTTGATTTGGGGTTTTTGAGAAAGAGAGATGAACTAGAGATTTGAGAGATGGAAATTGGTAGGAACTTGATGGGGAATGATTATATGATGTTAATTTGGTGTGATTTGGTGTTGATTTGAAGATTGGAAGAACTTAGGGTTGAGAAAGAAGAAGATCCCGTGTAGAAGGAAGAGGAAGCTTATGAGTTGCAACACAAGAAAACACGTGTTTTAGGTCTGTGAATCAGTAATTAATCGATTAACCACTTTGGTTAATCGATTAACACCCATTGCTTTAAAGGGATTAATCGATTGAAACATGAATTAATCGATTAATGCCTGAAGGGTGGTTTTTGGCTAATCGATTAACACTGAGATTAATCGATTAACACCTGAAAGCTAGAAAAAGGTTAATCGATTAAGCTCCACCCTAATCGATTAAGGGCTGAACTTATCCATTCTTATAGGCAATTTAATGGTTTCTAAGGCACTCCTAACCCATACTAGCTTATACTTGGCTAATCTCCACTTCCTAAACACATTCTAAACCCCTCTTAACACTTCTAAACAAAATCAAAAGCTTGAGGATGCTACAATACCTATCAAAATTCTACTAACTGATGCACATAACACTAGGAGAATTTGGGGATGTTACAATACTCCCCCACTTATATGAATTTCTTTCCCGAAATTCGACTCGCTTCAACGAAATAAACAGGGATGTTGAGCTATATGCTCAAACAATAGGATGGATCTTAGCCTAGACAAAGAGATGGTTATGACTTTGGGAATTTGCTCCCCCACTTAGAATACAACTACGTTTGGGTTTCTATAACATAACTACCCTACTGCTAATGAGGCTCCTTCTTACGGGAAATCCTACTACATCAATGAGGTTCAGTTCTAAGAACTTAATCCATTACAACTAATCACCAGCACAAGGAAGGTAGTCCTAAATTCTCTTATAACATATTTACATTCCATAGGATACAGAAATTAACTTCCTAGTATTAACAGAAGGAAAGACATTTTAAACAAACAGTCATAAATGACATACACAAAGAGGAACGAACATAAACTATTTATCAATAAGAAAAGTTAATACGACAAAATTATAATTCAAAAACAATCAAAAGAAAGAACTAACACACACAAAAGCTTTAAAATATTATTTGTTTAAAATTTCATGCAAAATCAAACACAAACGAAATACAAGAAATATTATTTGAAATTTATCAAAGAGGAAACTTTTTAAAAAAAGAGTAAAACATCGACTCAACACAAGTATGTGAAAACAATCAATACACACTAAAATAGTCTTGCATTGAATTAAATTGAATTGAATAGAAGTTGGAAAGATTTTGATGATGGCAAGACTTACTTGGGATAAAAGAGATTTGTGAATTATGGAATAACAAATCAAAGTTTGGAGAGAAAATAATTAAATGAATAGAGTTAGACTAGGAACTAGTATAAAAGAATACAAAATAAATGACTCCAACAATGGTTTGATTTAGTAAACAATCATAGCAAATTTTAAATTACAAAAGTACTTATATATATAATTCAAACATACAATTTAATCATTCAAGAACGAACAAAACCTGCTTCCTATATAAACATATGCATCTACATACCTACGACTTAAACTCTAATACTCTAACAATTCGGATTTAGCTTCTACTACTCAATCGACCACTTAAACTATTTAGGTTCTTCAACTCAACCTGAGGGAAAAACTCTACAACCTCAAGACTTCCATTAGACCTATTCTTAATATTGTCCATAGGATACAAGGTTCCTTATTTGGTTCTTTAGGTTAGGATTTCGCACAACTGCTTCCTATCTCCGGACCCTAGTTGAAATTCTCCTATCACTATCTAAACTTTAATGCTACGACTCTTATAGTGGATGTTAAAATTGGGACTTTAACATTCAACAAACTATATTCCATGAAATAGTTCATAACGGTTTGAAAAATGGTTTGTAGTTCCGGAATATAGCTTGTTCAATAATAACCACACATTTCCCTTGAGGCTTAAGCAAACTGAAAGGAAAAGACCTAACATCCATTACTTTAGTTTGGGTTCTAAACTAGATTTTAATTCTAGGATAGATACATTGCCTCTAATCTACCTTGATACCTTCCTTTAAATTTCTCACTTTCACATTATAGTGGAAATCAATGAAGTACCAACTTACAAAGAAAAGATTTGGTACTTGGTGATAAACGGACTTTCAAGAATTTGCATCTTCCTTAAAATAAGGAAGACACTTAGTAATTTGTAAATCATTTTCATTTAATATTTTAACTAACTTATTAGAGAGTAAAAGACATGTCAAGCACCTACCAGTTCAGATCATTCATATAAACGTTTTCAAAATCGTTTCACATTAGTCCTGGAACTGATTCAAAAGTTTAGAGGATTTCGTTGACAAAGAAAAGTAGGAATCCTCTATGATCCTCATACCCAAATAAAAGGAATGTATTCTTCGGTTAAAAGTTTAATTTCATTCACCTTTTTCAAATCATAGTGAATGCATTTCCTTTTATCCTAAATTTGAAGTTCAAGTGTTGCTTCGAATTGATTATGTCGCATTCAGTGAATTCCTATTTAATCGACAATTGGTGTAATTTAAGAATAAACTACACCACCATTCAATTAATTAGGAATTCACATTGTTAACAATACATGCTTAAAAGTTAGTGTTGCGACATTCAATCAATTATCAAAATTGGAATCAATTCCATACTTTGAAAAGTGTCAAAATACTAGTGTACTTGACATTCATTATAAATCATAATACTAATACTTTTCAAAAATAAAGTCGTAGAAGAGCTTGTTACAAAAACAAATTTACACATGACCAATAATAGTACATTTATCAACAAAAATATAATGTAAAAATGTAGAAGGCACTTAGGTCTTACTAAAAATGACACTTAGTAATCAAAGTTAAAGGCAATTACATTGGGTGAACGCCTATTCACTTCCGCTGCGCACTCTGATAAAGAATGTTCAGAGTGTGAAGGATTGGATGACATCTAAAACCTATCTTATCCTTAGGCATAGAAAAGAAATCTGACACTTATTTCATTGGATTCAAGGACTTAATGATGCCATCTTCCAATAAATGTAAATCTCGAGGGGCCCATCTCGATTCTACATTGCGTTGGAGAATAGAATCATTTTTCGTACTACCTGAACTCCAATCAAATAAGAATTGACTTATCTTCCATTCAAAAGAGGGCTTTGAAGTCTCATTTTACACAAAAGTTTCCGTCCTTCGTCATATTCGAAGTTGACCTACTTAATTCAAAACTAAGGATTAGTCCGTCCCGTTGGGGTAGCAATTTCATGCTCTGACCCGCTGAGGGTTTTTACTTCCCTTAGTCTCTACTTTCTGTCCACTTCTAAATACAACAAAGTGATAATTAAAAATTTTACTTAACCCACTTTGAATTAAAGATATAACCTTATAATTACTAAACTATCACTAGCACTATTCCCAACACTACCAAGTTGGACCAATATCAACTATATATGCATGCACATATTACTAAAATATATCACTTAGCTAACTATTTATTAGTTACTCTCATGTGGAGTAACTTTGGAGTAGGAAATCCATACTTCGCAGCCGAGGATTGCAACCATTGCTCTGATACCATAATGTAACATCCTACTTTTTATACTTAATCTATATTACTTTAAATTAGGGATTTCGTTATTAAAATTTGGGGTTTTATAAAAATTTTGGCGGAGTTTCCTTTAAAAATAGACTTTCCCCCAAACAATTAAAGTTATACCTGTCAAGTCCAGATAAGTTTCTACATATAAGGAAAATACATTGTTTACAATTTAGTGGAGGTGACACACTTTGAATACATTTAAAAGAGGATTTCTCAATACTCTTCACCACCAAAAATACATTGTTTTGCAATTACTTACACCATTCTTTTTACATTATAAAGTAAACTTAGAATTTAATATGTAGGGTTAACCAATAATAAATCCTACCGCTACAGGATAAGCATGAGCTCTCTAGTACAGGATAAGGGTGAATAACTCATCCTTCTTATCCTCTAAGAGCCATGTCAGCCCTACTGGGCCGAACAGGCCCATAAGGCATCACAACACAACTTCCCCTATAAGTATCGCCATGCTATAGGGGCTAAGGTATGTTCTCTCATCCCTACTCTCAAGAACTACGTGTGGCTTGATCCCCTTATCACTGGGGTACGTAGGACCGGGGTCACCCTCGTCAGCTGCAACAACCACAAACACACATCGTGGTGGATCTATTTCTCAGATCCACTACATTGGCGCCGTCTGTGGGGATCGGTAAACTTCGATTCCCATCCACAATTAAAAAAAAAATCAAGAACAAACAACATCAACAGCAGCCTTGTTCTTCCTTCTTCGCTTCTAACTGGAACGTACATAACATCCACCGCCAGGCTTCGCCGTTACTGCCGGTGCGGTTCGTGGCCAGGATCTTTGTCCGCTAGTGCGGTTGATGGCTCTTACTGTTGTTGGTGCTGCTCGAAGCTAGGCACCGGTGCTCGACCCGATGGCGTTCCCAGCACGGTGGCCCCGAACTGCCATACAGCGCCATCTGCTTCCATGCTGTTACAATACTGGACGCACGATCAACCACAGGCATCTTTGCTGTGGTGCTACTCGCGATAACTCCGATGGCAGCGTGCGCACAACGATGCGGCAGCCACCAGACTTTGGTTCTTGTCTCCTTAGAACTCAAGGACACAGTGGTACGAGCCTATAGAACAGATCCTGTTCAAGTAAGGTCGTCGTCTCCTTCATCGAAGCCACCCTCGCGTCGTGGCGCTCCGCTTACAGCAGAAGTGTCGTGCGAGGCCACTGGTTCGTTCGCGATCGCATCGGCATCGCTCTCTCCACCAATGCACAACGCTTCCCTCTGTTCGCGATCCATTCCGTTCGTTTGCGATCGCATCACGATCTGCTTCTTCTTCCCACGACCGCACCGCGCTCCTCCTACTCTATTGTGGTGCCCCTCCCGTCCATGACTTTGTACCAGAGCAAAGGTGGCTCACGGCGTTGATGCGGTACCGCATCACGATCTCCAGCCCGAGTGGCAAGGCCTCCAGCGCTCCCCGATCCCGCTGTCGCGTCTGCTAGCACCGCCGCCACCATCCCTGGTGGTATCTGGTTCCCTGTTGCAGCCGCCACGTCCAGGAGGAAGGGGTGGGAACCTAGGGTTTCCAGAATAAAAACGGGCCTAAACAGGCCCAATTCAAGTACAAAAAAAAAGAAAAAAAAAGAAGGGGGTCTGAAAAAAAAAAAGAAAAGGGCCTCAACAGGCCCAAACCAAAAAAAAGAAGAAAAGGGCCTCAACAGGCCCAAACAAAAAAAAAGAAAAGGGCCTCAACAGGCCCAAACCAAAAAAAAAGAAAAGGGCCTCAACAGGCCCAAACAAAAAAAAAAGAAAAAAAAATAAAAAATAAATAAATAAATAAAAGAAAAGAAAAGGGCCTTAACAGGCCCAAACCAAAAAAAAAAAGGGAGGAATGGATTATCAACACTCATTTGGCCCAACTGGACAAATTCTTGACAAGGCATTCTTAGGGATATCAACAACTTTATGGGCCCAACAGCAGCAAGCTACTCCTACATCAGGCGAGTGGTGATCGCGAGAACCCCCGCTCCGAGTTCTCCTCTTGAAGCTTGGGCTCCGAGCGAAGAGCGAGGACCCCCGCGCCGAGTTCCCCTCTTGAAGCTCGTGTTCCGAGCATAAAAAAGATCATATTTAAAGAAAACAGAGGTCAGCCATCAATGCTCAACAAAGTCCATTTGGAAAGGAATGGCAGAAGACTTCAATCCAACATTCCTCAATCTAATTGTCTTCAACCCGACATTCCTCGCCACACTGACAATTGTGCATTGTTTTGTTTTCATGGATAAGCTTTCATCATTTGATTTGTTGTCATTAAATGCTTTGACATATTTATAAATGTCATTCATTACAATTATTACGCATGATATACCCGAAATTATGCGTCTTTTCATGGGCAATCCTGTCTATTTGCACGATATGTAATTATTGTTTTTTATTATGTTTCTCACGTGCGATATTTTTAAATCACACTACTTCTATTATGATATTTTATGTCCACCCGCCAATAATTTCCATTATTGCAATTCCCTTATTATAAATTGTCAAACGACAACCGCTAAAATTAATTTTTCTGTACACATATATGAGGTACATGGTCCGAGCTACTAGACCATCCATTTCAAGATTTTCATCAATGGACATAATATTTTCCAAGCTCTGTGAATACAATTGTCACTCTATTCGGAACATGGTGATAACGGCAAGGACCCTTCGCGCCAAATTTCCCTCTTTTACCTTGTCCCCGAGTATAGAGAGCCTCGTGCTCGGTTCCCCACTCCGAATACATGTGCTAACTGCGCGCGGACCCTCAACAACGTCCCCCTATTGGTATCTCATACATTCAGGATAGCGGGAACCATGCATTACCTCGTCTTCATAAGACGACTGTGGAAACCTCGCACCATGTTCCCTAGTTGAGAGTCAACTGCTCGACGGAGCTCATTTGGAAAGGAATAACAGAAGACTTCTAGCGATTCAGGTACAAATATAACGATTGGATCTGCCGAGCATGATGACCTATGTTAACTCGAGTCCGAGTATGACGACCCAACATAATTCAAGTCCTTCACACCGGTTGTCGATCACTTTTTCCTTGGTTTGCGCACCATCGCGACCTTACCTATATGGTAGAACGGTCCGCAGTGCCAACATTCAGTGATCTAAGTCGGATCCCAGCATCTCCGAGGAACCACACAATGCTAATTCCACACCCACAACTCGCAAATATTCAACCTTCGCTCAGCGTTCGCCTACACAGATCTGAATCCGACAGTCTCTCAAAGAGGCTTGGATGAACACGATCTAATGGCGGAAAACGACTATCACACCTTAAAGGACTTCTTAACTCGGCACAAGCCTCTTCAGGCTTTAGCGAGTAAGGGGGTTGGTTATGCAATGGAGTAAAAGATTTTCAGCTTTATTATTATGATAATCTATCAGCTTGCCTTCTCTACCTGTTCTTGCTTCCTCGGCTTCATTCTTTCCCTTCTCGGCATCCTCGGCCGCTTCATCAGCTCGATAAACTTTCGATGACTTTCACTTGAGTGACCTTATTCGGCCATGAAGCTTACTGCTCGGCGGGTAGAATGGACTCCGACTCTTTAAAATAATCCGAGAAGAACTATAAAGCCCTGAGCAGCAGATGCTCCGGTTATATTTGGGTGCCTTCGCACCACATCTTTAGAACCTCTCACCGGGCTTTCGGACCTATACCGAGTCTGAGGCCCACTTTGATCCCGAGCGTTTCACAGACCTTATGAACTCGACACAAGCCTTTTCAGGCTTTACCGAGTAGGGGACTAGTATGTGATGAGGCGTATACATCGTGACATTGGCCGACCTTGAATACTGGTATTATGACTCGAGATCAAATGTCGTGCCAAAGAGGACCACCACGTCCCATGAGGCACCAAATTGATCATTTACCGTCCTTATTAAGGACATATGTTAAACTCACTCACTTCGGATCATGTTCTTACGCACTTGCCCACGATCTCGGTTAGCCGGCCAGATCGGCGAGGCTACAAGTGAAAACGAGGATTGCGACCCGATAGCTTGGCTTAGCCTCTCAACTCAAAGCCTCTCGGCTCATATCTGGCCCAATACATCGCGGATCGAGGAATACATCTCGGCTAAGGTTGTCATTCCGACAAGCAATCCCTCGTAAACGTTACGGTCCAATTGGTGATAATCTTGGCACACCTCAAACTCAAATAACAGTTTGAGTCGTGCCAGCATACATTGGTACAAGCCTTTCGGCTTTCACCATGGCAAGCGCATAAAAGGATGTCTCCTTAAAAATGACGTGACTTTTAAAACAATAGTCCAATTCGACTTTGACTACACTCATAACATCATCACCCTCATCTCGGAGCATCCCCAAATCCATTCTGGAACTCCCCCCGCAGGAACTCGGTTCGAGATGTTCCTCACTGAGCTTGTACTCGGTTCGAGATGAGCCTCACCGAGCCTGTGGCGGATCCCCCCGCGGGAACTCAGTTAAAGATGAGCCTCACCGAGCTTGGACTCGGTTCGAGATGTTCCTCACCGAGCTTGCACTCGGTTCGAGATGAGCCTCACCGAGCTTGTAATCGGTTCGAGATGTATCTCACCGAGCTTGTACTCGGTTAGAGATGAGCCTCACCGAGTTGGTACTCGGTTCGAGATGTTCCTCACCGAGCTTGTACTCGGTTCGAGATGTCCCTCACCGAGCTTGTACTCGGTTCGAGATGTTCCTCACCGAGCTTGCACTCGGTTCGAGATGATCCTCACCGAGCTTGTACTCGGTTCGAGATGTTCCTCACCGAGCTTGCACTCGGTTCGAGATGTTCCTCACCGAGCTTGTACTCGGTTCGAGATGAGCCTCACCGAGCTTGTGGCGGTTCCCCCCGCGGGAACTCGGTTCGAGATCGGGATGCTCGTTGAGTTTCATCATCCGAGCACAAAAGAGCACTATCAACCATCCGCAACACTCTTCCGAGCGAAAGACCACGCCTGCAAACAATGTTTTATGTTACCACCAACTCTCAGAAGCTCAGCACAGGCTCTTCGAGCCTATACGAGCTAGGGGGGCTTGTAGGGTTAACCAATAATAAATCCTACCGCTACAGGATAAGCATGAGCTCTCTAGTACAGGATAAGGGTGAATAACTCATCCTTCTTATCCTCTAAGAGCCATGTCAGCCCTACTGGGCCGAACAGGCCAATAAGGCATCACAACACAACTTCCCCTATAAGTATCGCCATGCTATAGGGGCTAAGGTATGTTCTTTCATCCCTACTCTCAAGAACTACGTGTGGCTTGATCCTCTTATCACTGGGGTACGTAGGACCGGGGTCACCCTCGTCAGCTGCAACAACCACAAACACACATCGTGGTGGATCTATTTCTAAATACAACTTTAGTTAATAAAAATATTCTAAATCACAGAATCCTATAATGGTTGCAATTCAATAAGGATGAGACCAAGAAGGTCACAATCAATAATGTACTCTCTTTCAGCGAGAGTACACTTTCTCGGCGTCGAAGCGATGAATGTCTTTCTCCATTGGGTACCTAAGATGTCCACAGTAAGGGTGAGTAATTTGAATATAAATCAAGAGAAACACTTAAAATGACAATAATAAAAGATAAGAAAAATGCATGCTTCAAACATTTAAAAACCATAACACTATACAATTAATACAATGCAATTCCTCTTTTCTTCTTCCTTTTTAACATTGGACACTTTACATAATCATACTCATCATCACATATATCCACTATTAACGATAATGCATAAACAATAATCATAATGCAATAACACTTTAACACTTTTCACTTTTCCCTTTAACAATTGCCTACGTTGTACTTCACATTCTCCCCGTAGGAGGGTTCTTCATACAATGTACACTTTATAACACTTTATCTACATTGTACTTCACATTCTCCCCGAAGGAGGGTTCTTCGTACAATGTACACTTTATAACTTTTGCCTCACATCCCCTCCACAATTTGAGAAAGACCGACTAGGAGTAAATGTCCCTCTACCTTTTCTTACATTGTACTTCACATTCTCCCCGTAGGAGGGTTCTTCATACAATGCAAGCCCCACTATACTTCTTGTATCGCGTACATCATACAGGGGAGGAACCACCCTCCATAGCCACGAAGTAGGGTAGTAACCGATAGAATTACTATAGTGTGCACCAGACCAATCACCAATTCAACCAGTAGTTCTCGTATCGCGTCCTTCGTACTAGTTTCTGCTGGGGTGATCAAAGTCTCCTATAGTAACTCCCGTGATTGTTTCATAAACACAATCAAATCACTATCTACTCACATCCACTAGTTCTATGAACCTTCACATTCTCCCCGTAGGAGGGTTCTTCAGTTCATGCAACCTGGATTCGATTATCTTTCCCAATTTCCTAAGGTCCGTCTTACTCCGTAAATGCACGTGTTTCTAGTTCATTTTATAGTGTTTACAATTGTCCATCCTCTTTATAATTATACCAAGTTGGTTGGGTTCTCTAACTTAGAGTATTCGGCCATAACAATACAATAATAACTATTTATATATAGTAATATCCCTAAAAGAATCAATAACATTCAACCATTCGAATTCATAACCATTCAAGTAACAATATCATCATTTCAATATTTAACATTCAACTATAACAATATTTATTTCATTAACAATATCATTATAACAATTTAACAATATTCAAACATGGAAGCCATCATCATTATTATTATTCATTAATTAACATAAAATTCTAGGTCCATAGCATATAAATTTCACACTTAACATACGAGTCACACATATATCAAAGAATAACCTAGGATTTATACACTAATTCCTAGCAATTATAACAAATAACCAATAAGACATACATACATATACCTAATTATGTATTTATTACTATCATCAAACCGTCCCCCTAATTTATAACAAAGTACTCCCCTTACCTCTTGGAGAAAAGAGCTCCAAGAGGAGAAATTGGGATTTTCTTGGAACCCACTCACCAAGCTCCAATCCTAGCTCCTTAGTCCCTTATTCCATGCCCTTAACCGCTTTCCAAGACTCCCTTGATGATTAAAAGAATCTATGAGATGAATTGGAGGAGTTAGGGTTTGGGGTTTGATTTGGGGTTTTTAAGAAAGAGAGATGAAATAGAGATTTGAGAGATGGAAATTGGTAGGAACTTGATGGGGAATGATTATGTGATGTTAATTTGGTGTGATTTGGTGTTGATTTGAAGATTGGAAGAACTTAGGGTTGAGAAAGAAGAAGAACCCGTGTAGAAGGAAGAGGAAACTTATGAGTTGCAACACAAGAAAACACGTGTTTTAAGTCTGTGAATCAGTGGTTAATCGATTAACCACTTTGGTTAATCGATTAACACCCATTGCTTTAAAGTGATTAATCGATTGAAACATGAATTAATCGATTAATGCCTGAAGGGTGGTTTTTGGCTAATCGATTAACACTGAGATTAATCGATTAACACCTGAAAGCTAGCAAAAGGTTAATCGATTAAGATCCACCTTAATCGATTAAGGGCTGCACTTATCCATTCTTAAAGGCAATTTAATGTTTTCTAAGGTACTCCTAACCCATACTAACTTATACTTAGCTAATCTCCACTTCCTAAACACATTCTAAACCCCTCTTAACACTTCTAAACAAAATCAAAAGCTTGAGGATGCTACAATACTTATCAAAATTCTACTAACTGATGCACATAACCACTAGGCAAATTTGGGGATGTTACACTTGTCACGTTTCTTTGTCCTCTAGTTCTCTTCCATTTTCACTGTCAACCCATCTTGCAAGGAATTCCATTTTTGCTACTGATAGGAATATCACATCTTCCATAATCGATGGTTTTGAGTGATATGCTTGATGGGGTGCTTGTCACAAGGTTACAGAGGCTTCCCCGAGGAAGACTTGTTACTATAACCAGATGCAGAGTGCTTTCTGGTTGGTAGCATCCTTGGGACGCTCCAGTCCTTGTTTTGAGCCATAAACTCTATTTTCATTGTCTTTTGGGTCAGATAAGATTATTGGACATTTATTTCATTTCATTTCATTTCTTTTCTTTTTTGCAGATCATGGTCCCGTAATAATTCAATACTTTATAAATATTTATGTATAAACACTCCCAAAATATTGTAATGTTGTTGTGGGTTTGTGGTGATGAAGTGGTTCCCAATCCCACTCAATTCCCCTTGTTAGGATTGAGAGGAGAAATAGAAGGAATGGTTGAATGGGTGAAAATACAAGTTCATAATATTTAAAGGATAATGCTGGTCATATCACTCAAAAAGCTACTTTCCAGAATGAAAGTATGAGTATATATGTTGTTAAAATGAAATAAGAGGATTGATAAATATACGGTGATATTAATTTAAGGCACTTGTCCATAGGTATGGTAGAGATACTTTTTAAGATGCCTAAAAAGTGATAAATGAAATTTATAATATTTGACATATTTTTCCAAAATTATTCGTATACTTATTATTGAAAATGTAAAAAATATTTGGTAAATAAATATTTTTTGTGAAAAAAAAATTAATGTCATTAAAAATTTGACAAAGTATTTATAAAAAGGAGCAACATAATTCCATTATTGGGTAGACGGGTACTTATATAAAAGAAGGAAGGAAGTAATAAATTGAGGTAAATAAAACCCTAGTTCAAAACAAACTAAACTCATACTCCCTCGGTTCCTTATTATATACTACGAAGTATTGTTTTTTAGAGATATTTTATTGTTTATTTTTATATGTCGTATTGAGAATTTCAAGAGTGTAATAAATGATATTTTTTATGTTTGTCCTTATTTAATACTTTTTCCGTCTCATTATCTTGGTAAAAATGCAAAAAAATTTGTCCCATATTAAATTAAAAAAGTAAATGAAAAATTTTAAAGATTATACATTGTATCGGTGATTGATAAGTAAATAAAGAAAATATATTTAAAGGTTTTTTTTATGCAATTTTGCAATATGTATTAATTGTAATGATATTAAAATTTGTATAATATCAATTTGTAATTAATGAGTTAATCATACATGATGTTAAACAAATACTCTCTTATTTTCATTGACTTCTTTGACTTTTATCAAGATAATGAGACAGAGAGAGTATGTCTTGGTTTTTGTAAGTAGTGGAAAAAAATTAATGATTATAAAAAGAGAAAGAGTATTGTGGAAAAAAACATAATTAATATATAGAAAAACATGAATAATAATTAAATTTATGAAAGAGGTGTTTTATTTGAAATATTACGAATAAACAGCAACGGACGGAGTAAGAATTATGAAGACACCCTGTTGAAGAAGACAGCTAAAACTGGACGCTGACGCGAGCCGTATTTTTTGGCATCGCCAATGGTAGAGAGATACGCAAGAGGAAAACAACAGCTTTAATTTATTTTATTTTATTTATGGCCCTTAATTAATTATCATTACTTATTCAGACGTAATCCTTTCCTTGATTCCTTCTCCTACTCTGCACGCCTCTTTGCATCTTTCAAAAGTCGCTTGTTACTACTAACCACTCCTTCTCTCTCTTTGTCCCCATCTTCACACTATTCTTCATTTATCGAGACAAATAATCCAACTTGTTATACTAGGCTGTCTCCAGATACATCCATGACAAAGATCCACAAAAGTAAATGTGATTTTTGCTTCATTAATTTCACAGCATTTACAAACTTGTTAATGCTCTTTCTGATTCTATATATGAGACATCTTGTGTAAGAAATTTTTGGTTCTATTTATAGTGCACTTTATATTTTTTATGCATTATTAATTTTTTTTATTTTTTGTCCTTATTAAAGCTTTGACTAATAATGTTTTTTGGTTATTCATTAATGAATGTGAACTTTTCAAGTAAAGTGGACGAGTAAAATTGTAATGTTACAATATACTCTCATAAAATTCACAAAACTAACAACTTTCCTTGATCTGAGGAATATTATCAAGTATGCCCTATAAATAAGATACTCCCTCCGTCCCTTAATATAAGTCGCTTTTATTTAATTCACACACATTAAGAAAAATAATCATTATTCTCAAATTTATTAAAAAATATATTGTCATTCTAAAGTTATCCCTATTTAAATCTTTACAACTCTATTCATTTTTCTCTCTATTATAATTATTACCCTATCACCCCTATGTAATTATGAGGGGTGTATTTGAAATAAACTCTTTAATATTATCTAAATATTCCAAAATGACTTATAAAAAAGGACAAAAAATCTACCAAAATGATGTTCTATAATAAGGGATGGAGGGAGTATAAGACATGAGGGAGTAATAAAAGCACAAAGGTTGCTTCAGCGAGTTGTTCCTTGTATGTCTAATTTGTAATCATCCCAACTTACCCCAAGTTTTTCTTTGTTGCCCATCTGGTTGGTTCCCATGTACTATTTAAGTATTTTTGGATGCGACCCAGGTTACGTATTTGGTTATGAGAGGTGAGTCTTTTAACATGAATTTTTTGCATCCACAAATAATCGAACTCAAGACCTTGCTTAAGCGAGACCAAGCCGCTTACTACTCGTCTCAACACATATTAATCCACATTGTATATAAACATAATCATACATTTTCACCCTGCTTCGAAAATAACGGCTAGGATGAGAGTCATGCAAGTTATACACTATGCAGATTTTGTTTTGAAAAAATTTTAGAGTAAAAAAGTTAATTAATATTATTGAAAAATATGATATATTTTTTTAAAATTACCTCTATATTATCATTGATACGCTAAAAAGTATTTAGTGAATAGAAATGTTTAGAAAAAAGTAATTAAATATCATAAAAAAAGATGTGGTCCTCTAAATAGAATAAAAGAAAAGCTCCCAAAAAATCTTAAATTAAGGATCGAAAGGGAGTAATTTTTAAATACTTGTTAACAATGCCCTAAAATATAAAACTTGAATATGAGTTTTGTGATCCATTATTCTAAGATAAAAGGAATTGTTAAAGAACTCAAATGTGTAAAATCATTAAAAATGAAAACATCAACTTCTAATAATGGGATAAATACATCAATTTCTATGGTTAATTTTACATTTTGAGTGCCTATCCTTAACGATTGCCCTAATGATAATAAATAGCATAACTCAACAATTTCTCTTGACTATATTGAAGACCTCATATATGGAAAAAATTATTGGATGGCTTCAAACTAATGGTCTTAGACACATTTAATTAGAAAAATGATTTCATTGTTGAAAATAAATGCTTTCACATCAACTATATGTATGAGTAGGTTTCGATGAGTTTTTGTGGTAATTTTGTTTTCTACGAAAAGCAAACCAATGTTTAAAAAAAAATAAAAAGGACTGAAGCAATAAAAGGAATGTAATAAAGTGTCATAAAGTAAAAGACATGAAAAGTAAAGTGCAAAAATCTTAAAGTACAAGAAATTTAAAGTGTTGGGAAATAAAGGACTAGGTTATGGTAAATTTTCATTGAAAATAAAAGAGAAGTTATGCTGTGTTTTTCAATAATCTGCTCGTTGAGATGTTAGGAATAATCAAGTTCCAACCTTAATTACACCAAGAAATCTCCTATTTGTAGACAAAAATTAATAACTCCTAATGTAATTTGTTGAGAAATGGATGACTATTATTCTTTACATTTGAATTTAGAAACTAATAACTGCTTTTCCTGACACGAAGTCTTTGACGCCTAACTTGTTGCCTGGCTTCGACATCTTGCTTGGACAATATTCTTCATGATGTCGTCGACTCCAAGATTTTTCCTTCCTCTTTAAAAGCTGACATAGCTACTTTTCCTGAGATCTTATTTGAACATGCCAACTTGCAATATCGTCATAAAGATGCCCAGAACTCCTGTCAATATTCCGTTGTAACCCTTGGGAAGACTTGTTAAAGAAACATATACATCTACCAGTATCCTCACTTCTTGAACAAATCTTCCCGTGAGTAGGACTTTGACACCTTGAATAATGGCTCCTATTGCCATTTCTACCCAATGTGTATTTGTTCTTAACCCATCCTTACTGCAGTGAACCTTGCCATTCAAAAAATGAGTTGGTTCATAAGGGGTTATTTATACAATCTCTGATCATAACAAGCTTGTGCATAAAGTTTGTGATCATCAAAATTGAGACTCTTTGACAGAGTAGTCCAATACTACTAAACTATAAGCTTTAGCCTTAGGAAACCTTCGAAGAGCTTCTCTTGAGCTTGCATAACTTATAGTAAAATAAATTCATTTTCCCTAACAAGGAAACATAATTTTCTATGCTTATACTTCAGCTAATAAAGGATAGAGAGGATACCTCTTTTTAGAAATTTTGAACTTAATCTCACTGCCAAAAGACTTTTATAATCCCACATACTTATACTCCAAATTGTCAACCCTCTTTCACTAGATTTTATCCCAACATTCTTATAATGGATTATTTCTCTCACCTTTTCGGAAAATATACCAATACAAAACCTTTCCCATTTGTATTTGCCTTGTTTATCTTATGAGGATGGAAAGGAAGGTAGGAGTACGTCATATTCATAGAAAAAATGCATGCACGGTTGTTGGAACCAACATTTAATGAGCCTTGACTTTGCCTAGAAAAAGTTAATCCTTTATTTATTACCAACCATTTACACTTTGACTAACCTCGGGAACTACGCTTGCAATTTCGATAGCATATCTTCGAAGCATCTCCTACGACAAATCCTCCCACCTCGACATAGGTTCATATCCTTTGGAGTCACTTTTACATTTTGGCGGACCATAACACAAGTTCGCTCACCTTTGAAATCACTTCTACCATTGAGGATTAACAAACTGTCAACTTTAAATTTCGATCCTAATAGACACATCTATGTGGTTGAATCATGCATTAACAAGTTAAAATTATATGGGCTTATTTGAAATTAACAATAAAAATGTGTTCATGTTGGTGTCTAAATGAATTTTGACAACATTCACTTTGACAGGTTGTGTAAAGCGAAGGTGACGTTGAAGAGGTTTACTCATGCTAGCAATTTAGTATTTTAGGCTTTCTATGAAGAATGTGACAGTGTAGACATCTACATGTTTGCTTTTCAAAGTCAACAAAGTTTCTTGTCAATATCACTTGGATACTAGTGTCAAGGCTTAAGGTGTCGAAGCTTGAGTGGACCAACTTGTGTTTGTCAAATTTTGTTGATTGTTGGCAATAAATGAAAACGTTACATGAATGTCCTTTTTTCAGCAACATTTATGGCCTTTGGCTTCTGCCAGTTTTTTGAGTTTTAGTATTAATATAAGGAGTTAAATCATGTTTTTCTTAACTTTATCGTACTTGCCATATTATAGATTTTGGAGGGTCCTTATGGAAGATCAAATTTGAATGATTTGTTGTTCTCAAACACATCAAAATTGTCAAACACTGAAGTTGATGAAAGTTGATGAAAATAGACATGCTAGTCAAAGCATAATTCCTATTAGGATCAACATACATGGTATTATGGGTTGGAGAATGTATGTGGGGTATTATGAGATTATCCAGGGAATTCATGTCAATGCAGGATCCCTTGCGAGTTACTTCCTCTCGATTGGAGAATTAAGGAGAAAGTAAATAGATTATTACACAGAGCCTTAAAATATGGCACAAACAAGTTCTCAAGCGAAAACTTGTTGAGTATGTTTGCCAACAATAGTCAAGATGGGAGGCACCATCAAGGTTGATTCTCAAAAAGGCAAATTATTTCTTCACGCAAACAAAAAAGAGAATGCTCAATACTTGTGGAAGGGTTGGAGTGCAGATTTCGACACAGACAGAAATAACAATGAGAATAGAAGATTAGAGTGTTGAGGTTTGTTTATTTCAAATAATCCTAAACGAAGACCTGGGATTCTAGTAGATGAAAAAAAGGACTTAAGTGAATTCAAGGAATGAAGTTTGATGTGAAGACTTATGTCAAATTAATTAGTTTTACTTAGTTTAAATTTTCAATGTATAATAACAGTCAGCTACAATTTTTGTTCGTAGTTTAAATAATAGCCTTTCATATGGCATGAGATTAACAAGGTATTTACTTATGTATTTGGTAATGAATACATGTTGCTACAATGCATTAAAGGTTAAAACTTGATTATTCATAACATCTCATAACTCAAACTAATGGAAAACAAAGAGGAAACCTCCTATATCTCATTCAATGAAAATTTACTTTACTATTAACCTTTAATTTGCAGTCTTTTACTTTCCTATCTAAGCCTTTACTTTCCCAATTTTATTTACATCCTTAATTTCTTTTCTTTAAAAGTTGCAATTTGAAAACGAACAAGACTAACATATAAACCTTCCAAAACCCTCTTTACTTAAAAGATCATGCGTATAATAATAATAATAAAAAAAAAGGATCATGTGAAAAGACTAGCTAAGAGTTCTAGGACTTTGTTCAATGTTCACCATAAGAAAATAACACACTTGATGTGACAAGTTTAGAGTAACTTTTTATAAATGTCATATCGTGTTTACGATTGAGCAAGGGTATTATACTATCTTCCATGTCGCTCTCTGGGAGTTCTTTGGTGAATATGGTGGATTCGAATATTGCCAATGCCCAAGAAACGGGTGCAAATGCTAGAGTTCAAAATAACTTTGCCATCAATTTCCCTACCAACGTTAATGTCGGAGGTTCCCATAATGGAAGTGTTGTGAATAATAATACTTTTGTAGATGTTAACAATGCAACTGTCGGTTCACAATTGCAAGTCAACCAAGTGCGATTGTAGGCGCAACCACGGGTGGCCATAATGCTATCATGATTGCTATCATGTTGACTCCAATTTGAGATGTACTTGAAGTAGATATTTTGAAAGATAGCAAATTATGCAAATTCTAAGAGTTCCTATGCTCTCTAATGTGGGATGCCTCATAGATTTTTTTTGTCCACATTATCCTTCTCGGAACAAACGTTACCATGCCATAGTTTGGCATTGTTTCTTCAACATTTGCTAATTGCATGGGGCAAGTTAACCTTTAACATTTGCTAGGATGAAAATAGGGCAAGTAGGGGGAGGTTATTACTCTTTCCTCCCTTGACCTCACCTCTTTAACATTGACCTGTCCCCACTCAAGGTGGTGATTGCATTAGGGGAGGACAATGACGGTGAAACGTCAAGAAGTCTAGAGTACTTTCTAGGCAGAACGGACTCCACATGTGGTATACGAAACGTGGTAGGGACTGGGGTCCAATGTCGTGGTAAGTTCTGCACTGCAGACTAGAACAATACTGTCGCCCCCTAGATTGCAAATCTTGAACAGTGAGAGGGACTGGAACGGGGCATCTAGATTGCCATTGTACCCGAGTTTTCTACAGTGAGCCTTAATTCTATGATATAATATTAATTGAATTGATTTGAGGCTTTACCCGAGATTTCTACAGTTCTCCTGGCTTGGAGCCAATTGATGAGACAACTGTCGTGCCCGTGTGGTAAAGGTCTTGTACTCCTGTTAGCTTCTGACTAGGTTGGGTGGATTACCGAGGAGATGTAGACGTGAGTGCTAACTGCGTTGAGCGACCCTCCTCAATGATGATTAATTTCCCCTACATCATTGATGGATACGAATTCATAAAACTTAAATAAGAAAAGATAAATTGTATAACATTAAGAAATGATTCCAAAAGTGAAAGAATGGAAAAGTGTAAGGATATGAGATTCATGGAAAGTGAGGTGGTTATGTTAAGAGATTTTGAGAAAGAGAAAATAATGAGGTTGAGAAGAATAAGTGATTTGGATATTGATGATATGAATGATATGAGAATGCTTTTATATGTTGTTTGTATATATGCTTGTTGTTGTCATTCCTTAATATCTTGCCTATTGTAATTCCACACTGTTGGCATAACATGCTTGGGAATACTTACTCTCTCTAGTTTTCTGTTTGTGTACTTGCTTATATGTTGTCAACCCCTTAGTCTATGGATCCTGTTAAGTTTACGTTCGGCATTCGGGACGAGGGAAGATGAGAAGTGAACTATAGAGGTTGGGAGTGGCGTGGAGTCACTGAGGTTCGCATTTTCGACCCCAACCATACCCTACAAGGGACAGCGCCCGATACTCGCACCTGTCGCTTTGTGCTTTCGGACTTGCAGACTGGCGGACCAGCCGACTATCATGGTGGGCATTCGATGCCTTTGCCTGCACGGATTGACCCTGAGGCCGAGGAGTTGGAGGAGTTGGATGAGGTTCTGGATGATTTACCGGAGGAGGCATTCGAGGCTATGCAAGAGGATAAACCTGAGGAAGATCCAGAAGAGGATCTTGATGAGGATTTCGACTACCCGGAGGCGGATGTGTTCGAGATCGACCCTAGCGAGGCACCTCCTGTGGATCCATCGACTTCAGCTTAGTGGGCCTGGTGGTAGTTCTGTCATTTTAGTAGTAGTATTATGTTTCCCTGTATTTACTTATTTATCATTGCAGTACCATGATGTAACCCCAACTTATGTGAACGAAATTTGTTTTCAATGGGCACTACTGATTTTGATTATGAAAGAAAATGGGCTATGATAATTGAATTTAGAAGAAGCAAGTTGCAAAGTGCGGTGTCTTGTGACATTTTGGTTTAGAACTTGAAGTTTAACATGAAGTGTGAGAACACCATTTTAATTGTGAAAGAGTTTTGAAAACTTAATGGTTCTCATGCTCATGTTACTCATCCATGTTACATGTTTTTTTAAAAAAAAAACAAAAGAAAAAAAATTGGCCCATATTTTCACTACATTTTATGATTAAAGAAGTATATTCTCAAGTTGCCAAATCGGGGTGTTACAGTTGTGGTATCAGAGCAATGGTAGATCTAAGTAACTGAATACATGGGTTACATACTTCATTTGTGTGTCTTGTGCATTAGTCAGTAATGATTAGAAATAGGAATGCCGAGAGTGTGAGAATGTTGTTTGGAATGTGCCGAGATTCGTCGTAGAACCCGAGGATCCGAATCCTAGCAAGACTTAAACTTATTGTTTGAACTAACTATTCTTTGTCGGAACCCTTGTTTGTTGTGAGCCCTTTTGTTCAGAATAACTTTTGAACTCTTGATTTGATTTGAACTTTGAACCTCCTTCATGTTGTTTGTTACCTAGACTGATCTCTGAAGTAACTTTGTGCCCTTTTGACTTGATTGAACCCAATTTGTGAACTCAGTTTGTAAACCCTCCCTATTATCAAACTGTTTGACTCCCAAAATTTTGATGATGACTTATGCCAGACAAGTAGCTATCCCTGAACTAGGAATGGATTGTGAGGTGTTGTTAGGGAAAATTAGCAGTATTCGAGGAAAGTAAAGACTAGGAGGTATGAAAAAGGGGAGATGTATTGGTCATGAGATAGAGTAAGGATGTCTTTTGAGCCATAGGTAAGATGGAGGATCGTACAAGTCAGTTAGAATTAAGTACGGATAAGGGTAATCTGTCTAAATTTTGGGTATAGATAGTATTGAGGCAGAAGGAAGTTTGAGATGAGTCGGAGAAGTTCATGACCATAGAGTCGGAGTTAGAGAGAGTGAATGATCTGGTCAAGTGTGAATTGTTGTTAATGGTGGGGAATTAGGTAGATGAAGCGACGAAATTTACAATTAGAACCCTTAAGTGTTAATTAAGTTAGGACAAATGATGAAAATTTGTTGTTTTGGTCAATGAAGGTGACAGTAAAATGCGGATTAGAGAAGTCTTATTAGGAATGAAGATCTTTTATTAGCCATATAATTCTAGGATTGGAGGAATTTCAACATATTTAGACCTTAAGATGAAACATGAAGGATGGAAAAAGGAGTTAGGATGCTTAAATTGCTACGATCAGTAGGTAATAGGAAGAGTAAAGTGAAGCATATGTCTCTTGAGGATTAGTAGCCGCTTGAAGGAGGGAAGGACTAATGATGAATAAGATAGAATTATCAGGATGAATGATTGGTGAAGCTTAAGGCAATGATAGGATGAATTTGAAGGAGGTAAAGAGAGGTGTGATAGGATGAAACGAAAATGGTAAGGATTGAGAGGTTCGTTGGAATTGAGTCTAGGTTAATGGTTGAGGTGTGCAGTAGTAAGAGTCATTAAAGTTGGGGAGTAGATGAAGATTTGAGATTTTAGGGTGATCTGACTAGGCTGGAAATTACTAGGAAGGGATAAGTTAAGAGAGTGATCGCGATAGTAGTATTCTTGTCTGGATTGGCATAAGCATGACATTCCTTTTCGTGTTGCTATCTGTTTCAGCAACATTGAACACCCTTAAGAATTTAATCCGCTTAGCAAAACCTTGTTGTTATACACCATTGTATTTGACGATGGAATGACCCAAGAAATTGCTTTTGTTAAGAATTATCTCGAACCCTTCCTGAGGACAGCATATAAGCGGTACATCGCAACAGTCAGTTCATATGAGGATGAGGAAGAGGATTGCTACAAGGAGCTACGCACTCTTGAATGAGATGGTATCGCGCATCATTTCTCGAGGACGAGAAATCTTCAAGTTGGGGAGAATGTAACATCTCGCATCTTCTTGACTCAAATAAATCAATGAGATTTTATTTGAAAAGGATTTTGAGATTTTAAGAAGGATTTTCAGATGAATGTTTTAGCAAATGATTTTTATTTGAGTTTGAATTCATGAAAACCAAGTTATGATTTTGTCATTTGAGATTTCTTAAAGAAATGAATTTTCTTTTATGATCAAAATGAATTTGGTTACTTTGAAAGTGCATATCTTTTCAACCGTTTTTCAGAAAATTATGATCTTTATATGAAAACGATCGCGTTGAAAAGAAGAATTTAAATATGTAATTTTTATAATTTTCGGGGTTGATTTGCAAAAAATTCATTTTGGAGCATTTGAAGGACGAATTTTAAAAGTATTAAGTAGTGAAAATGATTTGAGACTTCAACTAAATTATTCCTTTTGGAGACCTTTGATTTATGTGAAAATATAGTTTTATAAAATAAAGTGAAGCTCATGTTTTTGACCAAATAGTACAGTTTAGTAATGTTTTCTTGGAATCTTTGAACTTGTGAACATTTGTGTTTTCTCATCATAAGAGTAAAATAAATTATGTGCAAAATTTAAATAGAAAATTTGAGATGAATGAATGCATAATATGTGTAAATGTGAATGCGTGTATGATGCATGTTTTGAGTTGTGTTATTTAGAAATATAATGCCCTAAAGTATTGTATGTATGTTTGATTGTGTGAAGATGTGTGCATTAAATTTCTAAGAGATTCCATGATTTAATATGGTGTGCTTGAATTTGTTTTCTTTTAATCAAAATGAAAAGAAATTTTATTCCCTCATGTGTGTATGTGTGTGTTCGGCCAAGCATAGCTTAAGAGGACCAAGTAGGAATTTATTTTCTTAAGCATTAAGAAAGTTAGAATTAGAAGAAAAATGAGTAGAAATTAAGGTGGTGAGTGTTATGATGGGTAGTAGGACTTTTCTTCCACATTGTCTCACCATGACAAGACCCTTCCCATGCAACATTTTGGATGGACAGAATTTCCCTTGAACCAACACCTTGAACCAAGGTTAGAAGAGGAAAATCCCATGCCTTGAAACCTTGTTTATATAAACCGTGTGAGTGTGTGTAGTTGGCTAGTGATTCATTTCATTTTTCATTTCTCCTTCACATCCCTAAACACTTAGTCCCAAGAGCACCAACAAGCTCTTGAGATCCATAGAGAAAGAGAGTGAGGCCGAGAGAGAGAAGAAGAGGAGAGGGAGAGTGAAACTCCAAGTTCTTGACCAAACACCTTTGATTTCTTCCTTCCCACACATCCTTCTTCAAAGATCAAGAAGAAAATCACCTATCAACCCTAAGAGAGAGGAGGCCGAAGCAAACCCTAGGAGAAGGAGAGAAAGATTTGAAGTTTGAAGTTAGAGTTTGTTTAAGGTAGTTATTTCTGAGAGAGTTTTAATGTAATAATTTTATGTTGTAAAGGAATCTATGATGGACTTTGTTTAAGTTTAATTTTTGTGATGCATGTGTTTATTTTTGAGTGATCTTGAAGTTTAAATGTTTTGCATGTTATTTTTATGACTTGATCTTGAATATTTGTGCTTGAAAGTTTTGATCTTTAACCTATAGTCCTTCTTCTTCACGGTTTGTTTAAGATTTGTGTTTAAGTTTATATATTTGTCTTCATCTTCTCTTGCATGTCATGATTTGTGGTTGATCTTTGGAAAAGCATGAACCTTGACTCTTGCATGTTGATTCTAAGTGTAAAGTTTTGATTTTTCCATGATGTATGTCACGGTTTTAACGAGAAAGTAAGATTAACAAGCTTTAAAAAATTATTTTTAGTATAAAAAGGATTTTAAATAAGATTTTGTGTTAGTAATAATGATGATGATGGTTTGGTTGGTACTTGAAGAAAGAAAATGTTGTTCTAAAGTTTTGCAAAAATAAAGAACATGATTTGATCTTGGAGTTTTAATCTTTGCATGTGAAAATGAAACCCAAGATCTTGCCTTTTTGCATGTTATCATTCGGCCAAGCCTAGGGAAAGTAGAAAACCATGTTTGATCATCATTTATGTATATGCATGGCGAAAGTTATCCCCTCTAAAGATTTTAAGTACATGCATGAGATCATTAAAGGTTTGAATGATAAAGATCTTGATATGACCCTTGATTGTGTTGTGATAAATTTAGTTAAAGAAATGAAATTTAAGTTTGCTAAACTTTGGTGAGAGGCTCACGGTTTTAACTCTCATAAATATCAAGTTAGTGCATTTTGTTTTGCATGTGTGTCTTATTGATGGATTTATGGATTTTAAACCTATGAGAGCTTGAGTCTTTGATTAAAAATTAAAAGTAATTTTTCGTGTACCATTCGATTTTGGAACAAATTGTATTCAAACCCTTTTATTTTCTTGTTTGAGTTAGTCTTGAATAAATAAAATTGATTTGGCGCATGATTATATTGAGTTACTTTTCTTATGCTCCATTCAGTTTGGGTCAAGAAATAAAAGAAATGAATTGATTTTCTTTGCATGATAATTAAAATAATAATATAACTAATTGATTTGTAAGAAGTTGATATATTGAAATCATAGCAAAGATGTTCCCTTCTTTTATTTCGGTTATGATGCTCAAAGTAGGATAAGGTATTTAAAAAGATTATTTTCCATATGTGCATGTTTTGTTCAAGTGTTAGTAATCATTAGTGTTTGAAATTGTGAATATAAACCTTGTCTTATGTGTGATAAGATTCGACCATGCATAGAAAATAGGAGTTTGTGTTTGATTCTTGTTTCATGTGCTTACATGATGAGTGTGAAATTGATGCATGGATTGTGAATGGCTTAACCTGTTAAATATGTGTGTTTGAAAATGATTTAAATGGTTAATATTTTTATATGATTAAATGATTATTAAACCCTTGTCTTATTTTTAATTTAATTCGGTTTTGAAGAAAATAAAGTGAGTACAATGATTTGATTAATTGAAAAAGTATTGTTTTGAAAAGGTTTTCATAGGATTGTTGAAGAGCATAGTTTTAATTTAAAGATGTTTTGTATATAAAGACCCTTAAGATAAATGTGGCCTTAAAAGGAGTCAAGAAACTATTTACATTTTCATTTTATAAGTAAGTGTTCGAAAAGAGTGTTTCAAGTTTTAAACTCCAAAACGTGTTATCAAACGAATGTTTTTACTGGATCATAATTGTGAGTTTAAAACCCAAAGTTGATTTTAAATTATTGAGAAGAAGAGAGTATTCTATTTTAATAAGAAGTTTTGGTAATGTTGTCTTGCTTTCGAAATAATTATATAAGAATGATTTTAACAAGAGAGAGAACTATTTGAGTGCCAGTAACGATCGGGAAGCGGATACGAGCGTCGTGTTGAAAATTAAGGAGCGTATCGAGGATTGACGTTGGTCGAGGTGAGAGAGAAGTTTCCCATAAACACCGTGGTATTTAGGTAACATATTAAGTGTTTCGACTATCTCAAAAGTCGAAACTTAGTGGTTCTGAGTCAGTAGCACAGTGGCAGTTATATTGTTGTGTGGCCACTCATGTGAAGAGGACAAAGACCACGCAAAATTATATAATGTGTTTATGTGATGATGCATGAATTCTATATGTTGTTTAATTATTTAGTGAAGAATTTATTACGCATGAGGAAATGTGAGTTGTTGTTTATTACAATAATGCGGATGATGATGGTAAGTAAGAAATATGATAAAGGAGAACAGTAACGTTGTTATGGAAAAGATCAAGGGGTGAAAGTGGTGAGGATGAGCATGTAACACCCTATATAATAATTACCCTTAATTACCCCAAAATTAGGATTTAAAATTTCTTTTAAAATGAATATGATATTTGCCAAAATAATATTTCCTTTCATTAATAACAAAAACATCAGAGTTAATAAAGCGGAAGACTTAAATGCATCAAATACATAAAGTATAAGTTTAGGTACATTCAGTTCGGCCAATCAAAAATACAAAACATTGTTTTTAGCTCGGCCCAACTGCGCAAACCGAAGTCAAGATATACAAAAGTGGTTTTAGCTCGGCCCAACTGGCCGAGACCCAACAAATTCTCCTACTCTAAATAACTTACTCGAGGGAGAGTGATCCTGCTCGGCCGGAGACTGCGTCTGCTCGGGCTCAGTACCTGAAAAATGGTAAGAAGGTGAGCATTACACAGAACTTAAATAAGCAGTTTCTAAAATGTCATACCGAACTACCAAGCCAAACACAAGTAGACAGTTAGCATATAATAACAAGTAATCAAACCACATGCATACATCATCATTTAGCTCGGTTCACATCGTACAACATCAATTAGCTCGGCTCACATCGTTACTCAGCTTATCCATTGCCTATTAACTATACCTCGGCACATCATATCGGTTCCCCTTATACTCTTTCCTTAATTCTTACACCAGTCATCTCGGCCACTATCCTCTTACCTCAGTAACCATCTCTATCTCGGACTCATTACTCATTATTCCATTTTCACATAATTTACAATCTTTTACTCTTCTCCGATGCATACACCCAGTGCATGTCTTACACCATTTAAAGTCGGATATCGGAGTGTCATCCATAACTGCGAGTACCCAGTACCCGTCTTACAGCTGCGCATACCCGGTATGCGTCTGACGGGATCAATGCACGCACCCAGTACGCGTCTTCTATGACCAGGAGCACTACCGCCGATCATTCTATGGAGTAAGGAGTGTCCATAACTGCGAACACCCAGTACTCGTCTTACAGCGGCGCATCTCGGTGACTTACGCGATCAAAGCACGCACCCAGTACGCGTCTGCTATGACCAGGAACACATCCCACCGATTCCGTTCTCGGAACCCTATGTGAATCATAACTGCGAGTACCCAGTACCCGTCTTACAGCTGCACATACCCAGTATGCGTCTGACGCGATCAATGCACGCACCCGGTACGCATCTGCTATGACCCAATCACACAGCCATTTCTCTTTTATTCCTCTTATCCTTTTAACCATTTTAGTTCGGCCCATCTCGGCTCAACCTCTTAGTCTCTTTAACCATTTATTTAGCTCGGACTCTCTCGGCTCAACCCTTTAACCATTCCCCTTTTCCCTTAACCTTTCTCATTATCTGACTTATTCACTCTATCTCTCCTACTATCCATATTTACCATTTTCTCAACCCATTCGCAACCTCTCCTAGCTCGGCCCAGCTCGGCCACAGATATAAATAACAAATATCAAAGCTCGTAAACATTTATACAACAAAGTTCATAACACTTATACATCAACAACAATAAGAATAAAAGCATTCAACCAATCCATCATGTAAATACCAACATATAGCATAAAACAATATTCCATATTCACCTAACACCCATGTTTCTAGTTCATTTATTAGTTCCCTTTACCCTTTTTACCTTTCCTTTCTCATGTTAACCTATATCCATTCCCTAATCTAACATCCACTCTTAGTACCCTTTATGAACACCCTAGAAACCCAAACTCAAGTAGAGGTAACACTCACTCCTTACCTCAAACCGTGAGAGATAAGAGTTGAGAGCTTGAGAATGGTTTCCTTGACCTTGGCCTTTTGAGCTTCACACCTCTTGAATCCCTTCCTCCAAGCTGCCACGAGCTCCACCAGGCTGCACACAAGCTCCACGGCGGTCCAGGGACTCTAGAACAGAACGGGGACGAAGAGAAGGAGGGTCTCCGGTTGGTGAGACTTGGTGGAGGAGAGGGAGATTCGTGAGTGAGAAGAGAGAGAGAAGGTATGTTGGTTGTTGCTGGAATTTCAGAGAAAATGGGGGAGAAAGACGAATGAGGAAGAGAGAGAGAAAAGTGTTGTGTGTTGTGTAGGGGCTTTTCTTTTATTCATTTAGGGGGATTAATTATGTGGTCCTCATTGAAGGCTTCTATGAGAAGCTAGAACATGTGGCTAGGATTCATTGGCTTCTTGAGGAAGCCATGAATAGTACATTGAAAGGGACATAAAGCAATGATAGTGACATAAAGTGAATGACAATGACATAAAGTGAAGGATAGTACCGTACGGACGGTACGAAAACCAAAGGGTTAACAGCTCCACATGAGCTGGCACGGAGGAGCTAGGACGTGTCGGCTCGGGTACGTCGGCTAGGATACGTCGGCTCGGTTTGTAGGAACAGCAGTAGTCCGAGCTTCCTTCTCGGACGATACTATAAGGTACGCTGAGGTCGGCTAATCCGAGCTTGACAATAGATTCCGCGTATGATTCCCATCCAGCTCCGTTCATATGCACACAACCTCATCTAACTCGGCTGGGATCGGACCGAGGTCCTATACTTACATCCTAGGTCGGCCTATGCTCATACTACCCTTCTAACCTTGTACAATTTTTCTAAGGCTTAATCCTATCCTTAAATAAATATTTATATACTAAAATTATATTATTTAATATTAATTTTCAGGATGTTACATTCCTCACCCACTTACAGGAATTTCGTCCTCGAAATTTAGTCGGCATTGAACAGTTGCGGATATGACTGCTTCATCTTCTCCTCGAGTTCCCAAGTAGCTTCCTCCACATCATTCCGATTCCTGACGACCTTGACCAAGGGGATTTCCTTTCCTCTGAGCCGTCTGATCTGTTTGTCCTCAATTCGGACTGGAAGAACCTCGAAAGTCAGGTTGTCTTTTAGCGGCAGCTCGTCCACTGCTATCACATGCGAGGGATCGTGAATGTACCTCCTAAGTTGCGAGACATGAAACACATCATGGAGCTTAGACAAGTGCGGAGGTAGACCAATTCTGTAAGCTACTGGTCCGACCTTCTCCGATATCTGGTACGGTCCGACAAACCTAGGGGTCAACTTCTTCGATTTGATAGCTCGGCCGATACCCGTTACAGGGGATACCCGAAGGAATACATGATCTCCCTCGATGAAGTTCAAGGGTTTCCTTCTCTTGTCGGCATAGCTCTTCTGTCGGTCTTGGGCTGCTTTCATCTTCCCTTGTATCATTCGGATCTTCTCGGTTGTCTCATGAACAATGTCGGGACCAATCAACAAGTTTTCTCCTATCTGGAACCAGCATAGCGGCGTCCGACATTTCTGACCATACAATGCTTCGAAAGGAGCCATTCCGATACTTGAATGGAAACTGTTGTTGTAGGTGAATTCGACCAATGGCAAAAGTGCTTCCTAGCTTTCTGACTGTTCGAGCACACATGTCCTCAGCAAGTCCTCAAGAGTCTGAATGGTGCGCTCGGATTGTCCATCGGTTTGGGGATGATACGTTGTGCTGAACCTCAACTTTGTACACATGGCTTCTCTCAAAATCTGCCAGAACCGAGATAAAAGCGGGGATCACGGTCCGACACGATACTGCTCGGAACACCATGAAGTCTGACAATGTCCTTTATGTACAGTTGCGTCAGCTTCTCCAAGCTGTACTTCATGCTGATTGGCAGGAAATGGGCACACTTTATAAGTCGGTCCACCATAACCCAAATGGCTTCCTGTCCTGATCTCGTCCTTGGTAGACCCGACACAAAGTCCATCGAAATGCTGTCCCACTTCCATTGTGGAATCTCCAAGGATTTGAGTAATCCACCTGGTTTCTGATGCTCGATCTTGGCTTTCTGGCATGTCAAACACCGAGACACATAATCGGCCACATCGGTCTTCAACTTCGGCCACCAAAACAACCTCTTCAGATCCTGGTACATCTTTGTGGCACCTGGATGAAGACTCATCTTCGTCTTGTGGGCTTCTTCCATCAACTCTCTTCGGACTTCAAAGTCCATCGGAATGCAAACGCGGCCCCGAAATCGTACGAGACCATCGGGTCCTTTAGCGAAGTCGGGTTCATCCTTGTCTCCTGTTCTTTCTAGTAACTTCTGGAGTTCTAGGTCGGCAACCTGTCTTTCCTTATTGAAACCCACAAAATCATTGGTTACTTGTAGCATTTCCAGTACCACACTGTTTTCCTTCTTCTGTATGCCGAGGTTAAGATCGCTGAACTCCTGCATCAACTGCATCTCTCGGACCATCATGTTGCTCAGATGAAGGCTTTTCCTGCTTAGGGCGTCGGCCATAACGTTGGCTTTTCACGGATGATAGTGTAAGTTGAAGTCGTAGTCTTTCAAGAATTCCACCCATCTGCGCTGTCTCATGTTTAGTTCCTTCTGGTCGAACAGATAGCCGAGACTCTTGTGGTCACTGAAAACTTCAAACTTCGTGCCATACAGGTAGTGTCTCCAAATCTTAAGGGCAAACACCACGGCTGCCAATTCGAGATCATGCGTGGGGTAATTCTGCTCGTGTTGCCGAAGTTGCCGAGAGGCATAAGCCACCACTTTTCCTTGTTGCATCAACACACAGCCGAGACCCTGTTTCGAGGCGTCACAAAATACGTCAAAGGCTTTGGTCGGATCGGGCAAAATCAACACGGGCGAGCTCGTCAACCTTTTCTTTAGCTCTTGGAAGCTCTGCTCGCACACCTCGGACCATTGGTAGGGTGCATCCTTCCTGGTTAACGAAGTCAACGGTAACGCCAGTTTAGAGAATCCTTCAATGAATCTCCTGTAGTACCCTACAAGACCGAGGAAACTCCTGATCTCGGTCACCGAGTTGGGTCTCTCCCACTTGAGTACAGCTTCTACCTTGGAGGGATCAACCCTGCAACACCGTGCTCAGATATCACATGTCCGAGGAAGTGCACCTCTTTGAGCCAAAAACTGCACTTAGAAAGCTTGGCGTAAAGTTCCTTGTCCCTTAAGACTTGCAATATCGTTCTCAAGTGCTGCTCATGTTCGCTCGGACTCCGAGAGTAGATGAGGATGTCGTCGATGAAAACTATCACAAACGAATCTAGGTAAGGTCGGAAGATCCTATTCATGTAGTCCATGAAGATAGCAGGGGCGTTGGTAAGTCCGAAGGGCATAACCACATACTCAAAATGCCCATACCTCGTCCTGAAGGCTATCTTCGGAATGTCTTCTTCTCAGACTCGGATCTGGTGGTATCCAGATCGGAGGTCTATCTTTGAGAACACCGACGCTCCCTTGAGTTGGTCCAATAAGTCGTCAATCTGAGGGAGGGGGTATTTGTTCTTCACCGTTACTGCGTTGAGCTTTCTATAGTCGGTGCACATTCTGAGGCTACCATCTTTCTTTTTAACAAACAAGATCGGAGCTCCCCAAGGTGACACGCTTGGTCGGATTAGCTTTTTGGCCAAAAGTTCTTCCAGTTATTTCTTAAGCTCTTCTAGCTCGGGAGGTGCCATTCGGTACGGAGCAATTGAGATCGGGCCAGTTCTCGGAATAAGGTCTATACTGAACTCTACTTCTCTACTCGGCGGTAAGCCAGGCATTTCGTCCGAGAAAACCTCTGGGAATTCTCCGACCACAGGAATTTGGTCTAAGGTCGGCTCCTCTGTTACTTCCAACTTCGCAACAGAAGAGTCACTAAAGATCACGGTTTTCTCTCGACAATCGAGAAGGACATGGTGTTGGGACATCCAGTCCATACCAAGGATAATATCTAGCTTAGTTAGGGGTAAACAAATTAGGTTGACCTTAAACTCTCGGCCTAATACTTGAATAGGACACTCTAGACACATCTTAGAAGTGATTACAGAAGAATTGGTGGGGGTAGAAATGGATAGTTTGTAAGGCATTTCTGCAGGGGATAGTCCTAGTTTGTTCATACAGTCAAAGGAAATAAAAGAATGTGTGGCTCCACAATCAAATAACACAGCACATATGATGCTGTTTACTTGACAAGTACCTCGGATCAGCTTGTCAGCATCGGTCACTTCTTCACCACCCATAGTGTAAACTTTGCCTCTCTGCATAGGTCGGTTAACACCAGCCGGTTGTGCCTTTGCCACATTGACCTCTTCCTTCACAATGCTCTCGGTACACCGACCTGCAAAATGACCAGGCTTGCCACATCGAAAACAGGATCCTCTAGCTCTGCTCGGATCTAGACTCCAGCATTCTCCCCTGTGCTGCCTTCCACAGTGTTGGCATATCGGATAGGGGCCAGGAACAACCACCATCTGACCGCCGCTCCTCGGAGTCGTTGACACTCTTGAGCTCGGATTCACATAGGGAGCAGATCTCTGAACAGCTCCCTTCCCTCTGATCGGCCCAACTGCTTTCTGTGCCGACCTGCTCCTCTTTCCGTCAGCTTTCCTCTTGAGCCCCTTCTCATAAGTGCTAGCCATGTTCACCAATTGCGAGAGATTGGCCACGTTCTGATATTCGAAAGCGAGCTGAATATCGTCACGGAGACCAGACTCAAACTTTATGCACTTGGTACATTCATCGGCATCTCTGTAGCTTCCTGAGTAGGGGATCAAATCCTCGAATTGAGCGGCATATTCCCCGACACTCAAGTTCCACTGCTCCAGCTTGAGGAAAGCAAGCTCCTTCTCTCTCCTAACATCCTCGGGAAAGTACATTTTTCATGCACAAACACAGAGAAACACGTAGCATTTTGCAAGAAACACACATACAAATAAAGCAATTAGCATATTATAGAACACATACACACATGACTACATATCAAAAAGTTAAGAAACACTTTAATAAGATACAACAACTCAAAATACAAATCACATTGAAATAGGCTTGAAGGTGATTTCGAAAAGCATCAAATACAATTAGCTAATAGTTAATTCATCAAAAATACCAAGTTCTCTTCGAATCTTATAAAATGTGTCCCTTGGTAATGGTTTTGTAAAGATATCAGCTAATTGATCCGAAGTTTGAACAAACTCAATAACACAATCACCTTTTTGAACATGATCTCTCAAAAAGTGATGCCTAATTTCAATATGCTTTGTCCTTGAGTGTAATACTGGATTTTTAGTCAAATTAATTGCCGAAGTGTTATCACACTTTATAGGGATTTTTGTCAAATTTAAACCAAAGTCAGATAATTGTTGCTTCATCCATAAAAGTTGTGCACAACAACTACCTGCAGCTATGTATTCGGCCTCCGCGGTTGATAAAGCTACACAATTTTGCTTTTTAGAAAACCACGATACAAGTGAATTACCAATTAAATGGCATGTTCCGCTTGTACTTTTTTGCTCAACTTTACAACCGGCAAAGTCAGAGTCCGAATAACCTATAAGTTTTAGAAAAGCATCCCTAGGATAATAAAGTCCAGTATTTGTTGTACCCTTTAAGTATTTCATTATTCTTTTGACAGCAGTTAGATGCGACTCTTTCGGTTTTGCTTGAAAACGTGCACACATACATACACTAAACATGATATCAGGCCTAGATGCAGTTAAGTATAACAAACTACCAATAATACCACGATACTTCGTTACCTCTACCGCTTTTCCAGCCTCATCTTGATCTAGGTAGCATGCAACGCTCATTGGTGTAGAAGCGGATTTGCACGAATCCATTCCAAAACGTTTGAGAAGCTCTCTACAATATTTACTTTGATGAATATAAATGCCATCATTAAGCTGCTTTATTTGAAGACCAAGAAAGAATGTAAGCTCTCCCATCATCGACATCTCGAATTCGCTTTGCATCAAGTCTGAAAACTTCTTACACAAGTTATCGTTAGTAGCACCAAATATAATATCGTCAACATATATTTGAACCAATAAAATATCCTTACCGGAACGTTCAATAAAAAGTGTAGTGTCAACAGTGCCTCGTTTAAAACCTTTTTGTAATAAAAAATTGCTTAGTCGGTCGTACCAAGCTCTAGGAGCTTGTTTCAAACCGTACAAAGCCTTTTTCAGTTTGAAAACGTAGTCCGGATGCTCAAAATTCTCGAATCCGGGAGGTTGTGACACATAAACTTCCTCTTGAATGTATCCGTTAAGAAAGGCGCTCTTAACATCCATTTGAAACAATTTAAAATTCATAATTGAAGCAAAAGCGAGAAGAATACGAATAGCTTCTAGTCTAGCAACGGGAGCATATGTCTCATCGTAATCGATTCCTTCTTCTTGACTATAACCTTGTGCTACCAACCTAGCTTTATTCCTAACAATAATACCCGATTCATCTAACTTATTCCTATAGATCCACCGAGTACCAATTTCAGGACGATCATCGGGTTTTGGCACAAGCTCCCAAACTTGGTTTCTTTCAAATTGATTTAATTCTTCTTGCATGGCCATAATCCAATGATCATCTTGAAGAGCCTCTTTGATACTTTTAGGTTCTATCTGAGATACAAAGGCAACATAATAACAGAAATTATTTAAAGTGCGTCGGGTTACCACTCCCTTCGCAATGTCACCTAAGATATTAGAAATCGGATGATTTTTGTTGGACTTCCAAGCTATTGGTAATTGAGGTTGAATCTCTTTTGCTAAGTCTTTATCTTGTGCTTGCACCTCTCTATCTTCATTTTGATTCTCTTCCATTTGTTGTGGTGTTGAATTCTCATGATCCAAAAATGTACCGATCTTCCCGACTCCTAGAATTTTGCCCTTGTTGTTGTCGCCGTATGTCACAAATCCATCACTTTTCGGAGTAAGTTCCATGAAGTGCGTTTTGTCTCCCGTCATGTGTCTCGAACAACCACTATCCAAATACCATTTGCGCTCTTTGGTTCGAAGACACACCTACAAAAAATATCATTTGGTTGACTTAGGTACCCAAGTGGTTTTGGGTCCTTTGTTGTTAGCATGAGGAGAAGTCCCCTTAACAATCCAAATATATTCTCCGCTTGGTATACCAAATTTCTTTATATTACATTTATTCGTGGTATGCCCAAAGATTCCACAATAATGGCAAGTTGGGTTTTTAGAAATCTTATTCTTTGAAAATCCACCAACTTTGCGATAATTGCGTTTCTTAGATTTGGTATAGCCAAGACCGGATCTATTGCTATTGTTCCTTTGAGTTGAAAGCAAATGATCTAATGAAGTATCTCCTTTCATGAGCCTTGCAAGTCGATCATTCAAATTAAAAACTTCTTTTTCCAAAGACTTGCAATTTTCACAAGATGGAGTGTCATTTGATTTCAATTCACAATTGCATGTAGAGTTTGCATAAATGAGTTCAAGAGTTTCATTTTGAAGCTTAAGTTCTTCTAAATCTTTTTGAAGTTCAATTATCTTTTCATGTTGCTTCATTATGAAATTCTTTCTTTCAACATTTATTTTAGCAAGTTTCTTCAACTCTTTATGCATCTCTACATACACATTGTACAACTCATTGAATGAAGGAGAATTAGAACTAGAGCTAGCATCGGAAAGATAATCTACCTCATTGACATTGTCACTTGATTTAATGCTCGAAGATTCCTCTTCATCAAGCTTCGTCATCAAACATAGATTTGCAAGTTCTTCATCATCCGATGAGCTAGATGTTGATTGACTCTCCTCTTCATCCCATACTATGTAAGCCCTTTTTCCTTTAGATGAGTTGAACTTAGAGTTGTCACATTCCGACTTCTTAGAATGATTTGGGCATTTTGATCGATAGTGACCAAGCTTTCCACACCCATGACACTTGATGTGATCCTTGTTAGTCTTATTTCTTGGTTGTGAATCCTTAGAATCTCTTTGTCTATTCTTATTAAAGTTTCCCTTACTCTTAAAGAACCTACCAAGCTTTTTAACTAGCAAGCCAAGGGTCTCATCATCTATATCGGAGTCCGAGTCATCCACTTGAGAATTTTCCTCTTGTGCCTTAAGAGATTTTGAAGTTGATTTAAGAGCAATCCCCTTTTTCTTTCTATCGGCATCTTCATTCATGGATAACCGTCCAAGCTCCATTTCATGCTCTTGAAGCTTTCCGAATAGAGTTGCTAAATCAATTTGATCCACGTCTCTAGCTTCCATAATGGCCGTCACCTTAGGTTGCCATTCCCTGCTAAGACATCTCAAAATCTTATTAACAACTTCACCATTAGTTATAACTTTTCCAAGTGCAGAAAGATGATTTATGATATGAGTGAACCGCTTTTGCATGTCACCTACATTTTCATTAGGTAACATACGAAAGAGTTCATATTCATGCATGAGTGTATTTAGCCTAGCCCTTCTAACCTCCGAAGTGCCCTCATGTGTGACTTGTAATGTGTCCCACATTTGTTTAGCATCAACACATTGAGATACTCGAAAGAACTCATCATAAGAAAGAGCGGACGTGATGATATTTTTAGCTTTTAAATCAAATGCAACTTTCTTCCTATCATCATTGTCCCAACTCGATTGAGGTTTAATTGAAACAACATCATTTACTTTCGTTTGAGGAACAAAAGGTCCATTCTCTATGGCGTTCCAAATTTCCATATCTATGGCTTGAATAAAGATTTTCATGCGGACCTTCCAATAAGCATAACCCTCACCATTGAATAGTGGAGGACGATTAATGGAAGTTCCTTCACCACCAAAAGGATTTGAAATTGAGCCCATTGTTTCCAAGTAAAAAGGATCTTTTCGAAAAAGCTTTTTAAGGCTCGGATTTTTCGTCCGAGCTCTGATACCACTTGTTGGAAACCAACAAGCGGCTCAATATAGTCTAGAGGGGGGGTGAATAGAATATTGAAGCCTTATTACAGATTTTTCGTCCACCTAAGAGAATGGTTTTATGAAAATAAAGTTTCTTAAAAATTCAAATCAGATTACTCGAGTAACTCAAGTCTTCACTCGAGTAATACGCAAGCAAAAATAATTTCACTCGAGTATTCAGCAAATCACTCGAGTATTACGAAAGCAAATTTTAAATCACTCGAGTAACAGAAAACCTACTCGAGTATTGTTAAAAAACTGAAAGCAGATTACTCGAGTGACAAGAACTTTACTCGAGTAAACTGGGTAAAATTCAATTTAAAACTTAGTTTTCAATGGAGTTCTTCAAGAATAACAATGCTATGATGATTCAACAAATTATGAATGATTAATATGAACAATTTCAAGTAATATTAACAAGCAATTTTAGATCAATTATGTTGAATTAAGAAAACCCCAATTCTAACCTAAAAATGCAATTGTTAATGAATTAATGCAATACAAGGAATGGAAATAAAAGAGACACAAGGATTTATCCTGGTTCACTTTCACCCACTTGAAAGCTACTCCAGTCCCCTCTTAAATCAAGAGAGATTCTTCACTAGAAATCTTCAAATGTAGATTTTACAATGTTTTAAGATGCAACTAGATTCTTAGTTCTCCTATCTTAAAACCCAACTCAAAGTGTGTACCAAACACTTTGATCTAATCTACCCCTTTTGAGAATTCTAGATTTCCTTGCTAATTGATTGAAGATGCTTCCAACCAATCCTCTTTTCTTGCTTTGATTTGATCCTCAAAGTCTTCCTTGTGAGATTCTTCACTTGTGTTGAAACTTCAATAATGCAATCACAAATTGCAAATCTTCAACAACCACTAAGAACAAAAATATGATCTCAAGAATATTTGAACAATGATAGAAAATAGAGTGAAGAATGAAAAGTTCTTTGTTGAATCTTGATAGCTCTTGAAAGATGTAAAATAGCTCTTGAATTGCTTTTGAAAGTGTATTGTAAAATTGTAAGAATGAAAGTATCTTTATTAAAGAGAAAATTAAGTCCTTTTAAAATTTTCCCAACACTGATTGAATTACTCGAGTAAACCAAACAACGTCACTCGAGTGAAACATGTCAGATTAAGTTACTCGAGTGATGTGTAAACCATTACTCGATTAACCTGTCATGACATAAATTACTCGAGTGAACCAATACTCATTACTCGAGTAAACTGATCAGAATCTGAATAAAAACAAAGTTTTTCTAAAATGATTTTCACAAGCTATTTAATCAAGATTTAAAGTATCTTCACTCTTAATCAAACATTATTTAAATATTCTTAAAATCACCTAAGCTACCCACACCAATGAGATGCATTGCATAAAATAAAGATTACATTGAAATAGAATTAATAAAAATCCTAATTCTAATCTTCATGTGGTGTAGCTTGCTTGTTGCCAATGTTGTTGCTTGGAGAGAGATTGTTAGCATCAAAACATGAGAATCCTACAGTGACTAACTTAATCGAGTACTACTCGAGTAGTCTGCAACTTAATCGATTAAGTACTGCTGAACTGATTTTTAAAATACGTTTTTCACTTCTCAAAATCAGTTTTCAAGTGCTACAACTTTTGGGTATTCTATATAAACCTTTTCCTATTATTTGTGATCAATTAGAATCATTTCATACAAGTTTTACAAAGAATCAAGCCACTCTATTCTCTCTCATTTTCTAAAGATCAAAGTTCTCATACTTTCATATTCTTTGATCAAGAACCTTTGAATCTCTTATGGTGAATTGTCATAACTCTTGATTGAGATTCATAGGATTGTTTTGTGTTTTCTATTGTGTTGTAATCTTTGCAAGAAGGCAAGCCACTACAACAAACAAGAAGCCTTGGTGTGTCGATTTTATCATCAAGCAAGTGCATTCTTATTGAAGAAGAAGAAGAAGTCTTGGTTGTGAATCAAGCAAGTGAAGCCTTGGTGTGTGGTTTATCATCGAGCAATTGAAGACTTGTTGTGTCGATTATCAACAAGGGGTAGAGGTTAGATTAGAGAGAAGATCAATAGGATTACAAGGCAAGGGTGTCGGTTATCTCTTGTAAGCTAGCAAGAAGGGAGTCTTGTGAGGCAATCACTTGTAATTTGAGAACTCTAATTCCTCATAGTGAAGAATCTCTCTTGGTTGAAGAGGGGACTGGATGTAGCTTTCAAGCGGATGAAAGTGAACCAGGATAAATCACTGTGTCGTATCTCTAAACCCTTACTCTTTATATTCAAGTCATTTGATTGCGTTCTTGGTTGAAAACCTAGAAAGATTGATTTTCATAATTGATTGAATTGAATCTTTAATTGTTCAAATTGATAAAGGGAAATTCATTTTCATAACTAGGTTAATCAATAAGAATATAGGTGTTAATCATTTCCGTTGAATCTCTGATCTTTCGTGTGAATTGATTGATTTTCGTATGCGAATGAAAACTTGATTTTTCTGGTTTCTGCAAGTAATACTCGAGTACACGACTTGCTTAATCGAGTAAGTTATTTTGATCTCTCAGACTTAATCGATTAAGTTGCAGATTAATCGATTAAGTTTGTGAATATTTGCAAAAATCTGTTGTTTTGATTGTTTCGATTTGTTTCATTCGAAAATCTTTCAAGGTAGCTTCAACACCTATTCAACCCCCCCTTCTAGGTGTTTTCCTAGGGTTCCTAAGTCTCTCCAACCACCAATTGCGGTTTCCTCAAAAAATTTCTTTTTAATTATATTAAAATCAACCGTCAAACGGACGGAGTTTTGTTTGTTTTTCGGACTAATCCAAAATTTGACCTGTGATAAACAATTTCAAATAAACAACTGATAGCCTGCAGGGCTTCAGATTATATTTCTAAATCAAATCAAGGCCCCACGAGCTCCAATGATATCAATATGCAAAAATAAATCAGAGTATTAGCGGAAATACAAATTTTAAGCATTAAAACCAAAAGTTATAGCTTTAGCAAAACAAAACATCCTAAGCCTCATTCGAATTATGCATATAAAATTTACATCAAAATAATATCAGAGGCTTAGGTCCATACTATACACTAAACCCCTAACACCCTACTCTCCCTGTAAGGGAAAGTGCTCCTGCTCGGCCGGGGGCTGCGCCAGCTCAATCTCCGAACCTGAAACTGTAAGGGAGTGAGCATTGCACAAGAAATAGAAAGCAGTTTCTAACTAGACATAACAACTCACTAGGTCAAACACATTTAGCAATTAAGCATATATTCACATATTGCACACCGTACTCATTACAATATTTATTCCACATTTCCATTCTCATTATTCATTTCACCATCTGTTTCCTTGTATTTATTTTTCCCCATTTCCAAATAATTCCCTTTTTAAACCCTTACCTTTTCCTTATTTTTACGGTGTATGTATGTCTCCACCAAATCGAAGGCCTACATACATACACCAATCACGATGTATGTCTCCACCAAATCGAAGGCCTACATACATCGCGTTCTCATTACCATACCTTGTCCAATTTTATTCCCTGTTTCCTTTATTCATTTCCTTTTATTTACGGTGTATGTATGTCTCCACCAAATCGAAGGCCTACATACATACACCAACCACAATGTATGTCTCCACCAAATCGAAGGCCTACATACATCGCGTTTCCATTACCTTTACCTTATCCAATTTTATTCCCTTTTTAAATTATGTGTCCCTCAGGTCAGAGGTCAACACCCATTCATTATAATCCATTTTGTGTCCCTCAGGTCAGAGGTCAACACTCCAATACATATTTTATTCGGTGTCCCTCAGGTCAGAGGTCAACACCCAACCCATTATTTAATCCGGTGTCCCTCAGGTCAGAGGTCAACACCCAACCCATTATTTAATCCGGTGTCCCTCAGGTCAGAGGTCAACACCCAACCCATTATTTAATCCGGTGTCCCTCAGGTCAGAGGTCAACACCCCCTCAGGTCAGAGGTCAACACCCAACCCATTATTTAATCCGGTGTCCCTCAGGTCAGAGGTCAACACCCAACCCATTATTTAACCCGGTGTCCCTCAGGTCAGAGGTCAACACCCATTCATTCCAATTCATATCGTGTCCCTCAGGTCAGAGGTCAACACATTTTACCATTCATATTGTGCCCCTCATATCAGAGGTCAGCATATTCATCACTTTCCATTACTCGTCACCTCAAATCAGAGGCCAACGCATTTAATCACATTTCCATATTCATTACCTCACATCAGAGGCCAAAACATACTTTCATATTCTCACATCAACAATTATATCACATTTAAACACAACAACACACATTCAACAACTAATCATTCATGCAAATTCCTCATTCACTTCCTTTCTCAGTTATCACAATCATATCCAATAGCATTCTCATTCATAGTCCAACATTTATATTACACTTCATTTCAATTTACATATTTCACCGTCTCACATTTTCGCTTCAACACCAGATATTAAAATCATCTCTTACTTTTTATTAAACATAATCCTCTTACTTCCATTTCCCATATTCACAAGTTCCATTAATAAGCCTTGACTTTTGTTCACAATTAATAATAATTAACATTTAAACTCATTTAGCAATTAAATACAAATACACACATTCATCACATTTAATTGTTTCCATTCCCTTTCTTCCTATATCAATTTATTCCCCAACACATACATATATTAGCTACAACAATTAATTATCATTTAATTCACAACCTTGCAAATAAAACCAATAATCACAGAGACCATTTTTGTGTCAACTTCATTATCAATTACCCAATTCCTCATTTAATTCAACTTAATTAATAACCAAATTTCATTTATCAGATAATTCATTCTCATACTGTGGGGTTTCCTTTTCCTAGTCATAACACACAATCATTATGCATACTTAATTAATTAGAATTTCATATTCAATAACCTAGGGATTTATAATCTAATTTTCTCCCCTAACACATAACCCTAACAAGCATTATATACTAACTAGACCCGACTCTCTAGAACAAGGCAAGCTCACTATATCCACTCCCTTACCTTAACCAAAGAGAGAGAAAGTGGAAGAACCCAAGCCGTAGCTCCAAGCGCTCCCAAAACCAAGGGCTCCGCACGCACGAAAATGGAGATAGTGATAATAATCTTCCCTAAGCCAAAGGAATGGAATGATAAAGAGATTATTGCCCCTTTTCCATAGAGAATTCGGATTTTCCAAAGAGGGGAAAGAGAGAGAGAGAGAGAGAGAGAGAGAAAATCCACATTAGAGAGAGAGAGGAACTTCAATAATCATGGATACTTACTTGGAGAGACCAAGGGAGACTTGATGGGGGACCTTGGAGTGATTCCCTTGAAGCTTGATGGATTTGGGATGAGAGATTGTGTGCCCTAGAGAGAGAAATTTCGTGCATTATGGCCAAAAGCACGCGTGAAACGCTTTTATTTTTTTCAGTTTTAGCAGCCCTTAATCAAGTATTACTCGATTAAAACCTCCCCCCCTTCATGCTTAATCGATTAAGCTGCAACTTAATCGATTAAGTTGCAGGGTTTTCAGCACCCCGACTTTGAACGGTCGTAACTTCTTCGTTAACCGTTGGATCTTCCTCAAATTTTGACACAAGCTTCCTCACATATCCTACTTCACATCTAACGGTGGAATTTGTGTTTAGAGTTGTAGATCTTTTATTTTGAATTTCCTAATATCGGGTGTTTATAACACCGAAAACTCGATTTTTACCACTCGTTTGGTCTTCTTTAAATTTGCTTTTCGATGCCAATGCTCCTTGACTCCTATATGGCACTCAAAGCACTCCTAATCCATCATTTTAAATCCCTTCTATGAAAATCCTTTCTTCCAAATCTTACTATAATTCTAATTATTGTTAGAATTAAAATTCGGGATGTTACACTTGGTTCTGCTGCAGTTAAACCAGAGTTTCCAGTACGGCAGCAATTCGGTCGTTATCGGCTCTGCTCCCAGCCATGCTGTTCGGTCATGGAGAGAAAGCCAATTAACTTCCGAATTAATCAAGTAAATATATATATATATAAACATATATACCTATGAGCTCTATTGTCTAACTTAGACTTCTAGACTTTACTTATTTGTCACTCTCTTGGTGAGTAACCACTGGAATCTTTTGCAACTCCAATAGGCCGAGGAGAAACTGCTCTGATACCAAAAATGTAACACCCTATATAATAATTACCCTTAATTACCCCAAAATTAGGATTTAAAATTTCTTTTAAAATGAATATGATATTTGCCAAAATAATATTTCCTTTCATTAATAACAAAAACATCAGAGTTAATAAAGCGGAAGACTTAAATGCATCAAATACATAAAGTATAAGTTTAGGTACATTCAGTTCGGCCAATCAAAAATACAAAACATTGTTTTTAGCTCGGCCCAACTGGGCAAACCGAAGTCAGATATACAAAATTGGTTTTAGCTCGGCCCAACTGGCTGAGACCCAACAAATTCTCCTACTCTAAATAACTTACTCTCCCTGTGAGGGATAGTGATCCTGCTCGGCCGGAGACTGCGTCTGCTCGGGCTCAGTACCTGAAAAATGGTAAGGAGGTGAGCATTATACAGAACTTAAATAAGCAGTTTCTAAAATTCCATACCGAACTACCAAGCCAAACACAAGTAGACAGTTAGCATATAATAACAAGTAATCAAACCACATGCATACATCATCATTTAGCTCGGTTCACATCGTACAACATCAATTAGCTCAGCTCACATCATTACTCAGCTTATCCATTGCCTATTAACTATACCTCGGCACATCATATCGATTCCCCTTATACTCTTTCCTTAATTCTTACACCAGGCATCTCGGCCACTATCCTCTTACCTCAGTAACCATCTCTATCTCGGACTCATTACTCATTATTCCATTTTCACATAATTTACAATCTTTTACTCTTCTCGGATGCATACACCCGGTGCATGTCTTACACCATTTAAAGTCGGATATCGGAGTGTCATCCATAACTGCGAGTACCCAGTACCCGTCTTACAGCTGCGCATACCCGGTATGCATCTGACGCGATCAATGCACGCACCCAGTACGCGTCTTCTATGACCAGGAGCACTACCGCCGATCATTCTATGGAGTAAGGAGTGTGCATAACTGCGAGCACCCAGTACTCGTCTTACAGCGACGCATCTCGGCGACTTACGCGGTCAATGCACGCACCTAGTACGCGTCTGCTATGCCCAGGAACACATCCCACCGATTCCGTTCTCGGAACCCCGTGTGAATCATAACTGCGAGTACCCAGTACCCGTCTTACAGCTGCACATACCCAGTATGCGTCTGACGCGATCAATGCACGCACCCGGTACGCGTCTGCTATGACCCGATCACACAACCATTTCTCTTTTATTCCTCTTATCCTTTTAACCATTTTAGTTCGGCCCATCTCGGCTCAACCTCTTAGTCTCTTTAACCATTTATTTAGCTCGGCCTCTCTCGGCTCAACCCTTTAACCATTCCCCTTTTCCCTTAACCTTTCTTATTATCTGACTTATTCACTCTATCTCTCCTACTATCCATATTTACCATTTTCTCAACCCATTCGCAACCTCTCCCAGCTCGGCCATAGATATAAATAACAAATATCAAAGCTCGTAAACATTTATACAACAAAGTTCATAACACTTATACATCAACAACAATAAGAATAAAAGCATTCAACCAATCCATCATGTAAATACCAACATATAGCATAAAACAATATTCCATATTCACCTAACACCCATGTTTCTAGTTCATTTATTAGTTCCCTTTACCCTTTTTACCTTTCCTTTCTCATGTTAACCTATATCCATTCCCTAATCTAACACCCACTCTTAGTACCCTTTATGAACACCCTAGAAACCCAAACTCAAGTAGAGGTAACACTCACTCCTTACCTCAAACCATGAGAGATAAGAGTTGAGAGCTTGAGAATGGTTTCCTTGACCTTGGCCTTTTGAGCTTCACACCTCTTGAATCCCTTCCTCCAAGCTGCCACGAGCTCCACCAGGCTGCACAAAAGATCCACGGAGGTCCAGGGACTCCAGAACAGAACGGGGACGGAGAGAAGGAGGGTCTCCGGTTGGTGAGACTTGGTGGAGGAGAGGGAGATTCGTGAGTGAGAAGAGAGAGAGAAGGTATGTTGGTTGTTGCTGGAATTTCAGAGAAAATGGGGGAGAGAGACGAATGAGGAAGAGAGAGAGAGAGAGCAAAGTGTTGTGTGTTGTGTAGGGGCTTTTCTTTTATTCATTTAGGGGGATTAATTATGTGGTCCTCATTGGAGGCTTCTATGAGAAGCTAGAACATGTGGCTAGGATTCATTGGCTTCTTGAGGAAGCCATGAATAGTACATTGAAAGGGACATAAAGCAATGATAGTGACATAAAGTGAATGACAATGACATAAAGTGAAGGATAGTACCATACGGACGGTACGAAAACCAAAGGGTTAACAGCTCCACATGAGCTGGCACAGAGGAGCTAGGACGTGTCGGCTCGGGTACGTCGGCTAGGATACGTCGGCTCGGTTTGTAGGAACAGCAGTAGTCCGAGCTTCCTTCTCGGACGATTGATGAGCATTTTATTTCCCATTATTCCTTGCATTATTTTACTCCTATTATTGATACTTGTTGCCCATTTGACATTGATTAGCTTGATTTATTGATTTAGAGTTTATTGGACTAATATTCCGAATATTGTTTAATTTGGAATTATTTAGCCTAATTAATTCTATTTCTATTTTCAGGTAATATTTGGCACAAGGACACTTTGGGAAGTTTGGAAATGAAGATTGAAGTATTGAAGTGAAGATTGTAATTTGCATTTAGGTCCCTTTTTAATTGTAATGTTCAGAATAGTGTTTCTTAGGATTTGGGCCCATGTTTTAGGCCCATTTTGTGTCTTAAGAGGGGAAATTCGTGTAACCCCCCAAGACACACTCCCATTTCAGATTTCTCACTCTCTCTCTAGGTTAGAACTTCTCTCTTGGCTCTCCCAAGTGGTGGTGGCTGCTAGGGTTTTGTTCTTCCCCATTTCTACTCGTTTTTCTTCATTTATGGCCATGGAAGGCTAGACTTCAAGGGTTAATCCCTTTGGTATTGTATTATCTACTCTTGAGCTCTTGTTATTAATGCAATTTCATTTTCTCTTCTCTGTTTTCATGTTTATCGATGTGTAGTGGTTTGCTTAATTCCATTTCGTAGAGATAATACATGAATATAAATGCTTAATTTGTATTAACTCGTAAAAACTCCAATTCTGGTTTCTGATGCTTAATTAGAAGTTAGGGTTTGGAGTGATAACTGAATTTTCGCTTAGTATTTGGTTATCACGAGTTGGACAGAGGAGAGGAGAGGAATCGATCTTTAGTGAGCTAGGATTGAGTAGTGTACGTAGCCAAAGGGGTTTGCCCGCTTTTGTTTCTGATTTTCTTAGTTTTTATATTCTGTTTATGTTTTGTTCTTCACATTTGTCACACACAAAAACCCCCCCCATTTTACTGCACACTACGTGTTTGATACTTTGCCTAGACCGATATTCGCTGGGAAACGACCTAGGATCACCTTCCTAGTACTACAGAATAAACACCTTTTATTTTGATCGGGTACGGCCTCGATCAAAATTTGGCGCCGTTGCCGGGGACTATCGGTTCTTGCCAAAGATCATACAGTAGTTAATTAGATTAGTTAGTGTAGTTAGTGTGTGAATAAGCATTCTGATAACTGATTGAAAGTTGCCATGTTTGCTGATTTGCTGTTCTGCACAACTGATGCTATTCTAGTGATTCTGTGAGTGCCATTCAACATAGCTGCGGGTGGAATTTTTGCACGAAAATTGGTATCCACACTTGTTTCATCATATATTAGTGTTTTGATGCATCACAGACACTCAGATATGCACTGGTTGTGAGTTCCAGAAAAATTTTCCAAGTTTCAGCAGCACTTACTATAAATAGGCATAACTTTTGATCAGTAACTCGGAATTTGACGAATTTTATATCAAATCGAAGGGAATTTTCTGAATAATCTGATTTTTCTTACTTCGTCAGAAAACCCCTTCGTTTGGATCCTGAAAAAGCCTGTTTACTATTTCTTTTTTATTTTACAAGTTCTATTTTCTTAGTTTTTGGTCACTGTTTTAATTCTTTGACTTGGTTCCCTTTTGAATTTTGTCCTCAAACTTTCTGTGATATGTTTTCATGATTTTAGGGTGCTGAAAAAAATAAAGAAAAAAATTTTAAAAAATAATAAATTTTGTTGCCGATTTTGGTCATGCATATCTGTTACAGTATGCTATGGTTGATGCTGTTCTGTTCAGTACATGACTAGGGGCAACCCAAGTTATTTGCATCCTTATAACCCTGAAATTGATAGAACTTATCACAGATTAGTTAGACAAAATAGGAATCAGTCATTAGATAGTGAGTCAGAGTCATCTTATAGTCCATCTAATTCTGATTCTGTTTCTATTTCTTCTATTCCTTCTACTTTTATTCAATCTGATTCTATATATTGTGATAACATGGCTCAACCCCCACCAAGGGAAAGGACACTTAGGGAGCTGGCTGCACCTGACTTCACTATTGAAGACTCGTGTATCCGGTATCCTGATGAGGATGTTCCTTTTGAGCTTAGAACAGGACTAATCCATTTGTTGCCCAAGTTTCATGGTCTTGCAGGTGAGGATCCTCATAAGCATCTCAAGAAATTCCATATAGTGTGCACCACAATGAAACCACATGATGTGCAAGAGGATCATGTCTGTCTCAGAGCATTTCCACATTCCTTAGAGGGTCTAGCACAAGATTGGTTATCTGACTTGGCCCCTGGTTCCATCACAAGCTGGGATGACTTGAAGAGGGCATTTCTGGAAAAATTCTTCCCTGCAAATAGGACCACTGCAATCAGAAAGGAAATTTCTGGTATCAGGCAACAACATGGAGAGAGTCTCTATGATTATTGGGAGAGATTCAAGAGGTTGTGTGCTTCCTGCCCTCACCATCAGATCTCAGAGCAGCTTCTCATCCAGTACTTTTATGAAGGTCTCAACTTCATGGAAAGAAACATGGTAGATGCTGCAAGTGGTGGTACATTGGGAGATATGACACCCTTACAAGCCAGGAGCAAAATTGAGAAGATGGCTTCCAATTGTCAACAATTCCATGCAAGAAGCAACAGTGATGCAATAGTTGTGAGGGATGTAAATGATGTTGGTGCAGACTCGGGCAAGGTTGAGAAGCTTGAGCAGAAAATTGATTCTCTCACAACATTGGTCACACAATTGGCTGTCAATCAGAAAAAGATGATACTTCCTGCTAGAGTGTGTGGCATATGCACATCCATTGAGCACCCCACAGATGCATGCCCTTCCCTTCAGCAGCAACAGCCGATGACAAGTGGTGACCAACCCGAGGCCTATGCAGCAAACATATACAACAATAGAGGCCCACAACAACATAATCATGACCTCTCTTCCAATAGATACAACCCTGGATGGAGGAACCATCCCAATCTGAAGTGGTCTGGTCAACAACAACCTCCTCCTAATGTTCCATTTCAGAACACCGCTGGACCGAGCAGACCACCATATGTACCTCCTCCAATCCAGCAGCAAAGGCACCAACAACAGCAGCAAGTGGTTCATCCTTCACCATCAGCCCCTCCATCCAACCAACCTACCTTGGAGGAGTTGGTGAAGCAAATGACCATGCAAAACCTCCAATTTCAACAAGAGACTAGAGCATCCATTCAGAGACAAGAGGCATCCATTCAGACTTTGACAAATCAGATGGGTCAAATGGCAACTTCTCTCAACAACTTGCAATCTCAAAATTCTGACAAGTTGCCATCCCAAACTGTGATCAACCCTCAGAATCAGAATGTGAGTGCCATCAACCTGAGGTCGGGAAAGCAGATTGTCACACCCACACCACAACCTAACCTCAACAATGATGCTCTAGCTTCCTCTAAAGGGAAGAGCCAAGTGGTAGATGAAGGTGAGCATGCTAGCACCAAAGAGAATCATCCAACTCAACCCTCCTCGACTTCAACCACAAGCCCTGCTGTTGTCCTACAACCTCCTCCTGTTCCTCTTCCATTCCCACCAAGAGTGCCTCAAAACAAAAGGGTGGAAGAGGTGGACAAGGACATTCTTGACACATTCAGGAAGGTGGAAGTCAACATACCCCTTCTTGATGCAATAAAACAGATTCCAAGGTATGCGAAGTTCCTTAAGGAGTTGTGCACTCATAAGAGAAGACTCAAGGGCAATGAGAGGATAAGCATGGGAAGGAATGTCTCCGCTCTCATAGGTAAACCTATCCCTCACATTCCTGAAAAATGTAAGGATCCTGGAACTTTCTCTATACCTTGCATCATAGGCAATGTTAAGTTTGAAAATGCTATGCTAGATTTAGGAGCATCCATAAATGTCATGCCTATGTCTGTTTTTAAGTCTCTTTCTCTTGGACCTCTTCAACCTACGGGTGTAGTGATTCAATTGGCAAATAGAAGTACTGCCCACCCCGCAGGTTTGATAGAGGATGTCTTGGTTCGGGTTGAAGAGTTGATCTTCCCTGCTGATTTTTACATACTTGATATGGAAGATGACTCTCCCCGTAATGTTGTTCCTATTATTTTGGGGAGGCCATTTTTGAAAACAGCCCGAACCAAGATCGATGTGCATTCAGGTTCACTTTCCATGGAGTTTGATGGCAGTGTGATCCGATTTGACATTTTCCATGCTATGAAACATTTTCCTGAGGGTCACTCTGTTTTCCATATGGACTTGCTCGATGATTTGATAGATGAGCATATGCTTGACTTTTTGCATCATGATTTTGAATTGCCATCTTTCACTGATTCATTTACTTGTCCATCATGCACTAACTCTGGATGGTGCACCGCATGCACTGAAATAGCCCAGTTTTTAGACTCTGCTACTGCATCTGATGATTCATATGTTATAGATTCAGATTATGCTAACCCTAACCCCATATCTGTTATGCATGAGTCTGATTTACTTGTTCAGGTGCAGGCAGCAGAATCCATTTCTGCTGTCCCTTTAGTTCCATCTATTATGCAGGCACCCTCATTGGACCTGAAGCCCCTCCCTCCTCATCTCAAATATGCTTACTTGGAGGATGAGCAGAAACTCCCAGTGATCATCTCTACCTCACTTTCTGTTGATCAAGAGGAGAAACTACTGGATGTGATAAGAAAGAACAAGAGGGCAATTGGATGGACTTTAGCGGATATTCCTGGAATTAGCCCCTCCATGTGCATGCACCGCATTTTGTTGGAGGATGGGGCTAAACCAGTGAGACAACCCCAAAGACGATTGAACCCCCAGATTCTTGATGTGGTTAAGAAAGAGGTCACCAAGCTGCTCCAAGCGGGTATCATCTACCCAATTTCAGATAGCACTTGCGTGAGCCCGGTGCAAGTTGTCCCCAAGAAGTCTGGTGTCACAGTTGTAAAAAATGAGAAGGATGAGCTGATTCCCACTAGAGTGCAGAACAGTTGGAGAGTCTGCATTGATTATAGAAAGCTCAACCAGGCGACTCGCAAGGATCATTTCCCTCTCCCCTTCATTGATCAGATGTTGGAGCGCCTGGCAGGTAAATCTCATTATTGCTTCTTAGATGGATTCTCTGGTTATTTTCAAATTTGCATTGCACCAGAGGACCAACATAAGACCACATTTACCTGTCCTTTTGGCACATTTGCATATAGAAAGATGCCTTTTGGCCTATGCAATGCTCCTGCCACATTTCAAAGATGTATGATGAGTATTTTCGCTGACTTGCTCGAGCATTGCATAGAGGTCTTCATGGATGATTTTAGTGTTTATGGCTCCTCATTTGATGCATGTCTTGATAATTTGACTAAGGTGCTTAACAGGTGCATTGAGACTAACCTTGTCTTGAATTTTGAAAAATGCCACTTCATGGTAGAACAAGGCATAGTCTTAGGGCACATTGTTTCACACAAGGGCATAGAAGTTGACCCTGCTAAGCTGCATGTAATATCACATTTGCCTTACCCCTCTTGCGTGCGAGAGGTGCGTTCTTTTCTTGGTCATGCAGGTTTCTATCGCAGGTTTATTCAGAACTTTAGCAACATTGCCCTTCCTCTTTCCAAGTTGCTTCAAAAGGATGCCCCATGGGAATTTGGAGACCAATGCAAGAGGGCATTTGATGAATTGAAGAAAGCACTGACCACCACTCCCATCATCCAACCACCTGATTGGACCCTCCCATTTGAGCTCATGACTGATGCTTCAAATTATGCTTTGGGAGCAGTTCTCTCCCAAAGGGTTGGTAAGCTTTCGCATGTGATTTATTATGCTTCTAGGACTTTAGATGCAGCACAGGTTAATTACACAACAACTGAAAAAGAACTTTTGGCTATTGTTTTTGCACTTGACAAGTTTAGATCATATTTGCTTGGTTCTAAGGTTGTAGTGTACACTGATCATGCTGCTCTGAAGTATCTTTTGAAAAAGACAGATTCCAAACCTAGGTTGATTAGGTGGATGTTGCTCCTCCAGGAGTTTGATCTTGAGATTCAGGATCGGAGTGGTGCGCATAACCTTGTCGCAGACCACTTGAGCAGGATAGAGAGAGAGGAGGATGCATTTCCTATCCGGGATAACTTCCCGGATGAGCAGCTTTTATCTTTACATGTTTCCCATCCCCTTCCCCAAACTCCTTGGTTTGCAGACATTGTTAATTATCTCGTTGCTTCTGTTTTTCCTGCCTTGGCATCCAAAGCTCAAAGAGACAAATTAAAGAGCGATGCCAAGCATTATGTATGGGATGACCCCTATTTATGGCGTTTTTGCAGTGATCAGGTCATTCGCAGGTGCATTCCAGACCAGGAGATCCAATCGGTTCTCCAATTTTGCCATGCTTCACCAGTGGGAGGCCACCTTGGTACTCAAAGGACAGCACGAAAGGTGCTGGATTCTGGATTTTATTGGCCTACCATTTTCAAGGATGCGAGCAACATCTGCAGCTCGTGTGAGCAGTGTCAAAGAGCAGGAGGCGCCCTATCTTGGAGGCAACAGATGCCGCAACAACCTATGTTGTTTTGTGAGGTGTTTGACGTCTGGGGTATAGATTTCATGGGCCCCTTTCCTGTTTCTTTTGGTTTTTATTATATCTTACTTGCTGTGGATTACGTATCCAAATGGGTGGAAGCTAAGGCCACCAGGACTAATGATGCTCAGGTTGTTGTAGATTTTGTCAGGTCTAATATCCTTTGCAGGTTTGGCATACCTAGAGCCATAGTCAGTGACCAAGGCACACACTTCTGCAATAGATCCATGCAAGCTTTGCTCAAGAAGTATGGGGTTGTGCACAAAGTCTCTACACCCTATCACCCCCAAACCAACGGGCAAGCGGAGATTTCAAATAGAGAGATCAAGCGGATTTTGGAGAAGATGGTGAAGCCTAATAGAAAGGATTGGAGCACACGATTGGAGGATGCTCTGTGGGCCCATCGGACCGCTTACAAGGCACCCATAGGGATGTCACCCTATCGGGTTGTCTTTGGTAAGGCGTGCCACCTGCCTGTGGAGATAGAGCACCGTGCATATTGGGCTGTGAAGCAATGTAACTTAGCTCTTGATCAAGCGGGTGAGGAGAGGAAGCTGCAGTTGAGTGAGCTAGATGAGATCCGCTTGGAGGCCTATGAGAACTCCAAATTCTACAAAGAGAAGACCAAGAAGCTTCATGATAACTCCATTTCCAGAAAGGAGTTCTTGGTTGGTCAAAAAGTTTTGCTCTACAACTCTAGGCTTGGACTCATGAGTGGAAAGCTCCGCTCTAAATGGATTGGACCGTTTGTAGTCACCCAAGTGTTTCCTTATGGCACTGTGGAGATCAAGAGTGAGTCCACGAACAAGAGCTTCAAAGTCAATGGCCACCGACTCAAGCCTTTCCTAACCACCCCTTCTTTGGATGATGCACCTGTGGAGGAGGCCTCATTGGTCGACCCCACTTTTGAACAACCATGACTTAGGGAGTCTCCTTTTCTCCTTCCTTACTCTTTTTATTACACTTGTCTATATCTGTCTGATTCTGCTATTTGTGTTCCATTGAGGACAATGTGTGATTTAAGTGTGGGGGGGAGAGTAGTTTAGGTTGCATATTTTGCTTTGATTTTTTTTTAGGTTTTGCTTAGTTTTGGGCATTTTCTTGCATGTTTTTGCTTCATTTTAGTAGAGTTTTGGTATCTCGTGTCTGAATTCATGCATTTCTGTGTGTAAAGTTGCTTTTGATAATTAAGAGGTGGTAACACTGTGATAGAATTGTCCCTTTTGTGAGGATTTGAGCCTTAATTGTGGGTGGATTGCTATATATGCCACCTAATTTTCTGTCATGTGTGATTGCACTCTGGATTACTTGCACTCTAGAACTTGACTTGACTCTTGTTGATACTTGATTGCTCATGCACATTTTGAAATGATTTAGGCACTTTCTTTCTTGAATAAGCTACTAGCCATATGAGCCTACCTTGAATGAATGTATCCTTTGCTAGCCCCTTTGAGCCTTTTTATCCATTTCCTTGTTCTTTAGCTCATTACAAGCCTATGACTGAAAAACCATGATTGTCCTAACCTTAGGGAATTTTGGAGCTTTGGAATTGTTTTGGGAATGGGTATTAGGTAAGAAGTGTGCTTTATGCTTTAATTGGTTGAGTTCTTGGTTTTGCCTCATTGGTTGTTATAGTTATGGCTTCATCTTCATGCCATTTGTGTTGTTTCTTCTTTTCTTTTTGTATATCTCTCAAAAACAAAAAAAAAATAGAAGACAAAAATACAAAAAAAAAAAAAATGCAAAAATAAAAAGAAAAAAAAAGAAAAAAAAAAAAGTGAATAAAAGGTTGTTGAGGCAAAGAGGATTGGAATTAGTGGTAGTTGATTTTGGGGTGGATTTTGCTTACTTTTTACTTATTCCCCATTGCTCCTCTATTCCTTTGGTTTTAGCTACATTCCCATATTTTTATCCTACCTTGTCCTTGGCCCCATTACAACCCTTAAAAGACCTTTTGATCATTTTGTGCATGTGTGTTGATGGTTGATGTTAGAGGTTTGTCAAGCTTATGGTTGTGTTTGTTTTTCATGATGTGCCTTGAGTGTAAATAATGATTAACCCCAAACACTTGAGTGTAAACACTTTTGAGTGATCCTTGTGAGTTTCTATCATCTTTGTGACTATCCTCTTGATGTCATTGGTTTCTTTGCATACTTGAAGTAATTGGATGATGTTCGCGGATGCTTTGACTCTTTGATCCTTAACCATTTTGTGTGCTTGAGTTTGCCCATTTCTTTGCATTTCCTAGAATTCATTGTGAAGTATGTAATCTCTTAGGTTAGCATTTCTTAGTTGTAGTCATCTTGTTGCATTATTCACTTTGGTGCATATTGATCTTCATAGTCCTATCTTTTGGTTTTGCCCAGGAGTGCAAAAGGATAAGTGTGGGGGTATTTGATGAGCATTTTATTTCCCATTATTCCTTGCATTATTTTACTCCTATTATTGATACTTGTTGCCCATTTGACATTGATTAGCTTGATTTATTGATTTAGAGTTTATTGGACTAATATTCCGAATATTGTTTAATTTGGAATTATTTAGCCTAATTAATTCTATTTCTATTTTCAGGTAATATTTGGCACAAGGACACTTTGGGAAGTTTGGAAATGAAGATTGAAGTATTGAAGTGAAGATTGTAATTTGCATTTAGGTCCCTTTTTAATTGTAATGTTCAGAATAGTGTTTCTTAGGATTTGGGCCCATGTTTTAGGCCCATTTTGTGTCTTAAGAGGGGAAATTCGTGTAACCCCCCAAGACACACTCCCATTTCAGATTTCTCACTCTCTCTCTAGGTTAGAACTTCTCTCTTGGCTCTCCCAAGTGGTGGTGGCTGCTAGGGTTTTGTTCTTCCCCATTTCTACTCGTTTTTCTTCATTTATGGCCATGGAAGGCTAGACTTCAAGGGTTAATCCCTTTGGTATTGTATTATCTACTCTTGAGCTCTTGTTATTAATGCAATTTCATTTTCTCTTCTCTGTTTTCATGTTTATCGATGTGTAGTGGTTTGCTTAATTCCATTTCGTAGAGATAATACATGAATATAAATGCTTAATTTGTATTAACTCGTAAAAACTCCAATTCTGGTTTCTGATGCTTAATTAGAAGTTAGGGTTTGGAGTGATAACTGAATTTTCGCTTAGTATTTGGTTATCACGAGTTGGACAGAGGAGAGGAGAGGAATCGATCTTTAGTGAGCTAGGATTGAGTAGTGTACGTAGCCAAAGGGGTTTGCCCGCTTTTGTTTCTGATTTTCTTAGTTTTTATATTCTGTTTATGTTTTGTTCTTCACATTTGTCACACACAAAAACCCCCCCCATTTTACTGCACACTACGTGTTTGATACTTTGCCTAGACCGATATTCGCTGGGAAACGACCTAGGATCACCTTCCTAGTACTACAGAATAAACACCTTTTATTTTGATCGGGTACGGCCTCGATCAACGATACTATAAGGTACGCTGAGGTCGGCTAATCCGAGCTTGACAATAGATTCCGCGTATGATTCCCATCCAGCTCGGTTCATATGCACACAACCTCATCTAACTCGGCCGGGATCGGACCGAGGTCCTATACTTACATCCTAGGTCGGCCTATGCTCATACTACCCTTCTAACCTTGTACAATTTTTATAAGGCTTAATCCTATCCTTAAATAAATATCTATATACTAAAATTATATTATTTAATATTAATTTTCAGGATGTTACAGAGCCAGATCTGGGGGAGAGTGATGTTGTTGTTGCTTTCTGAAGTGAGATATGAGGAGGATTGAACTATGAGGAATTAGAAGGTTGAGATTGTCAAGGAGACACATGGTTATTTGAGGAAAATCACGAGATGTTACTTTTGACGAAGTTTTTTGAAATAATCTTTTTGAAAAAAAAAAATTACAAAGTGAGATTTTTGTAAAAGTTTACTAAACATTATTTTTGAAAAGAGCTTGTGAAATACTATTTATGAAGAGAGATTGTGAAACATTATTTTTGGGAAAGTTTGTGAAATATTATTTTTGAAAAGAGTTTGTAAAACACTATTTTTGAAGAGAGATTGTGAAACATTATTTTTGGGAAAGTTTGTGAAAACATTATTTTTGAAAAGAGTTTGTGAAACACTATTTTTGAAGAGAGATTGTGGAACATTATTTTGAGAAAGATTTACGAAAGGATATTTTAAGAAGATGAGGAAACAAGATTTTTGAGACAGATTATGGAATGTAATTTCGAGGAATTTATGGAAATGAATTTTGAGAAAATTATGGAATGAGGAAATTGGAAAGAAGGATAAACGAGATGTAAATTTGTCAAAACGATCCCAGCTCTGTGCTAAATTGAGAAAAGAGATGTATTGCGATAGTTAGGGGTCGGGACTCGTTGAAGGGATGCACCAAGGATGAGCTGACCAAGGAACCATGAGTATCTGCGGATATTCAGGTGGTGATTGCATTAGGGGAGGACAATGACAGTGAAACGTCAAGAAGTCTAGAGTACTTTCTAGGCATAACGAACTCCACATGTGGTATACGAAACATGGTAGGGACTGGGGTCCAATGCCGTGGTAAGTTCTGCACTGCAGACTAGAACAGTACTGTCGCCCCCTAGATTGCAAATCTTGAACAGTGAGAGGGACTGGAAAGGGGCATCTAGATTGCCACTGTACCCGAGTTTTCTACAGTGAGCCTTAATTCTATGATATAATATTAATTGAATTGATTTGAGGCCGTACCGCGAGATTTCTACAGTTCTCCTGGCTTGGAGCCAATTGATGAGACAGCTGTCGTGCCCGTGTGGTAAAGGTCCTGTACTCCTGTTTGCTTCCGACTAGGTTGGGTGGATTACCGAGGAGATGTAGACGTGAGTTCTAACTGCGTTGAGCGACCCTCCTCAATGATGATTAATTTCCCCTACATCATTGATGGATACGAATTCATAAAACTTAAATAAGAAAAGATAAATTGTATAACATTAAGAAATGATTCCAAAAGTGAAAGAATGGAAAAGTGTAAGGATATGAGATTCATGGAAAGTGAGGTGGTTATGTTAAGAGATTTTGAGAAAGAGAAAATAATGAGGTTGAGAAGAATAAGTGATTTGGATATTGATGATATGAATGATATGAGAATGCTTTTATATGTTGTTTGTATATATGCTTGTTGTTGTCATTCCTTAATATCTTGCCTATTGTAATTTCACACTGTTGGCATAACATTCTTGGGAATACTTACTCTCTCTAGTTTTCTGTTTGTGTACTTGCTTATATGTTGTCAACCCCTTAGTCTATGGATCCTGTTAAGTTTACGTTCGGCATTCGGGACGAGGGAAGATGGGAAGTGAACTATAGAGGTTGGGAGTGGCGTGGAGTCACTGAGGTTCGCATTTGCGACCCCAACCATACCCTGCAAGGGACAGCGCCCGATACTCGCACCTGTCGCTTTGTGCTTTCGGACTTGCAGACTGGCGGACCAGCCGACTATCATGGTGGGCATCTGATGCCTTTGCCTGCACGGATTGACCCTGAGGCCGAGAAGTTGGAGGAGTTGGATGAGGTTCTGGACGATTTACCGGAGGAGGCATTCGAGGCTATGCAAGAGGATGAACCTGAGGAAGATCCAGAAGAGGATCCTGATGAGGATTTTGACTACCCGGAGGCGGATGTGTTCGAGATCGACCCTAGCGAGGCACCTCCTGTGGATCCATCGACTTCAGCTTAGTGGGCCTGGTGGTAGTTCTGTCATTTTAGTAGTAGTATTATGTTTCCCTGTATTTACTTATTTATCATTGCAGTACCATGATGTAACCCCAACTTATGTGAACGAAATTTGTTTTCAATAGGCACTACTGATTTTGATTATGAAAGAAAATGGGCTATGATAATTGAATTTAGAAGAAGCAAGTTGCAAAGTGCGGTGTCTTGTGACACTTCGGTTTGGAACTTGAAGTTTAACATGATGTGTGAGAACACCATTTTAATTGTGAAAGAGTTTTGAAAACTTAATGGTTCTCATGCTCATGTTACTCATCCATGCTACATGTTTTTTTAAAAAAAAACAAAAAAAAAATATTGGCCCATATTTTCACTACATTTTATGATTAAAGAAGTATATTCTCAAGTTGCCAAATCGAGGTGTTACACTGTCTGAGATGGGGTAAATGATCCCAGTATCCAACAATTTTACTATTTCTTTCCTAACAACCTCTTGCAGAGTGGGGTTTAATCTTCGCTGAGGTTGTATCACAGGTTTATAATTCTCCTCCAAGAGAATCTTGTGCACACAAAAGGAGGGACTAATTCCCTTCAGATCTGATACACTCCATCCTATAGCAGACTTATAATGCCTTAAAACTCTTAATAGTTTTTCAGTTTCCAGTTCATTTAAAGCACTATTTATGTTAATAGGAAAGTATTCAGTTTCATCAAGGAAGACATACCTTAGGCCCGGCGGTAGCACTTTCAGCTCAGGTTTGGGTCTGGCCTCCTTTTCCTCCAGCCTCAGATCTTCCAGTCTCCTCTCATTTTTGACATCTGCAGCTCCATCCAGCAAGGATTTGATCTGACGAGACTCAGTTCCTTCCTCTCCCTCAGTCACCAAAGCTGCTTAAACAGCATCATCATCATAGCACATCTCTTCAAGGACTGAGTCTACTATAGACTCAATCACATCCAGCCTCAGACACCGGTCATCTCCCATGGAATGCTTCATAGAGTCATAGACATTGAACGTAACCTTCTCGTTACGAACGCGGAGCATGAGTTCACCATTTTGCACATCAATCAAGGCTCTACCAATTGCTAGAAAAGGTCGACCCAGGAGTAATGGAATGTCCTGGTCTTCGTCCATGTCCAGAATCACAAAGTCTGCTGGGAAAATGAACTTGTCCACCTTGACAAGAACATCTTCCACTTTCCCATATGGCCTCTTGATAGAGCGATCCGCAAGCTGAAGAGAGATCATTGTAGGCTTAATCTCTCCAATGCCCAGTCTCTTGAAAATGGAAAGTGGCATCCAGTTGATGCTAGCTCCCAAATTACATAGTGCCTTCCCAACATCCATCCCACCAATGCTGCATGGAATGGTGAAGCTGCCCGGATCTTTCAATTTTTGTGGGAGTTTCTTCTGAAGGATGGCACTACGCTCCTCAATCAGCATCACTGTCGCATTGTCTCTCAGCTTCCTCTTGTTAGTGAGCAACTCCTTCATGAACTTAGCACATGTAGGCATCTACTCAAGAGCTTCAGCAAATGGGATGTTTATCTTAAGCTTCTTGAACACTTCCATGAATCTCGCAAACTACCTCTGATTCTCCTCCTTTTTCAACCTTTGAGGATACGGAACCCGTGAGAGATCTGGTTGATTCTGTGGCTTCTCTGAAGTAGTTTCTGGATTCTTTTCTGTAAGCTCAGGCTGTTACACAACTGGGGTCTCTTCCTCTGAATTCTGAACTTGCTGCTGATCCTTACCAACTACCTTGTCATCACTCTTCTTCAGTGGCTCATTATAAGCTTTGCCACTTTGAAGAGTAATGGCCTGGCAATTAGTGCTTGTGTCAGGAAAGTGGCCCGGATGCAACTGTGACAAACTCTTAGTGATTTGCTCTAATCTTTTCTCCAAGTTGCGAATGCTTTCTCCTTGAGAGTTGAAATTAGCTCGAACTTCATCCACAAATGAAGTTGTAGTCTGTGCCATCTTCTCTAGTGCCAACTCCCAAGATCGTTTTATTGGTTGAGGACTTTGTAGAGGACTTGGTGAAGGACTGCGTGAATGCTCAGAACATGAATGATATGTCTCAGTTGTTGTCACTGAAAGTGCAGTATCACCTCTGAAGAGCTTAGGAGTAGGTTGCACCATCTGAACATGACCCATATGCTTGGTTAACACAACTGTCTGTTGCTGCATTTCATGATTCTGCTCAATGATAGTCTGGAATTGTGAAGAATCCACATCATCTGGCGGGGTCATTATCTCTGGGGCCTCCTGACTACTATTGTTGGCCATTGCTGCTAGAATCCCTATGGCTTCCTCAACAGTTTTCTTGGTGAGAGCTCCACCAGCTGCTACATCTACTATATCTTTGTCAGGCTTCCTCAACCCATCATAGAAGACTATGATTTGCAACCACTATGGCATAGAATGAGTCGGGCACTTCTTCAGCAGCTTGTTGAATCTCCCCCAAGCCTTGCCTAATGTATCCTCATCTTGCTGCACAAATGAAGTAATGTTCTTCCGCAGCTTAGCTTGTGTAGCTGATGGAATATACTTGTCCAAAAATTTGCGGGCAAGTATATCCCACGAAGTCAAACTCCCCGGTGGCTGGTCTTGGAGCCAGTGCTTCGCCTTATCCTTCAGAGACAAAGGAAATAGCCTCATGCGAATGGCTTCTTCAGAGGCGCCTTCAATCTTGAAGAAAACCAACATACTGAGGAAGTGTGAGATATGCTCCGTTGGATCCTCTTGCGGATTACCGCTGAATTGATCTTGCTTGATTAAGTTAATGTATCCCGGATCAATTTTGAACTGCGGTGCTGTGATGACTGGATACACAATGCTAGTTGCACATGCATCCAGGCTGATAGTTGCATAATTCGTAAGAGTCTTCGGCTTGACATCCCCTTCTTCAGCCATCCTCTTGGCCAATTTCTTTCTCTCCTTTTGTGCTTGCTTCCTCCTCTTCTTCGCACTCAACTGAAGGTTAGATTCACTACCTGTAGACGAGCAGCTCCTAACAAGAGTTAGTAGCACCTGCTCAGATAAAACTACTAAAGCAAATTCCACTAAATAACTAAAAATAAGTACCAAAAATTATTGAAAACGAATTTAAATCCCTGGCAACAGCGCAAAAAACTTGATCACTCTCTAGCAAGTATACTAGATCAGATAGTAATATAGTCGGTTAAGACCAGATATCGTCCCACAGGGATTGTAAATTGTGTTCAATAATTTCTACCTTATTTCTAACTATTAGTGAAATCTGAAAAATATATTTAAATTGAGAATTCAATTTGATTTAGAACAACTAAAAATTGATTTAAAAATAAAACTAAATCTGAATTAAATGAAGTGAAATTAAGATGAGAAAAGCGTTAGGAATCTGATTTCATTGCAGGACCTAATTTATTAATTATGAATCTCTGTTTTCCTAATTTATTCAACAACATTCCAGCAGTAACAATTACCAAATTCCTTTAATAATTGTGTTTCCTATTCAATTGGAACCCCTTAATTCCTTAAGAAATTACCAACCAATTAGTCATTAATTAAGATCTCTGGAATTACTAGTTATATAATCCCCAAAAGTATCCCTACAAATTGGATGATTATAATGTTTGATTTCAAGGTCTATTCTAATCCTAATTTTTCAATTGAAGAACTAGAAAACCAGAACAAAACATAAAGTGGCCAATTCTATGATTTGTAATTGAAACTCAATCAAACAATTGAATAAAACGGAAAACATCAATTCATAATTTCATAAACTATTCATGATCCATGCAAATCCATCAAATTCCTAACAAAGGGTTTAGTTACACATATTTAAAACTGAAAAACAAGGAATAGAAGAAGAACCCATGATCATAGACAATCTGAATTTCTTCAACCAACAACCGGATTCCTCCGTTGTTGATCTCCAATACTCTTCTCAATGCAATTTCTCTCTCTAAATTCGTGTGTAATCTCCCTCCCTAATCTAAAACCTAATTAATAGCCTAAAAACTAAGCAAATCCCCTTAGAAATCAGGAAAATAAGTCAACTTGGGCCTGAACCGGGTGACGCGCGCCTGGGCGCGCTAGGCTCCATGCTTGGGCACGTCAGGTCTGATGACTTAATAATTAACGATGCGAGCACGCCTGGGCGCGCCAGGCTCCACGCTTGGGCGCGTAACCTCTGATGGCCCATTTTCTCCCGCTGCATGCGCGCCTGGACGTGCCACTCGCACGCCTGGGCGTGTGACATCTGATGTGGCTCCGTTTTTCTCCGATCATGTGTCATTTTCAAGGTTCTCTTATGCTCTTTCCAGCTCCAATATTATTTTATCCAATTTAGCTCCAAAAGTACCTGAAACATACCCAAAACGGATCAAAACGTTCAAGGGAATAAAATTTCCTAAACTAATTAAAAACTAAACAAAATCTACCTAAAACACCTAAGAAACAAAACAAAACTAAGCAAAAGGGAGTCAAATTAAGATCTAAAACATCATATGTTAGACCCAAATCAGTACTCGAGTAGTCCATGAAGTACTCGAGTCGTTCATCAACCCAGAATACTCGAGTAGTTAATGCAGGACTCGAGTAGTTCATCAACATGGTTCATTTGTTGCATCAGTCAATACCCGAGTCTTAGCTCAAGTACTCGAGTTCTGGTGCTGTCATACGCACTGGTGCATCGAAGAACACTCGAGTCTTTAGCCACCTACTCGAGTCTTGACATACTTAGTACACTGAAATTTGGGTTTTACATACCATTTTCAATTCTAACAAGTTTTAACCAAAACCAATGATCAACAGAGTTGCCTTTATGTTAAATAAACATGTTCCAATACAGAGATTACATCAAATTACAGTGAATCATATCCAAGCATCAATTATGCATAAAAAGACATTTTTAACAACTTAACATACCAAATTCAAATCTAAGCATATTTGGCATGAAAGTAACTTGCATACAACACACATGCAACATATAAAACATGTTCCATCCAGTTACAGAATACAAATTGGCCTCCAAGCCAAAAATCTATTTCAAACTAAGCCCTTGAAGCCTCTTGGTGGCTTTCTACACAAATTCATGTAATTAATCCTTATTCTAGCGAATGTATAGCTTCACCCTTACCTCTAAGTCGTGTAGGAATTGAGATTTGACAGAAATTCAACTTCCAAGCTAGTTTCCCCAAAAACCATTTGACAGCAACACAGTTTTCAGTAAGGTCATAAGACCATCGATTTGATCATTAAATCATGCAAAATAATTGGGGAAAAAGATCAGAAATTGTTCTCTGCAACATGCATAAGGGAATGAAACGAGTTTGAAGTCTCAAGAGTTCAAGAGCTTACCAAAATCAAGGATCCGAGTAAGCTTCCCAAACCACTTTTCAGCAAAGACTCCAATCTTTCGAGCTTCAATTCTCTTTGCACACTAACTCTAAGCTCACAAATTTAGTGTCTTTACGAAGCTCAGGATGTAAGCTTCGTAACGGTGTATAACTCTCAACCTAACACTCAAAGTCGAAGAGGAATTGTTGAAAACGAAATCAGAACCCTAAACTCACGAATTCATCAACAAGAGCTCAAATTCGTGGTTGATGAGCTTATATAATTGAAACCTAATTGCATGTAGGTCGACACGACACCCTTGAGGTGTTGCCAAAACGAATTCGTGTCAGTTTCTGGGGATAGTGGATTGATGACTCATTAAACGCACTATCTTCAGCAACTCTGCCCAGAATACTCGAGTCTTTCGACTCAATTTTTGAAAAATAATTATTTTATTCCTTTTTCCCTCCAAAGTTTTTCTAATATTGCTCCTAGGTCCTACTGTAGGGACTAATATGCAAAATTCTAATTTTTGCCTAGAAAATAATTGTGAAATTATTTCCCACCTATTTGCAAAATAAATACCTAATTTTTAATCAGGGATTATTATAATAACAATTAATTATGACTAAAATTTATAATTAACTCTTATTAATCCAAGATTAAAATTTTGGGGTGTTACACTACTCCCCCACTTACAAGGAATTTCGTCCCCGAAATTCTTGTCTTATAAAAACAAACATGGATACTCTTGACGCATCTTACTTTCTAATTCCCACGTCGCTTCTGATACGTCTCCGCTTTCCCAAATAACTTTAACTAAAGAGATTTCCTTTCCTCTGAGTTATTTGACTCTACGATCCTCTATTCGGACTGGTCTAGTTTCAAAGATAAGGTTTTCTCTTAGACTCAGATCATCAGGTTTAATCTAAAGAATAGCGGTTGGATCATGCACGTATTTCTTGAGTTGAGACACATGAAATACATCGTGCAGATTGGTTAAATACGGGGGTAAGGCTATTTGGTAGGCAACAGAACCTATTCGTTTAAGAATTTGGTAAGGACCAATAAACTTGGGTGAAAGCTTTCGGGTTTTTAAGGCTCGACTAACTCCTTTCATGGGAACGATCCGGAGGAATACATGCTCCCCTTCCAAAAAACTCCAATGGTCTTCTTCTCATGTCTGCATAACTCTTCTACCTACTTTGTGCTACCCTCATCTTATCCTGAGCCATCCTAATCTTCTCAGTTGTCTGATGAACCATTTCCGGACCAACTATCAAATTCTCCCCCACTTGAAATCAGCATAGTGGGGTCTGACATTTTCTCCCATATAGAGCTTCAAATGGTGCCATCCCTATATTGGCATGATGGTTGTTGTTGTATGTGAATTCTGCAAGAGGTAACACCTGATCCCAACTTCCTTGTTCTTCTAGCGCACAAGCTCTCAGAATATCTTCTAAAGACTGAATAGTTCTTTCTGTCTGTCCATCGGTCTGAGGGTGATATGCAGAACTCATCCTCAATCTTGTGCCCATAGCTTGATGTAAACTGTGCCAGAATCTTGGCGTAAATCTGGGATCACGATCCGAGACAATACTTGAAGGCACACCATGTAATCGAACAACTTCTTTGATGTATAACTGAGTAAGTTTCACCAAAGAGTAACGCATGTTTATCGGAATGAAATGCGCCGACTTCGTTAAACGATCCACTATTACCCAAATTGCATCATGATTTGAGGTTGTCTTGGGCAAACCTGACACGATATCCATTGAAATACTTTCCCATTTCCATTGAGGAACATTCAATGGTTGTAGCTCTCCTCCGGGCTTCTGATGTTCCGCCTTGGCTTTTTGACACACCAGACATGAAGCAACATATTCTGCTACATCTCTTTTTAATCCTGACCACCAAAACATTATTTTCAGATCTTGATACATCTTAGTCGATCCCAGATGCATACTCATTCTGCTTTTATGGGCTTCGTCATGAATTAGCCTCCTCAATTCTGGATCCTTCGGGATGCAAATTCTTGTTTGAAAACGAAGAATCTCATCTTGTCCAATGTAAAAGTCTTTCTCCTTTCCTTCTGCCATCAATCTCTTGTTTTTAGATAGTTCTTCATCCTTCTGTTGTAATTCAAGAATTTTATTCATGAATTCATTTGTGATTCGCAGCACACCAATTTTTATGCTTGAGAGCTCAACTTCCATTGTTAACCTTAGATCACTGAATTTCTCAATTAAAATTGCTTCCTTCACCATCATGTGACTTATATGAATTGCTTTTCTGCTTAGTGCATCTGCCACCACGTTCGCCTTGCCGGGATGATAATGAAGCTTAAAATCATAATCCTTTAGAAACTCTATCCATCTTCGTTGTCTCATGTTCAATTCTTTCTGATCGAACATATACTTTAAACTCTTGTGGTCACTGTACACTTGAAAAGTAGTGCCATAGAGATAATGTCTCCATATCTTCAAGGCAAATACAATTGCAGCGAGCTCCAAATCATGCGTTGGATAATTCACCTCATGCGTCTTTAGTGGTCGTGAAGCATAAGCAACTACTTGCCTTTCTTGCATTAACACACTTCCAAGTCCTTGCTTAGACGCATCACAGAACACTTCAAAACTCTTATTAGGATTTGGAAAGATTAACACAGGAGAGGATGTTAATCTTTCCTTTAATTCTCGGAAACTCTTTTCACACCTATCGTTCCAAACGAACGGTTGATCTTTCCGAGTCAACTTCGTCAGAGGCAATGCTATCTTTGAAAATCCTTCAATGAATCGGCGGTAGTATCCCGCCAATCCTAAGAAACTTTTCACTTCCGTCACTGTAGTAGGCTGTCCCCATTGCAAAACAGAATCCACCTTTGTAGGATCTACTGTTACTCCTTCTTTAGAGATCACATGCCCCAAGTATTTAACTTCCTTCAGCCAAAACTCACATTTGGAAAGTTTAGCGTACAATTGCTTCTCTTTTAGGATGTTTAGCACCGTTCTAAGATGCTCTGCATGCTCCTCTTGATTCTTGGAATAAATCAATATATCATCAATGAACACTACCACGAACGAATCCAAGTATGGTCTAAAGATTCGGTTCATGTAGTCCATGAAGATAGAAAGTGAATTCGTCAATCCGAATAGCATTACTACATATTCATAATGTCCGTATCGAGAACGAAATGATGTCTTGGGTATATCTTCTTCCCTTATTCTGCTCTGATGGTATCCCGATCTCATGTCTATCTTGAAAAATACTAAGGTTCCCTTGACTTGATCTATAAGATCATCAATCCTTGGCAAAGGATACTTTTTTTTTATGGTGACCTTGTTCAGTTGTCTGTAGTCCACACACATACGCAAACTTCCATCCTTTTTCTTTACAAACAATACCAGAGCTCCCTTGGGTGACACACTTGGCCTGATTAGTTGCTTCTGCAATAATTCCTCTACTTGCTTCTTCAATTCCTCCATTTCTGGTGGTGCCATTCTATATGGAGCGATAGAAATGGGACCAGCTCCTGGAGTCAATTCTATCCCAAACTCAATTTCCCTCTTCGGAGGTAGTCCGGACATCTCTTCAGGAAATACTTCCGGAAAGTCCTTCACCACTGGAATTTCCTCGATTGCTTTCTCTTTCTCTTCTCCCGTGATCGAAAACAAACACATGAATCCTTCGGGTTCAAGGGGTTTATATAGGATTGTTTTTCTATCACAATCGATGATTACTTGGTTTTTCTGTAACCAATTCATGCCTAAGATCATATCCATTTGTGACAGAGGGAGACAAATCAGATCTACCTTAGTGACGCGATCGAATATCTCGACACTACAGTCTAAACAGACTTTAGAGGTTATTACGGGTGATCCCATAGGGGTTTCTATTTTAAAACAAATAGGTGGATGTGACACTACTAAATTCAACCTATTCACACATTCATAGGAAATAAAAGAATGTGTAGCTCCTGAGTCAAACAAAATCATGCAAGGGTGGTTATTAAGTAGATCATTACCTTGAACGAGATCAGGAGATTGGTTAGCTTCTACTCCACTCAGGGTAAACATTCTACCTTGAGTCATTGGTTTGCTAGCAGGTTCATTGGAATTACTCTTTCCAGGTTCTTTGCAAAATCGTGCAATATGACCCTGCTTTCCACAGTTGAAACAACTACTGGTCGCCCAACATACTCTTCCATGATGATGACGTTTGCACTTTTCACAAAAAGGTGCATCACTGCGAGACTTTATCCTATCATCACTTGCAACTTTAGCCTTGCCTCGGTTCTTGTTGAAATATGGATTCTTTCCCCGATGGCCAAAGCTCTTCTTCCTTTGTGGTCCATAACTCTGCTGACTACTCTTGTCTTGAATAGCTACTATTTTAGCTTTCTTATCATCTTCATACATTCGGCACATGTCTACCAATGCAGGAAAACTCTGTATCCTTTGATAACTGAAAACAGACTTCAATTCCGGTCTCAAGCCACCTTCAAACTTAATATATTTGCTCCGCTCATCAGGATTATTCAAGTAGTAGGGAGAATACTTCATCAATGCCTCGAACTTGGCAGCATATTCTCCTACACTCATATCCCCTTGCTTCAGTTGCATAAACTCTATCTCCTTTTTCCTTCTTAAATCTTCTAGAAAGTATTTATTAACGAATTTCTCCATAAACACTCCCCAAGTGATTTCTCTTCCTTCATAATTCAACAGCTGTACCGTATCGTTCCCCCAGTTCTCAGCTTCTCTATCCAGCATAAACACAGCGTATGCTACCTTTTGTACATCAGTACATTCCAGAGTTCGGAAAATCTTGTCCATTTCATAAATCCACTTTTTGGCTTCCTCTGGCTTGTATCCCCCTTCAAAATTTGGAGGATTGCAACTCCGAAATTCCGAGAGAGTCTTAGCCTCTGAATTTCCCATGTTACACGGATGTGGCTGATTTACTTGCTGTTGTTGGCGTTGCTGCATGTTCTCCAGAACAGCAGTAATCCTATCCAACATCTCATTGGTATGACTCTGGTTTCTAGTTGCCATAGCAGACCTGCACTATGGACTCTAGATCACTAAAGGTCTCTTTTAGAACAAGACAACCTAACTTATCTTATCTTAACTATGTTCAATCAAGTTGAACAGCGTGCCTAACCACTTCCATTTGGGCTAGGAGGAACAGGACCATGCTCTAATACCATAAAATTGTGACACCCTTCTTCTTTACTGAAAATAATATAGTATTTACAAAATACTAAAATAAGAAAATAATAAAGAATTTCCAACATACCAAAATCAAACTTGTTTTGGTTTTATGGACATTTTTAAATACCAGATTAGATCATAATTTAAAATATCGAATTCAACTTGACAATTAAAATGTAAACTAAGTAATAGAAATTTTTCTCAAGACAACATTGAATATTTGAAATGAAGCATAAACTTTAATATTATAAACTTAGCGTTGTCTTGTGAGTTGTAAACAGGATGTTCAATGGGACAATACTTTCCGAATTCGTTTTTAACCAAATCAGAGTGCACGGAAAATAATGGTACTCAAGGATCATAATGGAAATAAACATCATACCATCATATTTATATATATATATATATATATATACGTATCATGAGAAAAGATCCATGAGTACAGCTGATCATCTCCAAAGCAGAGTAGTACAAAATACATGTCCATAATACGGGAAGTACATAATAAGATCTGAAAGATAAGACCTGGACTCTCAAAACACTGAGATATGTACAATATATAACAAATCCATAAATAAAGTGCCTGAGAGCATGTCAACTGGTCCTCCGTGCATCCGTCTGGTCCACTGCAGCTACAAAAGTCGGTCCGGGATCCCTATCATCTATACTATGCAATATCCTAGGAACCACTGGGTCCTCCTCGAGGTGTGGGAACCGACTCGACTGGTACCTCCTCCTCCTCACCCTCTCCCTCCTCGGGATCCTCCTCAATCCCATCCGATGGAGTAGTAGACCTGTCTGTAGGTCCAAAACCAGTAGCTGGTGCAGTCCTGCCAGCTCCAGTCAGATCGGATGAAGGAACATCCTCATTGGTGAAAACTCTGTAAGCAGAGGGATGAGAACGAGTAGCAGGGTGAAAACGGAAACTATGAAACCTACGTACAGGTCGAGGTGGTGGTGGTGGTCCTCTATAAACATAAAAAGCTGGTATATGCATAGTATATATAATAGGTATCCTAAACCTACGAGGGTGCACACGGACGAGGGGATTAGGGTGGAAGAGTGTAAACTCCACCTCACCCTCGAAAGTCGCTCGGTGCTCCTCATACGTCCATATCCCACTAGGGATGGGCCTGATCTCGTCGCATGCTAGGTAACGTGCCATCACCTAACAAGGGCACAGGAGTAAGCATATACATGCACATAATAAAATAAGGATAATCAATAAATATGCAGAGATAACAATTAACTTTAATAAATCATATCAAGTTTTATTACATAATTAATTCAATGATGATATGATGCATGTCATCTCACTCTTCCTAAAAATTCTCCAAACTAGTCACTCAAATGGACGTCCTTCCATAACTCTAATGTATTCCTAGAACACAAATAATATGTTATCAAACATATGACGTACTTTCTCGAAAGTGATAAACAACGTCACCACATCTCGTGATCGTCACGTCGCCAAAACGTAAACTATCACTTCATTACGCACATTCAAAAGTAATAAACAACGTCACCATGTCTAGTGATCGTCACGTCGCCAAAATGTAAAACTATCACTTTAGTGCAACTCATAATAACCACATCGTCAACCTTAATGTGGGGTCGAGCAAGCAGTAACCTTTGGCACTCCCAGAGGCCCTCCTCATGTTCCTTGAACATGACAAAACGATAATATCATCACCTTTCACCATGCATGTATGCAATAACATATTCCGTTTAAGATTATCCATTTAATCTTAACTTATACAACACGGAATAATTTCATTTATGAACTTCAATGTAATTGATGTAATATATTTGTACAATTCATCCTTTCGTATAAATAACTTGGTTTAAGTGTACTTTTGGTATAAATAACTTGGTTAAATTAAAAATGGCATTTTCAACAATCTGACCAAAAAGACTAGAGTCTCTCCCAAAAGACTAGAGTAGATTATAGTTTTCTGAAAAGTTTATGTTTCAGATTATTCAAAGTACTCGATTAGTCCATGAAGTACTCGAGTCGTTCATCAACCTAGAATACTCGAGTAGTTCATACAGGACTTGAGTAGTTCATCAACATGGTTCATTTGTTGCATCAGTCAATACCCGAGTCTTGGCTCAAGTACTCGAGTTCTGGTGCTGTCGTACGCACTGGTGCATCGAAGAACACTCGAGTCTTTAGCCAACTACTCGAGTCTTGACAAACATAGTACACTGAAATTTGGGTTTTACATACCATTTTCAATTCTAACAAGTTTTAACCAAAACCAATGATCAACAGAGTTGCCTTTATGTTAAATAAACATGTTCCAATACAGAGATTACATCAAATTAAAGTGAATCATATCCAAGCATCAATTATGCATAAAAACACATTTTTAACAACTTAACATACCAAATTCAAATCTAAGCATATTTGGCATGAAAATAACTTGCATACATCACACATGCAACATATAAAACATGTTCCATCCAGTTACAAAACACAAATTGGCCTCCAAGCCAAAAATCTATTTCAAACTAAGCCCTTGAAGCCTCTTGGAGGCTTTCTACACAAATTCATGTAATTAATCCTTATTCTAGCGAATGTATAGTTTCACCCTTACCTCTAAGTCGTGTAGGAATTGAGATTTGACAGAAATTCAACTTCCAAGCTAGTTTCCCCAAAAACCATTTGACAGCAACACAGTTTTCAGTAAGGTCATAAGACCATCGATTTGATCATTAAATCATGCAAAATAATTGGGGAAAAAGATCAGAAATTGTTCTCTGCAACATGCATAAGGGAGTGAAACGAGTTTGAAGTCTCAAGAGTTCAAGAGCTTACCAAAATCAAGGATCCGAGTAAGCTTCCCAAACCACTTTTCAGCAAAGACTCCAATCTTTCGAGCTTCAATTCTCTTTCCACACTAACTCTCAGCTCACGAATTTAGTGTATAACTCTCAACCTAACACTCAAAGTCGAAGAGGAATTTTTGAAAACGAAATCAGAACCCTAAACTCACGAATTCATCAACAAGAGCTCGAATTCGTGGTTGATGAGCTTATATAATCGATTCCTAATTGCATGCAGGTCGACACGACACCCTTGAGGTGTTGCCAAAACGAATTCGTGTCAGTTTCTGGGGATAGTGGATTGATGACCCATTAAATGCACTATCTTCAGCAACTCTGCCCAGAATACTCGAGTCTTTCGACTCAATTTTTCAAAAATAATTATTTTATTCCTTTTTCCCTCCAAATTTTTTCTAATATTGCTCCTAGGTCCTACTGCAGGGACTAATATGCAAAATTCTAATTTTTGCCTAGAAAATAATTGTGAAATTATTTCCTACCTATTTGCAAAATAAATACCTAATTTTTAATCAGGGATTATTATAATAACAATTAATTATAAATAACATTTATAATTAACTCTTATTAATCCAGGATTAAAATTTTGGGGTGTTACAAAATGCATGCTTAAATGGATTTTGTGGATATTTGTTATTTTTAGGGCTATACGGTTTGGAGGAGAATACATGCATAAGTGTTTAATAAATTTTGATGCATGATTTTTGTTTAAGTATGTGATTAAGCTAAGTGTGTGCATGTGTTTATTTGATAAAAAAAATGTATGCTCTTGTATATGTATATATGTATACTCGGCCAAACCTAAGGAAGTGCATAAATGATATTTGGTTGATAAAAGTTTAAGTCTTTGTTCTTGCATGTTAGTATAAATTCGGTCAAGGCATGAAAAATGGATAAATGATTCTGTCTTTGAATGCATGTCAATAATTTGTGAAGCTTTGCTATTTTCTTAAGTGTATTTTCGGTTTCCATGAGAAAATGAATACTTGGGTTGATTTTGTCTTGATTTATTGCTCTAAAGTTCTATACGATTTTGGACTAGAGAGAAAATGCTTGAGTTTAATTGATTTAAAGTTTTGTGCTTTGATTTGTATATGTGTGTGTGTGTTTCGGCCAAGAGAGAAAGAATGATGAAATTATTTTGTTTCATGAAAAATAAATTAGTGTTTGAGTGTTTGAATTGGATTATGATGATTTAAATGTTTAGGTTTGTAGTTTTTAGCTTATTTTCTTTTAATCCATTCGGCCATGCATATGTTTAAGAGTAAATGAATTTTGTTGTATGAAAATAAACTTGTAAGTTGATGCTTGAACATGGTTTAGTTGCTTGAAGCTTGTAAAGTTTGTAATTGTAGCTTACTTCTTTGGTTTAATTCGGTTTGTAATTATATGCATGTTTAAGTGACTTTGTTTTGAGAAAATGAACTTGCATGCTAATGTTCCAAGTTGAGTAAGTTGATTTAAAGTGTTTTGAACTTGTAATATTTGGTTTATTTTGTTTAGTCAATTCGGTTTCATTAAGTAAAGGTAGGTAAATATGAAAATGAATTATATTGGAAAAGGTTGTGAGTTGTATAATTGATTTAGTGTTGTTTTGATGCTTCAAGGTTTGTTAGAAAAATTTAGGAATGTTGTTTGGCTTTGATGTATGATTCGTCCAAGGTAAGTTAATAGGATAGGAATTTATTTTGATAAATATTAATTGATCTTTGAAAAAGGTATGAGTTGTGTGAATTGATTTGTTAAAAGTGTTGTTGTCATTTGAATTTTAAACTACGTTTGGAAAATGTTCGGGTATGGAAATAGCTTTGAAAATTAATTGATTTTAAGTTTGGTTTCTTTGAATTATTTGGAATTGATGGCCTTGTTTGGTGGCTGTCCAAGTTTTATTTTATGATGCAAAGATTGAATTTTAAAGTGTTAAAGTGTTGGTTTTTATTAAGGAATGTTTGGAAGCGAAAAGTACTTTTACGTTGTTTTTGGATTTTATTAAAGTGAGTTTGCAAAATAGTCCTTTGCTGTCCAGAATTGTTTGGGTTTGTTTCTTCATTTTAAAAATGTGTTCAAGTGATTTAAAGTAAAGCTTTTAAGTGGTATTCGATTTAGGAAAAAGCCGGATTGAAAACGATGAATTTTTTGGTGTTTCGGAAATGTTAAGGGTGCTGTCCAAGGGGGACCAGCAGCCCCTATTAGCTTTAAAAACTTATTTATGGCTTATTTTCAGAGTGTTTAATGTATTTTAGTTGTAGTTTTACTTTGGAACAATTTGAGAAAAAGGAAATTGTATATTGATCTATTATGTTTGGTTTGAGGAAAATAAAGGTGTTGCTGTGAAACGTGATCGCGGAGATCGGGATTTTGTGGATTCTCCAAGGATTTCAATTCGCAATCAAGGTGAGAATAATAGCTTATCTAGAATGTATGCCATGAGTAATTGTATTTAGTTTCGATTGTTTAAATCGGAACCGTGATCGGGCAAGGTTAAGTAGTGTGAGGGCGATTGGTCTGTTGATTGTTTGGCTCCTTGCATGAAAGACTAAGATCACTATTGCATTTATGTGTTGTATTTGATTGAGCTATGAGAACATGAAAGTATAAACATATGATGTCTTATCATGAATAATGATTCATGTTGCTACATTATATTTAGCATGATGCATGACATTGAGATAAGAAAATAAAGTGAGGAATGAATGTATGTGTGGGGAAAGTTGTGACGACCTAACTTTTATTCCAAAGTAAAACATTTATATTTAGAAAATACGACCATAATTTTTTTTTTCTTTGAAACTAAAAGTCAGTCATCATCCATTATCAAATCTTGCGGAATTATGTAAACATCGAGTCATGAAGACAAGTGAAGTAACATCATATTTCATTCATATTAAAAAGGTTACATACCACATTCTCCATTTCAACAAAATACATAATTACTTGATTTAAGACTCTAGGCCATTACATTATATTACATATATTACAACAAAATTCATAAGAACCTAGAGCATATGGTTCATGACTCAAAATATAAAATAGGATAGATAAGAGAAAACCTGATGGATCATATCATTCACATTCCACCCCACAACTTAACTCAGTCGTCAGTTCCCCACTGACTTCCAGTTGAGTTGCCCATAAAGTCACCCACCATCTGATTCGCATTATCCACCGGATCCTCATCTTCGATTGGGTCCTCCTCTTCCTCTTCCTCCTCCTCTTGTGCTGAATCATCGGGCACGTATATCGGAGTTCGGGATCGAACTCGAGGGGAAGGACTAGGACAAGCAGGAACCTCTAGGATGATTCTTTCTGAGGAGAGTGTTGGACTCAGTGGGATAGTGCGTCTCGGAAAACGTCTTGGTGGTGGTGGAGGGGTTCCATTTCGCATAACAAAATTTGGCGGAATGTGCATGATGTAAACCATTGGAATTCTCGATCTAAGCGGACGCATACGGGAATATGGGTTAGGATGGCGGAAGATAACTTCCACGTCCCCCTCATATGTAGCCCTATGGTCCTCAAAATTCCACTCCCCATTAGGGAGCGGCCTCATCTCCACGCAGAACATGTTCCTCGCCATCACCTACACAAGGGACTGGGAGTGAGTCATAGCTAAAAGCAATAACAAATGAGTATAACAGTGGCTCGAAATAACAAACACAAGTCATCATGTAGCAATAATAAATGCATATGTATATGCTCAAACTGTCTTTTATAATATCTCGATTAATGTCGTGATGCATGCCTACTCCTCATTCATGCTACACGGTTTGGCATCCGAGTATCTCAGGCTCGGGATATTCTCAATCCTATGGTTCATCAAACCGGAGCGATTCATATTCAAGCATCACGATCGATGGGAATTCGGTCTTCCTAGCATCCTTGTGCCAGGGATATTCTGATTTAACCTTACCGAAGTTCCGAATCTAGATCGGAGCTACTCCTTCTCCATGCATGATAATGCCACACAAGCTTTTCTCTTTAATTCTTTACTTTCTCTTATTCTTTAATCACATCCTTGTACATCATGTCTCCAATATAGAGACCCAAAGTTCATAATCCTTCTCAATCTCAAATCCGTCTTTTCTTTTGGCATTAACTGGTGCTAGTGCTTTCTGAAAATTCCATCAGCGGCCCAGCCACTTTGTGATGGTTTTATATGATAGGAGTTTAATCATTTTATTATTAATTAATGCAACGACCCCATTTAAGACTCCCAAAATATCAACCAAGTGGGTAAAGACTTCCACTGGGACGTGGGAAAAATAATCAACCAAATGGGTGTACGCACTTCCATTGGGACATCCTGTCCGAATACATCAACCACTGAATAAAATTCCAGTAGGACTCATCCAGGATAAAAAATCTACCAATGGGAATCAAATAAACTTATACATTTATCCGTTGGGACTCCTGTCCGAATATATCAACCACTAAATAAAATTCCAGTAGGACTCTTTCAGGATAATAATCAACCAACGGGATAAAAGGAAATAATTAGAATTTAATAATATAGGAGATTATACGAGTTAATCTTTAATGAAATTATAAAAAAATAAGATTTTTCTGAAAATTCTTTGAATTACTCGAGTAGTTCTTGCCTACTCGAGTGTTCTTATGAATTTACTCGAGTCCTTAAGAAATACTCGAGTGTTCTTCAATTTTTACATAATACTCGAGTCCTCCTTAATTTACTCGAGTGTTTTTACTGCAACAGCACCATTTTCTGCACCTTTCAATATCAATTCGGATTCTGTGCATTGTATTTCCATTCCTATGCATAACAGAGACATAAACTCACATAGTAAACATGTTAGAACACATAAACAAGCACTTAACAACACAAATCAATATCAAATCACAGAATCAATGTAAACTTGGAACATAACCATTTCAACATATGAAATTCATTTTTACTCGATTTTAACTTCGAAAATTTATCCAGTAAGCATTATTAAGTCCATTTGAACTTGTTTAAATCCGAAAACCTCAGGTTTATGACCTCTAAGTTATATTCCCAATTCCAACTTCATCCCTTGTTGAACCTTGTGAGGTTCCTACATTTCTAGCTTGAGATTACTCATTCTAGCAATTAGATAACTCCTCCCTTACCTCAGAGAAGCTAAACATCAGATTAAACAACAAGGAAATTGGCTGGATCGAAAATTCGAATTCTGGACTTGTGAAAAAGGGGTTGAACAGGCTGACTTTGGCCACAGATTTCACCACGGATTTGGCATGAAAAAGAGTGAAACAAGTTAGTTCAACAAACTAGGATATACTAACTCCAATCAGGAACAAGTTTGACACAAAAAGGGTTTCTGAAATTACCAAACGAACTCAATGAAGATGAATACTTGATGCTGAAAACTACTTTGTTTTCGCAGCTTTGAACCTCAAACTTTGAAGGTCTGGAACTCGAACTACAGGGGATTATTTGAAGTGATTCTTGATTCTAATTCAAAGATGGAACTAGAACCTTGAGTTGTGTTTTGGTTTCGAAGGATTTGATTGAGAAACGAAGGAGAAATCAGAGATCAAAGAGTGCTTTGAAAAATTGAAAGTTTGAAACTGAAATTCGGGTTTTGGGATGATTAAGGTGTTGAATGCTTCAACTAAGCACTCATTTATAGCCTAGGAATGCTTCAAGTCGAAGTAAAGTCCAGCTCTATGCTTGAAGATTCGAGAAACCACGTTTTGGTGCGAAAATTAAATGAAAACCGACTTATACACTTTCAGGTCTGTATGAAATACTCGAGTGTTTTCAAATATACTCGAGTGTTTATTTAAAAATTCAAATTTCCAAACAGCTACTTATAATACTCGAGTCTTACCTAAAATACTCGAGTGTTTTTTCTAAAATAGGAAAAATTAACTATTTTAATGATGCTAATATTGATAAAATACTTTTATTTCATATATTAAAATATAGGACCTTACATCCTCCCCCACTTAAACAGAATTTCGTCCCCGAAATTCCGACTAAATAAAAAAATGTGGATACTCTTCTCTCACCTTAGATTCTAATTCCCATGTTGATTCTGACACTCCTTTTTGATTCCAAAGAACTCGCACTAAAGGAATCTCCTTTCCTCGCAGCTTTCTGATTTGACGGTCTTCAATTCGCACTGGTCCGACTTCAAATGTCAGATTCTCCTTTAAAGGTATTTCATCTGGCTGTATCTGGATAATTGAAGACGGGTCTTGAATAAATTTGCGAAGCTGAGAGACGTGGAATACATCATGGAGATTAGCTAAAGAAGGCGGTAACGCGATCTGATAAGCGACGGGACCGACTCGCTTTAGGATTTGATAAGGACCAATAAACTTCGGTGTCAGCTTCCTCGGCTTCATCACTCTCCCAATACCAGTTGTCGGTACCACTCGCAGAAATACATGATCCCCTTCTTGAAATTCGAGCTTGGATCTACGCTGATCGGCATAGCTCTTCTGACGACTTTGTGCAATCTTCATCTTTTCTTGGATAACCTTGATCTTCTCGGTCGTTTCCTGAACTAATTCAGGTTCGATGAGAGCGTTCTCCCCCACTTGGAACCAACATAGTGGGGTTCTACACTTCCTTCCATAGAGGGCTTCGTACGGAGCCATATTGATGCTTGTGTGGTAACTATTGTTGTAGGTGAACTCCACAAGCGGCAACAAACGATCCCAACTTTCTTGGTACTCTAAAACGCAAGCACGAAGCAAATCTTCCAGAGATTGAATCGTTCTCTCCGATTGACCATCCGTTTGCGGGTGATAAGCCGAACTCATTCTTAGCTGCGTTCCTAACGCTCGATGCAAACTCTGCCAGAAGCGAGATACGAAACGAGGATCACGATCCGATACAATACTTGAGGGAATACCGTGCAATCTAACAATCTCTTTGATGTACAATCTTGCAAGCTTCTCCAGCGGATATTGCATGTTGATGGGAATGAAATGAGCTGACTTCGTGAAAAGATCAACTACTACCCAAATCGCGTCGAAACCTTCTCTTGTTCTCGGAAAACCACTTACAAAATCCATGGCTATTCCATCCCATTTCCATTCTGGTATGCTCAAAGGTTGCAATTCTCCTCCGGGCTTCTTATGTTCAATCTTCGCCTTTTGGCAAACAAGGCAAGACGCAACATAAGACGCAACGTCTTTCTTCAATCCGGACCACCAAAACATCTTCTTCAGGTCTTGATACATCTTCGTTGTTCCAGGATGCATACTCAGCTTGCTTTTGTGGGCTTCTTCTAGTACAGCTCTCCTTAGTTCTTGATTCGCCGGAATGCAGATTCGATCCTTGAATCTCAAAATGCCATCCGATCCTAATTGGAAATCTGGTTCCACTCCTTCTATCCCTAGTCTTTTCTTCTCTAGAAGCTCTTCATCCACTTGTTGTAGGTTTTGGACTTGACCCACAAACTCATTTGTGATTTGTAATATTCCTAACTTGATGCAATTTGGTTTGAACTGAACCGCCAAATTCAAGTTTCGGAATTCTTCAATTAATTCAGCTTCTTTCACCATCATCGATCTCATATGCAAAGTCCTTCTACTCAACGCATCAGCTACGATATTGGCCTTGCCGGGGTGGTAATGTAATTCAAAGTCGTAATCCTTTAAGAATTCCATCCACCTACGTTGCCTCATATTCAGCTCCTTTTGGTCAAAAAGATACTTTAAACTTTTATGGTCACTGAATACTTGGAACGTATTACCATACAAGTAATGTCTCCATATTTTCAAAGCAAAGACAATAGCAGCCAACTCCAAATCATGAGTAGGATAATTCTCCTCATGCACCTTCAACTGTCGCGACGCATAAGCAATAACTCTTCCTTCTTGCATCAGAACACAACCTAGACCTTGTTTTGATGCATCACAGTAAACATCAAAATTTTTCTGGGGATCGGGCAGAGTTAACACTGGAGACGATATTAACTTGTCCTTTAAAGTTTGGAAACTAACTTCACACTTCTCATTCCAAACAAAAGGTTGCTCCTTCCTAGTCAGGCGGGTTAAAGGAAGAGCCAACTTAGAAAATCCTTCAATGAACTTCCGATAATAACCGGCTAAACCAAGAAAACTTCTAACTTCAGTAACAGACTTTGGCCTCTCCCATTTCAACACTGCTTCTACTTTAGCTGGGTCTACGGCAACACCATCTCTTGAAATGACATGCCCCAAGAAATTGACTTTTTCAAGCCAAAATTCGCACTTGGCTAACTTAGCATATAATTTCTTTTCCTTCAAAGTCTCCAAGACAATCTTCAAATGATTGGCATGCTCCTCTGGGGTCTTTGAATAGATGAGTATATCATCTATAAACACCACAACAAAGGAATCCAAATAAGGTCGAAACACTCTATTCATGTAATCCATGAATATGGCAGGAGTATTGGTTAAACCGAATGGCATCACCACATACTCGTAGTGTCCATATCGAGACCGAAAAGCAGTCTTCGGAATATCTTCCTCCTTAACCCTGATCTGATGATAACCTGATCTAAAATCGATCTTTGAAAACACCGATGCTCCTCTCACTTGATCCATCAAATCGTCGATCCTTGGCAACGGGTATTTGTTCTTGATTGTAACCTTATTGAGTTGTCTGTAATCAATGCACATCCTCATGGATCCATCCTTCTTCTTTACGAACAAAACTGGCGCTCCCCAAGGCGACACAC